>CM077305.1:71417500-72655833 GCA_039655065.1 Glossophaga mutica | reverse complement strand
GGTAAACCACAAAGGAAAAAAAAAGACATTTTATTTTAGACAGTAGGTACAGTATTTCCATAACATTTTTGTAATGGTGGAAAATAAAAATATATGCCAGAAAATTTTTTACAATTATACATCATCAATGTCATGCCTTTGCTTTCCAGCTTTATACATTTGGGAATAACGAATGGAATACTTTGACTGTTTTGCTTTAATAGTGTAAGATCAAGAGGTCAATGTACAAGTCACTCGGCTTGGAGATGATAAGTTTTAATGTTGCACTAATGGCATTTCAATTATTTTACTACTTTAAAAAATAAGATCACAAAAATTTTATTTGGAATATAGTTCTAAAATTTTCAACACATTGTACAGTGTGATATGTGGATGCAAATGACTAACATGGGTTCAAAATTCTATGAACTGCCTTCTTTTTTTTTCAAATAGACCTCTGAACTTGGTCGGAGGAAAATGAAAGAGAGGTATACAACCAGACCATTTAGATGAAGTAGTCTCTTCTTACTTGCATTTATTTACCTTTGACTTAATTTACCATTAATTTATTTGAACTTTGATTTATTTTTCTTATTTAAGTAAAAGTGTGAACATTTTATTTTTTAATTGAAGAAAAGTTCCATTTCTTAGCTCCTGCTTTGTAAAAAGTTACAGGGCTGCTTAGTGCTGCTAACTTTTAGTGCTGTTTGTAGCTTGTTAGAAGCTCTAGAAATCTTATATGGAGAAGAGAAAGGAATTGGATGGAAAGAAAAGTACTAGAAAAAAGTCAATTAGAGACCATACTGCCTGCCAGAGTAAGAGAGGAGGAGCAGAGCATCCATTTTGAATTGGTTTAAGAAGCAGAAATCCAATTAACAAATCCACATTTCTGCAGCAGAAGACAGTGATTAAAATGTTGGTGAACTACTCAAAATTCTCACCACACACATCAAAGCTGACAACTTACGGAGGCTTTTTTTTATTTTTATTTTTAATGTTCTTTATTTTAAGAACAAATATGTAAATGGAGAACTGATTATGCTTGTTCTAAAATGACCTTTAATTGTGTGGAATGAGAATGTCGTTTTTTATTATTTAATGCATACATTTTAGTGATGTTTATGTTCAAATATATCATATTTAAGAGCATGTAGCTTCAGAGCTGCAGGCCCTACGTTTGATATAGATAAAAGACAGAGACCTGATTGTCAGAAACTTAAATAAATGAAGTTATTTTTAAAGTTTAGATCCTGGCTCTCTTCCTGAAAGAGGCCTAAGGTGAATTCTGAAAATGGGTTGCTATTCACTTGACTCAGAAAAATCCCTCAAAATCATGCAAATCAAGAGATTCGAATCTTCGAGTTCACTTTCAGAACACTTGTGAAGCTTCCCCGGGCCATCAAGCATATGCATATCTGAAAAGCCACCAAGTGTCTGAAGGATGTCATTTTACAGAAGCAATGTGTGCCATTCTGTCATTACAGTGGTGGCATCGGTATGTGTGCCCAGGCCAGACAGTGGGGCTGCACACAGAGAGGGTCGGCGGCCCAAAAAGAATGCTGAATTTTTGCTACACATGCTTAAAAATGCAGACAGTAATGCTGAACTTAAGGTTGTAGATGTGGATTCTCTGGTAACTGAGTACATTTAGGTGAACAAAGCTCCCAAGATGCGGCTTAGAATTTACAGAGCTCATGGACAGATGTATGAGCTCTCCCTGCCACATGGAGATGATCCTTACCGAAAAAGAGCTGATTGTTCCTAAAGCAGAACAGGTTGCACAGAAGAAAAAGATAGCCCAGAAGAAACTGGAGAAACAGAAACTTATGGTCCAGGAGTAGTAAATTCAGCATAAAATAAATGCTAATGAAAGTTTTAAAAAAGTTTGTATTCTGATTTCAAATATGCTCACTTAGCAGTAAGCATTTAATAAACTCGTTTGATGCACCTACCACCGTGTTAGGCACTAGTAACAAAAAAGTGAGTAAGACATGGTCCCTGACCTGTGGTAGTTTGCCTTTGACTCTGGTGGGAAGAACATACACTTAATTTTATTATATTTTAATTGTTTAAAATTAATTTGAGGGAGAGAATAAGGCAAAGAGAAAGAGGTGATGGGGGAGAAGGAGAGAGACAGAAACAATGATTTGTCATGCCACTTACGTATGCATTCATCGGTTGATTCTTGTATGTGCCCTGACCGGGGATCGGCCCCCAACCTTGGTGTGTGAGGATGAAACTCTAACCAACCGAGCTGCTCAGCCATGGCAGGAACGTGCAACTAATTAGACACGTTATAAAGCACTGTGTTTAAGTCTGTGGTGGGAGAATGAGCTGTAACATTGGTGGATGTATAGAGGGCAACACTCTGCCTGTGGGCATCCCAGGAGGTTTTAGAGAGGACATGTGCAGGAGCCATGAAGTCTGAACTATGTTTTCATAGGAAATGAAGACAGCTTTGTAACTGTCCCAGGTGCCTCAGGACACTGTAGCTGTTAATGCATGTTTTTAAAAAAAGAATCTTGCTAGCCCACCATGTAGTATGTTTTATTACTATGGGTATACATGCCTGCATATTAATTGAACCAATTAATTTTTTTATTCATTATAAATTATAGGGTTACTATGATTGTACTTAGCTTAGCATATTTATATATAATCAGTACTTTTATATTTTAAATTTAGAAGTATAAATGCCATGTATGTGCTGATGACTCCACAATTTATTTGACATATCTCTCTGAATATCTAATAGGCATCGCAAACATAGCATATTCAAAACCAAACTCTGTTTTCCTACCTGTCCCCAAAGCATCTTAGTTAATTGCAACAGTACCTAACAGTTGCTCAAACCCCAAACCTTGGAATTATCCTTGATTCTCCTTTTTCTCTCAGGCCCCTTAACCTATTTGTCAAAAAATTCTGTTGATTGTAATTTCTAATTTCAAATATATTGAGAATCTGATCACTTCACACCACCCCCAGCTAACTGTTACTGTGGTCCACATCACTGATATTGCTTGATTGGATTCATTCAGTACAGTGTGTCTCTGTTTCTACCCTTGCTCCTATCCTAGGCTCACAGAAACTAGAATAATCATTTAAAAATGCAAGTTATATCATGTCACACTCCAGCTTAAAACCTCTAGGAGCTCCCAAAATTCCTCAGAGCAAAAGCTAAAAAACTTACTTTGGCCCATAAGGTCTCATAGAGTCTGCCCTATTTCACTCACTTCCTTGGTCATGTCTCCTTCTAGTTTCCCTTCTATTCACTCTGGTTCAGTACCTCCAGCCCCTTACTAATTCTCAGAAATACTAGGGCAGTTCCCATCTCAGAGCCTCGTGCACTAACTCTTGCCGTAAACATCAGCATGGTTTGTTTGCTCCCTCACCTCCTTCAAATTTTTGCTTGAATTACCATGTTTTCAATGAGATCATTCTTGACTGCCTATTTAAAATTATGCCCCATCTTTCTTCCTTATACTGTTTTCCATCTACTTTGCCTTGCTTTATTTTTTCTCTATTGTACATAACACCATTCAACATACTATATATAATTTGCTTATTTATTTATTGGTCTCCCTACCCCCTTATAAGTAGGGAATGTAAGCACCCCTTTGGACAGGGATTTTTGTCTGTTTTGTTTACTGCTATATTTTATCAGCTAGAATATTTTCTGGTACATAATAGGCGCCCAGTAGTTATTGCTTACATGAATTATATCATCTGCATTTTTTTATGAGATACTGAAGAGGCTGAGCTTAATCAATTATTTTTACACTCAAAGTAACTGGATATTTATATATTAGTTGCTAATATATAAATTAGGAAAGTGTTTCCTAGTCCAGGCTGGGATCAACCGGTTATCTTTTTCAAAAATAGTAATGGCTGGCCTCATCCCAAGCCAGTTAACTCAGAACTTCTAAGGATGGGACCTGGTTATTACTATTTTTTCTTAAAACTATGATTTATTTTATTTTTTAAGAAGATTTTATTTATTTATTTATTTTAGAGGAGAAGAGAGGATGAAAGAGAAGGAGAGAAACATCAATGTATGATTGCCTCTCATGTGCCCCTTACTGGGGACCTGGCCCACAACCCAGACATGTGCCCTGACTGGGAATCAAATCAGCGACCCTTTGGTTCGCAGGCAGGGACTCAATCCACTAAACCACACCAGCCAGGACTATTACTATTTTTTTAAAGTTACCCACATGATCCTAAAGTGTAGCCAAGGTTAAAGCCAGGTGTTCAGGAAACATTTAGATAAGTGTGAATGAATGAATGAAAGAAGGAAAGGAAGGAAGGAAGGAAGAGAGAGAGAGAAAGGAAAGAAAAGGAAGGAAGGAAGGAAGGAAAAGAAGGAAAAGGAAAGGAAGGGAAGGGAAGGGAAGGGAAGGGAAGGGAAGGGAAGGGAAGGGAATGGAAAGGAAGGGAGAGAAAGAAAGAGTACCACAACTACCACACCAGATATCCAGATTTGGGTCAGCTCAGGCATTAAGATGTCAAATGTTTATGCATTGAAGAGCCTTGATAGGCAAGCTCTGGGATTCCTTTTGCAGCTGGAATATTTTTATTCCTAAAGGTTTGAGAGAAGGCATGAGATGGTCCTGAGCAGCATAGGCCAGGAAGGGCTGGTGCAAGAGAAGGGGAAAGAGAGCATGAAGGAGATGGAAAAAACAAAGAGCAGACCCCCAGGTAGTTGTAGCACGAAGGGAACTTTGCCCCCATGGTCCCTTGGCAGTTGTTACCAATTGATGATTCCTGCCTAAAGGGCATAGTCATGTTGAAGACTGCCTACTTCATAATTTGTGTTAAGGCAAGTGTATTTCTGTGACTCACTAATTTTTCCTTTCTCTAAAGTAATCAGGAAATGAGATCAGTTTTAAAACAATGAACATAGCTCTCTGAACACAACTCAGTGAGAACAACTTCCCAAAACTTGGGGAAAGAGATCTGAGCTAGCGTAGCAGATATCAGGGAATGGTAGGGATGCACAGTGAAGGGCCTTGATAGGAAAGTTCTGGGATTCATTTTTGCAGTTGAAATATTTTTGTTTCCTAAAGTTTCCAGAGAAGGTGTGAGATGTGATCAGAGTTATTGAAGGGATATAAATCTGGCTGGTAATGTGGCAAGAAGGAGTTAGGAGGGATAGCTCGGAGGAGACACAGTGCAGTAAAGGGTCCTAGAAAGCAAAACAGAATGCAAATAAAATGGTGAAAGATATCAGATCCTGTAGGAGAATAAAGAACCAAACAGGCCTTGATTGGAAATAAAGCAGAGACAGCAGCCCAGTGTGAGAAGGCAGTGGCTGGAAGGAATACGTAGAGAAGGTGCCAGAGGATTAACATGGTAGTTACTGTGGATGTGACAGCATTTCAGTCCCTGGACGTCCTATTTTCATGATTAGAATTAGAAATTTGTATTGTCCCTGGCAGGCATGCAGGCTCTCTACTTAAAAGCTTTCAGTTCCCACTAAGGTTCTCAGTTCTGTGAGGTGCTGGAAAGGATTTGCCTGATGTCCTAAATGTGATTTATTTAGCTTTTATTACCATTTCTGTACTGGAGTGCCAGCTTTAATGGAGCTGAGGTTCAGGCCTATTGATGAGCAGAAGGGATGCCCTGTATTCTTTCTCTTGTCCAACCAAGTTCTTCTCTAAATGTACATACCAGGCCCTGTCAAAGTTTGAAAGCTTTTGTATGCTCAGGGAGAGAAATTCTCTCTGTCCCTTTTCTTTCCATTCCAAGCAGTCTTAGTTCTTTAATATTTTTTTCAGTTTTACCATGCCAGGACCCATACTAAAACTCTTTCTCTTTCTTCTGTGTCTCCATCCCTGCCCTTAATAGAAGGCTTTCCCCAGTTTTCTTACAAATGCCTTTCTCTAACCCTTGCCTCCCTGTGCCTTTGGTCTCTCCAGTAATCATCTTGGCAGCCTGACAGGTGATTGGCAGATGAGTGTTTGGTACTGATCTACAGCCCCAGTTAACCCTGTCAAGGCAGCCTGTCTTAACCCTTGACTTTGATCCCTAAAGATTACAGCTGATTGCTCTGAAACTCAGTCCCAGTAAAGCCAACATCTTCAGGGCTGGCAAGAAGTAATTTAGGACTAGTTGACATTTAAACATGCTTAACTATACAGAAGTGTTTAGTCTTTTCAAAAATTATCACCTCCAACTGGCGTCACATAAATTATCCTTGTTAGCTTGAAAGAGTGGGACATCCTGCTTTCTTTGCCAAGGTTCTGTGAGTCTTCTGTTGCTTCACCCACTGTAGCCAACCTGTACAATTGAGAATTTTGTTTCATTTTTTGCTTTTCCAGGGTCTTAGGAAAATTTGGAAACCATTTAAGGTATTTTTATAATCCTCCAAGCCTGTGTCTCCTAGGTAACATTTTAGTGTCTCACTTTGTACTTACGTGCATATACAGCCATTCCAATCATTGACTAATTTTAGTCTTTAACCTGAATTGGATAACGTAATACTTTTCCCAATAAAAGCGGTATTAAACTGAAAGTTGGTTACCTATATTCTATATCCTGACTTGAGTTTCTTTTAAAATACTTTACTAAACATTTAAAAATTGGAGCAAAGCATTTAGAAGATCTTGGTTGTATGGCTTTACTTATTCAAATCCTCTGTGATTTGTATAACCCAAGACTACCAGTGAATTTATAAGGAAAGTAAGTTTAATTAAAATGTCAGTTTTGTAAATGTAATTATTTGTTTCAGACTCTGAAGGATTATTTTAGGCAGCTTTTTATGAAACACTGGAGGGCACTGTTATTAAATTCCCATAGCAAGGGAAAGAATGTGATGAATTTGACAGAGCTGTTTGTGGAGTTTTGAATGAAAATATGCTACGTCTCCTAGAGGTGTTCAGTATGTGTCTTATAATGATGCAGGTGACCAGGAATGAGCTTCCGGAACTGCCTTTGGATACTGTCATATTTCAAGTTGAAATGGCAAAAATGGTCATAGGGAAGGCCATGGGAGCCTAGTCAGTGATTGTCAGCTCAGGAAAAAAATGAGCTCTGTAATTGAATCCAAGAGTAAAACACTCTTCAAGATCTCAATAGAGTGCTGGCATGTGGGAGCCAAAGTGAATCTGTTTCTTCATGTGTGAATTTGTGCTCCGTTGCAAGAGTGAGAAAGGTTCCGTTCATCGGCAGTACGTGCGGGGCAGCAGTCGCCACTGTGGCCCAGCCGCCACCTGGCCCCGCCCTGGGAATCAGCCTGGCTGCTGGACTTCTAACTGCTGGGAGTCGATCAGCCAGACGTGGAGTTTTATCACATGTAGATAGTGACTGGAATTGTTACTCCTTGCTATTGCATTGTTCTAGAAGATATTTTTAAATTCTTCTAAGGCTATGTAGTTTCGGTTTGCTAGCATCTTTCCCCCTATTATCTGTACTTAAATAAGTTTTTCACACTTTTTTGTTCCTCAGTTGTCTCCCCTAACGTGAGAGGACTGAACCAGCACTGACAACTTAAAATTTTCTTCTCTATGGAACTTTATTGTATGTTCCTATATGTCCTGATTGATAAAGAGATTTTTTAATTGTGGTAAAAGGCACATAATATACAGTTTACTTTTGCAATCATTTTAAAGTGTATGGTTCATTGGTATTAAGTACATCTGCACTGTTGTGACAAAGAGATATTTTACGATATAGGAAGCTAAAAGATATATAAGAATTCACATAGAAATTTTGTGTCAGAAGCTGTGCTATATATTTACAGGAGGTATTTGTGTGGCTGGATAAAATTTTTATGACTATATGACTTCCTAGTGACTATAATAAAGGATAATTGGGAAAAGACAGTGAAGCTCTATGTGGCTGTATTTCACAGTTCACACATGTATGTGGTTATACATGGCAAAATTCATCTTTACATTCATAGGTTTAATAGTCTTGCTTCAAAGTATTTTCAAGAAACCCTATAGGCCCATTTCTGGTTTTGCTGTGGCACAGACATGAGGTTGCTCATCAGGACAGGAGCCCAGCAAGCTGCCCAACGCCTGCAGTTCAAATAAGCTATTTGGTGTTTTACTTCTTCCTGGAAGAGTACATCTCCAACAGCAAAAATTTTGGGCATGTTGGGATTAAGAATACTCTGTAAAAAGAGCTAACTGTAAAAATAATGTGGTTTAAGAAAAATGCTGGGTTTTATATATAAAATAGAAGTATAAGGGTGCATTACTGAGGGGCATGTTAATAAGAGTAACTAATAACAAATTTACCAGGGACTGGGATCCTTGACATATACAAATTCACCTGTGCTTAATCAAGAATAACAAAGCTTGACCAGCGAAACCAGTTTAAGCACTTCTTTAGCCCCAATGCAAAATCTTGCGGAAATAAAAGTTTAGTAGTCTAAAAAGATGGTTACCTTGTGGTACTAAGATATGTATAGGAAACATATGACTGTTCACAAAATATGAATTGAGTAAAAGTCAGATATTGGTTTGAGAAATTTAGCAAGACTCCCCCATCCCCACTGACAATGTGGTGCTAACAGAATGGCCACTTCAGTTTCCTGTCATCCCAGAAAGTACTTTCTTGGGAGCTGAAGGTATACCTAGGGGAGAAGGCCGAATGGACCAAGCATCTCCCTCTGTCCATTTGTGAGCACATGCATCTAATGAAGGGCAGTGGGCCTGAGTGATTAAGGTGACTGAGGATATTCTTCTTGTCTTAAGAGAAGCCAAGCTTATCTTCAAGGATACAAAGTTCCCTACAGACCTTCTATATTAGTTTTTTTTTATTGCTGTGCAAATTATCATACACTTAGCAGCTTAAAACAATGTACATTATTCGTCTTACTGTTTCCATGGGTCAAGTATCCAGGTACTACAAACTGGTTTTTGCCCAGGGTCTCACAAGATCATAATCAGGGTCTCAATTGGGGTTGCATTTCTTTCTAGAGCTTAGATCCTCTTACAAGTAAATGTTACTGAACAAACATAACTTATCTGAAAAGCAGTTTATTTGAAGAGGATAATTAAGATCCTACTATCTTTGTTTAAATAATATTATTTTTCTTTAGAGATGAAACATTAGGGAAGTCAGGAAACATCAGGAAAAGAGTCGAGAAAATAAAGAAATGGGGAAAGTGGTACCTAGAAAAAACATTTGCTTCTTAAACAACATGTTACATTGCTTTCCACACCATGAGGCATACAACCCATAGTGGGACAATTTGGGGTACGTTGATAAAATAGCACCAAGATATCTCGGAATTAACCACTTAACTCATATTTTATCTTTAAAAAAATGAGAAAACCTATGCAAAAGTAGCATGATAATCATGAAGAAAAATATCTGAAATTGAACAGTATTAAAGAGAATAATCCTATCATATCATGGGTACTTAATGTAATATATAAAATAGTTTTCACATCTATTAGATTGTTAACTTTTAATTTTTATTATGCCTCAGTAAAATCTGTTTGATTTAAATATATTATCATTTATATATTCACCATAGATTTCCACCCTCATTTCTAATTTAGTAAGTAAAATACTATTTAAATACTTAGTTTAATTAAATGATTCTGGATTATTATCTATTTAAATATTATACAGTGATACTCTATTTTGTAATAAACTATATAATTGCTTTAGAATGAATGTAACATTTACTTTTTTCATCTTTTATTTTATTTATCTCATTAGCTAAGAAACCTTTCCAGCTTGGACCTACGCCATATCACTGAACTGGATAACGAAACTGTGATGGAAATTGTCAAGAGGTGCAAAAATCTTAGCTCTCTCAACCTCTGTCTGAACTGGATCATAAATGACAGGTAACAAAAATAACATCTTAAAAACAATTTTCCAGAAGAAAACATGGGTTCTATGTACCAAATAGTAATTATCATTATAACAAGGCATGCCAACTTTAAGGAATATTTAATGTAGCACTCCTTTTCACATAGATGTGTTTGAGTTTTGAAAACCTAGGTGTGTACTTTTAACCTATCCATTGCATATATTTGCAACATGATTTTCATGTGTTAAGATTCAAATGTTTGCCTAAACACTTACATCTACAGCAGTCTGTTGAATTATTTCTTTGTCACCCATCCAGGATATTTTATTTGTCACTTTAATATTTTTGCAAATTTGTAGTTGATTTTACTGTTCACTTACCAAGGAAAATGATTCTTAGAAACTATTTCAAACATTATACATTCAGATCCTTTCTCAAGGATGATATGTTGTTTTCCGTAAAAATATAATTTGTTTTCAAAGTGAAAGTCATGTAGTGGGTAATTTAATGTAGAGAGTAAAGATGTGTGTAACAGGTAAGTATTTTTTCATATAAACAGTAAGAAACTGTTTCTTTGAAATATTTCACGAAAGAAAAAATGACACAAGAACCCTGGAGATCAGACTTTTCTTGTGTTGTGAAAACAGCTGGGAAGCAGTAGTCCTGCGTTGCTGCTGACCAGTTTAGGCAGGTCCTTAAACACAGGCATGAGACGAGATTTTTGTCCCCCAAATTCTTATTCAAGAATCAGTTTTTCTCAAGACAGACCACCAAAAATATTTCGCTTTTGAAATAGAAAGCACTGTATAAGCTAAAATTAAAACCTATTTAGATTTAAATATTTTTTCACAGATAGAAGCAATAATTTATTGTTTGTGTCTGATAATGCTTTAATTTCAAAATACTTTTCCTTGCCACTTCTTTTAAAATTAAATTTATTGGGGTGACATTGGTTAGTAAAATTATATAGGTTTCATCCCCCTCCACTTTTAATTTCTTTTCATACTTAAAAAATAAAATCATGTTGGGTCCATTTACCCCAATTGTGGTAAATTCTGATGACATTTTCTTAAATTACCCTGCGTTACTCTTTAAATTATGTGATAGCCTTCGACTTGGCTATTTCTTAGTATATATAACCTTTCTTGAAAAATATGCTTATCTAGAATGGGAACAAGGTCATCATTTATGAAAAATGTTTATTGTTTTTGAATATTAGTCACTGTATGAAGTATACTGAAATCTAAAGAAAATTGATAAAAAATTTTTAAAAATAAAATTCCTCTCTGTAATCTACATTCTTCATAATCAATTATGACAACTTTAAAATAATTTTAAGTGCCTTTTCATAACAACTAATAAAATAACGTACATAAAACATTATCCTGTGGATTTACATGCCAATGGTATTTATATGTAAAATTTTTAGTTTTCTTTTTTAAAACTAATCTCATTTATTTTTGCTTTTTTTTTTTTTTTCATCATACAGATTCCACGTTTCTTTTTTTAGGTGTTTACTATTAGCTTGATATTGAGATAAGCTTCTTAGTAATGCATCATATTAAAAGGAAAAAACTGTTTCTGCAACAAAATGATTATGAAAATGAAGGCCTTTCATTCCGCAATTCTCTGTGTCCCTGCTGGGGAGAGGGGGCTGTGCCTGGAGAGTAAACAGGATGCAGTCTCCCTGTGATTCTAAGGGTTATCTCCTAGGTAAACAGTTTGTTTAAATTTGTATCATTTAGGCAAAGATGTTTGTGGGGGGGGATTTCAAATCTTCAGGCTCTTCAAAAATTTACTTACACTTGGTGTTTACAAATGGGAAACTGGGCAGTGCTCACTTTGCCTTTTCTTCCCTTTGTCAGGCTCTATCCACTCGGGCTTCTTGCTGTTTCTGTCAGTTTTTTCCTACTTAACTTTAATGGTTATTTGCTATTTGATCATAAATATATGTACTATAGAGATTTATTTGCAAGGAATGAAAGTGTATTTTTATATTTTTAATGGAAAAGTTTGGATTAATTGAGAAAACATGCATTTTAATGAGGTTGAGCAGTGGAGTTTTAAAGATCAGACTCTTAGGTTTTAATTACACTGCTTGCACTTATCCTGTGTACTGTAATAGAAGTTTCGAACATTAAAACCCACTTTGCGGTACCATCTAAATTACTCATCTCATTGTTCTTGCCATACTCTTTCACTAAGCTAAGTAATATTTGTAATTATATTGGTATAAATCTAGGACTTCCCATCAGACTTAATTATAATTTTAGCACTTAGCTCAGATGGGTTAGTAACCTTTCATATAGAGGGCACAAGGATGCACTAATGCATTTAGCCTATCAATTAGCATCTCTTTTACATTTGTTCATTATTACTATCCTCTAATAAATTAGAAGCATTTATTAACCCCCTACTAAATTCTTGGTACTATGTCTCAGACTGGGGGGCAGTGAGTGCCTGCTGCTCTCAAAGGTTGCTCTCTAGGTGACATAAGACTTAATGAGTGAGATATTAGTGCACCATGTAAGGATAAGGGGAGAAAAGTAACCTTTATTACCCAGGTAATTGATAGGCATTTTACATGTGCCCTTATGTATTGTAATTCTTCCACCGTCTTTTGTTCAGAGGAAGGTTATACTGTTCCTATTAAATTTGGACCATTTGCTTGACTTTTCTTTGGCTTTTCTGATGGATATATTTTTCCATCATTGCTCCAGTAAAAACTGGGTGAGGACAAACAAGAAAAAGCAAATAGCTAATTATTCAATTTTCCATTTCATAACTGGGATTTACACACCAATGATATTTATATGTAAAATTTTTAGTTTTCTTTTTAAAACTAACCTCATTTGTTGTTTTTTGATCATATAGGTTTCATGTGTCCATTTCTTTATTTTTTATTAAATGTATTGAGGTGCAGTTCATTAATAAGATCACATAGGTTTCAAGTGTACATTTCTTTGATACATGATCTGTATATTGCATTGTGTGCCCACCACCTTTCAAAGTCAAATCTTTTTCTTTCAAAATCATTATTTTCTTTCATAATTAATGTCTGATAGAACCTTTGATAATATTTTACAAATAGTATATGTAAAAAGAATCTATGTTTAATGCTGCTAGCTTTAATAAAAGATTCCTCACATGAAGATAAACTTTGATACTCAGATCTTAGATATAAGATTTACCCTAGATTTAAAAGTGCTTATCTGTAAACTTTATTTTGAAGTTCAAAATTTAAAATATGGACTAATTGGAAGTCTTTACTGTTATACTCATAGTGCCTTTTAGCATTTTGTGGTTCTTGGGTTGATCTGTGGGACTAAGACATGCTGTTCTTTATCTTTGTTTTTCTAAAAGCACTTTTTGTATTTAGAGAGTTAAACAGCATGATATTTCTTGTATTCAGAAGGATGGTCTAGTAGTCATTTGACATTTACCATTGTGTCTGAATACAAATAAAATCCAACTGGTTTATGAAAAGAAGACACTGACTATTTCTATCAGTGATTTAAATTAAATATTTGGTTGCTATGTCTCCTCCACTCTCTCTGACTCCAAGTTTGTTGAAATGTTTATTTGTATTTGATATAAATCTTTTGTTATTTCACATCCAATTTGGTATTCATTGTTTTGTCCCAGAGTCCAAAAGCAGCATGCTTTGGATGTAAAAAAAAAAAAAAACTGGTATGTGAAAAAATGGAATGGTTCTGAGCATTTTTACAGTGATATGCTTATAATGGCTCTTTTGTTCTTTTTGGCCAATAAATTAAATGAAATCTAATTGATTTCAATAGATCTTCACAAAAGATGTTTTTTTATATTTAAATTGGCTATTAAAGAGGGACTTAACTTCCCATTTTGGATTTTTAACATTAGTCATGAAAATAAAGTTCAATCACACACACACATACACACACTCATTATCAACTACATGATTTTTTTTTTCATTGACAGCTGACCATGCTTTCTCGTGAATTAAGATAACAATAGAGGATAACAATACAAGAGAAATGAAACACCCATTAGCTAAAGTCACAAACCACAACACAAGTCAAGCTGGTTGTTAAAGTAAATTATGTTGCCGACTAGTTGATCTTGCCCAGCTAGAGAGTTATTCTTTAAATTTACATTAAAAATGTGTTAAATATTTTGAACATTCTTTAAGGAGTTAATTTGCTCTCTGAATCTTGTATTTCTGTAAGTGGGCTATGGCATCAATGAACACTCTAAGATTTGGAGAATTTTAAATCTGAGACTGTTCTGACCAGTTTCTTTCAAGTATAAAATAACATTTGCAATATGTTGCTATTTCACTTGATGTATATAGTACTAGTGTTTACAATAGCAACTGTAGATATTTTCTCTTTAAATAAAACTTAAGTAAGATCATTTGAAGTTGTAAACTTGTGGACCACAGCTGAGTTCATTCCCCAAAGCTGTTTTATTTGGACGATACACTGTTTTAAAAAACATTGAATTATTTGCCAACACTTTAACAATTGGGATAGTTCTCATGAAAATTATGAATTTGGGCCTTCTCTTGGGAAGGTGGCAGATCTCGCAACCCTGGACCCAGGTTTTCTCAGGTCAGCAGTTGCCCGGGATAAGGAGCGGCCGTCCCCTTTGGCCGCTCTCTGTTTCCTCACCGCTCCATCGAGCACGATCTCTTGTTTTGTGTTGTCTGCCTGTCTCCGCCCAGTCTACAAATAGAATTCTCCTTTATTAAAATTCACGCTGTAGAGATTTTTCCATATTTCTGGTTTTAAATCCAGTAGTTTTTAAAGTTGAATCTGGTAAAAATATATTAACAGGTAATAGAGAGTTAATCAGTCTACCCAAATTGTTTCTTCATTATTTCAGGTATCAGAACTTTGGCCACCAGGTGGGCATTACAGGGGGGAAACAGAATTCCGCTTACAATAAGTTAAAGCCTTCATTTTCGTTGACTACCTTCCAAAATGGAGAATTCGCTCCTACTTAGGGTTCAAGCAAAAGTGTTATAAAAAGGTCTCCTGGAAGAAAATTGAACCGGTTTACTGAATTCCATCTGACTTCAAGCTTGTGATTCAAAATGTGTTTATTTGCAGTGCTTAGTGTTTGAGTCGTGATTCCTTTGTTTACAATATTAGGAAAAATCTCAGTGCTGTTTGTTTCTTCTACTTTTCTGAGTGTAGCCCTTTCCCGCCCTTCGGGCAGTCTCAGGTGGGATGTGCAGAGACCACCTCACCGCCCCGTTCGGGGAGGCCAACGGCGCCCGGCTTGTGTGAAACTCGACGAGGCCTTCTATAAAGATTTTTCTAACTCCCTTGGTCTTCTCTGGGTGTTTATTCTGTTTCTTCTTTCAAATTTCCGTTGATTCAATAAAAAACGGTGACATTTAGAAATAAAGTTCAGGGAGGATTTGAGCAGGTGTTGGTGATATAAGGTATTTGCTGAGTGCCCATTGTGCTTTATTTCCAAGAATTGTTTTTTGAACATATGCTATATATTGTATTTATAAGTGTTTGAAGACTGGGTGGATAATCTACCATCTTCCTGTGAATGTCATGTCACAATGGACTTAGAATTTTATTTCATTTCAATCCCCTAATATTACTTAATTCTCCTGGAGACTGAGGTTTAAAGATTGCCCAAGGGGGACAAACCTATCCATTAAATCAGCAAGCAGAGTTAAATTTGAGTTTGAGAATATTTTGCTTTCTATTAAAGTTAAGTGGTCTGGAGGAGAGGAATACTTTTCACCTTGGAATATTGAATGCGAAGTTTGAACAGTTTCCTCCCATAAAAGCCTGACAACTGGAAATAAAGAGGCAGACAGAATAACGCTGACTCTTGAAGCAGCTCTGTGGCAGAGTTTGCAGCAGGACTCCCTGCCCGGTGGGAGTGCTGAGCAGTCCATCTGCAAACTCCCGGTACCCAGTACTGTGGCCGGGCTGGTTAGGTGGAGCTTTGCCATAACTGAAGTTTTGCTTATTTCTATAATCTACTGCATAGTTTTCTGTGTGTTCTATGTTATTTATTTATATTTTTGCAAAGAGTAAGGAATACATTTTCCTGAGTTCTGGCACGGTTGTAGAAATGAAATAGAGTCTTTCTGAACTAGAGGCACTTGCTTGAGGTTGGAGTATTATTTGACACTCTCCTTTATATTTACGATAATTTGTAAGACCATTCCTGGAAGAAGAGTATGGTGTTGGGGTAACCACTATTCAGGCTCCCAAACCTTTTACAAGCGTGATGTCTTCTGTGTCCTCCTGTCCATTAGACCTTCTCTTTGAAGCCGCGTTTGGTTTCTGTACTGCCCGTGAGGTCAGAGCATGTATTTTCTCTCTCTTGTTTTTGGGCTAAGGAATACAACTACTAATAGTAGCTCTCATTGATTATTGTAGAATCTGTGCCGTACAATGTGCTAGTGTTTATGAACAGTGTTTTGTTTAATCTTTACAACAATCCTGAGAAAGAAATTAACCTCATTTTTAAATGAAGGAATTAAGGCCTAGAAAGCTTAGATAGCTCAGGAGTAAGTGGTGCAACTGAGACTGGAACTCATTCTTATGTGTCTTCAAAGTCCAAGCCATAACCATGGGATGCTTATGGTCTCCCAGTACCTCATTCTACCTCAGATCTAGAGTGATCTAATGTCCTGATTTGCTAGAACCATTCCTGTTGTTTTGGAATTTTTTGAGGTTTAGCATTTCTGCTGCTGTTGCCTCCTTCTGTGCTCCAAAGTGTCCTGGTTTGGATACTACATTGTATGGTTCTCCTACCTCAGACCTCAGAATGTGCATGATCATTCTGAACATCAGAATTTTACCTTCTCTTTTCCAGATGGGATATCCTTGGGCATCATACTGCATACATAGAGCGGTAGATTTTTTTTTTAATCAGTATTTTTTTAATTGTTGATATTGTACAGTTTTCTGTCTTTTACCCCACCCCCAGCCCACCACCCCAGCCATCCCCACCTTCCTCCCATTTCCACCCCCCATAGTTTTTGTCCATGTGTCCTTTATACTTGTTGCTCTAAACCGTTCCCCTTTTCCCCTGAAATTTCCTCCCCTCCCTCTCTGGTCACTGTCAGACCGTTCTCAAATTCAGTGTCTTTCTTTATATTATGCTTGTTTGTTTGTTTGTTTTGTTGATTAGGTTCCTGTTAAAGGTGAGATCATATGGTATTTGTCTTTCACTGCCTGGCTTATTTCGCTTAGCATGATGCTCTCCAATTCCATCCATGCTGTCGCAAAGGGAAGGAGCTCCTTCTTTCTTTCCACTGCATATAATTCCATTGTGTAAATGTACCATAGTTTTTTGATCCATTCATTAACTGATGGGCACCTAGGTTGCTTCTAGCACTTGGCTATTGTAAATTGTGCTGCTATGAACATAGGGGTGCATAGGTTCTTTTGGATTGGTGTTTCAGGGTTCTTAGGATATAATCCAAGCAGTGGAATTGCTGGGTCAAAAGGTATGTCCATTTTTAGTTTTCTTAGAAAATTCCATACTGTTTTCCATAGTGGTTGTACCAATCTGCAATCCCACCAACAGTGCACTAGGGTCCCCTTTCCTCCACAACCTCTCCAACACTTGCTGTTTGTTGCTTTGTTTATGAAGGCCATTCTGACTGGTGTCAGGTGGTATCTCATTGTAGTTTTAATTTGCATCTCTCTGATAGCTAGAGATATCGAGCATGTTTTCATGTGTCTCTGAAAACAGTATTAAAATAAAAAGAGAACCAACTGTATGGGAAAACATATTTGACAATGATACCTCAGACAAGGGATTAATCTCCAAAATATATAAAGAACTTACAAGACTCTACTCTAAGAAGACAAGCAACCCGATTAAAAAATGGGCAAAGGATTTGAACAGACACTTCTCCAAGGAGGACATACAGAGGATCCAGAGACACATGAAAAGAGCTGTAGATTTTTAAAACAACTCATTATGTAATAAAAATCAATTTTTCCCAACAACCCCATTAATAAATACTGTTCACTTCCTTCGAAGTTACTTGAGGAAAAGTAGTAAGTTTTGTGTCTTGTATCACACCTGGCTCATACTTGGAATAAAAAAATTCACAAATGAAATTTGAATAGGTATTTATTTAAGCATGTGATGACATGCATTTATTTCACATTTTTAAAAATCCATGCCTGAAGATATGTTTATTGATTTCTTTTTTAAGGAGGAGGGATAGGTGTGGGGAAGGGAGGGAGAGAAACATCATTGTGAGACATGGATGCGAGACAAAAACTGGAGCAAACCTGCAGCCCATGTAGATGCCCTGGCCGGGGATTGAAACACAGCCTTTTGGTGGACAGGACAGTGCTTCAACCCACTGATTGATCCCCACAGCCAGGGCTGCATATACTTGATTATATAAAGGTGCCCCCTGTCAGTCGTAGCAGATATTTAACCATTTCAGATAAAGGAGGGTACTGCATAGATACTTTAAATTAGTTGTTACTGAGTTAAAAAAAAGAAAGTTAACTTTATTAAAGGTTACAGTACCTTTGGGGAAAAGAATTGCCATAACTAATCGGTATTGTTCTACTGTATGTTACTTCAGATAACAAATGATATTTTTCTACAAAAGATAAAGATTTTCTGATTAAATGATTTGTGCTTTTATGCTCTGATGAAATTCTTAGTGTATTTAAAAAGCAACTGTTTCATTTTTTGGTATGTAGTTCTGATATTGGTCCTTTCAGTGCCTTTATTTTTTTTTATCCTCCTTACTTGTTTTTTATTTACTGCTTTATTGTTGTTAAGTACAGTTGTCTCCATTTTCACCCCACCATGGCCCCTTTTAGTTACTAAATATCATTTTTAGGGAAGTATTAATTGATATATGACACTAGAGCATTTAACCTAATAAAATCACTTGAAAGGAAGAATCTACATGGATGTACATATTTCAGCCTGCTTTGATTTTTAACTCCAATTCAGGAGATGGATGGAAACTAGATTTGATGTGAATGAGTTTGTCTTATTGATTCTCCATGTTTACATTATTTTGTCTTATAGAATAATGTGGATTTTTATGGTATTCCTATTATATAATGGTAATTTAAAATTTTGGCTTTTGTCTTTGATTTCCAGTGAGCAATAATGCATAAGTAAACATTTCTGCAAATAATTAAAATAGCTTGTATAGATTCATATTGTTGGTATTCTTGGCTGTGATACTCTAAACGATGCTATCAGTTCTGTGCTTTTCAGGCAACATAAAGATGAATAACAGATATACTAAGAATTTAGCTGCAGGACTAAAAAACATATTTTACATGTTACAAGAATTCATGATCACATTGTGGGGAAGAACCGGACACATGCTGTGTGATGGTGAGCGCAGTGCTGAACGCCAGTGGGTCTGGACGCTTCCTAACCTCAGCCTGTTTTTACCTTGTCAACAATGAAGACAATTTCCATTTATTGATGAAAATGATAATAGTTTACTGGCTGTACAAATTTATGACCATCTGTCCCTCTCCTGCGTTCCCCAGGAGTTGTCTTATTCTTAATTCCCAACCAGGAACGATAATTAAAATAACTCACTGTTGTCAAAATTTTATAATGTATGATAAATGAAGCCCAGTAAATAGTGAAAATATGAGAAAGGTAATTAAATCTGACAATTTTCTTGTAAAAGGCTTGAGATGATAAATATCTCCTATGATTAGTTATTAATTCAGTGCAAGAGATTTTGCTTCAGCTTAAAATATTTTATGAACAGTGGCATAAAGAAATATTTTAGAAGATAAGTATACACATGTTAAACTGTGAAGAGAAATTGCTGGAACTTGATTGGTAATAATTAAAAATGGCAGGCCTGACATGTATGTGCCTGGCCTATTTTCCATGTGACAGTTCTTTCAGAAATTAAGAAAGAAGACATGAAGACATGAAGAATGACAGAGTACTTTCAGCTTGAAACCTTTTGCTCCATGAAAAAGGAAAGGTTTTATGTATATCATTTATCAACTGATAAAATGTTTAATTTAAGGTAGCAGAATAACTCCTTCCTCATTTACTGAAGTCAAAAAAAGCAAACTTGTTTCATAAACAATGATAGTTACACTAATAATAATTTCTCTTAAAATAAATGTGAATTCTTTTATATTTAAAGCAAAGATGGAATAATGTGGTGTTTGTGACAAGTTGCTGCATCATGTCACTGTCCATCTGAATCCAATGTACATCACTTTGTTGGTGGCACATGTCATTGTGTGGCTGCATAATGTTTTGTTTATTATTCTCTCTCTTTCTGAGGGGGACCAGTGCCTTCATCTTTGGGCTTCTGCCACCACCTAGGCCCCTGGCACCTTGCACAGGGCTTGGCTCAGAGAAGTAATTTAATACTTGTGTGTTGGGAGAATTACATAAGTGCTTCTTTAGTAGGATATATAAATCTGCTTTTAAACGTGGTTCAAACTTTGGCTGAAATCCAGGCAATTTTCTTCTAGATTTATTTATTTCTGAATAAGGTTGCTTCTTAATAAAGTGAGGATTTCATGTCATTGTCTGGACTCAGAGAGAGCTTGCTTTTATGTATGGCATGCCATTTACCTGAGAGCTGGAGCCTCGTTTTTTTTTGTTTTGTTTTGTTTTGTTTTTTGTTTTTTAACAATAAACAGGATTTTAATGTTGAATCATTGGGTTTTGCCTTTTTAATAAGGTCTTTGGAATTCTTTTAAATGAAGAACTAGAAACTTCACTTTCTTTTCATATGTAATGATACCTTGTATTAAATTGACAAGAGGCAGAGAAGACAGTCACAGCTTTTTTCTGCTTCTGGGGAGAAGAGCATGGCCAAATGAGAAACAGTGTCGCAATTTTTCCCTTAACTCTTTTTGTAACACCATTAAGTGGTACTCTTTAAATGTATGTTTAATATTTGGTTATATGCCACTATGAACCCAATCATACTGATTAAGGCGATGTTCACATTAGAACAATTATCTGGTTAATTGCTCTGCTGCAAAAATAGGCTAAAAATCATCAAAACATCAAGTTGTGAAAGCACTGGCAGGAGTTTCAAAACCACCACGCATACCTACTGCAAATCACATCAGCGAAGCAATTAATTTGGGCTAATTGCTTTTCTGTTCCTTCAAGATGCACTTTGGAACTATCTTTTGAAATTGTGGCAATTAAGATTAGTAAGCAATATAATTAAGGAATGTTAGAATAGTCACTATTTTTCAAAAGTGATAACTATTGCATGTGAACCGTTATATCGGTCACCCATGTAGTACTTTGAAATAATTAAAGCAAAATAAGAGTGTTATAGTCATTTACACAATTTTCTTAAACAATAAGTTGAGTAAATTACCTGTTACAAAACTGTAGCATGGAGTCATCTTTAATTCCTGGTTATCAATTAGAATTATCAAATTTCAACAATTCACACTAAGGTGTGCTATCAGAGGAGAAATACCTAGCCACCAGTGGCATTTTCTCTAGATGAATGTGTATGTGGCTTCTCATATATCTTCTCATAATGTAATTGGGATTTTTAAGTGTCTTAAAAATCAGAGTAGACACACTTCATATTATTGAAATTTTATGTTAATATAATTTTGATAGCACCAGTTTGTCTAAAATTGAAAATTAATTGAGTTCCTAACTGTTTCTCTATAAAGCAGTGTTTTAATACTGATCAGCAGATTATCAGTTGAGCAAAATGGGAAGTTTAGGATTCAGTTCTTCATTGGAAAATGTAGAAATGTTATTAATGGTGGAAATAGCCATTTCCCAAATTGCTGCTCTTTTCACTGTATTGTCAAACAGCAAGTAGCTCTTCCTTCCACTTCTTTCCTCCTACAAGGAGCAATTCTTATACAATATGTTTAGTGGCATATCCTCCCCATGAAATTCTCCGAAGTACACAGATTGTATTTTAGGAAGGACTGTGGGTCTCGAAATTAATCTTTTTGAGACACACATGCGAAAGGAAGTCCTGGTAGCCGTGATCACTTTGTGACTCCCTGGACTGTGAGAACAAATTTAGAAAGATATTTTAATAATGAAGTGAGAGTACTTGAACAACAATAAAATAATATTAAAAAAAGAAAAAATGAGGTTAGCTACAATAAATCAAAATAAATTCAAGTTCTGTTTTGGCATTCTACTGTTTGTTTGTTCATAGTTATAAAAATTAATTTATTTTCTCTTTCTCTTCTTAATTCAGTATGAGTAGATGTCTGGGCCCAGCTGATTGACAGTCACAAAGCTAAAATTTTCTCTAAGAAATATTTTCATGGAGAAGAACAAAAGTCTATGTACTTTTTACAATGATAGTTTTCTTTACTTTTATAAACTTAATGGTTTCTAGAAATGCTTTATACTTGATCCAAATTTCTTAGTGATTCTACTTATTGTGGAATGTTGTTCAGTTAGAAAGCTGCTTATTGAAGGTAAAAACAGCAAAACAGATGAAAATGAGTTTATTAAATAGATCAACTAGAAAAGTGTTGAGGGCTCAAAACACAGAAACACAAAGAAAGCAAAATAACGGTACCAGTCACTATGTCTGGAAGTCGGTCTTCATTTGAAATCTGTCATTGAACCAGCAGAGCATTGTTAACTCTAGTTTGGGAAAAATTCGAGTGAGCTCTTCTTTTCTGGCTTTCAAAACTTGAATTTTGCAGTTATTTATATTTGAAAGATAGCATAGGTTCTATAAAAATTTCTTACTATTTTGCAGATTTTAAAAGATTGCAAATCTGCAAAATTTGTAGCTACAAATAGCTACAAAATTTTCCCTCCCTATCCGCATGCCTTTGTGTGGGGTGTTGTTGCCTGTGTCACATCAAGAGGTCGTGTTTGCTTCCCTGTCCCCTGGCATCTGGGCTGCCTCTTTGTCTTGCTCGGACCAATAGGATGTGGGGAAATTATGTTGTAGGGCTTCCAAGCTTTGGCTTCAAGAGGCCTTGTGTCTTCTTTGCTTGCCTTTGTGGAATGCTGCTACCCCTGAAGCAGCTCACACTATCTGAGGACGAGAGATTCCTCAGAGATGGAGGTCGAGTTGACAGCCAGGACTACCTGTCGCGTGTGCGAGAGAGGCCATCTCAGACTATCCAGCCTCAGTCCAGCTTTCTGATTCCTGTGGTTTCGTGAATGACACCAGCAGAACTGCTCAGCTGAGCCCAATCCAAATTGCTGGCCCACAGACTTGTGAGCCTATAAGACCTGTATTTCATCTTCAATATACTAAGTTTTGATTAGGTTTGTTACATACCAATCATTGACTGAGTCTGACTTTGTAGCTGCTTTATGTTGAGAATTTTACCTTAAGTTGGGCAAGGTGCCAAGAGTGTTTTATTCATTATCTCATTTAATGATCAACTCGGTGACATAAGTATCACGACACCCTATTTCATGGATGAGATAAAATGAGGCTCAGAGAGGCGACATATCTTACTGATTGATGATCACAGCTCGAAAGTGCAGAGTCAGAGTCCGCCACCCCAATCCCATCTATCAAACTTTCTCCAGCATCTTATTTTGAGTTTAAAAATACTGTTGCAATAAGCAGTTAAACCTACCAATGGAGTCTGCTAAACATAAGAGCTAGCTAAATACCATAATAATAATAAGATGATGATGATGATGATAAAGTAAATATCACTGTATAAAATAAGTGTTACAATAAAGTGACAACTATTCCCAGTTTTTAGTGTTATTATTCATCTTAAATAGTCATCTAAAAATACATGGGGAAAGAAGGCAGCTCTTCTGTTCTCATAAGGACCTTGATCTGAAAAGAATAGTGCAAATACAATGTAAACATTGATTATATATATATATATATATATTAGAAATACTTTTTGGTGTTTCACAGTATTAAGAATATACCCCTTTTCTGTTTTATTGTCAAGTTAGAGAAAAATGGAATTGAGGAGACCTTCCTTTAGAAGAGTGTTCCAGAGGCTTAATTACCATTATATTTTTGCCTTCAACATCTGTATCGTCTAATAACAAGACTTGGAAGAACGTAACTTCTGCAGTATATAAACAGTAATGGTACTAATACCTGCCACAGAAATTCCACAAATAGAAGTAGAGTCTTGTCATTTTGAAATGCTTTTATTTTGATCTTACAGTAACCATATATCAACAAATCAGTTAATACTGGTGGGTGATTCTGACATATTTATCATGGCTTGTCTAACCATTTATCATACCCCCACACTAATCAGACCTGCTGCAGGGCTTTATTGCCTGTTAAATAAAGCCTGGGAGCATTTCCTTCATGATTTATTAAGATATTTTGAGAACTGGTTTCATTTGGGAAATAGAGTTTCCATTTGTTTTTCTTTTAACTTGAGTCTACACTGAATTCTTATTTTTGATTTTGATTAATCTCTTTTTTCCTATCAATAAGTTACCAGTGTGCTTTGGTATTTTGACATTTTATTGTATCATACAGACATACCCATGAATGCTTTGTGTGAATATGTATCTGGAGAGTCGTATGTTTGTGGGGAGGAGAGAAAATAAGTTGCATTTTTTTTCTTTTAGTTTTAATTTAGATTCAGATGGATTATAAATTATTGCAATGTTACCTTGATAACAGCACAGAAAATAAAACTGCATCCGGGAATTGTGACTCTTCCACAACCCTCGGCTCCCAATCAGAAGCTCAGTCAGTGCATGCTTGTTGATTTGCTGGCAGTCAGACTTAGTGATCATAGCTTGTGTTCAAGGTAAGGGGGTGGGGGGAGACTGCGCAAGTTGGTTAAGAAATAGCACAATTCAAAATAAGTTGGTCAAAATGTCAAGTTCACTTAATGGGTGTATACATAGTCTGAAAATGCTTTATAAATGTAATTGAAGAATTAAAGAGGCACTTCCTGAATTCTCTAACGTAGAGTGGTGGTTTATGTTTGAGGCATATGGACACAATTTTAGTCTAATTGACAACCTGGTAACCTTATTAGATTAAAAAAAAAAAAAAACAAAAACGGAATGAAGATGATGGGGAGAAAAACCTTGGAGAAGTGTGATATACTTGACAAAATACGTCCAGAAAATGCCCTGGATTTCTTTATTAAATTTAGTAATGAACTTAGAAAAAAATGGACTTCTGTAACATTTCTTTCTGTAGATTTTAGACATTTATGAAATAACTGTATTTATGAAGTAACATGTATTCTTCAAACACATGTATGGTTAAGTAACATGTGTTCAAAGAATACATGTTACTTAACCATATAGTTACTATCTTGCATCTTATGGTCTTATTAGAATTAGAAATATTTAATACATTATGTCTCTAAATAGAAGCCCATCTTCTTTTTGTTTCTAAGGTTTCTCTTTCTCAGTGTTATCCCCAGTACTGAGACATCGCTGTGGTATAGAGGAGCCCCTTTTTTGCAGGGCAGGGGTGTTGGGGAGGGTTGGTGATGGCTCTCAGCAGCCATCCATCTTCAAGTAGGATGTAACAGTGACACTTGTTAGAGGCAGAGGGGCATCACCCAGCAAGCCCCGACAGACATTTAGACAGCCACACAGATACCACTGGAACTTGAGGGCCGTTTCGAAAAACGTAGCTGTTTAAAAGGCAGCAAGGTCACGGGGACTTTGCAGTGCTTCATTCCTGTTGCTTGTCATACGCACGTATATTTTACTTGGGATTCTTTCCCCATTGGCACTAGTTTTCTGATGTTTAATTTAAGTGGTTATATTTACCTTTACTAACTTATCCCTGTTATTTGCATACTCCCTTTCATTGAACTCTTGGTATTTAGAATCTGAGATGACCCACACTGATGGGCTTGGCCGTGCACATAGGGGAGAGTGTAGGGTGTACTCCACAGTAGCAGGCAGTCCTAACACACACCTCTCTGTGTTTTGTTAACATCGCATTAGCATTAATTTCACTTTGTTGTTGGGATACTGGTATCCTGTAAGCATTTAAGTGGACAAACTGCCTAGTAATAAATCTGGACAATGGTTAATCTTCATTCATTTTGCCCTCAGGCAGGTAATCGAAAGTGTACATGTGTTAGTTTGAAAGTTCTATTAAATCTATTATTTGAAAGTGCCAATCATATACAGATGAAAATTCCAAAATATACAAAAATACATTCTTATCATCAGTAATAAACTTCAGTCATTGATTTCAGTAATTACATTTGCAAGCTAGCTCCATCTGAAATAAATATCCCAAGTCTTAGTGTAAAAGTCATTTTTTCAGTGTAATCACTTTTTTTTTTAATTTCAAAAGAGTAGATACATCCAGCTGGGTTGTTTGATTTTAAGTATTTGTGCAAATGAAACTTATTCAAAGTGAGAAAATCAACAGTCTCTGATTTTCTATTTTAAAGGTAGCAGGGAGAAAAATTTTCTTCAATTTCTATTTAATCTGCTGTGACTACTTTTGACATTTATAAGTCATGCCACTCATTCTGACATGCACGTAGGAAAACAAGTGGCTTTGGGATTCAGGTCTGAGGAGCTCCCACGGGTGCCTAGACATGCTGCCCCACCTCCCCCGTCTGTCTCCCCCAGGAACAGGGCGATTTCTGAAGGAGACCTAGTTTTCCCACAGCCATTGTAAAAGGGGTCTTCCCTCACTTTTCTGATTTATTACTAAGCCTTTTATTCTTGGGTAATGTTTTTCCCCTTTAATTTGTGTCTTCTTCCCTTACTTAAGCTGTTTATTTTACTTTTTTATTGATATGGTCACCGATGACATTTTCTCAGGTAATTTTTCCCCTTTAACTTGGATCTTCTTCTATTCCTTAAATTGGTAGAATATTTTCTTTTATTGTTGTCAGTGTCACTGATGACATTTTCATCTGATTCTTGACATATTCATTTTATAATACAGTGCATTGTAAGGAGTATTTTTGTCAGTGACATTTTGGCAAACACTTGCCAGTGGCCACTAGAGAAGGTCAGTCAGACTCAGAGCAATGGAAGAAGTTCCTCTGAAAGGCTTCTTCATAATACTAATGAATAGGGCTTTTTTTGTTGTGTTGTTCCAAACTTTTATCATTGAGTCATTCACTATATAACCTTGGTAAACTTATTTAAGTTCTCTTTTTATAAGAAACATTTAGAGGCTTAATCATGTCTCAAAAGCACCTTGAGCATGAATCATTAGTTCATTACAGAATGGTGGCTTGGGCGGTGCCGTCCATCATCAATGCTTTGTCACTGTCTCGGCCATGCGGTTTCCTGCAAGTGGACAGCAAATGTCTTAATCAAACTTCCAAAGACACAAGAAGGTTACTTATTGCTTGTCGTGTAGTAACACTGAAGGGTTTACAGTTATCTGAAGAAAATAAGACAATTAGAATGTACTCATTATTATATATTTTCATATACATCTTCAAATAAGATCCTTTAATAAATAGCTATTTTTATGTTTGTGAAGTGTTTTTTTCCCCTGCGGTTTTCATCCAAATATATTTTAATGAGTTACACTTTTCAAAGTACTATTGCGTCATCTATACATACATATATACACTTGCATGATGGGCTAATCGGAGATTAAAAGAAATTCCAAATATTCTAGGAAGCAAGGCTCTTAATTTGTAATTTCTAGTTCAGTTGAGAAAAATGTAATGACTAAAAATTAAGGAAAATTAACAATTTGACCATTTGTATGTAATTCTGAGTTTGAGGTAGTTTATAGAATCTACTTTGGAAGTAGTTTGAAAGGACATCAAATTCAGCTTTCTCTGAGCTCCTGGTTCTTCATCTACTGCATACAGTTCTTCTTCCTACCACTTTTCCTTCATCTATCATCTGGGTCCATTTAGTTAACATATTAAATCACACTCTGACAATCTGACACTCCAAATGCTTCTTATAACTTCAGCATCAGCACTTTCTGAAGGTATTTTAAAAATCAGGTTATTTATTCTCAGTTTAAAAAAAGACTACAACACATCCCCTTAACCGTAGAGCTTGGCAGGTCTGTGAGAGGTCTTAAAATACAGAGAAGTCTCTCTGGAGCGTGTTTTGTGGGAGTGGAGCAGGGAGGGCACGGTGCACGCCACAGGGCAAACCGCTGGAGGGAAGACACTGCAGGTGCGGATTTCCCTTTGCTCATCTTGTTCCGTTTTTCCAGCCCTGTGGCTTGCAGTCTTATTAAAATGCTAATGAGGTTTATTCTATTTTTATTGGCAGCTCTCCAGATTTGATTATTGATATACCTGAATAATAGTGACATGCAACATCAAAGTCTCACTTGACTCTTTTCCATAGATTTTTGTCAGTAGAAATATAAATACCAACGTGTCAGATGGGTCATATGCTTATCTTTTATCTGTGTAAAAGTGGGATATTATAAGAGAACTGTCAGCTGTTTGGAAATGAGCTTTTATTGGGGTGGTGATAGATATCCCATGGGCTCCTTCCTTAGGTGAGTATACTGTTGCAATCTGAAGAATAACCATATTTTCAGTAATGAGTGCCCAAGTGTGTTTGTGGGTTTCTATTTGCTGGGCTTTGGTATATTATATCTTGTACAACTCACTAAAGTGTAGACTAATAAACTTCAGAATAATCCACTTGTGACTAGAAAGGGATTGAGGAATTATCATATTTCTACCTGTTCTTTCTGAAAAGTTTAGCTGCAGACCCTTAAAATTGAAAACTGAGAACAACCCATGTGACTCCTTCGTTTTGCGATTTTGAAGCTGAGGCGCAGAGATCGCCTGTGACTTGTCCAGGCTCACACAACTTGCTCGAGGTGCAGGTGGAGCCCGAGTGCTGCTTCCCCGGAATCTCGGGTGGTGGAGGGTCCCACTTGACTGAGCTGTCCCTCATCATTGTTTACTAGCCACTGGTTCAACACCAACACCTGTTTTCTTTCATGGCCTACAACGGACTGGAATATCACTCCGTTGCAGGCATTTGTATTTCTTTTATGCCCCTTTCAATGGCAAAATGACAACACATACTGAAGTAGGTTTTCAGTAAATATGTTTTTTAAGAGATTGAGATGACCTGAAATCCCACAGTCTAGACATTTTCACTGTTTACATTTAGTGAGCATATTTTCAGATATGCACATATGTGTGTGTACTCTTCCCTTCCTCCTTTTGGAATTACAGTGCATGTACTATTTTGTAGTGTTTGTATAAGTCAACAATATATTACAGATTTATTTATTTTTAATAAATATAGGTCTATATCACCATTTCTCATGGATATTTGGTAGGATTTCAGCACATTGCATTTAACCAGTCTTTTATTGATAGACATTTAATTATTTCCCATTTTTATTCCTATAAATAACTGTATGACCATTCTTTTTTATCCATCTTTCTGACTTTATTTTTCTTTTTTAAAAAATTCTTAATTGCATTTTTTACATCAGCATTTAGTTTCTTTATACCCCATGCTGCAATCACCACCCTGTTGTCCCTGAGCCGTTTTTCCTTTTTGTTCAATCCCTCCATCCCCTATGCTCCCCCTCACCCTTAGCTGTCATCCAGCTATCTACGAGTCTGTCTCTATTTTGATTGTTAGTTCATTTTGTTCATTAGATTCCACGTATGAGTGAGATCATATGGTACTTGACTTTCTCTGACTGTCTTATTTCACTTAGCATTATGTTCTCCAGGTCCATCCATACTGTCATGAAGGGTAGAACTTTCTTCTTTTTTATGGCCAAGTAGCATTCCATTGTATAAATATCCCATAGTTGTTTTATTCATTCTTCTAATGATGGACTCTTGGGCTGCTTCCATATCTTGGCAATTGTAAAGAACGCTGCAATGAACATAGAGGTACTTATGTTCTTTCAAATTAATGTTTCCGGTTCCTTCGGATATATTCCCAGAAATGAGATTGCTGGGTTGGAAGGCAGATCCATTTTTAATTTTTTGGATTATCTCCAAAAATTAAAGTGGCTGCACCAGTCTGCATTCCCACCTACAGTACACAAGGGTTCCCCTTTCTCCACATCCTCGCCAGCATTTGTTCTTTGTTGATCTATTGATGAAAGCCATTCTGACATGGGTGAGATGATATCTCATCGTGGCTATAATTTGCATTTCTCTGATGATTAGTGATGTTGAGTATCTTTTCATATGTCTGTTGGCCATCTCTATGTCCTCTTTGGAGAACTGTCTATTCAGGTCCTTTGCCCATTTTTTTAATTGGGTTTTTTGTTTCTTTGGTGTTGAGCTTTGTAAGTTATTTATAAATTTTGGATATTATCCCCTTACCATATGTATCAGTGAATATATTCTCCCATTCTGTGGGTTGTCTTTTTATTTTGTTGATGTTTTCCTTTACTGTGTTTATTCAATAAATGGTGTTGGGAAAATTGGGCTGATGCATGCAGAAAAATCAAACTAGACCACCTACTTACACCACATACAAGAATAAATTCAAAATGGATTAAAGACTTAAATATTAGACTCCAAACCATAAAAATCATAAAAGAAAACATAGGCAGCAAAATCTTGGACATTGCTCTTGGCAATATTTTATTGGATATTTTCCCCCAGGCAAGGGAAACAAAAGAAAAAATAAACAAATAGACTACATCAAACTAAAAAGTTTCTGCACAGCAAATGATGAACATTCTTATACCTATTTCTTTGCGTACTTTTACTTTTGTCTCCTTAGGGTAAAATTTTTGAAATAGAATTTGTGCTTAAAAGGGTAAACATATCTAAAACATCTTGCTTAATTCCCTATAGAGAAGATTATATCAATATATATCTGTATCCCTTCAAAGGGTGTCTGTCTGTCCATACCTACTCCAATTCTGGATGCTGTCATCAAATGTTTTGGAGCATTTAAAAATGACTTTAAGGTTTAATAACTGAAAAACACTTGGAATAAATTATTTAGGCACAAGTGTATTTTTTCCCAAAGAGACTATTTAGCATAGTGGCTATAAACACAGGCTCTGGAAACAGACAGCCTGCATTTGAGTCCTGGCTCTGCTACTCCCTACCTGCTTTTCCTTGGCAGGTTACTTAACCTCCGTCTGTCTTATTTTCTTATCTGCACAATGGGGATGGCAGTAGTACTCATTTCATAAAGGTTTTGTGTGATTTAAATGTGATTATACATGTAAAGCACTTAAAACAGTTTCTGGCACATAGTTAACTACTCATTACATGCCACCTAGAATAATTACCATTATTATTACTATCAGTCAATGAGCATTTGATCACTATCTGTGATTTACAGCACACAATGCTGCAATGTGGAGTTTGAAAGGAAACATGAAACATCATCGTGATCAAAAAGGCCCACCATATACCAGAAGAAAAAAGACATAAGTAAAAGAAAAGTTGCATTTTCAAGTTAAACAACAATATGAAACCACATCATGAGAACAGCCTTGGACTAAACTATTATTAATCACCAAATGAATGGCATTTTCATGAAACAGGGTCCCCTTATAATATTTGGAAGTTTGGTCTACTGTTTTATATTCTTATTTTCCAACAGGACCAACTCTTCTTAGGATTTAGAGTAATCATGTGTCTCAATTGGTACAGTGCAGTCCTGGTTGGTGTCTGGCCTGATGTCATGACTGGATGGTAAATTGTGTTGTTACCTTACTTCTGATCCGAATATTCTCTCTCTGGGTGTCGTCGTGGTGATGATGTGATGTCAAATTCTTGCTTTGGCAAGGGAGCTATTTTGACTACTGTCTTTGCCCATTTGTTCAATTTCGCATTAGTTTTGTAGTTTAATTTTAGAAGGTAATATTATTTCCAGGTGCTCAGGGGAAATCTTATTCTTACATAGTGTGTGCTGCTTATGATTGTTAGGAGGGAGACTCTGGAAAAATAGTTTATTGCTATGTTTTAGATAATCTAGCATGTTGCATTGTGGTACCTCCTGAGACTTTATTTTTCTGAAACCAAAGGGAGAAATATTTCAGGGTGAATGGCAGGTGGAAAATTTTTAATTTTTAAGTAAAACAGATCCACTCTTTTTAAGAGTTCTAACATGATACTATTTTCACACAAGTGTGCTTGTGATGCTAAACACATTTTGAGCAATGTGTGGCTCTCCATATCTTCAGTACAGATTTTTGAAAAAGTTTTAATGTCCTCCATTGTTGGCATCTTAGCCCTTTTCCCAATATTTGATTGTTTTCCTTGCCATTGATGTCACACTTAAAGGGTTGGGAGTTTAGCTTTTGAATGATAAATAAATGGTAAAGAGGAATGTAAAGGAATAGAGGTTGACTCTAAGATGGACCCTGGCAAAAATGAAACAGTTAGGCTCTTTTATTATAACTGTCTCTTAATTAGATATTATCACATGTTAGAGAAAAATGTCACATTTGGATTATTATCTAGGAAATTCATGCTCTAAATCATAATGGATCTCCATGACTTTTTTCTGATCAAATGAGAACACTGTAATATTGTTAGAGTCAATACAACTTGTAGGCCTTGTTTTCAATCATTTATTATATGGTAGGCACTGTGCTTAGTACCTTATTACTTGCAATACATTGTTGAATAAGAATGCCTATGCTCAGGGGTAGGGCAGAGGGGAGGAGGCTAATAAAACCAATAACTAGCCATAGGATTTTCAAAACCTCCCTACATATTATTCCAGAATAACAGCAGAAACCACTGACACTTATATAGCATTGGCTGTGATAGTCACTGTTCTAAGTGCTTTTGCATATATTAAATTCCTAACAACTCTGTGAGGCAGATACTATATATTTTTCAAATGAGGAACCCAAGGCACAAGTGATTAAGTTGTCCAATGTCACATAAGTAGGATCTATCTCACGTGAACTCTTTATTTTTTTAATTTTTTATCCTCACCTGAGGTTATGTTTATTGATTTTAGAGAGAGAGGATGGGGGGAGAGAGAGAGAGAAAGAAAGAAAGAAAGAAAGAAACATCAATGTGAAAGAGAGACATCAATTGGTTGCCTCCTGTACATGCCCCAACTGGGGATCGAACTCGATACTGAGGTATGTGCCCGATGTGGATCAAACCCTTAACCTTTTGGTGTATGGGACTGTGTTCCAACCAACTGAGCTGCCTGGCCAGGGCCCACGTGAACTCCTTAAAGAAGCATTCATGATTCAGGGGACTCTGTTTTGTGTGTCATAAACATTATGAGTAGTTACTTGTGTGAATCAAGAATGTGTGAGAGAAAATTGCTGAGTGTGATTTTATTTATTCTTCATTTATTCATTTACCAGATATTTATGAAGCACCTACCATGAGCAGGCACTTGTGTTAGGGCAGCGAACAGAACATCCGTGTTTCCTGCCTTCACAGAGTCTCTAGTTCAGCAATATGTGCCTCTGACAGAGGCAGAGGACTTCTGGATACTGTTGTGTTGCTTCTGCCTGTTTTCACTTTCATCGTTTCCATTTACTCCTTTTAACCCTGCTGAAACCTTGTTTGCTATTCATGTAATTAGAGAAATTAATGATCTCTAATTTGCATGCATGGATAGCTCTTAATTACTGTATATTATACTTTATGTAACCTGGATTTTCACATATTGTATACGACTCTCTTAAACTACCTTTTATATACCAGATTTCATTGCTCTAGCTGATAAAAGATAGTCTTTGGCTCTCATGTAGATTTTTTATCTTATTTTCAGTGACTAGCAGAGATACACAGTTTAAGTAAAATTCCTATTGGAGTTATATTTCTTTTTACATAGAGGAAAAAAGAGTTAATGAGAAACTAATCCTGGATCCTGAGTTGCTTTATCATCACCCAGTGGTATTACTCCTTGCAACTACTCCATCCAGCTGCTGGGTCTCACCTCTGTGGAGGCCTTGGGATACTAATGGGTGCTGACTTTTGACAAGAACTGACCCACTGGTTGAGTTTGCATTGGATTTTCTTTCAGCATGCTATGCTTCTCTCCCCAGGGTCTCTCAGGCAGGTGATCATTGTGCACAATTTTTGTTGCTAAAAAAGAAATGTCCTCCTCCCATATGTCCTCCAGGGACCTAGTGGTTCCCACTGTGGAGGCTTAATGTCTTGGGGGCTGGTGGACCTTTCCCTGAGGCCCAGAAACAGGGTGGAAAACAGGGTGATTGCTCTCAGGTAAGGGAATTGGCTCCCATCACAGCCCTGGCCATGAGTCTTCTGGGGTGACTGGCAGCCGACTTTTCCCCAGAGCCCCTGTCAAGACTCATACTGCCCTGTTGGATTAGGCCGGCCCAAGAAAGGCATGCCTGTGCGGGCCACAATTAGGGACTTTATTATTTTTTAGATCTTTGGAAGTAAACCTCCTCTTTGCTCCTGCTCTCCCTCCAACTGTCCTAAATAATATCTGAATTCATCCTTTTTTCACTTTCAAACTTGTCTGAGGACTGTTTTTTTTCTCAAGTAGGGAGTCTGCATCTAAGTATACGAGAAAGGGTTTTCCTCATGGATTTTTGTCTTTAGTTAAGGTATTAAACTAAACATATAACATAATTTATGAAAAAATTTTTCTTACCGTTTTTCTTACTGGCTCTTTTTTTTGGCAATAGAATGCCAACCCAATTTCACTCTGCATTCTTAAGGCTAATGACTGAGAACTTTCTTCCTCTACTCTTCTATCAGAAGCAAGCAGTGGTTTGTCTAATTACTGTACTGTGGTTACAGTTATAAAGAAAAGGTCAGTCTCGTCATGGCCCATTAAAGTGGGGAAAAGCTACGTTTATAACCACTGAGAGTTATTATGTCACTGTGGTGCTGTTCATCGGCATGCAACCTGTTTTCTAGGATGTATAAATCTAGTCTTGGTATTGCAGTATGCCCACTCGGTTAAAGGCCTTTAGTGCTGCAGAGAGATTATAGCACACAACTCGCATTAATTATATATCTTTTCACTGTGTCTCATCATGGATTTTAGGATCTGGATTTCGTAAAACCTAGTTACCGTAATGAGCAGTAATAGACGCTCCAAGTCCCTAGCTGACCCTTTTATTTTTAGGTATTTAAAAATGATCTGTTGAGATTTAGGTGTTTTTTTTTTCACTTTTTTTCAGTGACTAACAGGGATTACTATTTAACTAAAATTCTTATTGCAGTCATGTTTCATTTTATGTGTAGGAAAAATGTATAAACCTTTTACTATCCAGAGAAAACAATCCTGGTGTCTGCCTTGATTTAACATTTCCATTTTAACTTATATATCATTAGGTAATATTTAAGGATTTTTAATTTAAAAAATATCCTGGGTTTAGTACAAGTTAAGACAATGTGATGGAAAATGAAATATTTGTATTGATTTAACCCCTTCCAAAAAGCCCGACCAGTTCTCAGTGTATCTTTCTATGCTGTGCAGGATGTATCACACATCACCAGGTTTTTGTAAACCTGAAATATAGTCTTTCTAAGTAATCCTTTCACTTTAGTAGCTATTTGAATCAAATTGCATAATGTTTTGCATCAAGAAAAAGGAGATGGGAAGGTTGAGTTTGTCTGAAAGACTTGTGAGGGATATGAGAACAAACCTACAATTTGATATTCTAGAGTATGTTTCTCTATTCAGAGTAATTGTGTATGATATTAGGCCAAGGACATTCTGATCTTTAGCCTCTGAGTCCTTTATAAATCTAAAAGATGGGATTACTAACTGAAATACCAATATTTACTTGCTAGGGACCTCCCCAATATCTTGGTTCCCTCGTAGTCATAAGGTTCAAGTTATAATTTTGGGGTCTTTGAAGCTCTATCTAGCTATATTTGCCTCTTCCAGGATCTTCTACACACAAGAGATAATGTAAAACTGAGTAGATTTATCAAGGCTTTCTTTTATTTTAGGTCTTAGATGGCATCACCCTGAACCCCTTTAACTGCCTGTGTCATGGTTGATGATGCTAATCTCCCACTGAGCCTAGTTTGCTCTAAGCCAAGCTGGAGCTGAGACATTCCACTTTACTATGTTGTCAGTGACAGTGACATTTTTGACACTGTTGAGATCAAATTTTGGATTTAATGGATTTGGGGATTTTTAATCTTCGGTCTGTCTGTATGTCACCTTGGAATAGTCCCTGGCTCTGCTCTTTCTCCTTCAGTCTCTCCACTTACTAATGTTTGAGTAAAAATACTGTCTACCTCAGGGACCCGTACCCACAAGCACACATGCACAGGGTATGAGAAGTTGGTTGTGATTGCTCTATAGTTACAGTTTTATTTGTGGAAATTTGGTGATATCTTTAAATATTATAAGGTATAGCATTTCATATTTACTTAAGCCCTTTTTTGAGGTTTATAACTTTCTTATAGTTTCTATATATTTCATATAAAATTTATTTTTTTATATATTCAGTAATTTTATTGCTATTGTGAGTGGTACCATTTCAATGTTTTGTAACTGGTTATTATTGGTAAATGAGAGTACACTTTTTGTACATTTTGCATATATTTTTGTATGTAAATTTCTAGTTGATCATCTTTCTGATTTTTTATTGTTTCTAATACTCTTGTAGTAGATTCTCTTGGGTTTTAAAGGTAGACAGTCACATCAGCTGAAAATGATGACAATTTGCTTTCTCTTTTTTAAGATTTTGCCTTTTATTTCCTTCATGTATTTGATTGTATTTTCTAGAATATCAAGAGGCAAGTTATGGTGCTTAAAAATCTACTTCTTGCTTTTCCTAAACTTTCCACCCCTTTCTTTTTTTTTCTTTTCTTTCCTTTTTTAAAACATATATTAAATGAAAAGAAAGGCAACAAGTATTAGTAGAAAATTATCTTTGCCTCAGTGATTAGGGTTGGAGGGTGGTTTATAGAAGTAATGGGGGCATTCATTTTACTTAATATTGAACACTGAAAGAGCTAAACTGAGGTACACTTTTGTTTTTAATTACTATAAGCATAAATTATTGGCTTTTGGAGTTTTCTTATCTACTACTTTTAGTTGTTTTTTTTTTTAAGAAAAATCAAAATTGAATTGACTTGCTATTGTGTTTTTATATATCATAGCAACTATCTTCTCAAATAAAGTGCTGAATTGGATTTTGTTGCATTTATTCTTTAAAAAACTGAACCTTCCTGTAAGAGATACTTTGGCATGCTTTCATAACTAAACCTATATAGAACATATGTTAGTTGTGATTTAGAATTGTAGAATGTCTGTTGACAGAATGTACTTTAATAAATCTATGTTGTACAACAAATGAGTTATTTCGAATGGATAAGTCTTTGGGGGATTAAGAACCCTTTCCCTTTTATTTATTTATATAAAGTTCCTTAATCATTACACATTTGTATGTTGTCCTAGCTTACTTTTTTTCCAGTTTGTTTTTTAGTATCATTCATAGGAGTGTATGAGATGAAAAATCAAATGGTACATGAATCACATTATCAAATGGTGGAAATTTGCATACCTGACAGCTAGATGTAATTTTGTTTTTGATTCATTATATAAAATAGATTTAATGGAACTCTTGTTTTTTCAATTTGAATAATAAAGGTCATTTTAAGAATGATTAAAAATAAAATTATATAATTTAATTTTAAAAGGTTGATGTTTAGTCCTTTGTGTTACTAATTATACTGGTTCCACTATTTTTTAAGTGTCTGCTTGCATTCAAAAGAACTAACAATCCTATTAGAATCAAATTATTATTCTTAGTACAAGAATATAATTACAGCTATTATTTTTTGTTTTTGTGTTTATTTGATATGTAATGCTAGAAGTTTTTTTTTTTAAAAAAAACTCTGTTTAAGATAGAACCATCAAATGATTTTTCTAAAACTTGTTTTTATGAAAACTTGTTGATGTTGTGTTTTTATAAAATATTTATAATTTCTCTACATAATGAAAAATAAATAATAGGTGTTGATTCAGAGTAGAATGCTAAAATATCAGTGAGCTTTAATACTTTTGCTACTCCAGATATTTTAAACTACCAAAATGTGAAAAAGATGACTATTATTTTTTGTACTTCAATATAATATGTCTAGGACATACAAGTAGGATTTTGTAACTAGATCTTCATTAATTCACATTTCTCCAGAAATTGTTTATTGAATTAAATACATATATTTTGTTACTAGGTTGAATATATTTGCATTTTATATTATATAGAGGATTTTGTTCTCATTAATTTTGTGAACTCAAATGTGTATATATTAATATATACACATTTGAGTTCATATATATATGTATATATATATATATCACCTAATATATTCTGACACTGTGCTAGGTGGTGCTGGGTACAAAAAGGTTAATAAATATAGGCACACCTGGGAGATATTTCTGGTTTGTTTCCAGAATACCACAATAAAGCAAATATTGCTATAGTGGGTCACACAAGTGTTTTGGTTTCCAGTGCATATAAAAGTTATGTTTACATTATACCGTAATCTGTTAAGTGTGCAATAGCATTTTGTCTATACCTACCTTAATTTAAAAATATTAATAAAGATGCTAGTGATCATCTGAACCGTCAGCAAGTTGTCATCTTTTTGCTGGCAGAGGATCCTTCCTCGATGTCGATCTCTGCAGATGGGTTAGCGTGGCGGTTGCTGTGCGCTGGGGCGGCTGGGGCGGTTTCCGAAAATAAGACAACAGTAAAGCTTGCCACATCGATTGACTGTTCCTTTCAGACTATTTCTCAGAATTCAATACCGTTCAATAGCATTTTACCCACAGTAGAACTTCTTTCAAAATTGAAGTCAATCCTTTTAAACCCTGCCGCTGCTTTATCAAGTAAGTTTATATAATACTATAAATCTTTTCTTGTCATTTCAGCAATCTTAACAGCAACTTCACCCAGGAGTAGATTCCATCTCAAAAAAAAAAAATTCTTTCTCTGCTCATTCATAGTAGCAACTCCTCAATCATTAAAATTTTATCATGAGGTCACAGCATTTCGGTCACATCTTCAGGCTACATTTTTAATTATTTTAGTTCTCTTGCTATTTTTCCTATACCTGCAGGTACTTGCTCCACTGAACTCTTGAATCTGTCAGTGTTGCCCATGAGGGTTTAGATCAACTTTTTCCAAACTACTGTTATTCTTGATATTTTGACCTCTTCTTATACATCACAAAAGTTCTTAATGGCATCTAGAATGGTACATTTTTTTCCCAGAAGATTTTCTATTTACTTTGTCCAGTTCCATTGGAGGAATCACTACCTGTGGCAGCTATAGCCTTATGAAATGCATTTCTTAAATAGTAAGACTTGAGTCACAATTACTCATGGACCCATGGGCTGCAGAATGGAAGTTGCATTAGCAAGCATCAAAACAACATTAATCTTGTTATACATCTTTATCAGAGCATGTGGGTGACCAGGTGCATTGTCAATTAGCAGTATGAGTGGTAGCTCTCAAAAGTGGACTTAATATATTCAGTAAACCATATTGTAAACAGATGTGATGTTATCCAGTCTTTGTTGTTCCATTTACAGAGCATAGGCAGAGTAGGTTTAGCATAATTCTTAAAGGCCCTATGATTTTCAGAATAGTGAATGAGCATTGGCTTCAACTTAAAGTCACCAGTTGCATTAACCCCTAACAAGAGACTCGGCCTGTCTTTTGAAGCTTAGAAGACAGGTGTTGACCACCTGTCTCCTGTCTAGCTGTTAAAGTCCTAGATGGTATCTTCTTCCAAAATAAGGCTGTTTCATCTATATTGAAAATCTGTTGTTTATTGTAGCTATACTCTCATTAATTATATTATCTAGATCTTCTGGACAGCCAGCTACAACTTCTACATCAGCACTTGCTGTGTCAGCTTGCACTTTTATGTTATGGAGATGGCTGCTTTCCTTACACCTCATGAACTAACCTCTGCTAGCTTCAAACATTTCTTCCGAAGCTTCCTCATCTTTCTCAGCCTTCATAGAATAGAAGAGAATTAGGAAGTGTTGTAGCTGGTTTGATTTTTTATCCAGATCACTAAAATTTTCTCCATATCAGCAATAAGGCAATTTTGCTTTCTTTTCATTCATGTGTTTACTGGAGTAGCACTTTCAATTCCCTTTAAAACTTTTCCTTTCCGTTGATAATTTTGCTAACTCTTTTGTACAAGAGGCCTCCCTTTCAGCCTATGTCCTGTTTCAACATGGCTTAGCATTTTTCACTAAGCTTAATTATTTTTAACTTTTGACTTAAAGTGAGAGATGTACAATTCTTCCTTTTACTTGAACATTAGAACACTTAGTTAGGGTTATTTAATGACCCATTTTCAATGTTGTTGTTTCTCAGGGAATACTGAGGCCCAAGGAAAGGGGGAGAGATTGGGGAATGGCTGGTCAATGTAGCAGTTAGAATGAACTCACCATTTAATTAATTTCCCACCTTATCTGTGTGTGGTTTGTGGTGCTCCAAAACAATTACAGTAGTAATGTCACACATCACTGAACACAGGTCACCGTAACAATATAATAGTAATGAAAAACTTTGAAATATGAGAATCACCAAAATGTGACACAGACACATGAAGTGAACAAGTACTGTTGGGAAAATGGTGCTAATAGACTTGCTCAATGCAGGGTTGACACAAATCTTCAACTTGTGAAAAATGCAGTGTACTTTATTGCAAAGTACAATAAAGTGAAGCTCAGTACCATGAGGTATGCCTGCGATGTCTTAAGTTGCTCATAGGCATCAATAAGGGGAAGAGAGACTTATGAATGAATAACTCTAGCATGTTATAATTCTTATTTATTATAAGGAAATCCTTTATTAGGGTTTTTGAAAATATTCACTGTAAGTTTTAATAGTTTGTGCTGGGTAAGGCTGTATGCAACTAATCAGAACTATATATGTTACTTCTCTAAAATTAGAATTGTTTTAATCAGTGCTTCCTTTTTGGAAAAAAGTAGCTTCTATTTATAATCCTCTAGCTTTACAGGCAGTATTTAAGAATTATTTAATTTTAATTTGCTATAAATTGAATTAAAAACATAAAATGCAGCAAATGGAATATAATTACATTTGAAAATAACCTGATTGTGCAAAGTATATGTGACAAGATGAATTCTTTTATAAAATTTTATTTTTATTTTTTTGTTCTAAATCAGAATTTATTCTAAGACTAATTTATACCTGAAATCTCATGGTATGTTAAATGTTTACTTACAGATCATCAGTTTCTAGACTGGGAGGTAGGGAAATTAAGGAGGCACTCTAGTAGCTTCATCAGAAATCAAGATAAATTGTTGCCGTACATTTCTGGGATCTTCCAGTCAGGATTTGTTTTGTTGTTCAAACTTAGAGAGTCCTGTCTACTTGGAGGTTAATTCTTGAATCAGGACTAACATTTGTATTAACCTGTATCTAATTGGAGACCACTAACAACTGTAAAAGCCAGCCTTATAAAGTATCTCAGTTGTTTTCAGTATGAGAAACTTCACTTGAAGACAACTTTAACATGAGTTTATGTGTATTTTTTCTATTTTGTTTACAAGATGATTCATTTTCTCATGAATATTAGTTTTATTAGATCAATTTACTGGCAGCTAGTTGGAGGAAAGTGGCAAATGTAGGTTGTTTTTTAAGTCTGAGGGGAGGCGTGGCTTCTTTTTATCTCTGACACTTACTGCTTAAATTTATGGAAATCCCTGGTGTCTTGACTCCAGTCTCTGGTTTCTCCAGAGCAGTCTGGAAGGTTTGTGGTCTTGCCTCCTTTCTCTGGTGTTGCTTGGGCTCATCCAGAGTAATGATTGTGTAAGTCTCCATGTGCCCTTTTTCACTGCTTTCATTTAACTCCTTTCCCATCATTGTTTTTTTTCACATCTCCTTTTTTTAAGCTTCCTTATTTCATCTTTGAGATTATCTGTAGTCCTTTCCACACCATTTTCTTTCCTCTCTTGAATTTACCCATCTCTGGAGTAAATTTTGTGCTTTCTCTTTTCTTCCATCCTTCCATTTTGAAGTTACTAATCTTGTCTTCCAAATCAAGTGTTGCCATCTCTGGTGTTTGGTGGAAGGTGCAGCACGGTAGAGTGAATCTCTTGTTACTGGTGTTACCCTGACATTTGCCTAACATCACATTGGGAGATTTGCCTAGTGAGCCTTTGGGACATGTGGGAATTCTTACCCAGCCTGGAGAAGAAAACACTGCCTGCACGGAGGAAATTTTACAAGTTGACTGGCCCTGGACACCTAAGTAGGGCATATAGATATCAGTGTTAAAGGTGTGTGAGCATGTTGGATTTAAAAAAAATAATAGTTCTTAAGTACATTTTACACAATAATTAATCATCTGTAGACAGTCCTGACAGCAGTGGAAATAAATGAGTGTTCTCATTAGTTTTACCCTTTATCAGACGGTGGTCCTGACTTTGAATAAAGATTCGTGATCAAGAAGGCAAGTTAGTCATTGATATTTTTCAGCGAAATTTCCTAACTCTTAGTCATGATGCCATGGTCCTTGGAACAACTGCTGTTTCATGGAACTGTGAAACAGTATAGAAGGTGGCTTCCACAATAAAACAATGCTTTACCTTTCATTATTACCTCACTGATACTTATACCTCATAAGGCATTTTCAGAAATATTAGGTTTCTGGAGCCTACCAACTCTGCAAGGTATATAAAGCAAATAATGTCATCATATTGAGTGAAATAATGGAAGTTCGTGGAAATAACTTATCCAGTGTTATCCAGCCAGTTGGTAGGCTCCAACTGGCTTTGAATTCAGTCCAGCACCTTGTATCATAATGCTTTCTATTTGTTGAATAGTAGTTTCAAAAGAGTAAAATAGAAATTTCTCATTTAGATCCATATTTTAAGATTCAGTATATACTTACCACTTTAGGATTACCAAATAAAATACAGCAAGTCAAAGTTCAAAATTCAAAATATGCAAAATACAAAAACAACAGAAACTTTTAAATATAATTACAGAGGTGGGCAAAAGTAGTTTTACAGTTGTTTGTATGGAAAAATAATACAGTAATAAATAATAGTACAGAAATAAACTGTGGTCCATGAACTTACAACTGTAAACCTACTTTTGCTCACCACTGTATATCTTATGAAATGCTTATATTTTTATTTGCTTAAATAGGGGACCCTACACTACTTCAGTGGTCTTTTCCTATTTCTCATTTTCCCAACTGAGGAAGTACTGATCTCCTTGAATTCCAGGATTTTGGTTTTCTCTCTATGGTCCTTTGTATTTCACTTACTTCTAAAACCGATTCTTCATTTCTATGAGACAAAAAGCACTTGGAGTAGAGGTATTCAGTTTTTAATGTTTTGGTGCTTTACCCACTGAAAGAATGAATCCTTAAATCCAGTGCCCTGCTGAGCCATATTAATAGTTTGAGACAAAAAATGTTTTAAAATGTGTTCTTTTCTCATATTTTGTGTCACATTGACCACTCTGTTGGGCACCATTGTCAACACTAGCAAACCTTCTGGGCAGAACCACCTGCTGCAGCTGGCGGGGAGTGGTGGTCTCTGCTGTACGACGATGCGGGGTTGCACCGGCCCGCCTCTGGTTAAAATTAATATCTTGTTCATCATTGTTTTTTTTATTAATTTTTATTCTTTAAAATAATGCACTAAACTATTATCTTGATTACCGAGTATTTTTGTTGCCTTTTTAAATCTTGTGCTTTTTGTTAAATCTTTGGGAATGCAAGAAGTTATTTTATTTGTGTGTCTACTTATGTTTTTATATCTTAGTTGCCTACATATATGTAGGCAGGTCCATAGATGACTTTGAATGTAAAATCTTTAGAACTCATTATGTCTAATCTCTTTTTTGTAGATAAAGAAACTGATCACAGTAGCAAAGTTGAGACTAGAATTTCTTGCTCACTATGGTTTCACTGGGCCATTTACACTTCCCTGTGGAAGATGGTATCATTTAAATAATTTTTTATCTCTGACATTAAAGTTCCAGAGAATAAAGAGTATCATTGGAGCATATTATGTTCATTATTGGAGGAATTAATGTATATTGTTTATACATAGATCACTTATTTTAAAACTCTGCCAGGGTTTTTACAGAGGAAAAGCACATGGGCCCTCATTTAAATTGCATTTCTATTTTGCATTAAATAAAGAGTGCTTTTGATTTTTATGGGTAACATTTAAGCCTAGGTTATAGTTACACTCTCAAAAAGTTCTACTGTTGTAATTATCTGTCTAAGCACAAGTTTCTTCTAGGTGTCTATAGATGGCTGTGTTCTTCCTGAGACTGCCCTCTTGCCTTCTGGTTTGGGAATGAAGACTTTGATAGAAGCCTTATCTCACCTTTCTATGCAGCTTGCTTCATTAGAGCTGATGAAGTAAGAGTCACAGCCACTGTAGAATGCTGAGATATGACAGACAACTTGGTACACATCTTTTAGGAGACAAGCTGAAGCATTTGATTGACAGATTGTACTGTAATTTTGTGAAGCAAAGAGAATTTTTTTTATCAACCAGTGAGACAGATGGGCTCAAGTTTGATAGGCTTAGTGTTTAGTTCTGCTTGTTTTTGGTGACTTTTATCCTTTTTATAGTAGGTAAGGCAAGCAGATAGTTTGTCCAATATGAGTAATGAGGCAACTAGTATGTAAAACAAGATAGTTGATGTTCTTATTGGAAGGAAGTTGAAAGGTTTAAAAAGGAAAAAAAGTACTGTACATTGAAGACTTCAGCAAACTGTTGTGCTAAAATAATAGGCCTCATAAAAGAACCTTATGGTTTTGTTCTTAATCAGGCATTCTGAGGACAGGTTTGGTTAATACAGCAACCGTAAGGAATGAGGGGCACACGTAAAAACTAAAGTTGTCAGATTCATCAGCATCCTAAAATCATTGGGTAGAGAGTTATTGGGGAAAAGATAGGTTTGTAACCTCACAGATTATTTATTGATCTGGGAAGGGCAAAAGTTGCCTTTACAATGGTGAAATTCAGCAGGCCTTACCTTAATCAAGTGGTCATACATCACCATCAACAATGGAGACAATGGACATTATGTGCCTTCAGATGTGATTCTGTGGATATTACAGCATTTCCTATAGTCGAATTCCCAAACAATGCTTAATCTGAACTGAATTGCAAAGCAGTAATCAGCCAAGTTGAAATTGTGGGAGATCCTATAAGACAATTGATGAGGACTCTTAAAATACATCAGTGTTATAAAAGGCAAGAGCATAAGTTAATTGTGACAATGAAATGCAATGCACAATCATTGTACTAAGAAGAATGTATTAAGAATATGATTGGGACAAATGGAAATTGTACAAGGGAAAAATGTATCAGAGTTAAATTCCTTGGGTGTGATAATGATATTGTGATTTAAGAGGAGTGTGTCCTAGCTCTTAGGAGATATTTTTGAAGTATTTATAGATAAAATGTTAGATGTTTGAAACTTACTTTCAAATGATTCTGCAAAAAAAAATATGTTGAAAGTGCAGAACAGCAAATGTGGTGAAATGTTAACAATTAATCTATGTGAAAGGTTTATAGGTATCCTCTTTCTTCTTTTCAGTATGTTTGAAATTTTTCAAAATTAAAAGTTAAAAGTAAATGAGCATCAGATCCCTAACCATATACAAGATTAAAAGTTAAGGTGTATAGGATTAGGGGAAATATCCCAGGAATTCTCTGTCAGTGGTTTTCTCTGTTTAATACATTGGAATTGGGAGCAGGAAAAAAATGAAGGTAAAAAGAAGTATTTTAATAACCTAAGCCACATGGTACATAAGAAAACTCTTAGAGAACATGGGATACCTTAAAGTTAAGGCTGTTTTTTGCTTATTTGTAATAAGTAATGGATAATTAACTTGTATTTAACATTAAAAGGAATGACTGTGACTTCTCAAAAGTACAGAGTGTGGTCTGTGATATGAGGCTTGGTACTGGGAATGCTAGATTGCAGCCACTGTCATGGACTGTCGGAAGAGTCTCGTGTGTCTAGGGCAGTAAATGGAGCTAGTACTAGAGCCCAGATCTTTTGTGTTTAATACATGCTTAACGCACTTCAGAGTGGACACTGAGGAAGCTTCAATGTGAGACTGACTTACATTTAAGTAATACAAAGGGGTGAGACATCAAAGTAATGAGAAACCAAGTGCTAGTCAAAAACTACCTTTAAAGGAAAAAATTAGTAGCTAAGACATTCTTCAAGTGACAGTTTCCCTTAATGTTTATATGCAATAATTAATGTTTAATCATTTACTTAGTTGTGCTATTTTGACTTTAATAAAAGTTTCCGTCTCTTCCATAAAAGCCCGTAATATGTACATTGGTAAATGACTGACTCCAAGGCTCTGACTGGTTCAGCATGGTTGATTTTGAGCCTGGAGCATCTGACTCAGCTGTCCTTTTATTTCAGTATGTCTCTTACATACCTCCCCCAGAGAATTTGTTAGAAAGTTTAAATGATATCACGTATATGAAAAGACTGGAGAAATTAAAGGGTTTATTCCATACATAATTCAGGTATTTTTAAATTGACTTTTTACTTTAAGGCCATATGGAGAAAAATCAAATGTAGTTCCCAACCTCAGGGCAGGTTGTTGAATGAGATATATGTCTACAAATCACTGTCATCCCACACCTCACTGTGGTACTCGCCACAAAACAGTGGTTGGAAGAGAACAGGCTTAGAAGTCATGTAAGTAGAACTCGAGCATTTGCCAGGTACTGTGTAACCTTGACAAAGTGACCGAGTCTTGGTTTTTGCATGAGGAAAGTGAGAAACCTCTGATTTGCTCATGAGTCATGAGGAGTGATAATGTCTTCACATAGCACCGTGACTGACACATAGGAAGCACTTCAGTGGTAATAATAATGATATTGCTCTAACCTTTTTATTTTATTCAGCATCCTATATTTTCTTCAGAACCAATAGCACCACTTGGTGGCAGCTATCAGAATGACATACTGTGATGTAGAGGATCAACTAGACCTGTTGTGTACTTTGAGACTGCCAGGAGGTATTAATCTGTAATCTTCGGATGCATTTAGTTATCTTTTTTGGTATTGTATTTGGTTTGTTTCCAGTTTGGGCTATTAGGAGCAGTGCTGCTGACATGAATATTCTTTAGACACGTGTTTCAAGCTCACGTACAACAGTTTCTTAAGGGCGTACAGCTAGGAGTGGAATGGGTGGATTACAGGATTGTGCATGTTCCACTGCCCAGGGAAGTGCCAGGCTGCTTTCCAAAGTGGGTGACTAAGTTTACACTCAAAACCGCAGTGGATGAGAGTCCCTTTGTCCCATATTCTCACAAAGCTTGTGAGACCACCTTTTTAATTACTGCTCAAACTAGTGAGGCTTAAAAAGAAATCTCTTTGTAGTTTTAATTTGCATTTCCTGGATTAAATAGCATGCTTTTCAATTTATTTAGGCCTTTTTTATTTCTTACAAAAGATTTATAATTTTCACTTAGGAAAGAGCTAGTATATTCTGTTAATTATTCCTAGACATGGTATTTCTATTACAAATAGGTTTTTAAAAAGTTTTCTGGCTCTTACTAGTATGTAGAAATACAGTGAATTTTTAATGTTAATTTTTGAATCTGAAAACTTTGAAATTCTCTCTTATTAATTTAGCTCTAGATTTTGGGGGCTTTCCATACAGACAATCTCATTTGTAACTGATAACAGTTTTGTTTCATATATGTTGTATAACCTTTTGCTTTCGGCCATTTTATTAGATTCTTACAATTTTAGAATTTCTGTATTTTTCTGTTGAGAATGTTTTACTGTTCTGTCATGACCTTTTTCTCTGTTGATGCTTTTGACTTCAGGTGTCTTTTGTTTGATACTAATATAGCACATTGGCTTTCTTTTAAATAGGTTAATATTAGCTGCAGCGTTTAATCTACTTGCATTTATGGGACTTCTAATATATTGGATCTTTTTTACCAAGTTATTATTTTTATTTATTTCATTCTCCTAACCTTCCCTCTCCCCCACAATTGTTTCCTCCTACCTTCTTTTGCATTCACTAGCATTTGTTTTTTCTCTGTTAGGAAGGTATACGCTTTGCGTTGGTTCTTTTAATGGTTACCTTCACTATTTTAATATACATACTTAACAAAGTATAAAAGTAATGAATATGTATTTTTTGTCAAACTTACCTTTCCCTTTTCCCATGAGAAATTATTATTGTTTTATACAATTGACATTTATACAGATTTACCAGTATTTTTGCTTACCATTTTTAACCCCAGGACACAGCTTCTCTGAATCTACATCTCCTCTTCTTGTTGGGGAAATTTTAGATAGTTTTGGGTGTGTGAGGAACAACAGACTCTTCAGAAGTCTTCTAGATGTTTGGTTGATGCCATAAACCGTATGGCTTGAGTCTTTTAAGACTTTTGAAGCTTAAAAAACAAGTCATTGCAATTCAAAAGCCTCAGTTTATTAAATTCAAGGAAGGATTTGATTCTTATTTTCCTACTCTAGAGTCCTTGTCTAAGGCAGTGAGGTGGATTCCTACCACCTAGACTAGGGGATGAGTTCTGGCACACCAGGACCTGCCGGAAGAGAGAAACTCCTGTTACGTTCCTTTGCAGTGATAACACACAGAAAGCAACCCCAGAGTCATTTTAGAGGCTACGAATTAAATCAGTCACCAATAAATATGGGGATGTGTAAATATTTTGTGCCAGAGAAGTGATAAGTTAATTCAAATTTGAAGATTCTGGTTGCTTTATTAATAAGAGGATTAATAGCCTGTAGTTAATTACTACAGTTGTCATTGTGTGCTTTTCTCTGCCTTGATAGTGACTGTCTTTGAATAAAAAAAAATTAAGGCAACAGAGATGTATTGTTGTATCCCATAAGGGCTTTTTCTCCGTCCTTCAATAATGGCCTTTGGAAACTATATGAGATACCTAAAGTTATGATTTCAAATAACCGCTTGAAACTGACTACTCTGTTGTATAGAATAATTCTCTTTATCTGATAATTCATTTTCTTTATTTGCAGAACTGGGGCTGAAAATATAACTTGTTTCAACATTCTTGACTTCCCCACAGTAATAAACATTGTAAGACACTTCTTAACATTTGAAAGTAAATGAAGGAAATAGATGAAGTAGTATGCATTTAATAATGGACATTTAAGTAAGATGGTTTGGTGGGGAGATAAAATGGAACTTGTCTTGACCTATCTGATGTTGGGTTATACAACATTTGAAGTTTGGCCTAGCTCTAACAGTTCTGAGAAAGACGTCGGAGATGCTGGGGTAGTAAAGAATAGAGTTCTGATTGCTGCCACCTGATCCCTACTTATTTGCTTTTCTTATTAAGTTGGTTGGTTTGTTCTTCACGATTTTATTCTACAAATACTTTTAATACATAATGATAGAAGTAGAAAATGATCTCTCAAGTAAACTTTCTGCATACATTTAAAATCACAAACTGTGTTTCTCAATTCATCATTGGCAAGTGCCATAAATGAGACTATATCAAAGTATATGGAAAATTGAGTCCTATTTTATAATTAAAAAATTTGTGGAGCTTTGATGATTAAACAACAGTTTTCTCTAATGCCATTGTTTCTTGGTTGCGGGCTTGAATTGAAAATACATACTTCTAAAACAATGTTTTTAAAATGTTGTGCTTCTCTATTGCATTTACATTTTTAAATATAAACAAGTTTGCAAAATTATCAGTCTGTAAGTCTAACTAAATTACTTGAATATTAAACATGTTTATTTTCAATGTATATGGAGATTCAGAATCATGAGCTCCATTTTACTAGTTTCTCCAGGTGAAATAGGCCAACTAAAAGATTTTTTTCAGTTTCATTCTTATTATGATTTAATTTAGTTTGAGAATTTCAGTAGATTATATGTGTTAAAGAAGTTTCTGATAAGAAAAATTATGCAAAATCTATTAGACATAGTGTATGAGCAATATTTATGCAATAGTTTAAAATATAATACATTGTCAGTCCAGAATTACTAGGTACAGTTTTTTTTTGCCTACAGCAGTAGACTGTCAGATGATTAGAAATGTTGGAATGCTTGGTACATCTTTGAAAGAAAAAATCTGCAAAAGTCCATATCTACCCTTGGCAAGTTGCCAGATCCATGTATTATAGCATTTTAATATAATTTTATTTTTAAATATGATTTGAAAATATTTTGGCTGTGGGAAATTGCTTTCTCCAGTTGACAAATGATTAAATCAGTGTAAGAAATAATTTTAATGTATTTACATTGGTCTATGAGAGTACATAAATATAAACCCAAATAATTTAATGTTTATCATAATATTTTAGGTCATATGGGATCAGCTCATTAAACACCTTTTAAGAATCAGCTTCCCCCAGGTAGCCATGGGGATGTAAAGTACAGTGTAGGGAATATAGCCAATAATATTGTAGTAACTGTGAATGGTGCCAGACAGGTACTGGACTTATTGAGTGGAACACTTTAAATTGTATGATTGTCTAACCACTATGCTATTACACCTGAAACTAATGCAAAATAATATTGTATTGTAAAAATTATAAAAAAGGAATAAGACTAATTCATCAGAGAAGAAAATGAAAAAACAACACATTAACTCAATGAATAGGATAGATTGTTCTAATCAATAAACCCTACAAAAGTTTATTTTTAGGTAATAAGTGTTTATGTCTCCAATTTATTAACAATAAAAAAGAATTCTTTGTAAAAATTGATTTTCTAAGAGACATAAAATCTTTAAAAAAAAGAAGAAGAAGAAGAATCAGCTTCCTTAAAACCATGTACATTCACTCTTAGAGGGCATTAGAGTAACTGAATGTGCTAGACTGCATTAATCTAATGAAGTAGACTCTTTCCTCCTTTGTTTGAGAAGTGGTTCAAATTAGCAAAACTTTTATTTAACTTTTTATTCTTTTAAATTTGGCCTAAGTGTGTCGGAAATGCCAGACAATTATAGAACCAAAGAAGGGTTCCAGGGTTACCATACGTCCTTAGTTCTGCTATAATCTTAGAAACATTGGTTGTCTGTTTTTTAATAGCTGCACGTGAAGAGATGTTGTAACATCTCTCTATAATTTTTCCATCATAATTTTTTCATTAGCTCAGGCTTTTTAAAAATCAAGATTTTTTATTAACTTCTGGGACACAAATTAAAGAATGAAGAGTGTGAGTTCTATTTTTCCTGCTAAAATAGAGTCTTCTCCCAAATTCACATGAAGACAAATTGCAGAAGTTCCCACAGGCAGGATGAGTGTCCATATAAGGAAGCAGCCATACTTTTTAATTTTTTTCACATTAAAGAATACAAGGTAACAGGTAGACCAGTAGAAACACCTTCATTTCAGTTCAAGGGCTCAGTGAAGGTTTATTGTTTGTGACTTTGTTAGAGTGGTCTGGGCTTCTAAATATACGTAAATATTCACATACATAAATGAAAATGGAGGTATTTTAGTTGCTGATGTCAGTAAAGACAAAGGCAGCTGAGAGCAGGGTAGAGTCAGAAGACTATTTCACTGTGACTGAATGTCTATTTTAAGAAGTGTGGGCACCAAGGACTGCCTGGGATTGGACTTCAGATCCTTTATAAAATACTGCAGCAATGAGTAAATATAGCAATAGCCTGGGTTGTTTCATTTTTTTATTATTGTTCAAATACAATTGTTTCCATTTTCCTGCCACCACTTTCCCTTACCTCCCATCCTCAGTCCTTCCCCACTTTGGCTTTGTCCATGGGTCCTTTATACATGTTCCTTGATGGCCCTTTCCCTACTTTCCCCGGTTATCCCCTTCCTCCCGCCCCTCTTGTCACTGTCAGTTTGTTCTTTATTTCAATGTCTCTGGTTATATTTTGCTTGCTTCTTTGTTTTGTTGATTAGGTTCCACTTACAAAGGTGAGATCTTATGGTATCTGTCTTTCACCACCTAGTTTACTTCACTTAGCATAATGCTCTCCAGTTCCATCCCTGTGTTGAGAAGGGTAGGAAACTCCTTTCTTTCTGCTATATAGTATTCCACTGTGTAAATGTACCATAGTTTTTTGATCCACTCATTTATTGATGGGCACCTATGTTGCTTCCACCTGTTGTTTTTTTAGTGTATATGTGAACACTATTCTTTTGGTAAATGCATTAGTAGTCCATATTCATTTATTGAAGAATATATTTCATATCTTCACAATTCTATCTCATGGTACCTGTAATGTCATAAAATTTTTCTTGAAATTCATTATGTAAGGACTTTTTACAATTTAAAAGAAATCTTGTCAAATTCCTCATCTTTTTCCTTATGGTTTTCTTTGTTTCAAATTAGTTTTTAAATGCAATGATTAATACTTTTTGTTAGTATTACTAATGTAGGCTCCAAGGGTAAAAACGGTTAACAAATTGATTTTGATTTATAAACAGACAGCGTTTTTGGACAGAAGTGCTCTTATGGTGTCAGTGCACTGCTGTTTTGAGTTGATTTAAAGAAATAATAAGAAGCATCTGGAAATTCAAACCCAACTAATATACCATTTACTGCATCATTTTGTGTCTGTATAGTGTAGCTCATTTTTAAACTAATTTATTTATTTATTTATTTTTAGAGAGAAGGGAAGGGAGGGAGAAAGAGAGGGAGAGAAGCATCAATGTGTGGTTGCCTCTCACATGCCTCCTACTGGGGACCTGGCCTGCAATGCAGGCATGTGCCCTCACTGGGAATTGAACCAACGACCCTTTAGTCCACAAGCCAGCACTCAATTCACTGAGCTACACCAGCCAGGGCACAATTTAGCTCATTAAAAACCTTTTAAGAATCTCCTTTTGCTGGAAGTAGAGTGGGAAAAATTCCCAAAACAGTCTTTGAAGAATAACTGTTTGCAAAAAAGATTATAGGGGGAAGCAAAGTATTGAATCCAAAATAATTATAATTAGAGTGTAGCCTCTTATACTTTCTAAAATGCCAGTACAAAAATGATAAGAATAGAGGAAGAGAATATTTTAAATGTAGACAAATTAATGCCAACTAAAGTGGGTTAGAATGTGTTTGTATTTTTGTGTTTGTACATGCTTATTTTCTTACTCATCCTGCTACCATTGGAAACATGGGCTTTTATATGCCAAAGAATTAAAGATAAATGTAATAGCTCCACATGTAGAGGAACTGACATTCTAGTGGGAGAAACAAGCTTCTACACAAATAATTAAAGTGCATGAAGTAAAAATGCAAAGTTATGTTAAAGATGCACCTCAGGACAGGTGATCAACTCGGCATTGGATGGGCATGGTGGAGTCAGAAATGCTTTCTAGAGGTGTGATGCCTGGACCCTAAGTGCTTTATAGAGGTGTGATGTCTTGAAGGATGAGGGAGATTTTCCTGTACAGACCCTGGTGGAATGCTTGTGTGTAGGCCAGAAGGCATCAAACAACATGGAGTCTGACTGCTGGAATGTTGTCTAATTTGAGGGTGAAGGAATAGAAAGTGATTATGGAGAGGCAAACAAAGTTCACGTAGGTCATGTAATTACTTGGATGTGATCTTGAGGTATTTGGAAAGACCTTTAGAGATTCCTCATTGCCTTCAGATTAATTCAGGACATAACCTGATCAGATCTGTTTTTAGAAATGCAATTCATATAGGCATGTGGAAGGAGAAAAGTGACTAGAAAGAGAAAAGACCAGTGCCCTTTTATCATTGAAAAAAAATATTGATTGGTCCCTACAACATCCTGACCAAGGTTTGAGATACTGGAGTTACAAAGCAAAGAAAACCTTGCCAGGCCCTGCTCACAGAATAGCAAGCACAAACATTTCAACAAACCAGAATATAGTGTGGAAAGGTCTATAGTTATAGAAGCTGTTTCGACAAAAGGAAAAGAAATGTGAGAAACTGCTAGATCTGTGTGTGTTAGGGGCAGTAGATCATGGGAGGAGATACAAGAGTGGTTTGTATGAAGAAAGGAGGAATATTCAACCTAAGACCTGAAGTTGAGTGGAATTTTTCAAGTAGATGAGCCATTCTGCCAGGTAAAGAAGCTATTCTGGGCAGACAGAATTTAGCCATACGAGGAAGCGCCACAGGTGGAAGGATAGAGATGGTTCATTGTTACTAGAGCAGAAAGGGCAGGAAATGAAAGATAGATAGGAGCCAACCTGAAGAAAACTTTGAGTAGAGGAGTGACATCATCACATATGCGTGTTAGGACAAATGGAAGTTCCAGATTGGAGTTTGGGCAGATTGTTGTAGGGAGACTATTGGGTGGTCCAGGCAAGAGATGTTGATGCCTAGACTTATGGCAGGGATAGGGAGAAAGTATTAAGGGAAATAAGTTACAAATATTGGTTAGGAGATGGAATTAATGAGTCTTGGCTTTTGGTTTGATGTACATAGCGAAAAGAGTGATGGCTCGAGTTTCTTGTGTATGTAATTGGGTGGTTGGTTATACTCACTGAATAAGGTATATCATCTTTAATTTTGTAGGATACCCTTGAGTTTATAGCTACATGGCTATCAAATCTAGAGGGTAGAATTGGGAGAGAAATCTGAATCAGGTTGAGGGAGATGTGAATATATGGTGGCTGTTAAAGCCTTGGGTATGGGCACGCCCACCCAAAATTGAGTATATGGGCCCAGATGTTACCTCAACAAACACCATTAGCTGGGGGTAGGCACAGGAAGCTGACACCCCAGAGAAAATGAAAAAGAAGAATCAGAAAAAAGCTTTTGTTACTTGAAACCGAAGGAAGAGAAAATTTCAAGGAGTGTCAGATGTCTCAGATAATTATGAAATTAAAGACTAAGGAAAGACACTTGGATTTAGCATTTAGGATTGTGCTGACTTCGTGAAAGCTGTTTTAGCAAAGAATTGGATGGGGGAAACCTAGATTATAATGGATTGAGGAGTTTTGTTTACTTTTCTTAAGATGGATGAGACTTAAACAGGTTTAGAGGCAAAGGAGGTAGGAGAATGAGGGAAATGTGAGCTGAGGGGGAAATTTGTGGAGTGAGGTCTAAGAGGAATTCAAGGAGCTTGGCTAGGAATAAGGGAATGTCAAGAGGAATTAACCTTGAGGAGAGATAGATACCCTTTTGCTCCGAGAACAGAGGGTAGATGCTGATTAAACATTTGTAGGGTTTGTGGAGTAAAAGAAGTTGAAAGGAGTGCATGCTTGATGGCCTCTAATTGTTCTTTGAAGCCAAATGAATTCTGAGATAAAAGCCTGAGGCAAGGAAGGAATGGGCAAGGCTCTTAAGACAGGAGCTGAAATTTGGAAGAGCTGCTGTGGGAAGTGGCAGAGGGAGCTGACCAGCAGTATGCAGAATTGCTGAGTGGTTTCGAGAGCTTGGAAACCATAAATTTGTAGTGGCACCAGTCTACATAATTGTTGTATTTCCTCCAGCAGAACTCAGCAGCCCAGTTATGAAAACTAAAAAATTATTGATTGAAACTGAATCTGGAGATGCTGTGAAGCTAGGATGGAATAAGACAGCTATCAAGTTCCATTAATTCAAATTTGTAGATGACGGAATAGACTCAATAGTTCTGTTGATTTTAAAATTAGGAAATGCTATATCACAGGTGCTAAATAGACATAATTTGTTCCATACTTAGTGTTTCCTATTTCTATTCAGGAATGTGGTCAGTTACTGCATAGTCACTGCAACCCCCTCCTACCCACAACACATACATACATATACTAAGTATGATGTAATTTTAATTCTCTGAGTGCCTAGTTTATGCCTGGAAGCTTCCTTATTTCAGACAGATATTTCACCTGAGCGTTAAAGATTTCTAAGTTGGTCATGTAAGAATACACGTTTATTCCTTAATGAATGATGCTACTTGAAGGAAGATAAATGCTTATTCCCAATAAATTAGTAAATCTGAGGTAGTTCTTACCTCAGAGATTAGCTCTTATGTGGCCGTCACCATAAAACTTGCCCCCAGGTCTTTTCTTCTTCTAAGTTGGTCACCTGATCTCCTCTGCCTGATCTCCTCTGCCTTCTTGTAGCTTGCTTTCTCATACCTTGTCTATATAGTAGTTATGACAGAATTTCATGCCCTTTTCCATATAATTTTGAGTTCTGTGAATGCAGGGACTCTTACTTATCTTTGTATTTCCAGTGTCATCGTGTTGCCTGGCACAAATTAGATACTAAAGCATCAGTAAGGAAATAACAAATGTATGAATGACTCATTACTTACTCTGTGTAAAGGCCATAGATGAGAGAGAGGAAGATGTAACACCTTGTGGGTAGTTATTACTTCTCTTTGCCACTTTTCAGCCCTGCAGTATCATCTGGTTTATCTTTGATCAATTTAAGGGGAGGTGTTTGCTTTTGTCTTTGGTATTAGGCCCAGGAATTCTAGGTATAGCAACAGGAGAAAGGCATAAAATCCACCTAGAATTCAAAAGCCCACAAAAATCTTTCACCAAAATTACTGATAGGCAAAAAATTGAGTTTCACATTTTCTCTTTTATTCTTTATGCTTAAGTTCTGTGGATATTGCATATTTAGAATAGATCCAATGAAAAATTAGCCAGACATATCTGGGAGAAAGAGAAAAGGGTAAGTAAAAATTTTCTAATAAATGTCAGTAATTTGGATGTTTGTAGTCCGAACCGTATTCTCTTTGCTTGACCTTGTTTTACTTTTGTTCCTAAGACTCCTTCCCCCAATTAGCTAGAGTCTGTTTTTAAAATAACTTTGGACAGATTACTGAATAATATATTGTCTTGCCAATAGTCTTGTTATCTTTTTGACTTAGGGTCTTTAAGTTAACTTTGCATTATAAACATCTTATTCCTGAGAATGTTTCTGGGTAGTGACAAAAAATAGGCACAAAGATTCTAGAAAAATAAGACAAAGTAACATAAAATTCAGTTATTAAACAGTTACAGTTTTAATAGTTGTGGGGTTTTATCTTAGACGTGTACCCAGATTATCCATAGGTTAGGCATAGTGTACTTCTTAGCAGCTCATTCGATTTTCACTGGGCCTAAACTTAAATGTGATGTTCTTTTCCCCATAACTTGAAGTTTCACTTTGTTCAACAGATAAAGTATGAAATAAATGTGTAAGTGGTCAAGTTAGATTTTAATATGGAAGAGGGGCTCTACTGAGATAGCTGACCAGAGATTGTGGTTATCAAACTGATGTCGTGACTCTCACTAGAAACAGATAATTCACAATCATAGTGCATTTTTTGAAGCAGATAATTGTTAGGCGGTGATAAGCTCTGGGATAATTAAATACTCTCATCAGTGTGCAGTTATCGTCTATGGCAGCTTTTTCGAAAGTGGCATGCCATTTTACTCTCATGCATAAGATTACCAGCAGGTGATCACGCCAATTTTTAAAAACATAAGAGGTTATGGTTGACATTCCTGATTTTGTGAACGTGGGTGGTAGGGAGATAAGGGGTGACATCATGACAGGGAGGCAAAGAGCAAGGAAGAAGTTTTTCCAAGTAACACAAAGGAAAGTACAGTGGCTGATCTACATATCCTCCCCACCACACAAACAGCCTTGGATGCCGCCGCCGGGCGCTGCGTATCATGAGCAGATCCACCAATTTCCATAGCGTTAGACTGAAATGAAGTATACTTATAAGGGTTTACACTGAATGTAATTATGCTCCTTTAAAAATAACAGATATTGCAAGATTTTTCCATATGTCATGATGAACCTTATGATTTTTATCATAGAGAAGATGTATTTCATAGAGAATTCCAGTTAATGGCAACTTTTACAGTACTACAGGTTAATGCAGAATTTCTGTTAACTCTAGTTTTTAATTTTTATTATCTCTTGTTTAAAAGATTGGATGATGTTATCTGACCATCCAAATGTGTTTCTTGGAATTTAATGTTACCTATTCTTTATATGTAAATGTACTTTTAAGTTATAGTTTTAAAGTAATTAGGAAGTTGAAAGTGATTTCAAAATAACATCAACACTTCTGGATTCATTAACTTTTCTGTTTTGCTATGTTTAAGAAAAAGTATAATAAACAAAACAATTTTTCAGACTATCTTAGAAACATTAGGTTCCTTTTGAGTTTAGACCACATTGCTAATAATAACCACTCAGCGGAACTTCTGGGTTTTCCAAGCCCTCTCAGTTTTTGCTAGGTTGGACTCTATTTACAGTGCAAGTTTATTATCATTATAAACTGTTCTTCGGAGGGATAGATTTTATGTATTTTTGGTGTGACCAAAGCCTACATTGTTTGTTTGCATGGATTGGCTATAGTAGTTCTTATAGCTACTTCTTTGACCATAGTCCTTCATAATGTTTGACTGGGCAAGAAAAGCTAGTTCTTATGGTCACAACCCACTTTGGGACAAGAAATACTGTTGTTTAAACTTGATTACAGCGTACCAAGAAACATGTTACTGAAACTTGCTATCACTGCAGCCTAGTGGTTTGGGATCTGATATTTGAATCCTTAATTTTTTCACATCAACAAGCTTAAAATGTGCTAGCCCTTTCCTTTTTTATGAAAATGAATGAGACTTACTTAAAGTAAATGCATGAAGAAATATTAATCAGTAGTAATTGAATTATTTCTAGAGGTACATTCATAAATAGTTAAAAAATGGTCTTCCCATTTTTAAATACAGTATAAGGGGTTTAACCTATCTGCAATGTTTTTCTTTCACATATAGACAGCACACATGTATGTATGTCCATATTTTGAGATTAAGTAAAATGTATTCTTCAAAAACAATCCTACTGTTTTTTCTCCCCTATTTTGAAATAGCAACCATTATTGCTTTACTGACGATTGAAATACCCCTTATCTTTGCCATGCCTACAAAGAACTGTGTTGGAGGCACTGGCAGCGGGGTGGTGTGAGAGGGAGAGGAGAATATTTTAGAACTTCTTTGCCTCTATCCTGCTGCCTCCTAAATTATTCCCCTGAAAAATTCCTTTTTCTGGGAGATCGGAGATGTTCAGCTTATTCCAGAGATTAGAATTATTGATTAGACAAGAAATAACTGTCTTATCCTGAACTCCATAAACCCCAAATCCAAAATTGAGAAGTAAAATAATCCTGGATGCAAATGTCACTTTTTAAAATAAACATCTTATCCTCCCTTCCCATCTCCAGTTTTCTCAAAATTCAGTGTATATGTAGCCTAAGTTCCCTGCTGTTTACTTGGAAAGAAATTTTTAGGAGTGTAAAGAATTGTGAAGTAGAGTAGTAGGAAAGTCTGGATTTTTTTGACTTCATTAGGAAGACTGAATCTCTCATAAACATGGTCTGAAGTTAGCCGAGGAAGGCTCTCTTCTTACCCAGATCCAGATGTGTGCACAATTCTTACTCTTTTGAATGCCAGGGTAAAATTATGAAGAACAAAATCAGCACGTTGTAAGTGTTCTGACTCCCACCTTCACTCCAACTCTTCATTAAAATCATCTCCTTTAAACATGAAGGAGTTGTATCAAGGGGTGGTTTGTGGGGTCTCAGCTTCCCTCAGAACTACCACCAGCCTTCTCCCTCCAAACCTGCGCTAACTGAATAGAGAGCATGTAAAATCAAGGGACCAATTATATAAACACACTGGTAAAATGATTTCCACAGGCATCTCCCCTCCCGTCTGATACTCCCAAGTTCCTTCTCTAATGAAACCCTGAAGCTGCCGCTAACTGTGGAGTATATTAGATAGGTGGTTATTAATGCTTTTAAGTCTGTAAGTTTCTGATCATAAAGCTTTTACTTGGACTGTAAGAGTAACAGTAATACTTTGTATATAAACACTATGATAAAAATGTATTTAGATGATGTGATTATTAAAATATAAATTTATTAAAACCTTACTAAAATTATATACATTTTTTTGTCAACAAGGAAGAAAGAGAAAAGGAAATACAGTGCAGCTTAACGTGTAGCAGAGTGGAGGGCAAATAATTACAATCTGAGGGTTTCTACAGAAGAAACTGCCAACAGATGGGTGACTTCAGGACCCAGGAGCATATTGGAATTAGGATTGGAAATCAGTGGGTACATCAGTGTGGTACACGACGTACTTACTTATTTATAGGGTTTTCAAATCTACTTCACAGAGTATTTACTCCTGTCACAGTTAGTCCCCTGTGGTGCCTCCATAAATACAATTATGCTTTCCTTTCCTTCCCTGTGCTGTGCCAGGAACTGCTTAGAAAGAGAACTCTGCAGATACCCCAGAAAGAGTGACTACAGTTCAGTTATGTGGTTTGAGGGGAGAAAATAGGTGCATTTTTATTTGTCATTTTCTAAAATTATATCTATCTGCTATTTTAAAACTTATGAGTAGGCATAAAAATACACCCTAGTTTAAGAAAACCTATGTATTATATTATAACCTTAAAAATGAGACAAAGTTAAGAGGAAATTATCTTTATTTATTATAAACTGATTTCTTAAACCCCAAAGAGATTCACTCTATGACTCCCTGATGCATTTTCTTTTCTTTTTTTTTTTTTTTTGCATTTTTTTTATTTTTATTTTTTATTTTATTTTATTTTTTTTTACAGTTTTCTGTCTTTTACCCCGCCCCAGCCCACCACCCCAGCCCTCCCCACCTTCCTCCCATTTCCACCCCCCCATAGTTTTTGTCCATGAGTCCTTTATACTTGTTGCTCTAAACCGTTCCCCTTTTCCCCTGAAATTCCCTCCCCTCCCACTCTGGACACTGTCAGACTGTTCTCAAATTCAGTGTCTTTGTTTATATTATGCTTGTTTGTTTGTTTTGTTGATTAGCTTCCTGTTAAAGGTGAGATCATATGGTATTTGTCTTTCACTGCCTGGCTTATTTCGCTTAGCATGATACTCTCCAATTCCTTCCATGCTGTCGCAAAGGGTAGGAGCTCCTTCTTTCTTTCTGCTGCATAGAATTCCATTGTGTAAATGTACCACAGTTTTTTGATCCATTCATTAACTGATGGGCACCTAGGTTGCTTCCAGCACTTGGCTATTGTAAATTGTGCTGCTATGAACATAGGGGTGCATAGATTCTTTTGGATTGGTGTTTCAGGATTCTTAGGATATTGCAGATTGGTACAACCACTATGGAAAACAGTATGGAATTTTCTAAGAAAACTAAAAATGGACATACCTTTTGACCCTGATGCATTTTCTATATTTATTACCACATATATGTTTATATATTTTCTTCTAACTCAAATTTTGAGATGAAATTCAAAGGGTTTTTTTTTTCTTTTTTCCCCTTCTATTTAATTTCCTTTAGTGGACTATTATTGTCATATAACAAATACTAGAGAGGTTGCCTTTGAACTTAAGAGTTGCTATTTATTGGGATTTTATTTTCCCATTTTTGGACTAAAATGAAGCTAAATCTTTGGACTTTGCTAAATAATCTTCAAAACAGCTAACAATGACAACCACTGTTCAGACCCATTTTACTGGCAGTGCTTAAATTTGTAATATTAGAACACTAGATGTGATTTAAAAGTGTAGTTTTCGAAGTATAGTGAGGCATTGATAGGGTGGTCAGTATTACTGAGCACCTACTATGTGTTGGATTTCTGCATACAGATGCCAACTCATTTGACTATCATTTTAACAGATGAGGAAAAGGGAACAAAAATTTAAACACAGTCAGGTTTTTCAACTAGTAAGAGTAGACAGAATTCAAGCTGAGATGTTTGATTTCAAAGCTTAGCATTTTTTCACTCTTTAATTCTGTCTTCTTTCCTTCTTCATTTTCTTTCCCTTCTACATACAGAGCACAGTTGTTGTTCCCTTTCCCTCACCCCTTCATTTCTTCCTCTCTTCCAAAAAATCTCTGCATGCTGTCGATTTCTGATGCTGTGGTTAGTACTGGGAATTTGGTGTTGCCCTCAGACATAATCTCCATTGTCTAGAAAGGGCTGTTGATTTGTACGATGAATAAATGAGTGAATGAATGAATGAATGGAGAAAATAAAATAGAAACTTTAGATTTTTCTCATAATTTTAAAGAGCTCATTATTGCTATTAGTAACTTAGACTAATTTGACAGATAAAATTCAAATGCATAAACTATTAGGGAATATTTATGTGTAGTGTGCTAAAATAGTGGTGGCTGCTTACCGCAGGCATAGTACTAGGTGGTAACCCCTGAATAAAAAAGCCAAACGTAATGTAAAAAATTTTAGACAAGAACAGATAGAAAGAGGATAGTTTAGAGTTAAAATTTATTTTAAAATTTCATAATTTCAGAAGTTCGGTGCTTACATTAAAAATTTCATAATTTTAAAGTTTTTCTCCAACTGTTTATTAATAGTGCTTTTAAAATTCTAATCATAGTGTTTGTACAGTTTCTCCAATGTTTGCCTCCATGTTCTTCCAGAATGCTCAGAATGGTCATGTAAATGACAAGGTTGCAGCCAATGAGCTTCTGATGGGTGTTTACCACAGTTTATATAACCATTTCAATTTCCCTCTTTAAAAGAAAATTTATGAAAATTATTTCTAATTTTTTCTACCACTTAATACTGCAGGCAAGCTCTTTATGCTTGTAACGTTTCTTTTGGTTTCACATTTATGTGCTGAGTTTGGGGGAAACTAATTAGTGCAGGACATCCACACGGAGCTGTTCTGTTTACCTTTGGAATTATGGAGCTTGGGAGAGGTTTGGGAAAGTAGACTTAAGTAGTTCGTGGTGGTCACAGAGGCTGCCCTGGAGCATCAGATAACTCTTTGTAGGTTAAGACCACCATTAAAAAAATAAATTTTTTTAATTAAAAAATTAAATGAAATATTTTTATTATAAAAAATTAAATGAAATATTTTTTAAAAGGAGGTAATAATGAAATAAAGGTATTTTGTAGATTACTGTTTACTTAAATGAAACACTACTGAAATTGAAATTTTAAACTTTCCAATCAAATCAATTAGAATATATAAGTCCCTCTGAAGCAATTCTTAAAGAGAAAAATTATTTATATAATTTTTAGATATTTATTATAGATACAACCACAACATATATATGGAAAAAAGTTTAATTAGGGATGTTCATTGTTTGGGGTTTAACATTAATTACAGCCAACAAATTTCAGTCTATTTTGATCGATGTTACATGTGTGTAAGAGATAATTTTAATTTTTTGAAAAAGATTTTATTTATTTATTTTTAGACAGAAGGGAAAGGAGGGAGAAAGAGAGGGAGAGAAACATCAATGTGTGGTTGCCTCTTGCACGCCCCACACTGGGGACTTGGTCCGAAACCCAGGCATGTACTCTGACTGGGAATTGAACCAATGACCCTTTGATTCACACTCTGGTACTCAATCCACTGAGCCACACTAGTCAGAGCAGAGATAATTTTAATTTTTAAGAGCTGTGTGTGAATTGTTTACCCTTTCGCATTTCTGAAAAGGACTGCCTTCAGTCAAAGTTAATATAAAATATTTTTTTTTAAAGCACATGACATGGACAAAGATAATGGGGTGGAGGACTGAATGTGGGAGGTGTGGGGTGAGTAGGGCAGGGGAGAGTAATGGGGGAAAATGGGGACAACTGTAATTGAACAATATACAAAAACAAAACCACGTGATTATACTTCTAGTAGAATACTAGTTTGAATATAATCGTATGTGTAAATTTGCGTGCTATTTACTCTAAAATGATTTGATGGGAAAAAATCCCTAAAATTCAGCCTGGACACTTATTGAGATAATTTCAGAAATTATGAGAGAAGACTAGAAGTTACATTGGAACCATAATTGCTATAGCTATGTAATAATTAGCATTTCTAATTATAACAAATAATATAATAATTATTTCTTTTTCACCAACCAGTGTTCTAAATTCCCTCTGTAATAAGGATTTATATTTTGATGAAAATGTGGTCTCTTGCTGCTCTGAGAATATAAGAGAATTCACAGTGGTGATTAGCTTGTACAGAGTATGGCCTCTCCCTCTACTTTTTTTCTAATGGAATGCTTTATTAAGATTTTCCTTCAAAGGTATGGGTTCTCATTATTAAAACCAATAATGCCCATGTAAGTTGTCTTTCCTCAGAAGCATCTGCCTCACTACAATTTTAAATAATTTATAGTCATCCTATTAATGAGGACCCTGGGGGTCTCTTCATTTGTGATTTTGGTACCTGAGTTCTTGGGCTGCTTGCACATCTTTCACAAATTACTCTTACAGCAAAATGTTATTACCAAACAGTCATGGGTTTATTTATAATGGAATTCAGACCTTCCAATGGTGAATAGTCAAGGAAACACATTTATTATTTAAGATTCATTAGATGCTCAAGGAAACTTTTAAGGTAACCAGGGAGTAATAATTTAACCGGTGTCAGAAATAACTTGAACCAAGAAGTTTGTGTCAGAATAGACATAAAACAGAAGGAGTTCTAAACCTGCAAAATTGTTCCTATTCCTGTTTGAAATATGTTATTTATTTCAGTAGCAGAGTCAAGAATTGCATAGAGATTTATGTTGATAGTATGTCTTGCAAGTTTTGCTGTCTCTAAAATTTGAAGGTTTAGAAAGACTTAAAAAATCCGGAGTAATAAAAAATATTACTTATTCTACCTTCACTTGTCAGAAATAAAATCTAAATGAGAAATATATTAAAAATGAACACTAGAACTTTAAAGTTCATCTTCTAGGTGAGGTCCCGACCATATGGGGCTATTAATTGAACTTATAAGAGCGATCCTAATATAGCACACCTGGCTAATGAGGCTGTAGCCACCTTTGAGTGTATATATCTTACTATTATATAGTTCGAACACAATTTTCCCAGTTAAAATAAATGCAATAGGACCTTAAAGCAGACTTTGTCTAACACTTTTGCCCAGGAAATTGATAAATGTGCCCATAAGGTAGCAATAGAAAAGAACTGATTTGAGAAATTTTCAGCAATAGTCTTTCTGTGGGAACTTGTTCTGTGTTTCTACATTTTACTCCCTGGAGTAAAATCTTGAATACACAGCCATTTTTCTTCTTTCTTCATGTAAAGTGAATAGACATATTTTATCAGCCCTCCACTTCCCTTCCATACACCTCATAATTATATTGACACATAATCATTTAATTATAGTTTTAAGGGCATCTCCCTCAAATTATGTCACTATAGCTAGATATTTATGAATGTCTTTTATCTTTTCCATTCCTATCCTCAGCTTCTTGTTTGCTAAAATGTGTGATTCTCTGCTAATTTTAAGGTTTTGAATCTTAGGTTAGAATGGCAAGTTCATGTTTTCCTTCCTCTCAATTTTTCCTTTTGTGAGTGTCAGTTCCAACTTCATGACCATTTTTAGTGTTTCTGTTCTCACCTCTAATAAAAATTATATTTTAAAACTCAATTATATTTATTATTATGTACACATTTATGTAAATATATGTGACAAAGTTGGGGAGAGAACAACATTGTCCTTCAAAACAATTTTATCATGTTAAAATGTTATTAACCTTATAAATGAAATTATTGAAAAATACAATTGTTTACATAGACTCATCAGAACTTGTATCAATTCTTACATTGCCTGGTCATTTTTATTAGATTCAGTATGTATAATTAAAAGATATAGTTTAGTTAGAAAAATTAGTATGAAACATTCTCTTTAAAAACCTATTCAAAATACATGTTAAATTTTAAAAAAGGTCTTAGAATACTAGCCAATATTACTTTATTTTGAAAAATCTTTGTTCTAGTCAGATTTTAGAATAGATTTTAGCAATGTATCATAGTAATGAATTAGTGCTTTAAGGAATGCTATTTGATATATTCTCAGGAGTTATGTAACTACCATGACATATTTTTACTCAGTAATTTTTGTCTCAGTAGAGACATATTTAAATAACTAATGTTATTCAAAACTGTTCATGAAATCTTTTGACTCCTTTTCACTATATAGAAAATATTAAGGTTAACATTGCAAAGTGATTGAAGCTAAATGGAAGCTTACTTTGATTATAAAGGAAAATGATATTCAGTTAGACAATTTCATACCTGTGAAACTTTTCAGCAGATAGTGGTAGGTTGTCTATTTTAAGAGCATAAATCAGACTGCAAATGGATTCCTTAGAACTATGTGTGTACAACTCTGCTTCAAGATGCATCCCCTTAATTTACAATACTGTCATCCTGTGACTGACAACTACTAGTGAGTACATTGCATTGATTTCATAATACCTGACAGCTGATACAACTGCAGAACAAATTGGTAAAATCCTACCTCCTGAAAAGATTGTGTTACAAGAGCCATTCTTTTGGTTTTCTGTTTTTTAACTCATGTGCTCCGTCAGGATGTAATATAGGTAGATTGATTGCTTACAGTTGAAAGAAAATACTTAAATTCAGATTTTCTGCTAACAATAATCGACTTGAGTGCATTTTTAAGTCAATTTATTTGATACAATTCTCTAAGAATGCAATTCTCTATAGCAATTGGTATCACATCTACTTAAAAATCACATCAACCAGAAAATCCCTTTTAAATAGCTAGATGGGGAAATGAATTCTTACGTACTATGAACACAAATGTAATAATTGAATTTGGTTGAGGTTGTTTTTATATTGCAGATATTTAAATATCCAGATGTTCCTGCTGAAATTATACATATTATTGAAAATTTTATTTTCCTTACAGATAGTAGTATCTGAAGATATATACATTGGTAGCTGTACTTTAGCTAGTGTTGCTTGACCTATGTCTTATTAAAATTTTAATTTGCTTTAAAAATTGTGCTGTGGATCTTCACATAATTTTTAACTGTGGTTTGTAGACTCTTGTGGATTTTGTTATTTTAATCAGCTATCATGACAAGCCATCAAAAGTGTTGTGTTAAGGGAAGGTTTTTTGGTGGTTGTTTTATCATTGAGTTTCTGTGTGCCACAGGGCAAGTTACAATAAGGTGATAAATTATTGTTGGCATATTAACCCTTTCACTTTTCATCTATTTCATAACCTTTGTTACTGTAATAACATTTTTAGCATTGAAGCTGAGCCAGTCTAAGTGACTAAAAAACCCCCAGTCACACAACTAACTATTAATATTAGAAGAAACAACACCAACAATGAAGAACATAAAACATTGGTCCCCATCACAGATGAAAATCCAGTGAAAAAGCAAAGATTTATGACTAGATGATGATTACATTTTCTGGTCAATGGAGGGTTATGGAGAAATTCTTCATAATAAGTAGAGAAAGCAGAAAAATAATATTGTTTTATGACAACTCACAACTCATTAAAAAAACTCCTGATGGGTTTATTATTCAAACATTTTTCAATATTTGGATGAATTTACACATAGGACGCTTAAAAATAAACTTTTAATCCATGCTAATTTTTTACTAGATTGGTTTTCTTAAGAGAAATTGGCATTAGGAAAGATGCTTCATAAAGAATGCTAAAAAACTGTGATCTCAAAAAAACCCCCGATCTCTAGTCCATGTCATATTACATACAGCTTTTTAAAGCAGAATTTTTATAATATATTTAGCAAAGATTTTTCTTATTGGAAGCAACAGCCTGCTACAGAATATCTTTCTTCCTAGATTTTTATGTTTCTAAACACCTCTTTCCTCGTCATCATCTTAACACGAAGGGAACAAGTGTGCATCAGTAACCTTTGAAACCCCAAGTTCTGTCCCTTATGCTGACTGTGCATTTACATGAGTCCAGCGAGCATTGATGGCAGCTTTGAAAAGATCAATGAGTAGCCCCTCCGTGCCTGCCCAGCTCTTTCTACACTGTTTTCCTTCTATTGTGTTTTGGACAGGACAGTGACAGCAATCTGGTATTAGCAGTCATTGTGGTTGAGTATCAGAACTTATCACTGTGGCCTCGCCATGGCCTCAGTTTGTACCGCAGTGAGTGTGATAGGCAATTGGAAAGCTACTTCTTCAAAGACGTAAATGTCTGAATCTTACAAGTTTATAATTACTTTCTTAGATAAAAATGCTTTTTAAATTTCATATGTATATATTTCTCTTTATTCCCATTGGTACAAGCCAAACAACAACAACAAAGCATAATACATAGAAGCAAAGACAAGATTAAAATTGTATTGATTTGAGGATTTCAGATACCCAAGGGGTTCCGGTGGCTTTAAGTGGAATCTGTGATGTTGGCAATACTCTCTTCAGTGACCACTTAAATGTTTTCTTCTGAGTTTTCAACTCTCAATGACATTTTTTAGCTGTGTCTTCTAGTGAACTAAAACGTGGACCAAACCTAGTTATCTAAAATGCTGTGCCTTAATAGTATTAAAATCAATAAGCTTTTTCATCCAACTTTTCTTTTAGGAAATGGGCCTTTATCTGACCCATGCTGTATAGTTGCTCTAAGAATTAATGATACATATACATATATAGAAATAAACTACAACTATGGTAAAAATATAAACTGACAGTTTCTCCTAGACTTCTAGCTGTCTAGAATGTTAATCATTTTTAATCTAAAGTAGAAATAGTCTGATTTTAATTGGATGGAATTTGCAGGTATATTACTTTGGCAGACAAATTTTAAAAATGCTTAATGGTTAAACAAAACAAAGCTGAATCTTAAATGAAAAGAGAGAGAAGTAAGTGAACCTTATAGTAGTTTTACCTATAAAACCTCCAAAATAGTCTATAAGAAAATGTGTCTCTGGGCTGATATCTCATATGCCAGGTTCTAGCCTAGGGCCCAATTTTTTTTTCTACCTGATTTTTTAAACTGATCAAATTAGAGGCTAAATTATGCTTTCTATTTTAGTTAAGCCGTGTGCTATTAGCAGGGTACACTAGGACTATCTCTGGTTTACAGCTGACCAGAAAATACTTGTCTCTGCTCCTCTCATTACTGCACATGATTGCCCTTGAGAACATTCTCAAAAGGCCCATTTCATCAGAGCAATCTAAAATTAAGGAGTTGAGAAATAGGATTTTTACACTGTGGGCTTGCAGAATTTTTGTTGGCTTTTTGGGCCCTTTGGTTTATGAGAATGTACAGGTGTTGTGTTTCACTCGGTTACATTTCTCAGGAAAATAGAAGGACATTTACGGACTAAGCAATGGTTTTTCTAGTTTCTTTTTAGGTTTGGATATTATTTGAATGATAATACCATTGAAAAGGATTCTCTCTTTCCCATATGCAAACCATAAATAGTTCTGATTGCACAGTGAAAATTACATGCAGATATCAACAAAAATATCAGTTAACATAGACAAAGCTATCACCATCAGTCAAAACTGTCTGCCATTTTTAAAATGTCTCACAACATTTCATTATCTTGCCCCTCTTCCCAAAGACTCCCATAGTGATTCATAGATGTAAATCTCATTTAGGAAGTTCTTATTTCAGTCTAGCTTAAACTCTAATTGATGTTTAAATCTTGCTCATTGTGTTCTGTTTTGACCCAGAGATGTTTTTATTGATTTTTCTGAATTTTTTATAAAACTTTGAGTTTGTTGAAATTTATCTATTGTCTTTCTGGATAGTACAAGCAGAAAAGGTTCTAATGTTTAAGATTCCTTTTCTATGTTGCATTACATTTGTTTAGATATATATGTCTGTGATTTTAAAAGCATTTATTCTCTTTTTTAATAAAATGCAAGATTTTATAGCTTCTAGTACATTGATAACAAGGAGCAATGTTATTGCCCAGGTTTCCAACCTGCAGCCCTTTTCCTTGGGTAATTAGTTAGATAATTTCAGGGATGGTTTAATTTTGACATGGAGTTTTATACTTAGGATATTGCTGTAGTCGTTTTCCTTTCTCAAAAAAGGGATATTTGATTGCAGTTAAATTGTGAAGTTCTAAAGCTATGTTAGCTAAATTTTTTACTATGTCAGCAAGCAAAATATTGTTTGCACTTCTTTGCTTTTTAAATGCTGCTCAGGGAGCTGCGTAAGTTATAATTGATGCACAGAAGAGATTTCGAATTTTATATGCCTATAAATTGGCACTGCTGTGTAGACTAGAAAGATGAGATTGGAGAAGTTATTTTCCCGTGAGAATGATACAAATTACTGTCAAACTGTTTATGCTTGCTGTAAAAATATTTTCAATATACAGGTATTTGCTTACTAGCTGTGTAGTACTCTTATTAAAGTAGAATAACGTTTTGAGCCAAAGTGAAATGTTTTCAGTACCATTGCATTTTAACAGGCCAATTTAGTTATTCCAGGCTTAAATACCTGTAATTATGTTCATTCTTTGAAGCACACATAAATTTGCTTAAGATTGAGTTAAAAATTTTTAAGGCATCTTAGAGTTTATCTAGTCTGGCATTCTGATTTTACATATGGAGAGGAGTTAAGGAATATGCCAAGGTCAAAGATTTAGAAATTTTCATGATTGGGACTAAAACTAGGTTTTCCTATCACTTTGGTTCTTTTCTGACATCTCGTATCTAATGAAATTGCTGTGCTTAATATGTTTTTTTATTTCATAAATATAAATACCCTTCTTTCAGTCAGCTGAACTTATAGATGACCTGAAATTTGCAGTGTTTAAGATGAATTTGTAGGACTTACTTGATGAAGTTTGTCAAAACTTTAAAACCATCAACTAAAGTAAGCATAAGCAAAAATCCAATATTTATCTTACTTTGTCAAGACAGTTTAGTAATCAACATCAGAAGTGTTAAGTGACTCTTCACTACGAATAAATTGACTGTCACTGATTCAGTCTTAGTGCATGCTTTAATATAGTTACGGACAGAATACTAGTTGGGAGGTGCTCTGTTATTGGGGCTCAGGAAAGGAACTCACAGACTGAGGTACCCAGGAATTTCAGTTCCTCATTTTGTATTTTCTCCTAATAATAATGTATTATGTTCTGTGTAAGAAGCTTCCGATTTTGACTGGCCATTTCAGAGTGTGGGTTCTTGATTTTGCTTCTCCGGTATCCAATAACAGAATCTAAGATATCCCATGTTTTACAAGTGATTTTTTTATTGGTATATAAAAGAGACACAGGAATAGGGGTCATCAGGTTGGAGGTGTTCTGAAATAGGATGAAACCAGAGTTTGCTTTCACTCAGACTGCTGTTTTTTTCTTTCATTCTGTAAAGTAAGCTCTAAGGAAAAGTATGTCCTTGGTGGTATGTCCTTACTATGAGTTGAATAATACAAAACACAAGAATATAATTTGTTTACATTAAAGTTATCAAATGGAAATGTAAACGTAGTAGCTGAATATATTTCAGTGCCCACAGCAATGCTTATTTTAGGATCTGTCTTTAGGAATTGGCACAATGATTGCTGATCTTTAAGTAGCCTCCTTCAATTATTTTAAGGGTTGCTTGATGTTACTTTGTGGCGCTTTGCCTGTATTGAGGAAGAAAAAAAAGTGAGGTTGGGGGAAATTAACAGGCACATACATTTCTCCCAGGAGGAAGTTATTTTAAAAATAGAGATATTTGAGTAATTCCTCCAGAATCTTGTGTTTCCTACAGAAGGTTTTGCCAAAACTGTGGTGGTAATAAAAAAAGGGGGGGGGGGAAACAACCTTCAACCAAGCACATGCACACAACAAGCAGTACCAAAATGAAAACACCCTTTCCTAAAAGACCCAGCTTGATGAAGTAGGAAGTCTTGTATGCATCAAAGAATAAGGAGTAAAAATCAGACGGAAGAAGAGAAGTTGGAATGTTTGTGTCCTTCAGCACAGATGAAGGCCATGGGCTGGCGGTATCAGAGGCAGATAGCCTCGTGAACTGCATGTTCAGCTCATCAATGGGGTAGCCCCACCAACAATCAGGGTAACTGTGGGAACCCTGTTTTCTTGTGCACACTCTTCTGAGCTACTGTTGCAATGAGAGCACTCCATGGGGAGAAGCTGGGTGGTGCTGTCTGGGCAGCTCCGCATGGGCTCATTCTGTAAAGCCTTTTGCTGCCAAATAATGCAGTAGATGGACGCTATTGAGAGTCTTGTGCATTTGCCTCACTGACTTTGAGTGTATGTTACTCAAGTCTTCTTTCTGCGTGAATACAAAATAGGCATATAGTTTTACATAATGTTGATTTCTTTCTAATCTTAGGTTTTTCTCCCTAAAGCTTATTTTTTCTTTCCCCTGTATTCATGTATCTCCCATCATGGTAATATAAATTAGGTGAATATTTTAAGGGAAATTCATAAGTGGATTTATTAGAAGACACTGTAGATACTTATCTTTACATTTTCTAACAATGTACTTAACTTATGATACTTTCACAAAAAGTTAAAATCCATTTCTGCATAGTGATTAAGAACACAAACTCAGGAATCAGATTCTCTGAATTTGGATAATGGCACCATTCCTTATTAGCTATGTGACTTATTAGCAAGTCACTTAAACTCTGTGTGCCTCAGTTTCCTTGTATTTAAAATGGAGGAAATGATGGTAATCTACTTCATAGGATTTTTGTGAGGATCGAATATATTTGTGTATATGTATGCATATGTGTATGCATGTATATATATGTTAATTGATACTTAATTTTTATAAATTATACAAATTATATTAAAAACTATATCATAGATAGTACTTAGTACATAAGTCTTTATAAAAGTTCTCTATTGCTATTATTGTATTTTTATTCTGGAGGCCCAATACATTTTCAGAATTTGACCTATAATTTAAAGAATAATATTTTAATGCCTTTCAAAGATGTTTTTAATATCTATTCATTTGATTCCGTCTTTTTTTACTGCATGGAATTAGAGTATTAGTTATCTAAATAAATATAAAATGTTTGGGATGGAATATAAAAATACAGAATGTAATAAAGTATCACTTTTCAGTATCTTTATTTTTTTAATTTTTTATTTTAATTGTTGATCTTGTACAGTTTTCTGTCTTCAGTATCTTTAAAAGAAGGTGAAGAAAATATTAAATTGTAACCACATTTTTGTATCTATTAGATTTATGTAGCCTTATTCTTTTGTATAATGAAGGATTGTTCTGTATAACTTAGAAATATTTTCTTGCCATTTTTATCAATCCTTTGTGTATGTTGTGAGTATACATTGTGTGCCTATTGTTACTTTATACATTCTACTGTCATAAAACATTAAGGTTTTCTTCATGTTGTAGCTGCTTACTTAGAATTTATTTTAGGGTGATGTACTAAATCTGAAATACCTTTTTTTTTTGAGCATTTGGCTAATATAAAGAACATAATAAACCTAGCAATAAGCATAGACTCATTTATGCATTCCATTAACCAAGCAGTCGATCATTCAGTATTCGAGTGCCTACCTTGCTGCCAGGCACTGCCCTAGGCACTAGTATATATCGGTGGAAAATGTGATCAGACAATAAATTAATACTTTTTCTCCATGTCATCATCATAATTGTTTATCACATCCAAGTACACATTCAGTACCCAGAGCTCTTCTTTACCTGTACCTGTGTATGCAGTTAAATGGCTTTTTATTCTCTTATAAAGTGTCTTAGTTATTATATGCATTGGTTAAATGTGAAGTGCCATCACTAAGGTGGGATTAAACACAATGGGATTGTTCATAGAACTACTATCTTGATGTAAGCCAGCTTTTTCATAAAATTTGAGTAATAGGTGGTGCTTTGCTCCCTGATTTAAACTAGTTTTATTTAGCCTATGGACCAACCTCTGTGTTCTGGAAGTCTAAAGATCTGGAATAGGGGAGTTTTCTGCCCTCTCCCTATCCTTTAAGGAGTTGGTGTTTATTGTAATGAATTTAAGATGCTGCCCACAAGTAAATTTCGCTTCACCTAGCACCTAGCACCTAGCTTTGGGAATGGGATGAAGGGCAGATGAATGGTAATTGTAAAGGGAACACTAATAGTGCAAATGCAGCGTATGTAACACTGTAGCAGCTGAGTGGTGAATCCCCGGGGGGAAGCCCGTCAGTGGCTCATCAGACACCACTGTTTGCAGCTCACTTAATGTATTTCATGAAGTTGTATATCATCAAAATCTAATAACTGGTTAATTTTTATTAAATCTTGTTTTCGGGAATTATTTGGAAACATAAGGAAATGATCAGGAATTGTTATTGTCATAATGTAGGGGGACTAAATAAATCCTAAAATGACTAGATCATGCTGGCCTCTGTCCTCATTACAAAGAAACTTCTGCAAAATGTCCAATTCATGTAACACTTACTGAATAGCCAACTTTCCACTGGAGTATTAGATGTACTTATTTAATTTTCTGGCAAAAATATTAATGCTGCAATTTCATTGATTCTTATGGTCTACGTTCCAGAACTTTCTTCACTGAGTTTTGAAGAGATGGGAAGTGCCTTCTTTGTAAAGTTGAGACTTGATTTTGTCAGTGTTAACAATAAGCCCTATTATGCTGTTTCCAACTGAGCAAGGCTAGGAAGAACTTCACAGTTGGCTGGGCACCTGTCGTACCCAAGGCAAGTACTCTGACCTGCTCATATAGCCCTGGTTCCTCCTGGGGAGCACAGCATTTTCCATCCCCTGAAATGCCTAATTCATTTCAAGGCTATTAATAGAATGAGCTTGTTGATTTGGGACTAGTAGCATTCCCTGTGAACAACCTCAGGACATGATTATTCATGCCAGGGTCAGGTGAGAGCTTCCCATCTGACCCTGTGCAGTCCTCACCCTGGGCACTTAACAATAAGAGGCTATTGGAATGTCACATTGTCTCATTTTTATTGGTATTTTTAATATGGTACTGGTATCCTCTTTTGCTTTTATCTGAGCCTGATTTTGTAGTAACTCGATTATAAAAATTGTGTTAACTCAATGAGTTGTTAGATGAGAGTTGTTAATTCATGAATCAGGAAAATCATAATCTGAAATATTGCCTTTTTATTTTTTACTTTTTAAAAGATTTTATTTATTTTTAGAGAATGGGAAAGGGAGAGAGAAAAACATCGATGTGGGAGAGAAACATTAATCGGTTGCCTCTGGCCCCAGACCAGGGACCTGGTCAGCAACCCAGGCATGTGCCCTGATTGGGAATCAAATCGGCAACCTTTCACTCTGCTGAATGGTGCCCAACCCACTGAGACCTGTCGGTCATGGCTGGAATTTTGCCTTTTAGAATCATGTGTTTTTGAGTTTAGTATCTATGCAGGCCCACTGTACTAGGTTCTGTCAGCAACAACAGAAATAAAACAGGAAGCTATGTTCCTGCTTCCAAAAGAAGAAACACCCTAGAGACACCGAGAAAAGTTGAGGAACAAGAAGGAAACATTACTGAATAAAATCTTATATACTTTTGTCTAACTAAATACCTAAGTTATTTAAACACAAAGGACAAATCACAGAAAGAAAGTGACTAGGAAAGGTTTCTTGTAGGTAATAAATTGCACTGTAAGCGCTAGAGTGTTTAAATAGGACCCAAAAGAATGGAAGCCTAGTTGTCATGAGTAGTTTTGCCAAGTAGGGAAAAGTGGTATCTCCTTAGCTGTGGCTGCATCTCTCCTAACAGGGTGGTTTCTAGTTATTGGTTGCTCAGTAAATATTTATTGACTTGAATCAGTTTTGTCCTTAGAGGAAGAGAGACTGGGGTCTCTGATGCTGTCAGCAGAATCAGCTCAAGCCCTTCAGATCCTCTTATCCTTCAGGCATATAGATTTGTGACCAAAAGAGACCTATATTAAAATTAAGATGTTTGAAACTTCAGAAAATTTCATGCTTTAGTTGTACAGGACAGAAGGGGACATTAATGATTTACTTTTGAGAAGGAAAGGGAAGAAGGAAGGAAGGAAGGAAGGAAGGAAGGAAGGAAGGAAGGAAGGAAGGAAGGAAGGAGTGAAAGACATAAAAGGAAACAAATAAGTTGAAGTAATAGACAAGGATGTGAGATAGGCATTGCTGCTGGAGTTTCTAAGAAGGTTAAAAAAAGGCAAGGATGGAAATGGTCAAATTACAAACTTAATATTTTTAAAAACTTAAGAGGTTTTAACTCAATTTAGACACTGTACTAGATGTTAAATTTTTTTAAATACCTAGAAAATAATCTATGCCACCCCAATCTTAGTGGGCAAGGCAGATATAAAGCAAATGCTTGCAGCAATGTGAAATGAACACCTATTGCATAGATGAAATAGTAAATTAGCACAGAGAGGGAAGTATGTGAAGGGCAGGAGAGGCTCTCAAGAAGACCTGACATTTCACTTAAGTCTTAGTGGATGAGATAGGAGTTTCTTGGAAGAGAAGAGTAGTAAGGGCTTTCTAAACAGAAAATTACAGGATCATGACATGTTCTAGGAAGTGCCAGAAACTGGAAATGTCTAAAACACAGGGTAACTGTGGAGGCCGTTGTGAGAGAGGGGCCTAGAGAGATGGATAGCAGCCAGAGCATGAGGGATCATGGTGATCACACTGAGAATTTAGGAAATTATAATTTAGGAATGCTGTACAGCCACATGCTGACAGTGGATGAGAGTTAGGTCAGAAGCAGGGCGACTTGTAGAAGACTGTTGCAGTGGTCCAAGGAATAGTTATGACATCAGTAGGGACAAGCATATGGAAAGGAAAGGGTAGACTTGAGAGTCATCAGCCTTAGTGATGTGAAGGCTGAGGGAGACGAGGGACTCTACAATTTACTTTTGTTTTTGGCTTGGCATCTGGGTAGGTGAGATGCTTTTACTAAGTTGTCGAAAATTGGAGTACAAACAAATTTTGGTTGAAGAAGTATGACCTCAGTTTTGGACGTGTTGAATTTGAAGTTGACATGGGTGACTCAAGCAGAGGTGTCCCTTAAGTATCTACAACGTCGGGTCTGAATTTGAAGATGTAAGTCAAGACTGGAGATGAAGACTTTGGAGCCATCAGGATATAGATCTTATTAAAAATAATGTGTATGAATGGGGTTTAAAGAAAAGAAGAGGCTCAAGTATAATACTCAAGAAAGCACAGTTGTGGAACCTGGCAACATGGGAACATCTCCTGGGAAAACAATTCCGTTTTATTCAGGCAGCCTCCATGCCGGCTGTGGCGTGATGCTGCCAACTCAGGGCAGTGCCGGTCCCCTGTAACTGCTTTTTCATTCCTTATGGTGCCAGCATTCTGACTAGGAAGAAGCCTTGAAGGAGTTTTTCCTAACTGCCTAATACAAGTTTCCCCAGACTGTGTTCCAAGGAATACCTTCTGCAATTCTGTGAGATGTTAATAGGCATTAAATGAATTCCTGTGTTAAAAAGGGAAATATTTATTTCTCAAAATAATGTATACTAGTAATTTCTAATAGAGGCATATAGTTTGTAGCTCATTCCTGAGTTTTTTCTTTTCTTTTCTTTTCTTTTTTTTTTTGAACTACAAAGTTCTTTTCTTCATGGAAAACCTATTGCTAGCTTAAGGTGTTGCAAAAGATACTTACCTCTCAATTGGAGAAATTAATATCATTTTCATACAGTCATGTGACCTTTTAATCTTTGAGGGTTTTTTATATTTGAAAGGAATATTCCTATTTCTTTATTTTAAATTCATACTCATTTTTAAGTTTTAAACCTTAAAGCTGAGTTTTTATAAGCCTCTAAGCTCAATTTATAGTTCATATCCATTTTTAAATCTAGTAATTTTAGGTTATATTTAAACACTTTCACTTATTCTTTGATTAATGATCAATTAGTACATAAATTTTACAGACTGAATTACCATATTTTTTGGACCATAGGACACACCTGAGTTTTAGAGGAAGAAAATAGAAAAAAAAATTCTGAAGCCAAAAATGTGGTAAAATATTTAATAACATAAATAACATAATATTTCACCAATGTAAATGTAAACAGAACTCAACAGTAGCATTAACAACCATTATTCCTCCCAAATTTGCAGGGGAGTGTGTCTTATAGTCTGAAAAATACGGTACTCTATACATTTCACACCATTTTCAAGGTTAATGAATTAAATTCCTTTAGACATTTCAAACTATAACCCCAATACACTTGATTTTCCTAAGCACTCTTAAATCTCTAGGCAAGATAGCCTTCCAAGTATTACAAAAATTTTCCTCAGCACTTAATACAACTACAAACTGGAAGCCTAATATATGTACTAGTTAATCAGTTTACAAACACTATGTGTAAATTTAGTCAATAAGCTATCCTTAAATATTTCAAATTAAATTCTCAAGTTTACTGTTAGTCAACTTCTTTAAAATATTTTAAATAAAAATCACAAGTCTAAGATGTCAGATTTCCTGATGTGTCAGATTTGCTTAAATGTTTCAAACACCCTAAATATCATACAAAACATCCTTAACCCTAACAAAGTATAAAACTCATTGTTTTGATTCATTTCATTATTTTTGCATGTATCCCATCACTCTTTGGGGTTGCAGGGTCACGTACCTGCCGAAGTAGAGATAATTACCATCTCAGCATGGCTGTGGCTAAGGATCTAGGGCTGCTGGCTGCACTGGGGATTAAAAACCCAGGTATTGCCCTGGCTGGTGTGGCTCAGTGGGTTGAGCACGGGCTGCAAACCAAAGAGTCACCAGTTGGATTCCCAGTCAGGGCACATGCCTGGGTTGCAGGCCAGGCCCCCAGTGGGGGCCATGTGAGGGGCAACCACACATTGATGTTTCTCTCCCTCTCTTACTCCCTTCCTTCCCCTCTCTCTAAAAATAAATAAATAAAATCTTAAAAAAAACAACAACAACCCAGGTGTTTACTCCAGGATGGATCTATCTGAGCTGCTGTTGAGAGTGATGAAATTTTTTGTGTCTGTAACTTTCTTGAAAACTGTGTCATTCATTCCTCATCCCATTACTCTTTATCTTTTTTACTATTTTTAATTTTTAATTTGTTTTTTCAACTACAGTTTATATTCAATACTGTATTAGTTTCAGGTGCACAGCTTAGTGGTTAGACATTTACACAGTTTATGAAGTGCTCTCCCTGATAATTCTAGCCCCGCCTGGCACCATACACAGTTATTACAATGTTAGTGACTATTTCCCCATGCTGTACTTTACCTCTCTCACAATTTTTAATGGTCTAATTTGGATTGATGATATTATTTACTCTGCCATGGATTGCTGTTAATCTCATTACCTGACTGGGTAACAAGATTAGCCAGTCAGTTTCTGTGCTTACTTTCTATTTTGCTTCCCTGTCTTTCTCCTAGATCTTCCTTCTGGAATCGTTTTACAGATATCAGGCTGAGGGGCTTACCTGCTTCTTAAGCTACATTCTTCCTTGCCTTTATGATTTTTCTCATTTCTTTCTGTTTTCATTCTGGTTTACTATAATTCATTTAAGGAAATTTCGTTTACTGTCATCCTCATTTCAAAATTTCTGTAACACCTTTTTTTTTCCCCTAAGCCATGACTTATTCAGTAGCATTGCTAATCCAATGGTTATTTAACTTAAAAACAAATAGACAAACAAACAAAAAATAGTCGTGGAAGGTGGTCAACCTGTGTTATGTAATTTAATTTCAGTCTGATTGTGAACAAGTTTATTTTAATCTCTTCGAGTCTGGCTGTCTGAACTTTTAAACTAGATGAACACTCACTTAGCTGAAGACGGGGGCCTTCTCTTCCAGGTCTGATGGCTCAAATTCTTACTCCTTTCACCTCGCGCAGTTACTCATCACTAACATGGTCTGTACATTTGGGTCATTTTGTAGAACTATCCAGAGAAATAATTTCTAAACTTGTGATCAGTTGTAAAAATATAAAAATAGGAAGATATATTAGTTTTTTCTCTTAAAATTGGAAGATATGGAAATAGTGTGTCTGCATAAAATTGGAAGATATGGAAATAGCGTGTCTGCATTTCTGCTTCTCCTGCAGCAGTTTGAGGTGAATATTGGCTCTCACCTCTGGGGACTCTTGTTATGTGTATGATAATATGTGCGTTTTAGAGAAAAATGTCTTTTAAATTTACTATAAATATATTTTTGTATATCTGATTTAACATAAACACACTCAATTCTCACATTTAGGTTTAAAAATTAATAATGAAAGTCCACGCTTCTTATGTTTCGTCTTCTCACATTCCTGTGCAGTAAGTGCAAACAGTCTAATTTTTACCATGGGTACTTAGGTCCCATGCTGTGTTTGCATACATTGGGTGTTTGCTGTTCTTTCAGGTTATTGTACCTGAATATATATTTTCTAATGATTATTCCTCAGTTTTTTTCTGGTATACCTTGAATTTGCCCAGTTGATTAATGCGTTCATTTAAAAACATTGCTTGGGGATTATGAACTTGTATACATACCATATTGAAATGGCCATGGTTTTTCATACTACATTTCTGTATAAGATTAGAGGCACTGTGTTAATATTCCAGATAAGAAAAGAAATCTGCAATTTGTTTGTCATTTACCTTGGTTCCCTGGACCTAGGACATGAAATTCTATCTACCAGCTTGAGAGCAATATTAAAAAATGATGTAGCATCACAAGTCAATGGTAAATATGTTCACCCTAAGAATTTAAATGTGGTGAGTAGATGCAGCAGTATGATTAGCATTCAGTGGCCTATCTCTAATTCCCTTTTTAAGCATTGAAAAGCCAACCAGGCTTGAAACGTTTTTGCAGTGTGCCAAGTATTTGTGTGCTCCATTCAGTATCAGGGTCAATTTTGCCCATTTGAATGTCTTTCTGATATACATAGTTTGAAAAACAAATGTGTGCAGATAAGAATATAAAAGTCACAGTATCCTATGCCACCACAAACAAAGAATGTGGGGCTACTGAATATACAACTTTATTTCTCATTATTGGCTATAAAATTATTTTCTTGCCTAATTTGTTTCAATGAGATGTTTAGTGATGTGTACCTAATTGTCTTTCGACAACAATAACACTCAATTAATATAAATGATGATTTATGCTCGATGTCATACTGAATTTATAGTAATTTTCAAGCTGGGGACAATAACTTATAGGGAATTGAATGAAATGAATTCACTAATATGCTAACAAATCAAAAGTAAATAAACAATCATTACTATGCACAATAAATTCGTAAATATTTGTGAAGTTCTAGGAGTTGGAATAAAATCTGTATATGTTTTATTCACAAAATGGTATGTAAACTTGTTTTGGGAGGTATTTTCTTGTTTAATTATCACAGAGAAAGATGACCAAGATTAGCTTTATGACCTTTTTACACAGCACTGCTGTGCAATCCAAATAGTCATCACCACAAGTCTGTTCCTGTAGTTGGAAAAGACATGTATAGGATTGTTGTTTAAATGCCTCAAAAAATTAATAATCATAATTTTTTCGATTTGCAAAAATTCTTAAAAATAGAAGATATCAAAATGTATATTTCTTGATTATTTATGTCTTAATTCTTTTGTGCTTTTTCTTTTGAAAAACCAATTTTCTGAAGAACAGCTTACCCATCCAGCTACATTCCTGGATGGCTATTTCAGGTGTAGCGTTCAAGGAGTATTTCAGGGCAGAGGTCATGTTGACTAGAGATTCTGGAGGACCAACTTTCCAGGTTCACAAGAAAAGAGGACTTAAAAATAGGCATCCTGCCCTGGCCCCTGTGGCTCAGTTGTTTGCCGTGTCATACTGTAACCCAGAGGTTGCTGAGGTTTGATTTTGGTCAGAGCGCAAACCTAGGTTGTGGGTTCAATCCCCAGTCCTAGCATGGGCACCTGTGACCCCTGGTTTGGGTGTGTAGGGTCCCCGGTCTGGCTGTATTTGTGAGGCAACCAGATGCTTCTCTTTTGCATTGATGCTTCTCTCTCTCCCTTTCTCTCTCTCTAAAAACAATGAAAAAAAAAGTCCTTGGGTGGGGATTAAAAGAAAAGGCATCCCTAGTGTTGGATTATTTACTTCTAGAGGGACATTTCTCAGAGGCTCATTGGTTTTTGATGGTGTGCTAGTGTGTTTAAGAGTCCCTCAGTAGTTTTCCTGACTCTAAGAGTGCTTTTTGCTTTCCACTTGCTATTATTTCTCATTTACTTTACTGTATTGATTCACATATATCACCCCCATTCATATTTCTTCCTATCCTTACTATATTGAAAGCAAATGTTAAGAAAATAGAATTTTCCAATATATGGTTTTATAGTCAATAGTTACTGACTTTTTCTGTATTAGTTATTGATTTTTTCTGTATTCATGGATATAAACTTTAGCCATTTTAAAATTACTATGACTATTAGTAACAAGTACTTTTTCCTAAACTTCGGACTTTTTTAGCAGTAAACTAGCCTATATATAGGAACTGGGTTAGGGCAATGCAGTAATATTTTTCTGATTATCAAAGTGATATAGCACATATTCTTATTTGATACTAGCGAGCACTAGATCACACCTAATAAAAGATAATGTGAGTTCGCCCCTCCTCATCTTATCTTTTCTTACAGAGCTCCTCATTTATCTGGAACTGTCTAGAGTTATGTCCCCAGCACCTCACCTGGTAACTGACATCACACAGATATTCAATAAATACTTGTAGATAAATGAGTGAATACATCTGATGTTGGAAGTGACTGGTATAGATAATTCAGTAGTTTTTAAATTCGATGCCCAGGACCAAAACGGATGGAGGTGTGAAAGGGAGTTAGTTTTATCCCTTCTTCTGTGCTCCCCCTCCAATACAGACTGCTATACTCACTGAGGAGTAACATAGTGTATTATATTTTACTTACTGTGTTTAGAGGGATCAGTGGTTTAAAAGTGTTTAGAAATTGCCAATTAAGATTAACATCTGAATCTTGATTAAAGATGATCTTCTCTTTAATTTAGAAGACAAAGAGATTGAGATCCAACCTTATTAGCTATGCATGCCTTCGAGGTCTTCAGGCAGAGAGGCTGAGCCCATACAGAGCTCTGGTCTCCTGATGTCCCCACCTCCCAAGCCGCTACAACACAGACACAGCTGGAGGATAGCGGTCTAGATGAGAGTGAAGTTATAGGAAAGACATAGTGAGGTGTTGACAAAACAGGTTGCCTTCAACTGTATGCTGTATAATTTAGAGGAGTAACTTTCTAACTATAAATGGGGATAGAGTCATGAGAAGTATGAGAAAGACAATAAGACTATGAATGGCAGAGTAAGAAAAAGCTAGGAACCAATGAGGTATGACATAGTTATCTTCCCCCACTTTACCCATTTTAGAGTTTAAGTATCAGAGGAAATCAGAGGAAGAAGTTAAAAACTTACAAAAATATAGTATTTGTTAATGTAGAATATTTTGATCTTGAAGTATATCAGCATACCATTTCATCTCTAGAAGTTTGATTTTGCATCCTCCTATTCTGTCATGATCATGCTCATGCTTTCCTTCTCCTTCTTGAGCAGCAAGAATTCACTAATTCTGTCATCTATGCCATTTCTGTGTCTATTTCTGTTGTTTGATTTCTCCTGGTTATGGGATGTATTTTCCTCCTCCTTTTTATGCTTGCTAATTTTTGATCGGATACCAGACATTGTGAATATTAGGTTGTTGAATGCTGCCCTTCAACTTGATGCACTATGTGTTAGACTTAGGAGAAATCTTAGGGACTTCCAGGCTTTTGTGAGCCCAGATATTGCTCCACTTACTCCTAAATGATGATTCTTTCCTTAGCCTCAGTAGTTTCCTTCTGCAGACACCCAGACCAGTTATCAGCCAAAGACTCAGCTGGACTCCTGTGCCTGTCAGCAGAGTTTGCTCACTTGCTCTTTTTATGCAGCTCCACTCTTTGTGGTACTCTACCTCTCCAATTCTAGACACCTCGGTGTTCTAGAACTCTGAATTCTGTTTGGGATCTTTTATTGGGCTCTATTGGGATCTTCTTCCCTACGCAGTGATTGGGAAACTCTCTTAGGCAGTGAGTATTTTATGTGTGGGGCTCACTTGTCTGTTTCCCTCTTCTCAGAAATCACTGTCATGCACCGCCTGCTGTTCAGTGTCTGCATCCTGATTTTTTAATATATGCTGTCTATCTTTGTGGTTTTCTGAAGTGGAAGGGTCAGTTTGGTTCCTGCTCTCATCATGGCTGGAAGCAGAAATTGCAGAATCCATTCAACCTTTATTGTTACTACATTTAAAACATTTAACCTAGAGTGAATTTATTTAAAACTTTTGATAAATAAATCAGAGCCTAGAGTTGGAATCTTTTGGTCAGTTCAAAATCTGCTACAGGGCCGTAGACTGTGACACAGAGCTCCGACGTGAGCCTGCACTTCTTTCTGCAAGCTCCTGAAGGGCTGCGGCTAAGAAATCAATTTGAATGGCAAATATTCATTGAGAGTTTATTATTATGATAGGATTTTTATTAGTCACTGGAAATACAGAAATGAATAAAGCATGATTCCATAGACTAGTGGAGGGAGGTGGCATGTACAGTTTTATACATAGATTATAAGAATGGGGAAACTCTGAGAAATCAGAAGGTCTTAGGGCGCTTTGGGTTTGCGGGATGTAGCATATAATTAGCTCTTGTGCACAGTAGGGCTCAATAAATACTCATGGGTGAAAGCTATTGCAGCTCATTTATAGGCATATTCTGCTTGGAAATACGTTAACTTGCTTTTTTCTTAGTTCTCTATAAAAGTTTAAATACGCATTGAGTGTATGTTTTATATATATATATACACATATATATAATTTTTTAAAAAAGTATAACTTGATCTAGCTTGCACTGTCATGAATATTATTTGTTGACAGTTTAAAGACTTCAAATGGCACTTTGATATCTAAGTTACGTAGACCTGCTTTGTTTCCAAATTGTCATAGCAAACGTTTAAAAGCACCAATTCAATCAAACCTTTCTTTTTAACTACTGCTCCCTCCCACTTTTTTCTTATTCCTGTTCATATTTGAAAAGCAGCATCTGCAGATAGTTATTTATATGTATGAATTCACTGGTTCATTCTAGTGCGAAATAGGTCATTCTGGAACAGTGAGAAATGTGATTGCTGAATTTCAAGCAGTTTTGCTGCTCAGCTGGATCTGTAGGAAAAGAAAAGGGGTCAGGCCAACACTTGTTGAAGATTTGTTGTTGCCATTGTCCCAGTGAGAGCGACTTGGTGCTGGTGAATTTGGACTCTTCGGTGTATTGCCAAGAGGGAGAAAGAGGCTTAGGATCCCAGGTTTAATGTCTATTGGGATATTTTATTTGAACCACTATTTAGAACCAAGGAAACACATAAAATATTATCCTAATTAAAATGTGAGGGGCTTTTTCCTCTTCAAAAAAAATTTAGGTACAGCAAACGGTAGTGTGATATTTTTCAGGCACAGTTTTTTTTTTTTTTTTTTAAGTGTGCCGATGTACTAAAAAGAAAGAAAGTCACCATAGGATTGACAAGTGATGATTGTCATAAAAAGTATTTAAAAATCTTAAATAGTAAAATAAAGAATATTTTGAAGAAGTCTGCATTATTCGGAATTGAAAATTGAAATCATTTCAAGTCTTCTGTGTAGAACTTAGGGCTGTAAAAAGGACACTACTCTGAAGCAGTAAATTTTATTAACAAATCTGATAAATGGTCCATTAATTAAAATCTAATTCTCACAGACAAGCGGGAAATTTATTTATCGCACATGTATTAATTCATTTGTTTCTTTTTTAATGACATAACTATAATACCACACTGTAATTATTTCTATTAATATCCAGTTAAGAGCTGTCAGAAATTCTGTATTTGAAAATACATATTTTAGTTCATTTCCATTGTTACTATAGATAAATATTATTGGTTTACTAAAGAATGTGTTTCAAACTAAACTTGAAGAGAGGAGCTGATGAGGGATTAATTCAAAATTATGCCTCAGGTTCTGCCTGGGTGTTCTGGAATCCATTGGTTCTTCTCACATCCTTTTTGAAATGAGTGAGGAGGGGAGCTGACAGAGCAGTGAGAGCTTTGCCAGGCCGGCCCGGGAGCCCGGTGAGCCAGGGCATCCGTCCCATTAGGAGTTCTGTGAGGAACAACAACCATGCTTCAGTGTCTATAAACTGTGATGCAATTGCTTTATCGACCCATTAGCTAGAATAGAGGAAAGGCATTTGACTCTGTCAGAGGATAGACTTTTAAAAGATAATCCATTATAAAGAGAAGGAATTATTTCTCTAATTTTAACAGAGGAGGTGTATTTCCCCCTCCCCACCCTACCGTACCTGCAATGGGTTTAATGTGTTTAGTGTATGAAAAGTGATTCAGATAAATCACTTTTATCTACGTAAAATGTGGTATTACTATAAAAAATATCACTCCCAGGCTGGTGTGGCTCTGTGGGTTGGAGTGTTGTCCTGTAAACTGAAAGGTTGTAAGTCTGATTTCTGGTCAGGGTACACACCTAGGTTGCAGGTTGGATCCCCAAAGGGGCACTTTTGAGAGACAACCCATTGATGTTTCTCTCTCACATTGATGTTTCTTTCCCTCTCGCTCTCTTTCCCTTCCCCTCTCTCTAAAAAATCAATAAGCATGTTCTCATGTGAAGATAAAAATAAATAAAAAAAATTGAAAACGTCACAAAACATCTTAATCCTGAATTGTTCTTATGTACATTGTATGTATGTATTAAGCATATACAATAAAATAATTAAAGACTATAGGTGTGCATGTTTGGGAATCCTGGGAGCAGAACACTGGCCAGTATTTCATTCTTTCCCTCACCATTTGTCCTTCCTTCTGCAAATCTCAGGTGCTTCTTTGCTTACTCTCTGCTTTTACTTTCCCAGGAGGTGTTTGTCTGAGGTTGTGAGTCTTTTGGCCACTGGAGAACCAGAGGGCTCTTTCCCCCAGTTAGTCTTGTTTTAAGTAAGGACACAGATCCAGGATATCTAAGGAGTATTCTACTTAGTGCCAAAAAATGGAGAGGATTTAAAAATTATTATTTTTTGTCACAGGAAAGCCAAAGGAAAAATTTAAAGTCTTTAGATGTAGTTACTCATGTCTTTATTCAGAAATATATATCTATCCTTATTTGGTATCCTTAAACACAACTTTTTTTATTCACAAACCATGTACCTACCCTTCAAACTTCCCTAAGCTCAGCCCTAAGGGCAAAAGATGATTCCTGTATCCAAAGAGCTCAGAGCATTTCATAGTTTTCTAAGCACTGAGGTTCACCTGATTGTTTATTCATTTATTCAACAAATACTTGCTGAGCTCCCTATTCTTGGCACTGGAGTTACAACAGTGAACAAAACCGACAGACCCTGTCTTCGTGGAGTTACATTCCAGTAGAGGTTTGGATAATGAACAAGTAAAAATATTCACTATATCAGATAGTGGTAAGAGCAGTATAACAGCTTAAGTGGATGTAGGGAGTAGGGTATGTGCCTAGGGGTTATTGTTTGCTGTTTTCCATAAGATGGTGAGGGGGAGGCCTTGTTGAGGAGCTGGCACTGGAGCAGAGACTTAAGTGAAGTCAAGGAGTGAGCCGTGTGAATCAATGAGGAAGTAGCAAGTACTAAGTCCTTAAAGCAGTACCAGATTGGTATGTCTGAGAAACAGAAAGGAGGGCTGTAAAGCCAGAGGAAAAAGTCAGTGAAGGAGAGAGGGGTAGGAAATAAGGTTGGAGTCCTAAACAGTGGAAAGATTGTGTTGTACTTTCTAGGTCATATAAAGGGGTCTGGATTTTTATTTCCTTTTTAAAAAAATTTATTGAATTTATTAGTGTGACACTGATTAATTAAATTGTATAGGTTTCAAGTGTACCGCTCTGTAACAAATCATCTCTTTATCGTATTGTGTGTTCACCACACCACGTCAAGTCTCCTTCTGTCACCATTTATTCCCCCTTAACCCTCTTCTACCTCCCCCAACCACCTTTCCTTCTGGTAATCACCAAACTGTTGTCCATGAGGTTTTTTTCTTTGTTTAATACCTTCACCTTTTATCCTCAGGGCCCCCCAACCCCCCTCACCTCTCACAACTGTCAGTCTGTTCTCTGTGTCTATGAGTCTGTTTCTATTTGTTACTTTATTTCATTCATTAGATTCCACATATAAGTGAAAATCATATGGTACTTGTCTTTCACCACCTGGCTTATTTCACTTAGCATAATATTTCTCCAGGTCCATCCATGCTGACACAAAAGGTAAGATTTCCTTCTTTTCTTTTTCTTTCTTTCTTCTTCTTCTTCTTCTTTTTTTTTTTTTTACTGTTGAGTAGTATTCCATTATGCAGAGGTATCACAGTTTTTTCACTCCCTCATCTCTTGATGGGCACGTAGACTGCTTTCAAATCTTCAAAATTGTAAATAATGGTGTAGTGAACATAAGGGCCCATATATTATTTCAAATTAGTGTTTTGAGATTCTTTGGATATATTCCCAGAAGTAGAATCACTGGGTCATAAGGCAGTTCCATTTTTAATATTTTAAGATAACTTGATAATTCATTCCACAGTGGCTGTACCAGTTTGCATTCCCACCCACAGTGCAGAAGGGTTCCCCTTTCTCCACATCCTCAGCAGCACTTGTTTGTTGATTTATTGATGAGAGCCTTCTGATACATGTGAGATGCTATCTCATTGTCATTTTAATTCTCATTTCACTGATGATTAATGACATTGAGCATCTTTTTTATATACCTAGTGGCCATCTCTCTGCCCTCTTTGGAGAAGTGTCTGTTCAGGTCCTTTGCCCATTTTGTGATTGGATTGTTTGTTTGGGGGAGGGGGTCTGGATTTTTAGATGTGATAGAAAACTGTTGGAAGATTTTGAATGAGAGAATGGAATATCTCATTTACAGTTTAAAAGAATCATGCTGGCTGATAGGTAGTGAATAGATAGTACCAGGGAATGGATGGATACAGAGAAATTAGTTAGGCTGTACTATAATAGCGTAAGTAAGATATCATGGTGGTAGGGATCTGGTTGATAGGAGTGGAGATTGTTCAAGGCTAGACCCAACAGAATTAGCTACTGGATTATATGTGGTAAATAAAAAGAATGATCACTCTAGCCCTGGTTGGTGTGGCTCAGTGGACTGAGTGATGGCCTGTGAACCGAAGGGTCGCAGGTTTAATTCCCAGTCAGGGCACATGCCAGAGTTGCAGACGAGGGCCCAAGAAGGGGGCGCATGAGATGCAAACACACATTGGCATTTCTCACCCTCTCTTTCTTCCTCCCTTCCTCTCGCTCTCAAAATAAATAAATAAATAAATAAATAAATCTATAAAAAAATAAATTTCATTTTGATTTTCCTATTTAGGACATCTAGAACCCTGTTCTGCATGGTTATTTTTACATTCTTGGTTAGTTTTCTTCTTCTATATACAGCGGTAGAGTTGGTAGCTGTGGTATAGTAGAAAGAGCTCTAAATTTAAAATTGCTTTTAGGCCCATCTTCTACTTACTGCTTGAGTGATCTTAAGTAAATCAACTTCACTTCTGTGAGCCCCAGTTACCCACTATTTTAAATAGGATTTATCCCTCACTTTCTGGAAATAAGCCAATAAAATAATATGTAAAATTAATTTACATTATAGAGCATCGGACACTTTTTCCCAGTCTTTCTGTCACTGTCCTTTTTACTTTCTCTTTGATGCACATTTCTTAAATAAATAAATACAGTGAAATATTAAGTATTTTTGCTTTAAGGGCATTTTTCTAATAGAATATAAACTCTAAAAAAGCTTTAAGTGCCTTTTCTGTCTTTGTAATTATCAGTTAACTTTAGAAGTAGTTATATCAGCAAAAATGTTGAAAGCAAAACTTATCTCCTATCCTATTTGGGGAGAAGAATTTTGTAATTTTGTCTAGGGTAAAAAATGAATACATATAATTAAGAGTGGAATGTATCACTCTTACTTTTCTGGCATTTAACATTTTTCCCATATTTTTCTATTTACATTTATAACTTGGGTATGAATTCAAAGAAAGCCATGCTTTCTCCATTACCTTCTTTTGTAGTTAAAAGCAGCTTTGAGAAATACATGCAAGATCTAATGGCACAATAACAACATTCTATCAAAGCCTTCGCCAGTTTACGACATCCAGACTTTTCTACTACGGTTTTACCTAAGTCATCTTCTGAAGCCAGTTGGCACAATTACCATCCTTTACTAGGTGCCAGCAACTTTTCTTCTATAGTGCTTGTTGCTTTCTCTGACACAAGCTTGGCCCATTACTCCACTTCTGTTCTTCAAGGACCACTCCAGGTCTGCCTTTTTCAAGATGCCTTCTCTTCACCCATCTGAATCCATTTTATTTATTACTAGCTCTTTTTTTAATACAGCAAGAAGCTCATACTTAAAAAAAAAATCAAACATATCTGCATTGTGTGAAGAAAGAGTCCTGTCTGGTCCCTGGTTCCCTGTATTTATCCTTCTAGTCATTTGTAATATTTAGCTAAACACATTTTTAACAGAAATGAAAACTATATACATGTTGCTTTGCCACAGTTTGTCACAATACTATTAATCATCTGTTACATTCATTGAGCAAATTCATTAGTCATCATATTTGTTTTTATTTAATTTTTTAATATGTGTTAGTCATGCTCTCCCAACTAAAATTAGAAGCTTCTTGTAGGACACTAGCTATATCTTAAGCTTTTGTTCTTCTCCATCAGGAATGCACAGAGGTCCATCTCCTAAGAGACATTCAATAAGTATTGTTGGTTGAATGGGACACTTTGAGCCTATATCTTAGTGTGATCTTCTATAAAGTCAGGAAAAGTCTTAGATAATTCATTAATTTCCTTATTTTCAGTGTATGTAATCTTCCTAATAAAAAATTTAGGCACACACAGTTACCTATAAAATTAATATTTGGGTGAGTGGAGAGAATAAAATTGGTGAATGAAATTTGAGAATATCCAGCACAAGGCATAGGGTCTGGAACAACTTGGTTTGTGAATGAAGAAGGAAAAGGACAGCAGCTAGAGGGAGGGGAATAAAGGGGGAAATCAAGAGCATAAGAGTGACTGGTTGTGGACTGAGACAGAGGGTGAATGAAAGGAAACCTCTTGAAAAGTAAAATAAATATAGTCAATACAGAAGGTGCCTGTTATCCTTTTAAGTATAAAATAAGAGCCCTACTGGATTCCAAAATACCTCTTCCATTAATGTAAAAGAGATATAAGCTTTGTGGTAAATAAAAGAGAAATATCTTATTTGCCCTGAAACAGCTGAACAATAGAAAGTTTTGCTACCAGAGTATAAGACTGCCTGATAAAATAGATGACATGACATTTAGAGCTCAAAATTAATATCACAGCTTTTTTTCCTTTTGATGCTCACCTCATAAACTTCTGCTGAGCTCAATGCTTTATTATTTTTCCCCTTAAATTAGGTAGGTTGTGTGTTATGCTAAGGTTTACATTGGAGATATCAGTGACAGGACACACTGACCAAGCGATCATTCGAAAAACAACAACAGAAAAATAAATGCACTGTTTCTGAAGCAGAGGCAGTGGCCTGGCCTTCTGCGTTTTCTAATGAACACTGAATCTAGAAAGTTCTTCACGCCACTGGAAAGCGAAATGGCCGCAGCTTAAAAATGTAAGTTGCAGGAAGTTTTCTAAAGTTTTAGAAATTGAATTACTGAATACAAGTTACCTTCTGCATAATTGTATGAAGTTGATGAAGTGGGTCTCTTTTGGTCTTATTGCTTTCCAAATTCTATCCAAGTGAATTCACAGCTGATGGTTTTAAGGAGAGTAAGGACAGAATAACTTGCTCACATGAAATCAAACTGTTAAAAACATAAAAATTAAGTAAGCTTCTTAAGATGTTATACATACTAGCTAAGTGTCCAGTAATTCTGATGGCAAATATCTTCTTTTCCTTCTCTGACTGGCTACTTTGTGGTATTTATAACATACTTACCTTTTCCTATTAGTCAGTATTACCTCTTTTATTTAGTCTCTCAACTCTGATTTTGCAATGTTTACAATAGTGAATGTTATGGGCAGAAAAAGTATAAGAAAATTGCTTTGTCATAACATTTTCAATTTTACAAAAGGTATGATTTAAATATTTCTTCTGCTAGGAATTCTTTAGACAGTTAAACATTAGTGACACAGGAGAAAATTATGCCTGTGTTGTATCTGCAGAACCGTCTTCTCATGAAGGTGTTTTGTCTTGTGTTTTTGTTGTTGGTACAGTATGTACAGTGGTGAATTTCAATGAGAGCAACACCAAAGAGAGGGCCAACAGTGAGCTGCTTCAGACTGCAGCATTTCTGATCACCAGAGGGGACTAAGCCTAAGCAGAAAAATACCTCACTACTGCACACACTCCAAATTCAAAGCAACGGTGTAGCCATTATTTCCATTTCACAATTAAGGAACCTAAGGCTAAGAAGATTAATTTGCCCACAGTCCCATCAGTGTTGAAATCAGGATTAGAACTCAGATATGTCTGATTGAAAATTCCATCTCTTTAATCACCACACTCATGGTTTGTTTCCTCCTTCTAAAAATTTGGTAGAAAGTAAGCCATTTTTAGTCAAAGGAAATTAAAACTTATAATCAGTTATTTTGCTAATTTGAGTCTGAAAACTATGACTAGCAGTTTCAGTATTTAAAGTAGTACACATGGCTTATGAGCGTGTCTTGTTTGGGATTAGTGTCTCTGATGCCTCCTCCATCTCTCCATATTCCATGTCTATGAATCTTCCTCATCAGAGAAAGAAACCCTTAATTTGTAATGGCCATCCCTTTTGGGGGGTGGAGAGGGGAGCTGTATTTAATCCCCATTCCTCAGAGACAAGCTGCCTAAACTGATTCAACCTATCTCATTTGAGCCCCAGCCACTCACATTCCGCAGTGAGCACTGCAGCCCCAGAGCAGTGTAACTGGTGAGCCCAGTCACACAGGTCTCTGTTAAATGCATCATTTTCTCAAGCGGGGTTTTTTCCCTTCTGTGATGTCTATTTCGAAATTTTTACAAAGTACATCATCATTCCTCTGAACTGAAGTGGCATCCTTTGTACATTCAGTCCTATATTTGTAGTGGTTTGAAAAATTTTTGTTGGTTAAAATAAAATCAGCAGATTAGTATAGGTGATGATTAAAAGCTGGTACTTGTTGTCCAGTTAGTTCCCCTGCCAGTTGTGAAGTGTGGGAGAAGATGGGTTTGAAAATTACTGTTACAAAGTAGATTTTAAAATGACTTATTATAAACATTCTCTCTTTTTTGTGTCAATTAATGTTAAAATACAGCAGAAAGATAACTCAATTTAGTTCAAAAGCCATTTTCTAAATGAGAAGAATTAGCTGGGAACAGTGTTACATTAATAGACACTGCCAGCGGCTGGATTCTGCATACAGAATACTTGTTCATGTTTTCCTTGAACTCTTTTGATTGCGCCCAGCACTAAGTTTATACTGAATGGGCTCAGTCTGGTCCTTGGCAAGCACTGGGAAGTAATGAATAGTGGAACATCGAAAGGCTTAAATGTCCTGGCATAAGCCCTGTGTTGGTATGATGAGCTAACCACGGCATTGTTCCATGAGAAGGCCCTGTGTCCCTTTGGAAATAAAATCTTGGCCTGTGGACAAAGGTCTGTGTCCACACATTGAATTTCTCTGTCTTTCTGCTACGCTCTTCCATTCACAACAAAACTTTGAAAGCAAAGTTCTGAAGAGGTTCTTGAATGCCTTTCTTCCTAGTATGCCCAGAAACAAGTGGCTGATGTAAAAATGACAGAGCCCTACACTTTTATTTGGTAGCTTTCCGAAATTCACATCAAAGACTTAAAGAACAAACTCTTTAAGCTGGAGAGCAGTGTAGACATTCCCTGCTTCTTCTCCCCCCAAATGTCTTCCCTCTGAGAGCTGTGGTAATTTACCACAGCTTTTCACTATGGAATTTGTGATGTTCTGATCTTTATGTTTATAGCTCCATCTGTATTTGTAGTGAAACGTCTAAATTTGTCTCAGTACATCTGAATTCCAAGAATGAATTGGTCTTCTTATGAATACTCTCGCCTTGAAAGCAAAGAAGAAAAATTAAGCTGTGGTGTTTGATTAAAACTATGACATTATAACTTGCTTTTCCTTTGCAATTTTAATTCTTGAAAACAGAACAAAACTTCTGTAATCAGAGCCTGCCAGAAAGTACCTAAAGCCCAGATTAGAAACTTGTTTTAGCTGATTTAAAACTGCTATCTGTATTGTAAAATTATAGAGAAGGGCCTCCTAAGAGTCCTTTTAAAGCATATTTTAGTTCTGTGTTATAAAACCAGGCTCCTGGTAGGGTACAAACAGGTAAAGGAAACCACAAAAGACCTGCATTGTGTAAATATTAAAAATCTGTGGATATGTTAGAAACACGATTTGAACTACTTACAAATATAATAACATAGTTTCTGGGATTTGCTTCAAAAACCAATGGAAGTGGGGAAAGGGAGTAAGGAGAAGTTGGTCAGCATATACATGACATAAGATGGCCGTGAGCTGATCATTGTTAACCTAGGGGTACATATGTGATTGTTTATGATACTATTTTCTCTACTTTTTTATATGTTTGAGACTTTTCTTATAATAAAAAGTAAAAAAGTTGTGTCTTATAGTTCAGAATGATGGTTTTAGAGAATAAAATGGTTTTTTACTAAGGAAAATCCAAAAATCTGAGATACTTTTTAAAAACTTTAAAAATGTTTTGTGATATGATGCAAATAACACTAGGATATGTAAATAATTTTTCCTTCAGTGATTGTAGAATGCTAGTGGATCATATAGACATAAAAAAGAATTGTGCTATAAATAAGGTGTTAACTGAAATACTAGGGTCCTTGAGATAACTAGGTCCTTACAGATAACTGTGAGTTATCTTAGTCTCTAATGTAGATTATCCACAGTTGAAGAGTTTCCTCGAACATTGCTATATTGCAATACAAGCACTAAACCCATATGAGACATACTTTACTCTCTATAAGGCAAGTAGACAATGGTTGTATTTTTCTTGGTGTGACCTGTCATACCATTATGGACATGGAAAAATTTGGTTAACAGAAAGAGTATCAGTTATGAGAATGAAAGGTGTTTCATGTGCCAAAAGTAGCTTATACGTATGTTAATGTATGCTTATAATAGTATAGTAAACTATTTTGTATGCCATTTTTGTTTGGCTTAGTTTGATCATGAATCAACTATATTAGAGTTCAGTGTTTGAAACTCTAGTATTGCCTGGCTGAGGGATGGCCATGTGCTGATGAATTCCCAGTGGGAAAGCTATACTCCAGTGAGGCTGTTAATTTTGGTGTCAGAGGCAAAAGGAACATCAGGTAGATACGGATGACTGTCAAGCATGTTGAGTCTTTGATGTCTCTTTTTTGCTCTTTTGCTACTCTTACTATTTCCTGTAGTAAAGTATTTAAGAGTCTAGGTAACTGGTCCTCTGTTAACTGAATAATGCTACACCCTAAACTTGTCCATTTGTTTTTTTCAACAAATAATCATTTAGTGTTTGCTAATAGTTTACTAATTTATAGGAGATCCAATGGTAAATAAAATAGGCAAGCTTCTTGCTCTCATAAACTTTTCATTTTAGGCATTTTAGGGCTTATGGGTAGATAAATAAGAGGAAACCTATAGCGTGAAGTGGTATTTGGAGAATTAGAGTAGCGTGATGTGATGGGGAGAGCGTTATGTAGTTGAGGGTGGGGCACCTTTGAGTATAAACTTTAAACTGAGATGTGACTATCATATAAAGATGAGTTGCTTAGTTTTTTGTGTAAAAAAACTAAAATCTTAAAGCTGTACCTCATTTTCATAGTGGTAGGGTTTTATCCAAATAATGTGTACTTTGATTCTACTTGACTAATCAGTTAGACTGAAATGCACTTCCATAGAAGTGCATTTAATCCGTGCCACTCCTTCATTCACCAACACACTCTATGCTGGCTTTCTTTCCCATATGTTACAGGGCTCTTTAACTTTCAGTGAAGAACGTGAAGCAGGATGCTTACGTGTGGCATTCTTCTCTCGTCTTTTCAGCCGATGTTGTGGGGCCTTCCCACCCTAACCCCAAACTTCATGCTGCCTTCTGGTTGCTCAGACAGCTCCTACTTGCTCATCTTTTTCCTTTGATACTGACTGGCCATGCAGGCACTTTGTTTGTGCAGCCTGAACCCCCACCTCCAAAATAAGGGAAACCTTTTTGTTGTCCTTTGTCTGCTTGCTGCCACACTCTTGTTCTTCCAGAGGTTACTCGTGGATAATGTGATGAATGAATCTGAGCCAATATGTGACTGCAAGAAAGCTGAACTATGTTCTCCTACTTGGTCTTCCCCTCCACATCTGCCTGCTCCCTGTCACATTCAGGGTAACATAAGCACATTTTCTGGTCGTCTTTTGGGACAATAACTCTAAGTTTGGTGTTAATTTTGAACTGCAACCGAAGGCATTATGGAGAAAATGGGCCTTGCAGCACTACAGTTGTCCTAAGTGGGTAACTGCCTAGGAGCTGTTCCTGCTTATGTCTGAAAAGCCCTATAGTTTCCATTTGCACAGAAACAGTGTTTTTGATAATGAAGTAATCGTGTCTTACTGAGCTGAAAAATCATTTTGCTAGTGCTTCATGTATGAGCTCTCTTTGCCTAAATAAATTATTTTTTCAGTGTATATGCAAGGATAACTAGCATTTATTAACAAAATCGGGTGGGATATTTTGTGTTGCAGTAATCGATCACGTTTTTTGGACTCTTAACTCTGTGAAATTGCTAACAAGCATAACAATTTTAAAACACTGAGTCTGTATCTAGGAAGATAACTAGACTGATATGGTAATCATGCTGTTTAGACAGACTGAGAGTATTTGCAGCTCATTAGAATTTTAAACCTTTAAAAAACAAATTTATCTCTATTTTTTAAACTTATGTTTTGGCTTAGACAGCATGTCCATGTTCAGCATTGATTTTACCTGTCTAGAAAATTGATTTATCAGTTTGTCTTATTTCTAAGAAGACAGTTTTTCCTTATAAAAATCCCTAGTTCTTTTCAAACAGTTGAATTTGTGTCATTTTGTTCTGGCATCTGACTTAAAAACTGTGAATGGTGCCATTTATCATCACATCAGCCTTTATTGTGAATATAATGTAACTATATTTGCCACTTTTTGCCCAGTGTTAACAGTTATGAATTGTACATAAAGCTTCCTAACATATATGTTTCTAATAGAATAAATACTAAGATATGTTTAAGTAACAGAAATGATCTGTTTTCAGAAAATTACCCAATTAGTTAGATGCTGGATAACATTTTGTTAAATTGAATAACTGTACTCAATCGATTTATTCCATATAATATACAGGGTTAAAGTTAGAGATTTCTGTTCTTTGATTTCTTTGGTAATAACTTACTAAAATAATTTAGTTAAATTTTATTTATCTTGAGTTTTCCCACATAATAGGCATAAGTGCCATCTCTTCTCCTTCTTCCAAACAGTATGGTAAAGGTTAGATAAATACCACTTATTAAGTGAGAAAGTGTCTGAGGTGCCCGCTGATTTATCTACATTTTCATATTGTAAGCAAACAACTTTGCCATCTGATAGTATTTGTAAAAGTTGCTTAGAGATCTTCAAAAGTAGGAATCTGTAAAACACTGGCTATTAATAGGAAGAAAAATACATGCCCCCTGTCCCCTAAATGTAAACTTGTGACATGTTATGATTTTTAAATGAATGTCATAAATGAAACATTTGCTTTTTAATGGGGCACACTTATATAAAAAATAGAAAATCTAAATATGTCACTTGTCATGTTTGGCCAGAGAAGCAAGTTCTTTTGCTTTCTGTGATGATCAGTAAGTAGTATTGCTTCTCTACCAGTTTTGAAATGCATAAGAACCAGGCATGCCAATTTAAACTGTTTCCAAAAAAGGTCACTCACTGGTTATAGGGTAAACGAAGGCAGTCTGGCTTCCTCACCCAGGTGTCTGGGCAACTAAAGGAAGCAGTGTTCCCATAACCTTGAATGGGCCTGATAAGTAGTGTTCTCGTAGCCCTGAGACTGGGTCTGATCGACTGTTCCCATAGCCTTGAGTGGGCTTGCATACACAGAATCTCGCTGTGTTATGCACCCTATTTTGGCTCTCTGCCAGCTTTGTTTGTCTTTAGCATTTAAGGGGATAGGGACTCCCTTCTGGGTGCCACACAGGGGGACAGGTGACATGAAGTGACACACAGGGAGACACACACCTTGCAGCATGTGTGACTCACCCACCCTTGAATAAAGGCATGTCAGACATCCCAACAGCTCTGTGAATATTTTTCCATCTGCCCTAATCTCATGAACCTGTCAGGCCTTGAACAGTCTCAACACACTGGTTTACTTTTTTGTACTCTTGTTTGGATCAATTTTGATATGAGCTTTTCAAAATTTAGGCTTTTAAAATTATTTTCATTTTTGCTTTAGTTACCATAAGGTTTCTAATCATAGTAAATCATGTAATAATGAGTCCCTGGGAATGGTTTAGACAGTAACAGTTTTAGAGCAGAATATGAGAGTCCTTACTACATATTTTGAAAGTAATATAAATATCTTTAATTACAAAAAGACCATTCCCCCTTTCTCACAGAGCTAGGATTTTGCAGCTTTTGTTTTATTTAACCACAGACTCATTTTTACACACAAATGAGAAAAAGCTATTTATTGTGACTGAGCAGAATGATGCTTAGAAATAGTTTTCTGTAAAGATATAAGAGATACAGAATGAGTGAGTAGGGAGAAGATTCCTGGATTTTTTCTCCAAATAGCCATGCTGTTTACAGTGTTATGTACTTGTCCTGCTGACATTTGTATTAGGGAAGCCTAATCATAAAATAGTTGCCTCTCCCTTGTAGAAGCACTGAGTTTACCAGGGGTTCGGCAAGTTTCTGGATATAATACACAGAGATACATAATGGACTTCATCCGCTTTATCAGAAAGATGATTTTGTAACTTGTTTGTGTAGAAGAGCTTTTCCCTTGTGTTTTGCCCTTGCTTCTTTAGTACTAACTGATCGCAGTGAGCTTAATTTGCACAGAATAATGACTAAAAAGGCATGCAACTAAGTGCCACAGATTGTGTTTTATACCAGCATTTTAGTAATCATTTTAAGTTTACGAACCCAAGGCTGTTAACTGTGCCACCTTCAGAGAGCATACTATGTGCCAGTACAGATTTTTATGTTTAAACCACAGACTTTACGCTGCTCTTTTGGAACACTGAGTGATGAAGGAGCTGCAAGGAAGTATAGGGAATCTAAAAGTAAGGACTGTGCTACCTGCAGATGAATTCTGACCCCAGCATCTTGAATCTGCAGCTTTCTAAGTAATTAGTGGCTTTGCTTTTTAAAAATCATGCTCCAGTCTCTTTCCACATTATCATACATTTTACATTACATTTTGAAATAAAGTTAGGCATTAGAATAAAACAGATACCCTACTGAGTTAAAGACTTTTAAATCTTGTTCTGTGATCCTTACCCTTAGATCCACCCACTTAATTCTCAGGTCTGCGTATAATATTTGCAAATATAAGTGCAGTAAAATTACTAAATCAAAAGATGTTAAAAACTGTCATTGTAAAATTACGAACATGAATGGGTAGTAGAGGAAATTCTTCTAAGATGCTAAACACTGTATGCTATATTTTTTTGTTGGAAATGCCTAGGGAGTATCTAGCAGTGTGAATTCCCTTTTCAGCTTTCGAATACATTTCAAGATGGAGTTCCTTATTAGAAAGTTAAAGGAAATATTCTTTATTAATCATTGTAACACTCCATGTCAGTGGATTTGACTTTGCTTCCTAAAGTTTTGCTTTTTCTCAGTAAGTTACTGTCAGAATGTAATGGGGGTGTGGGGTGGATGCAGTAAACTACACTGAAACTGTACTGCATTTTATTTTTTAAAGTAGATTAAGATTTTTAGTGGGACTATTATCAGAGTTGACTATGCATGTAAAATGTAGAAATGGGATCTTTCTCAACACTAAAATATGTACTAATTTTAATGTTATCGAAGTTGAATTTTAATTGACTGTCCCTAGAAGGACACTGGGAAATATGCATGAGTAGCATGGTACTGGGGTTTGCGGGGAGGGAAATGAGGAGATGTGAAGAAGACTGTATATATATATAAGGTTAAGAATTTAATCAATAACCATTTTGTTATTTTGGAAAATGTTTCAGAAGTCGTTTATTTTTCTCTCCATTGCTGATTCTCTGCATAATATCTCACAGATTGATTATATATTTATTTAATTTGGCAATTGAAGAGAACATATCCTTATAAGTCCCTCTATTCATAGTTCTTTCTTCAAAACAAAACCAACACAACTAAATCTTCTACAACGTATAATACCTCTAAACAGTATGCACAAACCCAGTACTTACTGCTTATTTCTGTTCTGTTCCCTTTGGGAAACCTTCATCTCTCGGGAATGTCATTGAAGAGATCTGTTTGTACACTCATTTCAGGAGAGACTTTAATGAGACCTGTATACGTTTCTTGGCAATGAAAACAACTCCAGATTTTGTAAATTTTGTATTTATCTTAATATAAATCCACCTAGCTCCATCCTCATCCCCTACTTTTGCACGGCTGAGAATGTTGGTCTCAGCGATCGTTATGGTGTCCACCTGTCTCTAAAAAGGTCCAGATGTGGACTGGTCCAAGAGCACAAACCAGAGGCTTAGTGGATACTCTGTGATCTTTAAACACAGAGGTTAATTTTGGTCAGCATATTCAAACCAATTTTACTACAGAAAGCAATATATGAAACTGAAAAAGACTTGCTATCTGAAGTCGCAGTTTTTCTCAGCCCAGCAGATTACAGTATGATGCCAAAGCTAATGCCAGAATATAAACAGAAGAGGGATATTGTGTTTTCTGGACAGAGATGTGTGACATGTAAATAAACAAAGGAAAATGTGTTATAGATTATTTTTGACTAGTACTAAAATGAAATATTTTAGTTTGCTACCCACATATTATTTTACTCTGCAAAATAATGTAAGGATTAGAGGTTATTAAAAATGTATAAGAATTCTTATATGTACTTCAATTTAATTGGAATGCAGTTAGGCAAAATGTAGATTTAAGGAATTCACAGATTAAGTTAAAAATTCACTAATATGAGCAGCAGTCTATTTCTTGGGGGCCTGCTAAACCTCGTTTCAGGGGAATGTTTGGGACACACACACACACACACACACACACACACTCACACACTTTGTGTATAAGGAATGAAAGATGTGTCAGTAGCATAAAGAATTGGAGAAAAAGCTTAAGGTCTGATGTCTGTCCTCAAGGAGTGTATTTAATAGCCTGCTTATAGAAGCAGCGAGTTTCATACAAAACAAACAGCCAAGCAGTAAACAATAACAAGAGTGTGCAATAAAGTGCCAAAGTGGGTGGCACATTAAAGGAAAAATAAAGGGTAGACCTCCCTTTCCAAGTGAAATTTTATGCAAAACACTAACACAGAAAACAAGAGAAATGCGATTTTTTAAAATTATAACTTTGTCATACATGTTTAAATACATGTAATATTTATTCAAGAAGTTATTCAAAAAGCAAGTTCACTTAAATTAACCAAAAATTCAAATGAATAGTAAAGTGGTCTGTAATAAGGACTCAATAAATGTTCATTATTCTTGGTATTATTGCTATTAGTTTTAAATTATGTGCTTTGAGTAGCAGTTGCAATACAAGCTTAGCCTTAGCTTTCAACTTATGGTACTTCTGTATTTTGTTTAGGATACACATTTTAGAGAACAATCTGAATTCACGCAGAAAAGTAGTTGTATATGCTAAGGTTTTGTTTGGTTTTAATAGCTTGCTTTGCTAGTTTTACATTGTGATAGTCTTTAGTTAAATGAAGATGGCAATAGAAGAGATTGTTTTTAAGCAGAGCTCACTCCCCAAGTTGGGGTAAGGGCCCAAAACTTGGTGGCACAATTTAATTAATTGGTTATTTTAATATACAAGAAAAGTGAATGTGTGTATGTGAGTTGTGTTAATGCATAATCACCTACAAAATAGAACCAGACATCTGAGACCTCCCTCAGACACTGGCATGTAACACAGATTTAGTAGGTATGCAATTTGGGAACCCCTATTGTGTCTTACAGGACCTTTGTCAACAAACTACAGATGTAGGCTAAATTTAGCACGCTACCTATTTTTGTGGGGCCCAGGAGCTAAAACAAGTTTCTGTGTTTTCAGTGTTTGAAAATAAATAAATCAAAATTTATCATGACACATGAAAATTTGGGAGGTAGAACCAACAGAACTTGGAAATGGATTTGGATGTGGGGAGAGAGTAAAAGAAAGAGAGAGGTGTCACTATTTGGTTTTGGCCTTTGATTCCAGGGTTAATAGAAGTGTGACTCTCTGAGATAGGCGGCTTGGGAGAAGGGCTGTTAAGAGTTCAGTCTTTGGCATGTGGAACTGCAAGTGCCTTTGAGGCATGCATCTGAGCTGTTCTGAGCAGTCTGTGTGCCTGTGTGTTAGTGATCTGTGGATAGGTCCCGCCCTAGACCTTTAACTGTGACTGTGAATTTTAGGGATTGTTTATAAGGCAAGAAGGGAAAAGGGCCTTGGACCAGACTTTAAGGGACGCCTTATAATGACTGGATAGAAGAGAATGAGCCTGGAAAGTTTAGAGGAAAGGCAGAAAGGAGAGAGAAAACAAACTGCTGTGTGGTAAGAGTCGAAGGAAGACGAGTGTCAAGGGGCCGACAATGCTGAAGAGCAGTTAACAGAAGGGGTTGCTGGGAGTCCGTGGACTTTGGGTGTGGGTGTTTTTGGTGACTGGAGTAATAAATGTTCTGATGAGTCAATGACAATAGAATCCCTAAATTATTGTTTTATTGAAGCTGTGTATACATTTAGCTACATTAGTTTTAAAGAAAATCTGCACTCCCAGGTTGATCATCTTTATTATTCAATTGATCTTCAACTTTACAATGCCAGCTAATTAAAAAATGGGATTCACTTAAAAGAAATGTGCTGCTCAGCGAATTTTGATGGAAAACAACTATTTCCCATCACCTAAATACTTGAATCTTACCCAGATTATATGCAAATCCCCTTGAATAAAAAAGGATAATAATGAGAAAAAAGTTGTTGAATACGATTCGAAGTGACTTTTCTAAAAAAGCAAAACTGGTGATTCCAGGGAAATATCACACCACTCACAGGGCTTGTCAATTTTAAGTACCGTATATTTTGAACTATAAGATGCACTCCCCCACAACCCAATTTGGGAGGAATAAGGGTTGTTAATGCTGCTGCTGAGTTCTGTTTACATTTACATTGGTGAAATACTATGTTATTTATGTTATTAAATATTGTACCACATTTTTTGCTTCAAAAATTTTTTCCTATTTTCCTTCTCTAAAATCTAGGTGCATCTTATGGTCTGAAAAATATGGTAGGTTCCAAGCCAACTTAATTGTGTTACTCCAATTGACTAAATAATGCCTTCCTCTTCTACCAGGATTTCTTTTATGTGTGGCTGAAGGAGACTGTATTACTAAAGGCAGTTTGGAAAAGGGGAGGAGTGGGGCAAGGCAAAAGAAAAACTATGTTATGCATTTTGTTTACAGGGATTTGGTGAGGATTTTTCTTTTGTGGTTTCACATAGCATTTAATTACTTTTTTCTGTTTCCTTATTTTGTTATAATGTAATGTGAAAGTGGACAGAGACTCTGTCACTGTTCAGTTCTTTGGATCAGACACTAAGATGAAAGTTGGGGACTAAAGTATTTATTAGGGAACAACTCCTGTGAAAGGAAGTATGAAGGAAGGATTGGGCAGCGGGAACATTCAAATGGTGATGAAGATGCAACAAGGCTTTGGCCAACCTACAGGGAGTTGCAGAGTAGTGCTTGTCCAGGTGTTCTGCTTAGGATTAGATGGATGGGTCTTTCTGTCCCCTTGCTCAGCTGCTGCTGCAGGCTGCTGCCTGGGTGAGGTGGCTCTCTGTGGCCATGAACAGCTGAGGCTGGTGCTGCCTCGCCCCACGCTTGACACCAAATCCTTCCTTTGAAGGGGGATCTGAGCAGCACATCTCATCTCTACCACACTGTCTTGTAATTGTACACATAATTGAGTTGAATGTCTTGGGTGCATTTATGTTGGTTTGGACACTTTGCATTACAGGTAATAATAGCCACTCACACTACGTCAGGGATGTCACTTGTTTATGGAAACGGAGGCCCAGAAGTGGCATGGGTTTCCTTAAATCAGTAGCTCCAGCTCCATTCTCTGGGATTCTTTTGACTTTGTCTTCTTCAGTGTATGGAAGGCAATTCTACCTGCTGACCTCCCTGGCAGTAGCAAAGAAGCCACAGTCCCACGTCTGCACACCCCCAGAGCCAGCTGAGGAAAGAACATCTAGTGTGCACTCTGCAATGCTCAGGCATAGTCCTGAGATGACTCTGCCCAAACATGGGAAGTTTAGCTTAGTGGCAGAGAGGGAGAAGGTGCTCAGCAGCTTGTTTTTGAAGCTTCAGGTAGAGTAAGTTTCTAGAGCCTCGTGGATTTCCAGAAGTCGGGGGCTGTCAGAAAGGGAGGGAAGTCACCCACAGATCTTGAGACATACCTGAGTTTTTGATAACTACCTCTGGTTGTTGCTGATAGTATTTGCTTTTCCTTACTTATGTGAGCATAATTACAGACCAAGGTATTAATATATACTAAAATCTTAGTTACTGAAAACCCAATTTTCCTTGTTCTTTGAGCTGATACTTAGGAGGCAAACTTGTAAACACCAAAGCTGTCACAGAGTGTAAACATCCAGTGCAGGGAAGGAGGATGGAGAGCCTATGCAAGACAATGTAATCGAAATTTGTAATTGGTATGTGTGAGTTTCGTCTTGTCTTTTTTGCTCTGGTTCACTTCTGGGTGGAGAAAAAAAATGAGGGGGGAAGTAACGGACTCAAAGAACTCAGATGATTCAAAAATATAAATCCAAATTGAATCACTGAAAGCTGACTTTTGGGTCAAGTTGAAACTCCCAAGAGAAAAGAAAAATTGAATTGATACTGGAATACAAGAATTGCAAGAGTTAAAATATTTATCTACTTATCAAGTTTCTAGTCCCATCTGGGATACCTATTGTATAGATAGGAAGTAGATTCTATAAAAACTTCATTTTCTTAGAGATTTTATTGAAGTTTTTATAAAACATCAGCATTTGATTTTTCTGCCTTTGCTAAGTGGTTGAGATTGCAGACTGACACTTATTAATTATACCAGATTTCTAGTTTTAATTAGAGAATCTCTTCTGAGACTAAACCTTTTTACCATTAGGCTGTTTGAAACCTATGAGATAAAAAGGGAGGGTTCTTTCAGAAAATTATTTACATGATTTTAATTAATGATTATAATCTCCATGGTCACTTTTGCAAAAGAGCATTTAATCCCTTAACCAGTTTTCATGATTTGCATTTTGCAAGAACGTATTGGCCCTGCAGGCTTATTATCTCAGAGTTGTGTGTTTTTTTCCAGATGAAACTTATTTTGGGTGAGTTTTTATTTTGCTACTGTTTCAAGCCCCAGCTTATACTTTAACACCTGTTTCTCATGCAGAGCAAACCGACTGGTAGAAAAGTAAAGTTTGTTTTCTTTTGCCAAGACAGAACATAGCCCTCGGCAAGGTTACCTTTGAAAGCAGTTTTTCATGCAGCGACCGCATACAAGTAGCATTGCTGTTGCCAAGATCCTCTGACTAATGAAGGGTCGGAGTGATGGTGTATTCTTTTTCATTGCTCACGGCACGTATATGTAGCATTTCTTTTGAGAAAAGGCACTCTAGCGTTTCAAACAGAAGCTAGAAGTTTAACCTTCCAGGAGGAAGGTCAGTGTTAGTTTTATTGATAACTCAGAAGAAAGCCACTTTATAAGAATATGAAAGATAAATTCTTTGCTAAGTAGAAACGATTAAACACAGTAAGGTTTTCACCTTTCTTATGAAAATCAGTTTGAAACTATTTTCCATTTTTAAAGTTGTTTTTTTCCCCCTCTCTGAGCTGAAGTGTCAGTCAGATCCTTTGTACTGATGATGCTAAGCACTGGTCTTCAGACTGTGGAGACTCGGTCCAGATTCAAAGCCCAGATCCCTGAGTATAGCTACCTGCTCTGCTGTGGTGCAATTAAGCCATAGACAGTGTCGCTTGTTTTTAATCATGTTTTATGAGAACATTTACATTTCTAGTATGCTTTAAGCCGTCTATAGTTTAATGGTTTCACGGACTGTGAGACTGAGTCTTTGTTTTACAAGTGGGAAAATCTTAGGGAGCAAAGTTTTGAGTATACATGGAGCTGGGGAAGAGGAATGGAAAATGTTTATTCCTATGTACATGATTGGAATAGTTGCTGTCCTGGTTGTGTGTGTGTGTGTGTGTGTGTGTGTGTGTGTGTGTGTGTGTTGAGGGGAGGGTGAGGGAGAAGCCATGGAGAGGGGGCTAATGTTTCTTGCTTTATTTCCCTCTTCAAAAAATTGTTATTAGGTGGATGTTTTCCACCCCTTAAACATTCTCTATACTTATACCTTCTTAAACATTGATTATTTGGGGGTTATATTTTTTATTGCTTTTCCTTATCCTCCCCCCTTCCCTTACAGTCATGGGCAAGGACAAAATAATGGCTTAATTCCATAAAATTTCAGCACTATCAACGCACAATGTTTCCTTCCTGAACAAATGCAACTAGCTGATTAACAAGTGTAACATTTCTTTAAATAACACATTTCGTTATGTGAGTACTACTAAAAGGCTCCACTCAGCCCTGGGTATTTCAAGAATTAAACTACTTTCACTCAAGTTCCACAATCTTGCTCTTTTTCGATGATCTGAACATAGATGATCTGAATACAGCATAGCTCAATCTGTTCATAAAAGGTTGGCAAATAAATTTTACGAAAGGGACTGGAGACAAAACAGTAATGCTTTCATTATAGTTTTTGTTTTATTATTTTTATTTTGATGTTTTACAAAAAGAAATTTTAGGAGGTCAGTCTGTGTTATCGTTTTGATTCAAGTTCTAGTGAACATTGCACATTTTAAAGGAATGTTCCAGTACTGGAAATTTAAAAAAAAAAAAAAACTGAAGTAAGTAAAAGAGCTTGCTACTTTGTGAAATTTTGTCTGATGTGGAAATTTTTACAATAATAACTGACATATGTTGTGCATTTGTTATGTGTCAAGCATTATTCTGGGCACAAATTGATATTATCAAGGAATTTAATTTTCATAATGACACTATCAGGTGTATCACCATTTTGGAGATGAGAAACCAAACATTTATTGCTAGGGCTGAGATTCGAACTGGCCACTTTGAGCCTACAGCCTGTGGGCTCTTTCCACACAACAACATTAGTGTTTTGGTGCTAAAGAGGCTTTGAGAAACCCCCTGTCACCCTTCTTATTTTACGTAGGTCCTCATATGTAAACATGTAACTGGCTCCAAGACACTGAGTAACTTTGCAAAGGCCGCAGCAGGGACAGAGGCGGAATGACAACTGTGTGCGCACCGGTTCCAGGTTTTCTCGCCCTCTTGGCTGCCCTGCTGAAGCCTCCTTCCTCAAGCTGTCAGTAGAATTGAGAGTTCAGCTTAAACTTTTTCTTCTTAATAAACTTGTAGCCCAGTGGATGCTGGAGTTTAGCTAAATAAGCAGAGAGGAGAGTTACTTGGAGAGGGAGAAAAAGGAAGGGAAACTGCAAGGGTGCAGAAGCAGCAGAGCCTGGGAAAATGTCTTACTTGGACATTATTTGTGACAGAGCTTTAGTACTATCTGAACATATGATTATAAGGTGTCCCTGTTACTGCCCATTGGTTTTTATCTTTAATTTTTTTTGTATTTTGTTACATTGCCTTTTAGTCCCCCTATACTCCAAACCCCCCAATCACTACATTGTTGTTCATGTCCACCAGTCCTTTTTGCTCAATCCCTCCACCTCCTACCCACCCCTGCCCACCTTAGCTGTCATCTGCGCTCCATCTCTGAGTCTGTCTCTATTTTCCTTGTTAGTTCAGTTTGTTCATTAGATTCCACACATGAGTGAAGTCATGTGGTATTTGTCTTTCTCTGACTGGCTTGTTTCACTTGCTGGCAGTCTGAGCAGGTCGGACTCTAACTTCTCAAAATGTAAGGCTGTGTTCCCGTGGGCATTTGGTATGTGACTACTGATTCCAGATCTTGCCTCTGCTAACAAAGTGGATGATTTCTCTGTAATTGCATGGGAAATGCAAATCCTTGGTGGAACATAAGAACTGTTTCCCCATGCCAGTTTGCTTGGAAACATCTAATTGGAGAGGAAAATTCTACTCTCAATATAGACGGGAATAGTCCATAGGCCAGATCATTATCCTTTGTATTTCTATGAGACAATTAGGCTTTTATTTTTTAAAAGCACCTCTTAGTAAGTTAAATTTATCTGTTTCCAATTTTTCTCTAAGATATTTACTTTAAATCCTGTTCATTCATTTCTATCAGTGACACAGGGATGTACTGAATAAATCAAGGGCCTGCAGACAGTAGGTGGCGGTGTTCAATCCTAAGGAGAGTGCTGTATAATATAGAAATACTGTGCCTAATATCTGCCTCCCTGCCTTATTTCTTAATTGGATCTGTGCTCTAGGGGGCATTAGGTTGAAGTGAACAACAATCTAGAAACAACATTGCATTCCCGAAGCCAAGTCAATTAATCACACAATGCATTTCAAAGGAGTTACTTCTAAGTAATTGTTGTGTAAATTAGGCCCATTGCAATTGCTGGGTAGTAAACAAGAGACAGCCTGCTTTATGCAACCTAACATATCACAACTTTCCCCTCTTCCCGCCCCCTTTGAGATAATCTTTAAGATCTCATTGCTCCTGCCCACGAAATATCTACACAATTTTCTAACAGCACGTTGCTTATGTTTTCTCACTGAGCCTATAATTACATATTTAACTTTTTCAAGCAGTGGTTAATAATGATGGGATTTTTGAGTTTAGGGATATTTTTTGTTTTTCTCTAATGACTTGCTGTGGTCCTTGTATAATAGAAATTATTAAAATATAGATAAAGAAGGCTTTTTCTTTAACAGCATTGGAACTCCACCCCATGGCTTTCATTACATCAAACAACATCAAATATTTATATTTTTATTTTTAATCAGGAATCAGTGATTATATCTTGACACTTCTTATTTCAGGAATATGACCAAAGTTACAAAAAAGACCCTTATGGAGAGAGTTTCAGGATCACTTTGCCCAATCTTACAAATTAGTTTTCAGCAACATAGTCTGGGTGCTCGGTGAAAGTTTCCTACTGGTCACACTGGGAAGCGCTCAGCTCTACAGTGAGTGTGCCCGGGGAGTACAGTTTCTGCCGAAGCAAGACCAGCATTTCACCTTTGCTGTTTACATTTAACCATCTTCTCACACATGAAATGTGTTTGTCTTCAGACCTTCAAGGTAGTGTTGCTGAGAGGACTTACTTAGTGATTGTTCTGGATCAACTGTAATCATAGTTCAAACTCACCAGTTCAGAGCAAAGGATAGGCAGGTATGAACCTGGAGCTCACTCAGCCGTGGCTCTGAGTTGTGGAGAAAATGATTTTGAAAGAATGAAGCCAGTTTATAGAGAGAAATGGAGACAGGTGTTGGCAGTGAAATGGCACCACATGTAAGACCTGTGGGCCTTGGTTCCGCAACCTTGGTACTTGAGTTTTGGCTAAGAAAGAATTCAGAGTCAAGACTTAAACTATAAGAAAAAGTTCATTTAGAAAGTCACAGAGGTAGAAGAATTGAGCTATTGAAGAAATGGGCCCAGGAGACAAGTTACGGAGGCAAAAGAACTTTAGGAGAAAGAGAGATACAAGGAAAACTTGTTGGGGGGAAGTGGGTGAGGAAAGGCTGGGGTGAGCTCCAAAGAGACAGAGAGGGCTAGACTGGGTCCTCCATCCTGCAGGCTTTTAGGGGTGGGATTTTAAGGGAGATCCTAGGGGAGGATCGCAATAGGATGTTCATCAGCCTTCTAGGTGTGTCCTTTCAGGGTGTGGTCTTCACTGATTGGTCAGCATCAGGGCAGGGGGTCATTAGTCAATGCAGCTGGTCCTGAGGTCAGATATGGCATCTCTGGTGCGATTTTGCTGTTTTTCTGCGCCCGGAGCTGAAACACAACTGAGGTCTAGATGTTATCCCTAGGGGTTAATGCTTAAGGGAATGGTCATGCAAGGGCCCTCAGGGGAATTGCATGAGGCCACTCTTTGGCTCTTGTTCCTCCTCCAAGGGGGTCTACTGCCTGACTAATGACAGGCCTGGGGAGGAAAGGTCAGGGGAGGGTACGAACCACATGACCAGTGATATGCTAGGCAAGGAAAGGTTACCCTGGGGGTGAGGTCCTTGTGTTCCCAGTTTTGCCTGTTGCTAGACACCTGGAGCTTCCCACCCTTGGTGACCTTTTGCACCAGGCCCATCCTCTTTTCTGTGCTCCTGCCTTCTAACTGCCTACCACATGGGCACAGAGAAAGTAGGGCTTAAGTATCCCTGCTTTCAGTTTTTATTGGGTCTCTTTCTCATTAAACAAAAGACACCTTCTCACATAGATACATCTTTCCTAAGTTTCTAAGCATGCCTATAAACCTCTGTGATTTCATTTACCATGTTGCTTGGAATTTGTTTCTCTGAGAAGAGGTGCTGTCTTCATTATTACTTACCATAAAGTCTGACAGTTAAAAGTTAATACATAAATGTTGGATCAAGAATGAATGAGCAACCATATAGTTTTCAGTGTTCCACTGTTACAGAACAGGGCCAAGGCGGGTACACAATATACTATTACCAAAAGGACCCCCACTAGGTTCACTTGTCTGCCGCCAGAGGAAAGACGTCTCTCAGTGTCAGAGATTTGTGAAAAGGAAAGGAAATGTTTATTTAAGGCTATGCACACTTAAAATAGTGACCCAATGTCTTCATTAAAATATCAAAGTCCTTTGGAATACCCACAGACACATACAGTCCTTCCTTCTCCCTCTGCTCTAATCTGGGGTACCGCATCTCAGGAAAAGTAGAAGTCTGTGATTCAGGCTCCTGGCACCATCAGCTGTGTGATCGCCAGGATCTCCAGTTAGTCCAAAGCCATGTGGCACCTTCTCATGGCCCACCAGCAAGAGTCCTTTCACCCCTTTTCTTCCAGGCAAAGTCTCTCCTGCTTCCTAAGCCACGTGGCCAAAGGGAGAACCCCAAAGCCACGTGGTCCTCACCCTTGCCAAAGCCTCGGGGGTTCTCTCCTATCAAAGCTGCAGGGGTCTCCACTCTCGCAAAACCATATGGTTCTCTCTCTAGTGGCTGTTGTTGTCTGGGTTTAAATCCCCACGCCATTCTTCCTCTGCACCCCCATTTCTGTCTCCTCCTACAATCAGTTACACCTGCCAGCATTCCTGTATTATTCCAAGTTTACTGAGCTGCCATAACGAGTCTGGGCAGGTGTGGCCCCATGCCATGGAGCCAGTCTTCTCCAAGCTCTCACGCACGCGCTGTAACCAGGGGGAGCTGCCCACCAGTTACATCTTGGGTGGAAGTCACTTCCATCCCCCTGGCTCAAAGCATGGCCCCAGCTATTTAACATATCTATGCAACCAGCCAAAGGTTATAGATATGTTAAATGACCATGCCATGGATTAACTGCAAAGCTGTGGCTGTACAAAACAGCTCTGCATGTTCCTGCTCCATGTGTCCCTTCCCCCAGCTCACACCTAAGTGAGGAGGGGGTGAGGACATCCTATATAGCTTTCTAATATTTCCTGGACACCTTGAGTTCTGGACCCCATTCCAAATCCCTATTTGGGGCCCCCGTCGGGGCTGCACCCTGTTTCACTACCCTTTTTCTCATCGGAAACAGATTTAAATGTACCTGATTTTGAATTATCCGGTCATATAATGGCTCATTATAAGACATGTATAGAAGCTGTAAAGTTTTAAAAATATTCATCAATTTTTCCAATAGTGTTTCCAATACTATAAAAATGTAATAATGTGTCTCCCCTCCCCCGCCCCTGCTTTTTCTTATTTCTTTCCTAACTAAATATAGTTAACTCCTAGAACCTGGTCTCATAAGATTGACCTAGTCCTCAGGAAGAATTTGTATCTATTATTTCAAGTATAGAAAATGCTTTATAAATAGAGCACTGAATGCTTTCTGTAATAAGGGCCTTGGATTTTCAGGATATCTTGCTTAGGCTATAAAGTCTTGTTATATTTTGTCACCTTCAACTGCGGAGCCTCCCAAGTAGAATAGATTGATTGCTTCTTTATTTTTCCATTTTTGGTTATCTTTCATTTTCTCATGTGTAATATTTCATGTAGGTTTTTACTTCAGTTTAGGTTCTTGTAGACAACACTTTATAATTGAGAGTAATTAAGTTCATGATTAATGTTTTCTTTCATTTTAGTTGTGTCTCAAGTCTTCATAGATTTTTTTCAGAAAGTAAGCAAAGTTTTAATAAATATTTAAAATACTGTCCTTTCCACCCTTTGGCACACTGTAGCTCTGACTTTCAAAACCAATGTAGTTCAATTTTTATCCATTGAGTAGTTTCCCCCTAGATTAGCTACTGCAGAGGCTAAGAAATTATTAATGCTTTTCTTCTCACATTCTAAGTTCTTCTAACCTGGGCTAATAATGAAATTAGCAGAGAAAAATTAACAAGAGAAATCAAGTTTAATATTTGTGCGTGGGGGGGTGTGCACAGAGACATGACAAATCTATGAAAATCCCAAAGATAGCGAGGCAGCATTGGGTATATAAGACATTTTGGAGAAAGGAGAAATGGGAAGTGTTAGATTTTAGAAGTCAGAATGGGCAATTTACAGGTAGTTGAGGAAGTGCAGAACACACCTGGCAGGAAAATCCCTGCAAGGCAAGTCAGAAACAATAGGGCATACTGGGTATCTAGCCAACAGGTGCACCTGGGGGAAACCTTCCTGTTTACCATACTTAATTCAAATTATGCTCAGGTAGCATCCTAAAATCTCCTTCCTGAAGCAGATTTCTCTGTCTGAATCTCTTAGGCAGGAAAGGGGAGCGTGTCAAAGTTTCTTTCTGAGTCTTGTTTCTTAATAAACAGCTTAAAATCAATATCCCAAAAGGGTAGCTTCAGGGTTGCAGAATTTAAGTCCCTCAGTGTTATGTAGGAGTATAGACACAGAGATTTTTCTTCTTTTTTAAAAATCTCACCCAAGGATGTTTTACTGATTTTAGAGAGGAAGTGGAGAGGTGGGAGAGACATTGATCCGAGAAAGAGACATCAATCGATTGTCTCCTGACCAGGGATTGAATCTGCAGCCTAAGTATATGTGCCCAGTCTAGGGCACAGCCCTCAACCCTCTGGTGAATGGACGGCACTCCAACCAACTTCGCCACCTGGCCATGGCCAGAGTTTTTCCATTTTTATTTTGTCCTCTTTTTTCTACCATTTAACCAGATATTGGCATTGTGGGAGAGGAAGAAATTTTCCTGTACCCTTCTGGTTCTTCTTACTAGTCAAATAATTAAATCAACATGAGACAGATTAGCAAGAGAAAATAACCAAACTTAATTATATACATACCTGTGGGAACCCCACTTATATGAGAAAGTCAAAGACGGCACGGACATGAGAGGTGTAGACACAGAAATGTAATGTTGGGCATATATGACATTCTGAACCAAGGAACGAGGCAAAGCACCTGGGGCATCAGAGGGGAGGAAGGTCATTCACAGCATGTTAAGAGGAGCAGATGTTCAGTAATTAAGTTTGCCCTGCCCTATGGATAGGTCACAAAAAGTTATCTCTGGTAATGACTCTTATTATGGACAAGCCTCCCAATTTAGACTCTTATAGGTAGTTAAGGGAGGAGCAGAAGTTTCTCTTGAACCCTCAGGGTCTTAACTTCCTTCTGCTCAAAATAATCCACATTCTAAAAAAGAAATCCACATTCCAAAGTAGCACATGTTGGGGAGGCCTGTTCCGAACCCCTTTACTATGAAATGTCATGAGAATATAGCCTCCTGGAACTTCTAACCTTTGTAACTTCACATGAGACTAACAGTATTCTCCCTGAAGCAAAAATATGTGCAGATGAAAGAAGGCTGTCATGAAGTAAGCATATCTGTTTCAAAACTGAGCTTTGCGCAGTGGCAGTATCGTAGCCAATGAGGTTTATCCGAGGCGCGATTATTGCTAATTCAAAACTGTTTTGTACATGATCCCATATACCTTCATCCTTTTTACTCCAGATATGGTACCTTAGTTGTTTAGCTCTGTAGCATCTTTCTGCTAAAAGCAAATTATATTTCACAGTGAGAAGATCCAGTTCCCCTTAGCTTGCTTGTAGGCATCTGAAATGTGTCTAATGCAAAAGAGTTAATGAGGAATAAGTTAAAAATGTTGTTAGCCATTGAGATCAAGATATGACTGAGCACTTCCTTGGTATTCTGTCTAGGAAAGTTTCTGCAGATGGTAACATTGTAACCATTCTGGACTTTGCTATTGTGACAGTTTGTGTGTGTTAGTAAGAATGTTTTGGTGTTATGCTTTACATTTTGTCATGTGAGCTCTCTAAAACTTTAGCTAGGTAAAGTAAGATATGAGAAGATAAAGATGAAGACTGGTTTTAGACATTTTGAATCTCAGTTGAAGTTTCTGGGGCAAGCGTGGCAGGAATAAAGGTTAAGAATAAAGATCAGGGCCTTTGGTGCATCCAGGAGTCCTTCAGGCAGAGTGATACACCCATCACAGATGAGATTACCCTATTCCAGGAAACTGAGGAAAGACCATGGTCATCATGTTATGAAACTAAGAAGCCATTAGGAAGATGAGAGAAGAATCAGTCTGATGCTGCTGGAGAGAAGACTGTTTGTTTTATGACTAGGGTATTTAGTAAATCCAGATATTTTGGAAGTTGTGTAGGATGGAATTCTGATCTGGACTTTTGATATAGGAAATTCTCTGACTTAAGCAGTTTTGTTGGAGTTGTACTGAAAAAATGGATAGAAACTAGATTATAATGTACTAATGAGTCAATGACAGTTGAGACAGAAGGGACAGCAAGTAGCAAGTTCAAATGATTTGGTCTGTACCCATGAAGGGAGGGGGAGAAACTTGAGCATGGAGAAACACTGAAAGAGAGACCATAGTTGGAAAAGAGGGAAAAATAAAAATGGTCAGGTCTGTAATTGAAGGGCTAAGGTTCTGATTACAAATGCCAATGTGTTTTGTTTTCTCACGGCAACAAGCAATTCTCTGGTACCAGCTGGGTGTCTTGCAATTTACATTAATTCTGAAACTATTTATCCAGAGATATTATCAGGTTCCACAGTGAAGGGTTCAGTCCCACATGACTGGCCTCCACTTCGGATGCCAGTTTCCAGCCCAGGCTGTTACCTGTACTTCTGATCAACTGATTCTAAGTTGCAGGTTCCAACCACCCCCTCCTTGCGTTCCATTAATTTTCTGGAGTGAGTCACAGAACTCAGAGACACATTTTACTTACTAAATTGCCAGTTTCTTATAAAAGAATATAACTGGAAGAGCCAGGTGGAAGAACTGCGTCAGGCAAGGTATGGGCCAAGGGTACACAGCTCCCAGACTCGGTGAGTGTGCTGCTTTCCCTATCTCCCCGTATTCACCAACCTGAATGTTCTCTGAACTCCCTCAGTTTGGACTTTTATGGAAGCTTTAATACATTACCACGGTTAATTAAAGCATTGGCCAGTGGTGACTGATTAAAACGCCAACCCCTCTCTCCTTCAGCAGAGGTGAGTGTGGGGGAGGGTTTGGGCGAAGCGGGTGGGGACAGAAAATTCCAACTCTCTAATCACAGGGTTGGTTCTCCTGGCTACCAGCCCACATCCTGAAATGCAATCCAGAAGTCACCTCATTTACATAAAAAAAGACACCTTCAGCTCTCTTATCACTTTGGTTTTGGGAGCTCTGTGCCAGAAATAGGGAGGAAGACCAAATACATATTATTGTTATACATTACAATATCACAGGGGGACTGAAGATATAAGGCTTGGAAAGGAGTAGAGCTACTTTCTCTGTGACCTCAGGGCAAGTTCAGAAGAGGGGGGCCTGGTTGTTCCCACAGCACTGCTCAGGTGCTGTGGAGGAGGAAGGTGACTAGGACTAGGAATCAATAGGCGTCAATTTGGATCTGTACTGAGATTGGCACAGTGAGGAATCCATGCACTTCAATTAAGTTATCTTCACAATTGGAGATGCCAATAATATGAGATGAAATTTTCTGTCTGATGTCATTCCTGCCCATGAACGATGTTGACACACTTGCAGTTTTGTGTTTCACATGTTACTGTGTCCTGAAGCAGGTCCTGTTACCGATTTGGTTCCATTGTCTTTTACCTGCAGGCTTCACACAGACAGGTCAAGTATAGTAAGATCATGAAAATCTTAGTACCTGCATTCCTACCTTCAAAGCAGGATATTAAAATGCAGGCTTTGACAACCAAGCCAAGGTTGCACTTTGGGAATTTTGGTGAGATGACTCAGTTTGTTCCAGCAGTGCCACCTATAGGTGGTAGTGACGTTTGTATCTTAGTAACATAAAATGTTTTCACAAATTGAGCTTTTATTTTGTGAAATTTTGTCTCAAGGTGCTTTGGATTCTAATGAGTTCAGCCCTTTCCTCATCAAGAAATGTCATTTGATTTGGTTTTAAAAAGAAGTGTTATGGCAATACCTTATTTGCTTCATCTGTAAACATATTGAATCTCTTCTTTTTTTAAGGGCTCACTTTTATTTACAGCAGAATTTCATTAACATCCTGCTGCAAATTAAAATTGCATTTCCCAGTAGTAGTTACATGGTAGTGGCTACTCTCAATTTGGGTCACTCTGTTTTAGAAGGTCTTTATGCTCTGCTGCACTTTGAAACTACTCAGCACTAAATTATCTTAATCTCACTAGTTCAGATAATAAGGACCAGGGTTAGTAAAAAGTGTCTAAAGCAAACTATATATTTTTAATTAAGTGACATTAACTTGGATACCTTTATATCTATGTTTTCAGAAATGCTGAGATCCTTGCAATTGAGGTTTGGTCCAACCTAATGAGTTTACACTAATGAGTACTGTTTTGATTTATGTAATAGAAACTGCGGTAGAAAAAGCAAATGCAGCCTCGGATGGGTTCAAAGCATTTGCAGTGATAAAGTGTATCTTTGTTAAATAAACCCTGTTGGTGACTTGAAAACAGTATAATTTTTCACTTTTCATTTTAAAGTAGTTTCTTTCTTTATGCTGTCATGAAAACCTCTTTGCATTTGCCAGCATGAAAGGTAAGATTTTTAGTAATAGGGGAGGACTGTTAAAAGTATCTTTAAAAGTTCATGTCTCTGAACCTAACATTGGTTTTTAAAGACAGCCATGCTTTGTGTAGATGAATGCACTTCTGAAGGAAACCGTCGTTAACCCGATCAAAGGCTCCAAACTAGATGTGTTATTGAAGCTTTTGCACAATTTGACTTTGCAAGACCTTATTGGATGGAATGGAATGACATAGTGAATGTATTAATTTATGATGAGAATTCCAAATTTGATAGATTCATTTACAAATCTGTGACATGGAGAAATACTTCTACTTAATTTGCTGTTTTAGTGTATAATATTTTAATTTGAAATATGTTCCATGTGTCCAAAGAAATATCTTAGGACAGCAGTAGGAGACAGACTAAAGCAAGTAACTCTGATGAATAATTTTCTTCATAAGACTATTCTACAGATCAATTTTGTTATTTCACCACTGGAGAGCTGTCTAGCTTCAAAATATTGATAATTATAGCTAGTTATCTGGACTATAAAGTGAAAACAGTCAGTTATCAGCACTATAGAACTTCACTTTAGGCATCTACATGAGGAGGTTCTGAAATTGGAAAGGTATGTATGAGGAATTGTCAGCTCTCACTTCTTTCTTCAGCTATGTGGGGCATGACATCCTCTGAAATCACAAAAAGTAAGACCACTTTCTTTAGTGACTGATCAGTGGAAGCAGGGGTGAGAGGTGGGGACAGGAAAAATAATTCTCCTTTCCTCCAACGAATCAGCAGGAAGTTTAGTTTACCTCTGTGATTCCTTGACCTACAGGTTATAGAATCTAGCTTTTTAAGTTTTATTTTTATTTCTTAAATTAAATTTATTGGTTAACATTGGTTAATACGGTTATTTAGGTTTCCAGTATACATTTCTATGATACACGATCTGTACATATATGTGTTTTTATTTTAAAAAAATATGTTAATTGATTTGAGAGAGAGAGGAAGCAGGAGAGAGAGAGAAACACTGATGTGAGAGAGAAACATCAGCGGGTTGCCTCATGGACATGCCCCAACCAGAAATTGAACTCTCAATATTTTGGTTATACCCATTTTGGGACAACACTCCAACCAACTGAACCACACCGGCCAGGGCCATGATCTGTATATTGCATTGTGTGCCCAACCCCCAAAGTCAGATCACCTTCTATTACCATACATTTGGCCCCCTTTACCCTTTACTACGTGTCCAACCCCCTTCCCTCTGGTAACCACCATACTGTTGTCTGTGTCTATGAGTTTCAGTTTTCTGTCCCACATACAAGTGAAATCATATGGTTCTTAGCTTTTTCTGATTTATTTTACTTAGCATAATATTCTCAAGATCCGTTTATGTTGCTCCCAAATGGCAGTATTTTATCTTTTCTTATGGCTGAGTAGTATTCCATTGTGTATATGTACCACATCTTCTTTACCCAGTCCTCTGTCAAAGGGCACTTGGGTTGTTTCCATGTCTTGACCACTGTGAATAATGCTCCACTGAACATAGTGGGTGTATAGATCTTTGTAAATGGATGTTTTCAAAATTTTCTGGTAGATACCCAGAAGAGGGATTGCTGAGATATATGGTAACTCTATTCTTTTTTTAAAAGATTCTATTCATTTATTTTTAGAGAGAGGGAAGGGAGGGAGAAAACAGAGGAAGAGAATCATCCATAGGTTGCCTCTCACACCCCCCCGGGGGGACCTGGCCTACAACCCAGGCATGTGCCCTGACTGTGAATCCAACCAGTGACCTTTCAGCTTGCAGGATGGTGCCCAACCTACTAAGCCCCCCAACCTACTAAGCCCCAGTCAGGGCTGGTAGCTCTATTCTTAATTTTTTGAGGAACCACATTGCAGCTGTACACTTTACATTCCCATCAGCAGAGAATGGAGGTTCCATTTTCTCCACAACTTCTCCAACATTTGTTATTGTTTGTTGATAATAGCCATTATAACAGGTGTGAGGTGATTATTTCATTGTAGTTTTGATTTACATTTCCCTAACAGCTAGTGCATTTGAGCATATTTTCATATATCTGTTGATCCTTTGCCTTCGTGTGTTTTCTTGGGAAAGGTGTTTGTTCAGGTCCTCTGCCCACAGTTTAATTGGATTGTTCGTTTGGTGTTAAGTTGTATGAGTTCTTTATGTAGCCTTGTCAGAGCAGTTGTTTGCAACTATCTTTTCCCATTTGGTTGGTTGCTGTTTTGTTTTATTTGGCAGTTTCTTTTGCTGTGCAGAAGCTTTTTAGTTTGCAGTAGTCTCATTCATTTATTTTTGCCTTTATTTCCCTTGCCTTTAGGGTCAAATTAATAAAATACTCTCTAAGACCAAGGTCCCTAAATTTAGTGTGTATGCTTTCTTCTATATAATTTATTGTTTCAGATCTTATATTTAGGTCTTTTGAATTAATTTTGTAGATGGGAGCAAACTGTAATCTAGTTTCCTTCTTTTGCATGTGGCTTTCCAGTTTTCCCAGCACCGTTTATTGAAGGGGCTTTTTTTTCTCCATTGTGTAATTATGGCTCCTTTGCAAAAATTACTTGCCCATTTACATGTGGTTTATTTTTGCACTCTCAGTTTGGCTTCATTGATCTGCATGTCTGTTTTTCTGCTAATGTCATGCTGCTTTGATTATTGTAGCTCTGTAGTATAATTTAAATTCAGGTAGAGTGATACCTCTGGCTTTGTTCTTTTTTTCTCAGGATTGCTTTTTCTGGGGTCTATTGTGGTTCCATACAAATCTGATGATTTTTAGTTCTATTTCTTTAAAAAATGTCATTGAGACAGTGGGCTGGGATGGGAGTAAAAAACAGAAAACTGTATAAGAACAACAATTAAAATTTAAAAAATTAAAAAATGTCATTGAGATTTTGATAGAGATTGCATTAAATCTGTATATTGTGTTGGATAATATGGGCATTTTACCTATGTTGACTCTTCCAATCCACTAACATGGAGTATCTTTCCATTTCACTGTGTCTTTTTCAATCTCTTTTACTATTGCTTTGTAGTTTTCAGTATATATGTTCTTCATTCACATCCTTTGTTAAATTTATTCCTGGTATTTTATTCTTTTTGTTGCAGTTGCAAAAGGACTTTTTTTCATTTCTTTTTCTGAAATTTCATTGTATAGCATATAGAAATGCAGTGGATTTTTGTACATTGATTTTTTTATCCTGTATTTGTTTATTGTTTCCAATAGTTATTTTTGGTGGAGTCTTTAGGGTCTGTAGGGTTTTCTATATACAGAATTATGTCGTCTGCAAAAAGTGACATTTTTACTTCTCGCCTGATTGCTCTGGCTAGGACTTCCAGAACTATGTTAAATAAGAGTGGACATCCTTGTCTTGTTCCTGATTTTGGAGGAAAAGCTTTCAGCTTTTCAACATTGAATGTGATGTTGGCTGAGGGTTTGTCATATATGGTCTTTATTATGTTGAGGTGCTTTAATACTTTACCCATTTTATTGAGAGTTTTAATCATAGAATGGATGGTGTATCTTATCAAATGCTTTTCCTGCATCTATAGATAAGGTCATATGGTTTTATCCTTTGATTCATTAATATGGTATATCACATCAATTGACTTTTCTGTGTTGAATCATCTTTGTGCCCCTAGAATGAACCCCACTTTATCATGACTTATTATTTTATAAATGTATTATTGTGTTCGATTTGGTAGTATTTTTGTTTAGGATTTTTGCATCTGTATTTATCAGATATATTAGTCTGTAGTTTTTTGTGCATGTGTTATACACGTTGGGTTTTGGTATCAGGGTTATGTTGGCCTCATAAATGTTAGTAAGTATTGCCTCTTCTTAAGTTTTTTTTGAAAGTTCGAGAAGGATAGGTATCAAATCTCTGAATGTTTGGTAGAATTCATTAGTGAAGCCATCTGGTCCTGGACTTTTATTTTGGAGGAGGTTTTTGATGGTGGTTTTTGATGGAGGTTTTTGATGGTGGTTACTGTTGATCAGCTTATTTAGATTTTCCAGTTCTTTGTGGTTCAATCTAAGAAGGTTATATATTACTAGGAACTTATCCATTTCTTCTAGGTTATTGAATTTTGTGACATACAGTCTTTTACCATATTCTAGTATGATCCTTTGTATTTCTGTGATGTCTGTCTGTGGTAACTTCTCCTCTTTCATTCCTGATTTTGTTTATTTGATTCTTTTCTCTTTTGTTTTCTTAGTGAGTCTAGCCAGGGGTTTGCCAATTTATTAGTCTTTTCCAAGAACCAGCTCTTTCTTGTGTTAATTTTTGTATAGTTTCTTATTCTCTATTTCATTCAGTTTTGCTCTCACTTTTATTATTGTCTTTCTTCTGCTAACTTGGGCTGCTTGTGTTCTTTTTCTAGTTAAGATTTAATGTTAGGTTGTTTACTTGAGGTTTTTCTTGTTTATTGAGATAGACTTGTAATGATATAAACTTACCTCTTATTACTACATCCAAGAAGTTTTGATAAGTCATATTGTCATTCTCATTTTTCTCTCTATATCTTTTGATTTCATATTTTATTTCTTTTTTCACTAAGTCATTTTTAGTATATTGTTTAATCTCCACATATGTTTTTTAAGTTCCTTTTTCAGTTGATTTCTAATTTCAAAGTTTTTTGCTCAGAGAATATGTTTTGTATGGTTTCAGTCTTTTAAATTTGTTGGGTCTAGTTTTGTGACCCAACATATGATCTAGCCTTGAGAATGTTCTATGTGCACTGGAGCAAAATATATAATCTGATGTTCTGGGATAAAAAGCTCTGTAAATGTCAATTATGTCCATTTGCTCTAATGTGTCATTTAAGGCCAATGTTTATTGATTTTTCTGTTTAGATATGTATCTAGAGCTGTTATTGGTGTATTTAGGTCCCCCACTATGATTGCATTTTTGTTAGTTTCTGTCAGTAGTTGCTGTATATATTTTGGTGCTTCATGAGTTGGTGCATATGTATTGAGAAATGTTCCGTCTCCTTGATACATTGTCGCTTTTATCATTATAAAATGTCCATCTTTGTCTCCTGTTACCTTTTTATTTTGGAAATCTACTTTGTCAGATATGAGTATGGCCGCACGTGGTATTCTGTAGATGTTATTTGCTTGAAGAATCTTTTTCCACCCTTTCACTTTGAGTCTGTCTTTGTTTTTGCAGCTTAGTTGTGTCTCCTGAAAGTAGCATATGTTTGGGTTTTGTTTTTTGATCTGATCTGCTACTTTGTGCCTTATTATTGGTGAACTCAGTTCATTTTCATTTTGGATAATTATTGATGTATGAGGATTTCCTGTAGTCATTTTACCTTTTGTTTTCTGGTAGCTCTGTGCCTCCATTGGTTCTTTTCCTTTGTGTTTCTGTCTGTTATTTTTGTTTGGTGGTATTGCATACTTTTCCCCTTCTGTATTCTGGGTGTTTTTAAGTTATGTGTCTCAATTTTGGGGTTTTCTTTTTGTGGTTACCATTAGGTTTACAAAAAAGAAAGTTTCATATGTATAGTCATACATTTTCTTTTGAGTGCATCTAATCTCCATTGTCCTTTGCGAATTCAGACCTTTACCCCCTCCCCTTTTATGTCTTTGTTGTCACAAATCGTTCCTATACATGCTGTAAATTTGTTGGTGATCTTACTTGTAGTTTTATGACCTTTTCTCCTTTGTTTTAGGTAGAATAACCCCCTTGAGTATTTCCAGCAGTGGAAATCTCCTGGTGATAAATTCCCTCAGTTTTTGTATGTCTGGAAAAGTCTTTGTTTCTCCTTCATATTTAAAGGATAACTTTGCTGAGTATATTATTCTTGACTGGTAATTTCTTTCTTTCAGTGGTTTGAATACTTGGTTCCACTCTCTTATTGCTTGTAGAATTTCTGCTGAGAAGTCCAATGACTTTCCTTTATAGTTTACTTTCTTTTTTTCCTGGGCTACCCGGAGAATTCTTTCTTTGTTAAGAACTTTTGACAGTTTTAATACACTGTGCCTTGGAGATGGCCTTTTTGGATTGAGGCAATTCAGTGTTTTGTTTGCTTCTTGGATTAGAGGATCTAGCTCTTTCTATAGGTTTGGGAAGTTCTCATCAACTGTTCGTTTGCATAGGCTCTCTATTCCCGTCCTGCTCTCTTCTCCTGGTATGCCTAGTGTTCTTATATTGCTCTTTTTGTTGGGGTCAGAAAGTTGTCACAGAATTCTTTCATTTCTTTTCATGCTCAAGTCTCTCTATTTTCCCTCTGTGTCATTTCTAGATTTATATTTTTTATATCATTAGTTCTTTCCTCCATTTGGTCAGCTCTGCTTCCTTTGCTTGCTAGTTTATTCTTGATTTATTTTATTGAATTCTTAATCTCCAGAACTTATATTTGGTTCTTTTTTAAAGTTTCAGTATCTTTGGCAAAGTACTCATTTCGTTCACTTTATTTCTGAGTTCAACAAAATGCCTATCTTTGTCTTCTTGCATCTTGTAGAGTTTTTTCAGAACTACAATCTTGACTTCTCTGTCATGTAAATAATACATTTCCATGTCTTTAAGTTTATTTTCTGGAATTTTTTTGTTTCCTTTTTGAGCTGCCTTGTTACCTTGGTTACTCGTGGTATTTGATGGGTTTCTTCTCTGTCTAGGCATCTTTCAGGCAGTATACACCATGTGGTTCATGGCCTATTTTCTAAAGGTATGTGATCAGTTACACACCGTGAATTATTATCTTTGAGAATAAAAAAGTAACTAGAAGAACAATTTATGAATTTTGATGTAAATTCTTTAAAAATTCATAGAAAATCATTTTATAGTCAGAGCCTGAAAGGGGTTAACTGCCATGTTGAGTTTTGAATTTCAGGTTTGACTATTATAAAATATATGGAAAATTTGGCAATACTTTCTAAATAAAAAAAAATGCATACTCTTTGACCCAGAATTCTGCTCCTAGGTATTGATCTAACAGATAAACCCCCACATGAGTGAAATAATGTTTAAGGATATTTACTGTATGTGTTATTTGTATGTCCAATGTACACGTAAAAACTAAGAAGTTTACATATGGAAGTTTAAAAGTAAAACACAAAAGCGGCATATATACCCTGCTATAATTTGTAGGAAGACTGTGTATATGTATACACACATACATGCTTACACACATGTATATGGCACATATTTGTAAATGCAGAGATTATCTCCAAAAGGCTACTCAAGAAATTGCTCATAGTGTAGCTAGCTTCCAGAGAAAGAAACTGGGCATCCGTGGAGAGAAGAGGAAGGGAGGTTGACTTCATTTTCAGTATCTTACTATTGTATCATTTAATGTAATGCTTATCCAAAAATAATTAGAATGTATAAAATAAAGTTTAGGATTTAAAATTAAAAAAGAAGGAGTCCAGATGAGAACCTCTGACGGAAGAGAGCTACAGGAACAAAGACGTGCTCTGAACTGGGTAAGCCTAGAAACCCTGAGATAAAATCACCAATCCTGTTAGGCCTAGCTCTGTCCATCATGCAAAGTCTGGACTGTAAATTTCTATGTGGGTGGGAATGAGCTAATCTGAAAAGGCCAGAGATCCAGTTTTCATTACAGTATCATATTAATCTAAGTTAATAATTCGAATTATGTAGCACTTCGGTTTTTATAAATTAATCCCAGAGAGGCTTCTCAATATCCCTATAAACAAAAAACCATTTCTGGAGTGCCAAGGTGGGGACTAGGTCCCACCGTAGTGACTCAGATTAAAGTGTTGCCCTGGAGCGGCCCTGCCAGGCCTCCCCTCGGCCTCTGCAGATGTCCTGCGGCTCTGCGCCCGTGGCAGGGCTGGATGTGCACGTGGGTCCCCACCCAGCCAGGGTCTCTTCTGCCTTGGATTTCAGGTTCAGTTGTTCAGGTTTTATTTCATAGGGAAAAAAGGAGCTCAAATCTGAGAAGAAGTGGAAAAATGAGTGCTCATCTACATTACAAGTTGTGAAATTATTTCCCAGAAAGCAAAACTTGATGGGCCATAAAAGAATGTATCTCTATGCAGAATACCTCAGAATAGAATATAAAGCACTGTAAGTGATTGATCGACCTAAATATAACAGTGCTTGCAGCATATATTAATAAGCAGGGCTATAATGTTAGGGGCCTAAAGCAATATATTTCATATTTAAAAATACCAAGTAAAAATTATCTTTACAATTATGAATGCTTAAACAGTATTATTGCTTCTCAATATATAACACACACAAACATTCTACAATCATTTTTATTGCCAAAAAGGAAAAAATAATTAAAACTATAAAAAGCTGTTTTTAGTGTCATTTTAATGTCTTTGTTATTGCCATTGATCTCGAGAGATAATATGAAAAAAGAAGTTGAGAAATAATGCATCAGTAGATGATCAGCTTCATTCATAGTACACTTCACTATTTTTTTAATCCAAGAATACAACAGAGAAAATAAGAAAGTCATATCTATTATAAATGTCTCTTGTGTTTACATTCTTTTAAAAATAAAGGTTTGCTTTTCCCCCCAGATTTTCAATTTAGGGTTTCTTTGTGTGATTTCCATCTTACCCGATTTTCTTAAATATCAGGAAGAAGTTTAATGGCTGCATATGTGAAGGAATTTCTCTGCAATACACATTTTAAGTAAACATACAGATCCTTCACCTGCGAGTCTGACAAATTGTGAATAGTAGTTCAAAGACTGGGCTTGCTTCCTGGCATGTTAGCAGTGGGAGGCTGAGATCTCTGAGGGTGGGGGAGCTGCAGAAGACACATGGACAGTTCAGGTCTTTAACAGCAAAGCTAAGGTTACCGAATAGCTATTATTTTATACTTGAGCTCACCTCAGGCTTTCCTGTAACTGAGATATGAAGCTAAATTCTTATATAGTTGAGTAGGAGAAATTTTGGTCCCTCCCTAAGTTTAGATACCAATAGACAAATGACAAAGTTCTGGGGAATGTCAGCTTTCCATTGTGATAGATAAAGCAGTTTTTTGAAAGCAAAAAATGAATTTTAAGTGAAAAAGACACACACGTTCTGGGCATAAAATGCTTCATGACATTTCAACTCAAAAAAGCACGATGTAACATTGTGTGTCCACTATAACACTGTACGAGATACAAGAAGGAAAATGAACACTCGTGTACACAGTCAAAAACTAAGTGTTTGAGCACAGTAAAGGAAATATGTAAGAGCTGACTAATGACTTATAGGATTCCTTACCTTTTTTTTCACTTTTCTGAACTCCAGATTTTCTTTTATGAAGACCTACCTTTTGGAAATTTAATAATTTTATGTTATGTTTTTTGCAATTAGTTCTTTATGTATTCTTTTAATATTATATATATATATATAGTGTGTGTCAAAAAAGACAAATGAAAATGGAAAGTAAGCCACAGAAGGGAATAAATACAACAAAAATATTTAATAAACAATTTATTCTCCCCCAAAAAATGTTGGTATGAAATTGCCTTAGTATTTTAAATCTTAGATTGAGAGCATTAAATTACATTAGACTAGGGGTTTTGTTTAGTGTTTCCCATAACAGAATCCAGCTTCCTCTCAGCTACCAAATAGCTTGTGATTATTATTTGTGGATGTCTTTAGAGAGTCTCTCCCTGTTCCCCTCTTTTCCATTTTTTGATAGAATAGCTAACTTTGTTGTTAGAAAAGTTTGTTATTTTTAATTGATAATTTATACTATTAAAAATGTGACTTTTACATAGCTTGATCTAGCTTTATGTTGGATAGCCTGCATATCCATGCCACATAAGCATGATTTCTGTATGCTAATATGCTTACTTAATCTTTAATACATTATATTTTAATAATATAGGAATGCCAAGCTGTGGAAGAGCAAATGAAAAGGTCATTTTTTATTCATGTACTACTACATGTACCTTCTGCTTGTAGATCATTATACATGCAGTTGAGCCCAATTTTTTAAAGGTGGAAAGCATGCCAAATTAAAACCACAAGTTTTGCAACTGATACTCCTTTTCTAAAAGGAGTGCTCCCCATCTTTTCAATTTTATTTATTCTGACTGCTTGTTACTCATTTGTGCCTCTCTCTTCTCAGTTATAGTCAGAATTTCTAATCCCATTTCAAACAGAAGGCTGCCACTTTTCATCAGAGAAGAGGCAGTAAACATGCATCACACTTACATATGCGGCTTTCATCTGGGGGGCTCAAAGTGTTTTATGCATAAGTAGCGTTTCCCCTGGCTTTTTTTTTAAGTAGTAAAAATGAAGGTTAGAAAGCTTAAATGACTGAAGGAAGCCCATACCTGCAACAATGAAAGTCCTGATTTTAATTAAATATATACCTGTGAAAATATTCAGGATTCCTTGACCTCACTATCAATTTATATGCTGTGCTTGAAGAATAACAAAATTGTGGAGAGTAGAAAATTGGTGCTAGCACATTCTTGTCATAGCCCAGTTAGGGAAAATAGTGACAACGAAAATGAGCTCTAATATACAGTAACTTTAAGAACCTAACTCATGCATTTATTGCCTTCAAATATCAAAATTATCAAAAAGAACTCAGCTGGAAAGAAGAAGGGCTTTCAGGGTCAAACATTTTAGAGTTTTGTGACTGTGGTTCAGAGGGCCCGAGGAAGGGCTGCCAGACTGTGGGTGGGGTCTAGTCCCAGCTGCCACAGGGAAGGCGGGTTCTCAGGGATAAGCCCCTCCCTCATTTAATTAATCTCAGTCAATCTCCCTCCCTCTGTCCACTTCTCTCTCTCTGTCCCTCTCTCTCTCTCTCCCTCTCTGTCTGTCTCTTTCTCTGCCACACACATAAGTGATCTCAACCATACTGATTCAGATGTGGATTATTAGTTGTAAATAATGAGTAATAGATGAATAGAAAATAGATAATTTTTTTAGTCTTTTATTATTTTTTTTTATTTTAAAGATTTTTATTTATTTATCTTTAGAGGGGAAGGGTAGGGGAGAGGGAGAGAAATATCAATGTATGGTTGCCTCTTGTATGTCCCATGCTGGGAAGTGGCCTGCAACCCAGGCATGTGCCCTGACTGGGAATCGAACCGTGATCCTTTGGTTCGCAGGCCCGCGCTCAATCCACTGAGCTACACCAGCCAGGGAAAATAGATAATTTTTAAAAATAAAAATAAATGATGCTATTACTGACAATAAAAGATCATCTTGTTCTAAGGGTATCTGGATGTAGGTCTGTGATTCTCAGCCTGTTGCTTTGGATCTGTGGGGTGGGGCCTTGGGGATGTAGAAAGTCAAAGGAATGAGGACTCAGAATGTCCTTTTCTCAGCTCCACTGTCAGTGGTGTTGTGCAGATTGGTTGAATGCATGGGGGGGTTGTGACAGTGGAGGGGTAAAAGGGGTCTGTGAAGTTTGATTTACATTGAGAAGGGCAGCACAGGGTGTGGAGACAAGGATGGAATGAGACAAAACTAAGGAACCCTGTGTCTTTGAAAGAGTGATGGAAATTTAGAGATTTAAATGGAGAGGTCAGTAATGGTTGTTGCTTTCTGTGATGAGTGGGACTTTGGGAAGACAGATTTCTGGAAAGGGTTTGAAAGTGTAACTAGATAGTGAAAGACTAGTGGCTAAATGAAGTACTACAATGTAAGGGATTACTGGACTCTCTGGCATGCGACACTTTTGGCCTGCTGAAAAAAATGTGTTACAACATGTTAGATGTGTCCCGTACATACACATTAGAGTTGAGTGACGGAGAGCTAAGGATAACAAGTAATGAATTTGCTGAACAATAGAGGAAAGTCCACATGATCTCACTGTACCTCTTTGCCATTTAAATGCGAACCAGATTAATTTCTTAAAATAATTACTGAATCAACTACAAAAACTTGGCATTTCCACTTAAATGAGAAAATGGAATGGAGCAGAATTTATTAATACCCAACAATATACACTTTTTAGTTGTGATATGTCTGTATAGATGCATATATGGGTTTAGAGATATTTAGATAAAATGTATATACTCAGCATAATATTACTGCATATATAGAAACTTAGAATTTCCTACTGAATTCCAAGATATATATTTATGTCCACTGGAAAACCACTCCCTATGTAAAGGTGATGAAAAGTACCTAATTCCTCTCCCCACAATTATTTTTGTAAAATTTAGAATTACTCTTGGGTGTCATAAATGCCTGTTAATACAGTACTTGGGGGGTTCCCCCCAATGATATGTATATATCATTGATATATCCCCCCCCCCCATGATATGTATATAACCATATCAGCTTAGAAACAAACATCTTAGGATGCCAGACACATGCCTGATATTCTCACTACAAACACTGCATACTCCAAATTGCAACTGACCATGTTTGGGATTGTCCTCTTGGAGAACAAAACAGCAAAGCAAGAAGGCAGAACAGCATCCCCAAGCAGTATTCTGTGGTCCCTGCAGCTACTCTCCCTTAGCCTTCTGCGCAGTGACCCTAAAGCAGGCCAGCAGAGAATGACAGGACGTGTGGAGCAGGGAGCCTCTGCCATGTCATCCCGCCAAGGCCCCATGGTCCAGCCTGGTGAAGAAAGGGTATCACTCATCAGTGGAGCAGTCACTTTCCAAGGTCCTATGATCTTGGAGCAGATTCCCAATCTCTTTAGACTCTTGTTTCTTCATATTTAAATGAAGATATGAGACCCTTAAGGCCTTGCCAAGTTTAATATCCAGAGATTACACCATTTAGTCTCATCTTCACTGGGATCACTCTTTGCACCTTTAGAATAATGCAGGGGGGTCCAACCTGCAGCCAGCAGGCTACATGTGGCCCAGGATGGCTGTGAATGTGGCCCAATGCAAAATCATAAATTTACTTAAAACATTATAAGATTTTTTTGTGATTATGTGCTGCAGTGTATTTAATGCATAGCCTTAGACAACTCTTCCTCCAATGTGGCCCAGACAGGCCAAAAGGTTGGACACCCCTGCCTAAAAGTTAGTACTTACAGTAGATAATGAACTATAAAAATTCTATTATGAAGTAATTGTTACAACAGAAAAGCACAGTATGGTTCATACTCATAGATTATTTTCAGATTCAAGTCTGAAATATGAGAAGTTGTTTGCTGGAATATTAATAGGTTTTACACTTGGAAAACACTTGGTTAAACTCAGTGAAATGGACCTTGGTTCTGCAATACTGCTCAGGCCTTTTTCTGTGCTTATATGCATTGTGACCCAAGGGTCTGAGGGTTCCAGAAATCCAGTGTCTTTCCAACTGACTTTAGTGAGGTCAGACTTTTTTTGGAAAGTCTGTCTACTCTGGGAAACAACGTTTTTGCCTCTTCTCAATTTGTCCATAGACATATTCAGACAATCATCACATAGAGTGAACATTGCTCTTCTTAAAATCTGCCCTTCTCCTAGCTTGTGTTAGCCTCCGGAGGCAACTTCTACAGAAGGCCTCAGTGTTGGGAAGAAGTGTAGGAACATCAGAATATAGTACTAAGAATCTCAGACCCGGCCCCAATTTACTTGGTGTTTGAGTTCATTTCCCTCTCTCCTTTCTCATGTAGGAAAGCATCCATGTAGAGTAGACAGAGTAGTGGAGAAGGAGTGCATACCTTAGCTTCTGAATTATTTCTAGCTTTAATTTTTTTCTCTTAGGGAAAAAGCATGAATTATGTTATTATAATCATGCAAACATCAGCTTAAAGCTGCCACTTAGTATCAGACTGAGCTCCTGTTTCTGCACTTGTAATATGGAGATGATAAAATGGTAGAATGGTGTAGTATTTCCCAGAATTAAATAAGTATTTAGCAAATTACCAGCTGTTGAGTACTCACTAATATTAGCTAACTTTATTCTTTCGTTGTCTAGCTGAGAGGTCCTAGATCTAGGAGGGAGTAATCTGGTCTCCTCCCATCGCCAACACGTTGCTAACTATCACAGCATGCAATCTTGCTGGCCCCAGAACTTAAAGTCTCCAGAACTCAGTCCTCTCACATCTCACAGATGAAGATAAAACTACTACATGGTGTTTTTAAGTATAAACTGAAATAATAGATGTATAATTAATTTCAAAGATTATTTAAACTACCAATTAGTAATACTTATTTTTAGTAGTAGTAAAAGTACTCCCAACTATTAGTCTGACAGTAGAGCCTTTTTGTTTCCAGTGAAATATCTATTGTAATGGGATTTCTGAAAAGAGCGTACTACTTTAACAGAATCCTTTAGGGACGGATTTAAGATAACAAACTGAGCCCCTTGGTTTTTTTTTTTTTTTTTAATCTTACATAGGAAGGCTTTGTGCTTTTAAACATTTGTATACAAGTTCTTTCGTCTTCAACTGCACAACTGTAAAAGATTTAGAGTTTTTGAAGATTGTGCAGTTAATTTTTAGCTGCATTGTATATAGATCAAATCTTTGCATCATCAGAATAGCTCTGAAAAGAGAATTTAGAGAGCTTGGGGAGATGGAGTTAAAAATTTATAAGTCTTTGGGAACTTTAAATGGAAAAGATGTGAAAAATGTGTTTCTGGCTTAAAACCGTATTTTATTTTTTTTTCAGTGTTATATATTTTTTATTGTTGTTCTAACACTATGGGAAAATACTCCTTGTAAATTCTTGCATGAAAACCATACTGTTTATTTCTTTTACTGCATTTAAAGTATGTCATTATTAAACCTATTAATTTCAAAGTACAGAGATACTATTCACATTGAAATTTTGTTCAAATTATCTTAAAGCATTCTCTGTTTAAATTTATTTCTGATGTGAAATTTTAAAAGTTTAGTACGAAAAGCTTAGGCCTTTTTATAAACTAAAATTTAAATTCTAAGATGCGTTATGTTTATTTTACACTTTTTCTTTGTAAAACTTTTTTTGCCTAAGTTTTTCATTTGTCTATCTGACCTCTGAATGAACTAATGGGTTTTAAGACAAACCATTTGCAAAATATTTTGGGTAGTAGATAGCTTACCTGTCTTGTATAATAAATCTCCATTTCCTTCCTGCATGTTTAGAAAAGAGATCTAGATTACCTGGGTATGTCTCTAAAGCCATGAGGCTTGTCCTGTCTATTGCAGCTATATATTCATATTTCAGTTAAGCTGTCAGGTGGGTATTTTATAATTTCCTGTAGGACTTAAATGGGTAAACCAAAAAAGTCTTAAAACTAATGTTGAGAAAAGATTTCAAAACATGTGATTCATTGCTAACATGGTGTTCCATGTAAGATGTGCTTAACTTGGTGATATTTCTAAAAATCACAGGCCAGTTATCTATATTATTGCCATAAATGATGGCAGAGTACCTTATAGATGTTTTTCTAGGAGTTCATTTAGAATATATGTATGAGTCCACAGATTTCTGTATACTAAGTTCCATTTCTGGGCACAGCAGTGTTTCAACAGATTGGCATGAGAAACCCATTCTACTTAATACCCAGTCATGAAAGTTGATTAAACATGAGGTCCCTTTGTTGGAAGAAAGAACATTTTTAGGTTGAGAATTTTAATATAAATTGCTAAAGAAAAAAGAGCCCTCCTGGCTGTCATGGCTCAGTGGATTGAGCACAAGTCTGCAAACCAAAGGGTTACCAGTTCGATTTCCAGTCTGGGCACATGCCTGTTTTGTGGGCCAGGTCCCCGGCTGGGGGTGCACAAGAGGCAACCACACATAGGCGTTTTTCTCCCTCTCTCTCTCCCTTACCCTCTCTCTAAAAATAAATAAATAAAATCTTAAAAAAAAGAAAAAAGATCTCTTAAAATATTTTATAAATATATATTTTCTGATGTGAAATATTTAATAATAGCTACCAATTCTAAATGATAATTTAGCACTCATGAATATGAAGCACTATATATACATTATACCATTTGATCCTTGCAATAATTTTATGAACTCATCATTATTTCTATTTTATTATAAAGGCAATAGACTACAGAGGTTAAATAACCTGGTCTGTGGCTGTGCATCATGACATAAAACCAGATTCTAACCAAGGTTTCTGATCCAAATTCTGTGCTAGAATTCTTCACATTTACTGATACATTATTACAGTTTTTATAGCTACTTTATTGCCCAAAATATGTAAACCAAATGATTCCTACATTACCAAGTCTGCACTCTGTCTTTGTATTCTTACATATTTAATGTCTGTTGGTCACTTTCATGGTGAAAACCTAATACCCACAAAGCCACAGAAATCATCTCCTTATTCCTACAAATCATTTGGCAATGGGCTTACTGTTTTAAAAGAAAGATACTGAATCCAAACCGATTTAAGAATATGTAAGAAAAACAAAGTAATCTTGTAGAAAGAATCACGTTATTCATGCTGCTTCGTGACTTTTTTTCTTAACAATACTATTTCTTGAAATCTTTACATGTCAACAAACATTATGTATCATCTATTTACATGTCTGCATTTGGATACCATAATTTATTTAATCTATCCTCTTTGTGTTTCCAGTGATAGAATTTCTGGGTTACAGGACATATTCATTGAAAGTTTTGTTCACCCTGTACCATTAGGACCTGGTGTATCTGTAGGACACATATGGTCGTCCATAAGCATGTAAATGAAACAACGGTTTTGCTGACTTATGTCTCTGCCATGTGTATTCATTTCCCCATACTCTTCCCACAAAAAAGGTATGATAGTTGACAACTAAGTTCACGGTGTCTTTTATATATAAACAAGCTGCTTCTAGAGAGAGTAGAAGCTCCAAATGGTCAAAGACGGATTGTCAGCTGTGTTTGGGGTGGCTCCTGGGCAGGATCCCACAGCATTGTTGAAGGCGCAGTGTCTTGTTTCTAAATGGTTATTCGTAGTTCAAGATTTTATTATACCTAAATATTTAATTCATAAAATTTTGAAAGTTTGGTTTAGAGAAACTATAATATAAAGAATTAATATAAATAATTAATATAATATAAAGAGAAACTATAATATAAATAATCTCAAGACAAGTAATGTCTTGAGAAACTGTAATGTCTTGAAGTAATATGCTTCAACATTTTTACTATTTTTAAAATAAACAACCAACTAATGTCACTTCTAAATTTATAATAATGAAGAATTCTGGCATGGGGCTTGAGGCAGTAATTTATTATTTATTTTATGCTGATTTGTCACATTTTTTCAACAGCTTTGAGATGGATGCTATAATTAAATCAAATCTTTAACAAAATATATTTTATTGAGATCATTTTTCTTCCCTTTCAATTTATTAGAACATACAGATCAGGATTTTGATACCTTTCTGTGATTATACTATTGTCCTCAAATTATATGAATGAAATTCAGAATTATACTAGTGCTGATATTCAGCTGTTTTAAGGAAGACCTAATTTTAATAGGAAAAATTTTAAATTCTGGTACTTCGTAATAGTGACTTTGAATGTTTTACATAACTTGGCTTTGGGAAGGAAGCTTGTTTTAAGCATTGTTTTTCTTTTAGAACGTTTGAATGTATCTCACTGTGTAATAACTATCTAAAATGAACATTTACTTTCATTTTAAGCTATTGCCAATTCTTTTGTTAAGTAGACAGAATACAGATAAATAATTTATCACAGCTATAGTATTTACTATGTCTTGTTGATATCAGAACATTTGATTGTATATTTCATCTTTGATCAAAATGCAAAATACAGCCGTTTACAATTTAGAAAGATCTATAACTTCTAGATTATATTTATGAGGCTATAGTTTTATTTTTAAAGAATAGTATAAATATTTTTGTATGATTAACTTTGCTGTCCTATTTTTACAATACAGAAAAGTGTATTCTTTCACTAGCTCTAGAAAATAGAAATTTAATCTTTCTATTTGGGGATGTAAATAGAGCTAAAAAAATTACATAACCAACACTTCCCAAATAGCCTTTCAAAATTGTTGAATTAATGTGGATGTTAATCTTGTTTGGCAATTTGATGCAAATGCCTCAAAACAAAAAGTTGTTTAGTAAGTACTGCACATAAAGGAAAAGACTTAATACTTTAGCTTCTGGAAAATCAGAAGAACTAGTAACATTTGATTGTACTTTTAAATGGGCTGTAGTTGTGGTTACATGATATTCATTATTAAAAATATAAAACACTTTCTCAATTTATGCCATTGTAATTATATATTATAAGTTAATTTAAATAGTTGAAATAATATTTTGAACACAGTTTTAAAACAGATAATCTTCAGATTTATTCACTTTTAAAAAGGGGTCTAAGAGTTTTATTTATTTTATTTTTATTTTTTAAAGTTTTTGTTTATTTATTTTTAGAGAGGGAAAGGGAGGAAGAAGGAGGGGGAGAGAAACATCAGTGTGTGGTTGCCTCTTACGCCCCTTACTAGGGACCTGGCCCACAACGAGGCATGTGCCCTAACTGGGAATCGAAGCAGCGAACTGGGAATCGAAGCAGCGACCCTTTGGTTTGCAGGCTGGCACTCAATCCATTGAGCTGCACCAGCCAAGGCTAAGAGTTTTATTAAAAAACAACAAAACAAGCCCTTCTTGTTTTGATGTAGATTAGTGTTTGTTTATTTAAAGAGTTAAAGGAGGGACTGTAAAAGAGAAATGTTTATAGAATTTGCATTATTTAAAATTAAATAAATGTCCATTTATTCATATGTGGGTTATCACAAAATCATGTATGTCTTGAGCTTTAGCTGAGTACTTTAAAAGATTTGTGGCTGCTTCTTTCCTTGATCCTATTTGGAAGTCATGTTCACAGAGTTCTTTACATATCTGGTGTTCGAATGCTTAATACAAACAATGTTGATCATAGGTGATTCATTTTATGTTCAGATAAACAAATTTACAATGGAGTGAAAAAAGGTACACTAAGGGTTAAATTTTCTTTGATCTCTTTTGTTCTGTGTTTACTTATGATTAGAAAAAAAACATTGACTTTGCCTCTTCTGCAGCACTAAGCACCTCTGTGTTCATTTGGAAAATTTCATGGTTTTCAGCATGTTTCGGTGAATATTTTTATTTTATGTGTAGTATAGTTGGTATGAAAATCAGTAGATTGCATGTCCCTTGAAATTGGGCCATTCACTTATGTAATTAGAAATAGTAAAAGAAAGGAAATTTCTTTTCTTTTCAACCAAAAGTGACTGAAGAAAAGTCTGCTGAGAAGGCCATTGTCTCCAGCTTTTACTGTTTGCTGACTAATGCCAGAGTCCTTATCTATTTTCTGGCAACACATTTTTTAAAGTGCTCTTTGTGATATGAGAAGCAATCTACCTTGTAAGTCACAACATTATGTAATGTCTTTCACCAAATATGCAGTTAAGGTAGAAACTTAAAATGGAAAGCTTCATGCTTACAGAGGAAATTACAGCTTGCAGCAGATTTTAAATTGGTTTCCAGCTTCTGGTTGGAACTCATGAGAGATGATGTGGAAGGTAACATATAATGTAATATTGGGAGCCATCTGAAATGACTGAAATCTCTTTGCCAAAGTTATCTGGTTCTTGTTGGATAGTTAGGCTACTGGAAATAAAGATGATGAAAGAAACAGAATTAGCCATGAAGATATCTCAGAGAATTAGCAGATGGAGCGTTGCATCTGAGCCCAACAGCTATTGCAAAAGAGGCTGCACCAAGAATTGTCTGTATAATGAATAAATTATATATGTGTACTTGTATGTCATGTGCATTTTTAAAATTCTAGAAATACAAAAATTTTATTCTTATAATATATTTTATTGATTATGCTATTACAATTGTCCTATTTTTTCCTCCTCTTTATTCTCCTCTACCCCGCACCCCCACCTCCGTCCAGCATTACCCCCCACCTTAGTTCATGTCAGTGGGTCATACCTATAGTTCTTTGGCTTCTCCATTTCCTATACTATTATTAACCTCCCCCTGTCTATTTTGTGCCTACCAATTATGCTTCTTATTCCCTGTACTTTTTCCCCAATACTTCCCACTCCCCTTCCCCACTGATAATTCTCCATGTGATCTCCATTTCTGTGATTCTGTTCCTGTTCTTGTTGTTTGCTTAGTTTGTTTTTGTTTTTAGTTTTTTAGGTTCAATTGTTGATAGTTGTGAGCTTGTTGTCATTTTACTGTTCATAGTTTTGATCTTCTTTTTCTTAGATAAGTTCCTTTAACATTTCATATAATAAGGGCTTGGTGATGATGAACTCCTTTAACTTGACCTGATCTGGGAAGTACTTTATCTGCCCTTCTATTCTAAATGAAAGCTTTGCTCAAAAGAATAATCTTGGATGTAGGTCCTTGTCTTTCATGACTATGAATACTTCTTTTCAGCCCCTTCTTGCCTGTAAAGTTTCTTTTGAGAAATCAGCTGATAGTCTTATGGGAACTCCTTTGTTGTCTCTTTTTCTCTTGCTGCTTTTAAAATTCTCCCTTTACCTTTAATATTGGGTAATGTAATTATGATGTGCCTTGGTGTGTGCTTCCTTGGGTCCAACTTCTTTGGGGACTCTCTGAAAGTCTATTCCTGGACTTCCTGGAAGTCTATTTCCTTTGCCAGATTAGGCAAGTTCTCCTTCATTATGTTTTCAAATAAGTTTTCAATTTCTTGCTTCTCCTCTTCTTCTTCTGGCACCCCTATGATTATGATGTTGAAATGTTTAATGTTGTCCCGGAGGTTCCTAAGCCTCTCCTCATTTTTCTGAATTCTTATTTCTTCATTCTGTTCTGGTTGAATATTTATTTCTTCCTTCTGATCCAAATTGTTGATTTGAGTTCCAGTTTCCTTCCCTTGACTGTTGGTTCCTTGTTCATTTTTCTTTATTTCACTTTGCATAACTTTTACTTTCCCCCCTATTTTGCAACCATTCTCAACCATTTCTGTGAGCATCCTGATTACCAGTGTTTTGAACTGTGCATCTGATAGGTTGCCTATCTCTTCATTGCTTAGATCTATTTTTGGAGCTTTGCTCTGATCTGTTCTTTCATTTGGGCCATATTTTTTGTCTGGCGTGCCAATTACGTAGTAAGGAATGGAGCCTTAGGTATTGGCCAAGGTGTGGCAACCCATTTGGCTGCGTTGTGATGCCGTTTGTGGGAGAGGGGTCGGAAAGGGAACAGTGCCACTTGCTCAGTTCTTGTCTGGCTTTCAGTCACTTCCCCCACTACCCACAAGCAAATTGGGCCCTTCTGGTGCTGATTCCTGGGTGGGTGGGTTTGTGTACGTTCTAGGACCTTGTGGGTCTCTCCAACAAACTCTCTGGTAAGGCTGGGAGTGTCTCCCTCCACTACAACCCCCACAAATTTTATAGCCAGAGGTTTTGAGGCTTTATTTCCCTGAACTGGAACCCTTGGTTGCATGGTCTGTTTCACTCCCCAGTTGTTTCTCTCAGTTTATCCACATGCAAATATAGGACCACCCATCTGCCAGCTGCCACCCTGCCTCGAGTCCTCTCAGTTCTATCTGCCCATTTCCACCTACTAGTCTGGATAAATGTTTCTTCTTTAACTCCTTGGTTATCAGACTTCCATACAGTTTGATTTTCTGGCATTTGTGGTCATTTTCTGTTTTTAAATTTGTTGTTGTCCTTCTTTTGTTTGTGCAAGGGGGCACACTGTATCTATCTACACCTCCATCTTTCCCAGATGTGAAATTTTAAAATATTGAGTACTGTTTAATTACCATCTGTCATTGTGTATTTTCTCAAAAGATAAAAGAATAGAATTATTATTATAATGAGATCTCTGAATTTTTCAATGTTCACCTGGCTGGAATGGCTAGAATTGTGATAACACCCACAGGGGTGAGGAAGTGAAGCAGCAACAGCTCTCGTAAATGTTGATGGGAATGTATGACAACTTCAGAAGGAGATTTGGCAGTTTCTTCTAAAACTAATCTTCATCTAGTACATAAATGCTACTTATACTCTGTGACTCAGCAATTCCACTCCTAGGTTTTTACCCATGAGAAATCAAGCATACGTTCACAAAAAGATTGTACAAGAATATTCCTAGTGGTATTACTGATAATTTTTCCCAATTCACATGCCTTTCAAGAGAAGAATAAAGAAACTGTTATATTCTTTTTAAAAACATTTGATTTATTTATATTCATAGAGAGGGGAAGGGAGGGAGGAAGGGAGGGAGAGAAACATCGATGTACAAGAGAAACATTAATTGGTTGCCTTTCGCACACCCCCAACTGGGAACCTAGCCCACACCCTAGGGATGTGCCCTGACAAGGAATCAAACCAGCAACCTTTCAGTTTGTAGGCCGGCATTCAATCCACTGAGCCACACCAGCCAAGTTACATTCTTATAATCAGATACCTCTTGGCAATTAGAGGTATGATTATAAAAAACTACTGAAATACGAAACAATGTACTCAGAGATGAATCTCAGACCCTTGCACTGAGTTTAAAAAAAGCCTTACACAAATGTACATGTTTTATAATCCTATTTTATGAAGTTTTAGAACAGACAAAACTAAGCAAAATAACAAACGTCTACAACATTAGTTGCCTTTGTGGGTGGATGAGGGCACTGATTGGTAGGGGGCACGAGAGAACTTGGTGGGATGCTAGGAATAATGTAGATCTTGGTAGTGGTTCAAGGTAGATAGACACAGTCAAAACTGATCACATGTAAGATTTGTACACTTCACAGTAGGTAAATCTTACTAAAAAAAGGAAGGAACCATTACAAACATTGAACTCTAGTTAATGATGTGTATGCTAAAGGGTTTAGGAGTGAAATGTAGTGATGACTGCACTTACTTTGAAATACATTAAAAAATAAGATAAATTGATGGATAGAGAGATCGATGGATACACCTGAGATAGGGCAGATGTAAAAAAAAATGTTAATTATAGAGTCTAGGTGATGGATAATAGGTTTTCACTGAATAATTCTTTCACCTTTTTTGTATGCTTGAAAATTCCTATAATAAAATGGTGAAGAAAAGTAAGTGTTTATTCTAAGTGAGTTTAGAAGACATACCTTTTTTGGAGTTTATTCTAATTTAGGCTGAAGATATGATAGTATTCTTTAAGGTTTTCCTTTTTTGTCCATTTTACAACTTCAAATTTTATCCAATTATGTCATCTTAACTGCAATTAGCTTATCTCTATAAATCATTCTTTGGTGTCACATGTGTACTTTAGTGATTACTTTAATAACATTTATCAGGCTTCATATTTCTTGTGGCTACTGTAACAAATTATCCTGGTCCTGGTAGCTTAAAAACAGTATTTATTCTCTCACAGTTATGGAGGATAGGCACTTAAAATCTGTCATTAGGCCAAAATCAAGGTGTCCACCTCCCTCTGGAAGTTCTGGGTAGGATTCAATCTGTTCCTCTTCTTTCCAGCTTCCAGTGGCTGCAACATTCCTTGGTTTGTAGCCGCACCATTCCAGTATCTCCCTCTGAGGTAATAATTGCCTTTTCCTCTCTGTGTCAGCTCTCCATCTGCCTCTCTTTTGTAAATATATTTGGAATTGTATTAAGGCCCCATCCAGGTAATCCTGGATTATTGCCCCAGCTCAAAATCCTTAATTTAATCACATCTGCAAAGTTTCTTTTCCCATATAAGGTCACATTTATATGTTCAATGGATTAGGACCTATTATCTTTTGGGGCCGTTATTCAACCTACTACGGGCATTCTTAAAGATGCCTAGTTCTGTGCTACAGACTAAAGAATAATACTTAATATTTAATTGCTTATTTTGTGCCAGGTACTTTCCTATGTGCTTTACAATCATTTTTTTGTACTAAGGAAAATTTGATTTAATGTAATGTGAATTTATTGGGCCATACATTTCTTTCTTGCATATGTCAACTATTAAAGTGCCAAAGTGCTAGTTTACTGAGAAATGTACTTTAGGAAATTCTGTTCTATTCTAAATAACCATGTCTCATTTGTGTGGAAGACGTTAAAGTTGACAAGATTGTGAATTCCCTTTGGGAAAAGACTTGTCTATTTCATCTTTGTATTCATATATAGTACTATAGTGTGTGTGTGTGTGTGTGTGTGTGTATGTGTATATATATATATAGTTAGGGGCATCGTAGGGGTTAGGAAATATTTACTGAATAATTGAAAGCACCTTGGCAAACATCATGAAATGTAACCTTTACAAAATCCTTGGAGGTAGATATTGTAATTTCCATTTTACAGAAAAGAGAGAATTTGAATTATATTCCCAACTCCAGGACAGGACTGTGTCAAACACACACACAAACACACACTTTGGCAATCTGAACATTTGAAACATTTCCTTTATCCATAACTGATTGATTCTATACATGAAGCATTAAAATTTAGTAAAATTCTGATGTAGCTCAGTACCCTCTCTGTTTTATTATTGTATTGCCAGTATGTTATTGGTTGTGTACAATATACTTTCTAATTTTTATCTTTTTTGAAATATCAGTTTCTTGTGGATTAAGTCCACACTGATATTAAGAAATGAGAGGGGGATATTTTAAATGATACAGAATATTTTGATACTTTCTTGAAACTTCAACGTTTCCACAGAAATGCCTCAAGTATTTTTAGTCTTTTTATAGCTTTCTTTGAAAATCAGATTTTAAAGAAAATTATTGATATTATGAATCTTGTAAATAGTTATAATTCCCTCTTGATTCCTTGAAAGCTTGTTCTAAAACTGTAACCCATTAGTGGAATCTTCTTATGATTGAATCATGTGAATTCCCTAAGGAGTAAATTCCTAACTTTATTATTTTACTATCCATATTTTCACCTTCCTTGACTCTCTCAAATAGTACTTTTTTAGTTTTGTATGCATTTCTAGTGGAATAGGCTGGGTAGAAAGAAACAGATAAAATAAATTTAGGCCCCTGAGTAATAATGAAATATATGAATATATTTAGATATAATACATATATTATATATTACAAATATTATTATATTGGGTTGACCAAAATTTCTGTTTAGTTTTTTCCATAAAATAAAAGGCACATTTTTTATTTTCACCACTAACTATTGATCTGGATATTTTGAGTAGGTCAGCTATCTCCCGCTACTGGCTTCTAATGGGTAGAGGCCAGGGGTGCTGCTAAACATCTTTCAATGCATAAGACAGCCCCACAGCAAAAAATTATTTGGCCAAATTTCAGTAGTACCAAGAGACTTTACAAACTACTTTTGACATGTTCGATCAGCCATAGCACCTTCTTCATACACTGCACAAATCTCTTTTTGCATTTCAGTTGTGTTTTTACCTTCCTTGAAATAATACTGCACTGAAAATGTTGCTTATTTTCTTCCATCTTCAATATTAAAATGGCTACACAAAAATTCACCAATTTTGATAAGTTTTTTTAATGTTCACTGATAGGACAGCTGTCACAATAGAATCTAACAAAATTGTTTTGAATGAAATTAAAGACAACTGAGCACTGCTAGAGCCATCATACAGAAAAAAACTAATTGAACTTTTTAGCCAACCCAGTATATTCTATCTATTGTTTTTCTTCTTTTTTCTCTTTACAATATTCTTTACATAACCTGCATTCAAGTCACAACTTCAACTAATGTGTTCCTGAGTATATTTCACATTCACTAACTTGCTTATACTGTTATTCTTTATAGATGTTTTTCAGCTTTTTCAGAGTATGGTGTGACATTAAATTGTCATTAGTTTTCAAAAAGCCCCAAATTTTGTCAACTGGCCTAAATGTGTTGTGTGTTTGATGATCATGTATTTACCTTTCAGTAAAAGATCACAAAAGGAGTTTGTGCTATAGATTTATTTTTTATATACAATTCTATTAGTAACATGTTAAAACTCATGACATCCTCAGAACTTACAGAGGCTCAAAACTTATCAATTGACTCCAAGCACATTCACCTGGTATCCCTTTCAGACACCTGGCATTGCACTAAGCCTCTTTATTTCACAAAGGACTTGTGCAAACAATAAACTTTCTCATCAACTCTCAATCTTGTTTCTTCCTCAGACTACCAGAATGTATTTATTCCTTTACTGAGTTGAGTACTTGAAAGAAGCATTTATTGTGTAGAGTAGACATGTTAATACTCCATTTTGCTGCAGGATTTGTTGATTATGCAGACAGATCAGTAACTATAATAATCAACAATAGAAATATACCAGAGATGTACTGTTCATTTTGATTTATCTTTTAAAATAACATAAAGCTGAGCACTGATGTTGGGAGTGTTGCTTGTTCCTGCTGACAACCAGACACAAGGTCTCCAGAGAGTGCAAGGCACCCACTCTCTGACACAAATATTAAGGTATGCCTTCTTCTTTCTCCATGCTTACTTACTATCTTGCGTTTGCAACTTTATGAGAGGAGAAAATTCGTAATGCTTACCATCCCCGCCATGGTGTCTATCAGCCTTACAAACTAGTTTCATTAACTTTCCACCATTCTCCCTAAGAACAAAGAGATGTATTTTTCCCTTCATAGAGGGCAGACTTGATGACTAGTCCAGTCAAAGAGACTTTGATTTTAGTGATTATGTTATTTCAGGGCCTAGATTGCTAAAATTCCTTTACCAGGTGCATCTACAACAATTATATTTCATTGATTTAATGGTAGTGTTGGTAAGGGAAAATGTATCTGTTAAGAATATTTATAAATGTATATACATGAATGCACACATAACACTATATATTCCTTTGAATATAAATTAGATTGTTGACAGTTAGGCCTTTGCATTGATGGATAAAGAGTAAAGAAAGACTCCTCTAGAAGTATGTTTTACAGACAAATAGACTTTTAACGTCAGGAATTACTGAGTTGGCCTGGTAGCCAGAAAAGCTAAGTATAAGGTTCCATAGCCTTTTCCTGAAATTTCTACATCTCATTCTATTAACTTGTAGATTATTTGAGAAGAAAATGGGAAGGACTTTGTTTCTCTATCCTTTGGTTAAATAAAAATTAACTGAAATCAGCTGTCATCTTCTGTTGGGATTTTAAAAATGTAAACTGCATACTTTTCATAAGAAAATTCTTGGTTAATGCCCCTTATTTTCATTTGTAGAAATGTCTGATTGTTTTTTTAAGTGTAAATGTTATTTTTTAAGTAAAAATGTTATCTCTCTGTGTAAACATGATGTACCAAAACAACTAAAAGTGATCTGCTGCCTCTCTTTCCTGTAAACCTTAGAGCAAAGATTATTTTACCTTTGACATGAATATTAATATGTAATGATATGAGAGAAAATAGGAATGGAGCAATGGCAGAACCAGAGCCTTGTAAGGAGGTTTTATCAATTTAGCAGGGATGATCCATAAGCCTCCAATGGTTCAGAGTTCAACCTAGCTAAGTATCAATAAGGTCAAATTTGTGTAGTGTCCCTGGCTTCATTAAGCCCTTGTGATCTTTCTTCTTTCTGAATGAATATATGTAGGTCACTTTTTTCCCACTGCCTATACTTTTCCCTCTTCCTATTCTAGAACTCTTTCCTCATGCTTTCTTTTTTCAGAAACTAACAAGACAGTTGACAGTATCCAGAAGGGAGCTGAGAAGGGATACTGGGGGACAAAGAGGGGAGGGTTTTCAGGAACATGTATGAAGGACACATGGACAAAACCAAAGTGGGGTAGGATCAAGGGTGGGAAGTGGGGATGGCTGGGGTGGGAGGAAAATGGAGACAGCTGTACTTGAACGACAATAAAAAAATTGTGGGGGAAAAAAGCAAACTAACAAGACATCTTCACGTATTTTCTTCTCCCAATTGCAGGATTGATTTATTTTATGTAAGTGCTACTTAAAACCACCTGTCAATTTTTTTATTGGCTTTGATAAGACCGGAAAGTTGGTAAGCTTAAAGATTAATGACAAAGTGCAGGCTTCCTGAGTATGAATATTTGAAGCATGTGGGAAGTACTTAGAGTGGAGAATGATTTGTTTTTCTTTGTATCTTATTACACCTATCTAACTATAAGCTTCCAAAGATACCAAATTAGGTGTTATCCTCTCTCTCTCTCTCTCTACACACACACACACACACACACACACACACACACACACACACATCAAAGGCAGTCAAGAGGGAGGTGTTCCCTCTTATAAGAGCCTTTTGTTCATATATATATATATATATATATATATATATATATATATATATATATATGCATTTCTCAAGCAAAATTTTGACTTTTGGGGGGATGTTTATTGGGATGTTGAAAATCATTGTTAGTTAAACTAGAACCATTCTTCTGACGTTTATAAATTGTCTTTACATACTACGCTTTACATATAGTTTTCTAAGAATTTGGCTTATCCAAAAAGAAATTATATGCCTTCCCAAGTGAAAAGGAAACCTTTTGTCAGCATCTTGTCTGAGTTAACTCCATGGCTACGTAGGTCATGGGAGGTCTATGTTGAACATCAGTCTTTGGCTGTATCACAAAACTGGTATTGAAGCATAGGCCAACTCCCAGAGTACAGGGGTTAAAGAGGCAATTAGTCACTACAAAGCTGACTTGTGGAGTATTCTAGTAAGGAAGTACTTAACTCTTTCTTGAATGCTGCCTGAAATCTCATCTTCTGGGTGCCTTTATTTTCCACTGAAAGAATATTCTTAACCATTTTAAATTAAAGGTCAGCTTTAAAATATATGGTGTTTATTGAATTGAGACTTTCTTAACCAATACTTACAGCAGTTAGAGTAAACAGTGTAGGGATGGGCAGGGAGATTATTATCAATTATATACTTAATATTCCACCTAAAATTTATTTTAGCTGTTTGGAAGCCTGACAAGTCTTTTGGAAATATTACTGCCTTCACCATTAAAGTTTTTATTTATTATATTATGGGCAAGGAGGTGTTTGGAGCTTGCCAGAATATGCCTTTGCCTTTTACTTTTTTAAGGGTCCAGTCTTTTGTTTTTACCCAGTAAACTTTTGTTACATATAGGATAGTATAATCTCTTTTGTCCTCTATCTTAAAATATGCCAGAATACCATAAAGATAGCACTGGTCTTAACAGCGTCATCATTTCGCAGTGCCTGGATTCCCCAAGAGTTATTGACTATAAAGTGATGGACTCCAAAAAGCCTAAAGGAGGAGGAGCTTCCCGAACTTCTCCTGTTTATAAATAACTACATTGCTTTTCTTATTGAGGAATGAATGAACTGCTAAATTCAGGAAGCCTTGCCTTTAATTTTTGTCTTTCAATTTCTTTCTAGCATTTCTGTTGTTCTCAAAATGCAACTGTTTTTAGTTGATTTTTAGTGGTTGTAAAGGTAGTGATAGGATTTTTCTGCTTCCAGGTTTCAACATTAATAGTTTGCATTTAATAAATCATTGTTGAATTTTAAAAAATAAGTAAAAGCTTAGGCTCTTTTTCTGAGGAATGCATAGACAAAGTTAGCACATGTTTTTATATAATGGTTCAATCTAATTGTGGAAAAAGGATGGAACAATAACTAAAAATTAAAAATAAGACTTTTGGATAAATATATCTGAAATATTAAAGCCAGAGCCAAATTTATAATTAAAATGTTATTGATCTTACTCCTTCCCCTTTGGAAAAAACTTTCACCATCTTCTTTCTTAGTGGCATAAAGAAAATGTGTGTTTTAAAATTATTACAGGCTTTTTATTCTATTTGAAAAACATTTTTAAAGTATTCTGAGAAACATTCAAAGTGAATTAAAACATGTTTTGCTATGTAAATGAAGAAACAAAATGTTTCCATAAGAGCTAGTTTGTGATAGTCTTTCTTAAATGTATTAGAAAATATTATTTTGTTGTTCTAGTAATCCTCTTTGGAGGCTGACTCCTGCCTACTCTCCAGTTAGGAAACCCGCCCAGTGTCGGAGATGCTCAGGAAGAGGGTGGTCCAGAAAGCATCAGCAAATGACAGTATCTGCTGTGCCTCCCTCAGAAGTGGGACAACTCTGTTGGCAGAGATGCAAACTTATAAAACTTAAGTTTCAATACCATTTAAGCTTATAGACCACTTATTATGGTATGTCTCATTAAAAAAAAAACCTAAGTATTCTCATTTTGGAACCTTTCAGTATCTCTGTGCTACAAAATAGGCATCAGTTCTCTGCTGTTTACATTATGAATACTTAAATTAATCTTAGATTCACTAATCAGGTATGGGCTTTCCAGAGAATAACATTTGGTAAGTGAGAACTTAGTGAGGGTCCAAGATAATTGTTGTTCAGTGGTGGAGCTGGTGACATTTTGGATGTCCCTCCTAGTCCTTGCCCCGTGGTGTATTAAGAACGTGCTTTGAGCAGATGCTTTAGCATTTTAATTGCAAGGCAACCTTTAAATATTAAAAAAAAATCTCTTGTAAGAAACATCTCTATGGGATGTTCTATGAGAATATTTTTAGTAGTTTACATGAAAAATTGATTTAAGTGTATATTTGGTACTATGTTAATGGGACAGAAGAGCATTTACAAGGAAGTGCACTCTAATGCAAAGAGCACGCAATATACCACTCTGACGCCATGTGTCACTCCTCTTTTTTTTAAATTTTTATTTTAATTGTTGATCTTGTATAGTTTTCTGTCTTTTATTCTCACCCCAACCCACCACCCCATCCCTCCCCACCTCCCTCCACCCCAGCCCTCCCCACCTCCCTCCCATTCCCACCCCCCCCCATAGTTTTTGTCCATGTGTCCTTTATACTTGTTCCTGTAAACCCTTCCCCTTTTCCCCTGAAATTCCCTCCCCTCTCCCCTCTGATGACTTTCAGCCTGTTCTTAATTTCCATGTCTTTGATTATATTATGCTTGTTTGTTTGTTTTGTTGATTAGCTTCTTGATAGAGTCTTTCCTGTGTAGTCATGTGCCATTGTTTAAGTTAAAAATAGCTATTACATGCTATTTCTGTAAGGTTAAGGTGTTGTGTTACTAGAAAATGTACCTACAAACAGAATGCTCATAATTAAACTATATTTACCTAAAGGGAAATGTACTAATAGTAGATTCTTGAATTGATTCATCCTGTATATATTTATTTGTGTGTGTTTTTTTATACATAGAAATCTCTTATACATTATGTTTTCTGAAAGAAGGGCATACCTGTGAATCATGCCCATTCATTTGCTGCACTGGGATTGAATTATTCTTCAGTAAAACTTGATTTGAGGCTTTGGAAAAATCAATCAGGTATCATTATTCTTTTTGTAAGATGTCAAATTGTGTTTTGGTGACCTCTGCTATCATTTAAATGACCTGTACATGAGTTAGTAAGGATAAGCTTATGCAGCACTGAACTGGGCCAAGTTTGTTCCCTTGTTGCTCTCCTTAGATCTTGTAAATCCCTTTTATTCTTTGTGTGTGTTTGTTGCAACTTCTTATGATTTTACCCACTTAAAATGTGTGTAACATGGGGTGGCTCAAGAAATGATGAAAATGAAGCTTTATTTCTAAAATCTCCAAATAGATCACTTTTACGATGTGTTTGTGTTTCAGGAGTTTTGATCTGTGTGTTTTTTCAACCTTAAACATACCTAGCTCCCCACTGCACTCATTTGCCAATTACTTTATAGCGCTCTTTATACTTTTTGTTTTAAATCTGTGGGATTGTTTTGTCTTGTTGCATTTTTTTCCTTTGCTCAAAGATGGATCAATTATTTAAATATAAAATAACTTAGGGAAGAACATTTTAAAATTTATTTAGAAATTCACCAGGCCACATACTAATATATCTCTAATGGGGACATTTCTTTTCACACCTCTAAGGTGATTGAGCCTGTCCTTTAAAGTGAGATTTGCAAACCAGTGTCTGGCAGCTCCAATTAGCTTCTTTTTGGTTTGAAGCACATCACAAACAGTAACAAGGTCTCCTAGGACACTCCTCTTGCAAGAAATGTAGTCATATTTCCTCATTAGTTCTTTTCAATTGTCACTAATGCCATGTTCTTGCTTTTGAGTAGGAAACAAAAAACATAAAATTTGGTGTGTATTTAGAATGGGCTATTGTTTTCCATAATTCAAGGCTCTTTTGAATTCCTTTGATAGTTTTGAAGCTTACACAGCTTAATTCATTAACCTTTACCCTTCACATAAATCAGGTGATTAGGAATCTATTGCTAAGGAGACAGATTTTTCCCTCCACTGAAACTAAGAAATACCTTTTATTATTTAAAAAAAATCCAATATAGCTCACAAAAGAAACCTTTTTGTTGCTTTTCAAATTTCATCAAATGTTTCAGATACATTTTAGAACATTATCAAAAGCAAGTGAGCATAAAATTATGTTATTATAAAAAATAATTCTGGTTGCTTTGGGGGTTTTTTTGTTTCTTTTCTTTTTCTTATTTTTTTTCTACATACTTTGGAAGAGGTTTTCTGGTCCTCTTCAGTATTCTAAAGGAGTTTATGTATATGCATTCAACAGCTGTTACTCAAAAATTTATAATGGTTGCATTTTTTTTTGTTCTCTTCAGAACCCTGCCAAAACATAGAAGCAAAAATTTAATCTGAGGGGAGGCAGTTCTGAATAAACTAAAATATATTTAAATGAACCTAGGATATTTGATTTAGAGAAATTTTTCAATAGGCGCTCATTGTATAGAGAATGCTGATGTGAGGCTCCAAAAAGGGTAGGTGGTTGTTCTGTGGTTCCATGCAGGTGAGACTGGAATGCATATCTTCTGATTCTTTATTGCCTTTGGTTATGACATCTCCCTTTATTTCTTGGAGCTCAGATACATGGTCTAGTAGGCTTGTGTTTGATGTTCATGGGGTACCTTAACAGTAGTTTATATTCTTCTGCATTTTTCCCCTATGCCATTTTTCTTTTTTTATTATAATTTATTGATTATGCTATTATGGTTGTGCCAAATTTTCCCCCTTTGCTCCCCTCCACCCAGCATTTCCCACTCCCTCAGGCAATCCCAACACCATTATTCATGTCCATGGGTCTTGTGCATAAGTTCTTCGGCTACACATTTCCTATACTGTACTTTTTATATCCCTGTGGCTATTCTGTAACTACCTATCTATACTTCTCCCATTCAAGTACTGGCCAGGCCCAACCCTGCTTAGCTTCTGAGATCAGACAAGACCAGGCGCCCTCAGGGCCTATCTGTATTTCTTAACCCCTTCACCTCCTCACCCATTTCCCCACACCCACCTCCCATCTGGCAACCATCAAAATGTTCTCCACATCCATGATTCTGTCTATGTCTTCTTGTTTGCTTCGTTTGGTGTTTAGATTCAACTGTTAATGAATATGCATTTTTGCCATTATTGATTGTAGTTTTGTTCTTTTTTCTTAAATAAGTACCTTCAACATTTCACATAATAATGGTTTGGTGATAATGAACTCCTGTAGTTTTCCGTTGTCTGGGAAGCTCTTTATGTGCCCTTCAATTCTAAACAATATCTTTGCTGGGTAGAGAAATCCTGGCTGTAGGTCTCTGCTTTTCATGACTTTGAATATTTCTTGCCAATGCCTTCCAGTCTGCAAAGTTTCTTTTGAGAAATCAGCTGACAGTCTTATGGGAACTTCCCTGTAGATAACTAACTGCTTTTCTCTTGCTGCTTTTAAGATTGTCTGTTTACCTTTAACCTTTGGCATTTTAATTATAATGTGTCTTGAAGTGGGCCTATTTGCATCCATCTTGTTTTGGACTCTCTGTGCTTCCTGGACTTGTTTGTTTGTTTGCTTTGCTTCCTTATGTTCCAAATCATTGATTTGATTCTCAGCTTTATCCACTCTACTGTTGTTTTCCTGTAGATTGTTCTTTGTTTCAATTATTGTATCCTTTGTTTCTGACTGGATTATGCTGTTGAAGTCCTCACTAAGTTCCTTAAGCATCTTTATAAACAGTGTTTTGAGCTCAGCATCTGATAGATTGCTGATCTCCATTTTGTTTACCTCTTTTTCTAGAGTTTTTATTTGTTCTTTCATTTGGGCCATGTTTCTTTGTCTCCTCATTTTAGCAGCCTTCCTGTGTTTGTGTCTATGTATTAGATAGAGCTGCTTTGACTCTGTGTCTTGGTAGTGTGGTCTAATGTAGTAGGTATCCTGTAGGACAGTAGCACAGCCTCCCCTGTCACCAAAGCTAGGTAATCGAGGTGCACCCTTCTTGTAGGCTGAATACACCCTCCTCTCGTAGTGGAGCTTTGATTGCTGTTGGCAGATCAATGGGAGGGTTTTATCCAGGCCAGTTAGATGCAAGGATTGTCTGTGACCACTGACTACCAACCTCCACCCTCTGTGGAGTATCAGCTGTGCAGGAGCAGGGTGGTAGTGTTCTGAAGTGGTCTGTAGCTGTCCACTGGGTGTGCTGGCCTGGCGTTTCCATGGTGGTATAGGCCAGGGTCAGCACCCAACCTGTGTTTTGCCCAGGGCCATACTGCATGAATAAAGCAATCTGAGATGGCTGCTACTTTTGCTGGGCATGGAGATTCTCAGGCAAAGCCAAGCTGTGAATCTGTGTTGGCTGCTGCTAGTGCCAGGACTGAGGCTCACTGAGGCCAGGTGTTGTTTGTTTGGAGGGATTTAGGAAGTCATGCAGCATGAGCCAAGACCAGCCATTCATATGGAAAAGCAGCTAGGGTGGGCCCATAAGTTGAGTGGGACAGAATCTCTGAGGATCTCCAAGGCAAGTCAAACAGTGTAAGCCAGGTTGATGGAGTTTCACATATGACACCAGTTTGCTAGCTCTGTGGAGGGAGGGTTTAGATAAGGGACAAGGGCTCACCTTGAGGCCAGACACCTCAGTTCCTTCCTGTATTATAGTGGTGCCTTTTAAGGTGGTGTCCCAGTGCTGAACCTCAGAGGGAGTGAGTCTGAGTAGGTTAGTCCTGGTCTGTGTTTTGGTTATTTGAGAGGAACTATTTGGTACTCCAGAAGTTTCTTCCACTGACTAATCCCCACTGGTTTTTGCAGCTAGAAGTTGTAGGGACTTATCTTCCTGGCACTGGAACCTTGGGCTCGGGGGGTGCCTGGTGTAGGGCTGGAACTCCTTGCTCCTGATATATTCCTCCTGAATTTTTATCCACCACATATGGGTGTGGAATCAGACCATTCCATGTCTGTGCCCCTCCTACCAGTGTGGATGGATGTGATTTCTTTAATTCCTTAGTTGTTAGACTTCCATTCAACTTGATTTCTGATGGTTCTGAGTGATGGTTGTTCTGTATTTTAGTTGTAATTTTGATGTGATTGTGTGAAGAGGGGAGCCATGTCTGCCCATGCCACCATCTTGACCAGAAGTCCTGCCATTTTTCTCTATTATGAATTTCTCTCTAACAATCATATAGATTATTACTCTCCCCAAGGATATCATTCTTTTCCCAAATTTTATAACTCCTTAGGTTATCATGCATAAAATGCTAAATCTCTTAAATGTACTGACCCATAGAGAATGTCAGTTATATGGTATTCTGAGGCTTGTTCTTAGGGCTGGTAGGGAGAAGGGGTAGGGAAAGAATGGGCAACGTTTGAGTTCTGGATTATGAATTTAGGGACTCATTTCTTGCCCCTGGGGACAAAACTATAGTTTATCACTGAGACTAATGCATATTCTACTATGATGTATCTGTGAGTAGGAGAGGGGATAGAGAAGCAAACATTTTAAATGTGGTCTTTGGTTCTATCACTCTATTTCTTACTTACAGATTATCACTTTGTAAACATTTCTCTCTTATTACTGCCATTTTTAAAACACCCCTTGAAAACTTACACAAACACCTGCAGTTTAAATAATTTTAAGTTTAAGTGTTCACTAAGCTTTAGTTTAAATAATTATTAAACCTCACCACCTTGTTTGTTGCTTGCATACAATATGTACAGTAGCTGGGAATGCTCTGGTGTTAATTCACTATAGGTCATGATTAGAGCCAGGGTTCTTTTAAAACAGAATGGAATTATTTAGAGTAAATGAGGTCCAGAGACTTTGTGTTATGTTAGAGTACTTCTGTAAGTGTAATTTAGAATGGACTCTAAAAGTTTCAGGATAAAAGGACAGTCAGCACCCATGACCTGTCATTGTGACCAGCTGTCAGGGTAGGTTGCAGGGGACACTGGACATAGACTGATCCCAGAGCTTTAGAAGCTAGCCAGAGACCTGCTGCAGAGTTCCGTTTCCACCAGTTTATAGTAGCAGAATAATACATACCAGTTCCATTTTCAACTCTCAGAACAATAGTTATTTTAACTATTAATTTGAAACACTTAATTTTGTTTCAATATTAAATTAAGAGTTTCAGTCCAGATTCACAGAACTTGGGGTTTCTTTTCTCAAATATCACATCAGTAAATGATGTGATATTTAAATTAAAAAGTTAAATTTTGATACAAATCTTCTAAGAAATAGTTTTTTTTTTCCTTCACGAATTCTTACTTGAAGAGTTCTGTGTGGTACATAACTTCTAGCATAATGCAATTAAAGGTATTTGTAAAACTGTATGTAACTGAACTTTTGAAAACAGAGCAGAAATCTTAGGTGATCCTTTGTAAAAGCAAAGGATCTTCTATTTTTCATTTTTGTCTAAAAGGTACTTTCTGTTTACTTCTAACCTTGTGTTATCTCTCAGTTACTGCCTCTTAAGCAAGCTAAATATATTTGCAGTGCCTGTCTGTAATAACTTTTCTCAGTTGTGTGGGGAGGGAACCTGATGCTCATGGCCTTTCATCAGTTTTAGGACAGTTTTCATCCAGCGATCGATTATCTTGTTTTATGTGAATACCGTTTCCTGTTGCCTGTGAAATAGCATTTGGTCTGGCTTGTGCAGTAAAATCAATATGTGTTATTTGCTGTTTGTAATCTGCTCGGCGTGTCTTTAATGTTCATATGTGCTTGTAGTATATTTAATATAAAATCAAGTGGCAGGAACATAAATAGGGTATTACATTTGTTTGGAGTTTTTTCCTAGTAAAATATAAAATCATGCATTTTGAACTATTTGAAAAGAACATGAGAACAAAATAAATGATATGAAGATTATTTCTCCATTAATTTATTTGTTTGTGGTGGTCATACAAAATATTGATTTTGCTAACATGTTTTGGGAGGTGATGGCAGACAGTGAGATATGTATCTTTGGTATGTTAGAAAGTCAGATTTTTGTTTTAAGTACTAAAGATTTTATAATCATGTAGGGCCTTCATTTTTATTGTTAGCATGTGAAAATTAGTTTTCAAAGTTGTATGTACAATATGGTTGTTTCCTGTGATGTTTTGTTTGTGTTATTATCCTTCCTTTTTCTCAGCTTATTCAAATGTTATGTTAAGGCCGAATGACATAAAATTAGATTTTAAAATTTCTCTTCATAATAAACTATATCAATCATGATTACATTCTGTCAATGTTTTAAGTTTTCTTTGGTAGCCATGAAAGTCCTTATCAGTTTTTATCATAATTTTTAAATATATGAAAGAGAATGTTTATTCATTTATTCTTAGTAACTTTGAAATGTTTTTCATTACATTAAAACAATATTTTCTAAAAATGTATTTTAAAGAAAATATGTCTTTTCTGTAACTGATTTAACCTTTAATAATGAGTTATGTGCAGTAAAATTGCATAAAATTTCCTGACATTTTATGAAGATACCTACAAATAAGCCAGACAGCAAATAAAATATCTGAAAGACAGAGATGGATACTCAGTAATTTTTTGATGGATTATACACATAGGTATCAAATTACTTGATCCTTACTTCCTAGAAAAGGTTAATGACTCTTTTTGCTTTTACCCTTTTACTTAACTGTTATTTATAAAGATTAAAACAGGGACTGCACTGAAGGACACATATGCCTATGTGTCATTATGACTGTACGGGTTTTTCTGATGTTACAGGGAACTGAGCTACAAAATAGACAGTGTTGTTCATCATTATTTTTAAAGTTCATTCAGTTCTGTACTACATGTTCCACTAAGGGTATTAAGCAGAGTGTAACATTTGAAACCTTTTAACTTAAACCAGAAAAAATTATAGATCTTACATATCTATACCAATGTTATTTAAATAGTCTGTACTTATGCAATAATTCATTTAAAATATTAAGAACAACCCATTTTAAAATAAAAGATTTTAAAGTTCTTTGTGTGCAGATTTTTCTTTCTATACTCAGTGTTAGAGATTTTTAAAACATTTTATATTAAATAAAATTTCATGAAAATGCATTTCAGTGTTGTCAAACCTCATATTAATAATTGAACCATAAGCAATATTACCATCCACCTGTAATGACCATCCATCTATAGCCTACTATTTTGATATAATCATTCTTATCAAAAATTATATAAAGATAAAATATAATAATTTAATCATTTTTATGTTTTATTATATAAATGACATGTCCATTATATAGAATGTTTACTAGTCTTTTATTACCAAATGTAATACTACTCTTATAGGAGTACCTCTTTTTTCATCACTCTAGTTTTAAAAGATGCGCTAGTCATAAATGTATTTAATTAAGGTCATTTAGGTATTAGAGCACTTGAGTCTAAAGCAGGGAATATAATACCTTTTCCTGAAGCGCCTTGAAAGGGGCTTGTTGAAAGAAAGGAGCTGTGGCATTCATCAAATGCTGACCTCTTCCTGTTATAGTCGTGGCCAAACTCTTGCTAATTTAACTTGAAATGCATTAGTGTAACTCACCACTGTTTTGTGTATTTCAGGTGTGTGGAGGTCATTGCAAAGGAAGGACAAAACCTGAAAGAGCTGTATTTGGTGTCCTGTAAAATCACAGATTATGGTATGTAATGAGTCATTGTTCTAATCCTTTTTAAGAATAAAATATTACAAGACTTTGGAAAGGTTTTAAAAAGAAATGAAGAGCAATATCTCGTAAAGACTTTTTATCTTTATTTGGGGTAACTCTGATCATACCAAAATAAAAAAAAATTAAGAAATAATTAGATTAAACCAGAGTCATGTACATGTATATCAAATTATCACCACATGGGGTCACACACCTGTATGCACACACACTCACATGGGATTAAAATTGGCGCTGAAAGATCTAAACAATGAAAATAATATCAATATAATTAATTATTTGCTATAATAAATACAACCAAAGCTTATTACATTGAGTTGATTTGCTTAATTTAGTGTCATGTCAAATGAATTCTTGCTGATACTACAAATGCCAAACTTCTTAATGATTTAAATTTTTTAAAGCATTGGAAATGTCCATATTTAGATGTAGAGGGAAGTGTATATACATTTGTATGAAACATTTTAAGTTATCTTACTTTTCAATATCCCTTTAAGGTGTAGATAAACCACGTCGTTTTATAAAAACAGGAAAGGTATGAAGTAAAGAAAAATAACCTACTCTTTCCTTTTTTATTTAGGTTTATATTTTATTGATTTGTGTATTTAATTTAAATATAGCATTTTAGCTACATATTTGGCTTTCTGGAGACTGAAATGGTTTCCTTTTCTTTTTTCTGGTATTTTAATTTCTTCATTTATATTTGAGAATATGCCTTTTACCTTGAGGGAAACTAATAATCTGTTGTTTTTGTTAACTATGACTCCAACCCTCAGATGTTATATTGACCACCTGCCCCGAGTAGGAGGGTTGTATTTTACCAGCCACTAAATTCATCCTTTGAAAAAACTCTACTAAAGCTATAATTTAAAAAATAACATGAAAAAGATTTGGCTTAAAAATAACCTTGATTTCTTTTCAGAGTTAATTTTTTGAGAATGATAAATGTGTCTTACACAAAGTCATCCATAATATTTCTGGGTTGTTGTTTTTTTCCTAACCGTACCATGCAAACAGAATGTTTTGTTTGATATGGGGTTTTTGGTAGTTAGTTTTCTGGTTTGGCTTATTGGGTTACCACTTAGATATAGTAACTCTAAAACCTCCAATATCTCCTTATTGTTTTAGAGTGTTTTCTTTTTCCAATACAGTACCTGTAGATTTGTTAATTAATTAGTACAGTCATTCATTCCAAACTCTTTACTTGGCATTCGAGGTCCTTTACCATTAGTCCTTTATCTGCCCCTCCAACTTTATATTTCTTTCCTTTACCTATTCACTGCCAATGTCAGATTGCTACTCTCCAGGAGAGCCATGGATTAAGTTTCTTAGAAAGTATCCTTCAACGTCCTGCAGTGGAAAATGTTCCTGAAATTACACTCTGTTCCAACACCTGTTAAATTAGCCAATGCAAAGAAATGTTCCAGAAGATATGGAAAAGAGGAAGATCTTTGTATTTGAGACAGATCGGGGATCAAATTCTGTCTTTGTTCTTTGGCCTTCACATTGTAGAGGCTCGTTTTCCTTATTTGTAAAATGGGGAATTAATGTTTGACTTCATGTTCCTGTATTGCTCAGGCATTCAGTTTAATGAATTAGCACAGTATATTCTACTGATAAATGTTGCTTTCCTACAGAATGTGGACAGAGAAAAGATTCACATAAAATATTTCCATTGCTTTTCTTTTCCTAGGCCTTGGAAGAGGTTTCGGTTTTTTGTTGTTGTTGCTGTTTATTAGTGTTAGCTTTATGTTCTGGGGTTTTTTTTGTTTTTTTTTTTTTTTTGAGATTTTTAGATTTCTTCTGGTAAGTTGAAACTGTGTTAAAACCTTATACTTTACATTTATTCATATCTTTGAATTATTTAGGTCAATGGTTCTCAACCCTCTCTGTGCATTAGAGTCACTTGGGCAATTTTGAAAGCAGGCTGATTTCTGTCTGAGCTTTACTTAAGAATCAGTGTCTAGGGGATAGAGGTCCAGGAAATGGTTTTGTAAAACCTGCCTACATGATGCTAATGTCATCTAAAACTGAGAACTAATTTAGGACAAGGAGAGGGAACCAAAAATGAACATTTTGGGGACTTACCTCCAGGGTAACAAGAAATCTGTTATTGTTTTTCTCATACCTCAGTCCTTCCAGCTTCTAAACTCTCTGTCCCACCTTGTCTCTTTTCCTTCTTTTCAGAGGTTTTAGGCATTCAGAGGGTTTGTGGTAAAAGTCTCTGTGCATTTTTTGGCTACATTTTTCAAAACGTTAGGGTACAATTGAGTGTGAGGGGAAAAGGTCCATAGTTTATAAGGTTGTAATATAATTGCTATTTGATTATAAAATGTAAATAGATGGCTAAAAGCTGGTTCAGCTCATACCTCCCCCTCTCTGGTACCATGCCAAAAACACATGAATACTTTTTGTCGAAAAGTCAGCAAAAACAATTATTCATCGTAACCAGAGAAACGGCATGTTATTGAGGTAACTGCTCTGCTGGATGAGGCTGTCTGTGATCCCTTACCCTGTGTTAATTACAAATTTTAAGAAGGAAAAACTCAATCCTTGTTTCCTCTTTAACTGGATAAGTAGAGGTGTATTCTGTAGAACCTTATTAGGGCTACTTAGAAATTGTAAAATTTGATGTTACCTGTTACTGGGAGAACTCCATCATTTAAGAGACTACTCCCTAATTCTCCTTCCTGCTGCTTTACTCATATTCCAGCCTGTTAGTCCCCCCTCCTCTCTCCATGGTGTGTTTTTGTACATGCTTTCAGTACAGTATACTGAGACTTGAAATTTTTTGCAAGATAAATTATTTTAGAAACAGCAGCTTGCCTGGCATATCATTTGTAATTTTTGTCAAGATTCTCACAGATGTTAAATGTGGTATTATAATACTTAGCAACACCTGGCCAGGCTGTTATGAAGTTATGTTTATTTTAATTTATATTTGATATAGCTGTCATGAAGAAAACTATCATTCCAATAGGCTTCTTATTCCCCAAATTGAGCATAGATCTCTATGGTAAGGGATCGCAGTTATAAACAAATCACTAAGTGAGGTACAGCTACTTGGAAAATACAGCCTTGGAAAATTCTTCCCTGAAGAGAGATCTAATATTGTCACTCTTCTATCACTGAACAAATATGTTCAAGGGAGTACTGTGGGAAAAACTTAAACTTAAGAGTTAGAGATTAGGTTAGAATTTCAGTTTTGCCTCTTCTTTCCTTTGTGACCTTGAGCAAGTTACTTAACTGCCTACTTTTGTCTTCTGTTAAGCACATGATCATACATCAAAGGTAATGAAAATGAGTATAAAACATCTGTGTCATTGCTGGTGACGTGTGGATAGTCATACCAGTGGGCAGTTCTTAGAATAAAATTGTCTCTTTTTTAACAAGAAGAACCTGCCCTACTCCTCCTGCTCCTCCTCTAAGTGTGGCTTTGCTGATTGTGGAAATCATCATTTACAAATTTGACCTGTATTAGTCTCTTCCTGTGTAGCTGACTTCTGTACCTAATCTCTGATACAGGTTCTTATCAGTAGGGAATAATGAGAAAGTTATAGCAAAAAGTTTAAAATCTTTGATTTGCTGTGTTAGGTTTCTCCCCTGTCTCTTGTTTATGTTGCCTTCAATTTTCTTTGGATAATTTTCTCTTGGCTCCACTTATGCTTTTCTTCGTTCCTATCATTTATTTGTCAGCTAATAGTTTCCAACCTACCTTTCTGTTCACCTTGAGACACTTTTCTGTTGAAAATTCTCCTCCTTTGAGAAAGTGTATTTGTAGGATTCAAAGGAGGACAAGGAGTGGAAGTCCACCTGGAGTATCCAAGCCCATGGCAGTCACAACCAGTGTCTCTGCTGGGCTGCAGGGCCCCGACCTGCAGTGTAATGAGTGAAGTGGATGAGTAGAGCGCCGATCTCTGTTCAAGGTTTCCATAGTGAATTTTGCCAGTCTGACCCTGTGTTGGGGGCACACGTAAAAAGGAACCAGGTTCTTTCTGGATTGTTTTTACATTTCTTTTGATATTAGCACTCCTGGAAGCCCTAGAAATAAATGCTAGATGACATCTTTTATCTTTCCTTCTCAATGTGTCAAATAACCTTTAATTAAAGAGGACTGTAAACACTCAGCTACTGCCATTGGTGTTTGGGGCCTGCAAGGTCACTGATAACTCACAGGCTCAGCCTGTGCTGCTCTTCCTGTGCCCCTGTCACTTCCATAAGCCCCCAGGGATGCTCTCCGTGGACATCTTCGGCTCACCCTTGTTCCACTTGGTCCAAGTGCTCTTATGCCTGATCCAGGACTTTTAAACCTCATGCAAAAGCTTGCCACAGAGCTTTGGATTGCTCTGGACTAAAGGTCTCTGAAGTCAGTGAGGTCACTGTTCCCATGGTTATCATGTCAGATGTCACTGCAGTTGGCCTTCCACATGATAGACAAGATACATCTTCATTCTGTCAACAAATATTGATTCGGCACCTAATATGTGGTGAGCTCTGTGGTAGATGCAGGACATGTATAGTTTCTGCATTCCTGGAGTTTTCATTCTGGTGAGATCTGGAGGACAGCACTTATTTTTAAAAAAAGAAAGAAAAAGTAATGCATCTCCTTCCTGACAAGAAGACCAACAGAGAGCAGCCTGCTGACATTAATCTTTACTTTGCTGTAACCCATGCCTCATCGAGGTCTTATTGACCTTCTAAAGTTATTGAAAGATTAATAGGTTGTACATTCCCAACTTCTTGGGGTACCAGACCTCTTTAGCTGTTAGTTAACCCAAAATTGGGACCCAGGATATGTTATCAACATAAGCACACTGGAGAAATGAAAAGAAAGCCCAGCCAGCAGCCAGCATTCCAGGTCACACCAGTACCAGAAGTGCTTTATCTTTTCTTGCCAAACCAACACTGACAAACTATTCAAGAAAAAAAATATTGTACCAAAAATAATTTTGCTCTTTATTATATCATCTTATTTTTATATTATCAGGTATGTACAATGATCTTCCATTTAAAATTGAATTCCGTTTTTCCCTTTTCTGTTTTGTTTAATTTTCAAGTTGCATTTCAAAGATTGCTGGGTAAGATTTGACTCCTTTTGTCAAGCAAGAATAACTCTAATAGTTAGCAAGTGGCAGAGAAGTAGTTTAGAAAATACATTTGCAAATCAAAAAGAATATCTTATTATTTACTGTTGATTATTCATGCTTTCTCCATTTTATCATTTAAATATAGATAGCTTATATTGTTTCTAACAAAGTAGTACTAAATTACTAAATCTGTTATTTCAAATTTCCCTTTTTTATATGTCCATCTTAAAAGTTATTTCTCTTCACTTCTACTTCTTTATTCTATGCCCGGTGTTCCTTGCTACTGAACTGATATTGAATTTATGTGTCTGCTGTTGTATTTAGCAAGTATTATGCTTTTTTCCCCTTTCTTCTCCATAATGGTCATGATTTTTCACCAAAAATTTGAATTTAATTGTAAGTTTTTCTAAATGCTTTACTTTGACGACAAAGAAATTGTGACTTTCTTCCCTATTTCCTATGTTGTCCTAAAAGTGCAGCTATATAACCTTGAAATGAAAGACTGAGCAACAACGTTTATCACTGTGTTTTGCCATAATCGACTGCAGATCTCAAATCTATTGAGAAAGACTTCTTAGAACATTTCTTCAAGAAAATATTCCTGTAACCAATTCAAAGGCCAACTCTAGCTTCATATATAATAGAAGTTTTTTTTAATTAAGAAACTTTATAACCTATATTTAAAAGACAAATGGAGCAATTTCTGTGTGCTTGCCCCTAAACCTTCTTAAATTTCCAAATGTGTTGTTGCTCCAAGTTAGTTTGTTAATTTTTATAACTAAATAGTAAATTTCCATATTTAACTAAATTATTAACAAATGTTAACTTTCAACTTTACTTTCCTTGTAATTTTAGCATTTCTAAAATATGTTTCATTTTAATTTTAAGTAGCTGTTTTAACATTCTTGTGGGGTCCTTTTATAGATAAAATAATTTGTTTCAATCACATAGTCATTTTTCACAGAGTTCCTATCTTTAACAATCATTGCTTAGTGCCCTTGAGTATGCAGACTAAGCATTTGTTTTCCTGGCACTATGTTGTGGTATCAATAGAATCATTATTTTTCTTTATCTCTGTTCTGTCACTGATGAGTAGAGCTAAAGGGGACTGCAGTGAACACCCAAGATAATTGCAATTACACTAGATTTCTAATATTCCACACAAGAAACCACTTCCTAATGTTTAAAACTTCTTGAAAGTAGATGTCTTAAGTGGTAGTGAGTTCTTTATTACAGAAGTTATTCAAACTGACATAAGCATCTCTTGAGGAGGATGTGGAAAGTTGGAAGCTTTGGGTAAGGAATTGATCTGTATGATATTTAAAAGTTTTTCTAGTCCTGGGATTTATTCTGTGCTGTGTTTTTGTTTGTTTCATTCAGCAAATGTTTGCTGTCTGTGTGCTGGCTGGGTGCTGTGGAGAATACAGAGATGGTTGAGAAGTACATACTCTTATGTTGAGAAGGAAGATAGAAGCATTGAAAGTATTGTCTAACATATTAAGCAGTATAATGGTGTTGAATTTTAAAATGTCCAATAAGATATAGGGGCTCAGGATGACTGGGTTGTCAGAGATTGTAAATCATTGGGGAAAGATTTGTGATGTAGGAGGAACAAGAGGACAGGGATGAGAAGTCAGTGCATTTGAGGTGGTACTACCCCCACGAAAGGCTCAAAGCAAGCACAGGTGTCATAAAGGATGAGTTTTTATGCATTGGTTAATCTAAAGAAAGAACAGAAATCAGCCAGAGTAATTACATGCACACATGGACAAATTTTGAAGAAACTTTATGAAAATATTCTAGTTGAAAATTCAGGGTAAGTTCCAGCTTTCATCTATACTTTTCCTGTCTTATTCACCATTCCCATGGTAACAGCTTCACTTAACATGTATAAAAGGAAACACCACTTTGGGTTTTAACTACTAATTAAGTATCCAGTACAATTGAAAGAAGTCGATATAAACTTTTAAAACAATAATCATAATGATAGAATAGTTAACATTTATTGGGTGTTTTCATTTTTTGGAGCATTATTCATTTAACTCCCTAAATGCCCCACTATTGCTACTGAAGCTTACAAATGTGGAAACTGAAGCCTGGAAAGGCTCAGGTTCATGTAGTTGGTGAGTAGTGGTATGGTGTGGATTCAATATTAAGTCAGTTTCTTGCATTCTTACTCATAGGTCAGTGATGTGCTTAGGTTGATTATTAGAAAACTTTGTTGCATTTTCCCAGTTGTCAGAGTTTAAGAATACAATTTTATACTACCATGTTTGTCCATCTGAGTATTAAAAAAAACAATGTCACAAAGTAACTACCCTATGAGATCTAATTATGCACTTATAGAACTTAATAGATTTAATGTGCTTATTCACATAACTTTGTTATGCTGACAACAAATATTAGTTGCATGCTATGATTAAACAGCCTCTAGCCAGAAGGTAGAGACTCTCATTGATGTTCAATTTGTATTCATGTATTCAACAAGTGTTCTCTTAATAATTTCAAAACTGTATGTAATTCTTCATGAGTTAAAAATTTTTCTGACATTCCCTTTTTAAAATTATTACCAAAAACTTATGAAGGAAGAAGAAATATTATTATTCTTTAATAGATGAGAAATTTGAGCCCTGACAGGTTTTAATTAATTAGAAAACCTGGAAATAAAATCCTCCCACTGCAAATAATTTACTACATTATGTGCAAATAACTTCTCAGATTTCTCTACTTTTCATATAGAGATGATTTCTTCATTTAAATGATCTTTTAAAAGCAATTTTAGCCAAGACTAAATGCCAGAATTTCATAGCAGCTTTTTAAAAGTACAGCTATTTCTAGAGATATACTATTGTAAACATGAACAATTGTTTTCCTCAATTCACCTTCCTTAAACCGAGGCTCCAGCGTTCACGGGGCCTGTGTTACCGTGTCTCGACTGTCTGTTACTGTTCTTCCCCGAAAAGAGCCTCTTCCAAGAATGTTCTCTACAAAGTCAACATTGAATCTCTCTTCAGTGTAGCTTTGCTCTGTCTTCTCTATGTTCTTTAGCTTTAGTACTCTTCACTTCCTGAGATATCATGAAAAATAGGAGCAGAAAGGGAAGAAACACCCAAGAGCTGCGTGACCCCCTTCCGAAGCATGAGACTGTGTCTCCTTCTCTTAGAAGGGCTCTGCCGGGTCTTTACCTTCTCTCAGAGATAATGTTGCCCTTCCCAGCCGATGTTTGACTAAACCCCTGTCGTTATTTCCTGGTTAATTAGCCTGCCTGACACACTTGGCATCTGATTTATTTTGGAAAACAACAACAACAACAAAAATAAATAAACATCTGCCAAATTTCCCATTAGAAAGTGATAGAAACACTCATAGAAAAATATAAATTAAACATTTAAAATAATTGATTCTACTTTGTGTCTATCCCTAATTAGGCTCACATCATTATATCCACTAGCATTGATGAATAGGATAAAGCATTACCAAAAGGTTTTTCTCTTTTCATTTATTAGCAGGACTTCCTTAGATTAAGAACAGCTTTTCTTTATCAGCCTTTTAGCTTACCTGAGTTTCATTTATGTAGGAATGGAAGGAATAGTATATGATTCTTCCTTTTTATTTAGTTTTCAAAATATTGATTTGGTTTCCATCATCCTCCAAAAACAAGCAATGAGGAGTTATTGCTGTTTTCTCTAATTATCATCATAAACTCAGTAATCCATTGTAGTCATTTTTCTTGTTGATAACTCAACTCTCCTATCTTTGGTGGTAAAAACTTCTTCCCAGTTGGTTCCCCTACATTTTGACGTAGACTGATTCTGTCAAGATGTATCACACTTCTTACGCATTTCATGCTCAACACATTGGCATCAGCCCTTTTATTATTATTTTTAAAGAACTCTGGTTCTTTGAGTGAATTAGGCTTTTGGGCGGGTGTTCATCTTCTAAGTCTGTGCTGCACTCTGAATTGTGTATTTCCTGCCTTTTATTCCTCTAGCTTAGAGCCTGTTCTGTACCTCATCACAAGCACAACCTCCTACCACAACTCAGTGACATCAGCCCAGGTTTTAAGGAATCCTCGTTTAGGGATTCCCAGCACACTAGGAAGTTCTAGTTCTTTTTCCCAATACTCTCTTAATTCTACCCATACTTTCTGCTTTTGGAGAAGTTAGGGGTGGGACATGGGCATGAGCAATTTTACATTTTAGCTACTTCATCAACTTTCTGGAGATTTCCTTCTGATTTTGTTCATCTCAGATTTTCTGCATTTGTTTTAAGTAAGTGCTAAAATTGGACATCTTTGGCCCATTTGGAAATAAGTAGAAAAGTGTTCAAAATATATGGTCTTACATAATCTCATTCAGGGCTTTCAAACTTCCTTGTATTACAGTGAAAAATAGCTTTTGCATGTAATAGGCTTGGTGAATTCTCACTAAATTGATCTCATCACTTACTAGAATGACCAGCAGTTTGAAAAACACTGCTGTAGTTCAGTCCCTCCTTCAGTGTTTCGGTAGGAACTGGGTCTGTCAGTCAGCGACCTGCTGAGCAGTGGGCAACTGATAGATTTTCCTGGTGCAAAATGGACACTGTTCTTCCCAAGGTAGAAGATGCCAGCCTTCCCACGCTTGTCAAGCCCCATATGTGGATCATAGTACCTATGAAATAAGGGGCTACTATTCTTTCCATTTCATATTTGGGGGAATAAGAGAATTGAACAGATTCTCTTGATGATTTTACTTTAGAATAGATAGTAAATGGAACTTTCTCCTGAGGCAAAAAGGTAGTTTTGTTAATTTAATTTCCTAATTAAGTAAATCAAACTTACTTTTAACTTTAATATTGAGCCCCTCATTTTAATCCTTCTCCTAAAACATTCCCTTGGGTTTGTAAGACTGAATCACCTAGAATTCATCTGTCAAATGTGTTTCTTTTCTTGAGTTTATCTGCATGACATTAAATAAATAGTTTGAACTTTTCAACTCTTCAGACGATTGTGTGAGTTGACACGGCTGATGCCGCCCGTGTGCCTCTGTCTGCGGTGCGTGCTGGTGCCTGAGAGCTACGTGTCTTTCACTGAGCATGATGAGTGTGAGCAGAGAAAGGGAGGTTTTAAAAATTTGAAGGAAGGAGTAAACAAAAGAAAATTCTCTCTGTCTTCAGGGAGTTATGGTATTTTTCTATTTGTTATTATATAGCCTTTTAAAATGAGTTCTCTTCGTGTGACTATAATACAAATTTCACTTACCAAGATAGTCTCATAGGGTAAATAATTCTTAGGAGCAGAAAAAATGATGTGGAAAACTACCTAAATACTGTTTGATTTTTGCTACTTATAGCATGTTTTTAATTATCTCTATCTCTTTGTTAGGTAAAATTTTCTATTTTATTCCCTTCCTGCTATCTCTTTCCTCACATATGGCTCTACAATCTTCTCCAAGAAGGCAGGCTTGCTTTGAAGATAGTTTATTTCCTCTTATAAAGGATTCTTCTGTCCTTTTTAGATTTAAAATCACAACAATATCATAGTAAGATCTGGCCCCTGCCCTACCCTCTGTGTGTTTGAGAATATCTCCAAAGTCAGCCCTGGAAAGTCCGATGTAATTTGAAGTCCAGAGATGCTTCTCTGGTGGACTGAAGACAAGGCAGTTGTGCAGGAAGCAACTCGTGACCAAGCCAAACCATCCAGAATGACACTTCATGAACATGCTTGAGAAGAATATACTTGAAGTTTTCAGTCACATATAAGCAAAAACTCCTTTTAAGTGAATGACAATAATAGGGGGACCCAGAAAAAACTGGAATATATCTGTAAAAGATTGCGTATTTACTCTTACATGTTTAAACTTCAGTCAACTTCAGTACTCCCCATTGGATGCAATACACCTATCAAGACATTTTTTTCCACTGCTCAAAACTGTTTTTGAACTTGTTGATTTTGATGCCTTTTAGTGCTTCTGCTATTTGTTTGTTGGTTGGTTTCGCCTCTTCCATATGGGTCAAACATTTCCCTTTGAGGACTTTTTTTTTAAATCTGGGGAAACAAACAAACAACAAAGTCACTCAGGGCCAGATGGGGTAAATAGGGAGGGTGATGTATGGAGGTCATGCCATTTTGGGTCAAAAACTGCTGAACACTCAGTATGGTGTTGGCAGGTGCGCTTGTAAATCACCCATCATGAAATGGGCAAATGTGTTGAAAGAGTCTTCAAGAAAACCTCACTGAAGCCAAACACAGCCTCTCACAACACCAGCTGGCACACTGATACAGATGGGCTCCTAGAACACCCACCTAGCAGGAGAAGCCTGTACTCCAAGGGGCCTGCCCTCCAGAAGATAATTCCATTTTTGGGGGGGATCTCACCATAAAACATAATTTGTATAAAACATAATAGTTATAATAGCATACATGCATGAATATATATACATATATACCATAATAAATAAGATTCAAGTTGATTTTGAACAGAATAAGGAACTTAACATTTCAGCTCTACAAAATAATGAAGAGTTTGAAATTCAATCAGTCCTATTTTGTGTTGAGGCAAATGTACTTGGCTTTTTCTGAGAATCATACCTTCTGCTCCAGTTTACCAAAGAAATTGGATGAAATCTTCTGAAGCATTCGTTTTCAACTTACCATTCCAACACACCTTGCAATCAGGGTTTGCAAATGATATACTTTCTAAAAATATATAAATTAGAACATATTTAGTGATTTCTTCTCACTCACTTGGATTCTGATAAATTTTCTATCTTGAGTGGCAGAGCAAAGAGTCAGTTTAGCAGGTGTGCTGAAACTTGCACATAAATTGTGGCCTTTTTGTTGTCACAGCCCTTAGTGTGTGGTATTTACCAGGATACCGTCATTATTTACATGCTTGGGAAATGCTTTGCTATACAGGCCAGCCTCCTAAACCCCACACGCATGCTCCGCTCAAATTTCTGTCCTGCTCTTTTCCTTCCATGATATTTGGGGCCTAGAACAAATTCAGGGAGTGCAACACGTATCAATATTATCTGTCACATTCACTGATTCTAGAGCTCGCGGCCTTTGAAGACAGACAGGATACCAAGCAGCACAAAGTCTGAAGAAAGACTGTCCCCTCCACACATGAAAAGTATCTGGAAAGGCATAGCCTTTCCACAGTTAGGCTGCTTCTCTCATGTAGCTCATTCTTCATCTATTTGCTAGTTAGATTCCATTTGGAATCCATTCTGCTCTCTTGGATTTATGCAAAAATATAATTTTTAACTCTTTATGCAAGCATGTGGTCTTTATTTTCAATATCCTACACAGCACAGAATTTTAAAATAGTAAAGATACAACATTTAAATTAAACACCTACTATAATTTCTTAAGGTTTCCTGATATATAGTAAGATTCCTTAAAACATTTTTTACATGCAGTGGGCTCTACAAATATTTACCACTTTTTTCAATTTTAGGAAACCAGTTGAAAATTGTAGAATTAAGCATTGGAGGTGTGTAGTGTATTTTTGGACTATTACAAATCTATCTAAATCTACAACCTGCTAGGAAAGATCGAATCCCTTCCAGCTTGTGATGATGATGTATGATTTGTGTGGACTTGAGTCTGTCTCACAAGTGCATTTAAGTATTTTCTGAACTGAGCTTCTGTTCTGTGCCAGGCCGGTGTCTCACTGTGCATGTTCAGTCCCCTGATTGACTAACTGAGAGCCAAATTATTCTCACTGACACATACTCAATTCCCAACAACTGCAGAGAAGGTGGACTCCAGGGCCAAGATTGGACCCTCACTAACAAAGCTTGCTTTCTGCCACTACTAATGCTTACACAGTGAATGAAAATTCAGTGACCCACATTCTTCCATTGAAATCTTTAAAAATTTAAATTAAAACTTTGTCAACAGTAATTGTAACCATACTGAGGCAAAAAGAGCGTTCCCTGCAATCTGGTAGCACTAAATGTAATTCATAGCTATCAAAAATCCGTTTTCTCTGCATAACTTTTAAGAACGCTCCTGATGTCTTGAAAATTCCATGCAATTTTCTTTAAAAGTTGGTTCGGAATGCCACTGTGCATCTTGAGGCCCCCATACAGTGAGTTAAATTACAGCAATAGCATATTTCTCAAGCTCCACATAGTTGCAAATCCTTTATCCTAAAGTACATAGTAAAGGATTTTCTCCTTGAACAGTGACGGAAGTTGAACCTTGAGGTTGTTTCAATTTAACACATGATGTGCTGCACACTTAAAAATGTGTTTTGCTTTTTCTACTTTTTTATGTATCCTTGCTTCCCATGAAAGGAATTAGCTGTATAATGTTGATTATAAAACTGGATCTGTAATTACCATTATTCTCAAATCATCCTTTCCCCACACTGGCTTGTCAGTGGATAGATCTAAATGTAGAGTGGATGGTGGGTTGTTCTTCACCACCACGTCCTCGCTTCTTTGTAACCATTACTGGTCTTCCCTGACTCAGTGAATGGTATCACTATTCACCTGTTACTCCAGCCAAAACTTAGCTGTCCCTGATGCCTCACTATTCATTGTTTCTCTCACCACATCCATTAACAAGCCAGATCACCTCTACCCTCCAAGTATATCTCATATTAATAGCTCCACTGACAACTTCATTAGCCGCTTAATTGTACTTCCCATTTGTCTTTTTACCTTAGAGTCTATTTGTCACAGAGTAGCTAAAATGAACCTTCTAAAATATTAGTGAATGAATGGATAAATCAAAATGTTATGAAAATTCATTTGTTTGTGACTTGAGCAATACGTTGTTTATCCTGGGTTACAAAAGAAATACTGAATATTAAACATTTAGGTATGTTGTCTACCATGACATCTTATGAGGTTCAACTTAAGGTTTGGACATTTAGCCATCATAGGCCACCCTTGGCCTAGTCCTCCTGGTGAGGGGGAAGAATGGGAACCCCAGCTTGTCCTGGAGCAGTGTCAGCCCGTTTCTGTCGGAAACCTTGCAGCAGCCCGTTCCACGGTGCACCCAGCAGTCAGGGAAGCCTCTTCTTTCATCCATCAGAAGAAGGCTGAAGTGCGAGAAGGTGAAATCCACCAGGCATGACTGTGGGCATTGTCCTGGCTTGGGAGCTTCTAACCCTCAAGAATGAATATCTCTTGGAACAATCAATAGGTGCAGCATCTAGCATCCCCAGAGTTGCACGTCCAGTTACAAGAATGACCACACTCAGGGATTCTAAAGCAGTGGTGCCCCCCACCAGTACTGACAGTTCTCTCAAACCGGACAGATGCTGTCTACCAGTCAGAGTCATCGTTACTGTGAGCAATGTTGCTTAGGAACGTGGCTAATATGCCGTTTTAGGGGAACACATCCAGGAAGTTAACCAAAGCTCATATCCTCATTCAGAAAGGGAAATGGTTTGTTACCCTTTACCCACTGTAGGATTTTTAAATCAGCTTTAGATTTGACTTCGAATGTTAAAATTATTTTATATTTTATTAGAGGGGAGACAGTTAACCACCATCTGCACCGTATTTCTTGCCTCCTCTCCACAGCAGTTTTTTAAAAAAATAAACAGATATTTTACTCTTAATATTATGATGGAGGGTGTTAGCCATTTGGCAGAATGGCATGGCTGTCTCCGAACCCTCTGCTCCAGCCCTGCTGGCCCAGCCCCTCCATGAACGCTGACACCTTACACCAGTCCAGGCACAGCTATGGGCACAAGCACCTTCGGGTTTCAGATTTAGTTCTGCGCAAGGGAGAAAGCCTTGCTAATGTCAGGCAGCAGAATCTCTAGGAATATTGCTTGTGCCTAATACATCAATCTGGTCCCAAATGACATCACTAAACAGGAAAAAAAATCTGAAAATTTGCCACTATAGCAATTTCCTTTGCTACTGCTGGGAAGACCTATATACTGACACCTGGTATCCCCTAACTAGTGTCCTCCAACCATCGCAGTGTTCTTCAAAAAAAAGCTGTCAATTTTTCAAACACCTTTTAAAGCAGGTGTTTCTATTATTAAATCTCCCTGGACTGCAGAATGAGGAATCAGGATTGGAAACTTCCTAGCTGATACAGTTACTAGTGTGAAAATATTGCAAGACTGTATTATATAATGTGCTACAAATTCTATTTAGAGTTAATTTCCAACTGGCTTGGTTCTGAGATTATGGAAGAAAGATGTTTCAGAGGCATCCTATAGGATTGGGATAAAAAAATTGTCAGGCTTGAGAGCTGTAGGAACTGTTAGAAAATGTTGGTTCTTATGACGCCCCTGATTTGTATAGAGGAGGAAACTGAGGCTCAGTTTTCTTCAGCTCCTAATCCAGACGAACCTGTCCTCTCTCTCAGGTGGGGCACTTTTTATCCCACAGCCTGACTGAGGCACCAGCTCCCCCACCCCGGCTTCTTTGTGAGACCAGCCAGGCTGACCTTTCCTCTGTAGAATTGCAAAGGTGGTGGAAAATGTTTATTGTTTGAGTGAATCGTTTTATGTGATAATAGAATATTAACTCTTTTGTGTAATGATTTTAGAAATACTTTTTATTAACTTCTTATGTAAACTTTTTTGAAATAGTATATAATTTTGTACGTAACTATTTAAGTAGGATAACATTTTTGTCAGTTTATTTAAGAATGGGAAAAAGTGCCCTGGCTGGCGTGGCTCAGTGGATTGAGTGCCAGACTGCAAACCAAAGAAGGAAAAACTGTGTTCATTAAGCAAAATGTGTGAGGCTTCTATACACACATATTTTTAAAATACCAGATCATATTTCAGTTTATCTATGTTCTTGAATGATATTTAGCTGGGTACACAATCTGAGAAATTAGTTATCTTCTTTTAGTGTTTTGAAAAAATTCTGTTGTCATCTGGCTTCCATTATGTCGAGAGAGCTGCCAATCATCATCTTTTTTTTTTTTCTTTTACTGTTATACAGTTGTTCTGTGATAGCTTTACTTAGGCAATTTTTTAATTTATTATGCTTAGAATTTGTAGAGCATTCGGAATCTGAAGACTCAGTTTTTTTCATTGGTTTTGGGGAAAATTTTAATAATTACTTTCTCAAACATTAACTTTCCCCTGTTATCACTATTATTTTCTTATGGACATATAATTAATCAGATATTAGACCTTCTTGTGCTGTGTTTATCAGTCTCTCTTGTATTATCTGTTCTTGTGCTGTAAAAGATGCTCTCTTTAGATGTCTTTCAATTTGCTAATTTTTCTTCAGCTCTGTTTAATTTTTGCTATTTAAGCTATCTATTGCATTTTAAGTTTCAGGGATCCTTTTTTTAATTTCTAGAAATGCTGACTGGTTTTCATATAGTTTAAATATACACTTATTTCTGCTAATCTAAAATCTGAAGTCCGTTGGGATTTTATTCTTTTGTTTTTTCTTTCTGTTGGCTCTTAGTCATAGTGGCTTATATATTTCATTTTTGTTTTTAATTGTGGGCTGTTATTTGGACTTTATCTGTGGGAGTCTAATAGGGCCTGGGTTAATGGCTATGCCTCCAAAGATTTGTTTGCTTCTACCAGGAACTCTAAGGCACTACCAATGTGGACATCCTTTAAGTTTATTTCTCAGGTAGATGTTTCCAAGAACAGGAAAGAAGGGTAATTCACACCCCAAAGTTATGTGCGGGGTGGCCTGTTGCTTTAATTCTCAGTGGAGATATTCTTCTCAACTCTGTTTTAATGGGCTGTTAAACTCGGGCTACCAAGACTAGCGAGTTTCCTCAAGATAATTGTAGCATTCCTCTTTCATTTGGGGGTCCTAAGTTTTTTTCACTTACTTAAAAAAATAACTTTATTTACATATCATAAAATTTGCCCATTTTATGTATACAATTCAATTATTTTAGTAGGCTAATTAGTTGTACAGTTATCCCCAGAATCTAGTTTTAGAATATTTTTATCACCCCAATAAGATTCTGTCTACAGTTAATCCCCGGTCCCATATGCAGCCTTTGGCAGCTACTATTCTACTTCCTGTCTCTATAGATTTGACTTTTCTGGACATTTCCTCTAAATGAAATCATATAAGATGTGATCTGCACCTGCTTTGTTTCATTTAGTGCTGTGTTTTTGAGATTTGTCAATGCTGTGGCATGTATCAATGTTTCACACCTTTTTGTTGCTGAATAGTATTCCATTTAATGACTGTTCCACATTTTATTTACCCATTCACCAGTTTGTAGACATCTGGGCTTTTTCTACTTTTTGGGGGGTAATACTGCTATGAACAGTCTTATGCAAGTCTTTGTATGGATGCAGGTTTTCATTTATCTTGAGTGGATATTTAGAAGAATTACTGGGTTAATCATAATTTTTTTTATGTTCTTAGAAAATCAGCTATGTATTTGAAAGAATGCTTATTATATTTTTATCCAAGATTTCTAGTTATTTTGTAGTAAAAGGATTTTTTAGTATATCTGGAGCAAAATAATGTTTGAAAGAGAAGTTTATTTGGATTTTTACCTATAAACTTGTGAGTTGAACTTGTCATTTGAAAATATTAACTTGTAAGATAGTGATCACATTTGTGCATCTGTGTCTTCCCTTCTCTGTCTCCATCTCTCTCTCTCTTTCTCTCTCTCTCTCTCTCTCTCTCTCTCTCTCACACACACACACACACACACACACACACACACACACACACCAGTGACCTTTAACAGTATAGAAGGAAAACAGGAATAGTCAGAAGTATTAGCCATGGAATATTTTGTTTGTTTGTAGTTCATTTTTGCTCTATTCTTGGACACAGGAGGGCTAATCCTAAGAAACTAACTTTTCCTAATTTCCCTAATTTCTCTTCAGCACTTTCAGCCAAAGAATTAGGCTAAAAGAACTACATTTTAAATTTTCTCAAATATTCAAGTTCAGATTACTTAAATTCTACCTTTATTATTGTTATGGGCATTACCATAACAAATATGTAATGATGTCCCTGACTGGTGTGGCTCAGTGGATTGGGCATCTTTTTGCCAAGCAAAAGGTCTCCAGTTCAATTCCCAACTCATGCCTGAGTTGCAGGCCAGGTCCCTGGCTGGGGGTGTGCAAGAAGCAACCAATCTATGTTTCTCTCTCTTTCTCCCTCCCTTCCTCCCTTCCTCTCTCTAGAAATGAATAAATAAAATCTTTTAGAAATTTTGTAATGATAAAATCATTTAATTAGAAATTAATTTCATTTTGGAGGCTTGGTATTGACTTGTTATGTTTTCATTAAAAACATAATATCCACACATATAATCTTTATTTCTCTGCTTGGGATTTTCTGTTCCCTAAATTGGATCACAATGAGTAAATTATTAGAATTGTTATATATTAAAAAGTTTCAAAAGTAGCAAAGGCTACCAGGATGATGTTCTAATATTGTTAGTTGCTTTGAGGTTTTATATTTGCAGATCAGTTTAATGATTCTGTGCGTCAACTATTTCATAAATTTCATGTTTCTTTGGTAAATGGAAGTAAGCACAGGTGTTTTCATTAAGTGTCATCTATGAGCACTTTGTGATTGAAGAAGGCATTGTGTTATTTTCCACCTAGTAGATGATGTTACTTAACCACCCAAATGCTTTAAAATAATTTATTGTGCTATGTTTCTATTTTTCTTTACAACAAAATCATTTTTATAAAAATCTTTCTAAATGGATATTGTTTTTGTTCATGGGAAATTTCAGAAACATAATGTTGATTTAAATGCTTTAACCAATCACTTATCTTTAATGCACTGAATCATCACAGAGATGCTGAGAGCAATTTAAAGTTCTGGTATATGATACTCTCTAGAGGGATTTTATTGTCTGGAAATTCAGGCATATCTCTCTTAATAGAAAGTTGAAGATAGAGTTTAAATTCATTGTATGGATTACATTAGTATAGGATGTTATGAAATTTTCTTTTCCATCAAGTATATGTATATTAAATTTTAGCAGTAATCAGATACCCATTGTCATTTTTAAAATATTGTTGTTGTGCTCTGAGAATGCAGTCTAAAGAAGAAACTTGATTTTTTTGGTAGATTATCTGAAACAAACAAACAAAAAAGGTAACTATCCTATCACTGCAAGTAAAATTCTGCCTTACAGTGCACCTAAAAGGAACTTGTTTTCATATCCTGCCCATATACCTCCCCTCAGCAAGTATAACCACTTCTTTCTTTTTCTACCCTAGCCTGGTGAAGCCTCAGCACTAAGTATGCAAGACTTTTCTAGTTAGACAGTCTTATTTTTAAGGTAGCTAGGTTGATGTTGCAGTTATTGTTAGTATTATTTCTGTCTGCACTCACAATAATAATAAAACAGCTTTCATTATAGAGCATATCGGATACTTACTTGAAAATATGGAAGGGAGGGGGCATTAATTTCATTTTACAGGTAGGAAAACCGAAACTCAGGAAAGTCCTCTAATTTGCCCAAGGTTATTCAGGTAGAATGCAAATCTAAAGTATCTGGTTGTAAAATTCATTCCCATAACCTCTAATCCCAGACTACCCTGACTTTTTTGGTTTGAAGATTTCCTTGCTCTGCCCACCTTCTCTTGCCCTTCATTGCCTCCTGCCTACTCGTTCTTTATTGGTCACCCATTTTAATGTGTCTGTTTGCCTTGACTGTGGTATGCAGATATATTTCAGAATGTTGAATAGTTTTTTGCTCCACACCAAAGAGCATCAATATTCACGTATCCACTTATTCAGTCAACTGATGAGTGTTTATTGAGTATCTATTATGTGTAAAGTGCCCCATAAGATATTTTAGGGACCATGAAGATTTGAGACAGATCTGTCTTCTTTTACTTATGTCCTCCTTGAGAACAATGCCTGAGAATTATAGGAATGGGGGGAAGAATAAAAAATGCCTGAAGGAGTTCAAAGGGGTTGATTTCAGGAAATAGGTTTTGGAAATGAGTAAGTGTACAGCATGACACTGCTGGTTGCAGTATTTAACTTAACAATAAACAATATACATGGGTTATTCTAATAAAAGTAAAACAAAAGTAAACACATTTCAAAAAGAGAAGCATTCTAAGTTGTGGTAGAATGGTGGTGATGCAGATCATAGTTGCAGGGAAGTGCTAAATGTTTCAGAAACATGAGAATCTTGCACGGCTGGTGCCTAGGATGATAAAGAAAGAGAACATGATTCTTTCAACCGAAAAGTATTTACTGAAGACCTAGTTATGTCTGTCACTGTACTAGATACTAGAGACACAAAGTTGAAATATCAAGGTTCTTCATCCTACTCCCCGTCAAACCAATCCCAGGCGAGGCGCTAGATCCGTGCGTACAATACAATGTGATGAGTGGGATATATGATGGTATCCATGTACCAGACACCTGACGAGTACGGGTAAGGCCATCCTGCATTACCTGGGGTATCACTGAAGGCAAGGAGAGATCGCCAGCGGACAAGGAGGGAGACAAGGGCAGCAGAGCTCTGAGCAGGCTTGGCGTGGTTGAAAAGGACAAGGCATTCACCTGCGCTGGAGAATTCTCAAAGGTGAGAGTGGGAAGGTAGTTTGGAACTAGATGTTGATGAGCTTTAACTCTGAAGAATTTGAACTTTATGCTATATTGCAGGTGTTTGAGGAGGAAAGTGACAAAATCATTTATCTTGCAAAATAGAACTCAAAACAGTGTGTGGAGGATGAGTTGCGCTGAGATCAGAGAAGAGACCAATAATAATAAGGAAGATATAGGAGCAGGTCAGGAAAGAGATAAGAAAATCTCAGGTGTCTTAAGGTTTTTGCTTTTGACTTTCTGACTTCAAATTTTTTATATCTATGTCTTCATCTACATCTGTACCTGCATCTCTCTGTCTCTGTCTCTGTCTCTATATCCTGAACTCTGGTGTTTTGGTGACATCCTATCAGTGTCACTATATATATTTAGAATGTATATTTATATATTAGAATTAATTCTGAATATATGTAATAATTATATATTCTAAATTTAAAGTTCTTTAAATTATCTCTGTGGATCATAATCCTAAAAAGCAAAATGTTTTGAGTGGCAAGGCAACATGCTAAATCCCTACTGTATAATAGCCTGTGAACATTTGTGATTCATGAAACACTCTGCAAATGGAATTCTTAATGAAGTGCAACCCCTCTTGTTTGAGTCGAAGAGAGAATTTCTCATATTTGGCACTTGCCTGAATATAAAAACATCTCTGATTCTCATTCTTGGTCAGCACTGTCCAATAGAAAGTCATGAATGTGAGCTACATATGCAGTTTAAAATTTTCTAGTGCCACATTGAAAAAAGAAAGCAAACAGGTGAAATTCATTTTAATATATTTTATTTAATAAAAATTTTTTTTAAATATATCAAAAACATCACTACTTCATCATATAATCAGTGAAAAATACTACAACTAAGATACTTTACATTCTTTTTTTAATACTAAGTTTTTGGAAGCTGATGCGTATTTTACATTTAAAGCACATTTCAATTTGGACTATTCATGTTCGAAGTGCTCAGTAGGTGTGCGGCTAGTGGCTTCTGTACTGGAGACTGCAGCTCTAGATTAGCCATCTTCAGTGTGAAACTCCACTTCAGGAGTCATTCTAAATTTAGTGAAATATGACAAAAATGGATATCAGTGTGACTCCTGCTTTTCTCTGTGGCAAAGATGCAGTCACTGAATGTGGATTGTGTTTATTTTTTTGCCTTGGTGACTCAAGGTGTTAATTCATCCATCTAGTTAGTAGACATTAAATTTACCTTTTTCATGATCTTTCTGAGGCTTTTTATTCTTTTTATAATATCATCCTTTTGTTCTTAACTATAGTGTCATTTGTAAGTAAAGCAGACTGTTCATCTGACATCTTGGAAGACAGACAGAAACAAATCAGAAATAAAAAGGAAACCATGTCCTTTATAACTCCTTGCCCTCTTGTAATAAAACCTATATTATTTGATATGATAATGAATTCTTGAAATTGTTTTCAAGATGCCATGTCCTCAATAATACTCTGGGATGATGAATTGCAAGGAGCACTGTTCTCTCATTTCAATGCCTAGGGGGTCACAGAAGCCCATGTGCGGTGGTCCTCTGTAGAGGACATACACCCGGTTTCTGGGCTGTGCTTTACGATGAACCCCTGCAATGATGAAGTGTCAGTAGAATACCAGTGTTTAGCATTTCAACATTGCATATAAGTTGGGAGGAAGCAGAGAGACTAGCCCTGAGTATTTTGTTAGCAATTTACCATACATGGGCTCCATTAATCTTCACATTATGGCCATTCAATATCCTGTGGTGTTATTATTATTATTGTTGTTGTATTGGTAAGGAAATATGCTCAGAGTATTTGCAAATGTTGCCTAACGATACAAAGTAATGGTAGAGACAGGATTTAAACCCAGATCTCTCTGACCCTAAACCTGGTACCCTTTCTACTCCAATGTGCCCCCTGCCTAGATACAGCCTTTCATCCTTGAACACTCTGTGCTGTGATTGTTCAGTGGAGCGTGGTGTGAAGGAGCTGGGAGACAGTGTCTAGTCCCTGCCCGGCCACTGATGGGGTGTATGAACACGTGCAAATTCTTTTTCTTCTTTCTAATATTTTATACACCTACATCTGTCTCAGGTGATGTGCTAGGAGCAGTGAAGTTCATAATGCGAGTCATTTTCTAGAAGAGGCACCATGATGGAATATAATTCTCCCTGTCCTTTAGAATCATCAGCTGAGTGAAGGGAGGCTTTAATACTTTGAGTCAAGCAGGCCAAAATTGCAGAGCCCAATCTTGCCTCTTAATATTCTGTGTGAAGACAGGCAAATTATTTTATCTCCCTGAGACTCCAAGTTTTCATCTGTGAATCAGACTATTGTAAAGATTCAATGAAGAAATGTAGTAGATAGAATTTGTTCTTTCTTCTTCCATCAGAAAAAAAAATGAGGATTTCATTCATAAAACACCTCTTACTTAAGGGTTAAGTTCTTGGTGTCAGAGGAATCTGGAGAAGTAAATTGAGTGTGGTCAAGGGATGTTTCAGAGAGGACGGAGGGTTCAGGCCGGCAGAGAAAGGATCTGGGCAGACAGACTGGGCAATACAGTGAGCAGTATTGTATTAAAAAAGGTGAAAATCAGGCATGGTATCTACGAAAATATTCAGAATTTGTGATGATTTGTGAGCATTTCTTTATGGTCCAGGCTTTTGGTCATGAGCTGACCATAAAATTAAGTGGCTGCTTCTGCTACTGTTGTGGGCTGGCTCTTCCAGACTCGGCCGGCCCACTGCTTCTCCAGCCGCCGACTCCAATTTTTGACTCCTTTAATGTCTGCATTTTTCCATGTCTGCATTTTTTAATTTCCTATGTTCCGTGTCCAGAAATTTCACCTTCTTTTAGAATAGCCGTTTTATGCCTTTTATTAGGTTTCACAGAAGTAATTTAAATACTCATTGATTTAATACTATTTACTTATTTATTTAATATTATTTATTTTTATTTGATAATATTATTAAATTAAACTTTAAATAAGACCAGACTACTTGAATTTCTTATGTACATCTCATCATTTTTCAAAAATAACTTTTTAAAGGTCTTGAATAATTTATAAAAGCTCTCAGAGAGTCGAGTTCATTAGGCTTTTGGTTACATTGATACACACATGTGCAAACTCTTATGGGACATATGATATTTTTTTTCTTAAAAGTAAAGGCAACTTTATAGTCTCTAAAATAAGACCTACTGGAACTGATGAGGAACATATCTTTGTTTTTGGTTTTTTTGGTTTCTTTTTTGATTCACCTGATACAGTTTTTTTTCTTTTAAATATATTTTATTGATTATGCTATTACAGTTGTCCCATCCCCCTGTCCCCCTCCACCTGCACCCCCCGCCCACCCTCATTCCTCATCTTTAGTTCATGTCCATGGATCACACATATAAGTTATTTATTTAAATATCCTATACTAAATATTTCATCTGGCCATCTTTACTCTTAAAGGAAGCTAAGTCACATTCAAAATTACTTTCTAATTCCTAAAAGGAGCATGTATTTTAAATAAATCAAGATAAATAGGAAATAATTGCTCTTGCATAGCACTGAACTTAGAACTACTTCTATATTATATTGTATTATATTATATATATTTTGAATGTAAACATATTGACTAATGTATAAAAATTCAGAAATGGCATAATGCTTCAGGTGACACAGTACAAAATGATCCAATATAATTTTGATTCATTTTCTACTTTAAAAAAAAATCTAAGGATAATGTACATAGAGAAAAGTGCACGTATATCAGTGAATCTTCACCAGCTCAATACACCCTGTAGCCAGCATCCGGATCCAGAAGCAGCGTTCCAGGGGCCCACAGTCCTCACCCCCACGATGCTCTCTAGTCATCACCTTAGCCCAAGGGCAGTCAGTATTAGCACTTCTGACAGTACAGTGATCTGATTTTTTTAACATTTGGGGTTATTTGGCTTCAAATTGAGGACTTTTGTCTTAAAAACAATTTTTGTTATAGCATGCCACTGGCTTTTATTGGCAATAATCTTGAAACCTCCAAGAACAGCGAGAACAAGCCATCCAACTTTCTGAATCAGTGTTATTCTGTGTCTCCCAAGCCTTCTTGCTTAACGAGACACAATTTTTACCTTTAAAATTTATTTTACAATATGTAAAATTAACCAGAATGACAATTTCAGTATGACTTTAATGTTACTTTGAAAACCCCTACTAACTAATCCTTACTCTCAACCTCTGCACCACTGCCGGGGCTGGGGCTCTGAACGGAGCTGGGGATTTTGAGCTAAAGGGTGTCGTGTCAGTCGGAAGTGACTGTTGGTGACAGTTGGTGTGGTGGAATGGGCTCTATTCAAAAGTTGGTTGGCTGTGGCATTCTCAGATACAAATTTTGATTTTTTCCCACCACATTATGTTTTGGCATTTCCATGACTTACCTATTTGAGACAGCACTGTGTTACAAAGAAGTATGGTTTGAAGGAAGATTCCTAAAGAATGATAACACCCTTTCTTTCAACAAGCATTATATTTAAAGAAGACATTACAATGTAAAAGTGGAACGCCCTTAAGAAAATGTGTATTAGATTAACTCATTAAGGATAGTTAAGGAAAAAATATAAGAAATTTTTCTATTTATGTAGGTGTCATTGCCTTTAGAATCACGAAAAACATCTGCCTAGAGTATTTATTGCTTAGACAAATGGATGTAAAAGTGGAGGCTGCACAACATTGAATTATCCCGATGTTTCAGAGTGTCAGAAAACTGTATTTTGTATTTAACAGCTCTTTTAGAGTGTGTTTGCATATGGGGGTTTAGTTTCTTACTGGTTACTGTATTGTCACAGAGCCGCAGATCTCATATCAGAAACACACGTGGATAAAGGATGACCACTTGTCACCTTACCAGGCTAGTCCGAGAAAGTTTGTTTTTTCCAGACAAGCTTACAAAAGCACTAGGACTTAGGAGAAAAAAAAATTTTGGACTGAAAAAAGTACAACAGATATGGCTTGAAAACAAAATCCTAATTATTCAGAAGCTGGATAATGGCACGATAAACACCCCCTCCCCAACCACCACCACCCGATGATATGTTATGCCGTTTGGCATTTCCTTTGAAATAATCCATTCAGTGCACTCATCAGGGTAGGGGTGTAGGCAGGGGTACATATGAAACAAGTTTGTTTATCTATTAATTGTTGAAACTAGGTGATGGAGACATGGAAGTTCGTTATACCATTTTTCTCTACTTTTATGTCTGTTGTAAATTTTCCATGATAAAAAATTTTTTAAACTTTGCCCACCAAAGCACACTCAGAACTAAGTTCTTCCTGTTTCAATGGCACAAGTGCCATTGGTTATTGTTTTCATCATGTAGAAGGACAAAGAGGAAAATTTGCTTAGTAATGCCAAGGTTTATAACACTAACAAATAAATGATAGAAATGGGAGGAGTCAGCGCCTTGTTTATATGTCTTTCTCAAGGCCAGCCGTTTTTGGATTCTACTCACAGACAGAGTATTCTTGTCCAATGTCCAATAGATAATTTCACTCTTCTTTGTATTTAGCACTATACTTTTCATGTTAGTACAGGATGTTTGTTATATGTTTTACTTCCATATAGAAAGTTAATTCCTTTCTAGTTGGAACTAAATCTGTTGATCATTAAACTGTGTAAAGAAAGGTGAGTTGTACCTACTTCTTAGTTCTTTTTTGTCATGAGGAAAATCCAAGCATTAAATGGTCATATATCTGCCCCAATGACTTTTATATCTTTAAAAAAGTCATTGTGTGTGTATATAATTTTTATCTCCACATTTTTAGATGCAAACAAGTGAAGTCATATTTCATCACTCCTCTCACTTACTTTGAAAGTAATTCTGATGTAGGCAATTCGTTTTTTATCTCATTAATACTGTGATTATACCTTCCCTACCCTAATCAATGGAATAATATTTTTAAAGTATGTTCCATATAGGGTACTTCTTTTTTTTTTATAGTATCATCATTACTTTTATTTATTTTTTAAATATATTTTATTGATTATGCTATTACAGTTGTCCCATTTCTCCCCCATCATTCCCCTCCACCCTGCATGCCCTCTCCTACCCACATTCCCCCCCTTTAGTTCATGTCCATGTGTCATAAGTTCTTTAGCTTCTACATTTCCCACACTATTCTTGCCCTCCCCCTGTCTATTTTCTACCCACCATCTATGCGACTTATTCTCTGTACCTTTTCCCCCTCTCTCCTCCTCCCACCCGCCCTGTTGCTAACCCTCCATATGATCTCCATTTCTGTGGTTCTGTTCTTGTTCTCGTTGTTTGCTTAGTTTGCTTTTGTTTTAGGTGTGGTTCTTAATAGCTGTGAGTTTGCTGTCTTTTCACTGTCATATTTTTTATCTTCTTTTTCTTAGATAAGTCCCTTTAACATTTCATAGAATAAGGGCTTGGTGATGATCAACTACTTGAACTTGACCTTATCTGAGAAGCACTTTATCTTCCCTTCCTTTCTAAATGACAGCTTTGCTGGATAGAGCAATTTTGGATATAGGTCCCTGCCTTTCAAGACTTCATATATTTCTTTCCAGCCCCTTCTTGCCTGTAAGGTCTCTTTTGAGAAATCAGCTGACAGCCTAATGGGAACTCCTTTGTAGGTGACTGTCCCCTTATCCCTTGCTGCTTCTAGAATTCTCTGCTTCATTTGAATCTTGGCTAATGTAATTACGATGTGCCTTGGTGTGTTCCTCCTTGGGTCCGACTTCTTTGGGACTCTCTGAGCTTCCTGGACGTCCTGGTAGTCTATTTCCTTTGCCAGATTGGGGAAGTTCTCCTTTATTATTTGTTCAAATAAGTTTTCCACTCGTTGCTCTTCTTCTTCCCCTTCTGGGACCCCTATAATTCGGATGTTGGAACGTTTAACGATGTCCTGGAGGTTCCTAAGTCTCTCCTCATTTTTTTGAATTCTTGTTTCTTCCTTGTTTTCTGTTTGGTTGTTAGTTTCTTCCTTCTGGTCTACTCCATTGATGTGAGTCTCAGTTTTCCTCCCATCTCTATTGGTTCCCCATACATTTTCCTTCATTTCACATATTGTAGCCTGCATTTTTTCATCTAATTTGTGAGCAAAATCAACCAATTCTGTGAGCATCCTAATGACCAGTGCTTTGAACTGTGCCTCTGATAGGTTGGCTATCTCTTCACGGCTTAGAGGAATTGGCTCTGGGGCTTTCATTTGGTCTCCGGTTTGAGCCATTTTGGGTGGGGTTTTTTTGTTTTGTTTTGTTTTGGTTTTAGTCTGGTCGCAGCTATTACGTATGAGGGGTGGAGCCTTAGGTGTTCCTCGGGGCGGGGCAGCCCAGTCGCTGGGTTGTGACGCTGTATGTGGGTGCGGGGTCCGAGAGGGAACAATGGCGCCTGCTCCGCTCTCTCCTGGATTCAGTCCCTTTCGCCACTTCCCCTTTACCTGGACCGTCTGCACACGTGAATGTGGGACCACCTGGTCAGCCAGCTGCCTTGTGCAGCCTCACTGGGTCTGCACAGTTGCCACCCCGTGCCCGGGGTCCACCGCTGCTGCTTGCGTTCCAGGTCTGCACCTTCACTTTTTCCTGCCGCAACTCCACCCCTCTTACTGGTCTGGATGAATGGTTGTTGGACTTCCATACAGTTCAATTTTCTATTAGCTCTGATTGTTTTCTTGTTTCTAAATTTTTGTTGTCCTTAATTTTGGTTGTGAGAGGAGGCACATTGTGTCCACCTACGCCTCCATCTTGGCCGGAAGTCCATATAGGGTACTTCTGAAAATAAATTATGTTAACCCCTCATTTTGCAAGCTGATGAAAGAATACTGTAAAATAGCAGATAAACAATGCATGGCTGTTTTTCTGTTAGTATAAGCAATGTCTAAATACCACAAACAGAAGAGACAGAACACTAATAGAATCTTAGATCTGAAAGAGTGGCCTTCAGGTTATTTCTGGGGAAGTGGATGAAAGTTACACAGTACATTTGTCACACTGGAATATAATTTTTTAATCTTACCTATAAATTGGCTTAATCAGTTGTTAGGATGTTTATCCCAGTTATGTTTATGTCTTCACTCAGTAGTACTATAGCATATGCAGAGTAAGAACTTGGGTAGCAACTACTGGTCATGACAATGGCATATGATCTTGACACGGGAGCACCGAGATGACATCCAGTTTTGTAATACACTGCTCAGCAGGGAAGTGCCGAACTAGGGAGCATGCTAAGTACTGCACCTTAGAACCACTTGGACATGCTTTATGAAACACCAGCGCCAGGTCCCACCCCAAACCAGTGAAACCAGAGTCTCTGGAGATCGGGGACTGGGTAATGATTCTAAATCACACTGAGATGTATGCATCCAACCATAGTACTACCTTCAAATATTCTAAGTAGCTTGCAAGTTGGAGGGGAGAGTAAAAATCACCATCCCTATATCAGACCTACTAAATCTGACTCTTGTGGTGGTGTTGCAGGGGTGCTGGTATAGGGTCGATGGGAAAAGCTCTATAGGTTTTTGCTAATGTTGTTTAGTGTTTCTCTGATGAGTTTCATGATTACTTAGATTTAGGTATCACTGTTCCAGAGAACACCATCTTCTTTAAATCAAAATGATACAGATTTAAATATATGTAATATTATAAATATACTATATATGTGTGTGTGTATATATATACATATATATTATGTATCACATATGTATATGTATATATTATACATGTGTGTATAAAAACACTTCTGTGTGTCTGGCATTTGCTTTCCATGACCCTTCCCAGGCCTACAAACCTTGAAGCTTCAGCCTTGCTCCTTACCCTCAGCCTTGTCTCTCCTTAGAGAAGGACCATTTACCTGTTCCACCTGTTCACACACTGTCATCACTGTTAGTTTTGTACTTATGTTAGATAAACCAGAGGCTTTTAGGAAACAAGACATAAGGAACTGAGAAGAAGGGCTGTCATCCTTTGTGTTTCTGGCTTCCAGTTATCTGCAGTCATGTACATTTTAATTCTTCAGGAAGTCTTACTTTCACATGCCTATTAATGTCACTTTTTATAATCATTAGTTAATAAGTCAAGCTTGAAATATAAAATTGGGCCTCTTCAGATGCAAACACAGGGATAGCCAGTCAGCCTCAGATTTGGCCCTGGCCTCATTCTGATGGCCCTGGCCTCATTCCATTATAAGAATGAAACTCCATTGTTATTAAGATGGCACCTCACCACAGGAATCCTGACTCAGCCCCTGAGAAGCTTGCACAATGCCATGAGATAGGTTCCCTGCAGGGAAGGGCTTTTTCTCATTTATGTTTGCATCCTTTCTTGCTTAGCTACGTGTCAAGCAGGACTTGCATTATTCTTATATTAAATAATGATCAAAAATAGGAGCTAATATTTACTGAGCACTTGTTATGTGTCAAGCCTATTATAACGGTTTCACATGTATCAACTCAATCAGTTCTCACAACAGCCCTGCTAAGGAGTTGTTGTTATTTCATATTACAGCTGAGAAAACTAAAATACAAAGAAATTATAAAACCTTCCCCAAGTTACACAGTTTTTAAGTGATGGAGCTAGAATTCAACCTACAGAGAGTAACTCCATGGCTTACACCTGTAACGATTACTCACCTAATAAGCAATTGTTAAGTGAGCACATGATGGTGAACATCTTACTCCCAAACCTAATACAGAACTCTAATTAAAAAAAAAAATACTTGGAATGTACCTTTGTGCTGGTTAAAGGACCAAGTTGGTTCTTGGGCTTAAACACCAATCTTAGAATGAGCAAAACAAAAAAGGCACACCCTCCTTCACCCTCTCATAGCTTCAGGCTGTCTGCTCACACTGAAGGGGTGATACAGAGGGTGCTGGGTGGAGACTCATAGTAGAACACCAAAAGAAAGTGGTAACCTCCACAACAGGTGAAGAAAAGCTCTTATCTCCTCTGAAAGTTTTATCCCCAGAATATGTTGCTCAGTTGCCAACCTAGAATCCAACTTCAAATGCACACTCTGCCCCCATGGAGAGAAATGAAGAGTGGTCAGGGGAACAGAGCCCAGTGCTAGGCGTCCTTTAGGATAGAGATCCACCAACAGTTTCAACAGGGAGAACCTGGTAGAGAGATTAACATCATTCTGAGAGTCACCATGTGTCCTTATTGTTTTATCTAGAAATATTACAAATTCCAAGTACATCAAATAAATTCCTATTTTGATGTTCAGATGACAACGCCTCCATGGGCAAATACATATGATATGAGGTTAAGTAGCCAGTTGGGATTGCCCTCTTCATTATCAGGTGTAATCAAGAGTTAACTTCTTTGTGCAAATTATTTCTTTGCCAGATTTTGTTGCTAAGAGGAAATTTAGCTTGAGGTTAAATTTCAGGTAGGCAGTTACCTACATTAAGCTAAACAAAAAGATCAGATCATCATGCTGTTTTTCACTTTTAAATTTAATTAATGGACCAAAAAATTCAAATGTAGTACATATCTAGATGAGTAATTTTATTCTTTTAATCCACTGAAGCAAAATATTCACATTTAAAAACTGAACATCCAAATTTGTTCTATTATCATTAGTTACGGTTATTTGTGTGTTTGATGGTTTGTTCATACGTAATAAAAGATTTTTAATTAGCCCTGACCAGTGTGGCTCAGTAGGTTGGACATTGTCCTGAAAAGCAAAAGGTCCCTGGTTTGTACTCCCTGTCAGGGCATGTGCCTGGGCTTCTGGCTGGTTGGGGCACATGCAAGAGGCAACTGATCACTGTATCTCTCATACATCGAGATTTCTCTCCCTCTCTTTCTCCCTCTTTTCCCCTCTCTCTAAGAATAAATAAATAAAATCTTTTTTAAAAAAATCTTTAATTAAAATGTAATGCTCAACTTTTGTAAAAGCATTTCTTTGATCCTCTGCAAGAATACTACTTATAAAACTAAACTACTTAGAAAAAGGATTATTTATAGCAGCCTACATATTCAACTCATATCAATTTTTCAGTCCTGTAAAAGTGTTGATTTTTGTTACAAAAGAATTAGCACCCTGTTATGACATCTTCAAGAGAAAATGATCGAAATATTTTTTTAAATTGCAAAATTGCAGGAAAAGTGTTTGACCAGTGAGTTATCAGATTAATTTGTTTATGCAGTAGAAGAAAGTGGCAATGAGTTAAAAGGTGCTATCTTGCTAGACACCTGGATATAGTATTACTTGGTTTCAGACTAATCACAGAATTTAGGATGTTGTAGCTATATCATATACAGCATATATTATGAAGCGAACTTCTGAATTTTTTGTTGTTTGATCTTTATATTTAAAAATTATTTCTCTTTTAAAAAGGACCCACTTTTAAATTGTCCCTAGGCACCACAGAAACTCAATAATATTCTTGTTTGTATTGATGATTCGAAATCACCACTAGAAGATTTTTATTTTCAAACATATATGTACAAAAAAATAAATCCAACACTACACTCTTTTAGCCAATAATTCTCTCAATCATCAGCATCAATTCCATTTCCCCTAATAGATCCAGGATGAATTAAACACCATCAAAGTATTGTCTTCAATCATCAAAATAGGTATAGAGCCCTGACTGGTGTAGCTCAGTGAATTGAGCACTGGCCTGCAAACCAAAGAGTCACTGGTTCGATTCCCAGTCAGGGCACATGCCTGGGTTACGAGCCAGGCCCCCGGTGAGGGGCACATAAGAAGCAACCACACATTGATGTTTCTTCCCCCCCCCAACCCCCTGCCACTTCTCCCCTGTCTAAAATTAAATAAATAAAATCTTTAAAAAAATAGGTATAGAGCTTCTCATTCATTCCTAAGGACACTTAAAACCTCTTTTCCAGTTTTCTCACACTCAGCCACGGTTGTAGAGCATCTATTCGACATGTGCTGGAATCACTAACGGGCTTGACTTCGAATATCTTTATTGTAGATATTGGTTAAAAACAACAAACAAGATCACCACTGACAACAGGTTTTATTGGTGGACACGCAGTATGTGGAGAGCAGGAGCAGGGATCAGAGCAAGCCCCTGCTACTGTCCTACTTACTACATGTGCGTCTGGAGCTACTAAATTTACACGCGCCCTTTCCCTCACTTGAAAAAAAAAAACATGAAGCATTTAGGAAGGAGGACATCAGAGAACTTTTACAAAGTACCTGGTTTACAACAGCTTCTGTTCTGTAACTGATGGTTACTCTTTTAAACTAAAATTTTAATTTTTTTCAGAATAGATTTTAGCACCTGGGGAGGGAAAATTTACTTATCTATCTTGTCATAATGAATTTGAATTTTTTTAGAGAAATTGACAGTTCGTTAAAAAATTAAGCAATAGCAGATGTAATTAGCTGAAAATCCACACTATCTATCTTATCATAATGAATGTGAATTTTTCTTTAGAGAAGTTGATTGTTAAAAAATTAAGCAATAGCAGATTTAAGTAGCTGAAAATCCATATTAATTATGTCATTTTTGGCTTTTGTACATCACTTAGATAATAACTTTTCTCTTAATGACACTTAAGAAAAATAACCAAAGACTGTACAGACAAAATATTTAACATTCATGAGCTATAATATATTTTAAATTACCACTCCTGTGTTTGTCTGTCTCTTCTCAAAGGAGTAAATCATTTCTAGCCTTTTTAAAATAATTTCTTTTGCTCAAAAATGTGTTAAAGGCCCTGGCTGGTGTAGCTCAGTGGATTGAGCGCGGGCCTGCGAACCAAAGGATCGTGGTTTGATTCCCACTCAGGGCACATGCCTGGGTTGCAGGCCAGTTCCCAGTAGGGAATGCTCGAAAGGCAACCACACATTGATGTTTCTCTCCCATTCTCCTTCCCTTCCCTTCTAAAGATAAATAAATAAAATCTTTAAAAATATATATTTAAAAAAACGTGTTAAAGTTTTAATTATGTGACTTTTTGGCCCAAGTGTATTGGTAATTTTGAACTCAATATGTTAATAAATTTGTATAGACTTTTGAAAAATTTAATAGCATTAAAATTGGAAAAAATATTGCTCAGCCATATAAACATAATTTCCCACACTACAGATTAAAATTATATTATTTGTTAGATACCTCCCATTCTCAAGTCTGATTTTTGGACTATATTGTTAAATTTTGAGTGACTGATCATTTTTGAAGCTCTCATAAATAAGTCTACTTATTTGTAAATATGTTACTCTATTAACTGAAAAGTTTAGTGTGTTAATGTATTCTTTATATTTTTGAGAATGATTATCAAGTTGTAAAGATATTTCCGATAACATATAATTTAAAATCCTAGTCTACTTATATTTTAAGTGATGTGATTTAGGTTTGTTTTTAAAAGTTTATTTGATTTCAGTATTTATTACTGTTACATTTTAGAAGACTATCAAGATATGATATTGAGATTTGAGTTCTTGAATGTAAAGGGAGCTATTCCTTGCAGCCTGATTCACACTGAAAATAAAATGATCAATATATTCATGTTAGTTTTCGGTTTGTGTTACATTGTTTTAATGTTTGAGTAAACTGTTTTTCCTCGTGTTTAATAATTTCTCTTACCCTTAAAATGTTTAATTTGAAAGCATTGACATCTTTTGTGACTAGAAATTAAACACGCCAACAAAAAAAGTCTCTATTAAAATAATTGTTTTTTTCAGGTTTTCTTTTATTATATTAGTTATGGTTGGTTTGACAAGTCAAGAATTGTAGTTATCAATATAAAAACATCTATTTTAGACATTGAAATATTTACTCTAGCTACAGATATATTTTATCTCAAACTTACTATGGTTATTGCGCAAAGTAGATTCAGCACTGATGATTTAGTAAATTATAATCCTAGTCTGTAAATTAAATTTATTTCAACCATATTAAATAATAATATAACCTTCTAAAGAAGTTAGATTTTCTGTCTTTAAAATGTTTTTGTCATGGAAATTTTCGAACATTAACAAATGTCTCTACAAAAAAACTGTAATGAAACCCTATGTACATATTACCCAACTTTACCTGTTACCAGTAGACAATTAAACTTTCATTTATACTCTCATGTTCTCTACTCTCTTCCCACACACTGAATTATTTTGAAGCAAATCCAAGAAAAATTATGATATGTTTACAAGTAACAATTCGTATGACATTTAATCATTTAATGAACAGCATGTTTGGCTGTGTTTAACATTTGGCTGTATTTCGGCTAGCTGCAAATTCATAGATGGTTGACCATTTACCTCTTGTATAGTGTTATTGTTTTTAGACAAATGGAAAGCATTGAATTCTCTTAGGGATTAGTTGTCATAGTTTAATACTAGAGCACTCTGACATATGTAAATCGTAATAAAGGCGGGAAGGATATGTGAATATGGATGGCCTGATAGAATGCCTGGAGTTACTTTATATTATGTTTCCTAGCAGTATGGCAGAAGGGAAAAAAACACACAAGAGATCAGTCTAAGGAGTTCCACTCAGGGCAGTTTGAAAACACATATCACAGGCACAAAGAGAATAGATATGAAACGCTGACAAGCTTTCAACAGAAAAGCCAGAATGTTCTCTGAGGTAAGCCTGGAATAGCTCCATGGTATGCACCACCTCCACTGAACTTTTAGCTTTCTCCTGAGACATTTGGCAGCATGCCCTATCAGCCCGATGGCAGCGGTACAAGGACTAATCATCCTTAGACGTGGCATGCTCTGAAGGTGCGTATAATTCTTTCAAAAACTGAAATAGGATCACAAGACTGAGGCATCTATTTCCAATTAATTTGGTCACAGGAGTTTATCTGTCATCTTTGTTCTGTCACAGCAGTTTGTGGTAAACCTGCTTCACATGGATTATCAAATATTAAGAACAGTGGATTGCAGAATTTTCCCCCTAGTCAATTCCTATTTTGTCACTTTTGGTTTAAAGTAGATGAAACTAGCTATGGGTTTAAAAATGAACTTGACATTTTCAAACTTCCATGAAAAGGAATTGGTCAAACTTCTGGCACGATGACATAGTAGGTTATCGTATACACCATACTAATTCATTCTGATTTTCTACAAAAGCTTAGTACAAAGTTTTTAATTTAGAAAAGTATATACAACTTCAGCAACAAAAATATTTTCTTGCTTTAGCACAAAAATGCACATGTGAGAACTCTGTGCACAATATTTTTATTGTGTACTGAAATGAATATACTAATTTTCTGAATAGTAGCTCTCAATATGTAAATATCTTTTATCCACCTTAAAAGTATAAAAAATTATTTTCCTCTCTATGATCATATAAGTCCAGTGTGAAACAGGTGGAAATTTAGATGGCATGCTATCTATTTTTATTTTTCATTTGACTTTTATATAACTATTTTAGGCTATTTTGGGTTCAAGAAACAAAGCCTTGCTTGGGTTTGAGCAGGGACCCAGGTCGTTAGGATGCAATGTATGTTATAGCAAGTGGGCACACCTGGAACTCATGGGCATCTGGCAACTAAAGGTGTATGGCTGGCCTCCTGTGTAGAGGACTAGACCTTTGTTAATATTGTCATTCCAACAACATGCAGTCGCTGGTTAATAGTGAGATAACCATGTCTGAATTCTGTAGAAATAAAAATTAAGTACAACTTGCATTACAAATTTATAAAATCATATAGTTTGTAGGTCCATTGTAGGAGATTGAAATGGGACTATGCCTCTTGAAAGTGTTTCAAATATCGAAACTTGCCTTCGTAATAGCTCAGGGAAGTTAATATTATCATCTCAGAATAACCTGTCTAATTTGATGCAACCAGCCCATGAGGGGGAAAGCTGAGAATCAAAAAACCCCACCTTACAAACCCCAAGGCTGTGTTTGCTCCCAGAGCACACAGTCTGCCCCTGACGGAAATAACAAGACTTAAAAATCACTTATGTTTAAGGGGCAGCATTGGCTACTCCATTTCTTCTTTCGTACCTCAGTTCTTTTTTGTTCACTTCATGGCAGGTCGAACCAACCCAGAATACCCCTCCCACCTTTCTTGTTGTGTCTTCCTCTTCTTCCTGTCTCTCTCTCAACTTCTATTATTCCTCACCCTGCCCAACCCCTTCCATTTCCATTTCTGATGTGTGTTAATGCAGGTGGGGTGCGATGCATCCACCCAAAATAATTTGGCAGACACAGCAAAGTGTCAATTTCCAGTCCTACCCAGACTCTACCCTCCTCTCCTTCCTGGCTTGGCTGTCCTGACATTCGTACTATTTAGAAATGCTACTTTGTGATAGCCCTTAGAGGCTGTAGTTTTAGTCTCTGAATTTCCTGATTAATTTGTTTGTTTTGTGAAGAGCGGTTCCCCATCACTCATGTTCCCCTATCCCTTGGCCATACCATATTGATTTTGTTTAGGAAGTCCATTTGTTGTTCTTCAAAAGGCAAAGAAAGTCTTGTTCTGTGCAGCTCAGACAGATAGCAGCCAGGTTTCTTCCAGAGCAAACAGCAGGGCAGCAACTAAGTCTAGGGAAGGAAATGGCATCAAAGAGAAGCCATCCCGTCCACTCCTGGTGAAGGAGAAGAGGACTCTTAGGAGAGTAAGGAAAGGGAGAAGTGGAGACTGATAGAAGGGAGAAGTGATTCAGGAAAAAAAAAAAAGGGAATGACTTGATAAAAACAGGCAACTTGTAACCTGACAGCCAACCTCCCAGATTTTTTTCCAAGTCTAGCCACACAGGTGTGTTCCCCATAGCCCAAAGTGGCGGTGGGGCCTGAGGGGAGCACTGTGGTCAGAGCCAGGGAACATGAAAACCACTCCTTTGGTTGCCAACCTCATCTTGATTATAATGGAAATGCTGCCAGACCCTTAATTATGAAAGTACAACAGGGCATTAATATAATTCGTCACCTTTTAGAAGGAGTACTTGTGGGCTATTTACTAGAAATCTATTAAATATGACACGAATACAAATTGCACTCCATTTCTTAACATGACATTGTAATCAGGATGCATGTGCAGTAAAATGGTTTATAGCCCCTTGTCTGCGAGTCCTATCAACCTAAAATCTACATAAATAAAGTGTAGCCAGGCAACACCCTCAGCAATAGGATGTGTTTTTGCTCTGGTTTTCAGTAAAGTTTCATTTTGAAATATTAGTGTTGTTTCCATAGCAGTTTCATTGCCATGTATTATATGCATCAATGCACTGAGTTAAAGGATTATAAAACAGAGTACTTCTTAGTCATGTTACTGAATGTCAAAGGATTTGTTTTTATATGAACCCGGTACATTTCCTTAACATCCTAATATAAAAGTCTTCTGTATAGATAAGGTCAATATTGATGGCCAGTGCTAGAATCATGTAAAGTATGCCCTGATGTATCTTAAAGTAAAAATACCCTTGTAACTCTTCTGTTTACAAATGAAAGAAAAACCATTCATGTGTTATCTACACACCAGTTAAAGATGAGAATCTCTCTGACTTTAAGTGGAGAGTAATGTTATTTTCAAATGTATTTTACCTTTGTGCTCAGGTTCATCTTAGTCTTTTTTTTTTTTCCACCTGAAGAGTATTATGTGAAACTCTCTTTGTTAAGTTAACATTATAGTCAGGACCCTCTCGGCATTACTCTAAAATTGTATTAGAAATGTTGCCCAGTGAACAAGCTGTCATGTTTATCATTTTCAGAATCAGGCTTAGTTCAGATCTCTTGGTACATATTTCTCTAATAAACTTAAATGCAAACATACCTTCTCCATCAGGAGGTGTTTTGTTTCCGGCAGTAATGAAGGGAAGTGGTAGAAGAGGCCAACCAACACCGTGAAGCACAGAAGTCATCTGGGCGTGGCTCTAGAATAAATATTTGTTTTTCCTTACCCTGTTTATTCATTGGTTTTTCTCCCCTTCACATGCTGGCAGGCATATCAAGGAGAATGTTTTTCTTGTATAATGTCCCCTGCCCTGGTGCCATGTTATGTTACGCTTTAAAACAGAAGCTGCCACTGGCAACCCCGATTTCTTTAAAGAAAACACACTTTCTTCTGGCTGGAGTAGAGCCAGTGTTCATTGTGCCAGTGGGACGCTCTAAGCTGAATGGAGTGGGTCAGGGTGTCAATTAATCCTTCTTCCTCCACCATTCCCTGCTTGGAATGAACGACTTTCCACCTCTGCTCTTTCTTGTTCTGTTCCTTAGCAAGGGTTTCCTCCCCTTGGCACACCTCTGTCCCTGTGGAGACAGTGAAGAATACTGACCCACAGCTGTGGCCCGCCCCCCGCTTGTGATCATTTTCTTAGGTGTATCTGTGACCAGCCCAGAGGTGCAGAAACAGAAAAGAAAAAAATATTAAGACAACATCAGAATTCTGGCTACCAGGCCTTGCTTTGGCTATGAAGGGGATGATCAGGTCCATAGTATTAATTTTCACCTCCAGGTCTCTTTTTTATTTAGCCTTTTCTCTTCTCCCAACATGAACTCTTGCTCAAACTAAATGGCTTCTTCTCACTCTGCCCTAAACATTCCATCCTCAGTCCAGTTTCTGTGACCTTGGCCATGCCCCAAATGTCCTCCGTCTTCCCCTCAATATCCTGTCTCATCTCCTCTGTGAATATCAGTTCCCTAATAACAGCAAAGTACTTACTCATTTTCCTATGTCTCCCAGAATTGAATACAGGGTGTTTTACTAAGGAGACATACTGAATATCTGTTGAGTCAAAAATATTAAGTAAAATTTCTGTGTAGTTGTAGACCTGTTTTGTCTTTAGAATTAAGGTTAAGGATTTGTGAGGGTGCATCTTCATGCATTTATATTTTAAACTGTTCTTGTTAATGATTATTTATTTTTACTTCTGTTCTCTTTCTTTGTATATCTTAAATGTAAGTAAACAGGACATATTTCCTGAAATCTGAAGAATGAAAATAATCCTTTCATTGTATTCAAGTATATACATGCCCCCCAAATTAATGTTCTCTGAAGGGCAGTTCAGGGTTCATGATGAAGACTTGTTAAAATGAAACAATAAAAGTCCTCGTTAGCTATTAGTCCCAAAATAGAAATGGTCATTATCAGTAATCAAGCCCTGTAATAGAGTCTTACTCTTTTATTGGAGACCGAAATGTTTGCTGCCTCATTTCCAGAAGGGGCTTGTGAGAGAATTAGTGACTGAAGTCACAGCTGTCAGACTCTGGAGAATCAGCAAGGCATGCTGGGTTAGAAAACCAGCTTTCCAAAGGGTCAAGGAAGCAGAAACTGATTTCTCACACATCATTACACGGTTTAACTAACATAACAAATGCCAAATAATTGCTGGCACTAATGGGTAGGTGGGTGTTTACTTGGTGTGGTTACCATGGATTCCTTTAGCATTGATGGGCCTGCCATGATTGAAATGCTAGAAATTTAAGGAAATAGCAATGATATGACTAGCCTGACTCAATAATTAAAAAAAGGGTTTATATGGCCCTGGTTGGTGTGGCACAGTGGATTGAGTGCCAGCTTGCAAACCAAAGGGTCACTGGTTTGATTCCCAGTCGGGATACATGCCTGGGTCGTGAGCCAGGTCTCCTGTAGGGGGCACACAAGAGGCAACCACACTCTGATGTTTCTCTCCTTCTTTTTCTCCTTCCCTTCCCCTCTCTCTAAAAAATAAATAAATAAAATATTTAAAAAATAAAAATAAAAAGGATTTATCTGAAAGACAATTAAAATTGCTGTCATCCCTTGGTATCCATGGGGGATAGATTCTAGGACACACCTTTCCCCCCAGAACTGCTACCAAAATTCACATGTTCCAGTTCCTTCTGTAAAAATGGTGTCATATTAGCATATAGCCTACTCATGTCTTCCCATGTATTTGAAATCATCTCTAAATTAGTTATAATACTGAATATAATTTAAATGATATATAAACAGTTATACTGTATTGTTTAGGCAATAATGACAAGAAAAATAAATCTACATATTCAGTATAGTGCAACCATTGTAGGCCTAATTATATAGCGCCTATTGGCAACAACATAACATTTTGTAAAGAATATTTTTGGTTGTATCAGTGGATGCAGAACCTGAGGATCTGGAGGGCTGACTGTCCAGTATGCCCAACTTGCTTTGATTTAATATACTATACTATCCTATGAGATTTGTTTCATTATTATGTAATTGTATTTAATTTTTTTCCTTTTTACCTTTTTTAATCATCGTTCAATTATAGTTATCCCCATTTCCCCCCATTGCTCCCCCTTGCCCTGACCACCCCCCTCGCACGTCCAAGGAGGTTATGTGTGTGTGTGTGTGTGTGTGTGTGTGTGTGTGTGTGTTTATTGAGCCATTGAATTTATTCATAACATCTATTGAGCTCCTAATGTGTGTCATGCAATGGAAAAAGCACTTCACATGCACTATCCCATTTAATTTTCATTATATGTTGTATAATCATTCCCAATTTACAGATTACAAAACTGAGGTACAGACAGGTTAAGTAACTCGTTGGTGATATCACATCAAGTAAGTAGTAGACCGAGAATTTAACCCTATTGGGCCCTAGAGCCTTTGCCTCAATCCTTGTGTGTGGTTGTCTACCCAGCAGCATCACCATTACCTAGAAACTTGTTGAAAATGCAAATTTGGAGTCCCCACTACAGCCCCACTGAATAAAAAAACCCTGGGAGTGGGACTAGCAATGTGCTTTCACCAGCTCTCCGAGGTGATTCTGAAGTTTGAGAATCACGGCTTTGCACCACTCTCCCCTTTTCAAGCCTGAGTTCCTGGCCAGCTTTCCTGGCCTGCATCTATCTGCCCCAGCTGCAGCTTCTTCCTGACTCTAACGCCGCACCACCCGCCCCCTTCATCCTCTTGTAATCACCTTGCTGTCTTTGATGCATCCAACCCTACAAGGACTTTTACTTACATTTATTGAAAGAACAAACTATGTACTAGGTTTCTCTCTCGAACAAGCACTTTATCTGATGGTTATCTGATCACTATTATGAACCTGCTAACCAGAGAAATGCACATATTTGTGTCCATGTAGAATTTGTTAATCATGCTTCCCAAGAGGCAATTCAGGGATATCCATGAAGACCAGGTGACGACTCTCAGGCAAGGCTGGAAAGATTGCCAAGGCCCAGTTCATCTTTGTTCATTAGTATTATTTGTTTGAAAGAAAATGTGACCCCTGACAATTATTTATGCACAAACTTAAGTAAGACTAAATAAACTTAGTCTCAGTTTTTTCTCAGTAAGTTAGAGGTAATAATGCCTACCTTATAGGATCTTTGAAGTTTAACATTAATACATTTAAAGCTCCTACCATTATGGAGGGGCACTTATTAAGTTGTATATGTGTATTCCTTATCATTTGGAAAATACAGAAAATTATGAAGAAAATAAATTACCCACAAATAAAATAAATCACTCAGAAAGGATCATAGTTACTTTTCATTTCAAAAACATGTTTGGGATATGCACAGTGTAGTTTCCCTCTTTTTACTGAACAGTATATTATGGTTCTCTGTAAACATGCTTAGGAAGAATCATCTTCAATGAATAATTAAGTATAATACATGAATAAGGCTTAGCCCCTGCCTGTGTACACCCACTATGTATTTTTTGTCCTGTAACTGTGACAAGGGATGAGCGCTTCTTAATTTTAACGTGGTACTTAAATAGCAAACACCCTTGAGATTTCCAGACCCCTTCTCCAGTCAATTCCTGATGATAATGAGTTTGGAAAGAAGGAAGAGAAAAAAGATGAATGTGGATTTAAAATCTCTCATTCTCCCAGTGTATTCTAATACTCATAATTAATTTCCACTGTGAAACTAGAGTCGGTTGTGTTTTATCTTTAGATGCTATAGTTGGAGACCTCAGTTTAAACACTGTTCATATTGACCTCTGTTCCATGATGTTTTTTACTGTCTTTTTTTCTCTAATTGCTTACCATAACACGAATTGTCTCAAAAACAGAAAAATGTCACTAAAACATTTTTTGAAAATGAAATGTGTCCTTTTTCTACACACATCCTACCTCCCATAATTCTTCCCTCACTGTTGTCTGGTATAGACATCTCCAAATAGAGTGAAAGCCCAAATTACAGAGCTGCGGGACATCGTGGGCCAACCCCTCCTGCCCTCAGCTCCTTGCCACCAGTGTCACCACCACCTAGGCTTTGAGTTGACACATCTTGAGCCCTGAGAGGGATAGGATAGGGTCTTTTTATTTCATTTTTGCCCAGTGCTAGTACTGCATAAAATTAACAGTTTACCCAATAACTCTTTGTTGACAATATTATGTATTAGCTTCATATAAGCATGAACAATTCAAATATCTTTTTTCATTTTACTTAAGATCTTCTTAAATCATGTCAGTCGTTGTAGGTTTAAGGAAAATCTAGCAATGAGAAGGAAAGTTACAGAAAGAGAATCCTATATTCTTCTGTTTCCTTAACTTAAAATGTTCTTTATAATTAGAACCAGTGGAGATAAGATAGACTTTTAAAATGAATTCGTGATTCCTCCGAGTGGTTGTGTGTCAGCCTTGGCAGAAGTCATCATGCATCACATATAACATCTGGAGATTTATGATTCCTTGGGAAATGATAGCAGAATTGCAGGCTTCTCAGAACTCTATTTGGCTTTTAAACTTTTTAATATTAACACCTTTTTATTTGTGTAGAAAATGACATCTATTCATAGTCAAATATTTGAAAGATGTAGAAATTGTAAGGGAAAAAATCACTATCACCAGCATTGAAATATACAAACATAAATATTCTAACACTTTAATTTCCTGCTATCATGCCCACATTTGTTAAATGTATTAGAAAACAAAGTTTGGAGTAAACTAACATTTATATCCATTTAGTTATTATGCAACAATTTTACAATGTCCCCAGTATTCGTATAATTATCTTCATGTTAGAATATTAAACATATCCTCCATAAAACTTTGTTATCTATATTGGTCAACCATCTTTGAGTTTCTTTTCTGAAAAATCAGATTTAACTAAGGTAGGACACAAAGAACAATCTAATAGGGGCAAGACTCCTTATTGAACCTTATAAATGGACTCTGATATTATTTATACACTTGTTATTTCAAAAACTCCAATTATCATTGTAATAAAAATGAACTGTCAAACTACATCTAGATTGATTCAGATTCCACATATCCTTTTTTGACTACTAGAATTCTTCTTTTTTGTTACTGAAAAAAACAGTAGGTTCATTCTTCCCATTTCAATTCATAAGTCAAATTTCTTTAATCCTAATGCCATTACAATGGAAAACACTATAATAAAAATATATCCAAATCTATGGCATTTTTTTTCAAGTACTCTGTAATGGAATAGATTGTACCAAAATAAATTTTAAAAACATGTTAATTTTAAAAGGTTTCATCTACATTTTCATTCTTGAAATTTATGTAAAATAAAAATCAAGTACCATATAGTATTTAGCAAGAATACATTATATAAGCTGATGATATACTAGAATTGAAATTATATATTATTTCTTTATATGATCTGTTTATTCGACCTTGGGCTTAATCCTATTAAATAAACATATTTCAAGAACAGTAATGAAAAATAAGCTTACTATGAGGAAGTCAATTTCCATGTTTTTGGCAAGGCTTATTAATTGATAGATTTGCATTGCCCAGCCTGTCTTGTCTTGGATGTGCTAATGAGCAGTTAAGCCAATACAGGAAGAAAGGAAGGAAGAGAAAAAGCATTTGAGCGTATTTATAGGCAATCCATAGCTCAATGACTAAACACTGAATATCTGAGAATTGATTTTATAAAATAGCATATTTTAAGAATGAGACCTTTCTGAAGTCCTTTTACTCCCAGAACAAAGAGTATAATCTTACTGTGTTATTAAGATGCTTGTCTAGGGTAGGCTTTCGATATAAATAAATGATGCATTAACATTATATGCAGACAGAGTGTACACACCAGCAGAAATCTAAATGGGGGAGAATTATATTTATAGAATGCAATTCCAAGGTTAGCTCACTAACTCTTTGCTGAATATCACAGCTTAGATTTTTTTCTTAATTTGATATATGTTACTTTTTCTGTTAAGAGCAGGTACCTCTTTATCAAACATTCCATAAATCTGAGTCTAGTGAGATAATTTTTTGTAATTCTTCCTTGACCCATTTCTGTGCAGTTTTGTAAACATCTAACAAATGGTTGCACAAAACAACCTAGTAATCTAAAGAACTGAAGTTGGAACTAAAAGAAATTAGGAAATCATCTAAGACTCTGTATAGCAATTAAATTTTCAGTCAATAAATATTTTTGATTAACTGACCGGGCAGTGTTCCTTAAGGAACACTGTTGTTAATTGTTTGTAGGTTTTAGATGTTGGTTATAGTTTTGGGAGATTGTAACACCAGTGACAAATGTTGTCTGATAGAAATTGCCCTAGGATCAAATATTTTTGAATGGAAATTAGATAAGTTAAAAATTACCAATGAAGAAAGCCTTTACAACTATTAAGACATAATTGTTTTACCCTTTTTTGTTTAAATGCATAAACAGGGCATCTAGGTTGTAGTTTAGAAGGTAATGGGTTGTTTTTAGTTGAAGTCATTTAACTTTGAAGTTACTTTTCACTAATTTTTGTCTCTCTGTGCAGTTGCTCAGTAAGTATTGATATTTTGTTAAGTCATTCAGCAACTTTATCTCATGCCAGTACCATTATCATGGTCACCAGGATTGATAAGGTCCCTTCCTTTAGCTTCTTATATTGACTTAAACATCTTTTTACATTTTAAATAGCTAAATAATTTGATATTACTTCATTTTTTTAAGTTCCACAGTGACAATAAAGTATGGTAAAGATCACCATCACAAAACATTGGTAATAATTTTATCTTTCTGTTTGGTGCACAGGAAATCTACCCAGTGTTATATAATTTCCTTCCATGATGAAGTATTAATCCACACAGACTAAAGGAAAGCAATGGATGGGGTCATTATCAATTTACTATTACCTTTCATTCAACTTCATAAACTGTTGCTCTTTATCAAAAACGAAGAGTTTGTCTAACTAGATCTCATCACAATTAGGTACACGTGCATTTTTTACCCTCTGAAATCCTTATCCTAAGCCACAGGGGCCTTCGGGATCTTCAGGCTTCAGTCTGGTGCCCATGTTAGAATCTGTTCTGCATTTTCATTCTTTCCTGGGTGACAAATAAAAGGCATACTGATTAAGTTTGGAGATTACGCTAAGCTAACAGGAGTTACAGACACTTGAAAAGCTAGAACCTGCATTCAAAATGATCTTAATAAATTATATAAATCACATTTCGAAAATATGGAACAAAGTCAAGGTTATATCCTGAGCGAGAAAAGCAAACTATGCTGTGAGCAGAGGGAGGAAGATTGTCAAAGCCCAAATCAAACAAGGAAAAGACTGTGAGCTCAAGGGGAGTCAGCAGAGTGGTGCTTACCCGAAACCAGATCACAAAGGTCCGCTTTGCTCTGCGAAAGGCCCCCTGAGCTCATTTGTGGCCAGAACTAGAGAGCATTAAGATGAGGTGCACCTGGACCATGCTCCACACCCCAAAGCCCTAGTTCAACGAGCTGGTGAGAGCAGGCACAGAAAGTGTTGCATGTGCTCAGGGCACCTTTAAACAGCTATTCACAGAGAGCGTATGGTGCCAGACCCTCTTCGGTCACCAGATATTCAGAGAGTGCATGAGGACTAAGAGGCACTGAGAGGTGGTAAGAGTTCGTTGGCTTTAGCAAAGCATGCTATAAAACACATGTGATACTAGGATTTAGGGAGTTAGGAAGTAATCCTTTGTTATGTTTGGCGTTGCATAAGCTTTTATTAAACTATTTTGTCGACTTTGAGGTTGCACATTTTAAAAGGAAGTGTGAAAATTGGAAAAGGTCTGTAGAACAACAGAAATGCTTAATGGGATGTAAAATAGGTCATGTGGGGAAAGATTAAAGGAGTTTGGTTGCTTAGCCAGGAAAATAGAAAGCTAAGAGATGACTTAATAACTATCTTATAGTATACAGGGGCTTAGGAAGAAGAATGCTGATCAGTTCTCCATTCCCAAAGAAGGAAGAATAAAGTAAAAGTAGCAAGGGAGAGTTTGCTTTTACATTGGAAGGGATTTCTTGATTATAAATTACCATTAAACATTGTCTAAGGCTACCAAGAGACCATCTAATCTATGAAGGTTTTAAAATGGAATGAATACCCACCTGGTTGGAAGCCTTACGAGTTGGCCTGCTTTATGGTGGAACTGAGCCAAACAACTTCCTGAGGAATTTAACAGTTCTGTCATGGTTATAAAATATCAGGATCATCTTCCTTGCTTACCTATCTGTAAAGATAAATTTACATTCTTTCCAGAAGGCTTTATTTGACAATGTCAAGAGATGACTTTGCTTACTATTTTTCTATCTATAAATAAGTATACATCTTACTTTGTTTTCTTTCACTTATTCAACAAGTGTCTATGGATTGCTGTCACCCTGCAAAGTACTGTGCTCAAGCCTATGTGATACAATAATTGGATATCCCTTTATTCTTACTTCACAAACATTTGCTGGGCATCTCCCCTGTGCTAAAAACAATGCCACATACTCCGAATTAAAATGCATGTGCAAAGATGCCACTAAAGATCTCAGAGTTTAGTGAGTAAGCAAGCAGAATTGCAATGTATTATGATGTAGCCTGTGCCAACCGTATGAGGAGGCAGCCTTGAGACACATGGGCACAGTGGCTACATCCTGAACAGGTTGTGGTAGTTTCTGGAGTTGGGGAAGCATTTGCTGGAGGGGTTGGGCTGAGCTGAATTGGGCATGTGGTAGGAAGGGAGCCCAGCATTCTCTAAAATGCCAAGAGTACTAATCATATGAACTGATTGTTTCTACCTAGCAAGATATATCAAAACATTTGTTTCATTTTTATCAACTAAAATGTTATTGATTCTGTCCTCTGCCCTTTCTTTGATCTTTAATAAAACAATGAAATCTGATTTACAGTCAGCTCTGTTATAAGGTAGCGTACATGTTTCTAAATTCATTCTGCTGCATAGAAAATTGTAGGTTACAGGGAAATGGGGTTAGAGGTAAACACTCAAAGACTTCATCAGGGACACACAAAAGTTTTTAAAAGGTAGGAGCCTAATAAAAATGGTAGCACAATTTTAAACATGTTAAATAGTTGAGGGGTACATGCTAATACTACAGTAGTACAGAGATACTACAATAAGTGTGGCAGTGTACCTTGAAAAAGATTTGGAGTTGTGGAAGTCAGAGAGTAAAGTGGTGGAAGTAGATGATCTGGAATTCAGTGGAAAGTTGTGACAGCAGATGGGTATGAATGTGGCTCATAGTTGAGTCATAATCCAGGAAGTGCAAGTAGAAGTTTGAGATGTGTGCTTGCATGTGTTTTGTGAATTGCTTCATAGTTTAGTTCTGCTGGGTACGGTATTCTCTGCTCACTTGGTGCATGTCGCCAAGAACTCCGCATAAACAAACGTGAAATTTGCATTATGCTCAAATTGTTCCCTAATACATCAATCGTGTTGGAACAAATTTGCAATTTCAAAACAAGAACTGTGTATGGTTGCAAATTAAGTTCAGAATTTTTTTTACTCAACTCCTGAAATTTCCAGCATAATATATTTAGATTTTATTGGACATATCAGGATTCCTCATACACCCAGTTTTCTTCTTAACTAATGCTGACATAAGCAACTTCCATTTCTTCCAGAGCAACATTTTCCTCTCAACTTCTCTAACAGGGGAACATCTGCAGGGAACTTGGCAAGACAGGTGAAAGGGTATTTTGCAGTCTGAGCTTCGGTATCTGCCGCAATCCTTGGAGAGATGCAGTAACAAAGACGGGAGGTGTTTTTCACTCTGGCAAGGTAACTGGCCAAAAACTGCAAAGGAAAAATCATGGAATTGTGGGCCATGGATCGCCTTCTGCTACCAGGCACGCAGAGAGCCTGCCTGTATGGGTCGAAGTGCTGCCTTATAGTGGGGAGCCAGTAGGTCCACGGACTCACTCTCTCTTTGGCAGTGGGCAGAGATTCTGGCCGAGGGGAAGAGGAAAACCTAACTGGAGAAAATTAAAGTTAAGGACAGGGGATGTTTTGGTATCTGTGCAATGTGGTAGATTATTTTTTTTTCCATCTCATTCAAGTGTTGCTGCTAGAAAGGCTTCTCTTCGTGACATTATCTAAGGCAGAAAAGAATAGACAGCTTTGGATTTGAATTGGTAGCAGAGTAATCATGAGCAGTCGTGGTGTTTTCTTGAAGTGGCCAGAGTCCCCTTGTTCATGCTGAACTCCTGAATTGCAAGCCCAGCAAGAGGAAACAGTTTTGTCTCCCCAATTAGATAGCCCCAGTAAAAAGCTGGGGTTTGAGGGGTTAAATTACACCAGATGATAAAATCCTCACGTAGCCATAAGCAAACATTCAGCTGACAGAAATGTTATTGTATGTTCTCTCTTTGAAAGTCTTAAGATATGCTTAGGTTAATTAGATTTCCAAATATGCAAATATAGCCTAGTGAGGTTTTTCTGAAATGTACCACTTTAAAATTATGTAGCATGGCATTAGTGTTCAAAATATGGAATTGTAAGACTTAGCCTGAATAGCTTACTAACATATCATATAAATTCATAATTGATCAAACCCATTTATTCCCCACTGTCCACATTATTCTGTTCAAATTGAGTTAGAAAGTTTTATGGAAATTAGGTTTTCTAGCATGCTTCAGGAAAGATCAAGGAGTAGTTTAAATTACAGCAATAGTTCTTCAAAAAAATGCCAATTCACTTGTCTGATACCAGCACTTCCAGTGTGCTCAGTTAGGGAATACGGGGCTTCTCCAGCCTTGAGACATGGATCACCTAAAGAAAATTAAAGCACGAACTTTCATCTTAACGGGGTGGGTGGGGGGTGGGTGGAAATATTTTAGCAAGGACATCTGAAATGATTTGATATTGTTCACCAGCTTTGCCAGTGAGTGATTTTATGATTTCAACTTTTGAAGAGCTTTTTTTTTTTTTTTTTGAAATACTAGATTTTCCTTTAGAAATGTGTCCTTTATTTGGGTGTTCTCTATAAACAATTTTCTGGTTAACTGAAATGTTCATGCAGTGTCAGTTAAATAATGAACTATTTTTCCTGGAAGCCTTTCTAAAATGCCTTACATCTTTTAATGCTTTTTTAAACGGTGTACATGTAATAAAATATACTAACCATAAGCCAACAATTTCTGGATAACTCAGATGTGCTGAGCCCACAGGGCCCAGTGAGGTGTGGAAGGCTATTTATCGACATTTTTAATGAACTACACCACAAGGTTGGCAAACGTTTTCGGTAAAGGGCCTGATAGTAAATATTTTAAGTCTTGTAGGCCATGTGGGCTCTGGTGCTGCAACTCCACCCTGCCCCCACACTGCCAGGGCAGTGGCGATGACAACTAGTGAATGAGCGCAGCTGATTTCCAGTACCACTTGGGGACTGAACAGGCAGAGGTTGACTTCAGCCCGCGGGCTGTAGCTACACAACCTCTGACCTCAGCTACCCTCTTTAAGTTCCTCGCGGTCATTTCTTAAAGTTTTGATGTTCTTATCTTTTTCCTCCCCTTAAGCAATATCTCACCCCGTTCTGTTTATTGCTTTGATGTGATCTGGAATACAAGAAAAAAAATCTAGCTTGTTAGAACTGTACCTAAAATAAGAGTTACTAGACTACAAGGGAAGGTGGAAAGGCTTTCTGGTGAAGAAAGTACATAGTGCACTTACTGTGACTTGACTTCTGAATGCTTGCTCAGTGGCCATTTGTAATTTACTTATAGGTTCTTAATCAAACTGTTGGTGTGTAAAATAATTTTCATGTTAAAAGAATTTTGTTGTGGATTGATGGGGTTTCATAACTATATATTTGCTTAAAACTAAGAATAAGTTTTTCAACCACATTTTCATGGGCACAGTTTAGCATGTCTCGTCCAGCATTCTCCACATTTATGAATGGTTTATCAAGAGTAACAGATGTGTCTGCTTTAAAGAAGAGACTAAATTGCCTTTCAGATTAAAAGAAATCGCCCTACCCTCACCATGATGAGTGTACTGTGTTATACTTACTCTTAGATTTACTTTATTCAAATACCGAAACTTAGTTTTAGAGTTATTAGGAACTCTGCCCACATAGCTGAGTTGTTGAGAGCACTGGACCTGGGTTCAAATGGTAGCGCGATCACTTAGCTGTGTGATGTTAGGCAAGTTACTTAGCTTCTCTAAGCCTCAACTATTTTCCATCCATAAACGGGGGAGACAAGGGTACCTACCTGAGAGCACGGTTGTTCCATTTTTGGGTTGTTTTTTTTTTTTTGGTGTCATTGCCCTTATTACTCCTCTTTTTTCTCCTCCTTTCCTCAAATCAACTATAAGTTTAAAACTTAACATGTTGTTTAAAACTTAACATGTTATTTAAATTAAACGATCCTTTTTCTTTTCAGTTCATCAATGAAACAGACACAACCTGAGATTAAATGATACAATTTGCCTCATTTTCAAATAGTTGACCACCATGATACATGAAATATAGGTAGTGAAGATCTGTAACATAAAAAAAGCTATATCCAAGCACAGAAAATATTTGTCTATCACTTTTGATATTATACTATTGGATGTTCAAGGTATTATTTACATCTCATTTTAGATATATGCTAGGTAAAATACGTTGTACTGAACCATTTTGAAATAAAGTCTGCCAGCTCCAGAAGAAGTGATAAGTTCAGTTTTAACATTGGTCAGCAACCTCTTCCAGGCCTGTACATCTGAGACATTCCAGAGATTTAATTCTGCCATTCAGTTTTCTCCTTGCTGCCACTGGAAGACTTTAGGAAAATCTAGCTTTTACAAGGCAGCAGTTATCCAACGGTTATGTTCTAGTAATTTCTACAGAAGCATCATCCTCAGTCTCTTTTGTAGACACAGTGTAAAGTGGTGTACCAAAAAGAGATGATCTAAACTCACAAGGACATGGCACCTGATGATGATATGAATGGTATAGTTAACATAAAGTACCCTGTGTGGGTAATTAGGCAAATCACATCCGTACCCAGAGCAAGTTACTTAATTTTTCCAGGCAAGAATTGTCCCATCTTTAAAATGAGAAGATGGGACTTTAGGTATTACGATGATAGAATAAAAACATTTTTACACTCTCCTCTTGAAAATAACCCCCAAAACTAGGAAAAAGAAGCACAATTGTGATTAAAGTAGATCACCTTAGCCTCAAAATACAACCTGTAAAGCTGAAAAGCAAATAGAAGAATGATAAATAATTGGGATAATGAAAAAGTTTTGGAAATGAATAGTGATGATGGATGTACAACAATGTGAGTATAATTGTTGCCACCAAACGCTGTGCTCAAAATGGCAAATTTTTAATATATATTTATCACAATAAAAATAATTTTTAAAGGGATGAGAAGCGGTTTATTTGAGAGAAGGGAGGTCAAGCAAAAATGCTTGCAAATTGAGAATGCCAAAGAACAGCTAGCCAATTTGCCACCCAGAAAAGTCTCAGAAATTGAAAGCCAGATAGTAATGAAAGTGAGAGTATCGAAAGCAGTGATTGCTTGGAAATGTATACAATTGCAACTAGACCCCTAGGTCTCTCCCACCCTCACATTTCATTGTTCCTGCTTGGGTGACCACACCACTTACATCCCCATAAGCAGTGCTCTGAAAACCGAATCAGAGAATCTCAGGACTTGGAAACTGCAGGGACTGGAGAGAGTGAGGGACCCTGCTAAAAACATGGGTGGAAGTCTGGTACTCTTCTCCTGGAGACCTCCAAACTGCAGATAGTCAGGGCTCATCCCTGTGAGCTTTCTCATTTGAAAGGTCACAGCTGATTTGAAAACATGGAGGGGAAGAGCCCCAGCAGTGGCTGAAAGAGCCGAAAGTCGTTTCCTCTGGAGAGGAGGAGCGGAAGGGATGGGACGGGACAAGTGCCCCTGGGTTTTGAACAGGCCTTTTATTATTGTTAGATTCCCAAACTACATGCATGTAAAGCTTTGGGGTTTTTTAAGGATTACAGTAGATTTAAAAGACGTAAGGGATGATTTCTAAGAGCCCATCTTGCCTTTTGTTTGTTTTAGTCTTATTCAATCTTATTTTCTTTTATAGAAAATACTGTTTCTAGACTCAACTTTTTTCTTTAAGGGAAGAAAATCACTAAAATAACTTTTTCTAAGGAGTGCTAATTGATGTCATCATGTTTTGTGTGTTGTGTGTGTTTGTAATTAGATACATATTTCCCCCTCCGATATGCCTGTACACTAGACTGTATCCACTTCAATATCACTAAATTGGTCCTAACTCGGAATGTCTAATAGTACAACCTGGACTGGGCCTACCTCCATTCTCATATTTTTCTATGAAGAAACCATTGACTAGGTAATGGAAGGGGGTACATTTAAACACATATTTGAATGAGAAATGTCTTCCCCGACAGCTAGCCACTTTGCATTTACCTAGAGAATATTTGCTAATTATAGTGTCGTATCTATACCTTCAATAAGTTAAAGGATTTTATGTTTTGCAGCATCTTATTTCCATATAGAGATATCTCACTGGCCTACTCACTAATGGGTTGATATTTTAATTCATTTTTATGTATCTAAACAATGAGTTGAACTACCAGACACTGTTATAATAGGTATTTTTCAGCAGACGACTGCAGTTCATTTATGCAGTTCTTTGTGTTTGCTCCTATGAAAAGACCATTTTCATCTTTTGTTTTTTATTTTCCAAACATACAAGGGTCACTAAACCTCTTTAGAAATTGCTTTTGAATAGTCATTCTTTGTGCGGAAAAACTACAGTATATTCCTTAAGTGAAATTCAATCAACTACTTTTATGGTAACTGGGCTTAAGACATCAGTGAAAATACCCACACAAGCTCTTAAGATTAAGGCATTTGTTTCAGCTGACTTTAGTATGTACTTATCCATTGTGCATCAAATAATGAGCAAAATAGCCAGATTTCTAATAAGTAAGTACAATATAGACAAAAGAGAACACTGATTTAAGGTCCTAGTGTCAAATGCGGTGAAACACTCTGTTTATAGCAGGTCAGGCTTGGGTTTACAATTAGCACTAATTACTGAGAAAAAAATCAAAACCTCAGCTTTAAGGAAGGACACTTTTCACTGCAAGATCAAAGCCAGTCTCTGCAGAATAGGGAAGCCTGTACCACTTAATTGCACTGAAGTGCTAATTGGATTGTAAGGAACTTTCATGAGTTCCTCCAATTAGCCAGCCATCCCTGATGAAATCAGAAAAGAGGAGATTATGAGTTCTTAGAGCTTTTGTCTATGTGGTTGCCATTTGTATACCTGAGTGAATGTAGCTTTGCCTTCTTTTTATGCAAACTGAGGTCTTTGGGGTCTCAGTTATTAGCTTCTATAAATAGCCTTGGTGGTAAAGCTATCCATTCCATATAAACTCTTAACTGTGTGCTAATGATAATGGGACAACATTTAATGGGAGCTATCATTTTTATTCAGATTCTTCATCTAAAATATGAGTTGGTGCAGCTTCCTGGCTCAGGATTGTCACTCATGCAGTTAGAATCCATTTAGGATATTTCTATTACATTTGGTATTTGTATTACATTTAAATATTTTTCACTTTGGGTAATTTTTTTGAAAGGAATAGATAATCAGTAATTTCATGGTGTTTATTCTCTAAGTAATAATTTTTATCCCTGAGAATTATTCATGGCTCTAATTGTGCTTTGCCCAAACACTGCATCCCCCGTGACTTTCATTGTTGTTGTTTGATCATATAGGGCAGCAACAAATCTGTCAGCTCACCACATGTAAGCCCATATGACAAAGTGATCTCTGGGCAAAATTATCCTTTTGGATCAAGAAAATGGGGACCTTTGCTTGATGCCAGGCCGTCCGTATGAAAAGTGAAGGGAAAAATCGGCAGCTGTGCAGTGAATTCCCCCTGTCTATATTAGAATGGGACTGTAATTAATCTTAAAAAGCTCCTACTGACATGAAAATGATTCCACTTTATTCACATTCCTCAAACTTTTTTTGTTTGGACATTTGCCTAGGTGATAAATGTGCTAGGTCTCCTTCGTACCAGCAGAGGAAGACAAACTTAAGCATGTGTCCAGAATTTTTAGTTGTTCTGAATTATCTGATGATTAATCTCATTCACTCAAAAAGAATCTGCTTCCCACACTTCACTTTCTGTTAAATAAACCCTAGAATGAGTTTCCAAATAATAAAATTGTTGATTAGCTTATCCAAAATTTGAGTATGCTAAAGATGACAGAAAACACAGCCGTCGTAGAGAAGAAACGCAATTGATTTCCATGCTCCCAGAGGTAAATGTGTTTCATGCCCAGTTTTGTGTTTTATAATGAATGGAGATGTTATGTAATAATGGAACCTACCACGTATTCAGTCTGTACTGTTAGGCATTTTACATGCTTGATCTCTCTTACAATGACACTCTAAGTGAAAGTGGTGCTGTCCTCATGTCACAGGTAAGAAAACGGAAGCTTAGCGAGGTCCAGTCGCACAGCTGTTAAGTGACACAGCTACTGACGAGAGAAGCCAGGATTAAAATCCAGTTTTTTTCTGACTTCAAAGTCTTAGCTCTCAGCTCATTAAAATTAGTGATCTTATACTTCCCCACATGTTTAGTCATAGCACCTTATACATATGTTATACAGGACTGTAATTTATATCCGTATGGTTTTTTGTTTGTTTGTTTAATTCTTCGTTGGTCATTTTGAAAGCAAGGGACTGTGTCCATCTTACTCACTGGTGCTTAATTAGAGTGCGTGGCCCACAGCAAGCGCACACTTCACAGATGGGTGAGCGTGCCAGCGCCAGAGCCGTAGACTTCTGACTCCCGAGCTCATGTTTTAAGTATTCTGGTAAGGTTCTGAAATTTATAAAGTTAATGTTTTGTTTAGTAAAAGATCAGGATTCTGTAAATAAAAATAACAAAACACTCTATTCTTTGATAGTTGTGATTACCTCTTCCAAGTATTTTGAGTGTTTTCTTCATCATGAACATATAATTATAGCAAGAATCTTCTGTAAAGGAGGATGGGTTTTGTAACATGACATTATTCAGATAAGCTTTTTAGAGTTAGGTTAGTGGGTGGTATGCATTCTTTAAAATAACTGCCTTCTCTAAAAAATGTATACTCTGTCTCATTCTGACATGCCTACAAGGACTCCCATATATATCTTGAAATTGTTAAAGTTGGTAAAAGAAATTTATCAGTGGTGTAAATTTATCGATATCCACTTCTGTTGTAATTATGAAAAAAATAATTATCTTATTATTAGGCAAGTTTCCGTAAATAAAATGGAAAGTTATTCATTAAAAAGAACAGTGAAAATATACCTTACACTTGCTCTGTTAATTAGCCTCAAAGAAACTGGCCTGTGGACATATTCTAAAATGCATTAAAGAATGTAAGAAACAAGATTAAAAAAATCCCATTTGTCATGTGAGGTAATAGCAATAACTTTTATGTAATGGTCTGCTAAATTTTTCATCTAAATAATATTTATTTTCCTATTAATATATATTTCTCATCTATAACGGGAATAAAGCATCTGCCAAAATTAAAGGGCATCTTTCATATGTTGTATAGGACACTCGACAGGGTAGACGGTCAGTAGCTATGTAATAGCAGACTGTTAGCAGTCGCAGTGAAAGCATGGGTTGTTAAAGTGTCGCTAATGGTACTTCATTCAACATGAAGTTTTGTACTGTACATCCTAACATATATATATACATACTTTTATACATATTTTAATTTTTGGTAAAGTAAAATATGCTTAACAAAATTTACCTTTTTAACTATTTGTAAATGTACAATTCAGTGGCATTAAGTACATTCACAGTGTTATGCAAGTATTCTCACTATTAGTTTCCAGAACTTTCTAAACAGAAACTGTGTATATGTTTTACGTTAAATTATTATTAATTTTTAAAGAATTAGACAACAAAAATACATTGAATAGATCTTAGTGAACATTTACTGTGTTCCCCTTTCTAATTACAAATGCACTTCACTCCCCTATGAGTCACATTTATCATAAGGAGTTAATCAATAAAAGTTAGCATTATAAAAATCTTCATCTTCACTTCTCCAGACTCTAGAAACCCATTTCCCATCCTTTATTGCCTCCCAACTGTTCTCACATACACATGCCCCAACCACTTGTAATAAAACAGTTTAGCTGAGAAAGCTGAGTAACTGAGATAGGGTTCTCACATCCAAACGAAAGCATTCTCAAACCAGGTGTTTCTTAAGAAATAAATGTTTATCAGGAAAAACATTTTACATTAGTTCCACTTTACCGCATTGTTTCAGGTTTTGACTGATTGTATTTTCCCCATGAGTTTGAATCATCTATGACTATTCCCCTGTCCTTGCCCCACTCTTGGTACCCACTCCCTACGGACATTGCCTTCGTTAATCAAAAGTCAAGTTTTGATTAATCAAAACTGAAGTTTCCGTGTCCGCGCCTATCCTACCTAAAGAATCCCTGGGTCCCCACTTCTTTGCAGCCATGCTAGTTCTTACTATTGCTTTGTGCTCAGCTCAGACTTTGCCTTCTCCAAAAAACCTTCCCTGGGACCCGTCCAACCTACCTCTCCTCTGTACCCCCATAACTTCCTGTGCCTACCCTCTGGTAGTCTGCATCACCTCTACTGAGAATAAATACTCTCCTTTCTTCTAGATTGGGGACTGCCTAAGGTTTGGTGTTGTGACTTATAAATATTTCTCTCCCTATTCCCTAGCACAGTACCTGGCACAGAGTCAGTAAATAGTTGCTAAATAAGCACTATAGTATTTTTTCAACTGTAGTGAACCTGTCCCACCCAAGTACAATGGATTGCTGTATTTGTATTTTCAGTCTACTGGGAACCTGTGGGGATTATTCCTGAGAGCAGAAGACTGAGCAACTGTGTGTGTCAGGAGACTTAGTGAGAGAAGCGGGAGTCCTGGAACTGTGGGCAAATGAGTGGGCTCTGGCTCACACAAAAGGCGAGGTATCCAGAGGAGCAAAAATAAAAAGGAATTGAGAACCAGCAAAAAACACTGTTCTCCAAATTTGCCTTCTGCCCATATCATTCCTTTTCTTGATTAATCTGAATATCAGTTTCCACAACAGAATAAGGCTCTGGGACTTGTGTGCCATGTGAAAAGGAAGGTACACAGATTAATTTTAGTCACTGAGAACAGATCTACTGCAACATTCCCTGAAGTAAGTATAGATTTTATTACAAAGTGCTGAATAAGCCTCCCAGAGCTTTTCTTGCCTTTGTGAGGCCATGTTAATTTTCCAAAGGCAAAAAAAAAAAAAAGTATAAAAAAAACCCCAGGGAACTCTGAGACCATTTCTAGCCAAAAGTTTAGCAAATCACTTTAAGCTTTATTCTGTGTCAAACAACACCCTGTTGGAATGGACCTGAAACCGATGTTTTCAGGAACAAGTGGCAGACGTAGTCCTCATGTTAGAAGCATTACAACAAAACTTCGTACATTGGGGGTGTGAGCTTTGTTTGCATAATAAAGCTACTCCTATTAAAATATAACATAAGATGGGGCGATTAACATGTTTTTAACAGTATGCATTGACATGTACAAAGCAAACTAATGAATTTCATGAGTGAGTGAAAGAGCTGGGGTGTGAGGTTGATTAGAACCATGTGAAAGGCAGGTGCGGCAGATTGTAAACTACATTCAGAAATAAAACCTATCTGGACAATGAAGAGCGGCCTGCATGTGTATGAGTGAGTGCGTGTGTGGTTATATAATAGGCCTACATATTAAATAATGATCATGACTGACTCAAAATGCTTTAATTTTCAGTGTAACTGAATAAAAGTAAGTTGAAAATGCACAAGGTTCTTCAAAAACGATTCCTGAACACTCTTCTTTATAAAAGAAGTTTTGTACTCTACTACACCCACAGTTCTGTGATTTGTAGTTTCACCTTTTCAGCATCCAAAACTAAAGTAGTGATCAGCCCTGAACGTGGAGGGCCTCGCCAGCTAGGAAGAGAACAATTCCAGGGCCCAAACACTAGTCAGAAATATCACGGGGTATTTATTGTGCATGTAAGAGAAGGCCCTTTGATGTCAGCGCCAAGGCTGTTACCATGGAGACCACGTGATTCGAGTCACTTCTTGATACTAAAGCACCTGATTTTCATATCTCCACTAATTTCCATAGAACCTTGTCCATACTTGACATTTTAAACTCTAATATGGCAGAATTTATTTTAAGAAAATGTGAGATCTCCCCATCATTCATAAAGCTAAAGATACAAAATCCTGAGAGATGTGCAATAATCCCACTGAAATTTGCACTTGATGAAATTTTTCCTTTGTTCCTTTATTTTCTTATTTTTAGAATCATGTCATAATTGTTTTCCTTGTAATTTTGAATGTTATTCTTTTAATTTAGATGCCTCTGAGAAAGCACAGGCCTGCCTAACATAAGGAAAAGTTATCTCTTTGGGTCACACGGTATTAGCTGGCAGCCACATAATCTGGGAAGAGACAAGAGACTGTTGTTTAGGGACATGCCAGGGGCACCCATAGAAGTGTTTATTTTAAAGTTCTTGCACCTTTTGTCAAAGAAGGGAGGCCAGAACTTCAGTGATCCCAAAGCCTCCATTAGCTTTGTACTATGCTTAGGCTGCCGAGGAATAAGTCACAGCTTGGACATAAGCAGCAGTCACTGAGGGGGTGGCTATTGAAGGATGGGGGGCAGGGAGGAAACCTTATAACTTCTCATTTATGGTTGAGGAAGGGATGCTTAAGGATATATTTTTCAATGTGTACAAAATACAAACATGCCACAGGTCACATTTTAAAGTAAAGAACCTGTGGTTTCTTATACATTGTTTCTAATTCGTCATGTTGTTTCCACTGAGCTCTAGTTGTGTAACATCAATTAGAGATAAAATTAAAGAGGAAGTGGATGATTTTTTTTAAAATACAGCTTTAAGCCCTGGTCAGTGTGGCTCAGTTGGTTGGAGCATTATCCTGTACATCTAAGTCTTGGGTTCGATCCAAGGTTAGCGCACATACTTAGGTTGTAGGTTCAATCTCAGGTTGGGGAGCATCTGCAAGGTGACCAATCAATTTTTCTCCCTTACATCTATGTCTCTCTCTCTCTTTCTCACTGTCTCTCTCCCTCTCTTTCTTCCTCTCTCTAAAATCAGTAAACATATCTTCAGGTGAGGACTTAAAAATAAAGTAAATAAAAATGAGGCTGTAAGGCAAAGGAGTACATAAGAAATATCTCTACATTAAACAGCTAAGCCATTTGTGTTTTGGTGCTTTTAAGGACAGGTTAACTTGTGGCTGGCATAACTATAGAGAGCTAAATAATTTCGGCTTTTCTCTCTTCACAAAGGAAACAGGAAAAGTTGTAGGAGATTTCGATTATCAAATTTTGAGCTGGCCAAAGAGCAGATCACTCTGAAGTCTGTGCAGTATATCTGTAGTTCTGAAAGTAAAGATTTTGTATTAGGCAAGAGGAGTCTCAAAACTGAATAACGGGAACCATTGATGGCTGATAAAGGAGATATTTAAACTTACTGTACGAAAAAAAATAAAAGAACAGTTTTATGTGCTGAGTACAACTGACAAAAAACAGAATCTGGGCTCTCTTTTCTCCTTCTATTTTTACTCATGATTCACTTTTTCCCCCAAGCCCCTGCATGCCTGTGTACCACAGTTGACTCATAATCATAAGGCAGATAATTATGCTCTCCACCTGGATCACATGGCCATCAGTCCTAGTTCAACCTGGATCTTTTCTCTGTCGCGTCAACAGTTAGGAATTCATTATGTGGATGCAGGCCTCATGCACTGCACATGATGCCTGGGTCCCAAACTGCTGTTCAAGGGCACATTCTCATGTTGGTATCTCTCACTCCATTGAGTCACCTAGGTCATCTTAAAACTGCTCAGTGAGAATGGGTTTATTTTAAATTTTTTTCTCAATCCAACTGAATTGATAGGAAGTTTCTACTACAGTTATTTTAGATATTTGCGAACTGTGTGCTCTGTAGTCAAAACATGATCAAAAGTGCTTACTTTCATTACATGTACATAAGTGTGTTTGGGCATACAAAGCAGCTGAGGTTGTACCTGAGTTAGATGGAGAAATGCAGTGGTCCCCTGTTTGAGGACTCAAATATTACCAATGAGTAAAAATCTCTTTGAAGCTCTGAAAGATGACGTGCAACTTCTTCTTCACTAATATCAGTTTTAAGTATAGTACTTTTTAAGTAGTGTATTTCTAAATACACAGGGGTGGGTGAAAGTAGGTTTACAGTTGTTTGTATGGAAAATAATACAATGATTAATAAATATAATACAAGAATAAACTCTGTTTCACATACTCAAACTGTAAACCTACTTTCCCCCACCCCTGTATATTCTAAAAGGAATTAAAGATTCTTTTCTTCCTGAGTGATTTTTCTTTGATAATTTGGCCTGAAGCCATTTTTTTCTAACTAATGAAAAAATCTTGTTTCTTTTCTCCTTTTTCCAGCATTAGAACTGTTTATTAGCATGTTACTTCCTGATCACATTAATTGGCTGAATACCGTGGAGCAGTCGGTGGAAGCAGATGTTGTTTACACCCACTCTTCCTGGGTCTCTGTCTCCATTATCCTCACCTGGATTACTTACAGAGCCAGCGCCCTTTGTCTTCCTGGCTGTGTGCTTCTGGTGTAGAGGTTCTTAATCAGTGACACTAGAAGGTTGAGAAAGCAGAAAGAAAAGAAAAAAATAATCAAGAGATGACTACATTTAAGCAAAGCAGTGAAACTCTGTAAACTCAAAATTAAAGGAATCAACTTTACAGTCCTGAAGGTGAAAAATTATGTCCTAATTTTAAATGTGAAATTGATGCAAATTCATTTGCTACCTCGCAACACTATCAGTGCCTAGATTTGGGGCATAGAGAAAATCTAAAAATTTACATTTATTTTGGAACCATGTCTTCTTGGTGCCTTTCTTGCCTTTCCCCTAAACTGACCAATAAGTGGTCCATCTTCTGCCTGCTCCCACAAAACTGCTTTTGTGATATATGAGTAAAACTTCTCCGGGTTTCATCATATTTCATCTTGGGGAGTTACTAGCATACTACCCCAGAATAGTTAGTTTTTTGGTGCTGATTTGAGGTACATTCTGAGGACTAGCTGCAGAACAAGCTAATTGTTGATGTGAAAGTTGAACTAATGCTATCTTGAAGAGCCTCCTGTGTGTCAGCCTCTTAACACAAATGATTTTTAATCCCCAAGGCACCTCTATGAGGTAGTCAAATTCTTATTTTCAAGCTGAGGAGCCCAGATCTCAGGGATCCGAAGTCACTTGCCTAAAATTAAATTTGCAAGGGAAGGATAAGAGTCCAAACTTTCAATCTACCTGAGCTCGGACCGCAACATCTTTTGCCATGGAAAGAAAGCTAGAGAAACCAGCACCAAGCTCTGTGTAAGTAAGTGGCCAACCAACTTCCTTCCACGGCACTGGTTCTGAAACCTTATTGTGCGAAGTAAGTACATGGGAAGCAAAGTAGAACTGCAGGTTCCTTACCATACCTGCAGAGATTCCAGGAATCTGAATTGTTAACAAGTACACCAAGTAATTCTGAAGTAAATATCCACATTGCAAATCACATTTCTAAAGGTATTAATAAAATTATCTGTACCTATCTATCCATCCAACCATCCATCATGTATATGTATATCTGGAAGAGTTGGCATAATAATCTTTAGCATGTTAAAGATTATTATGGTAGCATGGTAAAAATACTTGAAGGAAAAAGAAATTGACTTCTCTTGCTCCATGATGGTTAAGTTCCAACGTCAGGACCTTGACAATCTAAGCATTCCTCTCTGTCCACTTTCTTTCCACAAGAAAGCTGAAGGGTTGGTTTTACTTTCTTTAGATTAATTCAAGAGGTTATTGGTTGTGGAGTTAAGTCATTTCAAGTGTTGCTAAAGTGTTTTCATTTTAATAAAATCAGAATTTTAAGATTGATATCAATTGGTATTTTGAGAAACCTTTTTGTTTTTTACACTTTTAACCATGGACATCGGTTTCAATGAGTGGACACAGCTTATTTCAAAAGCTCTTTGGGAGGTGGGCTATTCTAAAACCAGATGTAAGGGTAGACTACCTTGAGAATCTGTGTCTCTAAAATAATGAATTTGGAAAAAATAGGTACAGCAACACTATTTTTATGAGACAAATTTTTAATGCAAAGATTAGTTTTCCGTAAGCCAGTGCATTTTTCATAGAGAAAGGCTGTTGATGACACCTACTGAAGTGCTGCCGCGCTTTGCTAATTTACGAAAGGTCTGCTTCAGATCGATGGCGACCTTATCAATAGGATGATCTCATTCATCTCCTTCGGAGAGTCTTGTCACAGGGCGCTGCCTCTACTCTGATTGCAAAACCAACATTAAAGAGTTTCAGAACCAGTTTGTGGTAAAGTGAAGCATCTTCATGATCTTCTTAGATACTAGTTTTTAAAAAGTGAAACAACTTTGAATCCTAGTTATTTTTTTTAAATCACAAACTTACGCTACTGATACCACCCTAATTTTTTTCTTAAGAGTAAGATCTATTAAGGTGAGAGGAAGAATGAGTTTGTGATATGTATGGAATTTGTGGTTCTTTTGAACCAGCACTTCGTCCTGCTTAATGCATTAATTTTGTTCATATATTCTGTTCTTTGTTGGAAACAATTATCAAATATAATAAAAAATGAAATTCCTTAAAGGTCACTAGTTTTTAGCACTTCTAAGAAGTTGTTTTATAATTTAAAAGAATAATTTTATTTCCTTGAAGTTGAATAAAATTTGGAGAGTCAATTTTCAAAATGTATTACATGTTCATTACTTACAATATCTCAAGTATGTCAAGAAATTAATGAGACTGGATTTCCTGTGTGGCTTTTGGAGTAAATCTCCAGCTTTAAAGTCACATTTTGTATCTGAGGACTAGTTATACAATCTATAGTTCCTTAAGCCTAATATTATAGATAATAATAAAAATGAGATAGTTTTGTTAAAATTAACTTTCTTCTATTTCTTTTCTGCTTTTCATATCTATTAATTTTATCCTAACCATTTTAACTTTCTAATACTAGTTTATCTCAGTTTTCCTTCATTTCTTGTCATCTGTGATCAAAGCCATTTTCTCTCCATCTGCTATCTTTTCAGTCATCTCTCCTTTTAAATTCTGTTTCCTCTCTTGTAGACTCATGAATATGCCATGGTATGTCAACTTTCTTTGACTAATTAGGAGGGGGAAGAGAATTTACTTTTGAGATCATCCTCCTCCCTGTGTAGCAGCCTGAACAATTAAAATCAGAAGTCTCTGCCTACTAATGATTCTCCAAGTTAGATGTGGGAAATTGAAGTGGGATGTTTTCCTTTTGAGGACCGCAGCATTCTGTCCCGGTGCACTCGGCATCGCTCCGCTGCTGCTGCCTGCTGTTCAGGGCACGGGCAGCCTACTCTCTGAACTGATCTTTCCTAATGAGACAGCACTGACCTCTTAATGCTGTTGCTGTTTTAAATTATTTCTTGTGTGTTTTAACTACATGTCAAGAAAAATGTTCACTTAAATGGTCCTCTTTTGGTAATATCTATAATACCTGATGGAATATTTTATTTCCATTTTATTTTGTGCATAACTATTATTAACTTTCTCATTTGGAAATATTATATTACATATGGTGCTCTTCTAAGAAGAAGATTTAGAATTCAGTTTTTTCTTTAATATTCAAAACTATCAGAAAATATTTGCAAGTGTCTTATTCATGTTTTAGAGACACATCAGCCAACAACAAGTTATAATGAATATGTTTCAACACAAGGAGACTGTATCGAGTACCTATTATATACATAAACTTTTCTAGGTCTTATGAGAAATACAAAACAATTTAAAGTTAGGTAATTAGTGACACTATGAGATCTATGGTTACGTATCAAACTAATTGGTAGACTCAATCAATGTTCTATGATTTTAGAGGAAATAGACATCAGTATGAATTGACGACTTTGTGTGAAAGCTTGATTGAAGAGCTAGTGTTTGCTTTTGTCCTTGAACGATGACCATATTTCTATATAATCTCTATACCAAAGGCCTTCTATCGATTACATTTAGAAGATAAAGGAAAGGAGTCAAGGTGATTTTAAGATTTCATGCTAGGGTAACCTGTAGAGTGAGATGTCTTTAGTGAAAAAAGACATGATGGGAGCGGCTGGAGAGAGAGGCTGGAAACCTGGTTTGGCACAGCTGGAGTGTGACATCCAGCAAGAAGGCTGGCACCAGGCACAGGGTTGTGTGTGAGGGAGCAGACAGCTGGGGCCGCAGCAGCCTGGGTTCTCACGCCCTCCTCGTGCCACCCAGGTGGGCAACTTCAGTCAGGTGGCTCTTGGCTGCCACCTTCCATTTTCTCATAGGTAAAATAGGAGAGTCCTGATGTTCCTCGCATTTTTAACATTCTGTAAAGAAACATTTCAGAGTTTCCCACACATGAGTAATAGTTGAATCCATGGAAGTACGTCTGTCTGACTTCTGAGAAAAGAGGAACAGTGAGAGTGAGAGTAGAGGAGGAGGGCTCAGTCTGGAGGATTAGTGCGAATGAGAAGACAGAGCGGAAGGGGCTGTGTTGTCACCGGGCAGGTGTTAGGGGAGAGAGCACCAGTGTGGGAGACGACCGTTAAGCAGAGTAAGGAGAATAACGGAAAGCAGACAGTTCACGTCTCCTGGCTTTCCAGTCAGTCTTCGTCTCTGAGGAGACAGACAGCATGCTGTGGCACGGACTTGTGTTTCTTAGAAAGTCGTAATCACAGATCACAAGACACACATATGGGTTTCCTTGTTATACTCATTGAATATTTTTATATTATGCATCAGGAAAGTCAAATTAACTTACTGACTTTCTAAGAAAAGCTAGACTTATTTAGGCTGAATTATATTACACAGTGTGGTTTAGTCAGAATATGTGGATATATTAATACTATTTCTGTCACTTAAATAACCTTGCTTTAATCTCGGATTACTTATTCCAGGTCTATGTTTTGGAAACATACCAATATTTTAAAGAGAACCACTGGAAACATCATTTGATTAAGCTATTTGATGGTATATTAAAATGATACAAATGCTGCGAACCCAAATTTCATACACATCAGAAAACTGTGATTCGAAGATGTCCTCAAAAGTACTATTTGACTAATAGTACTTTAGTCAAATTTAACCCTTAAATAAGAAACAATTAAATTAAAAGTACTCATCATTTCTAACCAACTCTGTGACTGGAATCTACAAATATCTACTAAGATTTATACCTAGAGATGATACTAAAACAGTTTCATTAATGTTGGAAGCAGATGTGGAAAATTTCCAGCACCTAAAGTATCCACTTCAATTTTAAGACTATTAGCGAAAAAAAGTCAAATTTTTTTATCCTATCAAAAGGTGAAATCATAGAAAGGTCATTATAAAGAATGCAAAGAATAAATGTAAATATTTTGAAGAATAAAACTCAATTATTTTATGGTTCTTCTCTTAAACTGGCAGATATGTTCATACATATACCAGTGATTACAAGTATAAAGGAAGTTTTGTTGTTTTTTTTTTTAATTTTTTTATTGTTGTTCAAGTATAGTTGTCTCCATTTTCCTACCACTACTTTCCTCCTCCCTACCCATCCTTATCTCCCACCCTCAATCCTTCCGCACTTTGGTTTTGTCCATGGGTCCTTCATACATGTTCCTTGATGACCCTTTCCCTTCTCTCCCCTGTTATCTTCCTCCCCGCTCCCCTCTGGTCACTGTCAGTTTGTTCTTTATTTCAATGTCTCTGGTTGTACTTTGCTTGCTTCTTTGTTTTGTTGGTTAGGTTCCACTTATAGGTGAGATCATATAGTATTTGTCTTTCACTACCTGGTTTACTTCACTTAGCATAATGCTCTCCAGTTCCATCTATGCTGTCGCAAAGGGTAGGAGCTCCTTTCTTTCTGCTGCATAGAATTCCATTGTGTAAATACACCATAGTTTTTTGATCCGCTCATTTACTGATGGGTACCTAGGTTGCTTCCAGCACTTGGCTATTGTAAATTGTGCTGCTATGAACGTTGGGGTGAACAGGTTCTTTAGAATTGGTGTTTCAGGATTCTTAGGGTATGATCCCAGCAGTGGAATTGCTGGGTCAAAAGGCAGTTCTATTTTTAGTTTTTTGAGGAAATTCCATACTGTTTTCCACAGTGGCTGCTCCAGTCTGTATTCCCACCAACAGTGTCCTAAGGTTCCCTTTTCTCTACAACCTCGCCAGCATTGTTGATTTGGTGATGATGGCCATTCTGACTGGTGTGAGGTGGTATCTCATTGTGGTTTTAATTTGCATCTCTCTGATGGCTAGTGATGCTGAGCATCCTTTAATATGTCTCTAGGCCCTCTGTACGTCCTCCTTGGAGAAGTGTCTGTTCAGGTCCTTGGTCCATTTTTTAATTGGATTGTTTGTCTGCCTGGAGTGGCATCGTGTGAGTTCTTTATATATTTTGGAGATCAAACCCTTGCCCAAGGTATCATTGGAAAATATATTTTCCCACATGGTTGGTTCCCTTTTCATTTTGCTGATGTTTTCTTTAGCTGTGCAGAAGCTTTTTATTTTGATGAAGTCCCATCCATTTATTCTTTGCTTTATGTCCCTTGCTCAAGAGGACATATGGGTGAAAATATTGCTGCGTGGAATATCTGAGATTTTCCTGTCTATGTTTTTTTCTAGGATTTTTATGGTATCACAACTTATATTTAAGTCTTTTATCCATGTTGAGTTATGTTTGTGTATGGCGTAAGTTGCTGGTCAAGTTTCATTTTTTTGCACGTAGCTGTCCTGATCTCCCAACACCATGTGTTGAAGTGGCTCTTTTTACTCCATTTTATGCTTCTGCCCCCTTTGTCAAATATTAATTGAGCATAGAGATGGGTTTATTTCTGAGTTCTCTATTCTGTTCCATTGATAATGTAGGTGTAATCCTATCCTTGAAGTTCTGCAAATGTTAATAGTCAAGTTTTGAGAAATTTGTTGAGCTAAAATGAGGCAAGAATTCTTTATTCAAACCAGTATTTACTCTCATGAGAATTTGTTTTTTGTATATATTTGAACCATTGTGAGAAAAATGCTAAAAAGCCAATTAGATTCAAAATAATTACTTTGGACAAGTAAAGGTTATTTGTGTTCATCTTACGGGTACAATGCAGGGAACTTTTGTTGCTACCTTTGATCCAGGAAAATGACTGTCTTGGACTTTTTCTCTATCTTCCCTTACCTCATACTTCCTAGGCAGCTTTCAGCATTAAAATGTATTTGATACAATTAACTGCCATTCTTTAGCACAACTATACACTAAATACTTTAATATATTATTTATTTTAATTCTTACAACTGTTCTTCATTTTTGCAGAGAGAAATTGAGACTCGCAGAGTTGGAATAAGTTGCTTGGGGTCACATAGGCTAGTTGGGGGCAGAGCCCGAATTCCGAGTCCCTTTGCTTTTAACTCTTTTAAACACTGACTGTCCTTTACTCACTGTCCACTCCAGGCACCGTGCTTCAGGCAGGGGTGCAAAGATGAAGAAGACCATTCCCCTGACCTCATGCCATTCAGTCTAGCAGGATAGAGACATTGCCTTTTCTTTTGTGGTTTGCCTGGCAGTACCAAGCCTGCCACTGCCTGCCAGAGTGGCTGTTCACCTCAGGTACCAAGTGAATGATGAAAACCCCCATTCTCACCTAATCTGCAGGCAGTTTTTTGTCTTAACTCCAAGGTGACTGTTGCCTGAAGCAAGCTCTTGCTGTAATACTACCAAATATTTTCAAAGTCTTCTGGTATTCTCCCAAAAGACAAATAGAGCAGAATAAAGGAGGCACACTACCTATATACGATGAAAATGTGTTATGCAGTAGAACTCTCAGGCACATGGAGCGCTGGGCACGAGCCAGTAATGAGAGTTAGTTTGTTCCAGCAGCCTGTGACCCGCTGCCTGGCCGGCCCATCTTGTGACAACAGCAGCAGCAACTGTGTTCAGCTTGCCACATGATGACAGCCTTTCCAGTGCGTGCCTGCCATTGATTAGGACATTAGTGGCCAGCCGTCCTCCAGATGCCCAGCCGTGACTATCACACAAAGAAAACATTAGCTTTCTTGGATGCTGCTATTATAATTTGAAAATTAGTTTTGCCTTCATGGCCGCATCACATTTGGAATCTCCCTTTGATGTTGTTATTAGTGTGGGCTCATGGTGCTCGTGATAACTGTCACACATTAATCACATCTATCATGCGATTCTTAATTTGCTCTATTATGACAAATGGATTTAGACACAAACTTACAATTACCTATTTTGAGGTTAATAGCAGATTTGGGGTTGTAATTGGTTCCAAAATATTCAATTTAGGGAAATTATTTCTCACCCGGTTCTAAAACATGTTCCAAATGAGCAAATTGTATTTTTTACTATCGCTTCATAATTGTGCCAGATGAGACCATATAAGGCATCTGAGCACAGTAATACACCCCAAAGTTTTTACCAGAAGAGAATATCTGTGCCTTCTGCTCTTTTCCATTATCTCATTTATCCACCCCATTTTTATCTGGGTCTGAAATTACTTCAGGACATTTTACTTTGTAAAGTCTCTCCTTATGGGGAATATTGTATAGTGATTATTCTATATTCTATTTGTGGAATGTTAACATTTTAATAACTTCCTGCAATTATCATTTTTAATCTAATGGCAAGAAAAATATTTTAAAGGCGACTATACCTTTTGATTTTTTTCTCGGACCTCTTTGTTAAGTGTTGCATATTTTAAATGATTGCATATCTAAGACCACCTCAGAAATTCTCTTTCTGGATGATCAGAGGCATCTCCTTTTTGGTTACAGAGACTTCTTTTTCTTGGAGGGTTTGTGTAGACTAATGTTCCCCTTCTGCTACAACTCTCTCCTTACATGTGAATTCCTGTGTATCTTCAGGAAATGTTACACGTTCATCTATTCCCAAAAAAAACATCCTCTTCTAACAAATCTGAGTAACAGGAAATTACAGGCATATGGATGCTAGTTGACAAGGGATGCCAAAAAGTTGTGAGAGATGGAAACAGGAAAATTATAGGTGAAAAACATTCATAAGTTGGCTAGTTTAGAAGTTGTGGAGCATGGAAGCCAACAGTCCGAGTTCTGGAGTTGAGCGGCCTGGCTTGGACTCCTGTTTCTGGTTGTTTCCTCCTGCACCACGTGCAAATCACTTAACCTGTATCCATTTCCTCATCGGCAAAATGGTAGTATCTACCTCATAAAGTTGCTGTGAGGATTAAATGCATAATTTTGTAAAGCTCTTGGCACATCATTAAGTGCTTAGTAAATGTTAGCTATTATTATCTAGTCCCCACGCTTATACAGAAAGGAAATTCTTTCCACATGGTTTTTAGAGGATGATCACTCAGCCTGTACTTAAAACTTTTCGTATGAAGAACCATTTGTTATTCTTCCAAGTATTTTTTCTCCTATGTTTGAACAGCTCTAATAATGAAATTGAAGTCTTCTTCCTTATGGCTTCTATACATTGGGTCCAGCTCAGCTCATTAGAACATATACAATGTGTTTTCTATAAAAAAGGCTTTTCAGATATTTGAAATGTCTTGTCTATCCTCTCTTCCACATCTTTTCTTCCTCCAGCTAATTACCCCATAGCTATCTTAGTTCCCTTGACCGTCTCATACACTTCATTGTTTGCAGCTCCTTTTCTTCCTCCATGTCCTAAATTGATTTTTAATTTACATGGTAACATCATTACTATTAAAATATGGTGGCTATAATAAAACAGAACATCTTACCAGTGCAATATGTGACTTCTCTTGTTGTAGGTATAAAGAATACCGTGGTCTAAGATTTCCATGTGTGTACGTGTGTGTGCTCATTGCAGTGGAGAAGGTGTGTACAAACCACTGTGCTCTTTTATCTTAGATGCTTGCATTCAACTAAAGCTCTTGAGGGCTTTTCTCATTAACGGTGAAAGTGCCCTGAGCCACTTTTGGTGTGTCCATATTTTAACCCAATGTAAGACTTTATACAGTTAAGTTAAATATAGTAATCTCTTGTTGATACAGAAATGAGACGGGGTGTGTGTTGGGAGAAGTATTAATAAAATTAGAAAGGGTTCACTAGTTTTTTGAACTCCCTAATGTAGAATACAGAATGGGTGCTCTGTGAGTCTTTATTGACTATAAAATATTCAGATAATTAACACTCATCGAGGGCTTGCTCTGTACCAAGAACTTTCATAAGTGCTTTATAGGCAAGTTCACTTCTTAGCTGTATTTCATAGCATAAAATTTATAAATGTAAAGAGAGAGCCTGTAACTGACTTGAGCTCTCATAGCTAGTTAATGATACAAACATAGACAGGAAACCAAATCCTGTATGCTTTGAAGGCTAGGCCATGAGTATAGATTTGATTCAAAGCCATTGATACCACATTGAAGAGTGTTCCCTGGGGAGTGGCCCAGCCAGTTTGTGGGTTTAAAAATACCACTCTAGCTGCTCTGTAGAGAGGAGATTGGAGAATGGCCACAGTGCAGAGCAGCCACCGTAAGACTATTAGGGAGTTTAGGAGTTTGGGCTATTAAGATATTCCTGAGCGGATAAAAGAGCTGCCAAGTAGCTGGTTCAAGGCCTGTTCTCAAGTTTGAGCCCTCAGGATTTGGTGGTTGGCTGGCTATGTGGTCAAGGAAAGGGAGGATTCCAGGCTGACTCCCAGGTTTCTAGCTTCAGCCACAAGATGACAGTGATGATTAACAATATAAATTAGTTAAGAAGAACAAATTGCCTACATGATTATGTGCTCAGAAAATATCTTAGTGGGTAACTAAATGAATGGATGATATATGTTAAAGTTAAAATAAGAGACTGTGCTTTCAAAAGTCTAACTTCTTTATTATGTCATATTCCTAAGGAAACATATGTAAGACAGTGTCCTTAGGAGAAAATGGCGCCTTTTATTTTTTAACCATAATTCCTCAAGAGGTTTTTCTCTCTAGAAGAAGATGTTTTTTTTTCCCCATGAGGAAAGTTGGCAGGCAGCAATTCCCATTTGTTCCTTTACATTTCCAAGCATTTTAGTCTTCTCTGATGTATCTTAGTGAGATTAACTCATGGGAACATGTGTCTAAACATCTGTTGTATTGAGTACGTTTGAAATGTTTAGGTGAGAGAAGGACTAGGGATGGAAGGAGGTAGAAGAGAATTAAAAAAGAGAGAGTCAAGAATTTTAGCTCTATATTGAACTGCACAGATAATGTCTACTAAACCTCTCATTTTAGAGTCGAGGAAATTAAGGACCAGAGAAGTTGTTCTTTACTCAGCCTGGAGCCTTAGGTTCTCAGTCCAGGGTTCTCTCTTGAAGCTCTCTTCTAGAACCCTGCTTTTTAAAAACAAACTGTATAAGAGGAAACTTCATTCTAAGTTGAAGAAGAAGTAGCTGCCACCTGATTGGTGAAAATGAACATAGCAAAAGTAGGTTTACTTTTGGTCCTATGAAAAATAATACAATAATTAATAATAATACAAGAATGAACTCTGTGTTTTGCATACTCACAAAGATAAACTTACTTTTTCCCACACCTGTATGTCACCGAGAACTCTACATTTTAGGGAACATAGGTGAGACAGGTGAGAAGAGAGAGGAAAGGAGCTTGAGGTGAATATGGATATCCTAGTGAGAATCAGCCACACAGGGTTAAGGTCAGCCAAATCTAAGACAGGATAATGAGAGCCAGTAAGCACCCAGGAGCTGGGGGTCAAGGTGTGACAAGGTTGCCAAGTGGTTTGGCAGGCATATTCCAGGCACTGGAAGAAACCTGAGCACCTTACATCCCAGGTAAGGTGAGACATCATGGTACCTGTGAGAGATTAAGGCCTATAGACAGAAAGCAATGGGCATAAGTCTTTGAAAATTGGGAGCAAAAACCAAAATCTGAGCACATAAGAAGCTTAGCCTGTGAAACTGGGGCCCATAGCAATGCCAAGGTGGACTCTACCTTTCAGGCCCTGACCCTTAGCCATTATTTTCTGATCAGTCCATGAGAAAGATCAGGTAGACATGATAAGAAGCTGGAACTGGAGTTCACTGAGAGAAGAAAGTGAGAAAAATAATGTTTTTCATAATGAAGGACCTATAAACAGGTACATAGTGAAAAGTCACACTTCCAATCCCGTCACTTGCTCTGCCCAACACCCATTCCTGCTAACGGCCAACCACTGTTCTAATTTGTACTTTGTGGGTATTTTTCTGTGCATGCAAGTAAGCCACATGCATAATTTTCTTGCTTTCCATTATTTTTTACAAAGTAGTTCTATATTATACACACTGTCCTGCACCTTACTATTTTTATTTGATTAATAATTATAAGGACTCATAATATAGAGCCGTGTCAAATCCAAAATGTATCCAGAGAATTCTGTCCTTAGCAAAAGTTTCAAGAATCTCTTTTGTGATTTAAGATTAAGTAAGACTGATAAAATTAATAATGCTAGAATGTGGGCCATTGTGCTTGGGAATGACCTTATTTAATTCCACCCTATGTCTGGAATTGTAGTAGTGAGGGTAGAGAACCAGCTGCCCTAATCCTATCACTGCCCAGTCTGGCATCACTAAGTGATTGAGTTCTACCTGCCATTTCCTTACTTGTAAATAGGAGAAGGGTCTACTGGCCACAGTTTAAGGTAAATTCTAATTCTAGCATTGATAACACTGTCTGAGGAGATTAAAATTAGACCAGTTTGTTGTCAGAGGCTAGAATATGTATGGTTGTTGGGTTTATTATTATGGAGGTACATGTTATGGCAACTTCCTTCAAAAAGAATTGTCTTCAAAGTGATTGTGAAAATTCCAGATATTAAGAAAAGCATAGAGAATAGTATATAAGCATACGTAGACCCACCTTAGCCTAAAAAGTAAATAATTACATACAATTAAAATTTCTAATTAATATCTGTCTCTCCCCTCTGGAAGTAACCACTCTCCTGGTTTTGGTATTTATCATTCCCATATACATCTTTATACTTTTGTTCATGCGTATGTTATTTCTGAACAACATAGATCATTTTTGCAGGTTTGAAAATTTTATATAAACTGATATTTCACATTATACATTTTCTGCTTCTCTCTTCCTTTCTTTAATATTGCTCAGCATTATGCTTTTGAGACTTATCCATGTTGGTATGTGTCCTAATTCACCTATTTTTGCCATTCTATAAACAATCCCAATTTAATTTTACATTCTCAAGTTGATGGACATTGGGGGGTTTTCTCTCTTCTCTTACAAACAATGCTGCCACAAATATCCTTACAAAATCTCTTTGTAGCCAAAAATAAATGTAGGAGTGCTTCACCAGCTTTATTAGATATTGCCAATTTGCTCTCCAAAGTTGTGCTAATTTACACTCCCACCATCAGGGATAAGATTTCTCTCATAGTTCAATCTCTGTCAACACTTGGGGTTGTCAGTTTTTAATGCGTGCCAGTCTGATTGGTGTGAAATGGCTTTAATTTGTATTTACTTGATTTCTGATGAGGTGAATTTTTAGGTATGTTAATTGGACTTTCAAGTACTGTCTTGTTTTATATTGCCTATTCATATCTCTTTTTCTTGTTTAGGAGATTGCTTTTATCTTGTTGACTTACAGTCATTCTTAGACAATCTGGATGTTCAGTTTTATCACTTACATGCTTTGCAAATATCTTCTCCAAATCTAAGGCTTTACTTTGTTTGTGATATCTGCTTGAACAAGTTTTTCATTTTAATGTAGTTGAATTTATCATCTTTTGCTTTGCTTGGTTCCTTCTAATTTGCCTTTTAGAGGCTTTCTCTATTCTAAATTTATAAAGATCCTTTTCTCCTAAACATTTTATTTTGTTTTTTTATACTTAGATCTGTTGTCCACCTGAATCCAATTTTTTAAAAAAATGTGGCTTACCATTTATTGAGTATTCCATCCTTTACATAATGTCATTTAATTAATTAAACAAAAATACATTATAGGCCATGTAGCATTCCCGTAAAAGTTAATAGCCTAACAAAAGTATTTACTTCAATATGGTTGTCAATGTTTAAAATGTTTTTGAAATTCCTCTCTTCCAAATTACATTAAAAGGCTACTATAAATTATTTAACATCAACCATTATAGGTAAATTTTTTCCTTTCAGGGCAAATTTAATTTTCAGAAAGGATTAAAACTCCTTTAGCATAAGCTTGGTGATGAAACTGGGAAGTTAATTTTTACTTAATTTAAAATGTGATGTAACTGCATACTGTTAAGACTGCTTTTCTTGTATGACTATAAAGTGATTCTTAAGGCAGACGTCTAGGAGAAATTCTCAGACTACTTTGAAATAACAGTAACCTGAATATGAATAAGGTTATAAAATCTTCATTATGTTAATTTGTAGGTTTAATCCTGGTATGTTTAAGCCAATTCCAAATGGTTTAGCAAGGTAGCCATATCCATAGAGAGATGAGTGAATGAAATACTCATTAATGCAAAATAAAAAAAATCAAGTCCTTTGAAATAAAGATGTGTAGGGAGGATCTGACCATTGAAGGGGGATTGGGAGGAAGACTACGTGCTAAAGATGACATTTAAACTGAACCTGAGAGTGTAAGTAGAATGAAGGTCATGTTGTGCAAAACAGAGCATATGTGGAGGCACCTAAAAATGGAATTTATTTATAAAAAATTGTGCATTCTTACATGTTAATACTTCAGTCACCTTCAAAGTACTCTCCATTTGATACAACACAATTATCGAGACTTTTTCCCACTGCTCAAAACAGCTTTTGAACTTGTTAATTTTGATGCCTTTTAGTGCTTCTGCCGTTTTTTTGTTTCACCTGTCACATGGGAAAAACTCCCTTTGAGGATTTTTTTCATCTGGGGAAATAAAGAAAAGTCACTGGAGGTGAGATCAGATGAAAAGGGAGGGTGGGGCATGGGGGTCATGTTTTTTTTGTGTGAAAAACTGCTGAACTCAGCACAGTGTGGGCAGGTGTGCCTGGTAAATTGCCCATCATGAGGCCAAAAAAATTCACTGAAGCTGAATGCAGCCTCTCACAACAATGCCAGCTGGTTCACTGATACAGATGGGTTCCTAGAATACTGAACAGGAGAAGCATGCACTACAAGGGGCCCACCCTCCAGAAGATAATTCCAGGTTTTTTGAGCCCCACCTCGTAGGCACAGAATGACAATGTTAGCACTAATATGCAAGACACCTTCAAGATCAGGAGTTTATTTAATGTAGTCAGAAATACTACATTTGGCAACTGCAGTTTGATCCCTTACCACCAAATGTAGTCACAAAAGTCTTTTAAGCATGGAAACAGTGTTATTAGAAATATACCTTTGATTAAAATCCTTGTAACAGCAGTTTAATTGGTGAACATTTTCTTTAAAGGGCCATATTGTAAATAATTTAGGTTTTGTGGCTCATACAGTCTCTTTCACCACTGTAGCATGAAAGCAGCCATAGATGGTACATAAATGAATGAGTGTGGCTCTATTCTGATTAAACATGACATACAGAAACAGACAGTAGACAGGATTTGGCCCTTGGCCATAGTTTGCTGACCACTGGAGTAGAGGATAGATTGAGGAGAAAATGTACTGAAAACAGGAAAATCAGCCAGAATGATTGGACTGTTTGGGGTAAAAAAAAAAAAAAAAATTAATGGTGAGGTTGCAAACCCGGATGGTAAAAGTGGGATGAAGAGAAAAGGAATGGCGGAGGAACTGTTGCAGAAGCATACGTGGCAAAGTTGGTGGTATTCTGGAATGGGGGATGCTGGGGGCTGGTGATGAGGGGAAATGGCATGTGGGTCATGCCTCCAGGAAGTCTTGAACGTCCATGGAGACCCCTCCACCTCTTCTCTGAACTCTCCAAGAAGATACAGTTTTGTTTGTTCCTTTTGAGCCTATCTTACATGATTTGAGGGACCATGGTGGTGGGGAAAGGCCTTCTGCAGGAGATTAGGAAGAAGCTCAATAGATTTGCTGGTGTTGCTTATATTTGGACATTAGCCCTGTGCGGTGAGGCAGAAGCCCCATACAGGAACATCTGTGTACATGGTGGCCCCACTGAGTGGGCAGCAGACATTTCACATGTAGCTGCAACTCTTAGCCATTTGAGAGCCAACATCAGAACTGGCAAGGGCCAAGGGCGGGTAGTTCCGTAAACAGAATTTTGAGTCATGACTGAATGAGGTCTGCAGATTGTCTTCCTCTCTTCAGAGAGCTGAAATAATTTAGCTATATTCTGCCACTTGAGCTCTTGGGGGAAGGGGGTGTGTGTAAGATGCTGAAATAGGTTCTATTTGAATTCCTTAGTCCTCTCAATGCTGAAAGGTTCTTCTTATCTTTTGAAATGTGAGTGCTAACTTGAAGACAGTAAGGCGTTTCTCTTTCTATATCTCTAACGTGGGATCAGGATTATATCCGTCCTCAGCCACCAAGTCTTGTATTAATGGAACTAAAACCCTCTGGGGAAGCATCCCAAACCTATTTAATGTTCCCAAGCACTAAAGTTTGCATTAGGACTTTTACATTAGCTGAGGTGTCTATAAAAATACACGCTCGCAACCAGGTCCCTAGTGGCTTCACATCCGAGGAAACTGTGGAGCATCCGTCATTCTACCCAAGAGCAGGAATAACTTTTACTACTGCTGCTACTTCCATTCTGTAACTCAGCTAAGAGTGGTCTGTAATGGCTGTGGCCGAGTTTAGTCAGGAAGCTACAGAATGGTGTAAAGATGTAATTGATTTTTAGTTATTGTCACCCCAGATGCATTGATAGAGAATCATGGAATTTTAAGAAAAAGGGTTTTTAAGATGTGGTTGATTTTCTTTTTACCCCTTTAAATGGTGTGGCTTGTCCACACGGCCTCAGTGTCTAGTGCTGAGACTTAACCCCTTGGCGTGCTATGCACGTCCCTTACTGCCTTCGGTGTGTGATACCAAGCAAAAGTGTTTTTTTCATTTCACTTGATTTAGCAATAATTTTGTTTGAGACCTTATTTAAAATCGTATCTTAGACAAAATCTTCTGAATTTGTTGGTTATGTTTTGCTGCTCATGTGGCCAATGTTTACTAAAAGTATATTTTTTATTTCATAAATGAGACACTAGAAGCTGAGAAGCTGTGGTTCTCAGCCTTCAGCTGCATCTTTAAATCACCTAGGGACCTTTTAAAAATATGGATGCCCAGGTCCTCCCTCAGATGAACTGAATTTGATTCTGTGGGAGTGGGGACGAGGCTCCAGTATTTCTTTAAAAGATCCCCTGAAGATTCTAATGTGCAACCAGGTTTGAGAACACCCACCTTTTAAAATGCAAATCAAATTGTGTGTCTTCACACTTTAAAACCCTTTGTCAACAGAAACAACCTAACCCCTTAGCATTTAATATCTTTCCTGAACGGTTCTACCACTTGTCCAGATAAGATCATGGTAGTCTGCTATGTATGCCCTCCAACTACTCCATTTCTTGTCGAGTTTTATTGACATATAATTGAAATAGTACACTGTAGCCCTGGCTGGTGTAGCTCTGTGGAATGACCACTGGCCTGCAAACCAAAGAGTCGCTGGTTTGATTCCCAATCAGGGCACATGCCTGGGTTGGAGGCCAGGTCCCCAGTAAGGGACACATGAGAGGCAACCACGCATTGATGTTTCTCTCCCTCTCTTTCTCCCTCCCTTCTTCTAGGTCTAAAAATAAATAAATAAAAATCTTGTAAAAAAGAGAAATAGCACACTGTATAAGTTAAACAGCATAATGATTTGAATTACATATATTGTGAAATGATTACAATACTTCATTGTCTCAAACAGGCAGTTCTGTTTCCCGTCTCCATAATTTAGCAGATACTGTGGAGAAGAGACCCTGTCCTTGCAAACCAAAGTCTTTCCTTTTTTAGATGCCTTTTGAGCATCAGTACCCTTACTCAGCAAGCCTTCCCTCATTCTCTCAAATGGTGTTTGCTGTGGTCTAGCCTGTGCATTCTTGCCACTTTGCATGCATTCAATTATCTCACTTCTCACTATTTACGTACTGATACGTGTCCCCCTCTGCAGAACACAGTTACTTGAGGGTTGGGCTCATGCCTGACTGTTCTTTGTATTATTACACAGGACCTAAAGATAGTGAGTGCTCAACATATGAATGAATGAATTTATTATAAAAATTCATTTTGTGAGTGTTAATAGCAGGAGTTCCAGAGTCTGACTACCTAGGTTTAAATGATACTCTGCCACTTACTAGCTGTGTAACTTTGAACAAGTTATTTAATGTTTCTAAACCTTGGTTTCATTATCCATTAAGTGAGAGTAACAGTATTTCCTACTTCATAGGTTTGTGAGAATTAAATGGGATACTATTTGTGGCTAGTATAGTACCTAGCACATAGTACTCATTAAAATAATGTTCGTTGGATTTCATCTAGATGTAACTACAGGTTTCCCCCATTATTTGAAAGCAGAGTATTCCTATGAAAACATTTTTAAACTGAAATGGTGTAAAGCAAAGAAACAGTTACCTCAGCACACATCTTGTTAATGGATGCACAAAATAAATCGAGATAAAGCATAGATGTTCATAGAAGCAGTTCAAAGCTATGGAGGCTTGATGCTGAGATGCCTCAAGGGTATAGGTTCCTGGGAGGGAACTTGGCAGCACCACACTTGCTGCTTGGGGTACGAGCTGCCTTTGTAAAAGTTTGCTGCAAAGCAAACCCTCAGTGCTATTTTTGCTTTTCACCCTTATTCGTAAAAGTGAAAATCCTCTTTGGACTTTTTTGGTTAGTGAAAACAGGAACTAATATAGGTCTTCAATAAAGTGAAGTGGTGTAAAGCAAACTTTTAAAAAGCTGGGATACCGTTGTAAGTATTAATTGTGACAGAGAAAGAACATGAAACAGACAAAACATGGTCAGTGAACTTTGCATTAGTCTGCTCCAGGTTGGTTGCATCCTCCAAGGCCTTATCGGCTGACTTTGAGAAAGGAGAACACAGAGCCGCATGCAATTGTCTGGGAGAAGACTTTGAAAGACAGAAGATCCTGAGTTTTAAAAGGATATGCGATAGCAAGAAAGTCAAATAATTGAGATTGTATAAGAACAGAGTTATCGTATACAGTTTTACATGATTGGAAATAGAAAATACTGGAAACAAGGTGATACCTCCCCCACCAAAAAAATCTGCCATAAAATAAGGAGAATCCATCAAGGGTAGAGACTGACACTGAATTTCCTACTCTAATGCAGCCTGAAATAAAAAATTATATGTACACTAATACTTTATGCTCTAGTCATCCACCCAGAGGCACTTACCCATGGCCTGTGCCATGGAGGTTCTGGGAGTTAGGAGGCTGGAAGAAGAGGAAGGGTGGAGACAAAAGACAGAGAGCAAGTGAAAACTCAGACCATTCATTCAGATCAAGCATCTTCCTCACGGTGCTTACCCTAGAGGCATCACAATCATCAGGGTCTCGTATGTACCATGTCACCATTGTGATGACTGAGAATGAAATGAATTCAACCTGAGAATAGTGTTGCTGTAAACATCGCCACTCCATTTTTTACCTACATTGTACTTGTAGGTAAAATGAAAAATGACATACTATGTCCTGTAGCACAATATCTGGCATATTGTCTATACTCAGTAAATGGAAGCTGTTGTTGCTATCAGGAGGTTGATGAAGATGATTGATGGTGATTATCCATGACTCATTCATCAGCCAAGGAAATCCTGCACTGCCAGGACATGCTCAGAAACACTGTTTGGGTGACACGTTAAAATTTATGCTAAATTTTGTTTGACCCAAATGTAAATAATACTACTACCTTGATACTCAAATGGAGAATTTTAGTGTCATAGAAAATAAGTTTGCAGGCCTTAGAAATGCAGTGTTATGAGTAATAGAGATTATATTACACTAACTTAAAAATAATTCTCTTTTTATTTAATTCCTATAAATATTTTAAAATCCATAGAAGAGAGAATGACCAAAGCATAAAGGAGGGCCACTATTATTCAGGTATACAAGTGCAGCATATGGCTGTTTTCTAGATCATATGTTTATGGTAATATAACATATGGGCAACATATGGAGAAAAATTAGGTTGGAAGCCCTCTGGAGATAGACTAATATATCACCACTAAACAGATGTAAATTGTAGTGCCTTAGTCACCTGCTATCGCTCTTAGCATTACAGGCACTTTTCAATAGCTAAAAGTGAAGTCATTTTTAAAGGTAAAATTCATTTGGACACATATTTACATACAGTGCATTTATTTTTGTCCTTAGCATTTAAAGACAGAGCTACTGGTTCTGACTACCATTTATGAAGACTGATGAGGCTAAAAGACAGCAAAATGACTAATAACCCTTTTCACCCTGGATTCAGTGAAACTAGTGACTTTGATGCCTACAATCATGTTTTCCCACATAGTTTTTCTCAGTATGAGCTGTCTCATTTCTTGATTACTGATAACCAGATTCATCTCAGCTTCTCTGTTTTCCCAGGATTTTTTTTTTTTTTTAACAGCTTGGCTGTATCATTTTGAATGGTACTTCATTGAGTTCTTTAAAGAATTTCTAACACCCATCCGGCTTATGTTAATCCCATTTCAGGTCACCATAAAGCAGTTGTTTTCATGTCTAATCGGTAGGCTTGCATCATCCACAGAAGCCTGTTGTCAAGTGCATTTCTTCTGGCTGGTAATTTTGCTGCAGTCTGGGATTTTGTCATTTGTGCTCCTCTCTCATTGTTTACTATTAGCGAAAGCATTACTCACAGGTGATACTGATGAAAATTGCAGAGATAACCAGAAGTGGTCAGTTCAGGTCTCTAGCTATATATTAGAAGGTTGGACATTCATCACTTTGATCTTGACCTTGTTGCTACAGTGAGTGCACAACCTGTCTGCCCGACTCAAAGGTCATGCTGGCCTTCTTGATTTGATTTTCTACTCTGTCAGTCAGCACACCATTAGGCAGAATGTTGCCAGTGACCCCTGTAATCTCAGTACTGCCAGTGAGCAGTGTGTGGGGTTCTGCTGACAAGGACAAGTACGTGATCTCATGCTGCAATTCAGTTCAACATGTATTTGTGCACACCCGCCATTCTCCCAGAAATGTGCATGGCGACACAGGATGTAAAGAAATTCAGGCACAGTTTCTACCTTCAAGGAGCTTACAGTATTATTGCATGATGATAAAAGTCCACGTCATGATTAGGAGGGACAGATAACATATGTTGCTGGAGTCAGCTTAGCAGCATTTTGGCCACTGGACTTTGCAAAAAAGATCTATGGCCATGAGCTGTCTTTCTGCATGTGCATTCTGAAAGCTCCCACGTAGCCAGCAGTAGCCCTTGAATGACTGTCTCACAGGCTTTTAATGATATTCAGAGTTGTTAAGTGGAGTTTCCCAGAAGACAAAAATCACAGTCTAACACTGGCTTCTGAGCCCTTTATTCTGCTCTCAGAGAATCGCGGCACACAGCGGACTCAATGAGATGGGGCTGATTTGCATCCCTGCTTCAGACTTTGGTGACTGAGTGTCTCAGCCTTTTTATGTTCAGAGGATTATTGGATGTTTCACATACATTGTATAATATATTTTTATCATTAAGTTAATATATATACCCTTTTGTGTTTATAAATGAGAATGTGGGATTTGTTTTTAATAATAGGAATTATTTGTTACCCAAGTTTTATCTTGACTTTTTTACTTAAAAAACATTTTCCTATGCTAACATTGGTCATTGTGTTTTTTCTGAGCCATTTTTCTTACCCATGGTTATTTTCAGTGATGAATTCTTTAATCTAATTTTTGTTTCTCTTTGACTTCATACTGCTAAACTCCTGCTAACCTACTTAATGTAATATAAAATAAATGTTAAAGACAAGTTCATGGTGGGTAAAGTTGATCATCTTGTTTCTGTTGTAATTTATAACCTGGAGAGTTCAGCACTGTAAATATTTAGGAAAATTGTCTTGCCACCCAGACTCATATTTACACATGGGATTTGCGGGTCCCATGTTTTAGGTCAAAAGCCAATATAAAACAGGAATAGAGGCTCTCTGGTATCTTGTCCTTTGGAAATGTTTTCAGAAAATTCCACAAGCAGATCACTGTATTGTGAAAATAACGGGCTGCTTCTCACATCTCTAGACTCCACCTACATAAGGGCCTTTGTGTCACACATCAGCCACCCTTCTAAAGTAGAGTTTCGAATTCAAGAAGAGTAGGACAAAAGAATACTTGTTAGATCCACTGAGGTGGAAGGTGGAGGAAGGGGAGGAGGAATAGTTAGCCAGAAGGCAAAAGAAAAGCAGCAAACTGGAGAGGATTCTCAACCCCTGGGAATAATAAAAGAAATAAATAGTGAATTAAGTGACTTACAAGATTCTTTGACCCTATTCATCAATAAGTTGAAAAATCTTGCCACATGAAACAAATAAATCTTAGTTAAGTATTTAAACTTTGACTTGGCAAGCTATTAAGAATTTGCAGGTTGAAGAGTATAAAATAGTGATATAACCCTTACAGGTAGAGGATTCCTTAATGAGAGATCATAAAACATTACATCTGAACAATCAAGTTCATTCTCAAATTCATCCAGTAGTGCAATTTAACACAAACTAAAAGGAAATTATCAATGCAACTTTTCTTAATTGCTACCATACTTGCTGTATAAGAGGATTAAATGCTAATGGAAAAAAATACAATTAAAAAAAATAAATAAAAGTGGGATGACCAGAAAAAAAATAAGTTTTCTGTGGAGCAGATGGAGTATAGCAAAGTGGTATGAACTCTACACTATTATTAATATATAAGTGTTAACAATATAACTAAGTTTTATTAGTTGAAAAGACAATTCCCAATTAAGTTTCTGTGTGTTACTGAACTCTTATCTATAGCAGTATCTCCAGTCCCACTCAGATTCTCCAGGATTTGTTAAATTTTGCAAACAGTTCTGCTAATTGATTAGCAGGTGATATGCCTTCCCCCACCTCTCAGGTTGCTATGGTGATACAATCTGAGCTTCCCTTCCATTGCTTCTTCCTCTGTTCAGTCTGAGCTGCAGCGTGAGACCTGTGAACCTATTGGACAAACTGGTGCTGGCATTTGTAGTGTGCCAGCTCACATGTTTACATCTTGCAAAAGTGTCTAAGAAAAAAATTATCATTCTATTTGATATACTTTTTGTTTTATCATTACTTCTAAAGTACTAGGGTATAAAATGTTTTAAGGCAAACCTTGAAAGCACATTCATCTCCTTTCTTAAAGATTTCTAACAATCACTGTAAAAAGTATTCTGTTACCACTGACCACACTTTTTAAAATGGATGTTACCCATTATTTCAAGATGAGGTATATGTATTTATCTATATCTATATGTCCATAGATATAGATATATGTATATGTATATAGGTATGTATTTAGATGTATCTGTGTCTGTATATCTATATAGCTATAGATATAGATATATGTGTCTGTATCTATATATGGAGAGAGAGAGAAATGTATGTGTAAGCCTCTTATTTTAAGGTCATTCTGAGAATCAAGAGCATTATTTTGTTTGCTTTAGTTTGGTTTTTGCAGAGAAACTAAGGCAAATCAGTAATATTGTTACACCTTTGCTAGGTCTCCTGCCAATGTTAAAAGGATATTAATTACTTTCAAACCAGTTCTTGGTTTTTAAAGGCTGCTGTTCACAAGTACCAGCCAAAGAGTCTAATCTGGGCACACTTTGCCTCTTCTGTAAGGAAATAGATATTTAAGTAATATATTAAAAATACCACTTCCTATTTAAACAGCACCTTGTATGTACAAAGTGCAATTGCACAAAACACATTATCTTGTTGGTCTACTGACCGTTCTTTTATATGGACAGATGACAATGATAATCTCCTCAGAACGACACATTTCATAGACCACCTAACTTGAATGTTACATTTTCAGAACACATTTTATATCCAGTTACAGAGTACTATGTTTTAGGCCAACATTTGGCACCTACCTTTTTAACATGGCTTTAGGTGCTTTACAGAGTACATTAAAGTGTGTGATAAAATGTGTGTAAGTGGGGCAGTCATTCAAAATGCATTCCCATATTTTTATAGGAAATATTATACACACTAAAAGATTCCAGCATCTGAGATTCTTGAAGTCAGGGGCCTGTCTGAAATGCAGTCATAGCAATGACTGGGATTCCCTCCCTCCGCCTCCCCCCAATAAGGACCTTAGGGGCTGCATTTCAGATATGGTAACTACAGTCAATCTACAAAACAAAGAGTACAGGATGAAAGACTGAGAAAAAAATGAAATTAAAACCAAATAGGAAAGAAAGTAAGAAGACAACCTTTAACATTGGGAGTATGTACCTAGTTTCAAAAAGAAATAATACCTTTGATGAAGTTATCTTGCTTTGAAAAAGGTTTAAGGCATAACCAAACTTTTCTTGTCTGCTTATTCTGTCATATTACGATGTTAAAATTAAGAAAAAGATTCATTTAATTTATGTAAAATGTTAATGTATTGAATGACAGTCAAAAAACTAGAATTGTTCACTCTGAAATCTACAATGCTATTTACGTAGTTAAATGTCACTTGAAATAGCATTTTTGCTTAAACTTTATCTTTAGATTATTATTTAACAATGACAATCATTTCTTTCCCAAAACCTAGATTTGTCATGCAAAGTAGAAGAAGTAAAGCAAATCTGAGTCAGTTACAGAGGAAAGAAAATTCAGGTACCATAAAGAGATACAGAGTTTTTCAGGTCTCCTAATGTAGCAACTGTGATGTCAGCAGACAGGCGTACTGAGAGTCTCCTTGTGCCTGTGTTATAAGGTAGCATAGCAGCAGTCCCTTATGTTAGTAGCCAGAGTCCTCACCTCACTTTAACAACCCAGACCTCTCTCTTTATATGATTCCTACCTGAAGCTGAATATGTGGAACATGAGTTTACATCCTTTCCTCCTTTCCCACACTCCCCATCTTTTTTTTTTTTTTTTTAAGTTCTTAAGTGAAAAATGCAGTGGTCAGTGTCAGAAGGGGAATGACATATACTGGGATAAATGACATCATTTATAAGTCAAAGTTTTTTTAATGATTTATTTGTTTATTTTTAGAGACAGAGAGGAAGGGAGGGAGAAAGTGAGGGAGAGAAACATCAATGCGTGAGAGATATATCGATTGGTTGCGTCTCTCATTGGTTCAGTTCAGTTGGTTCAGCTGCCACTCGAATCAGTGGGGACCTGGCCCACAGCCCAGGCATGACCAGAATCAAACCATTGACCTGTTGGTTCACAGGTCAACACTCAATCCACTGAGCCACACCAGGCAGGGCACAGGTTGTAAACTTGTAACACTTCGCAGGAGGACTTTGCAGAGAACTCACACTTTGCAGGAGGACCATCAAGTCAAGATAAAAACCCACAAGCAGAATCAAAAGACAAATTGGTAAAAAGTGAAAAATAGAATTAGATGCATTTCAGTGGCTATGTTTAAACCATATTTGGGGGACAGGGTATTGTTTCAAGTGTATATATACTTACCCCAGATTTCTCATATATATAAAATAATTAGGAAGACAAAACTGGATTTAGTTTTCCATTTCTTTGAGTTCCGGTTAATTTAATGAGAAACCTCTTAAGTCACATTATCTTGAGTGGATTTAAGTGCCTGGTTACTGTTGTGAGTCAGTACTTGTGATGCCTGTTCCCACACTATCTCTGTGGAATGATCAATGAGGGGTAAATTTTTAGGATGGCAAATGTCTGCCCCCAAAGTTCTAACTCATTCTTTTTTTTTCAATTTTTATTTTAATTGTTGATCTTGTACAGTTTTCTGTCTTTTACTCCCACCCCAACCCACCACCCCAGCCCTCCCCACCTCCCTCCCATTTCCACCCCCCATAGTTTTTGTCCATGTGTCCTTTATACTTGTTCCTGTAAACCCTTCCCCTTTTCCCCTGAAATTCCCTCCCCCAACTCATTCTTTACTTATTGATTCTATTTCTGTGCCTCGGTGTTGGTATTCCAAATAATGACAGTCAAGCATTTACAAGGCATTTGTGACAGACTATAGTATGTCCTTCAACCGTTTGGTACCACTTCACACCTCGAATCAGAAAACGGAGACTTCTCTAAAGTAACTTGGCTGAGGTCACGTTGCTGGACTTTGAACTTGTATCTTCTGATTCTAAGTCCTGTCCTTTCTTTACTGCTGCCTCCTCTGTCTTCGGATACCAATCTGTTTTCTCTCTTCCAACCACTTACCTCTCCATTTTCAGCTTTCATAATAACCATGACCTTACACCCACTAACTAGAATTCCTAGTTTATGTCCACCATCAACATTGAACTAGACATCCTGTATATTCCTAAATTGGCTCTTTGCTTTTGATAATGGTAGTTTTTTTTTGTTTTTTTTTTTTTTTTAGGCTTAGAAGTCATTTGGATTCTATGCACTATTTTAGAGATAGTTTATGAGGTTTTCCTCTGCTATTCTTTCTAGTTTCTCTTTAATCTTATTTTAACAGATATATCTTATTTTGAAATAAATTATGTTCAATTTTAACATTTTAAGCTTATTTTTGATCCTTAAAAACATTTTCACTGTATACTAAAGGAGAAGAAAGATTGTCGTAGTCCAGTGATCTGCGATACAATAATGCTTTCAAAACAAATCAAATTTGTTTCATTAAATACATTTGGGGTTGAGAGTTCAGTGGACAACAGTCAGCACTTTATTTCCAACCATTTAATGGGATTTTATAAAACATCAAGTATTAGAGAGCACTTTCCTATTCTTCACAGTAACTCCACCTGCTGCTAGCCACATGGCAGTCATAAAAATATCCAATTTCATCATATTCACAGAAAGTTTTAAACATAAATATATTCCTTAAGTGTTTTAAAAATAACTATTAGCTAGTATTAGTATTTAAAAGATAGGTTATACCAATGAGAACATTCCATTATATATTTCATAAAGTCATAAACTTTCTATTCTTTTGAACAATTCCTTCAGTGAAAATTTACTGATGCTTATATGCCAGGCAATGTGCAGAGTGCTGAAGGAGACGTTACAAAGTGCTGGGTAAAAGTCCTTCTGCTGAGGAGCAGAGGTTAGACCAGCGTCTTTTGGGATGTGTGCCTCTTTCTATCAGCATGCAGCTTGCCTGCAGAATTTGTTAAAAATGCAGACTCCTGGACCCCACCTCAGACCTACCAAATCATGATCTGCCGGTAGGACCCAGGAATCTGCACTTTTAAATAAGTTACCCAGTTATTCTGTGGTTCATTAGTTTGAGAGGCACTTTTATATCGAGATGATAGACACAAAAAGAAATAAGTGTGTCAGCAAGTGATAATTATTCTAATAGGATTGGCACTGATAAATTATTTAAATTTACATTTCTGATGAATGTAAAGTGTGAACATGTGACCTATCATATAGAATGAGCACATGGGTACATATTTATCTAGAATTCCATGCCTTGGGTAATTTTGAATTTTAAGAGAAATTAAACATATTGTTCTAAAGATTCTGCGTGTCTTGAACTGCAGACATCAGAATAAAGTCATGTTTACAAGGACTAGGAATAAATCTGCCATGCAATAAAGTAAAAAGATGCATGTTTAAATTTTAAATTACTCAACTAAAAAAATCTTTTACACAAAAAGCTCAAAAATGGTAAAGAGGTCTTGGCTTCTTACATAGTTCATACCAGAGCAACATCAGGTGACTCTATCTGAGGTCGGTGCTACTGCCTGGTGTGTTTAGGTGGGCAGCTGGCCAAGTCTTGGGAGTGTCCGTTCTTTGGGTTTTACCATTCTGTTCAGTTCAGCCTATTGCTCAGCTTAACCAGTAATTGTAGTTCACACAAGCTAGCCACAAAGCCTGTATAAATAGCCCCAAAGAAAAATGTCATTATTTACTTTTTACTCAGCAGTACAAAATGATAAATAGAGATCTTAATCAATCAACAGAAAATGTCAAGGTAGAAAATACTGTATTGACAAACTAGTATAACTAAAGCTTTTCAAAAACAGGATATACTTTTCAATATTTATTAATTCCTATAAATTAGTCTACTTTTATAGATAAGCACGCAATAAAAACAGTTTGTACTATAGTTCATAATTATATATAAATAGGTAACAGTGAAGTGGAATGTAAAAGAACTTTAGGATGCTGCTAGGCTTCCTGTTCACCTCACTTTTGTGTGTGTGTTTATTCACTTAATAAATGCTCCTTGAGTGATAGCGGCAGGCTCTGTCCAGCTATGGGGCAGCTGCCTAGAATAAGCACACATAATCACTCCTACCACTTGAGTTTGTGTGTGTGTTGAAGTATAGTCCATAAAAACATGAACAAACCCAGAAATAAAATAGTTCTTAAGGGAATTTGCAATGTTCTATGATGAAAAAAAATAGGGTGATGGTCCAGTTATTTTACACAGAATTATCGTAGAAGGCTACTCTTAGGAGTATCTAAGTCCCAACCTGAAAGGTGAAAAGAGCCAACCACAAGAACAATTAGATAAAGAAACTGAGGAAATGACAGCCACTTGGGCCCTTCACAGGAAGGAGTTGGCAGAGTTGAAGGAACTGAAGAAAGACCAATGCAATAGGAATGACAAAGAACGTACAAGAAGTCACATAAATAGTTGGCCTGTCCTCTGTAGGTAGTGGCGATGCACTTGGCTTTTTTCCTAAATGCAGTGAGAAGGCATCGGAGGGTATTATCCAGAGAAGTGTGATCAGACATAGTTTAAAAAATTTACTTTGGATGTTGTATGCAGAATGGATTGGGGACCAGTAAGGGGACAGTCGCTGTGATGTGAGGAGAGATGATGATGGCCGTGTGGAGGTGGATAGAAGTGAATGGGTTCAAGGTATATTTGGAAGTAGAATGAAGAGACTTTGCTGATAGATTGAATTTTCTTCTAGAGTTTGCATGAAGTTGTTAGAGCATTATTTTCAGGAAGAATTTAGTATATAAATCCAGGCTTTGTAGGTGTAAAAATGTAGGGAAATAGCAAATAAAAACTTCACAGCTGCTAGCTCCCAGCTCCCATCCCTTCTTCATCCTGGACATTGTCTCTTTTGGGTGGTCATCACGGAAACATTTTACCTTTGTATGCACACATGGGGGCGGAGATGGAACAGTCCCTCTCCTACAGCCTCCCTTTCCTTGATTCCTCTCACAAAGAACTGTAAGCATTGTGGGTCCGGTAAATATATCAGCAAATATTTCTTGGAACCCTTACATTTCATAGGTATATGATTCCAACTCCTATTTTTGCCTTTTACACCATGTTCATAGTTTCAGTAAATCAACAACTTAAGAGTGAGAATAAAATCCAGAAAATCTGCTGAAGCGTTTGGGAACTCAAAAATCAGAAAAAAATATTTAAAATATTTTCATTTTTACTAGAATACACTTATTACCCTATCATAGTTAAATATTGTTTCTATAATAATTCAATATGTTTTCCCACTAAATAGTAGTAAAAGTAATTTTAGAGCATTTAGGTTAATTTATCAGATTTAATAATGCAAACAAATGGGACTCATTTTAAGTAATGAGACGAGAGTAGGAAAAGAAGCATCAGGAAAAATTGGAAACCACAGAATAATTAGATTTAGGCTTCCAAAAGCATTCGGCTCCATATCCTCCACTTCCCCCCAAAGGAAATAAAAGGACAAGCCATTTAAAAATGAATTCTCTCAAGACCTTCCTTATCGTGCCTATTTAGTCTTCACAGTGTTCAATATTGACCGTGAGTTTCTTTTTGCCACCAATACGGCAAGTGCTTTTGAGGCAGAGAGAGTTCACCTTCATTGCCTTGCATTATTTTCTCTCTGCTGAGCTATGTAAAGAAAAGTAAATGGTAAAATGGCAGTGCACGAGATAGAGAGCCTTAGATTTTTCAGTTCTGTGAAAGGAGATTGTGTTCTTTCTTCTGGTGTCAGTGTACATTTGGGAAAAAAAAAAATCTGCTGTAGCACAAAATTCTTCTTCCAGAGAGGTAATTAGGAAATACACAACTTCTGCTTTAAGAGCACGTTTTCTACAAACGGCTGCATGCCCTTGCCGTGATGACAGCATAGCTGTAGGAGGCCCACAGCTAAAGAACAGATGAGACAACCTTCCTCACAAGATGAGGCATATGTGGCTCTTGCTCTCATTGTAATAATCTGTTAAGTATGAATCCTTTTAAAACCATTACCTGTTTCTCTTCAGACTGTGTCCTTCACATAAAATAAAAATTTGAAGCTACTGATCGGTGAATTAAAAGTGCAAACAACATGCCTTCCTTAAATCCGAGCCTATAAGTTCATTTAGTAATGGCAATTGTTGGGATTTCTGTACAAAAAATTAAAATGCAATATTATTCCTAAAGGCAGTATAAACTCTTCAAAAGGAATATGTAGGAATATTTTGGGAAGGTTATCTTTGCTGACTTTTTAAAAATCAAAGTAGCTTCTTGTCTCTTAAAATAAATCCGAGAGCCAAAATCTCTTAAGTAAATAAAGGTTTAAAAGAATAAATGTTTCACAACTAAGGGTGTGATGGATTGCTACTGTATATGTATTTTCCTGCAAAGCTAGTCAAAGGCTTTTCTCCCCCCCACCACCTCTTTAATCTTAGTGAAAAGCTTTCCTTAGAGCTTGAGCAGGCCCCCTAGGAGCCCTGTTTTCTCTTTATGTGTTCCTACCCGCCGCTCCTCTTTACCAGACTGTAAGATAGCCTCACGTTTCCTAGACCTGTGCTCAAAGAGCAATCGTTTCTTCTCATATTAATTATTATTTAGAATTTCATTTGTTATGGTTGAGAGGAACTACCGAAGAACCTCTTTTCCCAGGATAGCCTTAGTATTTTTAAACGCTCTGTAGGTGGATGGTAAGAAATTAATCACTTTATAATACAACTTGCCATACTTAAAATATTTGGATATTTAATATCTAAATGACAAATGAGGTCAGTTATAGGACTAGGTGAGTTTAAAGGAGTAATTGCTAATATGTTATGAAAAAAAGCCATGTACCTCCTTTATTCCTGCTCCTTAACTTCTTATACATGCAGAATTCCAATGAGTATGTGTCAGGCAAAATGATTGGTTATGGTGAGTGTCAGTTATCATCATAAATTTTTTTAATTGAGGCTTTTTTCCCTAAGAAGAATACTTCTTTGAAATTGAAGAACCTTTTCTTCAGAAGAAAATTACTGTTAGTGAAAAATATAACCTTGTGATAGATAACTCTTTTATATTCAGGTTTATTTAGTAGAGAATCATTATGTATTTACTATTAAAGTCTTATGAGAGCTTATTAACTGGAGAAATTCTTTTATGTATGTTTTGATTTTCACATTTGGTTCATAATCTTTTATATAAAAGGAAGTGATTGTTCTTAGCTATTGAACAGATGAGACGCTCAAAAATCAAAGACTGTAATGCTTTCCAAAGGGTCCTAAGTACTCACTTGCTTCTCTCCAAAATTTGGATGACAGAACTCTGGATTAGGAGTTACCATTGCATTTTTTTCTCTCATAAGGCTAACTGCCTACAGCAGGCAAGGTGGCTCTGAGCTATTATTTTAAAATTATTATGTAATACAGTTACAGTTTTTATTAATAAAAGCTGTTTATTATTTATGGGATTTACAGTACTATCTGTCATAGCTAGTTCATCAAAATTTAACATTTTAAATATTTGAAGAGAAATTGATTTTGCCTTTATTTTTATATTTAGTGTATTTATTGGTAGTCATAGGACTTTAGGGACACCATTGTAATAACCACTGAGACCTGTTCTGTACATGATTTTACGCTTAGCATATTTTTTTATTACTCAGGTACCTTACTGTTTACACTTACTATTTTTACATTATTGTTTTGGCTTACATGTTTAATCAGTAATTTTATTGTGCTTTTCTTTCAAGACAAAACTTAAGTCAGTAGTCCAACAAAATAAATAGGTTTTCAGTTGATGGACCAGCAAAATCATTAACTTACAGAAGTCACATAGCTAAACAATGTGTATTAGTAATATTCCCTGCATATTACTATCTTTTTAATGATAATAATAAAGAAGAGCTTTACTTCTTCACCTAGCACAGGCAAGCTAGTTATTCTGCCTTGCTCACTTTTGACATAAGAAACAGCTATTAGACAAGTACAGTATTTGTCAGAGAGCCCAACATATGCTAATGGTCAAATTGAACATGGGAACATTCTTACAGTGCACAAGGGTGGACACGTGAATTTACTCGTTCAGGAGATGCAGGGAGAAAGACTAGGGAAAAGATATAGGTAGCCGGAGGTTTATGACTCATACAAGCAGCACGTGGAGATGCGAGTAATGTCAATTTTTGTGTGTATGTGACAGCAACTATGTTAGCAACCCCACATATGACTTATCTCTCTGCAACCTCAGAGCAAATAAATATTCATTAAGTGCACTCCCTACTGTTCTTTCTCAACTAGGCCATCCTGTAGGATGGTGTGGGATTCAGAGCTGGAACTCTGGAATCAGCCCTGCCATCAGCAGGCTGCTCACCTTTCTAAGCCACTACTGTATCAGCTATAAAACTTGATTTATGCAACAGGTATTCAATCAGTGTCTTATATTTTTTAGCTAATATTCTAGGAGTTGAAGCTTAACAGTGAACCAAATAAAGCCTATGCCTTCAGTAGTGTCTACCTCATGAGGCTGTTGAAGGAGAATCCATGGGATACAGAATTTGGCACAGCACATGGCATAGAGGATGTGCTCGGTCAGTGTTAGGGGCTTTCTTCTTCATCATCAGTGCCACAAACCACTGCATCCCGTGTTATAAGAAATGAAAAAAAGAAGTCTTGCACTGGATCTATCCTTTAGCATGAATAGTCTCTTTTCATTTTTAAGACATAGATTACTTCAGGTTATAATTCCTGAGTGTAGACTCTGTGACGGGGCTTTAAATGCAAATAGTTTATTTAGGAAGTTATCCCAAGAAGCACTCATGAGAGAACAAAGATGGAAAGGAGGGCAGGAAAAGAAAGCCATTAGAGAATACATTAATGAACAGGTGACTAGAGTGGCCAATGGGGTCTCAGTCCCACTTGGGGTTCTCTGGAAGATGACATAGAACATGCTTTTGATTTGTGCCCCCAGGAGGAAAAGAAATTGGAGTATTTATTAACCATTGCCTGTCATAGGCCAATGGTTCCTTCTGGGGGTTAATCGCGTGGCATTCACAAACACTGCCATGTGCAGTTCCAGCATGCTCTGGAGCCAGAGAGCACTCTCAGCAGTCACAGGGCTTCTGGCAACAAGGAGCTACCATCCTCTTCAGAAGCAGTGGTTATTGCAAGGATACGGGGGGGGCACCAACAGTGGTTGCTGCATAGATGTTCACCCCAAAACTACAACATAAAGCTGCATGTGGCACATTCAGAATACAACAGAAACATGAACAGAGTACACAAACACTGGATCTATCATTCTTTTTTAAGAATAAAGGTGAGAACATTAGTATGGAAACAGAACACCTGACTTACGTAAAGGAAATATAGTTATGCTTTTTTCCCTATAACTATCATAAGTAGTTCTTTGGCACTGAGGAACATTTCAGAATGGTCACCACTTTTTGATCAGCTCTTTTATCAAATTAGAACTTAATTACATGACATATATATGAAAAAATCAATCCATTTTTTTCTTAGTTGCTGAAGCATCTGAACACTCCAAAGTAAATTTAATCTTTACATCAATTTTCCAGGAAAAGAAACGATGAAATCTATGTCCTTGAGGTTCCACTTGAAAGGGTCAAAGCAATTCTTTCATTGTATTATACCATAACACAAATCAGAAAATGCAAAGATTTCAGAATTGCTCTATTTCACATATTATCTCCTAAGCTTGCCTCTGCAGCTGAGCAAGGGTGTTATTAGGCACAAGAAATTTTGTTGAATTTTCAAATTGGTCTCAAGAATTTTGTGATGGATGGCTTACTCAATTTAAAACAGATCATCTGATGAAATTGCTTTTAGGTTAAAAGGAAGGTTCCTCAGATTCATTTTAGCACAGATCCTTTCAATTACCTGGTTAAGCCCAGAATTGCTAAACTGTAAAGTATGAAGACTGGATACATGGGTGGTGAATATAATAAAAAGAGAATTCTTGAAGGAGAATAGAAAAGCCTCAAGGCCAAACCTTGTCTGCTTGAACATTTTATGGAGCATTGGTACTGGCCTGACCACTTATTTATCTTTTTTAACCCTGCTAATGCTGAATAATCTAGACCTTAATTAATGATTATCAATTTGACATGAAGCTCTATGCAAACATCCAGGTGCCGTCTGGAGTATTTTACTCAGTTACATGTAACTAGTATTTCTCTAATAAGACTCCTCGTACTTGATTAGAAATGTATGTGGCTCTCTGCCATGAAGCTTAGCTTTTAGTGGAAACTAAGCCAAATAAATGCAGACAAATAAAAAGATATTTTATGCACTTCATTCATATTTTTGGTATTTCCTGGTGAAAGCTACAAACTGAAGTCTCAAAGAGACACCCTCAAAAGTCTCAGTGAGCGTTGCCCTCAGACGTCACCTCTACAGCTAGAACTTCTCTGGTCGCTTCATGTAAAACAGCCCTTTTTCCTGGCCCCTGGTCTGCATCACCTCATTTGGTTTAATTTTCTTCAGCACACTCATCACTATTTTGTGTACTTCATTTAGTCTTGTTCCTGTGTTCATTTTGTACGTTTGTCTGATTTCTCACACTGGAATGTTACCGCCATGGAGGAAAAGAATTTATCTGTCTTATTCATTGTTCTACCCCAATGTCAAGGACAGTGCTTCCCACAGAGTAGGCACTCAATAAATTTTTTGTTGAAAGAATCAGTAAAAGAATGGATATTAAGAATCCTGTGTCCTTGAAAATAAATGTAGCATATCAAGTACCATAGTGTTTTAGGGAAGAAACTTAACTCTTTCTAGTTTTAAAAAAAATGTGCTCTATCTCACTGCAGCAATAATATAAAAGTCTGGGAAGGATGCAGCCTCTCAGTAGTAGAAGCCAAGATTTTCAGACCACTGATTTTCCGACAAAGGAGCACTAAGTGCAGGGGCTGGGGAATGCCAGGAGCACACGCTCTTGGTCAGTGTGCCAGGTAGCTGTGAAGCTGTATCTGGGAGTACCTGGGAGTTAAGACCACATGAATCAGCCAACAAACAAGAGGAATCAAAGGCTCAGTAAAGCCCCAATTCGTATGACTCAAGCACCCTGATTCCCTGGTCTACTGAGCAAATCCAGGAGGAGTAAGATGAAAATGCCGTAATAGGCCACCAGATGGAAGGACAGGCTGAATGTATTTGAGGTAAACATGCCACGAGACTTCAGAGCATTTCCTGAAATAATAGATCATTTTTCCTTTTAACAAATATTTATGAAATATATTTTGTGCACTAACACTACTTAAACTCCAGCCTCATCCCTTCCCTCTCCTTCTACCCCCAAATACACTTGCTACCCATTGCTACAGAGGCATGCTGCTTTTGATTTTATTATTTATTGGCCTTTCATGTAAAATTTGGTTTGGCAGAAGGGCTTTGCCACTACAAATGGACTGACAAGGCTTCTCTGCATACCTTATGGACTAGTAGGGAGTGCGTTAGGCACTAGGTAGACTCCACCTATTTCAAAACACAGAATGAATGGTTTATGTCCTACTAGAATATTCCTTTCTGCCCCCAAGAAGCTGGGAAGTCTCCAAGCTTATTCTTGAAATCACATTATTTATGTGCAGGCCTTTTTTTTTTTCAAAGGTGGCAGATGACCCTGTGCCTTTTGGGTAATTGAGATTGAAGTTAGGTTGCTGCCTGTTATAGTAGACTGACTCTGGTTCCTTATTTTATGGACTATGAGGAAGCTGGGCTTTTAGAATTACATCTGTTATATTTCTAGACATATGAGAATGACAGGAAATTTTATTTTAAAACGATACAATAATCCATGCACTTACTGACAGAAGATGTTGGTTTTAAAAACAATGTCAATCTTAAAGAAATTGGGTGCAGCTTGACTGTTAAACAGATGAGTCAATTGCTGAAGATATCTCATCCTCATTCATTGAGCTCTCAGGGAGAGTTTTATTAACCTACTGTGTTTCAGGATCTATACAGTCTTCTGCCCAATAGGTTATTACCCAGTGGGATTGAACTGGGTGAGATACTTGCATAGACTCAACATCTTCTTAACCATAATGAAAACAATACCATATTGCCTTTGAATCTGTTTGAAGGGAGAAATATTTTTAGAGAAAAAAAAAACAATAATTGAAAAGCTCTGTATTCATTTTTCTTTGCCCTAGGACATTGATTTTTCAGACGTAATGTATTACATGGTGAAATGGTCCCGCGGACCTTCATACATATTAGTGACTCTAGTGCCTACAGCACACACTGCAAACCTTCCGCATTCAAAGATTCAGCATGCTTTGCGGTATTTCTTTCTGACCTCGATCCATTTTTGGAAATAAAATGTTTCATACACTAAGGAAAGGTAGGTGTTATTGGTCCCTCTCTGGTTTTCCTGTCATCCCTTGGTACCTGTAGGGGGAAGCCAGAGGCAGGCATCTTTGCTCAAAATCTGTCTGGTGATACCCAGGTCCCTTCCCTGAGCTTCAGGATCCATGTTTCACTCTGCTGGCTCCTAGCAGTACTGTCCTACCTGTGTGGTCCCAGGAAATGTGAACTTTGTATTCTGCAGGTGCTTCATAGGTATTGAAATTGAGTTGAATCAGGACTCAGTAAATCTGAGCCAAATCAGGTTTGAGTTATGTGACTGCATCATCCCTGGAAGTCAAGAGGGGATGGAGGACCAGCAGTGGTAGAAGAAAAGGAGAGAGAAATCAAGTTTTTCCCCCAGTTTCAAGCACAGGAAGCCCATGCATAAGAGAGGAGATTTCCTTTATGTACAGATTGAGGAGGAATGTCTCCCTCCCCCATCCTAGATTGTGAATGTTTGTCCTTGGCCAAATCCCTGGTGCATGCCTGGTTTCCATTATCAGGTGCCTCTCTTCTAATTTTACTTCTTAGTTGCCCTACTCCCTGGCTAAGCTCACAGATGTGATACAGTGTTGGTCCTCGGGCCCCTTCCTGGATCATACAAGACTATGCCAGCTACCTTAACTCCTCACCAGTGAAGCAAGCATAAGTGTGGGCTCTTTACCCTGGCAGCTCTCAGTGCCCCATCTGGTTTTCAGCATCCCATAACAACAGCCCTCTTGTATTTAACTCTTCAAGTTCTATGTAGAGTTGTGTTTTGTATAACAAATAAGAACATTTTGGCTTGATGCCTCCATCTTCTCCATTTTTTTTTTTTATGGCCAGCCCTTCCCTTCATGCCAACCCACCTGCTATGCCTTGCCCTTTGCCACACTGCTTTCTGCTTCTCAACTGTATTACTCAGAGCTGTGAAAAATCTATTTGAAGAGCTAATGGATACCAGCGTTTGCGTTGCAGATATGCTAAGGTCATGTACAAAAGTTTGTGGACTATACAGGCTGTACATGAGTGTGAGAATGCATCATGCATGCCCAGCCACTGCCCTATGCATCATATATGGCTTGTGAAATGAAGACAAGGGAGGTGGGAAGCAAATCAAATTCCATTTCTAAAGCGAGTAGTCTGGCAAAAATCTGAAATTTTAATCAAAAGTTGGAAGTTTCGAATTTTCAAAAACTAGCATATCTCCTCCTAACACATTCTCCAAAACTCTACCAAAGGGTGCTCTGAATTGACATCTAAGAAAGGATCCAGTTTATCATTAATTATAGAAAGCTCTTCAGACCTTACCAGTCCTCTTGTGACTATTAATAAATAGTATTGTGATAAATTGATTTCTCCCTGAAGTAGACCCTGGCATCAAAGAATCATGCTTGTGCATGTAGACTTACACAAGTTCTTAAATTGATTTGTTTTTAAAGCAGAATAAAATAAAAATGTCTTTACCAACTATGTTTTTATTTACTCTTTTTATGTATTTGACATGTAAATACAAAAAAAATGTTGTCTTTAGATTCCTGAAACAATAAGTTTGAATACTACTGCACTTGGTAAATATAGCACATATTCTCTTTTATAACTGTATGATACTCAACCTTACAGAATTTCTGAATAAACCTCAGGGACTATAATATAGTCACTGTGTTAAGAACATGTAAATAATTAATTGTGGACTAGGTTGGAAATTGAAATTCCATGACCTCTTCCCTCATTCCCATTTAAATCTGAAACCTTCTACTTACATTGTTGTGCCTTCTCAGATGAACAGTATAATGCTGTTTTTACTTAGTTTATTCTAGTCAAATAGTGTTAATTTTAAAATATTTTTTCATTTGAATATTCATATGACTATATCCTGTGGCTTTGGAGTATATATAATAGCATATATTTTTTTCAACAAGGAATAAACAAAGAAATGCTATGGAAATAGAAATGAATTGTATACCATGGTCCTGACATGGGCAGCCTAGTTCCCAGTGGGATTGTAGAGCAATTTTCATGGCTTTTAAAGGAGAGCAGAAACTTGTAGTAGTGATAAATTATACCGTGGAGACCTCTTAAACACTTAGCCTTGGTGAACATTAAACCTGTCTCTTCAACAGGTTTATTATAGGATTAGCACTTCCTGGAGAAAGATTCACTCTGCCTTTGGCATTGATATGAATTTGTTTTCTGCTAGATTTACAAAAGGTGCTATACAGAAGTCATTCAATTTTCTCAAAACTTCACTTCAGAATTGGGGTGTGAATTTATTCATGTCCCAGACATCACCCCATTGTCCTTTAAAGTTGACCATCTAAAAAATCTTCTCGGATTCATGTTGAGACAGGCCGTTCCAACCCTTTGTAGTAATTTATTTGCACCTAAACATTGTATTAAGTCTTCCTGGCTCCCAGAGTTTTGCTGATTAAGTGACAAGGTCAGTGCTGCTAAGACTTGTGAGCCATATATTAGGATTCACATGCACAGTTTCGATATGAAGGTGGCAGGTACAGTCACTTTGATTCTTAATTTGCAAATTTGTTTAAAAAAAGATCTATTATGTTATTTTGAAATATCTAGTAGCTAAAGAAGAGTCACAACACTAAATAACTTTGCTGCTTTGGCTTAAGATTCGAGCATGAATTTTGTAACTGTGGCATAAAAAGAGGTCTTAAAAAGTCATTTGGTTGCTCTACTTAGACATCATTCCATTTATTCTTAGAAGTATTTTTTGAGCACTGTACCCCCAGGCCCTGTCCTAGGTGCAGGAGATAAAGTAGTAAAGAAAACGGGAGAAAATCCTTGCCCTCAGGGGGTTTGCATTCTACTGTAAGTAAATAAGTAAAATCAGCTAATGATGTAGAGACCAATAAAGCAGAACAAGGTGGATGGGAGAGGGTGGGAAACAGTGCCATTTTAACAAGGGGAGTGAGGAGTGCCTCACTGAGAAGGGAACTCTAAAAGAAAGATCTGAAAGAGGTAAGAGTATGAGCCAGAAAGATTTGGGGGAGGGAGAATTGAGCATATCTGGGTGAAAGGAAGAGCAGGAGCAACGGTCATGAGATAGAAGGAGCGTTCATTTGTTGGATGAGAGCAGAGAAGGGTCGCTGGAATGGAGTGAGCAAGAGCAAAAAGAGATAAGACCAGGTGGTAAAGGAAGCCAGAGTGTGTAACACCTTTATGGCATTTGGCATTCATTACTCTGAGGTAAGGAGCTATTCATGGCTCCTGAGAGGAGGAGGGACTTGAGCTGATTCACTTTTAAAAGGATCTCTTTGACTGTTCTTGAGAATAGATTCTAGGGAGACAAAAGCAGGTGGAGAGGGACCAGTAAGGAGGCTGTTGCAATCATCGGTAATCAAGGCAGGAGAGGAAATTGGCTTGCACCCCAGTGGTAGCAGAGGAGGTGGGAAGAAGAAGTTGGATTCTGGATTGATGGAAGGCAGAGCCAAATGGACTTGCTAACGGAGCAAATATAGTTGTGAGAGGAAGAGAGGAGTCCTGACTGCCAGAGTTATAGTCTCAATTAATTTTGTTATGTAGTAGCCAAAACAAGGAATCCAATCTTCATGTAGTCTGGACCCTACATATTTTTTCCTCTTTCTGACTCAGTGAAAAATCTGTTTCTCTATCTATAAAAAGAAGAACATGATACAAATAGTATTTGTTGCAAAGTCAATAGACTATGGTATAACATAAAATGTACTATTTGAAAATTAAGTTACCAAATGCTCAAGTTCTGTAATACACGCCCCCCCCCCAAAGTACAATCCACAAGTAATGCAGGCAAAGGGAGGGGCAACTTTGATATAGAACAAAAACAAGAGCTCATACATGAGTTTCCAGGGTTAGGAGACTAAAGCCAGAGGAGGGCCAAGCAAAGATTGCTTGGAATAGTTACTCAGCAAGGCTAAGCACCAGGAATCAACAAAGGAATATGACACATTCCATTCTCTTTGAAAAACATAAAGTCTATTGGAAGCACTTTGGTTCCGTAACTCAGGGGAGCAGTAAGATTTTATTTATACCATATACAGAGATATGTCAATAATGTAACTATTTTAAATATATAGTTCTATTAAATAATAGATCTATATAAGTAGTTATTTTAACATTTTTAAGTATATGGGGTGGTGCAAAAATAGGTTTACAATTGTTCATATGGAAAATAATATAATAATAATATATGAATAAACTGTGTTTTCATGTACTCACAACTGTAAACTCACTTTTGCTCCACCCTACACACAGACCAGCAATACAGGTATGTGAATAAAAACATTCATATTCTTGTTCCAGAATTTTGTTCTCAGAAATTGATTGGCTACAGGGATCAGTAAGAGCAATGGTAAAGAGAGTCCATATAATCTTCTCAAAGTTTTTTTTCCCAAGAAAGGTCTGTTTGGAAAGGTAGCACCCCTATTAAGGAGAAGATATCGATCCAATTTCTTTGCAGACATCTTGGAAACTGGGTAACAGGGTCCTCGAATCTCAACACTCTCCTAGACGTGTGCAGGCGCCCCAGCCAGCGCTGCACCGCAGCCCGGCCTGGGGCGCCGCCGTTGGAGGAAGTGGGTGAGCAGCGCTGCGCAGACTCCCTGCGTCACTTCGGGCCTCGCTGCTGTGCGGGGCCGGTGTCGGAGAAGGGCTCCCGGACCTGGAGGGCTGTCTCTGCTTCGCCGCAGGGCCGCCCTGCACCCGACTCGTTCCCAGCAGGGAGCCAAGGGAGCAGCTCCGTTTCTGGGTGTCGGTGGACCTGCCCTCTGCCCTCACCGAGGGGCCTGCGCGGCTCAGAAAGAGGGCAAACCGAAGTGGGGAAGGTGGAAGACCACCTTCACTGACGTCACATCAATGTTTTTATGACCCTGGGCTCAAGTGAAGTACACATTTCAACCGATACTTTTCAGTCTGCCCAGTGGAAGGTAAAGTCAGTAACCTACTTGTTCCTGAAATTTTCTTGTGAAATCTTACTTCAATTTAACTCATATAAGTTCTTGAGGTTCTTGAGGGTTTTTATTTTCCTATCCTCACCCCCTCAACCCAGTTCTCAGCTTCCTTTAACTTATTTTGGAATAAGCCAAAATGAAACAAAATCACACATTCTAAATTGAGCACTTAAAACAGAACTGAATTCATTAATTAAATACGAAAGGGAGCATCTTTAGCAGTATGAAAGCCAAGCTTTTGAATCTTCACTGAACATTGGTTAATCTTTTTAAATATATTTTATTGATTATGCTATTACAGTTGTCCCATTTCTCCCCCATCATTCCCCTCCACCCTGCACACCCTCTCCCACCCACATTCTCCCACTTTAGTTCATGTCCATGTGTCATAAGTTCTTTAGCTTCTACATTTCCCACACTATTCTTGCCCTCCCCCTGTCTATCTTCTACCCACCGTCTATGCTACTTATTCTCTGTACCTTTTCCCCCCCTCTCTCCTCCTCCCACTCCTCTGTTGATAACCCTCCATATGATCTCCATTTCTGTGTTTCTGCTCCTGTTCTGGTTCTTTGCTTAGTTTGCTTTTGCTTTAGGTGTGGTTGTTAATATCTGTGAGTTTGCTGTCTTTTTACTGTCATATTTTTTATCTTCTTTTTCTCAGATAAGTCCCTTTAACATTTCATAGAATAAGGGCTTGGTGATGATGAACTCCTTGAACTTGACCTTATCTGAGAAGCACTTTATCTGCCCTTCCATTCTAAATGACAGCTTTGCTGGATAGAGCAATTTTGGATGTAGGTCCTTGACTTTCATGACTTGGAATACTTCTTTCCAGCCCCTTCTTGCCTGTAAGGTCTCTTTTGAGAAATCCGCTGACAGTCTGATGGGAACTCCTTTGTAAGTGACTGTCCCCTTATCCCTTGCTGCTTCTAGAATCCTCTCCTTCATTTTAATCTTGGCTAATGTAATTCTGATGTGCCTTGGCATGTTCCTCCTTGGGTCCAACTTCTTTGGAACACTCTGAGCTTCCTGGACTTGCTGGAAGTCTATTTCCTTTGCCAGATTGGGGAAGTTCTCCTTTATTATTTGTTCAAATAAGTTTTCCACTTGTTGCTCTTCTTCCCCTTCTGGTACCCCTATAATTCCAATGTCGGGATGTTTAAAGATGTCCCGAAGGTTCCCAAGCCTCTCCTCATTTTTTTGAATCCTTGTTTCTTCCTTCTTTTCTGTCTGTTTCTTTCTTCCTTCTGGTCCACTCCATTGATTTGAGTTCCAGTTTTCCTCCCACCACTGTTGGTTCCCTGTGCATTTTCCTTCATTTCACTTATTGTAGCCTTCATATGTTCATGTAATTTGTGAGCAAAATCAACCAATTCTGTGAGCATCCTGATCACCAGTGCTTTGAACTGTGCATCTGATAGGCTGGCTATCTCTTGGTCACTTAGATGAATTGGCTCTGGGGCTTTGATCTGTTCTCCCATTTGAGCCATTTTTTATTTTGTTTTGTTTCTTTTCTTTTTTTTTTTTTTTGGTCTGGTAGTAGCTGTTACACATGAGGGGCGGAGCCTTAGGTGTTCCCCAGGGCGGGGCAGCCCAGTCCCTGGGTTGTGACGCTGTATGTGGGGGCGGGGTCAGAGAGTCAGATTCCATTCCCTTCCTCTGCTTTCCCCAAGCAGATTGGGCCCTTCTGGTGCTGATTTCCATGTGGGTGGGCTTGTGTACATTCTAGGACCCTGTGGGTCTCTCCAACAAACTCCTGTGAGACTGGGGGTTGGGGGGGTCTCTCCTGGCACTTCAACCCCAAGTGTTTTCAATCGGTGTTTTAGGTTTTATTCCCTGGTGCTGGGGCCCTGGGTTGCGAGGTCTGTCTTGCTCCCCGTTTTCACCTGGATTATCTGCGGGCAAATGTGGGACCACCTGGTCAGCCAGCCGCCTTGTGCAGCCTCACTGGGTCTGCTGTTGCCATCCCATGCCTGGGGTCTGCTAGCTGCCACCTGTGTGCCTTGGGTCTGCTAGCCACTGCTACCTGCACTCCCGGTCCGCCAACCTCCACTTTTTCCTGCCGCGACTCTGCCCCTCTTACTGGTCTGGATGAATGGTGGTCGGACTTACGTACTGTTCGATTTTGTATCAGTCCTGGTTGTTTTCTTGTTTCTAAATCTTTGTTGTCCTTAATTTTGGTTGCGGGAGGAGGCACAGTGTGTCCTCCTATGCCTCCATCTTGAAGTCACCCTGAACATTGGTTGGTCTTAAACTGCCTTGGCTCTAGTTTCTTTGTACAACTTTGCCTATCAGGTATTTACAGACAAAATAGCAGATGGGCTCCAAGTACACTATGTCGTTTAATGTCAGTGAGCTAACCCTGTGTATCCAGCTCTGTGCTTAGCAATTGAAATAATCTGCATAAAAGTGTTCGGTATGCTACAATTAAGATGCGTCCTTGTGGAAGGCACACTCTTGGTTATTTTTTGTAAAAGACCATCTGTTTCTTGGTATGTTGCTTGTGCAGGTTTTCTTTTCGTCTTTCACCTTTAAAAAAATTCACAGCTTCCTAAAGCTTTTGAAATTAGTTCATTCTTAAGTTTTATAAAATGGTCATTCTCTAGGTTTTCAGCTGTGATTTTACCAGCATCCCCACAAATCATTTTAAACCCCTCAGGTAGCTTAGAAATTAGAAAGGAAAGTAAGGGAGCCTCTCCGCCACTCTGTATTTGTTCCCTTCCAGCAAGCTGACCATTCTGTCACCAACCAGTAGTAATAGGTGTAATAGTAGTGGGGGTGGTGGTCACAATCTATTAATATTTGCAAGTTAGCAGGGTACATTGTATTTAAGATTTACATATTCAAGAAACTTTTGCGCCTTTCTTTGAAGCGCCCTTGGGAAAGGATAGAAAGGCCTTAACAGACTGTGAAATAGGAAATCCTACATAGGATTGATTCTTGGACCAAAAGTCCCTCTGTCTTAGTGACATACCTTTGACCTTGCCCGAAGACTGTATTTTTATCATGTTAAAAAAACGGTTTCTTGTTCTTGGTATTTTTAATTCAGAAAAAACTTTAATCATGTACCTTTGAAGCATTTTCTCATTGTTTATTCTGAAGGTGAAGGATGCACATTATTTTGTGGGAAATGAATAGGATAAAGGGAAGAGGTAACATGTTCTTTAGTTAAATGGCAAATTTTATGTCCAGCAACCATGGGAAATAGGATAGCTTAGTTTAAAAGTTTATTTTATCATATAAGAAAGAAGAAAGATGCTCATAAGCAGGTATGCTGGAATAAAACAACAAATTTTAGACTTTAATTAATTAAACACAATGCCTAGTTATCATTGCATTTCTTGGAGGAAAGGACAGTCTTCTCAAAATTTGTATATGTCCAGATTTCTTTATTAGGTGTAATTTTTTTCTGGTAAAACTACATTTTAAAAAGGTCAGTAGAAAGTGATGCAGCTTTAAGGAAATCTACAATGTCAGAAAACCAATGGGAATAGATGGGATAACTGTACCCACCCCTGTGCTCACCTAGGATGCCGGTAAAGTGCGGTTCTTACAGTGATGTTAGCCTCAACTGAGAGCCTTTCCAATCTCTGTTGTGCATTTTGTTTTAGACTTTAAGAAACATGACCTTAAAACATGTTTAGGTGGTCTTAAATTTTATAAAACCTTGCGAAAACAAGGGATTGATTATTATAGTCTCAAACCACCTACTCTTTATTAAATAAATATGGACCTAATACCTGAGATCTGGGCTTTGTGTTTACTGCCCCATCTGCACCACTCAGTGAGGCTTAGGTGAGGTCTGCAGTACTCAGAGGTTTTTAAGCCACCAGTTTAGGTTCTTATTAGACTGCCCCATCACAAGAAGAAAAATCTATTGTCTGGAGCAAAGAAAGTATTAAATGAGCCTTTATATAGTGAGAGAAAATAATTTGCAAACGACAAGGTGAGAAGTCCAGCAGTGCCTGTTGGTGAGCTTGGAGACCTGGCACCAAGAGCCTTTTGTCTGCTGGCAGATGTGTCAAGTTCTCTGAACCAATAGTTGTCAGCCTGATTGAACACAGACTGGAGACAGCGGGAACTAGCAATAACGATGAAATATTTTGGAAGTCAAGTTTGGATTAAGGTATTTGGTATTAGCAGTTGAACAAGGCAGCAGCAGACAAGGCTAGAGTAAACACAGCTCTCCTGTTTAGCTATTGATTTATTATAAGTACCAAAATTACTTTTATTTTTACATGCAAAAAGGTACATTCAGGTTCTAAAATTATATGTCCCAAGACTAGATTACGCAAGAACAATGTGGCTCACTGTAAATTTCTTAGAAGCAAAGGGGGAAAAAATCTCATTACTTTCATAAGTTCTTGCAGAAAAGACTGTTGTATATTTTTTCCAGACTATTGGTGGAAATTTTTCTTCACATATAAAGAGTAAACCATTCTGCCACCCCAGCCCCTGCCTAATCTGGGAAACTGCTTTTATGAAATAGCAGCTCTCTAAAATAAAAACACTAACGGCATATTAACTAGGGGCTTTTTCCCCCCTTATTGTTGGCATTGAATACAAATCAACATAAAATTTGAGACCATTTTTAGTGTCAGATTCCCAGATCTAAAATAGGGTATACAAATAAAAAAATTGGCAAAAAATTTACTTATGTTTTATGCAGCTTGTAATGGTTGAGACTCCCCATTTAGAATTCAAACATCCCGCTCCAGATTCCATATGGAATAAATTTTAGGAAGTGCCAAAAATAATGAAGGGATGCTTGGGTCTAAGCAAATAATATATTATAAAATTTCAATTATAGTAAGAAACTAGCTTTTCTCTGTACAAAAGATCATTGATTAATCTCTCTATCAAAAATGAAGACTATAGTCCAGAGTTCTAGCCATATTTATTTTTTAAATCATTAATCAAATAAATAAATATTATCGGTTAGGTGTATTTTGGTTATAATTAGTAAAAACACCAATTCAACTGACCTAAGCAAAAAGGAGGGGTGGATTCGATTGGCTCACGGAACTGAAGAGGTACATGTGTGGTTTGGACCAGCAGTTCTGGATTCTCAGGCTCCAGGTTTGTTTTTCTGCAGTTCTTCCTACTTTGCTTCCCTCTCTACATGATGTTGTCCTTAGGCTGACTCTCCTTGTGGTAGCAAAAGGCCCATAGTAGTTCTAGACCTAAGACCTCATAAATTCCATCCTGAGGAAATAAAGAATCTGTGTCCCAGCATTTAGAGCAAAGGTCCTGAAGTTTGCTATGATAAGACTAACTAACATCAGATGTCCGCATGGGATGGGATTCACAGGTGTCCTTAAGTTTTTCAAAGCCCTAAACCCAAAATTGAAGGTGGTTCAATCCAACCACCTAAATACAGGTTAAGAATCGGGGTAGGTTGATTCTTGTAGGAAGAGCTAAGTGTTCTTTATGACAAAGGAAGGAGGGTGGTGACTGAATACCCTCTGCAAATGTGAACCTAAAAAAGATACAGACTTTGATGCCTAAGCTTAAATTGGTTGGGGGAAATTTATCTTGGCCCTCATTCCCTTTACCTCGCAGCAGGGAGAACTAATCCAGTCCCATTATTTGGGTATTTCCAGTAGGGCTATTGCAGCCTTATTTCAGCATACTAATTCTTAACATCTTTTGTAAGTAACACACTTTTCAAAGGAGGAGTGTAATCCGAGGTATAAATGCTGTCGTCTTCAGTCACTCTACCACCTCATCTGGGTAGCTAAAATTGACTATACTCTGGTTTGAAACACTCTTCTGATTTCAGTGCACTAGTTGTAGGGTTTAGGCTGGATGCAAAAGGAAACATTTTACTGGTTTATATTTAGATTTCTTGCTAAATCTATAATGAAGTGTGTCTTGTAGAATGCTGAACTTGCAAATGGTGGACTCCTTGTTATACTTTATACTACTGTCGTTGTGTGAGGTGCCTCTTGTGGAAACAAACCTCATAGAATGAAAGCTAAAATCTTTTCCTCTGTTTTTGTTTATTTGTTTCTTTACCTATTCTCATTCAGTCCTGTGTGGCACATGTCCTTGTGCTGTTTTTAACAGCCCTACAGTTGCCCTAGTTCGCTCTAAGTTGGAATTGAATTTCCACATACCAGTATTGGCAGTATTGGCAGAATGAGCAGTGATATTGTTGCCCTTAGCAAATAGCATCCCCCATGCTGAATTTATGAAGCTAAGCCCCAAATGCTGTTCATAGATGTAAAAGGGAGGGATTCTAAGCATTAGAATGTGTCCTTCCATTTCTCCTGACCTGAACCCCTAGTCTCCAGATGCAGTGCACTGAAGAGCCAGTGGATTTCCCTCACTTAAGGTTCAAATTTTGTCAGGGCAGCTATAAATTTTTTGTACCAAGTAGCATTCCTAGAGAATCAAGGGAACCCATAAGATGACATTATGATCCTTGTCCTAATCATTGCCATCATCAGCATCATCACCATATCTTTGCATCCATCCCAGAAATGCTACTTCTCTTAACCCAATGGTCTATACCTGTACACCTCTAGTCCCATCCCCTCTGCCCTGCTCCAAGGCTTGACCTGATTTTTATAGCTCCCTTTCAGCCTATTCAGGATGTAATGAAGGCAACACAACAAATCTCTTATCTCTCAATTTCACAAAAATGCCACTTTTCTTTCTCCTTCACAGCTCCTGTCTTGGTGGTCAGTAGTCTGTACCAGCTTCCTCCCTTCCCCTACCCTCACCCCTGCACAAAAACACATCATCCTAAAGTTCTTAAAAATTCAACAGATATGTATTGTGAGACTAGTGTGTGAAAAGTGAATTACTATTAAGATACAAAATACAATATAGGCTGTGCTTTGAAACCACTTACAGTGTTATGAGAACTATTTTCTGCTCTAGTCAAGCCACTGAAAATCCCTTTCCAAGAGTCTCAGTGCCCACAGAGACCTCAGACCTACTGTCTTGCCTAAGTCCTTGTACTATACCTTTTTACAATTATTTAAGTACTTGGCCAAATATGAAAGATAAATGACAAAGCTAGAATTTGAATCCAAGTCTTTTGGGCACCAAATTGTGAACTTTCCTTATTATTAAATTTTATTTGCATTGACACTATATGAATACTTTGTCCTTTAGAAGTAGATATAATGTTACAGGTAAAACTGAAATTCCTTCTAGCTACCAGGAGTAGAAAACACTGTGACAGGTGTAGTTCTTTCAGACTATTTATATATATGAATATGTATATTCCTATTGAAAATACATGGTATTTTATTTGTTTTTATGTAAATGAATTATAGTGTAACTATCTTTTAACAACATGCCTCTTTATTCAGTAGTATTCTTTTGAGATTACTCTTTATTGATATACTTTGATATGTTTCCTTCTTTGAACCACTTGGTGAATCCCATGAAATGAATATACCATGTTGCATTTATCTGTTCCCCATTTGATGAACGTTAAATTACTTTTCATTTTTCACTGTTTTAAATTCTCAGTGAACCTTCTTGTCTGCAGAAAAGTAATATATTTTACTGGTTAAATCCCAGCTCTCAGTTTACTAGCTATGGGGCCTTGGTTGAGTTACCTAAACATTGTGAGCTTCATTCTCCTCATCACAGAGTTGTTACAAGGATTGGATGAGATATATAAGGTGCTGAGTTACAGGCCTGGGACATGGTGAGCACTCCATAAAGTGAGCTGTTAGTATCGTAAATGTCTGGACTCTGAGTTGTGTTCATTTGCAGTTTAATTGGTACTTCTGAATTACCCTCCAATGTGGCCACATTGATTTATAATTCCCTCAGCAATATGAGTGTGTTCATTTTCCTACTTCCCAACACCTTGTAGTATCAAACCTTTTTATTTGCTGTTTTGTCCACTAAGAAATGTTCTCTCAGTGATATTTTAATTTTTATTTTCCTGACTAGTGTTGAGTATTTTTTATATATTTATTAGCCAGTTTTTTCTTCTCTAAATTATTTGTAGCCATTATCTATTTTTTCTATTTTGTAAACTTTTATCAACTTTTTAAAAATATATTCTTGATACTAATTATTTATTACACACTACAAATATATTCTCTCAGTTCACTGCTTACTTGCTTTAGCTGAAAATATCTTGATCTTTAAAGAAATAAAATTTTATGGGTCCACATTTATTAGTCTGTTCTTTTATGTGCTTTACGTGGCAGTTGAGATTTGAATTCCAGTTCTGCCACTCTGAGATCCTGGACAACTCACGTAAGTTCTCAATGCCTTCAATTCCTCAGCTGTAAAATAAGAGTAATAATCATATGTACCTCAGAGGTTGATGGGGAGTGTATGTGAGTTAGTACATGTAAAGTGCCTGACAGAAAGTGAACACCGTTTTCCATTTTCTATTGTTTTTCTATTTTCTGTTTTTAAGTGAGCCTTCCCCAACCCAACCTCCCCAAAGTGAGAAAGCTATCCTCCTATAATATTGTAATTATTGTAGCTTTCTTTTAAGGTTTAGGTCTTTAATCCTTCTGGAATTAATTTTTTTCACATGTGAGTTTGGGATCTACATATTTTTAATGTGATGGTCATGACCTGTCTCTACATCACGTATCATCTTTTCCTCTCTGATTTGATGTGGCACTTCTCTTGTAGACAAAATTTTTATTTAGTCAGTGGCCTGTTCCTGGAATCTCTTCTGTCCATTCGTCTATTCTGCCACAAATGCCATACTGTTTTAATTATTGTAATTTTATATTTTGACTGGAAATCTAGTAGATTTGCCAGATTCTTTAATTCTTTTTCAAGACTGTCTTCCTTATTTTTACACAGTAGTCTTCCATATTAATTTACAATCAATTTCTTAAATTTTATTTTAAAACTATTTTGGCATTGGGGGGATTGCACAGAATGTATAAATTTTTGTGAAGAAAAAGGATATATTTACAGCATTGAATTTTCCCATCTGTAAATTAGGGTTAGCTCTCCATTTCTGGTCTTCTTTTATGTCCTTTAATAAAGTTTTATAATTTTGTCCACAAAGCCATTTCATGTTTTGTTAGCTTTACTCCTACGTAACACAATCTTTTGCATTATTATTGTCAGTGACTTTTTTCTTTTACATTCTAACTGCGTCTTGTTACTATATTGGAATGAAATTGGTTTTCTTGGTCCAGTAAGTGGCCAACCTGCTAAACTTCCTTAGTATTTTTAATAGTTTGTCAGTTTGAATTTCTTGCATGTTTTTTTTTTTTTTTTTTTTTTTAGGTAAGCAGTCAGCTTTTGAAAATCCTGATCAATCTGTACCTTTTCAATTTTTACACCTGATAGTTCTTCTTTTGTTTTCTATTTTCAATATTTAAGACCATGAATGCTCTGGATGCTAGGAATGTCCGACATGTCTAGCCTGTTCCTGGCTTTAATGGACACTTACACTATTGTACTATTCAGTCTGATGCTTATTGTGGGTTTCAGATGGTGAAGTCACTTTAATTCAATGTATGTAGCTCTCCAGGTGCTTCTTTAGTGAAGTTGCTTTCCTAAAGAAGCAGATTCTTGTAATGGAACCAATATGTATCCTAGACAGTAAGCCATTTAGTAGCAATAATAGTATGGTAAATATAAACATTTTTTTTACCTTCCTCGAGATTGACTTTTATCCCTGAAGTGTTTAAACTTCTTAAAATAGAGGACAGCACTGGTTGGGTCCCAGTGCCTCAAGCATGAGGCTTTCTGAATTTGGGGCAGGGAGCCATGTTAATGTTAATTAACTTTCATAGCCTTCCCCATCTTTGCACACAGCCCTTCCACTCACCTCTCTTGTCTCTGCATTCCAGCTTTACATTTCATTTAAACTCTCAGATTCGTGGGCAAGGTTGGGAAAGAAATGCTGCCATTTATATTATGTTTTCTTGAACAATCCCTGAAGCAGAAAGGCCTTAATTAGTACGAAAAGTAAGATTGTGCTACTTAAGCTTATGATGCAGGATAGGCTTGAGAAATGTTTTTAGTTCCAGGAGCAAATGTTTCAAAGGCCTGCAGAACTAATAGCTATTCTTTGTATTTCCATCATGCACATTGTAGCTTAAGGATTTTTGAAGAAGATTTCATTCAACCACCTTCCTAAAGTTCCATGTGCTCATTAGGCAAGGCCACCAATTATGGTTTGAAGCTCTGTTAATCTAAAAAATATGCAAGTTATGTGTAGCCACTGAGCAATAAACATTGTTCACATATAGTAGGTATAATTATTTGAAACCAATTTAACAGTCTTGAGACTCTGTGCACAAATTGTGGTTCTTTCCATGCAAATTTGGTACAATTGTTCTTTCTGAAGTACTCAGGATCCACTTGGCATTAATAATGAGTCTTCAGATGGTTTGACTGGAAATACTTCCCTCACTGTGTTTTTACTCAGTCAACATTGATTCTCAGTATAGAATTCTACTTAATTTTGTTCATTTTCTCTCCAGAATCTCAGAGGTTGCTCTAAACATGTATTTATGCTCATTTAAATGTATAATTGAGATTATTACAGGTTTGATTAGTCATAATTAACAAAGGGGCAGAACCTATCACTGTAGCTGCTTGCTTGACTACAGTCAGCAAAAGTTTGTGTTGGCATAGCAGAAAAAAAACATTTCAGAAGGGGACCTCTGGTCCCAGATTCATAAGTGCAAGGCTTCTGGGGGCTTTTAGTATAGTTCAGTTTCCCAAACCAGCATGTGAGACCCCAGGCAGACCCTAGTCTACATTTACAACTCTGATTCCCACTGTTTCTCTCCATAGATTCGTATGCTCACTGATATGCTTGTTGAACTCCATTGCACCGTGTACGGTTCCACCCCAGAGCCCTTGCTTCCCCTCCCCCTCTTTCTTTTTTTTTTTTAAGATTTTATTTATTTATTTATTTATTTATTTATTTATTTTTAGAGAGAGAGGCACATCAATGTAAGAGAGAAACATTCATTTGCTGCCTCTCATGCATGTCCCAACTGGGGACTGAACCCACAACCTACACGTGTACCCTGATGGGAAACTGAACCAGTGACCCTTCATCCTACAGTACGAGGCTGAACCAACTAAGCCACGTTGGCCAGGGCCTCCCCTCCCTTTCTAAAATGCCCTGTCTTCACTTCTCAGCCATTTCTGCTTCACAGCCCAGCTCATAGCCCACAGCACACATAGCGCTATCCCTAGCTTTGAACCATTGGCTTTGATAGGGAATTAATTTTATACAGGTTTTTGATCACATATCTAAGTTTTTATATGTATCATTTTCTTGAATGGGCTCAAGATTTCTTTAAATTTGAGTATATAAACATTTTGGCTTTAAAATATACTTTTTCTCTGTCTCCCACCCAATCCATTCTTTCATATTCCAATTCCTAAGAACTGTGACTGGAACCTAGTACATACTTATAATTATTTACTAAATTAATGAATGGGTTTCTCTTCATGTGGAAGGAGGTATTGGAATATTGGTGAAATTAGCAAGTAAATCTAACTATGACTAGATAACCAAAATACTGAGTACTAATGAAAATTAGTTCTTAGCATGTTACTAGGTATAGGAAATTCCAAATAGAATCCTTTTGGTTATTTGTGTACTTGGTTGATCCCATTTTTTGTTTTATTTTGCTTTGCTTTGAAGGGTGATTCATTTGCAGCTCTCCGGAGCCAGGCAGTGTGGCTGAGATGATACAGGTGTGTAGTACTGAGCTGGTAGATACTATTGTGACTACTGCATATAGAATTGCTCAGTAGCAGTGCACAAAGGTCATCTTTAAAGCAATGTGACTGATCTTTAACCAACATACTAGAATGTCCCTAATTAGACCACTGTTACCAGCTTCAAATTAGTTGTCTTTTAAGACTATTCCTTATTCATTACAATTTAGTCACACCTCATAGAGCTTTACAAGGTAAATCCGTGAAGTGTAAATGGATGATGTGGTCAAGGAGAAGTAGAGGACAATAGGTAGGAAGGTGCAAATTAGCTACTAATATTTTTCTCTCCATTCATCAATGAATTAATGTACATGTCATGAGAGTTTTATCTGTTTTAGTAAGATATTAATTGTGATTTAAAAGTTGACAGTATTTCTAAGTCCGACTAGGAAATATCTGCCCTTGAATCCTAGTATCATATTACTTTTGATGGAGAATGGACAGCTTTATAAATATATGTGTAATTGAAAGAAAATTTAGTTAATGTAACAGTATTATAAGCTAGCTAAATATTGTATGTATGACTGTGTAGTTTCTTTGTCTTCTTCTTACTGTTTAAATGAAAGATTATTTTACTCCTTAGTTGCCTCTGAATCTCTTTTGTTGCTTTAGTTTACTATTCAGAACAATTCACATTTATTAGCCATGCTGCTAGACATGTTCTCCCCACCAAATCTTTTTGTCTTCATTCCTTTATGGGTTTTATCAAATTATCCAGCAGTGTGAGGTGAAATAACTGGAACCTAGACAGACAACAGACCTGGGCTCCAGACCCTGTCCCTGCCTCTTATTAACTGTGATCCTTAGGTTGTTCAATCTCATCTGAAATGTATCCTCCTCATTTATATGATACAAATAGCATTGACATCACAAGAATAGGATGAGTATAATTGAGTAAATGCATACAAAACACTTAACATGATGTTACCAGATAGCACATATTCATAAACTTGCTCCCTTTATTATTTTTATTTATAGTCTCTATATTGCTTTATCTTTTACTTTATCTATATTTAAAGTAGATTTACCCATTATCCTTTAGTATACGAAGCTTAAAGTAATAAATTCTAGATATATCTTATTTACATTTAGCATGTACATGCTAAATATAACATCTGTAATACCTGTTATTTTTAAGGAACATGCTTTCAAAAATATATATTAGTAAAAGTTATTCTCACTATTTGACTGGCCTGTCATTTATTCCCAAGAAAATGTCAAAATATACATTTAGATCTAGGGAATTTAACCAGATTTGCTAGACTCCCTGAGAAAAAAGAAAGGGGCACACTAGGCATGCAGTCTGCCTCTCTTCCTTTGCAGTTCATTTGGGCATAATACCAGATTGGTTCCTGGTGGGGTCATGCCTTTATATTCTGGCTGAATTTGACTTCAGTGCCATATTTTATTCTCAAGAAATGTTGCCCAGAGGCACAAAGGTACACCCTCAAATTACCAAGGGAGGCTGCAGCTGCCTGAGGCAGGCGAAGCCCAGAGAAAATACGAAACATATAGAATTTATTAGAAGGTAAATCTTCACCCCAAAAGTATGATATGAAATTCCATTATGAAAATAATTCCAGATGGACAAAGGCTTGAAAATGATCATTTAGTGTTGGTGAGTTACAGTCTCATCTATATATCCACAGAGGATACACACACACATATATACATACACACACATACATATTATAATGTGATGATCAGGCTGTATTTAACTACAAATGTCTGCAATTGTGTGTATTTGATGTATTTTAAGGTCTCATTTTTGCAGTATATATTAAGTACTTGGTATACATTATTGCGCAAATAGTAAATGCATATTAATGTAGCAGTCTGAGGAAGTATTTCATACCTTGTTTCAAGGATACTCCTGCTCAGTAATCAAAAGTAGATTATGTGAGAAATCGAAGCAAAAGGAATTGATCAGAATAATGTTGAATGAAATCTTGAGTTTTAGGGATAAGGTCCTTTTAGAAATACATGAAGTATTTTGTAAACAGAAAATCTTTAAGAAGACACAGAATAGACAGTTTTATAGTTATGAATGAGTGATTTTTTGTTAATGATTATTTAGTTTAAAGCTGCATTTTATGAAGAGCCATAATACATTGAGAGAGAGAAATGTTAATGGCCCTGTTTGAGTTGTAAGCAGGACATGAGGAATCCACCTTAAGTTACGATTTCCCTTTCCTCTTGCCTCTGTTTCTCTCCACGGTCCTCCCGCCTATACACCACTCCTGGAATTGGTGATGTACCAGACAGAGGTACTTCAGCAGAATTTGGGGTTCTTTAGCAGTCTGCTAGAATGTAACTCCTGGAGTAAAAAGTTTAATAGCAATTCAGCATCAGTTATACACGCATTTTCTCAGACTGATAACACATAAGTGTTGAAGTTGTTAACTATTTTATACCTTTGACCCTTTAATGATTTTATTTAGGGAAAATACACTTTGGTTTTGTTATTATATTTGATTATTGTTATAAATTAAAATTCCATTAAGTACCTAAGTATATAGGCCCAGTTTTGTCAGTGGATGTTATTTACCTGGCAGAAAATTGTTACCCAGTGTTTATGGTGTCCCTGCTTTGGGGTCCAAGTCCAGAGCTAGGCTATGTAAGTAAAGAGGTTGTTTTTTAATCTTTTAAATATGCTTGATATAACTAGAAACTAGAGAGTGCAAAACATCAGAAAGCTTCTTTTCTGTGAATGCTAGTTTACAGTGGGGAAGACTAGAGGCTAGGAAACCAGCTGGGCTGGGTCACTGGTCAACAGAGCCTGATGAGAATCCAAAGTGGAGCAGAGGCAGGGGAGATGGAGAAATTGGGGAAATTGAAGCGCTGTTTAGGAAGCAGGTCAATAATAAGTTACTGACTGAATATGAATGCTGGTGAAAAGGAGGAGTAAAGGATGTCTCTCTCGGCTTGATTCTGGGCAACTCATTGGTGCCATCACTGGGTAGGGAATAGGAGACGTAAGCAGTCCAGAATAGTAGGTTTGTTTTTGAAAATGTTGCCTTAGACCACCTCTGGAGCATCTAGGTGAAGCCCCAGATGCAAAACTGTGATGTGGAGCTCTGGAGAGGGTCTAGGCTCAGAGTCATTAACATTTTAGAAGTTGGTTCTTTCATAGTGATTGTACCCATAGCAAAGTTAAAATGTTGTTGTTATAGATAGGTGATTATAGGTGTATTAGAGAAAGCTGCCCTTGTAGTCCTTGAATCATAACACCAAGGCTTCCTTCCTGCCCACTCATGACATGATGCACTAATGGCCTCAAAATAGCTCTGGAAATGAAGAGAGGCAGAGAAAAACTGCTTCTGAGGTTGCAACAGTAAAGCTCAAGTCATGGTGTGAAAGCAAATGTCCCATCATTTTGTACTTTGTGGTATGATGATTTCTATTTTTCCTGGTTAATTTTGAAATTATTCTTTTTCTCCCCAAGCAAACTGTAGTCTTTTACAGTTAACAGACTATCTTCCACCTTTCCCCCTCTTTTCTGTCTTGAGCCATCACATAACCCCACCATAGCTCTTTAATATGAGAATACAGGCTTTGGGACCAGATGGACCTGGGTGTGAACCCTCACTTTGCTGTTTACTAGCTACAATACATGACTTTGGATAGGTCATTCTGACTACTCAGTTTTCTCTTCTGTAACAGAAGGCTATGCTAATATTACATAATAGATTGAGTTGTTTGCATTGGGTTATATTCAGTAAACAAAAACAGCAATTTCATTTGGTTCAGCCTAATACTGTACAGCCTTATAGAGAGGATGAGATACTGTGTTTAGAGTAATATGAAGGTATTAAAAATGTATTTTCAATAATTAATATGCAATTGACTACTAATACCACTATAAATATACCTTAATAACTATTTTCAATAATAGTTTCTTTTAAATATATAAGTATCAAGGAAAGCTAAAACTGCTTAAGTTGAAAATCTAAAGTAAAGAAATAAATGTAGCAGAAAACGTCTCACTATTGAGCACTATAAGATCTATGAAATATGAAATACTTTCCAGAAGTATCTGGGCTAAATTTTTATGTTTAAGCTTAGTTTAATTACAAAGATAACATCAAAATGACTTAATGGTTTTCATTTTTACTGCATAGAACTTGATGAAATACACAAGGAACGTTTTCTGGTCTCGTAAATTACTGAAATAAAACACAAAATTTCTGTTTTATTTACTTTTTATTTAGTCAGTGCCATGAATGATGATTTTTATTTTACAAAACTATAGTAAAATTTCAATTGTCTGGAGATCAATGATCAGTCAACTTCAACTGGAACACAAATGAAAAGCCTGCAACTTATAGAAAAAAACACTTTGTGCAATTAAAATAGATACCACAAAGTACAATACATGCATAAAATCTTTGTACTTTTGTTTTTAAATTTCCATAATAAGAACTTTTACAAAATAAATGCAGATAATAAATTGTTAAAAGATATTTTTAGATGATCTTTAAGAGTACATCACTTCAAATAGCTGTTTTACTTTATGGAAGAAAGAACACAGCCTTGGAGATACTCATTCATGCTTTGCTTAGGTACTGAAGGATGATCTCAATTTAGCTTTTGGAAATCTTACAGTCTTAACAATTTTGATGACAACTTCTACCCTGAAAGGGGAATGTTGTGATAAGGTAATAAAACATGGCACCTGCTCTTTTTGCCTGTCCCTCTGACACTCCTAGTTGCATTAATATTGTACCAATAATAAATAATTCTTTAAAACCTGCCCTGCACTGTCATGCTGGAATCAATAAAGTAAATTAAAATATTTTCAATGTACCTCTTGTCCTTTACCCCTGCAGAATCCATTCATTCCAACCTTATATACTGTTGTAACAATTAAGATTATCTGATTTCTCAAGCTGTACAACAATCTTAGGAGCCACTGAAAAATAGCTCTGACAGCAGTGGGGAGAGAGAAATACATAGAGAAACTTAAAACCGCACCGCAGAATGTGGGGATGATTAGAGCAGAGATTCCAAATGATTGCTTCATGGCCCATATTCATCTCCCAAACATGTTCTGTTTAATCTCCCATTATGTTGATGATTTACACAGTTATTTTTGTTTTTGTTTGTTTCATTGCTAATAATTAAGTATAGGTGATTCACATTTCAAAAAATATTTCAAGTCTCTCTTGAAGAATAAAGATCTATCAGCACTGAATCTGTCTTCCTAAAAGGCATTAGTTCTTGGGAGTTTAGGTTGACTATAGTGTATGTGGTACCCAGTTTGCCACAGCTCCCACTTTTAGAGAGGGCATTTTAATATTCATAATCCCCACTCAGCCCATTCTCACCCTAACACTGAGGCTTAGTGTTGGTTGCCATTTATCTTTGTTTATTGTTTTAGCAGGCTGGCTTAAAAGGAACTAAACAAAGTATTTGTTGCATCTGAGTCTCCATCAAAAGAGAGGAATGGGAATGCAGGTTTAGTGGGCTGAATGGTGTAGAAAGAAAGGTGGCAAGTGCATTTTTTAATGGAAGAGAGAATATTTCTGCACATGATATGCAAACAAAATGTGCCTGTGTCAAAACAACAGTATAAAAGCAGCTTTCTCATTGACTTTACCTACGTGGCCCTTTAGCTATGTAGTTTTAGTAAATAAAGAGCCCTTCTATAGGTATGAGCACAGCTTCTTATTACAGCAGAGTAAAATCATAATAATCAAGGCAACGTTTGATTAAGTGTAGTAAATGCTATTTAAAAAGATAAAGAGCCCTGGCTGGTGTGGCTCAGTGGGCTGGGTGTTGTCCCACAAACCAAAAGGTCGCTGGTTTGATTCCTGGTCAGGGGACATGCCCAGGTTGCGGGCCAGGTCCCTGTTTGGGGGTGTATGAGAGGCAACTGATCACCATCAATGTTTCTCTCCCTCTTTCTCTCCCTCCCATTCCCCCTCTCTAAAAATAAATAAAATGTTTTTTTAAAGCAACATAAAAGTATATAAAACCTTCCAGAAATATTTCTAAAATAGTTAATATATGAATTTTGGGGTATATAAGTTGAGCCATATTAAATTGCCGATATATAAGTTTTGACCCACAAAAGTGGCAACCTCATACTAATTAACCTACTGTGAAAGACTAAGCTTTTCTACCTGTGTATTTCACTTAGATGGAATTCTTTCTTTTCCACAGTACCAAATAAATAAGATAGTGCTTTACCTGGGTTAATAAAATTAATAATACACTGATGATTAGTTACAGATAATTTGTGAAATCTTATAAAAGCAATGAAAATCTACAGTATCGTGCTTCGTTATAGTCTGCCAATAGCTTATGTCCATGGATATGGTAATATACTCTGAGTATAATGATTGAAGTATTTTCAGTTGATAAGACCTTCATTATGAGAGGATAGTAGCTTTACAAATCTTTTAATCCCCTGAGATGCAACCCTCTCTGTGAAGAGACTTATTCTCTTTAGCATCTAATAAATATGTCCTAGAAATTAACTACATTGCACTTTGTTATTTCTTCTCTGTGGGTGAAACTTTCTCTTTTTATGTGGTTCACCTAAATGAGAGGTAGATTCACCTGAAATTCAGTAGGTTTTTTACAAAGCTTTAGGAAGTATAAAAGATTTAAGTAGAAGCTTTGGAGTAGATACAGTTTTATTTAAAATCATTTCTTGGTGTCTGAACAATTCTTCAAAGTAATATATTTAGTGCACACAAATACTTTTTAAGCACATAGTGGTTACAGTATACTGCATGCATATCTAAAAATAAATGAAATGTAATAATTAATAGAGAACTATATTATCTGATATTCTTTAGTTGGAACAGTTTATTTTTGTAGAAAGCATAAAATGCCAGATAACTAAAATGTTTAAATTCTGCATTTTAACTTTTAAAGCTACCATCACTAAGGATAAATTGCATTTCTTAAACTAATAATAGTTTGTTTATAACTATATATAAATATTTATGATATTACCGAATGAAGGGAACTGTCAGTCATATTCTGTTTTCTTGACGATGTCTCTCTCTTGACCTGAAAAATAGTTGGCTGAATTTAATGACTATTATGTATATTGTGGTTAGATGATGTAATGAAATAAAAAGAAGCACAATACAATTTATCAAGATTTGCTACAATTAAACTGAGATAAATTCCCTTACTAAAAAGTCATACCAAATCATATTAATATACTTATCTTAGCAAAAAATAGTCTTTACCAAAAAATATTTTGCATAAAATATCACATTTTTATTTCTCTGTTTTCAAATATCTTGAAATAAAAAATATTTAGTGTATTAAGATGTTGGTGAAATCAGAAAAAGTGTTTCAAATATGTTATGATAGAAAGATGCAAATTATAGAAACTGTTCCTTGAGAATATGTGGAGAATTTTCAAGCATCTAGGATTTAATTTCAAATATCATTTTACTCAGTGGTAGATACAATATTCCAGTTGATAAAATAGTTGAAGCACATTCCAATGGCTTTTAAAATATTGTATTCACTCATACAGATTGTCCTAAACTTAGAGCAGAATAATATAAAATATAGAGCAGAGTAATAGTGCAGAAACTGGGGATAACTAAAATAATATTATTACTTAATAGGTTTACATTTTTAAGGATATACTACTGCTCATCCTTAACAAGAAGTTGTCCCATTTTTACTGTGCCTTTGATTTTTGCTTTTAATAGACTGGGTTTATAACGTATATACATGTAGAGACTGACCTTTCCTTTAATTATATATTTTAGTCAAGCCCAAAGAAAGCAATTTTTAGTGAATACTTAAAGCTGGAACAATTAGGAAAAAACATAGATTTCCCATGCTCTTTCTCAGACCACTTGATATGGCTGATATACCACATGTATTTTGTCTTCTCTCTCTTGTGAATATCTTGCTAAAATGACATTAAAGGGAGTAGGAAAGGAGATAAGAGAGGATGAGAGAGATCAACACATTTTTAGAAAACAAAAATCAGAAGGATTTCTCAACAAAGCAGAGGAACTTATAAAATAAAACTTAAAAGAGAGATATGAAAGCAAACTGAAAAATTAGGTTAAGAGGAAACAGAGGCAATGCCAATAGCAGAAGAAAACATCAGAAACCCTAAGTAATATCCTGAGAGAGAAGAAAAGCAATTGCATCCTTGAATAGGCTGCTGTGAAAGAAAAGGATGTTAAGTTTCCAGATTGAAAGTATCCACAAAATTTCCAGCACCTTGTATGAAAATTGATTTATGTGAAGGCATATCATCATGAAATTTTAGATTTCCAAAAATACAAAGGAAATTCCAAAAGTTACCCAAGAAACAAGACAGGATCCATGCTACAGAGGAGAAATAAGAGTAGCTCAAAATTTCTTAAAGGCAATATTGCTGCTAATCATTTTACAATATCTAAGTGTATCAAATCAACACATTGCATACCTTAAAATCACAGAATGTTATGTCAATTATCTCAGTAAAGCTGAGGAAATCAATATGGGAAACCAGAAGACAATGAAGCAGTGCCTTCAAAACTGAGGAGAAATGGTTTCAAACCTAAAATTTTATGTACTTCCCTACTATTAATTAACTATGAAAATAAAATAAAGATGCTTTAAGACATTTAGAAAAATCCACATTTTTCTGAAGGGTTAATGGGAGATAAAACTTGAGTCCTTAGTGAATAAGTCATGATAGAAAGAATTCATGGGACCCATAGAACAGCTGAACAGGGCAGTCAGGATTCTGTGTACCTGCCCGTAACAGCCTTCAGCTCAGCCAGGAGCAGGAGTTGGAGGGCTTCAGAAGGGAGTACATGGAGATGGGAAGGATATGTTTGGGTAGTGGAACTAAGTTAATTGTGCATTTGAACTTCTGGGAAAATACTAATAGGGACTTTGAAAAAATAATGATAAATAATAAAGTAAACAAAATATGAGGCAAATGTAAACTCCGGGTAAAAACTGAGAAATGAAGTTTTGTTACAGTGCGTAAACACTGCACTTGGCTCGGCATGGGACAGTATTTACATCATTATAACCGTATGGATATCTTCTAACCGCACTGAAAGCAAGGACAAGGACTTTGTTTTACTTACTTTTTTATCCTCTTTGTTATTTTACATGTAGTAATCTTGCAATAAATGTTAGTCAAATTAGCCTACAGTTCAAGAATTCTCTACATAATTTGTTACTTCTCAACGTTCCAAAAATGTTGAAAAGGTCACTAGAAGAGAAAGCATGTGGATGAGGCATGTCCCTCACCTGCCACCTTGCTTCTGGAGGGGAAGACTGCCAGAAGCGGGCAAAAGAAAGGGAGAAGCAGAAAGTACTAGAATTTAACACAAAAATGACCCAGATAGTTTTGTTATAACAACACATGGCATCTTGAATGTAGAAATCTCAGGGGACCAATGATGTGTCAGGATAAAGGAAATAACCCATGTGGTAAAGATGCTGAATACAGATACCCGAGTAGTTGATGCAGACAGCTCTAGCTCATTACTTACCTCTCCATATTCCCAACAGATAACCAACCCCAGTCAACCAAAGAAAAAATTTGAAAGGAACAAACATAGGATCATTTAGACTATCTATGCTTGCCATTTTGTTTAGGTGCATCATTTGCAAAGGGGTGGGGGTAGAAGTGAGGCCACCAGGACAAGAGTGAAACACTTGTGTGTAAAGAGTTTTGAATCAACTAAAATAAAAATGGTTGCCAAATTCCAGGAAAATAAATCACTATGGAATAATCAAGACATGTCCTGATAAAGATAGTGATTCTAAGAGATAAACAATCATATGGCTTCCAGACATTAAAAGCAAGACATGTATAAAGGGGAAGAAATTAGGTTGGACTTATGTCTTTCCATAGCAAAACTGAAGTACCTGTCTATAAAGCTAAAAGGTAAAAGTAAGCATGACCCCCAAATTTAACACTTAGCCACATTGTCACTTAAACATAAGGGTAACAGCCTTTCTTAAGCATTTGAGAACTTAGGGAATATATGATAAATCTTTCTTAAAGAAACAAACAAGCTACTTAAAGATGGTATCTAGCCACCCAAGAGATTAATTTAAAAAAAAAAAAAAAAAGGTCTCAGGAATGGGGAAAAAAACCCATAGAGAAACTTGTACTTTTTAGTCCACCTGATATTTAACCAGAGCAAAACAAACACAAGAATTGTGGTTACAAAAGTAGATGAAAACACTGAAATGTGATGATGTAAAAATAATAATATAGCTAACAAATATGAGAGAAGGAAGGAAGAGGGAGACATGCCTGCCATTTTTCTCATCTTTGCTAGAAGGGAAGCAATAGATTCTGTCTGAGGTTAAAATGTAGAACTTTTTAAATGACTCTACATTCTTAAAAGTTTTCATAAATTTTTTCTTAATTTAGGTAGACTTAAGAATTACGATCTTTTACAATGATGAAGTATTTAACAAAACATCAATGATTCTTTAGTTTTTTATTTTTATCCAAATAAAACTCAATTCTTTTCAAATAAAACACATAATTTTTATTACTTTTAAAAGTATTATAATTACATATAAGACTTCTGAAATTGCTGTTATCTTTTTTCTACTGTATCTATATAGAGAAGGTGTCAGAATGCTTGCCAAGTGTTAGTGATGGTTTTCTGCATGGTGGGATTTGGGATCATTTTAAACCTGTTTTTTTTTTTTTGTACTTTCCTTCATTGCTTTAATTTCTACAATAAGTTGCACCATTTTTACACAATTAATGGAGTCATTGTTTGAAAAATTTTAAATGATATCTGAATAAAGCTATTTTAATTTTACTACTAAACTAGTGAGCACAGGTATTTCAATAATACCTACTATAAAACAAATGTTTATTAGCTGAACCCGATTCATATTTTTTGCTGGTGACTCAACTGGGCATTGTTGAGAATCCTTTTGGGTTTTTTATGTTTTGTAGAAGATAACTGAGTTCATATCACATGCGTAGTTTTCTATATCAGTCAAGATTGTGTGGTTGCAAGTAACAGAAATCAATGAGGCTACTTTAAGTGAAAACAAAAATCAAGAACAAAAGCAAAGTATTGGAAAAAAAGAAATAACTCCCAGAATCAAAATCAAAGCTAAATAAAGTAGTCTGTGGGAAAGATAAGAATATGGGATCCTTAGGGAACTGGGACTAATGCAAGTCTCTTTAGTGAACTTCCCCCAGGACAGATTGTCCCCTGCTGTTTTTCTTTCTAAGTCATTCCAGGCGTAATTCAGATGTCTGTGAGTACATAGTCAGGTTTGGGACATGTGCCCACCTGCTGCCTGTGGAAGGGAAGGAACCTTTGGTTACAGTCTCCCAAACTAAGGAAAATTTAGAGTTTGTTTCCAGGATGTGGGAATGGATGCTGGGGAGGTAAAAGCTACGGATGCCCCCTAGCTTTGCCTCACTTTAAACTTGTAGTCAAGTAAGCCTCTCTCCCACTTAGCAGGCCCCTGAGGAATTAGCTGATTTGGTTTCTTTATCAGATCTGTTCCTTCATTCCTTTCAAAGTAATTACAGGCTGCTTCTTCCCTGTCTCATGACACTGATTATTAGCTGAAGCTAATTCATCAGCTAGATATAGGTGAAACACCTTTAGCTATCTTTTAGAAAAAGCTTAGTAAATTATTTGTCATTCTCCCACCCAAGAAATGTTCTCCCTATAAGTAAAAGTTTATTAGATACCGTGAGAGGTCTTTGGGTTCAGCCATTTTCTGTCTCAGCTATAATTAGAAAGCTAGACAAATTGTATTAACTCCCAGGAAAAAAATCCACACACATACTCTTTTTAATAAATCCAATTTACTCTATTTGCTTGGTATTAACAACTGTTAATGTTATGTCCAAATTCCTTTCCTTCCTTGTTTAAAAGGACTGTATCACTACAGCCAGTACATACAAATGGATAGTTAATTACTCAGCACAGAGGGTTATGTGATTCATCACGGCAATGTGGAAGTGACTGTTGCCAATTGTCAGCTTTTTCCAAACTATGTAGTGTTATATGGTTTATGTTCTAATCAATAGTGGCAAAGATCCAGAAAGAGATATACTTAGATGTCAGGGACTCATTAAATGGATCAGTCTGCAGTACTTTGTCAGTGATTTCTAACTTGGCTATGTATCAAAATCATTTGATGACATTAAAAAAAAAGGTAAGAAAAAGATACAGCCTCCATTCACCTCCAAAGCCACTGAATCAGAATATTCTGGTTTGGATTGGGAACAAATTCAGGATTTTTCAGGGTCTGGGTTTATATAGTTTCAGGTCTTTATTTGAGGAAATGAATACAAAACTGTTTTTTTACAGATTTTATAAAAATATATTATTATGTGAATACACCTCTAGGACCTGGACCCTTGGAAACATCTGTATAAATGCTGGACCCTGAGGCTTAACCTTCATTAGCTTCAGGGTAAGTCTGCCCGTTGGTTAGGGCTGAGGAGTAGATACGTGTTTGTATGTCATGTCTGTGTATGTGTGCATATCTGAGCACGTATACCTATGTTCACGGTTCAAGCTCCCGGGTGAGACAGTGCAAACTGGGACTGTCCCTTCCCCCTGGAAAACAAAAAGAATATAGAAAGTTTAGTTTTATCTAAATTTTAATGGAGTTATCCACTAAACTTTAAAATCTCAGTAACAAATACTTCCATTTCCATGTTTTTACTTCCTTTGCCCTTCTTTCATTTTCCTTTTGCATATGGGCAGAAAGGCCCATAAGCAAAAGTTATCACCATAATCTAAACTAATCCAGGTTCCGGACAACAGCCCCTGATTTACAACTGCTCAGGTTACAGTTAGGGAGTAAAAACAGTTCAACTTCCTGCATGTAATTTTAGTTTGCAAGTAGCTTTATGCTTTTTTTTTTTACATGATTTCACATGACTTTAGGTATTGAATTTTGGCACCAGCAAATGTATGTTAGCCTTGAGGAGCACGGGATTAAAGAGAAACCCCACTGTAGGAAATGTCACGTTCTTCACATTACTCGGGAAAATTGAGTGATCTGTCCCATAGCACCCTTTTGAAAACTTGTTTTTAATCCTTTGTAAAAGTCAAACATGCCTAGTGTTCAATTTCTTAATGTAAAACATGTAAGAAAAGATATATATTCCCTATAATCTCCCCAAAGATAACCTAGAGTCATCACAGCGATTGACACAGTGTAGCTACTCAGTAAATATTTTTAGAATAAAAGAATGAATGTGAATTCTAGAGAACACAAACAAAACCCTTTCTGACCATGTTTCCCTAAGTGCTTATAATTGTGATACCTAAGATACACATGTTTAAGTGAACACATATTGAATACTAACAAGTAAAGGCCCAATGCTAGAAAATGATGATATAAAGATGAATGAAATTAGTCTTTGCCCCCTCTCAGTGGAATTTATATCCAGTAGAAGAAACTAATATATTCCTGCCAGTACAAGGACACTGAGACACACAAGGGTACAAGAGCAGCTATGGAAAATCTCATGTAGAAAATTTCTTTCAAAGCTAAGTGCCAAAAAAATATTTCTTTTTCTCTTGACATCCTTGACTCTTCTCTTTCTCTCAAGCTACACCTGGTCTCTTAGCAAATATTGTTGTTCCTGTTTTGAAAATCTGTTCATAATTCTACTCCTTCTCTCCCTCTTTATTATGAAGCCCTGGACCAAGCCATGTCACTTGTCTGGATAATTGCAGTGGCCTGCATATTGGTGTCCCTGCTTTTGTTCCTGCCCCTTCCAGTCTGTCCTCAACCCGGAAGCCGAGAAGTCCTTTGACAATTTAAGTTAGGTTATATCACACTTCTGCCCGCAAATCTCCAATGGATTTCCATTTCATTTAGAGCAAGGGTGTCAAATTCATTCTCAGTGGGGGTCACTTCAGCCTCGCAGTTGCCTCGAAAGGGCCAAATGTAATTTTAGGACTGTATAAATGTGACTACTCCTTAACTAGGGGCAAGGAGCTCGACACTGCCGCCAGGTAGAAATAAGATGGAGGGCCAGATTCAGCCCAAGGGCCTTATGTTTGCCACCTGTGGTTTAGAGTGAAACACAGTGTCATTCACTTGGCCTGTAAGATGATTTTATCTATTCCCTTTCCTATTAATTTTCACACTCAAATTCACTAATCATTCTCTTGCTCCTTTGCTCATTCTAGAACAAGTCAGCAACCATCCTACCTCATAGTCATGGCACTAGGTTTTCACTGCACAGAATGCCTTTTCCTTACAAACCTTCATGACTTTCTCCCCTGCCCCTACAGATCATTGTCCAAATGCCACTTTCTCTATCAAGCCTTTCTTGCCCACCCTAGTTAAAATAACAGCAATCCCATCCCTGGTTCCTGCCTTATTTTTCTCTAAATCATTATTGCCATCCAAAAAAAATGATACATTCTAATGATTTATTTGTATTTGTAAACTAAACTCCATGGAGGCAGGGACTAGATCTTTTTATTCCCAGCTCCTAACATTTTCTAGTTCATAGGTACTCAATTAGTATTTGTTGAAAGAAACTAGAGATAATATATTCACTCTGCTGACATCCCCACGTGTTTTTTCCTCTTCCCATGGCTTCTTTCCCTTTTAATATGGAGATACTTTTACACTATGTACTGGGCAGTCTGACAGCATCATAGGTTGTCACCAATGTTGGTGTCTTAAGTGGAAGTCACTGAAATTTCATCCTACTCTGCTGAACACTGGGTTGGATAAATGCTTCTACCTGATGCCTGCTGGAAACATGCTTTGTCTCTACAGTGGTCTGGAAAATGCAGTTCAGAAAGGTGAGAAGGCAGATATAAGACAGAGACCCTAATGTTCTTTTCCATGTCCACGGACCAACATATTTAAGCCCAGAAGTCACTTCTCATAAAGTGAGGAAATTTAATGTCAGGGTTTTGAAAAGGGTGCCTAATTCTTAGGTAAGTAATATACAATGCTCATATGTATTTATGCAGGCTATAATGAAAAGGAATCATTGAACCAGGGATTAAGGTTCTCTGCTGATGTTAGAGTGGTAAGGCTTTTTCTTCCTTATCTTGCATTCTAAAATTTAATGAGGGGACTGACAGGAACCATCCCACTCACAGGGCTGATTACCACCAAATACAGCGCCACTGAAACCAGAGCGGAGGATCAGATTCCTGGTAAACCAAGGTTAGTTCTAGATACATCCCTTGTTCAGTACATTTTTGGAAGTCAGAAAGAGTTTCTGCTTACCCAGTCAGATTTGTCTTTTCACTATTAAAATGAAAATAATCAGGAAGGGACAAAGGAGGGAAAATACTTATCTTTGCTCATGATACAGTAAAAGAACTTTTTAAAAATTCCTTTACTTGAACTCTTACTTTTCCACCAACTTATGTCATAGAAAGGAAAGCAGATGCAGCCTATAAATAATGTACACATTTCTGTTTCAGGATATGTATAGGGCAGAAGAGCATCCTTCCTAAAGGTCAAGGGCCACAGCCAGCTTGCTCCCTTTGTGAGTCAGTACTTGCATGCAGTAAGCAGTGTGTGTGAAACGAATGCCCTTACGTGCAGCCTCTTGAACATTCTAGCACAATTCAAAGTTTTCACTGTAATGTTAGCCACCATTGTTGGACAATTTTTGTTCATTGTTTTTATTTTTCACTTGATTTTCAGAGATTTAGAGTTCCCAAATAAAGCATACTCCATAGTCTGAAATTTCCACATATAAATGAGCATTTTGGAAAGTTTTCTCTAACTTTTTCTTCTTGAATCTACTTTCTTATTTAAGAATCTTTAACACTTTTTGTGTCTTCAAAGGATATGCTGTTTATTTTATTGGTACTTTCAAGTTACATGAAAAATTATCTGTTGTCTAGAAAGGTGTTCTTCGTGATAGTCTAATAATAGAAAAATTACCTGTGTTCCTTTTCTTCTTCGTAAGTTTAATTTTTAATTTTTTTCTTGTATTGATTCCAGAGAGAGAAAGGGAAGGAGAGAAACATTTATGTGAGAAGGAAACATCTGTGTGAGAAAGAAATAGCCATTGGTTGCCCCTTGTATGCTCCCAGACTGGGGACCAAACCCACAGCCCCAGCATGTGCTCTGACTAGGAATTGAACTCATGACCTTTCTGTTTGCAAGGCAACACCCAACCAACTGAGCCACTCCAGCCAGGGCTTTATCAGTTTAATTTAATAGATATCTGTAGTCAGCAAGCTATGATTTACAAGTAACCTCTAACACCATTAAAATATGTTCAATATCATTAATTATTAAGGAAATGAAAATTAAAACCCACAATGAAGTGCCATTGTACATGCACTAGGATGGGATTAATCAAAGAGATATTACCAGGTATTGGCAAGGATGGGGAGACACTGGAATCTTTATACATAGCTGGTAGGGATATAAAATGTAGGTATAGCCACTTTGAAAAACATTCTTAAGAAGTTGAACATACACTTACCATACAACCCGGAAATCCCACTCAAGTATTAACCCAAGTGAAATGCAAACATATATCCATATGAAGACATAAATGTCAGTGTTCATAGCAGCATTATACATAGTGGCTAAAAAGTTCATTTCAAAAATAAGAATACTAACCTGTGTGTCAGCACAGTGGTTACCCTTTTGTTGGGGGAATAGTAGTGACTCGAGCGGGGGATGAGAGGGCCTTGGGAGTGCTGATTCTGCTCTGTTTCTGATCTGGATACTGTAACACAACTGTGTTAGCTTCATCAAAATTCATCAAGTAGTACTTTTGGGATTTGTGTAAACTTTTGCATGTATGTTATACTTCAAAAAAATTCATGAAAACTGTAAAAACTTGAGTGGCACTTGATTTTCAGAGATTGAGGGTCCCTAGGAAAGCATTCTTCATATTCGCTGCTTTGAAGACTTTACAGTCTAGTAGCAAGACAGACATGTTGATAAATAGTTCCGATGAGAAACAGACTCTGATAAGTACTGCATTAGAAACATAAATGAATGTGATAAACTAAAAAAAAGTATTTATAAAAAGGGACAACCTGGAAAAGTACTACAGAGTGGAATCACTGTTGAGTTTTACTACATAATAATAGGAGAAATACAATATTGTATAAAAACAGAGGGAAGGGATATAAATTAGAGTTAAAGAGATTAAAAAATACTGGGTTATATACTAAAAGTCACTACTGTTTGAGAGGCAGAGCTGTTTTATAGTATCAGAGCACGTGAGCTAATTGCGTCCTTAAAAAATTAGTTCTTCTGTTTTTAGTTGACTGACTTTGCCTGAGTTGTAGGTTATTCCGTTCCGGTGGTTCTTGGCCCTGGCTGCACAGCAGGTTCACAGGAGCTTTCATGGCTTCTCCAAATCAGACTCTCTGGAGGTGGGACTCGGGTGTCTGTACTTTCTCTAGGCACCTGTGATTCTCCTGAACTACTTGGGCTAGGAACCTCTGCTGTAGGAGGAGGACTCGCAGGGACCATCACACAACAACAAATGTCTCTGAAAAGTGTCAGTTCTTTGTTTTTGGAGCTTCTGTGGTTTCCATAAAGAAGAGCACCTTTCATATTTGTCTTTGTATTCGTGCCAAGAAATTTCTTTGCAAGTGGCTTTTATCCAAGTATTACATGAAAGATGTTAATCCCACTGTTACATTTTAACCCTAGTTCTTTCAAGCACTAGGCCATTTCTTCTGATTTTATCACGGGTACATAGATCCATAGCGAAAGATAGAACTGGAAAGGACAAAATGACACATGTAGGTCACTTGTTAATGCACTCGTACGACTAATCTTCCTATGAGGAAAAAAAATGTATCTTTAGTCCTAACATTTATATATATCAGATCTTTCAGTGTGAAAATAATACCTGCTTTCACTTACAAAATTTTAGTCCTCTACTTATTTCATTCACTATTATTAGCTTATCTATGTTTTATTCTCTTTGTTTTGAAATCATTTTAGCCCTGGCTGGTGGCTCAGTTGGTTGGAGTGTGGTCGCATACACCAACTGTTTGAGCGTTCGATTCCCAGTTAGGGCACATACCTAAGTTGCACGTTTGATCCCTGGTCAGAGCGTGTACTGGAGGCAGCCAATCAATGGATTGATGTTTCTCTCTCACATTGATATTCCTCCCCCCACTTCTCTCGTCTCTCTTCTCCACTCCTCCTTTCTCTCTTCCTCTCTCTCTCTAAGAGCAATAAAAACATACCCACTGGTGAAGATTAAAAAAAAAATAGTAGTGATATAGTCAACAACCTCTAGTGTTACAGCTTACATAACCATGGAATAATTATCAAACTAGGAAATTAACATTGAAACACTAAGATTAATTAACTACAAATCTTACTTGAATTTCACCAGCTTTTTCTCTAATTTCCTTGTCTGCCCCAGGATCCAGTCCAGGATACCACAGTATTTTATGTTTAGTTGTCATGTCTCTTTAGACTCCTTCAATCTGTTACACTTCCTCATTCTCTTTTTATGTTCCATCACCTTGACCCTTTCGATGAGTAGTGGTGACTTATTTTGTATGTTTCTCAGTTTAGGTTTGTGTGATGTTTTCTTATGAGTAAATTGAGATTATTCATTTTGGCATATATGTGTTGTTACTGTTAATGTTAACCTTGATCATTTCGGTAATGTGGTGTCTTCTGGGTCTCTCCACTATAAAGTTACGAGTTTTGAAAATTGTTAAATATCTTTGGCACTCTGCCCATATTCTGTTTTTCATCAAACTTTCACCAACAGATATAGCATCCATTGGTAGATCTTGCCTGCAATAGTTATTACTGTGATTTTTGCCTGATGATTTTTTATTTCCTTCATTCCTTATATATTTTTAAATTAATTTATTTATTTTTAGAGAGAGGGGAAGGAAGGGAGAAAAAGAAGGAGAGAAATACCAATGTGCGGTTGCCTCTCACATGGCCCCCACTGGGGGCCTGGCCCGCAGCCCAGGCATGTGTCCTGACTGGGAATTGAACCGGCGACCCTTCGGTGTGCAACCCACACTTAATCCCCTGAGCCACACCAGCCAGGGCTCATTCCTTACATATTTAATTGGAATTCTTCTGTAAGGAAGAGCTGCAGTTGCTTGGCTATTTATTTATTTGATCATTTATATCAGTATGGATTTATAGGTGCTTTTTTAATTTTTTGAATTATAATGCAGTACTATTATTATTTCACACTCAGTTGTTCCAGATATGGCCATCGGCAGCTCCTCCAGTTGGATCCAGTGGCCTTTTAACATACCCTCATTCCTTTTTAGCACTTTTTTCCTGAGATCACAATATTTTCCAGACTCATCTTGTATTTTTCCTGCCCTAGACCTGGAATCAACAATTTCTCTAAGAAGCCTTGGTTCCTTTTATTGGAGAATGTTTTGAAACCAAGATCTGGGTGCTAGTAAATCATTGTTTCTGGGGTGTCATTGTTCTAGTCCCTCTAAGCAGAAAAAGCTAGGAATATAAGTATGTATACTAAGCCATGCATGCATGCACGCACATCATATTTATTGATTATTTCTATGTCTGTTATGTGTGTGTGTGCATATTAAAACATTTAAGTACCTCTGATTTCAGTTCCATACCACAAGGTTCATTACAAGCTTCTCCTCTTTTCTTATTTGTAGCTTACTTCTCTAAAAGACTGGCTCTCAGTATTTACAATCCTAGATTACACATAAAGTAGTTACTAAATTGCTTACTCATACCCCTGTGGGAAATAAATTCACTAACTAGAGTACAGTATTTGCTGACAGTTCTTTTTGGTTTTTCACTTTATAATATCTAGTCAAAATTATGTTTTCCAAAGCAACTTAACTCCCATCCCTTTCAGTGTGGTTACATTATTTGGCAATTTCATGCTGTTCATTTGTAATACAATTAGGATTTATTTGTTACTGTTGTATTCCACTTCAGGTGCCCCCGCATTCTAGTTGGCTTTAATTCTCTTTATTTGGGGAGGTATGTAAAGCATTACTGTGGTTCAGAGAGTCAAAGCTATAGCCAAAAAGATATTTCAAGAAGTGTCTGTCCTTCCTCACCTTTCATCCCTGCATTTTGTTGCTCTTTTCTTTCCTCTCTTTTCCCACAAACTCCTATAGTTCAGTGGTCTCTGTATTTTCTGGTTTATCTTTCCTGTATTCCTTTTTCACAAATGAGCAGATTCATGCTTTTTTATTGTATTCCCTTTTATATGGTGGTAGCACCCCATATAAGTAAGCTCTTTTGCACTTTGCTTTCTTCACTAAATGATTTGGAAGTTCCTAGTGCTCTAACCCCATTTTTTTTTTCAGCTGCTTAGTTTTCAGTTGTGAGAATAGAGCATAGTTTATTTAACCACTCTCCTATTATGGGCATTAAGGCTGTTTCTGGTATTTTGCAAGTACAATCAATTCTTCAGTGAACAAACTTGTATATGTGTAATTTTGTTTAATTAGAAGTGTTTTGGGGAGGTAGATTCCTAGATGGGATTTCTTAGTCAAAATTGAGTGTACATGTGCTCATTTCTTTCAGTCGCTCCACATGACTATGGAAATGCCTTGTAGTGGGTTAATCTATGTCCTTTCTTGATCATCATATAAGTTACTGAATCACAGCTTTTAATTTGTGTAACTTTTTAAAATTTAACTCTATTAGTTGCACTTAGCACATAAAAAGTATATTAAAATTTCATGGGGGTTAAGAAGTAGTCTTGCATAATTTATCCCTTTTTAAGGCTCAATAAATATCATTGTAATGTGTCAACAGTCTCTAATGAAGGTAGTAATCACATACACATTTACAGCCCTATCATCCCAGGTTCAGTCTACAGGTTCAATGAACACTGATGGAAAGTAGGCAGTTCAAGAACTCTAGCAGTGACATAATGACTGAGTACTTACATAATGCTCTCATTTGCCCAGAGCTTTTTATTTTTCAAAACTCTTTCAGGTCTTTTCATTTAATATCAACTGCCAAATGTAGAATGCTTTGGGGCAATATCAAATAAACCATGACATTTATGTAGTGCAAAGTCCCTTACATGTATTATCTCATTTGAACCTCAGACCAACACTATGAAGTGGGCAGGACATGGAGTCAACATCCCTATTGTCCAGGTGAGGAAGCTGAGACTCAGAAATGTTAAATGTCATCCTGAGATCAGACATCTCCTACACTGTGTGGCCACAAGAGAATTTGAAACCACACTACACATTTCACAACTAGCTCATGAAGAACAATGAAAAAATATCCAAAGATAAGATATAGTCACAGAGAGGTAAAATTACTCAGTATGCATTTTAGAATTTAAAGATTCTATCAGAATCTTACAGTTACCAAGTAAATACTTGGCTGCCTATAAGCTGTAATGTTTCACTCCAGAATTGTGGTAAAGGAAAATACTTCCTCACCACACATAGTCTCCTCTCCCACCCTGGGTGCTCCTGCTGTTGGTAGAATGAGCATTGGCTTCCGAACAAAACAAATTGTCTTGAGTGTGCACCCTGACTCTGCCGCTGATTAGGGATGGGACCTTGGTGAGGTACTTAACCTCAGGTTTTTTACCTCCAAAATGGATATGTAAAAATAACTTCATCAGAAACACTTTTCCTCAGTACTCCCCATCTAAATGTTATTTTTACAGCAATCAATCCATTTCATTCAGAGCACTTGCTACAATTTAGAGTTATATATACTTTGTTTCACATCTATTTCACCCATTAGAAGATAATCTTCATAACATGGAGGATTCTTATTTTTGCTACTCTTTGTATCTCGTAGGTGTACCCCAGTGCTACTAATCATGAATAAATATTGCTGGAATAAATCTGTCCACTTCCTTGCACTTGTTTTTATTTCTGGCACATAGAAAGACCTGCAGCTCCCCTGCTCTTTCACATCTCTCTACCCTGACCTCTCTACGTGCTTTTCCTTAGACCTACATACTTGCCCTTATTCCTTTGTTTTTCTGGAGAATCCTCCAGGTATAGTTTAGCCCTTCATGAGAACTCCCATTATATCTCACCTCACCTAAAGAGTAAGGGGCTCCCAGGCCTCCTGGGCATGCCTCTACAATTGATCTAAACATATTAAAGCCACTGAAATATTCAATTAATATTTTTAAGAAACACATCTGTACTAGGGGCATACTAAATGCTGGACATACAACAGTGAATAGGAGCTGTCATTGTACTGGTGGAGGTGAGCCACAAAATAAGTAAGTAAGTAAATAAATAAATAAATAAATAAATAACGTTTCTGGGAGCGGTAATAAGTGATAGGGTGATCTGTTCTAAGAAACTGACCTTTCACCTGAGATCTGGAAAGTGAGAGGAGTTAGGCATGGGAAGAGATGCGTGCAGTGTGACTGTTTACTCACTTGTTTGTCATTTCTACCCAACCCTTCCAACCCCCATCCCCGCTTATCTAGCCTCTGAGTCTGTGAATCCTTGCGTCCCCCACACCCAGCATGGGCCCCATGTGTCATACATGTCACAGTTCCACGTGCTGGCAGTGCAGAGAATTAGAGTTGCAGGGTGCCTGGCCCTAGGATGGTGATTTAGTAGGTCTGATAAGCATTCAGGGCTGAGAGCCAGCTTTCAGCTTATTATCCATTCCCCCACTTACTATCTTGTTATACTGGGAAAGTTATTCAATATTTCTGCGATTCAGTTTTCTCATCTTTAATATGGAAATAACAATAAGACTTTATAGCATTGCTATGAGGATTACATGAGATAATGCACCTAAATTCCTTAGCCCAGTGCCTAGTGCATCGATAATCAATAAATACTGGAGAATGATGTAGAGTGAGTGCTTGTTAGGTGTTTATTGAATAAATAAATGAGTTAAGCAATAATATTTCTTACTTTAAAAAATAGAATGCCTAATTTATCTTCAGGTGTCTTATTTACTGTTTATTTTAATTTAGACAGAAAGAAAATACTGAACACCAGTGATTTTGGCAAAGTAGAATAAATAGCTATTGACTCTTCATTTGCTTATAAAGCTGCCTCTGAAAACTCAGATTATTTTGTCTACCTTTTTCTAGCTAGTACTGAGCTTTTGTGTTCTAGCCTAAAACCTCAATACAAGTGCACAATCTACTGACCTGGGGCCACCTTGCAACTTGTGCTTTGTGGTCTTTTGAAATCATAATTTGAGTACTTTGTACTGAAAAGAATTTCTTTTATGTATCTTCTACTCTGTTCATCATAGGAGATCCTCAGGACATCATAACCAATGAAAGTTATGGCAATACCAGAGATGACAGCAATTTTCTTAGGTCAGGGACACCAATGAGCTTAACCTGGGGTACTTCTACACAAAAACGTCATTCAGACCCTACAGCAAAACTTTGGCGGATTCCTCCCTTGCCCTGCCTTGCCTTCTGGGAAAACTAAATACCAAAATAGCATGGGCAAAGACGAGAGCATTTTCAATTAGTGGCATGAAGAACTTCCAGGAAAAGGATTCTTTTCTTCCTTTATAGCATTTTCATTGAAGAATGGTAGGATCGTGATTATGGTTTTTTTAGGCTTGAAATATCTGTCTTTGATACTTGAATGAATGAGAATGAGTTTTCTGGTTAAAAAAAAATCTGAGGTAATTAGCAAAGTGATTTTGCCAAGTGTACTTTTCTGTGAACTGTAAGAGTTAACATTTATTTACATGAGTAATTCATGCTGCTCTTATCAATCTAGTCAATCATTTCATCCTTAGAATGAGGAAGTAATTAGCAAACAATTTTTCCTTCCTTTTAAATATTTGTTGCATTATTTTCAGAGTTTTCATTTACATACCAGTGCATTGTAAACATATTCCGGATAGAGTTACTGAAGTCTGTTTTTCTGTTCCACAAATATAGAGGCATGCATGTCTATCAAATCAGAAGTCCATAGCAATGAGCCACATTCACCACATTCACTGATTGGTCACTCTGACAGGGTGATGGGTTATGATGGGTGATGGGTAGTGCACATCCAAGATTATGGGATACATGTCTGCACATTGGTGGTGCTTCAGTGCTAAACAGTCAGGAAGACTAGAGATGCTTTCATAATTTTCAGATAACAGGTTTCATTTTGTATGTTAATAGAAGGAAGATGCTGATATAATGAAGAAATTCACCATTGTAAATGCATTCCCTATACTGCACTCTAACATGACACCAATTAAATTCAACTGTATGTATAATGTACTCTTAATTCCTAACAGTCCCATGAAGGACTAATGTGAAAAATATTATATATTCTTACATTTTGCAGATCATAAACAGATGGAAAATTTTATGCCGATTGATAAAGAAATTCATGTGTAGTATAACACACTTCAAAATGGTGTTTATGTGGGTTTTTCTTTTAAAAAATTATTAAAGTTGTCATGAGTACAGTTTAGTTACTACTTGGGGTTTTCTGTAATGTTTTATGTGTAATTCATTTTAATTGATTCCATCTGCAGATACAAATGTTTGAAAGTACAGGTAACCTTGCAAAGAGGAAAGCTGATAAAAGGTTGTGAGGTTGTGTTTCAATGAAAGGTAAATTGTGGGATGATTATTCACCTTGTGAAAGGGTTGGTCATAGGGCAAGCTTTCCTAAAGCATTTTAAATTTAATTGTTATAAAACAGTTATTTTACACGTCACATTCCCGGAACAAATTTAGTGAAGAAATGGGAGAAATAGTCATAATAAGATAGAGATCCCTTACACTACTAACGTTAGTTCTTGCCTTCTTTCTGACTGTCCTTTCTTGCAGCACTGATAGCCATTGGGCGATACAGCATGACAATAGAGACTGTGGATGTTGGATGGTGTAAAGAAATTACAGATCAAGGAGCCACCCTGATTGCACAGAGCAGCAAGTCTCTCAGATATTTGGGGCTGATGAGATGCGATAAAGTAAGAGCTACCTTTCAAGTTTGTTTTCTACAGATCAGTGTGGTTAACAGCTTGGTGTTATGTTTTCTCTCTATATATGTATGTATGTATATATATGTATGTAAGTACCTGAGTACACATGCACATACATGTACTATTAACAGCTGTACGTTTTAAGACGCCTGATTCTCTAAACTCTTCTGAGATTATATTGTTATTTCTCCATTTAAAAACGAATTCTGTGCTTAGGCAAAAAGAAAAAGCAATCGTACTTACAGTCAACTTGTACCCATGAAGTCCATGAACCAAAATTTATGTTTTCATGGCACATGTAGTGTGCAGAGTCTACCAGTAAAACTCTGTTCTGGGTTCCAAGTTTCCCGGAACAGTAAGGTGGAAAGAAAGTGCCAGGTTGTTTTTTCTTGATTTGAAGTTTGCAATTTCAGTGCTCAACATCTGAGCAGTGTAGTCAGTCAGTGTGCAGATGTTATGTGGGAATTTGCATCTTTCCACACTTAACATGACACTTTTAACATGATGAGAAACAGTCCCAGAGGTCACACTGCAGGTCTGTGGAGCTGGCCCAAAGACATGAGCTCGAGTCTGGGAAATTAGGCCACATTTAGTATGGGGACCTTTAAAGAGGTTTTCCCTGTAACAAATGTAAGAAATAATTATTTAGACTGTGAAGAGGAGAACACAGAATCTGAGAAAGACCAAGCACTGGCTCAAGGCCACTCATCCCAGATGTTGCCCCTGGTCTTGGGAGTTTATGTCCAGTGCTTACGGCACATCCTCGGGGCATCTCCAGGCACAGGAACTGTTTCCTTGGAAAACATCCACCTCATATACTTGCTCAGAAAATGCTGGCATCTTAATAATGATTTACACATTTTTGCTACTTTTGCAAATGGTGATTGGGGCCATATCTAGTAAAAGAGAGGGAAACTAAATATGTATGCCCCTCAAAGGACATGCATTTTCTAAATGTAGCAAAATTGGGGGCAGATAGAAAAATTGTCCAAATCCTTTGTGTGCTTTGTCATTTTTGTTAATTGACCTAGTTTTTTCTCCAAATGCTTTAAAAATCCCAACTTATACTAAGCCTTTGCCAGTTGGTTATGTTTAGAGAGATTTTATTATATAGTCTCATCACAGCCTAGAAAGCTGACTGACTTTGTTACTAAGCAACAGCATTGAGACCCAGAGGTTGCAAGTCTCCCTCAAATTTCACTACTAACTAATCTAACACTGCTGCTAACTCTGTCTCTTTAAAATGAAATTCTTTTAAAACAAATTAAAGGGTCCACACTGGGCAGAGGATTCTAGAAATGTTAAACAGTTACAGTAGAGCTCCTCAACTTCCTCCAGAAGGAACTCCTATATGAGCGCTACCTGAGGACACTAAAAATGTATGCATACAAAACAGATGGCTGTATCCACAACCATTCGCAAAATCACTGCATTTCCAGTCTTTAGATTTGTTGAGATCAGCTCCACCTTCAGAGATGAATTGTAGAAATGTATGTTCTAAACAAAGCAGAAACAGACTCACACGTACAGATAACAGACTGATGGTTGCCGGAGTGAAGCGAGTTGGGGGACGGGGTGAAAAAGGTGAAGGGGTTGAGAAGTACAGATTGGTGGTTACAAAACAGTCGTGGGGATGTGGAATGCCGGTACAGCAGAGGAAATACAGTCAGTAATATTGCAATGACTGTGTCAGGTGCCAGTTGGGTACTGGAAATATCAGGAGGATCACCGTGGAATATGTGATTGTCCTGATCGCTATGCTGTGCACCTGAAATTAATACAAAATGATGTTAAATGGAAACTGTAATTGAAAAGTTAAATAAATTAATTAATAATGAATTAACATTTAAAAAAATTATGTTCATATTAGTACAGGAAAAGATTATTTCAGATATATTTTCTGACCAGCCTGTTGCTAATTTTCAGTTAAAAATGGATCCTTTTCTACTCAAATACAAGTTAGTTCAAAATGAGATGGGGTGGCCATTCTGTTTGGCAGTACTTCTGAGGATTTTAGCCGGTTCCTTGAGGCCTCTGAATCCTTTCTCCAACTTAAGAGCTGCTCTGCAAGCGTGTTGGCTCTAGTGCCATGTGTCTGACCGTAGCCCGCGGCCAGGGCAGGGGATGTGGGGCCCAGTTTTGCTGCCTGGCACCCTCGGCTTAAGGCAGCTCAGAGGCAAACATGAGAGGTTCTGTGAGGATGAAGTTGTTTCAAAACAACACAAAAAGTGCAAGTAAAGCCTTGCATGTAAACACCTGCTGGTTGGTTTAGTTGAATGGAAATCTAGAGTAATAGCTGTTCAGCTTTCAAAATTCGTATTATGCTATCCATCTCCAGATTTTAAATTGTTATCAAGATTCAAAGAAAGATTCGAATAACAAAGAAAACCAGCTAGTAGTTGAGGATAGGGACTCTGGAGCCAGAGTTCAGGTTCAGATCTGGTCTCGACACTTGGTTGTGTCATCTTGAGCAATTATTTAACATCTTGGTGCCTCTGTTCCCTTGTTGTAAAATGAGGATAATAATAGTACCTATCTTAGAGAATTGTGAGCATTTAAATGAGTGAACATATATATGTATATTAAGCCCTTAGAATAATGTGTGATATACATAAATGCTCAATGTTACTGATTATTCTCATAAACAATATCATTATTTTAGCCTGTGGTTTAATAATCAATATACTGAATTTCCAAGTAAGGAAAAAAAAAGGATTGCCCGCTATCCCATTTTGAAAGGAAGTTACAGTGAGAGGAAAAAAAATAAACTCATTACATCATTACAGAAAATGTGCCCTTTTACTTTTTTCTCGCTTAATTTTAAATTAAGATTCTCTCCTATACAAAGATGTCAATAACCACATCTCTACACACTTTACAAAAGAAAACTAAGGCATCCATGGGACACACTGTATTTGGGATTTAGTTTACGAATTCAGGCATAGAGAAAAGGGCGAGTTGGAGATAAGATGATTCAAATAGGGAAACAAAAAGAAAGTAATAAGAAAAATAATGGAGAAAATAAGCATAGAAACAGGAAACACAGAAATTTGGATTAGGATATGTAGATGAAGATTCACTATTTCAATGTGATAATCTGTGCCAACAAAGAATAAAAGAATAAAAGTAATTTGAGCCTTTCATTTCTCTCCCTTTACCTTAACCAAATAGACTAACCACTAATAACTCATTAATTTGAGTTTTCCTTCCCCTTTCTTGAGCCAAAGGAATGGGCAAGAGATCTCAATGGTTTGCACAATTAACTCCCTTGTCAGGACCTTGGTCCCCATGTCCCTGCACTGGGAAGAGATGGGGTTTGTGACATCTGTGTCCCAGGACTCGTGTTTCGTGCGCCTGTGGTTCTGGGAAATATTGAAGGCAAGATATATTTTCTTTCATGTGCAGTCAGTTTCATTTGGGGCCACTTACACTTAATTTGAAAGCTATACTTTACCAGACTTCTACTGTTTTCCTCACTCGAGCTTTGGAGGAACTGTAAGAATAACAAAATGCCTTGTATTTGTTGTAGGAAAGTGTTTTCCCTCCATTTTTCTCATTAGGTAAACAAAGAACAGATGAGAAACATTAAACCTATTCTTTGCAGATGAAAGCAACATGTACTTAGATTATCAGACAATGTGGAAGCAAAACAGCAGTAAAATTTGTTTGGCTGCAATATTGGTGACTCCTAGGGAGGAGTCCCCCAGCCATTTGACAAATGCAGTATTCCCCGAGCACTTGTAAAATTAGGAAGTGCATTAAGGAAGCCTCTTTGAGTTAGCTTTTCTGATTGCTGGATGGATAAGCACGTTAGGGGCATTACTTTGCGTTTTGAAGCCAACGCCACTTAATCTCCTAAACTTTAATGTATTGTAAGAACCAAGAGAAGAAAACGCTGTGTGAGACGGCTTTGATGAATTGGGGTGAACTTATATTCTTAAAGGCTGTTCAAAGGCTTACTTGACCTTGGGAATTAGAGTTGACCCGAAATCACCTATCAACTTAACACGCATTTACTTGGTGATTTAGTAAAAACTGCTTGTATAATCAATGGGACTCTCTAATAAGAGCAATATGTTTACTCTACTTTCCTTAATTATAGACAGTGGCTTTGGTTATAGAAATCATTTTCACAATTTCATTGAATTCTAGAGTCTATATAGATCTGTTTCTTCTAATAATATATTTTCCTCATTTCTTATAAGGCAGTTTGGATGGAGAACAAAACTGAAAAAGACAAAAAAAAAATCATGGAAAAGCTGTAGGGCAAATGGAAATGCAGTGTTCAAAGTTAATGAAAAATGTTTGGGGTAACAAGGTTGATGAAAAGGGAGGGAGCCTAGTGGCCATGGCACTGGCTGAGAAACCAGACCTCGCCAGAGGCAACCTGGCTGGTTTGGGAAACCTCGGTGATAAAACGTCGTGGTGGAAACCTCTGCAGTGCATGTTAATACAGAAGTTTGGAGACAGAGAGCCTGAATTATGAGCAGCGAATAACATCATAAATGTAGCAATTCTCATATGCCAAACCTTTGTGAAAAGCAGTTGGATGGAGAAATGCTGGAGCTTTTAAAAGCTCCCTTTCACTTACTATTTTTTTCCAACTTCATGCAGAACTAATTTTATACACTGTTCATTTGATTTGAAAATGCCAGCGTCTGGGTATCATTAAAGAGCGTTATTGAGGGAGCCACTCTTGGCAAAGCATTTTGCTTAAAATGCTTATTAGTTCTTACGTCCCTAAGGAGTTGTAGACAGGACAGTGTACCTCCATTTACCTAACTCCACTCCTATGCCTTTGTCTGGAGCAGGTAGCTGCCCCTCTGTTGGGAGTCTATTTCTCCTTGGCCCATAAAGGCGCCAGGAGGGCTGTGGGGGCCACGTTACTTAAGGAATAGACATAAATAGATTTTGAAAGGTCCACCCCAATGTCCTATGACCAAAGCCTCTTGGAATTTCTTTGATTTCTAGTTGACATAAATTAGAATTACACAGGCGTGAAGAGTCCTCCCAGAAAAGAACAGAGAGGCTGCTGGGGGAGGAGAGGCTTCTGTGTGATCCTATTGATTATCCCACTGCCTTCAGGCCAGGGCCTCTGTGGAGACTGACTATTATTGATCCACACTGTGGAAATAATCAAATTAATTCATTTCTCATCAAACAGCCATTGCCAAGACCTTTCTCCTCACCTGTCCCAGTTCCTGAAGTACTTAGCTGAGGAGTGAGATAGGTGATTTTTTTAATAAGAAATTATTTCTTGAGGTCATATGAAATCTTTGTTTTCACACAAGTTCTTCATTTAAATGGGGGAGGCATTTCTTTTAGTCAAGTCAATGAGAAGCCATACAGAAAACAAGTAATAGAAACCAGTCAGCTCTTTAAAGCCAGGAATCTGCTTTACAACCTTAAAATACCAAGGGCCAAGTTTTGTGTGCCCAATTTAATGTAAAAATATTCAGGAAAAATTGACCACTGCATTTTTCAGGAAGTAATTATGGTGAGAGAAAGCCTCAACAATCTAAATATTTCTGTGGAGAAAACGGAGTTTTTATCAGCTTATTTAGGAATCATAAGCAGGAAAGCCCTATGGGGAAAATAATATAGGACTCTGTAACTAATATACAGAACTAACTGGGAAAATCAGTTTAAGGGAAAATAATTTGTGGGGCACTGTGTCCAGGACTGTTTTGGTAGCAGTTCAGCCATGAAACAAAGTGTGTACCTGCAGGGACTCCCCTCTGCCCTGCAACACAGGCACAGCTGTTTCCAGATTGCCCGTAGCCACAATTTAAGACTGCAAATTTATGCCTTATCAAAGAAATAAAGTGGAAAAAAAACCCAAAAAACAAAAGACAACATTCCCACCTAATAAAGCAAGAGTGGTCTGACTGCATTGGGTCATGCCGTTGTAGGTCATGAGCAATGCAGCCATTACACGAGCAACCCGCAGTGCAAGTGCCGTGTGCGCCAGAGGAAAGGGGAGGTGAGAACAGTGAGACTGGGCTGGGGCTCCAAAACCCGAACTTTAGTCCTTCACTCGAAGTATCAGCATCTTGTTTCTTTTGCTGATAAAACAGTCTCTCCAGGTGATTTTCACATAGGAGCACTTTAAAACACATTTTTACAGCCCTCTCATGATTATTCCTGGTAATTGGAACAGGGATAAACACATCAGCTGAAATACAGAGTTACCATACAACCTCATTTTAGCCAAGTGTTCCCATCTCTTCTTCTACCTCTGTTCACCTAAACAGCTATGAGGTGGTAGCTGAAAGGCCTTTCCTCTGTTTAAATATTAAACCAAGGAAACGCTTGTCTGGAGCTTGATGACAGAGGTTTAATTGGTGAGCACTAGTGTTTTCAAATTCCACTTTTATCACTTTACTATCTGTGGGACTTTGGACAACTTCATCTCTAAAAATCTCAGTTTTATCATCTGAAACAGGTGATATTATTTACCCCATAGGACTGTTACAGGATAGAGATACTGTAATAAAGCACTTAACCCAAAGGCATGCACACTGAAAGTCCTTGACATATGTTAACTACTACTATTATTATTTTCATTATTACTTATTCATGTAGTATACATACCTGCTCTGCAGCCATGTGTCTGATATTTAACCATGATATGAACCACCTGGCTCATAACGTTCTAGCCATAAATGCATATTTTTTTTTTTATATACTAAGCTCTTACCATGAAAAACTAGGCCCCAGACAATGAGTCTAAAAAATATATATAATAGAATCTTTTTAAATAGTTAGGACCAATTTAAATTACAGCCAAACTTAGAGAGGAAGAAGAAACCTGGAGACCAGCAGATCTCAGTTCTTCCTTGAGAGCAGAGAGAGTACAGATCTGCAGAGTGAGACAGCCAGTCAGAGTTCAGGCTGGGACCGTTGCGTTTGTTTCTTCAGGAAAACCAGCTTGTCCCTAGAACCTTTTAAGGGAGGGTACTGCAAATAGCTGCTTATGTTTTGCTCACTTCTCTTTTAGGATTGATGTATAATAAAATTGTTTGTTTTTGTGTTTTTCTTTTTCCTTTTTAAAGGAGGAAGGAAAGAGCTTCCAGTTCCCTAAACGCTGTAGGGTGGATAGACTATTTTGTTGTAGTTTGCCCAAAGGCACCCTGGAGCCTCAGTGCTTTGCAGTAAAAAATCTCCTTAGACCTTTGATTTGACTTAACTAATTACACAAAAGAATTTGGTTGCAGGATCAAATTATTTCTCTGATTTAGAACTAGGAAAGGTAACAGCAATTCCTTAACAGAGCTCAGATTAGATCCCAGAACTCCTAAGCACCTGACATCACTGAGCAGAAACAAGGATGGCCTGCAGAGGCTCGGGGGCCTGGGGGACTGCTGCCCGCTGCGGCGGAACGGGCCCAGCCTGCCTGTGGGGCCAGTCACACAGCAGCAGGTCTCAGGGCCTGCCCTGCTGGACCTCAGGAAAGTTTGGTTTGGCAAGTAGTTTTTCAAAGAGAAAATCTAAACTTCCCCCCAGCCATTTTTTATTATATATTTTATTCATTTATTCAAGAAACATCTCTTAGCTGCTTATTATGTTCCAGTCACTCTGATAGGTGACAGGTCAGAAAAAAATAGTGAACAAGATGGAGTTCTTACCCCATGGACCCGTGACCCCCTGGGGCATGGGGGGCAGACCAACAATTGACAGCCCCAGTCCTGTAAGACTGCAAATTCATTTTTAAAAATGTCACCCAGAATTATCTTTCTTCAGCATATAGAAGCATGCTTATGTACCACATCCACTTTCAGCAATGGTCCTCTGGAGTCCTATTTTTCTGCCACTCTGCGGTTAAATTCCTGAAAAACATTGACTGTGAACAGTTGTCCTTACTTTTCCACTGCTCCTTACAATCTGTTTCCATGTCACCACACCCCTGCTTCTATTCTTTCCAAGATCATGGCTTCCATGTTACCAAATCCAGTGGCCGCTACTCTGTCTACAGCCTATTCCATCTTTTGGCAGCTGCATCCAAATGGTAACCGTTCCCTCCTTCTTGAGAATGCTTTTCTCTTGTCTTCCATGTACCATGCTGTCTACATGGCCTTTCTCTCTCCATGTCCTACAGTGCTTCTGTGTGTCTCCAATTCCTCATCTGTAAAGTGGAAATAAAAATAGCACCTATCTCATTGGCTATTGAGAGGATTAAGTGAGTTAATATGTGTAAGGTTTCTTCCATAAAGTAAGTGATAAGTAGTAGCTCTTATTTGTTGTGGTGGTTAATTCTTACCTGTTTCATCGCCATCACTCCTCTCATTAGACTGTAAGATCCTTGGGTTTCTCCTATGTTATATTGCCAGGCCCTACCACAGTCGCCAGTATATTATAGTTGCTAAACAAACATGTAGTGGATGATGGGCGGATGGATAGATGGATGGGAAGATGGACAGATGATGGATGAATGGATTGGATTGTGTTTCCCATGTGCATTCTGTGTAATGCCAAGTTTCCGAGGAGATTCCTTCAAGCTTTTGGGAGTGACAGAGTGGCTAAGAGGACACGGTTCCTGGCCTTGCAGCTGTCACCAGAGCAATGCTATTGTTGTTGCTTTACTTGTTTGGTTTGTTTATTTACTTATTTATTATTTTGTTTTGCAGAAGTATTTTACAGATTCAAACAAGTTTGAAAACCATTAGATCCCACTGCTTCTTAATAATTTGATTAGAAAAAGCATCTAGGCAGAGAGGAACAAACAAATAAGTGAGAAAAACGACATCTTGGATTTAATACCAGTTTTCTATAGCTGGGGAATTTTGAGAGTAGCTAAAGCTCTCCAAGTTCACAACAGTTACAGAGTTCAGGCATCTGATGTGTGTTTGGATTCAACATCCTTCAGAGACTGACCCTGAAATGCTCTTGATTTATGTGGACTCTCTCTCTGAAAACCCAAAATATCACTTGTTGTTGAGGTTTTATTAACCTGCAGATTTACAGATGGATTTTATGCAGAATAAATTTTTTTGCTGATAATAAATTTGTTTTAGGAAACAGGTCAAATGCATAAACTTTGCTGATGTAAACTGCAATTTTAGAAAGAAATGTTGTCATCAGATGTCCACCGGTGGTTACCACTGCCATAGGCTTTATGTAAGAAAAAAGCTGAAATCAAGAAAGCTGTTAAGCACAAGAGAAAGCATATTTTTCAGTTTTGGGCGTTTTCTCCCTCACTTGTGTTTTTCAGCTTCATTTTGTAAGTTTAATTTAGAAACACCCAGATGTGTTCCATTAATACATTGCACTCACCAGTGACTACATTAATTACCGTATTAGGGCCCAGGTTTTCTCGAATACAAGATCTTTTGCTGAACCACTTGGAGTGGCTGCAGATGACTGCCCAAGTGGCTTTCTCCATCCTGGTGTCCCACACATGTCTGTTTTGGCTTTCATCTGCACTACACGTGGAAATCTGTTTTTAAAGATGTACAGATTTGCATGATGGGTTAATTCCACAGCTATTGGTTTACGGCCTCAGAATGGCCTACGCAGGCCTGTGTACTACAGCTTACACTGGGCATGAAACATCCTTTTTGGTGGAGGATCGCATGGTGAAGCAGGGAATGAAAATGTCACTAATTTTTCTCTCTGACAGTGTGGTTGTTGGACTCCTGTCACACTAATCTCTAATTAGAGGCTTCAGATTGGCGAGCCCTGATCCCCGATTCTCACTTAACACTGCAGGCATTTCTGTGATCCCCATCCTCCCAGGTTCTTTGCTGCTTTCTCACTGTGCTAATTCAAGTGAAGAGAAGCAAGACCAGTGTTCACAGGCAACCCACACTTCACGAAAAAGAGACAGCACGAAGCCAGGCCTGTTGCGATATTGACAGAGCATAGCACTTCCAATCATTGCGGATTCTGAAATGGAATGACTGCATTTGACAAAATTGACTGAATTTATGAGCCTGCCCCTGTCAGGTTTGTTGTGTTCTCAGTATTTGTCTCTGTCTACGCTTTGGGATTTTTAAATGAGGTTTTATTTTTTGTTTTTTATTTTGTTTTGTTTTTGTGCCACCCAAGAGTAATACTTCTTACCTCTCTATTTAAAAATATATCTTTAAAAGCCTCAGGCTATCAGTATGAAGTTTATGCATGAAGCATGGTGCATTATGGGTGGCCTGTAATCAGCTGATTTTTATAGCAGGTGGCTTTTGGGCTCCAGTAAAATAATCCATTTTTCTTTTTAAACTTATAATAAATACTCATGTATGTCTTCTCCCACCTCATGGGTGCTCCCTTGAAGAGGCACTTAGGTCCATGTGAGAAGAGGGTTTGGGGGAGTTTTTCCTTCCCATAGCTGTTGGGAAGGTCAGGTGGCTGCCTCCTTTGGTTGTATATGCCCAACTAGAAATCTAAGACCAACACTGAAGAAGAAACCAGTCTGGTTTACCATATTCAGAGAATATACCTTTTGTTTCAGGCAGTGATGAATATTTGAAAAGAAAATGGGCTAATAAACTGTAGGAGTAATTTTCTTTCTCCAGAACCTCTGCCTCAGAGTTTACTGTGGAGGGCAGCCCGGGAGGTGGGTAAGTGGTTGTAACCTTTCAGCAATCTTAGTTTGGACCTTGTCTTCAGGTTCCCAAGTGTAGAAATCATCTCATCTGCACCTTCTACGAGCTCTTCAGTCAGAAGCTTTAGACCCGCAGATCTCAACCTGAGCTGCACTTGGGGATCTCCTGGGAGCTTCAAAAAATACTGATGCCTATGCCCCACTCCTCCAACATTTAAATACAGTTAGTCTGGGTTATGGCCTGGAAATCAGGATTTTTAAAAGATCACCAGGTGAATCTAACAGTTGAGCAGAGAACGACTGTATTCTCATTTGCATTCTTAGTTGCAGACACGGTTTAATTTATCTCCCATCAGTAAACATGGATCAGACATGTGTTGTATATGAGTCACCGTGGGGTTTGTGGAGAAGGCTTGGGTATGACCTAGGTAGTAAGAGGGAAGGAAGGGGATGTGAAGTTGCCTGCAGCAAGGAGCAGCCAGGGTGCCCTAACTCACACCCAGAGTCATTTCCGCAGCCCACACCAGGCTAAGGAGGACCCTTTCCCTTCATTGTGGGCTCTACCTGAAGCCTGATCATGACTGTCTAGCTGCTATGTTATCCTCCTGCAGACTGCTGGGCAGCTCAGCCTTGTATCTGAAAAGAAAGCCAAATTGGTAAAGTAAGAAATTATAAAAGTCGTTTCTAATACTTGCCCTCCCTGCTCTAACCGTAGAGCAACATCACAAGGATGTGGCATGTGACCCAAACAGGACTTGAGAAGTCCTGCCACAAAGGGAGGGAAATAGAATGATAAACATCTACCCAGGCCTGCGGAGTTTGTGTTGTTGGCTGTGCAGTGTCCTGGAAAAATCGATATATTATCTACTCTTTTATTATTTGTTCTTAGTGTCCTGTTTAAAATATTTTAAACTGAACTTAGATGACTCATCTCATTTCCATAACATCCAAGCTATTGCTAAAATTCCCGTTATCCTTATCTTACTCATTTTAATATGTGCCCATCGTGGGGGCCAGTGGTCACTTGCTGAAAGGGCACTTAGGTCTCACTTGAATATGCATTGTCCACGTTGACTTTCGCAGGTACTTGGTGAATGCCAGGTTCTGCAATAGCCAGTACAGCTGCCCAGGGAGCCAAAAATCTCAGGCAGAGAGAGAGAGAGACTCCTGAGGCGAATTGCCCCAGAGACAGCACTCTGCCTCTGGGCTCCCAGGAGTCAGCCTCTGGGGCCGTGAGCAGTGAGTGACATTGCCCAGGGAGTCTGTGAAGAATGACAGACCCATGTGAGAGCCAGAGCTCTGAATTAGGAGGCAGGAGCTGAGTGTGCTATTTGCGACACCTTAACAGGCATACTGTGGGCTCCTTACTTTTCCCACCTGTAGACAAGGAGATCCATTTTCTTCACCACCACCACCAGCCTCAGAAAAGTGCTGTTGGAAACAACTTATTTCAGCTATACACCTGAGTGAGTGTGCTATGTGGGCTGGAGAAACATTGGCTACAAAGCTTACAAAGCAAAGGACAGATTGTTTTACTCAAGCTTACGGGAGGGTTTCCCTTCTTCCCTGAATAACATGTGTATGTTTAGTGCATGTCGTACACAGGCTGATGCCTCTATGTTCTTCAGAAGTCCACTTGAATGGTATTTCTTTCCAACCATCCTGGAGAAGATCAGGATGGTTGGCCTGCTAAGTTCCCCTGTCCATAGCAACCTGCACTTGCCCCAGAAAGCACTCCCCGGGATTTGCTGTTGCTGGTGTAATGGTTTGTCTCCCCTGTCCTAAGAGGGCGGACATGTTTTTCACGCTGGCCAGTCTACCTGTGGGACACAGAAAAATGTCTTGATGGGAAAGAGAGAAGAAAGAAAGCATTGAAGTTCATGGCATGGGGTGGTAGCCCTACCAAAAGGCCCCTTGTTCATCTTGCAGCTTCATCGTGTTCCCATTGAGCTCTAAAGTTTCACAGGACCACTCCATGGGACAGAATGTTCCACAGGCCAAGTGATAACCATTATAATTGATATTCCCCCAGAGCAGCCATTTTGAAGAGATTATAAAGGACTTTGTAATGAGTTTATATGTAAACTACAATCATTTTTCTTGATGGTAGATGGAAAATGAATGTCAGTGAAGCTGTGTGACCCTGTGTGAAATACTAATGCTGTCTGAGCCAGTTTATCTGCAATTGGGGGCATTAACACTTAGATGCCTGGGAAATAGTAGATGCTCACTGAATATTTTTTCCCTTCTCCTCCTCCATTCTTCCTGGAATGTGAACATACTTTTATTTTGCTGTATTAGTTATTTGGATGAGAAATTAACAAATTACTTTCAAGCATTTCACCAAAATAAATGATGCTGAAGAGAAGAAACGTGTTTGATTTATCCCCCACTACATGAGAGCCTAATACCGATGAGGACAAAGTTTCTCAGTGAGAGGCCTGGGGCAAGTTGGTCTGGAGAGTTTTTCTTCCCCTGGGACTGTTCCATCCCTTTGCACTCTTATCTACATGCTTCCTGGGACAACAGATGTCAAGCACCACTGTGACAGTGAAACCAACAACGGCAAAAAGCCCCTCAGAGTTCCACTTGCCCCAAGTAGCAGTGAAGGCATGTGGAATTGCTGAAGCCCAAGAAATCACTGGGTAGAAATAGCAGTGTTTTGAGTCAGGAGATCTGTGTGCAGTTCCTACTGCATTTCCGAATAAATTGTGACATTACAAGGGACCTTAAATGTCACAAAAGTTCTGAATCTTCTATGGGGTCCTCCTGGTCCTACCACCCTAAGCAGACTGCTGGTGCTCTACACTAAAGTATTAAATCTTCTGAACCTTGTGAGTTTTTGCAAAGTTTGGAAGCCAAATCCTATCCAGTTACCATTCACATGTTTCTCAGTGTTACCCAGCCAGTGTAGTGAGTCACTGATCTACAGTAGGAAGGTTGCCCTCAATTAATTTGAACTATAGCCTAATCATTTCCTGAGTACTGCCCGACAGCCACAGGGCCCGGCAAAAATTGCTGACTCGCCATCATGAGCTACTTTGGTCTCCTGTGCAAAATTATTGGAAACCCCAGGGAAGGTGTATCTGGAAAGAGGCACCTGGTGATGTCAGATGGAAGGGAGAGTAGCACAAAGAATCACCTTGGGTATGAACTTCAAAGGATTAAAGGAGTTTGGAGCCTCTATAATATCAAGACTTTAGAGACTGCTACCTCTGTAGATGGAACAGTCTGGGAACAAGGTGAGCTTGTCCTCACAATTTCTGATGCAGTATTATTTAGTGGGGTTTTTTTTATTTACTCAATATGCATTCATTAATCAACTGCTATATTAATTTAGCCATCAAATATTTATTGAGTCCTTACTATGTGCTGGGCATTCTCTAGGTGCTAGTGATTTGGCAATGACCAGAAACAGCCAAAACTCCTGTCCTACGAGCTCCTATTCTAATGCAGCAAGAACGTGCCAGGCCATGCGTGTAAGACTGGGAACAGATGGTTGCAGTGCGCCTGTTGTCAAGAACTGTGGAGGCTAGGGCTAATGCAGTGCATCTTATTGTTGTCGATGCTGATATTTGAAATAGCATTCATTTTGTGCGGGGAAACTTTCTCCATTTAAAAAAAAAGATTTTAAGTGGCATACCTCGGGGATGTCACAATAAAGCAAGTTACAATCTTTTTGCTGGTGGAGGGTCTTGCTTTCAATTTATTAAAAAAATGCAACATTTCGAAGCGTAATAAAGTGAAGCTCAGTCAAATGAGTTATGCCCAAATTATATCCCTAAGTGTGATTTTAATATACTCATGTCTCAAATATTCCCCCCAATGATAAACATGTCCTGTTTTATAACGAGTCAAAGAGGAAGTAAGACTCAAATAAATGAATTCTTCGGAAAATTTTATCAGAAATTCTGTTTTTTGAACAGTGCATATCACTGGGGAGATAATTCAGGCCTAGGCTTATACTTCTCAGGGACTTTCTGGGGAAAGCGTTCATAAAGGTGAAGAAACGATGCGATGCTCTAGACAAAGTGGTTAAACTGAATCTTGGAAACCTCAAAGTGCTTTCCTCGTCCTTCCATAGTAGCAGCAATAACAGAATGAAACTATGGTACGATTCACCTTAATTAGCACAGTAATTTGCTTCACATTTCTTAAAAGTGCTAATGGATGTTAACTCAAAATAGATTAAAAAACAGACAAATTGCTACTACCTTAAAAAGAATTATAATAATTTTGAAAATGTAAATTATGGTTATGCAGTCTTTGGAGAGGAATGTAAAATCCAATATTTTTTATATTTAGAACAATCCCATGGTGCATTTTTTTCCTTCTTTAATCATAATTCCTTAAGTGATACCACTGCATATTTCTTTAGGAAGATAAAAGAGGAGACCCCAAAAAAACCCAGAATTATCTTTTAGAGGGCATCCCCTTGTATGTGGTACAGACTTCCCCCACTAGATGAGTGTTCTAGGAACTCATCTGTATCTGTGTACCAGCTGGTGGTGTTGTGAGAGCCTGCACTGGGCTTCAGTGAATTTTTTTTGAAGACTCTTTCAACATGTTTGCCCATTTCATGACGGGTCATTTACAAGCGCACCTGCCCACATCTGCTGAGTGTTCAGCAACTTTTGACCAAAAAAATGGCATGACCCCCATGCCACACCCTCCCTATTCACCCGATCTCACCCCAAGGGACTTTTTTTGTTTCCCCCAATGAAAAAAGTCCTCAAAAAGAAATATTTTGCCAATGTGGAAGAGGTGAAACAAAAAATTGCAGGAGCACTAAAAGGCATCAAAATCGGTGAGCTCAAAAACTGTTTTGAGCGGTGGGAAAAAAGTCCCAATGGGTGCATTGCATCAAATGGAAAGTACTTTGAAGGTGACTGAAGTTTAAACATGTAAGAATAAATACACAATTTTTATAAATAAATTCCGGGGCGGGGGGTGTTTGGTCCCCACCTTGTACACTACATTTTTAAAATTGTATGTCTAATATAGGTGTTGCCACTGATAGTTTTCGGCAAGTGGAAAAGAAATTGAATAACAAAAACCAGGGGTCATGGGTAAATTTTTTAAAATTTATCTTTATGTTTCTTTTTTACATTACATACATTTTATGAGTTGTAAGAGAGGACAGTTCTTTTCATTCTAGCAAATGGAGTTGCGCCTGACAAAATGTCTGCAAATTTTGTATGTAGGCATAAGGATTTAAAATGATGTGGAACCTCCTGGTATCTCACACTGAACTCCTTTTTAGGGCACGAGAGTGCTTACAGAGTCTGTACAAAGAGGTGAACGTAATTTGTACTTCTGAGTAAATGAAATTAACTTTAGTACGAGACTTGTCACACTGATTCTCCAGAAGACACAAGTAGAAGATGGAACTTGCCCTGGTGGAAGCACATGTATTTCCCTGCGTAACTCCTACCCAGCAAAGCTCTAAAATGGATTATTTACATTTCCCCCACTGAGTTGTTTTGCAGAATTCATAGAGCACAGTTAGTAAAAAGATTGCTTAGAAGACACATTATATCCACAGAGGAATTCCAGTATCGTTTTTCATGCAGCTCTACAAAGCCAAAGTGCTGTCTATTCTTGCCCATAATCTATGAAAGCCAGAGAATTAACAGTCTGTATTCTCAACTATAAGTGTATCTTACTTTATACAAGAGAAATAGATCAATTGAATTTTGCTAAATAAAAGGGTATATAAAGCATGGGAGAGCTAACAAAATAAGTTAACCCTTCCATGGAAGTATTTGCTAAATTAATCAATTACTCTCTAATTTATGTACTTCTTAAATCCATATCCTCATGTAGCAATTTGCTTAAGGTGAATCGTATCTCTTCCTGCAAAAGTTATCGCGTAGAGATACTTTCTATTTTTAAAAATTGGACCTTCAAAATAAATTGCCTGTCAACCCTAGTTATAAAACTTGTTACAAGCCCTTGCACAGTTTAGAAAAGATGTACCGTAGAAGACAGTCCCACCTTTAGGGTGGGTTTCAGGGTTTTCTCTTTTCCAGTCTTTTCCCATCTCTTTTCAGTTAGTTGTTCCTTGAATGCTGAGTGGCTCTGGAGCATGTTTACTTCCTTTGCAGTGTGATACAGGTTTTCTGAGAATGCTCTCTGACCAAGTGAATTCAGCTTTCCCTTAGTGAGATGTGCATCCTCCTGGGTTTTCTGACAGGGGGGAGGAAGGTAACCTACCTGTAGCATAGGGAACGTCAGGTAAAGAAAAGTGAGGATTTCCAGAAAATATGTTCTTGAGGAAAGTTCTGGAATTTCCTCCAGAGAGGGTTAAGAGAAAATAGATTCTTCTTGTGTATGAAGCATATTTTAAAGGTTACTTCTTGCTCTGCAGTTATTTTATTTTGAACACTGTAACTAATGTTATAAAGATTTATTTCTGAAATATCTCAGAAGTAGAACAACATTGATCATTACTGTAGAGAGTTGGTTGTCCTAACATATTGTTAATTAACTCATGCACTCAATAATGGTGCCTGCTGCAATAATAAGAGCTATGATTTGAGGGCCTTTTTAGTCAGGCATATCATTAGGCATATCATTACAGCTAATCCTTTGTAACAGTCCTATGATGTAAGTACTTTTACCCTGTTTTTTATACTTGAGGAAATCAAGTCCTAAAGAAGTAAAGTTACACCAGGATTCAAACCTGTTTCTGGTGGACTCTCTCGGCCCACGTTGGCACAGACAGTTGCCATGTTTCTTCTCAACAAGTGCATTCGGGCTCAGCAGCCTGAATGACAGGCATAGGCCTTTGTTCAGGTGGGAGCGGTAGGCAAGTAAAGAGATGATGACAGTGCAGTTGGGGAGTGCTTGACTGAAAGACAAATCTTGCAGGGTGCCAGCCACGGGTCCCCAGAGAAGGGGTGCCTAACCCAACCTCGTGGGGAGATAGGCTTCCTTAGGGAAGGCTTCCTGAAGGAGGGGATTCTTTAGCTGAGGAGTTCCTCAGGAAATTGTTGGTCTTTATGATTATTAGTGTCTAGCTAATTGGTGTCTAGCTTTGCCTTGCTCATGGGTTTCTGTTTTTTTAAATTGTAGTTACTGTTTTATCATTCATTGACTAATAACTAGGTCTGGCTCATAGGTACAAAAATGACCATGGCTCTAAGGACCTTACATTGGAGCATGAGAAATAGACATTTAAAAAAGCAATTATACACTAATTTTATAAGTGCTATGCAGGAAAAGTAGGCAGTACCTGGAAGCCTTCCCTCATTTGGAGAGGGGACAAGGGATAGGTCAGTGATCAGAATTACCTGGGGAAATGGCACTGAAGCTAAGAACTCACGATTGAGTATGGTTTAAAAAAAAAAAAAGGTGAAAGGGAATATACTCGATAATAGTGCAATAACTTTGCATGGTAACAGATGGTTACTAGACTTGTGATCATACCATAAAAGATATACATGTTGAGTCACTATGCTCCGTACCTGAAACTAATATAATATTGTATGCCAAAATTAATAATTTTTTTAAAAGAATAAGCAGACAGTAGGCATGAAAAGGTGATCTTTAGGGGGAAGTATATTTAAAAAGTGTCCCAGTATATTAACAGGAGAACAGCATGTGCAAAGTCTCTGAGGCCAGGCAGAACGTGGACAGCTTGATGATCTGAAATTAAGTCAGGTGACTGGGGAGTACAAAAAACATGCTGGAGAGGTAGGGCTAGATGATGGATGACCTTCTAAATATACTCATACAAGCTGCTTCAACTAAGGCAAGACTTAGAAGATAAATTTAAATTAAAAAACTAAAAAAGTATATTGTTTAAAAATCCACTTAAGATCGATCATCAGTTCATATTCTCAGCTCTAGTTTGTATATCAGTTTTTTCTTTTTTATTCAAAATTACATCCTATCTATATCACAAAAGGAATTAACTGCATGTCTTGTTCGAATTTAGAATAAAAGGTGATTTACATAAAAGCAAGTCTTGACTAGAGAGATATTCTGACAAAGATTAAGTGTCATCAACCCAATGTTGAAATATCAATTCTCAATTAAAAAAAAAGATTATATGACAGGAACAAGTATAAAGGACACATGGACAAAAACTATGGGGGGGGTGGAAATGGGAGGGAGGTGGGGAGGGCTGGGGTGGCGGGTTCGGGTGAGAATAAAAGACAGAAAACTGTACAAGATCAATAATTAAAATAAAAATTAAAAAAATAAATAAATAAAGATTATATGTAACACAGTTTTCCAGATCACCCAGAAAACACCACATCATTTCAGAACAGTGCAGAGGACTGGATGTCATGGTTGTCATGCTTCTAAGCTGGCTTTCAAAAGCAAACAGCAAGGATTTCACGTAGTTTTAGGTTTTTCCTGGTGGTTCTGATCTTTTCCAATAATGGGCAACCGTGGAGAGGGAGCACAAAATGTGTACCACTGCACCTACTTTCAGACCGGCTTACTTAGGATAAATGAAATATTGATGTCTTTGAAAATGCCCAAGTGTTCAGTAAAGATTTTAAATAAAGCTACCTAAAAGTTGTGGTTCTTAGGTTAATCATTTATTTATCTAAAGGATGAAGGAAGCTGTCTGCTTCTGTGATATGAACTGCAATCAGCTTAAAAATAATTGACAAATTAATCCCTTCACAGCACAGCAATTGTAAAGGTGTTAGTTTTAATTAGGCCTGTCTGATTGCCTTGTCTAATCAAGAATCAAGGTGGTATCTTTGATGGTTAAGGTCTAGTGGGGCCATCCCTGACCCGCCAGCCATGTATGTTTTAATTATTGATTCCTCACATTTCAGCTGTTCTCACAAAGGGACTTGAAGTTTGCAATACCTTAACATTTAAAGGGAAGAAAAATAAACATATTCCCCAGCACTTCTATCTAGGACCTTGTGTAACCTGCCAACCAATCTACAGTTTTGCCCTGAAAAGCCTGCCGGGTTGATGACAAAGTCCAATGCACATTCAAATACTTTCTCTCTCTCTCTTTTTTTTTAAATAATACAAAATTTTTATTTTAAAGTTCTGGAGATTAGAAGTCCAACATAAGTTTTACAGGGCTACAAATCAAGATATTGGCAGGGCTGGCTCCTTCTGAAGGCTCCAGGAAAGGATATGTTACTTGCCTCCTCCAGCTTCTAGGGACTGTTGGCATTCCTTGATTTATGGCTGCATCACTCCAGTCTCTGCTTCTGTTGTCACAGTGGTTTCTCCAATCCCTGACCTTCTAGCTCCTTTCAAAAGGACCCTTGTGATTACACTGGACCTGGATAATCCATAGTAATCTTCCCACCTCTCGATACTTAATCTTTTTTTTTCCTTGCTATATAGGAAATCAATTGATTTTTTATTATTATTTTTTAATCAGTATTTTTTTAATTGTTGATATTGTACAACAATGGAATTCTATGCAGCAGAAAGAAAGAAGGAGCTTCTACCCTTTGCGACAGCATGGATGGAACTGGAGAGCATCATGTTAAGCGAAATTAGCCAGGCAATGAAAGACAAATACCATATGATCTCACCTTTAACAGGAACCTAATCAACAAAACAAACAAACAAGCATAATATAAACAAAGACACTGAATTTGAGAACAGTCTGACAGTGACCAGAGGGGGAGGGGAGGGAATTTCAGGGGAAAAGGAGAAGGGTTTAGAGCAACAAGTATAAAGGACACATGGACAAAAACTATGGGGGGTGGAAATGGGAGGAAGGTGGGGAGGGCTGGGGTGGTGGGCTGGGGGTGGGGTAAAAGTCAAATACTCTCTTACAGCAGCCTTACCTCCCGAGCATTAGATTTTTAGGGGACAATGATTTGGATCTCAGCAAGTCTCAGTCATTTATGCTTCTAGAAAACACATTTGATTTCTTGATATGCTGAAGTCCATAAGGGTGAATGCAGTTCTCAGGAAACCAGAGCGGTCAGGTCAAAAGGGCCGTGGACCTTCTCCCCAAGCACTTCTCCCACTGCTGGGAGGGAATGAGGGCAGGCCTCCTCATGCCACTCTAACCAAGGCAGTGAGCATGGGTAGCCAGTGGTCTCGGTGGTCCACGTGCATGATGGTGGCTCTTCTTTGGTTACAGGTCAACGAGGTGACAGTGGAGCAGCTGGTGCAGCAGTACCCCCATATCACCTTCAGCACCGTCCTCCAGGACTGCAAGAGGACCCTGGAGAGAGCCTACCAGATGGGCTGGACCCCCAACATGTCTGCTGCCTCCTCCTAACACTCGTGCCCCAGCTCAGCTCCTCTAGGATCGTTCAGCAGAGCAGAGAGGAGTTGTCGATTTGGGGTGCATGATCTCTTGGGAAGGTTTTAACTGTCGCCTGTCTGTGTGTGTACCCAAGTGTGTATATTTGTGTCTCGTTTGCATACTGCATAGCATAAGCGCAATTGCTGTTTATTCCCAGGTGAGCTGGTGTTTTCCTTAAAAGTTAAAGATTTTAAAAGGCACAAATCTGTCCTTTTTTAAGTTCAAAGGCTTATTTCTCAAAAAAAATGTTTCTACCATGGAATCTAAATACCAAGTCTATCATTTTGAGCTTCTAATTCCTGCCACTTGGTGATGCCCCGAAATGAAGGCAACTGCTTTCTTTTATGATGAGATAGACCTGCGCACTTCTGCTGATGACAACCAGAGCATAAGAGATGTTACACTAGTTAGAAGTCTGGAAGCCAGGAGTTTTCGAATTTTCAAGCACATGCACACATAGGTCCTCCACTCTCTTGTACACATGCACATGTGCACACACACACTCACCAGGGCACTTTCTTTTTAGATCGTTTTCTGACGCAGGGGCCTTCCTCCAGGTCCCCGAGAGAGCATACCATCCGCTGTGGCTCTGCTTAACTCTCTGTTCCCACAGGTGGCCAGCCTGCTGTCTGGTAGGTGACACAGGGACTAGAGAGGATAAAGCCTTTTGTGACATTTTTATATGGAGGCAGCAATCCCCTGGCCAGCTCGCAAAAGTTAATTATTCATTTACAAATGTGTTCTGTTGAATATTTTAGTTGAGTTTTATGTTAACATTGTGTTAGCTTTTACTTCATGGATAGTAACTGGTCTGGATATATTTTAATGATATTTGGAGCTAATCTTACCATTGTCCACATTACAGCCACCAATGTAATTAAGTGTGAAGTTATTTTTTAAAAAAATCTACAGATCATTTAATTATTTTTGTTAATTTGGGTAATTATGAAATTATATTTCTGAGATTTGGGGGTAGTCACGTTAATAGAACATTGAGTGAGATACAAATAGACAGTCTTTTTTTCCCTTTGTTTTTGACTTTAGAACATGTTTTTTGGTTATATGCATGTTATTTTTTGAATAGTTCTTATGCTACTGCAAAGAGCTATTGCTGGTTAATGTGTGAGTTAAGAAAAATTATAAAATCCTTTCATTAAGATTGTTTAAACTTGTTAGAAATAAGCATTTCTTTGTTTAAAGATTGACACCCTTCAGTTAAGAAAATATCTATGAGTAAATGAATATATGTTTTGATTTCACACATCTTTAGAATTAATTCATAGTAGGGACTCAGGCTCAAATAACCTTTCCTGTGTCTAGATTTATAATCAGGACAGCAGGGAGCCTTTTTACGCTCAAGAGTGATTATCTTTCCCAGTAGAGTTAGATACAAAACCCTGACTTGTGAGTTTGCTATTTATTCTTCCCCAGTGTGGACATAGCTGTATGTTGGTCTTTAACAGGTATACTAAGGTTTGAGTTTCACTTTCTGTAAGTCCCAGTATTGCTAAAATGAGACTAGCTGTAGGAAACAAAAAAATAGCTTTGCATTCAAATGCCCTTCACTTATTTATAATGACTCCAAAAAATGTAAACAGCTGTTTCTTTTGATTATGTCAACATGTTTCTGATGTGGCTTTTTTCTTTTAATCCAAATCAGTTAGGAAAATCTAGGCAGTACCCACCAAGGGTATTTTTTCCGTCACTAAATGGATTGCTAATTTAATTTGAAGGGAATAAAGTTTGTGTAAGGAAAAACAGCTGTTTACTATTAATAAACTGTGGTTCTTCTTACACATCAAACTGTATTGGTTTCATTTCCCCTCCACTGAAAAATATCTTAAATCATAATATTTTAACTGGTTTTTAATCCAATACTAATTTATAAGGCTGTATGTATAGTAATAGTAGCTTAAGTGAATAAGCAAAAGTTTAGTTTTTATATATGTCACACTATATTTTAAATAGCTAAAGATAAAGAAGGGAGAGCCATCGATGATGTAGATGGTGCCATTTCATTTCAAAGTTGTAATAATCTTTGGAGTGTTACAGTTTGGTTGTCAAATGGCTTCAGAAGTGTATAATTGATTTTTTAAATGTTGCATTGTTTGAATCTACAGTACAGCACTATAAACATGCTTTCGCTTGGGTTGGGAGGGTGGGGGGGAATTGCACTTATTCTTTAAAATGTTGACTAATCCAGAAAGCCTGATGCAGCATAGCCTGGAAAACTGCTTTGGTGTATTTGTAGAAATCTGTAGAAATATCACATCCAGCCTCAAAGCATTAATCTCAAAAAAACAAACAAACAAACAAAAAAAAAACCCACAACCAGAAAAAACATTACCTTGAGTGATCCTGTGATGGTTGTTAAATGTGTTCTCATTAGATGCTTTGAAATGAGGCTTAAAATGATTTTTCTGGACAATGTAGAGTTTCTTTCTCTCTCTCTCTCTCTCTTTTTTTTTTTTTTTTTTTTTTTGGCTTAGAATGTCATAAATGTATGTGAACACATTTAATGCAGGGCTTTTTATCCTCTCCAAAATGTCAACAGTATTTTCAGAATAAAGACTATGAAATATATTGCTGTAGTAGAAAATTCTGGTCCCTTGTCTTTAATGTTTTTTTGAGTGGATAAAGGAAATTTAACTGGTTTGTAGTTTCTATATTTCTGTGAATCTTTTGACCTTGCAATGGGTTGCAATAAAAGAGAAACAAAACACTGTGTCTTTTGTTTTATTTCAGAGACAGTAAATGGTCTCCCTGATGCCGGTTGGGTGTGAGGCATGCAGTGGTCTCTATCCTTGTGTGTTTCCCTGCAGACTTCATGTAGGTTTGACTAACAGAGTAATAAACAAGGCTGAGCTTTGGAGGTTCTCATTTGGCTAATGATTACTGAGATAAGATTAAAAATCAAGGGTTTAAATAAATGGTTTGTTTACAATCCCATTCCCTAAAATTTCACTCATTTAGCCATTTTTTTTTTCAAATTTTCAAAAATAAATAAATAAATACATTTATTGAGTAAAAAAATGTGCCAGGGTCTGGGCATTTAAAGATCTCATTCTCGGGTTACCCATAGCCTAGCAAGGGGACATTCTTAAAAACTAGCAATAGCAATGGAGTTCAGCAGTTACAATAATAGTCACAGTTAAAGGGAGCACACACAGGACAGAGCAGCAGCTTTGGAAAGGAAGAACTTCACAGAGAGGAAGATTAAAAAAAAAGATTGATTCCTTTTTAGAGAGAAAGGAAGGGAGGGAAGGGGAAAGGGAGAGAAATATCAATCAGTTGCCTCCCACACGCCCCCAACCAGAGACATGACCTGCAACCCAGGCATCTGCCTTGACCAAGAATTGAACTACCGTGACAGGGAATTGAACCAGCAACCTTTCGGTTTGCAGGCCAACACTCAGTCCTCTGAGCTGTACCAGTCAGGGCCCCAGGAGGAGCTTTTTTTTAAATTAAATTTATTGGGGTAAGATTAGTTAATAACATCATTATAAGTTTCCTGTGTACAGTTCTATAATACATCATCTGTATATTGCATTGTGTGCTCACCACCTGAAGTCTAGTCTCTTCCCACCACCCTCTTCATCTTCCCCCTTCCCCTGTGGTAACCACCATACTGTTGTCTGTGTCTGTGATTTTGTTGTCTGTGTTGCTTTCTGTTTTATATCCCATGTATACGGGTTTTGTCCTTTTCCATCAGACTTACTTCACTTAGCATGATACTCTCAGGATCCAAATGTGTTGTCACAAATGGCAACATTTTGTCATTTTCTTCTGGCTGAGTAGTCTTTCACTGTGTAATTGTACCACATCTTTATCCATGCATCTGTTGAAAGACACTTAGGTTGTGGCTATTGGGAATGATGCTGCAATGAACAGAGGGTTACAGATACCTTTTTAAATAAGATATTGAGTTTTCAGGGGTTAGATACCCAGAAGAGGGGTTGCTGGATCACGTGGTAGCTCTGCTCTTAATTAACCTCCATACTCTTTCCATGGTGGCTACATCAATTTACATTCCTACCAGCAGTGCACAAGGATTCCCTTTTCTCCACAACCTCTCTAATACTTGTTATTACTTATCATGTTGATAATAGCCATTCCAACAGGTGTGAAATGGTATGTCATTGTGGTTTTGATTTGCATTTCCCTAATAGCTAATGAAGTTGAGCATCTTTTCATACATCTATATGTCTTCTTAGGAGAGGTGTCTGTTCAGGTCCTCCTCCCATTTTCTAATTGGATTGTTTGGTTATTTTGTTGTTAGTGTTCAGTTGTATGAGTTTTTTATATATTCTGGATATTAGCCCCTTATTGGTGGTATCCTTTGCATATATCATCTCCTATTTGGTTGGTTGCCTTTTTGTTTCTTGATGGTTTCTTTGGCTGTGCAGAAGCGTTTTAGTTTGATGTAGCCCCATTCATTTATTTGTGCTTTTAATTCCCTTGCCTTTGGGGTCAAGTTCACAAAACCCTTCTGAGACCAACGTTCATGAGCTTCGTACCTACTTCTATGTATTTTATTGTTTCAAGTCTTTTTATTAGTGTCTCTAATACATTTGACTTAATTTTTGTATACAATGTCAGCTAGCATTCTAATTTCATTCTTTTTGCATGTGGCATTCCAATTTTCCCAGCACCATTTAATGAAGAGGCTTTCCATTCCCCATTGTAAGTTCTTGGCTTGTCAAAAATTAGTTGCCCATATTTGTGTAGGTTTATTTCTGGGCTCCCTGTTCTATTCTATGGACCTGTGTGTCACCTTTTTCTATAAATACAATACTATTTTGATTATTGTAGCTTTGTAAAGTATAGTTTGAAGTCAGGAAATGTGATATCTCTGTCTTTTTTCTCACAATTGATTTGGCTATTCAGGACTTTGGGGTTCCAAAGAAATTTGAGAATTTTTTTCTCTATTTCTTCGAAAAATTTCATTGGGATCCTGTCTGGCGTGGCTCAGTGGGTTGGGTATCATCCTGCAAACCAAAAGGTTGCCGTTTCAATTCCCTGTCAGGGCACATACCTGAGTTGCAGGCCAGGTCCCTGGTTGGGGGTGTGCAACAGGCAATAGATCAACGTTTTCTCTTGCACATCAATGTTTCTCTCCTGCTCTTTTTCTCTCCCTTCCCTTCTCTCTAAAAATAAATAAATAAAATCTTAAAAAAGAAAAGAAAAATGTCATTGGGATTCTAGTGGGGATTGCATTAAATCTGTATGTCACTTTAGGCAATATAGTAGCCATTTTAACTATGTTAATCCTTCCAATCCATAACATGAAATATCTTTTTATTTCTTTGTCTTCAATTTCTTCCTACAATATCTTGTAGTCTTTAGTGTATGGTTTCTTCACTCCCTTAGTTAAGTTTATTCCTAAGTATTTTATCCTTTTTGTTGGAATTGCAAATGGAATTAACTTTTTCCAATATTTCATTGGTAGTATATAGGGATGTAACATTTTTGTACATTGATTTTTGTATACTGTAACATTACTGTATTTGTTTGTTCTTTTCAATAGTTTTTGGTGGAGTCTGTAGGGTTTTCTATTCACAGAATCATGTCATCTGCAAATAGTGACAGTTTTACTTCTTCATTCCCAGATTTATGCCTTTTATTTTTTCCTCTTGCCTGATGGCTCTGACTAGGAGTTGTAGTACTGTGTTCAATAACAATGGTGAGAGTGAGCATCCTTGTCTTGTTCTTGATCTTGGATAAAAAGCTTTCCATTTTTCACCATTGAGTATGATATTAGCTGAGAGTTTGTCATATATGGCCTTCATTATGTTGAGGTACATTTCTCTATACCCATTGTATTGAGTGTATTAATCATAAATGGATGTTGTATCTTGCCGAATGGTTTTTCTGCACTTACTAGTATAACCATATGCTTTTTATCTTTTATTTTGTTAATGTGGTATATCGTTTGATGGGTTTGCATGTATTGAGTCATTTTTGCATCCCTGGAATAAACCCCACTTGATTGCGATGTGATATCTTTTTAATGTATTACTGTATTCAAGTTGCTACTGTTTTGCTTAGGATTTTTGCACCTATGTTCATCAGAGATATTTGCTTGTAATTTCTTTTTATGTGTCTTGTCTGTGCCTGGTTTTAGTAACAAGGTGATGTTGGCTTTGTAAAAGGAGCCAGGAAGTATTCTGAGGAGGAGCTTTTTAAGGAAGATTAAACAAGTAGCAGGAATTTACCAAACACTGTGGAGAATCTTGGGGCAACCTTGCAAATGGAAACAAATGTACAAAGGCATGATGGGATGAGACAGAAAGGTAAGTTCAGGGCCTTCGAGGTAACTGAGCAAAATGGGAGGGTAAGTTCCATAGGGGCAGAGGGAGGAGAACTGTCCTAGGGCTCATCATAAACTTCCCACGGACTACTAAAGAGACTGGACTTGCGGGGAAATCAGTTCTATTAGAAAAGTCCTGCCCTACATTCTTTCAATATGTAAGAAACTTCTATGTCTGGCAAGATGGTGAGATAAATATCCTAAAAGATATTTTTGCTATATAACATCTAAAACTTTTCATTTAAATATACTTAAACACATTTTAATTGGCTGGATGTGTCTGCAGAAAGCAAAAGAAACCTCCTGTGGCCAGGTCAGAGTGGGGACATCTATCTAGACCAGGGGTTAGCATACTATGGTCCCTGAGCAAACATGGCCAGGCGAATATTTTTGCAAATTTCATTGGAGCGCAACCACGCACATTTCATTTTTTATGTATTCTCTGTGGCTGCTGTCATGCTACCTACCACAGAGTTCAGTCATTTTGACAAAGGCCATGTGGTACATAATGTCAAAATTTTACTGACCCCTGGTCTGAAGGAGTGGTTCTCAAAGTGTTGTTCCCAGACCAGTCACATCAGCATCACCTGGGGACTTGCCAGAAGTACAAATTCTTGAGCCCGAACTCAAATCTACTAAACCAGACACTCAGGGAATAAGATTCAGCAATCTGTGTATTAGAAAATCCTCCAGATGAGGCTGTTGCATGCTAATCTTTTCCCTCCGAACAGGTAAGCTTGGGAACGACCAGGATATGGGAGACTCTCTTGGCCATCATAGCCTAGATGATGTGTAATGAGCTTTGGGCCAGTGAATAATGGGGAGTTGAATCAGAGTCTACTTCACATAAAGACAATACTCTTTTACAAACAGTGAGCTAAAATAAAACAAGGCAAAAGAAAAATTGAAGAGGCAGACAGGAAATTTACCATTTTCCATTTTGGCTATGGATGGGATTTTTGTTTCTGTTTTATAGGTTCTGAAAATTAGTAGCCACCAGCTACCATTTACATCGGTTTAGTACCTGAATCTACATTATTTGTATAGTTTGTGTTGCTTATAATTGTAGTTTTATGTTGCGGACCGTTCAGCCTGGTTTCAGGAGTTGTAACCCTCACCCCATGGTGGGCTGTGTAAGAGCCCAGGGGACCCACTTCATCTGGGTCTGTTCTGTCACAAGGACGTGACCTACTAAGGAGACAGGGCTTATTTCCCTGGCAGGAGTGCTGCTTTTGCCTCAACCATCTCTGGCCCCAATGCTTGGTTGGCAGTCAATGACTGGTAAGACTCCTCATGGGAGGGGCAACCTAAGCCAGACGCGACCACTTGGGAGGCCTCATGGAATGACTCGGGGGAGGGGGGGACTGCAGCAAAGAGGATGTGATGGACCCTAACCACCCCCACCACCCCCCCACCCCGCCCGCCCCAGCTATTCTGACATAGCCTGAGTCCTCATTTCCATCTGGGAGTTGTCTCCTGCTTCCTAATAGGCTTAAAGCCTGAAACTGCGGGGGTGAGCGGTGCAGCCCTGTGCCGGCCAGGACGGCTCCCTGGGTGATCGGGCATAAGAAAGAATTCCTAAAGTCCTGTGAAACCTGCTTTGCTAAGAGTGCTCTCATTTAAATGATAAGGGTCCGAGGAGGAAATGAGTATGTCTCCCAAAGTTTGGCAACCCCCTTTCCTGACAAACACTGACTCAGATTAAGCCCTCGGATTTCTTTGAAATGTTAAACCTGTATTCCCGTGTATTTGAGCCCAATAAAAGCCTAGTGAGGAAGGTGCTCTGGGTCATTCTCCTCTGAGAGTTTGACCCCTTTCCTCCCCAAGCAATCATATCTTGGTAGTTTTTATTTTCATCCATGACAGAGGCGCCCAGGACAGGGGCCCCCGCAGTTTTAAAAGATTCATTTCAGACAAAAGTCATCTCTGGAGCCCTGACCTATGTAGCTCAGTTGGTTGAGCACCATCCCACAAAACAGAAAGTCACTGGTTCAGTTTCTGGTTGGCACATGCCTGGGCTGCAGGTTCAGTCCCTGATGGGGCGTGTATGAGAGGCAACCAATCAATGCTTCTCTCTCACATCAATATTTCACTCCCTCTCTTTCTCCCTCTTTTACCTCTCTCTAAAGGAAATAAGTAAAATCTTTGTAAAAAATTATCTCTGGAGAAAGTTACCCTCAATCTTGGCTTCAAAAGACACCTCACAAATAGAGTGCCAGCAAATATGAACGCAATCTAAATTCACAGGGAACAAGAAATAAGCCAGTATTACTGCAAGTCAGCAACAAAACAAATGATAGACCCACGTTCTCAAAGACTCCAATTTTAAATGATATGATACATAATATAAATTAATGTTTTATACATTCAAAGATATAAAAAAGTTATTTAAAACATATATAAGAAAAAAGAAACTACCAAAAATGAACAGATAAATTTTAAAAGAAGGAAATAGAATTTTTTAAAATGAAATAATGATTGAAAGTTAAAAATGGAAGGCTTGAGTAGCAAGATTCAGCTAAAGGAAGAATTTGTAAACTGAAAGGTAGATCTGAGTAAAGTAAAAGGAAAACTGAAGTAAAAACAGGCTTTTTCTGTTGTGGAGAGAATTTACATATGGAAGACCTAGAGGTTAGGTCATGTGGGACGTAGTATGAGACTCCAATGTGTATAATCTTGCAGAAGAAAAAACAGGGGAAAGGGAATATTTAAATAAAGTGGATTTTCCATTTGTGTAGGAGGAAAAAAGATTTTGGAGAAGAATATCAAAGGCTCGGTTTTGGATGAGTTAAGTTTGAGATGCTCGTTAGACATCCAAGTGAGTACGTTGAACATGCAGTTGCACATAGGAGTTCAGTTCAGAGGAGAAGTATATAGATGGTGTATAGGGGGCATTTAGAACCATCCTCAATCATCATCCATTATTAGATTGAGATCTAAGGACCGTGCCTTCCATCCACCAACTTCTGGAAGTCGGAGAGGAAGAGAGGAAGCAGAGTTTACACAATACCATGTCTGAGCAGGTGGCGGGCTGAGAGAACACATTAGTCTCACCCACCCTTGACTTCTGAGCATCATGTCACATAACTTTCTGGTTTCCATCTGACCATCGTTGGAATTCTATCCCAGCAGCTGCCCCTGTGCTGCCGAGACAGCTGTGAGAATTCTTGTGGCATAGCAGTCATGTCATGAACGCAGAAATCAAAGGCCCATGACACTATTTTGTAAAGCAGTGAGGTGCCCTTTCATTCTCACTTCACTTTTAATTATACACACAAATCTGGCATCAAAACCTTTGAGTGATACAAGAGTCTTGTCTGATAATGTGATAATCTACAGTAAGAACAGTAATTTAGGGTCGAATCTCTCTATTTCATTGTTTGAATAAACCACAATTAGGCTCTTTGCTGTTTGGAGCATTATGCTTATTAAAATTAATCTGTTTCTTGAGGTATTTAGTAGATACAAAAGCAGCAATATAGCTCCTGAGCCCTTGAAATGCAACTGAGCCCATATTTTCAGTTTTATTAGGTGATGCCACACTGTTTTTTAGAGGGGTTGAAGCAATTCACAATTCCACCAGCAGAGAGTACGGAGGTGCCTCTTGATCACCTATTTGCTTCTAATTGGCACATAGTGGTATTGTATCATGGTTTCAGCCTGCGTTCTCCAGAATATTAGAAGAGTACCATTTCATATGTTTATTTGCTGCTTAGGAAATAAAGGTTGTAAAGACCTTTAAACCCACATTTGCCTTCTCATTTCAGAGAAGATAGACTGGAGAGAGTGGAGAAGATTGCCACAGTTGCACCGTGATTATAGCATTGGTGTAAAAGCTTTGCAAACAGGACAAAGGGCCCTTTAAGAGGTTTATAGATTTAAAAAAAATTTTTTTTCTTCCCTTTCCTGTGACTTTATTACATCTTGGTATATGGAAAGAGGCCATTATCTTGGATGTAAATGAGGAGGGATCTGAGCAGTGCCTATATGCAAGATTTTTGGCCATTGTGATAATGTAAGTAAACTAAATATTATGTAAACCGATGAAATAAGAAAGGGAGAAAGAGAGTTGTCACTCCTCTGCTAGGAAGACAAAGTTGAATGCTTTGGAAATCCAGATGAAAGAGTCAGAAAAATCTTTCAAATTAGTTGTAGGGCACACAAGATGTAGAATGTGGCAAAATGATAAAAACCAAAAGGATTCTGCATTTAGACCGCTTCAAAAGTGAATTTAATTTCTTACTCCTTTTTAAACTGAAACAAGAAGTTGTAGATGTTACAGAGATGGTTTATACAAGGATGACAATGCAGAATGCAAATCAAAGAAAAAAGGCTTTGGCCGTACCTCAAAAGATTAGCAAATGAATATATTACATACATTTTTATGTTAAAAATAAAATATGTACATTTATACTTTAAATAATTTTTAGTAAACTCTTTAATTAAGCAGCTGACTAAATACCCTGACTGTGCTAACAAGCTTTCACTACACTTGCTTAGACCAAAACACAGACCAACTGATGGGAAATCATGTTTTCAAAAGCTACATCTTTAGCCCCAGCCAGTGTGGCTTAGCTGGTTAAGTATTGTCTCACAAACTGAATGCTCACCAGTTTGATTCCTGGTCGGGGTGCCTGGGTTTCAGGTTCGGTAGCCCATCAGGGCACCTACAGAAGGCATCCAATCGATGTTTCTCTTTCACATTGACTGTTTTTAATCAATGTTTCTCTCCCCCCTTTTCCCCTTCCTTCTCCTCTTGCTAAAATCAAAAGTAAATATGTACATACATACATACGTACATACATAAAATTAAAAAAATAAAAGGCAACATGTTTCTTTCCAATGGAGGTGTAAGTCACCTAAAATAAAATACACGTATTAAAATACAGTTTTCTGTATTTTGACAAATGTGTAGACTTTGGTAACAAACACCCCAAACAAGCTACACAATATACACAAGACAAGATGTACGGTGTGTGTGTATACACCATCCGGAAATGCCCCGACCCCTTCCCACCATGGACAGCCGCTGTTCTGATTTCTGTTACATACTATTTTTGCCTGCTTTGAACACCTTACAAATAAAATCATGTAGTATGTATTCTTTGTGTCTGATGTCTTTCCCTCACTGGATTGTTTTTGAGATTCATCCATGCCATTGTGTGGCAGTCATTATTAAGTAATATTCCATGGTATAGGTATACCACAATTTATGTATCCATTCTTCTGTTAAATAAGCATTTGAATTGTTACCAGATTTTGACTATTGTAAATAAAGCAGCCGTAAATATTTTTGTACAAATATATTTATGAGAGAGAGTCCCAGGAGTGGAACTGCTGAGTTATAGGGTATGTGATAAACACAGACCTTATAAGAAACTGTCAAGCTGTTTTCTAAAGTGGTTATACCATTTTCCAATACACCACTTTCAACGAAAGTTCCAATTACTTCACATCCTCATCATTTGATGTTGTGAGTCTTAAAATTAGCCATTGTAAGGGCCCATTAGCACTTTAATTGGGATTTCATTTCAATGTCTAGATAAATTTGAGGATAATTGACATCTTAACAATATTGAGCCTTTTGGTCCATAAACAAGGTATATTTCTCTACTGAAGTCTTCTTTAATTACTCTCAATGATGTTTTGCAGCTTTCAGAGATGTCTTGTACTGATTTTATTAAAGTTACTCCTATGTATTTTATGTACTTCAATGTAATTAAAATTTTTTCATTTTAAATTTTTGACTAATATATAGAAATATATTTATTTTTGTATATTGCCTTTTTTATCTAGAAAACTTGCTAAACTCACTTACTAGTTCTTAGTAATTGTCTTGCAAATTTCTAGGACTTTTTTATCAAAAAATATTTACAATAATAAGCATAATGTTTACCTCTTTCCAATCTGTATGTCTCTTATTTCTTTTACTTGATTGATTGTACTGGCTTATCACTTCCAGTGCAATATTGTATAGACATAATGAGAGTTGACCTCCTTTTCCTGATCTTAGGGATAAAGCATGTAGTCTTTCACAATTAAGTATGGTCTTAGTTGTAGGATTTGTAAGATCTGAATTTGTGGGGTCTTTCACAAGATTGAAAGGTTTCACTTTTTAGTTTGCTGAGAGTTTTATTACAAATGGGTATGGAATTTTGTCAGATATGTTTCTTGATCTTTTAATATCTACCCTCATATTTACCATTTCTGGTAGTTTTCATCACTTCCCATTTATGAAGTTTCTTCTGATATTTTTCTTTATCCTGAAAAACTTCATTTAGTATTTCTTAAAATCAATTGACATGATCATATAGACTCTCATTTATTTTCTTTTGTTATACTATGACATCATACTACTCATTTATTTTCTGAGCTTATATAAAATTGATATTATTTATTTTCTAAATATTTTAAGGAAATCCCCCAGTGAAATCACAGAGCCTGGAGTTTTGAATTGGGAAGCTTTTCTATTTTTTTTTAATTTATTGATTTTGAGAGAGAGAGAGAGAAGATGGAGGAGGAGGAAAAGGAGGAGGAGGAGGGAGAGGCAAGGGAGGAGAAGGTGGAGAGAGAGAGAGAGAGAGAGAGAGAGAGAGAGAGAGAGAGAGAGAGAGACTGATTGTTCTTATACATTCATCAATTGCTTCTTGTATGTGCCCTGACTCTGGGTTGAACCTGGCATATCAGGACAATACTCTAACCAACTGAGCTACCTGGACAGTGCTGTTTGGAGTTTTTATTTTTTAACTTTTTCTTAATATCAGAACAACTCAAGGGATTTTTTAAAAAATTTCATCTGAGTTATAGAATTTATTAGCATAAAATTGTTCAGAATCCCTTGTTATCTTTTTAATGTTTGTAGGATCTATAAAGATACTCCTTTTCCATCCTGCTACTATTGATTAGTGTTTTCTGTCTAACCAAGCCTGCACAAGTTCAAGGTCATCAGCTAATAATTTAACTGCCAAATGGAAAAAAGTTAAAAAAAATTGATAGGAAATAACAGAAGCCAGAATCCAACAACATATACTCTATAATGCCCTGTGTATAATCAAAAACTAATAGATACCACCTGGCTGGTGTGGCTCAGTGGATGGAGCACTGGCCTGTGAACCAAAAGGTTGCTGGTTCGATTCCCAGTCAGGGCACATGCCTGCGTTGTGGACCAGGTCCCCCACTGGGGGCAGACAAGAAGCAGCAGCACATTGATGTTTCTCTCCCTCTCTTTGTCCCTTCCTTCCCCTCTCTCTAAAAATAAGTAAATTAAATCTTTAAAAAAATAATAGATACATGAAGGAATAGGAAAATCTGGCTCAAACTTAAGAAAAAAGCCCTGGTTGTTGTAGCTCAGTGCATTGAGTGTGGGCTGTGAACCAAAGTGTTGCCAGTTTGATTTCTAGTCAAGGCACGTGCCTGGGTTGTGGGCCAGGTCCCTAGTACAGGGCGTGTGAGAGGCAACCACACAGTGATAATTCTCTCTCTCTCATTCTCCTTCTCTTCCCCCTCTCTAAAAATGAATAAATAAGATCTTTTAAAAAAAACTTAAGAAAAAAATCAGTCAATTGAAACAGTCTTGATATTAACCAGATATTGTAATTAGCAGACAAGAACTTTAAAGAAACTATTATAAATATTCCCAAGTATATAGGGAAAAAATGGTCATAATGAGTGAACAGATGGGGAATCTCAGCAAAGAAATGGAAACTATATTTAAAAAATGGAAATTCTAGAACTAAAAAGTATAATATCTGAAATAGAAATTTCATTGAATATGGGTGTAAGAGCAAATGTGACTTGGCAGAAGAGTCATAGGATATGAATGTATGGCGAGATAAATGATCTAATCTGAAAAAATGGAGAGAAAGAAAGTTCAGGGAGAAAAGAATAAAGCCTCACTAGTCTCATACAAGCGGCCTAGTATAGACGCAACTGAAATCTCAGACAAAGGGAAAGAAAAGAATGGGTAGAAAAATATTTGAAAAAATACAGCCTATTCCCTCTAACTTGGAGAGACAAACTCCTAACTCTTTCTCACTGTCGTTGGCGGAGCTGAAGTCTCATTTTAATCTTTCCAGCCTTCCCATTGTTGCTTTCATGGGGCTTTTTACCATCTTCCCCATGTGTGCACAGGAGTCAGCCACAGATTTAGCGGGGAATTTAGATGCAGATTCTAATGGGTCTCTTGTTTCCAGGATTTCCCCACTCAATTTTTCATCTCTTGGATTCTTTGCTCATCCTCCAAGTCTCTAGAGAGCAGCTTTCCACTAAGGTTCTAACCTTCCTTGGTACCATATAGACTGGGGAGTCTTCTCAGGGGAAAAGCCATGTTAAAGGGGATCTTGTCCAATGAATGCAGTTTCCTTCTTTAAATGGTTGGATTCCTTTAATAACTGCCCACTTGGGTTGTTCCACAGGAACTTCAAACGGGTTTTCTGGTTTTTTCCAGAGTTTATTATTGCGGGGGCGGCGGGGGGGAAGGTGGCGGTTAGTCCAATTCAAGCTGCTCAACTGCTACCAGCACCATAGCTCCTAATAACATGTTGCCTTTAAAGAGGCCAAGTTTAGACGTACTGAGGAGCGCCTTTAGTACTGCGTGGATGCTGTGCCGTGATAGAGACAGCTCACGGCCTCCCAATACACACGTTCTGTTTCTTCCTCAGGACTGCAGCCCCGGCTTGACATAGAATCACAAAGCAGATTTCTCAGTCTCCTTTGCAACAAAATAAGTTCTGGCTAGTGAGATAAAAGCATGAATTTGGAAGGAAATCTGTGGAAGTCTTCTTAAAAGAGAGATAGACAGCAGAAGACAAATCCCTGTCCCCCTCTGTCTTTCTTCACATCATCCAGCATGTGGTGTGACATAGTGGTTGGAATTCAATGTCTATCTTGAATGATGAATTGACAATAGGAAGATGAAGCATAAAGTTGAAAGAAGAGTGAGGCCCTAGTTTCTGCAGAACCACTAGACCGGATCTGCCTACCACCAGGCTTCTTTTAAGTGAATGACATATGTATTTCCATCTTGTTCTCGCCACTGTTAGTAGCGGTCGATGCTAACCCTAACTGATATGGGTGCAGCAAGGCCTTCGTGTAAGTCATGCACCTTTTAGTACAAGTGTGTGCATTGTACAGGACTTTCATCAGGGAGAAAAACAGGTGATGTGCGAAGTCATTAGCCTTCAAACCAGGAAATCTGAATTCTAGTCCTACCTCTTCCAACCATAGCTATGTATGTTTGTGAAAATGCCTCATTACATTAAATAGTCCTTAACTCTCCTTCTCCCATTCCACTGAAAATCTCTGTGATGTTGGTCACATTTTTGGTATTTTAAAGAGTTACCAGATTTTTTACTTTTCCTGTAATTTGATCGTAAGCCTTTAGTTACAAACAAAATTCTCCTTACCCCTCAGCTTCCAAGAACATATTGTGACCAAAATCAAAGAGTCGATGTCCCCATTGATCTGTCTCTTGACTTTATGTTTTAAATGGAAAGAATAAATTTTTTTCAGGGTACCTGTCTGCTTGCAAATATTTTCCTAATTTTTTCAAGAGGCTAGAACCAGTTAGTAGTACAAATCAAACAAATAAAACACATTTTCAACAGGGCTGAGGCTCAGAACTGTGGCTGGGATGATTAAATGGTTTTATTTTCTAGATGACTATTTTTCAAACTAGAAATATGTTTTGCATCAGTGATGTGTTAAGGTCAAGTCAAGAAAAGAGACAATGTGTCCCGTGTCACGGAGACCAGGATAATGAGAGTGTTCTCAGAGCTGGCTCAGAGGCTGTTCATTTCACCAGCAAAAGGTTATAGCAGACAGATTGTTTCTCATTTGATGTCTTAAATTAAATGGCTGACATGGCCTGCCTCAAAGTAAGAAACATACATGTTTGCCAAACAGATCCTAAAGAAAATCCCTGCGTGAGGGTTGGTTCCTTCAGCTGCATGCAGCCTTTGAGTCTTTCTGCTTTGGAGTATGCTTAGGCATTACACCAGGTTTTCAACTCAGTGCCGCTCCCCAGGTGTTCATGAGGGCAGCCTGGCGGGTCTGAGGCTCGGGGGCTGTCAAGGTGCCTTGGGATAGAAGTTGGTCTGCACAGTTTACAAATAGCATAAATTCAAGATGCACATGAGATCAAAGAGGAATTACTGGGGATAGAAAATCACCTGTAAGAGATTCTTTTTAGCTCTTTCTCTCCAGTTTACATTCTTTCCCTCCCTTCTGGTCCCGCCTTGCCCTCTTCTATGATGAGCTCCACCCACCACCAAATCAGAGCTAAAAGAAGACTGAATGTCCCAGCTAGTGGTCCCCAGACCAGGGGCACCAGCATCACGGGTCCTGCACAAGGTGTCAGCATCTGTATGTGAACAAGATCTGCAGATTCAGAAGTCTTGCTCCTTGCATATTGGAGAGGATTAGACAAGGTGATGTACCAGGCACTGTTCTAGGCTTGGAGGATACAGCAATGGGTATAACGGACACATTCTGCTCTCACTGAACTTACATTGTAATGGGGGAGGCATGAAAAATCAGTGAATAAGAAGGCCGGTGTTTTGTATTTGTAATAGTGATGAGTTTCAGGGCCGGGAAAGGGAGCAAAGAGTGGGGACGTGGAGGGAGGATTCCTGCTTGTAAGTGGTGATCAGGGAAACCGTCACTGAGAGAGTGAAATTTGAACAGAGATGTAAAGGAAACAAGGGGACAAACCAGGGGTGAGTGCTCAGAGGACCCAAATTCCAGTCCTGGGTCTCCACCTCTTTATGCAGGGCAACAGTTTGCAAGCTACTTAAACTCCCTAGCCCTTATTAACTCCTCATCTGCCAACTAGGAGGGAAAATACATCACACTTTGGAAGATCAAATATCATGCCTGTAGGCAACGGCACACCCAATCAGAGTCTAGTCTGCTTGGCTCTTTACCTCTGACTCACAGGGAGATGAAACCGGGGTGATTCGTAGTTACGAACAGAAGTACAAGAGTAGAGCTTTGCACGGTCACTCTAAGTCTTTCCCGAGCACCTTACACAGCTGTGGCCTCACTTCCTAGACCACAGGTATCCTCTCGTGACCTCCCATCACTGGCTTTCTACCTGACATTGTCCCTACACCTCGTCCTTCTCGCACTCTCATCTCCATGCCCAACGCTTTCCCCTCTCCTCTGATAGCTCCAGGTCACCATTCTCCCAGGCTGTAGTTCTTCCCCAGGATGAGGCCACTCGCCCTTTTTTCTGGTGAGCAGTGTTTCTCTCAGCTCAGGAACTCCTGATGCATCTACGCGCCCTCCTTGCTTCCATTCATTTTGGGCCGTGCAATGGGTAGCAGCCGTCTGCTTTGAAGCTACAATACAAGCCCTCTGCTAGGAACTTAAACTTGGAATGCTCAGTCTCTCCATCCTGATTCCTGGGTCAGCCAATGAAGGGACAGTAAACTGACCCACCTGTAAAGCTCCCCACTAATGTCACATTTGATGGAAAAGATCCCTAGGCAAAGGCTGAGCTGCAATTTATGTTGTGGAATTTATTCCTTACGAACAATCAGCTCTTTCTGGTTGATTTGAGAGAATGTCTGTATTTGGTGTTTCTGTAATTTTATTTTGTGTTTCAGTTGAGTAAGTGTTGCTGAATATCTGTAGAATGTGTGATAATTTTTTTTTGTAAAAAACTCAATAAAAGAAACATTAGCATAGGAAAATATTTTATGTTGTGTAAAACACTTGGCTGAGAAAATGTTTTAATGCATTATATCAAAATGCTACAGACACTCAGCAGCTAGATTGCAGGAGCAAGCTGTGTCTGGCGCTGAAGGAGACCCAACTCAGCATCGCCGGGTTGGGAGAAGGGCACTGGGGGAGGCCTCAATCAGAAAACCATTGGATGTCGGAGGTTTCTCTTCAACCAAATCAGCATTTATTCAGCACCTTCAGTGCAAAACATTGTTCTAGGCTCCTTGGAAGACACGTTGATGAAAGCACATCCAACCTATCTCTTTGTGGCTTACAGGCTAAAGATGGTCTAGGTATAAACTAATCATTTGGTCTATCTTCACGGGAGTTAGTGTGAGCAAAACTGTGTTGGATACTGGGAAATAAAGATAAAACAGATGTGGATTCTGCCCTCAGTTCTAACAGGGGAGAGAAAACATGTTCACGAGTTGTCATAAAAAATGTCAAATGTGATGAGTGGTAGATTTTTACTTTAATGTCTTTATATCATATTTTTTAACAGTTCACAGCCCTGTTAGATGGGGGTTTGTTCATAAAATTTTGGTGACTTAGCAGCAAAGGTCATACTTTCCCTCTGTTCACATTCCAATTCTCACTGAAATGCCCTTCTCACCCCTTGCACCTCTCTTTTTATCTGTCCTCATGGGCATCTCTTGTAGTAAATGCTCAATAAACACATGTGCACTGAGTGAACCTGACCTGCTGTGTGCTTGCCGGGTGTATCCTGGTGCCGCAGTCCACTTAGCACACATGTGGTCTCCTGACCTTAATCACAACTCAAGCTGCCTACAATCCACAAAATTAAAGGAGTTCAATAATAGCATTCCTGCCACCTAGGAGGACATAGGACCCTATATTCAGGCTGCAAAGTTGCAGAATCCAGGCCATGGACATCAGGCACGTTCTGTTTCTTTGAAAACATTTGGTTTTGAATGGTTGAGGCATTTACTACCAACTCCACTTGTAGTATTCTCTGCCAGGCTCTCCCTTCTTTTATATGATCTGACTGAAAACTTAACACACTTAAGTTGTCAACCCCTGAGAACCCGCAATCCTGTACTTAAACTGTCTTGATGCAGGGGCTGAATTTCCAGGGGCACGGAGACCACTGTGACTCTAAGGCTGTATCGTTCCTAGATCATGAAATTTAGTGCTGCAATAACCTTTATTCCCAGCTCATTGGAGAAAAACAGCGGAACATCTTTGCTCACTTCTAAAGGGTGGCTGGTCCCCTGGCCTACACAGGTGCAATGGTCATTGAGGAAGCTTTGGTAGAGACATCGGAGGGAGGCCCCGAATACTGGCATCTTAGCACGCTGCAACTGATGCTTCAAAAAAAGAATGCTATGACTTAACAGAATCAATTTTTTTCCTATCGCATAAAAATAATCTAACATCAGAGTAAAGAAAATAGGAAGTATATCAATTTTTAATAAATGCAAGCCACAAAATAAATTTAATAAATTATAAATGAGAAAATTATTGAAAAAAATTAAATATTAAACATTCCCACATAAAAATGTAGAATATTTATTAATTAGAGAGCATTTTCAGAGTAATACTTGCACTTTAAATTGCTCGTAACTTTTTAAACACTCAGTGCTGTAGACCAGCAATCCCTAACATTTTTGGCACCAGGGACAGTTTCTTGGAAGACAGTTTTCCTACACACTGGGGTGGGGGTTGGTTCTGGGATGATTCAAGCTCACCTCCTGCTGTGCGGCCAGTTCCTAACAGGCTGAGACAGGTACTGGTGTGTGGCCCCGGGCGAGGGAGGGGGATGGGGGAGGGGTTTGTGGTTCCCTGCTATAGAAAGTAGTCTCACTACGTTCGCAGGGCTGGTCCCAGCAGAGGGCTGACACCCCCCGGATCAGTTCCGGGCAGGGTCGTCAGGACAGCTAGGGCACGCAGTGGTTGGGTAGATGGTGCGAAGTGGGGCCAGTGGTGGGATTTCTGGAAATGGCGTTTATAGACCAAGATAAGATGTTTCTTTTTCCCTGTTTGGCTTTTCGGATACCAGGCAGAGCAAACATCCTTTGGTTGGACATTTCTGGCAGAAATCAGGAAGAAAGGTCCACCCAGACATGTCTGATTCTTCTCCAAAAGACTTTATGGAAATTCGTGGCCCGGAGGCTTCCATTCTGGGTCTTAGACTGGAAAAAATGGAGAAGACAAGGAAAGAGGGTCTCTGGAGAGGGACAAGCTTTCATTTTACCTTTCCTCGGGTTGTCGTGGCACTTTTTTTCTTTTTACTTCTAACAGGCCCACAATAACACCTTGATCCTCTCCGCCATCTCCCCACTCCTACAATGGCAAGATAAAAGGCTCAATTTGCGGAGCCCATGAGCCAGGAAGCGCGGCATGGTCAGGTGCTGAGGAGAGGGCGGTGGTGGAGGCAGACGCCGCGCTGTGCAGAGACCGTGCTGTGCAGAGACCGTGCTGTGCAGACCTCCCCCCCCCCCCCCGGGCTCCCCTGGTGTCCTGACTGGCCACCAGAAGTGAGTGCAGTCAGCAACCAGCCTGCAGCTGTCTGCTCCTTCAGTGTCGGCCTCAGCCACAGGAGCCGCTCCACCCGTCCAGCTCTTCTAGGGCAGCTGCTGTAGACTCTACAGACTACACTTTCCGAAGTACCTCACCAGGTAAGCCGAAGCTTTGCCAGGCCGGCCTCATAGATCAACTTCTTCCCTGGACCAATCCTGTCTCTTCCCCCTTCCATTTCTAGGTATTAATCCCTAATCCATGCCTTGCTCCCCAAAGTGTCTCAGTGAGTGCTTCTGAAGAGTCACCTTTACAACACCTGGTACTAATAGCTGGTACTGAGAAAGCATGGGATAGTAAGATGGAGTTTGAAAACTGAATCCCGCACTGCCTGGCTGGGGATTAGGGCCTGTTTTGTAGCACCAGGCAGTGATCCTGTTGTTAAAACTTTCCTCCGTGGTGAATTGGGGTGGTGTCTTCCTAGGGGAATGCGTTAGTGAAAGCAATATATAACACACCTGAAACTTATTGCTAAGAACTGCTGATGTTTCACAGAAAGATCATGAACAGCTGAAGAGGAATCACAGGCAACCAAAAGCTGGGGACGGAAGCCTCTTTGCTTGCACACAGTGAAGCTCTCATCTTCTCTAGCTGGAGCACACAGCAAGCCAAGGACCAAGCCAGGACTTTAAGTCAGAGTGGACCAATCCATCCAGGTAGGTCTGTGAACCCAAGGTCAGGGCCCTGGTTGGGGAACCTGCCGCCATGACACATGGAATAAGGACATCTCAGATGGTTGCCTTTGAAGAATTTATGGCCAATCTTAGTTGTAAAACAACAGTGTAGGGTCTTGGGGTTCTGGAACAAAACCATGTTATCTTTAGTGGACAATTGTGCACTTTCTGAAATACAACTCCTGGCGTACTAATAGGGCCCTCCTAGATCCAGAATGTCTGGCCATGGGTAGGATGACCAACAGTTCTGGCTTGCTCAAGACTTCTCCTGCTTTTCAGTTTAAGCGCTGAAAGTCCTGGTCAGGTGCAAATGGGCAATTGTTCCCCTAAGCACAGGACACCGAGTCCCAGGCAGCCCACACAGGTCTGGGTCCTGTCAGACTCCCCACATCGGCAGGTTGTGTAGGCCCAGCAACAGTCCATCATAAGGGGGGCATGACTCATCTGGGATCATGCAGTGGCCCACCGATTGCCCCTTTCTAAAAAAGGCTGCCAGAATCCTAGAGGACTTGCCCCCTGAATCTATATGGAGGAGTGGATCCAAGCCATGCAAAGAATGGACTCTAGTGGACAGTGAGGTGTGCCTCCTGGACCCCCTTCGGGGAAGGATTTGCCACCCAGCTGCTGGGACACAATGGACACACAGCTCCAACTGCCAGCTTTGTCATGGTCTGTCTCAGCAGCAGAGGGTGACTTGCTTGAGGTCACCCTGTTCCTGGTGTCGCTCTCATGTGGTGACTGATCCAGACAGAGCAGTACGGAGGCCTGGCCATTTCAGCCCAACAGAGCATGTACTCTGATGGGCAACACACCGGGTTGGCTGAGGTTGCTGGCTGCATCGTAGTTTCCCTCCCTCCCCTAACCCTGACTTATCTGCCTTCCATTCACAGCTGTTGCTCCCTAAAAGTCAGTGGGCACCAGAAGCACCATCTAAGCATCTGCCTCATTCCATTTCAAGCTTTGAAAGGATCTTTGGTCCCAGAGCCAGGCATCAAGAAACGGAGCTGAAGATTGCTTTCCAATCCTGAGAGAGATGCTGAGGAAGCCACCTTGCAGGTAAGGGACTGTCCTGAATCAATCACAGGTTAGAGGTGGGCAAAGCAGGGCTGCAGGGTGGCATTGGAGAGTTAAAGAAAATCTCTAACCCACCTCTGGGCATCAGTCAGAGCAAAGCCACCTGAGAGATCCTTGGCTGCAAAGGTTTGAAGCATATGGGGCAGGCATAGCCTGCTGACATGAGCGACCAGCATCGGATACAGGTGTGGTGACCAGAGTGGTGTCCAAAGAGAACATGATGGGAAGCTGCACGGAATCTGCAGGTCACAGTGGCAGGCCCTGTATTTCGTAAGTCCTGTCAACGTGCCAGTCACCTCCCTGCCCAGCCTGCCTTGTTTCTTCTTCATGCAAGTGACTATGGGTCATTTTCTCTCGTCACTGCGGCGCCCAGCGTAGAACCTATACACAGGAAAATATTTGTAGGGCTAAATGAAAAAATGAAGTAGCCAACAAAGAGGACTTCTAGTTCAGATGACCCCCCGCCTCTCAGCACCACCTTAACAAGTCAGCGTGGCCTCCTGAGTGGGTCAGTGAGGAGGGCAGCGCTGGTGATCCCTGGGGCGATGTGGTGGAGCCAGAGTTCCAGGAAACCTGTGTGTGGGTTTAGTTAAAACGATGGGGCTTTTGTTTTGTTTTGTTTTGTTTTGTTTTGTTTTGTTTTTGGCTGGCATGGCCTGAAAACTAAGTGTTATATTTGTTTGTCATATGGATGGATGGATGGATGGATGGATAGATGGGTGGAAGGGCAGACAGGTAGACAGGTGGATGGGTGGGTGGCTGGGTGGAGACAAAGAGAGATACAGAGAGAAGGAGAGAGGCAGAGAACCTCTCCTGAAAATAAGAACGTGTCACTAAAGTGGCATCCAAGTGTGGTGTTTATTATCTCACATAAGAAGTTGGGGGTGGGCTCTTCCATGTTTCAGTTTGTGGTTAATGATATTAGCAGGGGCTCCATCTCTATGTTTTTATGTGTTGGCTCCTCCTCTGGCTTGAATTGATTCGCAGTCTGTCCCCTCACAGTTGCGAGACGGCGGCAGCAGTCCCAAGAGTCGTATCTTCACAAAATAGGCTCTAGGGGAGGGGACTGTTCTTTCTTGCATCTTACATCTATTTCTCAAGAGTAAGAAAGGCTGTATCAGTCATGATAGACTAGATTATCCCATAGTAACAAGTAAATCTCCAAATCTTAGTGGCTTAAAACAATAAACGCACACCGCTGGCTCACGCTGCACATCCTGAGCAGGGCTGCTGGCTCCCTGTGAGGATCCAGGCTGGCTGATGCTGTCGCCTTAGAAAGAACTTCAGATTTTGGGGTGGCAAGGAAAGAGACGGCTCAAAAGCGTAGCTCCTGCTGTTAAATTTTTTGACCTGAAGGGATACATGTCACTTCCTCTTCGATTTCACACCCCGGAACTCTACATGGCCCTGCCTCACTTCACAGGAGGAAGGAAGACACAAGTTACCATGTTCTAGAAGGAGAGGGGACCCAGGAATGAGCGAACAGTCACTGTATCTTCCAGAACAGCTCCTCCCAGAAGTCTCTTAGATCTCTTTGTCTAGAATTGGGTCACGTGGTCATGACTACGTGAAAACCCAGTCCAGTAGGAGGGGAGTCGCTCTCCATCCTCTGGGGCAGACAAACATTTCTGCCAGCAAGCTAGGCAGGGTCCTGATCTGGGTAGGCACATGGCAATGCCCCCCACTTGCTGTACACGGATTAGCTTAGCACTGTTTGTGGGTCAGTGAAAAGGTCCTTCAGAAGAAGGTTTCGCTTTGGATTTAGAAAATGATGACGTCCATGGGTTAGCATCCCACTCATCGACAGTTCCTGAGTCGCCGTGGCAGGGTTAGCCCCACAGAGGTCCTGCAGTGGGTACTACGAAGGATTTTGCTTTCATCTTCTAACAGCTTTGAAAGGTGAATGATGAATTTAAAAAAATAATAAAACCTTTGGTTTGTTAGTTTTCCCAGAAAAATTAATTCAAGCCAACAACGAGACAAAAAGTCTCTGAAAGAAGCCTGTTAGTTGTCTTATTCAGAGTTAATGAAGGACAATTGAATTCAGAAGGTTCTTTTAGTTTCTTCCTTGTCCCCTCTCTCTCTACCCACCCATCCCTCTCATAAAACACAACTACACAAAGTGTTGTTGCCCTGTTTTGCCATGGTTGGGGCCTCAGATGTTTATGATTCTGAGGCTGCATGGGGGCCGTTTAAGTGGATGGTTGAAAGGGCAGGGGGAGAATTGCAGCAGATGGTTGAAATTCCAGAAAAGTCAGCCACAGCACCCCCACTGAGATTAAAATTGCTCTGTTTCTGGGTTGGTCCAAACCTGGAAGCTTTTTACCTATAGCTTCCTTCAAAGAGAAAGCAGAGGGTTGGAAGCGGACTCCAACCAACTTGATCCCAGCACCAAAACAGGCATGTGGGGGGTGAGTGTGACATATGGCAATTTGAAACAGTTAAACTGACGAAGAATGTTTTTCATTCACAGATGGTTAAAAAAGAAAAGGCACTTACTTTTTCATATAACACATTCCTGGGTTTGGGAGCCAACTGCCTCCAGGGAGGGTCACAAATCCCCTCAGTGCCCCCAACGACTCGGCTTATGTTTGAAGGTTAGCTTCAGCGGAGATATGAGTAACACCAGGGTTAAGTCAGATATTCCCTGGTGCCTTGGGGGGCCGAGGGGCACTGGTTATTTCAACAAGGCTATATGAAAAAGTCCAACTCATAACATTTGCTTCAGATGGATCCACCTGCTTGAGGCAGCCGAAGGAACAAAATTTATCCATCGGGCTAAATCCTTCCCATGGCATTTAGCTAGCACCTGGTGCAGCAGCTCTTCTGAGATGGCTTCCGAGGCTGTTGTGAGGGGGGCGAAGGTGGCTTCCCCATGGCAACTACAGTCATGCGCCACACAACCTTTCAGTCAACTACAGACCACCTATATGACCACCTATGGTGGTCTCGTAAGATTATGTGGGAGCTGAAAAATTCCTGTTGCCTAGTAATATCTTAGCAGTGTTATCATCATAGTGCAACGCATTACTAACATTTTTGTACTGAAGCTGGTGTAAACAAAGCCACTGTGCTGCCAGCTGGGTAAAAGTATACAGCGCACACAATCACAACAGCAGGCTATAGCACCTAGGTTTGAGTAAGTGCCTCTGTGACGTTTGCACAACCGCAAACTCGCCTAGTGACACATTTCTCAGAAGAAATCCCCATTGTTGAGTAGCCTGTAACTGTACACTGTCCTTTTCGCTAGTGAATAAAGTATGGTGCTTTCCAAGTTCTTTTTCCTGCTGCTGTGAGAGCAGATTGGGATGCGGAGTGTCCAGTCCGGGCACCAAGTCTCTGCATGACTAGCAAGGACAATTATTCCACTGGGGCTTTTGACAGCGGGAAAGGAGAATTAATTAAATCTCATTGTAAAATTAAATAGCATAACTATATATTTTATAATTAGTGCAATTATGCCGTATCTTGGAGTGCTGTAAATTCCTTAGACTGTGATGTGTTAGTAAAAATTTTCATAGAATTCTGTAACTCAAGGGGCTTTAGAGATCACATAATTGAGCAACTTCCTTTTATGAAGATGAGAACAAACCCAGAGAGGTTATGTGACAGACTGAAGCCTACAACAAGTCTCCTGATTCAAAATCTAGTACCCTTGGCATTTCATTTGACTTGCATTTTGCACAGAGATGAAGCCTACACCAGGTAAAAACAGCAGGTGGGCAAAACAGCCTCTGAAAATCTCTTAGAAGGGCACCATGCTGGAACAAACACAGGCCTTCCATCGAGCAAAATGCGTCAAGCTGTCCTTAAGAGTAGTAGACTGTAGTGTTTCTCAAGTCACACACCAAATGAAGTAGTGGGCTGGGCCTTAGAGGCTCTGTTGTGTGCAAAATGTGTCTTTAAAGTCTAGAGTCACAATCTGTAAAGATCCTCTCACCATGAGAAGCACCTAGAACTGAGACCAACTCATGGATCAAGAGCATCCTAGGTGAAGACTCAAGGGCAGCACTGTGATCTCTGAAGCTTTCTTTCCGAGAGCTCTAACCTCCGTGGTACTTTGCCCTGAGAAGTCTAACTTCCCTGGCCTCTCTGAATTCTAAACTCTGTCTCCTCAACTTAGTGAGGCTGTAGATTCTTTGGGATCTCCCCCTCTGGGCTGTCACCTGGAGACTCTCTCTAGGAAGTAGGTTGTGGCAACTATAGGCTTACTATAGGATTCTCCAGAGAAACAGAACCAGCAGGAGATTATATATATCAAAGGCAGTCAAGAAGGGGGTGTTCCCTCTTATAAGAGCCTTTTTGTTCTCTTCAGGACTTCAACTGATTGGATGAGGCCCACCCACTCTAGGGAGAACAATCTGCTTTATTCGCTCAACTGATTCAAATGTTAATGTCATCCAGAAACACCATCACAGACACATCCAAAATGTTTGGTCAAATATCTAGGCACTCTGTGGCCTGGTCAGAAGGACACATAAAATTAACTATCACGATTATTCTGTGCTACTTTTTGCTTCAGATATTTCTTCCTGTGTTGTTTAAAGTGAGAGAGTACATTCTGTTTTTCTTACACTGGCATGGCTGAAAGTGGCAGTCTGGCAGATGCACTGTAATTTTGAAGGGCACCATCAAATCGCCTCTCTTCAGAGCCTGCCATTCTGCACTCCGACCAGCGGTGAGTAAGAGCTCTCTCTTCCTGCCGCAGCAGCAGACTGTGTTGTTGGCCTCAGGCTGTGTTGTCAGGCTTGTAGGGAGAAATGGCTTCTCTGTGTGGGTTTAGTTACCTTTTCTTTTGTACTGACTGACACTGATAATCTTGATATATGTTTTGCATATGTGTTTCTTTTTCTATAAACTGTTTGCTCATGTTATTTGTTCATTTTTTTTAAAATTTCAGGTTGTCCTTTTTCTTGTCTAAGAGCTCTTTATACAGAGAAATTAGCACTTTGTATATGAGTTGCAATTATTTTTACCTTTGACTCCCTTTATATTAATTTTGCATGGATAAGATTTTGTTTTTTAAAATGTCACTGAATTTATCAATCTCTTCCTTTATGGATTCTGAATTTTTAGGCATAGTTAGAGAGGCCTTTCCTATACCAAGATTATAAAAGAATTCTCCAATGTTTTCTTTTAGTACTTTTGGGGTTTCATTTTTCACATTTAAGTAATCTGGTGTATTGTATAAAGTACGAATCCAGTTTTACCCTTTAGCCCATAATACTCATTTGTCCCAATTCTTAGGAAGAATTGAGACACTTAATGATGAAAAGACTTTTTGGTTAAGAACAGTTTGCGTCCTTCATTTGTAAAAGGTCCAGGAGATGCTGACACTTTCCCCCCACTGCCCTCCCAGCTGAGCAGTAAGCTCTGCTGGACAGATGTGGGGACTGCGACTTCATCAAAGGCTGAATAACCCAGAAAGCCAGAGCTGGAGAAGAACACGTGTTTGTAGGGTGTTTTGGTGGGATTTCTACCTACATTGTTATTAATCGTGTAGAACATATTAAGTCTCTGAACCAGTAGATTATTCTAAATGACACCTCCACATGGCTCTGCAAAGCCATTTCAGTACTTTTGGATAAGACTGGTTCTATGCAAAATTATGAAGTGATCAAGTTTTGGCAACCTCACTCTCTTCCCATTTTTTTATCATTTCCCCCAACACAGCATCCCCTTCTCTCCCCCAAGGCACTACATCAGCTGTTAATAATAACTCCACTTTCCCTCCTAATTTTCTGTTAAAAAAACCCATCCTTAGGAAAGCATCAGATATCAGTCATTTACACCTTAATGTGAAATTCTTTCTATCTCACAGTGGAAAGAAAGGCTGTATTTATTTAAAGGAGTTTTGAGCATCTGGGAGCAATTGGAGAGAGCAGGCAAAGGAGCCTTCCAGGTGTCCCTGAAATGCTACACGGTAGATCTACACCTTCTAAGGCCCCATTTTCAGGCATAAGAAGACCCTGCAGACACCCTGAGATGGTCTTGTCATCTTCCATCCCACATTCTAAGAGGACTTCCCAGACAAAACCAAAGATTTCCTAGTGACCACAAATTACAGGGAGGTTGTCCAGAAGGAACACATTTGCCTTACCTGCCAGGCCTGGCATTGTACAGCCAGGGTCAGAATGCTCCTCTGTAAGCCAGAAACGGTGCGGTTAGAAGCAAAAGTATGAAGTGCATTACATGCAAATTCTCTTACAACACATGCAGAGTGATCAATCTTAACCTCTGGCAGCCACACCAGGGAGTGCGTCTTTTCCCTTTTTATTTATTGACTTGCCCTTGGACAGCGCTTAATGTATTTGTTCTTGTCATCCCAAGGCTTTTGCTTAAAATTCAGTCAATCCTGTTTCCTTCCTGGGATATCGATGGCTCATCTGTCATGTATCCTCAGAATTAGTGACCAATACCCATGCCATATTGGAAAATAAAGCCTGCTTTATTCTCACTTAGTGACATGGAGTCTTTCAGCTCCATTGTTCAATGTTTGAATGAGCAAACAGCCCCCTCTTTGGACTCAGGCTCTGTCTGGCTCCACTCAGAGGGTCCAAATCCACAGCTCCTCGGAGGCTGCCTTCTGGGGAATCTGACGTTGCTTAAGACCTGGCCAAGAAGCCTTGATGATCGTCAGGCGCCATTCTCCACTGCCACTGCTTTGGAAGGGACACTTTGTGCCCATCTCCAGACACACATTTGAACAGATGGAAGAAAAAAACAGAAAAAACAACAGAGCTTCACCCTCAGTTGTAAGGAAAAAACGTAAAAGGAGTGTGAGCTTACAGAAGTTCCTGAATGTGAGGCACTGTGAGCTAAGAACTGCACTTCATTTTTAAACACTTCGGCAGAGTTAGTCTGCTTCAAGAACTCACTGCAGTGCAGCACAGAATTAAAGGGCCCAATTACCTCTGACGTGCGGTCTTTTCTCTCAGCTTCAAAACTGAAACAGAACTAACTGTAAATGGGACTCGGGAAGAGAAGGAAGAGGATGTACTTCGACCAGAGGAGACATTCTTCTCCCACCCAGATCCAAGCTCTTCCTTCTCCCACCTGCTCATCTCTCTCAGGCAACCTATTTAGTTTCATCTCTGGACTTTTCATTAAGCTTTGATAAGACTGCACATCATAAATCAGGGGTGCAAGAGTGGTGATAGTTTATTGTTCTTTATTTCTGGTTGATTTTATACTAAGCACCAGCTCTGCTGAGGCGGAGGGCATGTACCCTCCATGCAGAGTCTATCAGCCCCCCACCTCTCTCTTCAGTCCTTTGCTCCTGGTCATCTGGGCCCCTGAGGTCAAATACCTCTCTCTACTTCTTGGTACCATGCTCCTTTCATGCATGTGCCATGCTGAGACATGAAAGTCTCTGAAAGACACTTGTAGGTCCTGCCCTATCCACCTAGATTTCACCCCTTGGAGAAAGGGCATAGCTGCCCTGTGGTCTCAGATTTTGGAAAGCACCTTGGGTTTCCTGCTTCTAGAGGCTCAGCCCAGGAGACAGGGCCAAAAGCTCCCTCCATCCAGGAGCACCACTGTCTAGCATCCTATGGACTCCTTTCTGTCTCTGTTCCATCCTCTCCAGACTAGAGGATTTTTCTAGTCTGAGGAGTGAAGGGTGGTCTAATTACATTTATTTCTACATTCTCTCACTCAGATCCATAGCTTTCTTTCTGTCACCTCCTCTTCTAAGGACACTCAAGGGCCCAGGCTGTTGGATAACAAAAGCCAGGAATGCAATTTTGGTTTCTGCACTGTGTAGCATCCTTCTCTTGAAGCTATGATGCTAAAGTGGCCGAGCTGCTTGACTGGGTATAAAATGCATTGGTTGGTATTTCAAAATATTATTCTGCCACAAGAATAAAATAGCTTGATAAACAGAAATCTCTCCTTGCAATCAGTGCCTGCTCGCTGAAGGGTGACAAGTGGCCCTGGACAAACTCTCTAAATTCTGACACCAGCTTTTCAAGCCTGGCTGCTTTTCAGTTTACTGAAGTTTGTTCCTCCTTTTTGAAATGGTTGTGTTCTAACATCCTTGCTTAAGGACTGCAGACATGTTCTAAAGCCCTGTTACCAGTGTGGTGATGAACACCAGGACTCCTTCTGGCAGAATCCGTCTGGTCCTCTGCCTGCCCTTGTTCTTCCTGTTACATCCCAAGGGCCAGCAAAATTCATGTGCAAATGAAGAGTGTGGCCCTTGGTGAGATTTTGCTCTCTTTTTTCCCTCTTTAAAATCCTAAGTATTTCCTAAGTCTTTTCAAAATATTCCCACTTACGATTCAATATTTACTTTAATATATTAGAATTTGTAATAGACAGTATTTTTTTTTTTTATATATGCTTAAACTCTCAGCAAACTGTCAGATAAGCTTCAGGTAAATGGAACCCATTTTGACTTTTTGTAATTACAAGTTCTTTTTCCATAGTTTGGAGTCAGGAATCCATTTTAAAAGGAATATATCTTTTTATTGATTGTACCAGTTAGAAATAAAAATAGCTATTAAATAACTTTGAATTACCTATGTAGAATAATATAAAAAGGGAAGTTACTTTGAAATTCCTAAATGTACTGCAGGGAAAATCGCTATGGGGCTCAATATTCAATGGTGTGCATATGAAGACATCAATCCACACATAGGCACAGACGCCTACAAATATAAGGATATACTCAAGAGGGGGCTAATATGGAGATGAGAAGTGGGTGGATCGTGAAGCAGAAAGGAGAATGGTGCCCAGGAGGGGGAAAAAGAGAGTGCACTAATGTGCAGGGGGCCCCTGCTCTGTGCCTGGTCCTTCTCAAGCCTGTAATATTCACATTAGTACCTCCATTTTGCATGGGAAGAAACCAAGGCTAAGAGAGTTAGGTAGCTTGTCGAAGGTCACGTGTCTACCTAGCAATAGAGCCTGGCTTTGAATTTAGGCCTATGAGACTCAACAACATCCTCTTTTCATAATAACATACAGTTGTGGATAGTTTAGTGCTCACAGAGTGCCAACATAAGTGTTTGGGTAAACTTACCTTGTGTTTTTTTATACTTATAAAAATCTGTGCCAAAGGATTAGCTAGCAGGATTACAATGGAAGGGAATAGCCCACTGTATGTTCTTAAACGTACTATATCCATTTCACACATTGAAACAAGGCTGGCTGCAACAAATCTTGTTGAAGATGTTGATCTGATCAGCGCAGTCTTTCAAGATATGATCCAGGTCTTTAGCAAGTGTGACGCTATTTTTGCAATCCATTGAGTAGTGACAGGAGTTCACTTCACACCATCACAGATTTCCCGTGGGAGCTCACAAAAGCTTGCAGCTTGGTTACATGTGGGAAAGTGCGATATTCTACTCACAAAGTAAAAGTAATATGTCACCCTTGCGTGGTACAGTCGTAAACTATGTGTGCATTGTGAGTGAAATGGAGCCGGGCGGAGGGGGCAAGAGCATGCCCGCGTACAGAGGATGTATTGTGAACTTCGAAATGTTAGGGGATGCTGCATTTCTCACCACAGATTCGCATATGACACTCAGGTTAGCAGTTTGTGGTCTAAATGTCTTTGTTTCTTTATCTTCAGCATGGGACTGGAAGTCAAAAGCTTTTAATTTTAAAATCAGTTTTCAAGTGTCACTCATTTTGGTGGCACTTTTGGTACCTTAGCAAAGAAATAAAATTGACTTAAATCTGATTTTCTTGACGATCCAATCTATTGCATAAAAAGCTTGATAAAAATATGCAATCCTTGTACAACTAACATCTTAACAACTGTCTTAAGATTTTTTTTTACTCTTTTATTTATGAAACAAATAAAAATTTAGATGACTCATGTCCAAACCTAACTGGACCAGTCTTTCTAAACATTTCCTTTTATGTTAGCAGTAGCTCCTTCCTCTCTTTTCTGATTAATCAGTGTATTGATTTCCAAACCTGCACAGTGAAGGGAAATTTTTAAATGATTGTCATTACCTAGAAATGAAACTAAGTACTAGTAATCCTAGTACAGTATGGTTAACCAGTCACTCACCCACTGACAGAAAAACTGCTTCAGGATAAATTGGTCCTTCTCCAAGGTAGTTACTCTTTGAAGTCACAAGGAAGAAATCAGGAACATGGGGACATTCTAGGTGAACATTCTATTTCTAATTCTAAATAAAATTCAACGCTTTGATGCTATGTCTTATATTCCCAGAGATATCCCAAAACAGTCTCAGGTAGAAGGAAGAGCATGGGCTCTTATGTCCACAGAACCCCAGTCCTGGAACCACCACTTCCTAACCAGGTGAGCCCCAGTGAGTAATGTGACCTCAGTGAGCCTGGTTTCCTAACGTATAGAATCTGAGGTCAATAAACCTCTGGTATCATGGGGTCAAACAAGGTAAAATTTGTTTTCTATACTCTGAAAGCTAGTACAGATTTTTTTAAATAGAAAACTCATTTCTGAAATGCCTCACATTTACAATAGTGCAGTTTCCTTTAATTGCACTTTTCTGTGCCATCGTTGGGAATTTCAAAGACGTTGGGAGTTGGATAGGTGTTCATGTGTCCAGGCAGGTAACCACCACCACCGTTGTGAATACTTTTTTCATAGAAAACAAAAAAGAAATCTTGTATGCAAGAAGAGGCTGGAAAGAAGTATTTGGGGTCATGAAAGGCAAGGACCTACATTCGAGATTACTCTATCCAGCAAAGCTTTCATTTAGAATGGAAAGGTGGATAAAGTGCTTGCCGGATAAGGTCAAGTTAAAGGAGTTCATCATCACCAAGCCAACATTACATGAAATGTTAAAGGGACTTATCTAAAAAAAGATAAAAAATATAAACAATAAAATGACAACAAACTCACAACTACCAACGAATGAACCTAAAAGAAAAGATGAAGAACAAAAACAAAAACTAAGCAAACAATTAGAACAGGAACAGAATCAGAGAAATGGACATCACATGGAGAGATTTCAGTGGGGAAGGGCAAGGGAGGAATGGGGGGGAAGGTACAGGGAAGAAGCATAATTGGTAGGCATAAAATAAACAGGGAGAGATTAAAAAAATAATATAGGAAACAGAGAACTCAAAGAACTTATATGTACAATCCATGGACATAAACTATGGAGAGGGAATGCTGGAGGGTTGGGAGGTGCAGGGTGGGGAAAGGGGGAGAAATTGGGAAAACTGTAATAACATAATAAAATATACTTAAAATGTTTTAAAAAATAATAAAATAGAAAAGAAAACAAAAAAGATGTGAAATGATTTCCTATTAAACAATAACCATCCACCCACCGTCCATTTTCTTTTTAAATAAATCCTTCTTAAAAGTTGGGGATTCACCTATTTAACAAATATTCAGCTTGGTGCTACCAGGAATACAGGGTCCTTCTGTGAAGGAACTCGAAGGGACTCACTATGCAGTAAGTGTTGACGGAACTCAGCTGTTGAACTGAATGGAATTAGGATGGCAGATGCATGTGACAGCATAGTAAAGTGAGGGGTGGGATCAAGGGTTGACAGGTATTGGCTAAAAACTCTTGACCTGGAGAGAGCCATCAGCAGGCAGCAAGGGGGTGGGGGTGTGGGGGGGCAGGGAGTGTGTTTGTGTGTAAAAGCAGATGGAGTACAATTCCGTTTCCTCTGTGAGGTTTGTGTAAATATGCAGATTGATAGATGATGCTAAATGAAAAGTATACAGGTCAGAATTTGGAGGTTAGCTACACATGCGGGTCTATTTATGTGACATTTTGAGGAAAATCTCTTCTTTATTTAAAAAAAAATAAGCACCTCTTCCTCTAGTTGTAAAAGTTAGTCTACTTTGTCTTTTCACTCTAACTTTCTAATTTGGCTTTCCAAATTAAAATCTAATTTTATTTATGTTATCATCTTACCATAGCTTATAAATATTTTTTAAAGGGAACAAGATATAAGTGAAGAAAAAATCACTCTATTTATAATTAGTGTGTTTCATTTCACTTAGATGCCTTCCTGGTATAAATTAGGCTATTACAGGGCCAAACACTGAGTTTAACGTTGGTTTTGTGGGGGAAAAGCAAGTAGTCAATTTTAATTACTTGTTGCCTTATTCTTAAACAATGCACCAAGCATGGAAATGTTCAAAATATCTTTCCTTCTGTCTGATTTCACTTTAGTCAATCTAACTTTGGCATCACTACTTTCTGAAATATTTTTGATTGTAGAGCAGTTGGTGATTTTAATAATTTAGTATAAAGGAGAGAATGAAGAGAAAGAAATTGGAATTTAAAACACAATGGCAAAAAAGTGAATTTAAAGTGATGTTTGCTTTAACAATAGCAGGCTCCCTTTGCGTTGCTGTTGGGCGCTTGAATGGACTGAGGGAACTGACAGGGAGGGACTGTCCGGGCGTCTCGGTGACCCCTCTGGGGTCAGCCCTCTGCTTTTGTGCCTCATGTTAAACAAGTTTGTCAGTTTTCCATCAGATTGATTTTCCTCACAAGTCTAAAGGCCTCCTTTTATTTTGCCTTATTTCCACAGGGGTTCTTAGCATTGCAAAATTGTGTTTACTTTTGTTTCAAATGTGGAGAGTGATTTTTATCTCAGAGATCATCAAAGAAGATACCTCTGGAATTGGAACACCCTGCTTAATATGTAAACCATGTTGGCTGTCTACCATTTTCGTTCATTACTTTTTTTCTGTTGGAATGAATCAGCATTTAAGGATCAGCATGTTTATCTAGTATACCTACCGCTGTCTTCTGAATTTGACTCTTTCAAATATCCACTTACAAAGTGATTTTGAGGAAGATCAGATGGGTTGGTTGCTCCTTTCAAGACAAGTGGCTTGAGGAAGACTCCAAATAGACCCCAGGGAGATCCAGGGACTTCTCAATATTCACGTGTTGAGTGACCTGGCCCACTGACGTCAGCAAGAACTCAAGCACTGTGCAAAGAAGCTAGCTCCTGGATGTTTAGTTCCTTTGTGTTAAATATCGGGTCCCTCGGGGTTTCTTTCTTTCTTTCTTTTAAGTCATGTTCTGTTAGTTCCAGAAAAGAAAAATCACTTTTACTCCAATTTTTTAAAAAAAGTTCCTTAAAATGACTTTAGTCTTATGACTTCCTTTTGAGTTTTTTGGGAGGCGTATAAGAAAAACACCACATTTACATAAGCGGAATCAATTATGTCTTCCATTGCTGTCTTCACACGTGCTTGACTATTTCTGATTTAAATAGGAAACTCCAAAAATATACACATCATGCCTTTCTGTTTTCTTAAACTTTTAAACATTGTCTTCATATACAGTAGCCCTCCCAACAGTGCTGTGAACTAGGGAGGATGGGCATTAGCAGCCCCCACTTGCAGATGGCATCCGTGGGCTCTGCCCTAAGACACACCAGGAAGTGCAGAGCTGGGTTTAGAATCCTGTTCTTCAGACTCCTCAGCCGATGCCCCTTCTGCTGCAGCCAGCTGCTTGAAAGAGCTTGTCAAAGATGACAGACCCCTCAAATTGATTCTCTGGCAATTCTTAAAAAAAAAAAAAAAAAAAAAAGGAAATGGTTTTTTCACCCTCAAGACTATAATCGCTTTATCACATTAATGGGGAAATCTTCTCATTTCCAGACCTTGACAAATAGTTTCCAGTGAATAAATGAACTCTGCTCTCTCTCCTACTCGCTAATTTATTAGCCGTTTCCATATTAACATCCAGGGCCAACCTCGGGAGGAGGCATAACAAGGTTCATGATGCCTGAAATTCTACTGTTGTAACATTTACTCTTTGCCTACTTTTGTTTCCAATGGAAATGCAAATAGTTCTCAGAGAATCATGAAACGCTAATTGAAATTTTGCTCTGGGCTAGTTTCTGTGGTTATAGATACAAATAATAATAACATGTGTTGAACTCTTAGTACCACCAGGCACTGTGCTGAACGCTTTTCACATCTCATTTAACTATAAAACAACCCAAGAGTTAGGTTCTATTAGTATCCTTATCTTACAAATTAGGAAATTGAAACTTAGGTTAAAAAAGGTGTTCAAGGTTTGCAGCTAAGTAGGTGGGGTCAGGACTTTGAACTCAGTTAGTTTGGTTCTCAGTCCTTTGGTTTAACGACCATACTCAGGAAGCCAGTTTCTTCCCTGCGGTCCAGTCAGAGAGAATGACGTAGGTGAGCAGAAATGTCTGGGAACACGCGGAGAGTGCCTCCCTTTGCCTGAGACAGAGAAGCCTTTAGAGAGAGGAATGTTGGGGGCTGGGGCCCGAAAGGTGGGTAGCAGTTCTCCAGGAGGGTAAGGGGTAAAGTAGAGGGGGCATTTGAGGCAGAGGAAACAGCCAGGACAAAACGGAGAGCACAAAAATATGTGGTGTGTTTGGGAAATCCTAGTACGTTGGTGTAGTCGGAGCAGAGACTTGTAGGAGTGGGAGCATGGATAGAAAATGAGTTGAAAAGCTGCAGGTAAATGCCAGATTACAAAGGACCCAGGATGTTCTATGCTGGGTTTTCAAATTTTTCTTTTGGAGCAAAAAGGACCCATAAACTATTTTTTAGAAAGGTGAAGATGATTGGATTTGTGGTGAGAAAAAGTAGAGCATAGAGCGGGGATACCACTTATCAGGCTGTTACGATCCCCTGGAAAACATAGACTGTCTGTATTCGTTATCTATGCTGTATAACAAATTGCCCCCAAATCTAGCTGCTCAAAATAATAAATATTTATTCTCTTATAGTTTCCATGGGCTGGGAGCCCAGGCATGGCTTAGCTAGGCCTTTCTGGTTCAGGGCCCCTCGCAAGGCTACAATTGAGGTACCAACTGCAGTCATCTCAAAGCTTGCCTGCGGGAGGATCCCCTGCTAAACTCTCTCACATGACTGTTGGAAGGCCTCAAAAGACCCATTTCCAAGCTCACTTGTATGGCTGTTGGCAGACCTCAGGTCCACACTGGTTATTGGCCAAGACGTTAGTTCCTTGCCACATGGCCTCTCTACAGGGCTACATACAACCTGCCTGTTGGCTTCCCCCCAGGTCAAGGGCTCAGAGAGAGAGAGAGAGAGAGAGACTGAGGGAAAGATAAAAATGGTGAGAGAGCAAGACAGGGAGAGCAAGACAGATACCAGAGTCTTTTGAGAACCAGCTTCATAGTTAATGTCTCGTAACTTTTATCGTATTCTATTTGTTGGAAGCAAGTCACAGGGTCCAGCCTACTTAAGGGGAGGAGATTCCAGCAGGGCGTGAACCCAAGGGGGCAGGATCATTGGGAGCCATTTTAGGGGCTGCCTCCCACGTTGGCTTGTTAGAATGTTGATTTCACGCTGTCTCTGGGGTCTTTAGATACTGGGGTCCATTGGGTAGTTGAAAATACATGTTTGAGGTTGAAAAGAAAAGCTGGGTCAACTATACTTGTGTGAGAAGAATTTTTTTTTTTTTTTTTTTTTTTTTTGCTATCTCTGGCAGCTGTGTTTGAATATGGGGCATGCCATCGATGCATTCTCATTTACTTAGGGAATATTAAAGCACCCTCTGCGTACGAGGCACTGTGCTAGGCCTCCAGGTAACATCTCGGTGTGTTGCTCTTCTGTTTCTTAACAAGGCTTAGCTTCTTCTGGCCTTGTCGTAATTAAAGCCTTTATGATGGCCTGAAAACATAAGGTTGCAGGACCGCCTACCCTCCTATAGTAATAAACGTGACTAAAGGAAAGGCCAGGCCCTAAGATCGATGCCCTCAGCAAAGGAAGCTGCTCACATAACCAGCCCACCTGGAGGGCTGGGCTAAAGAAAGGCAGTGCCAGGGAACAACTGAGCTACACTGTGGGCAAGCAGATCTAAACAAGGACCCCGGAATGCAAAACCGACTGGGACCAAAGGCCCAAACCCACTGCTGCCCTCATTCCAGTGAAGTCAGAATAAGTTGTTTTGCAAGAACCATAATTTGGCTGTGGTAGAGTTAGTTCACTGTCTACAAACCCAAATTCATTACTGATGGGCGTTCTCTACTTCAGGTGGATTCTATACTTAACAACAACAACAACAAAAGAAGTGATTATTTAGGCCATTTTCAAGATGATTCAAGCAGGTTAAATCCAATTATAACAGATACCATTATGAGGATAACAACCTATGCAACCGAGATCTAATGCCCAAATGATGGCTCACTTCTTGCAAATAAGATTCAATATTCAAAGTAATTAGGACAGAGTCTTAAAGTTTGTTGAAATTGGATTTTACTTATGTCCAGATAATTAAGATGAGTCAGTGGTTTGCCTGAAATCTGCAGATAATTGCTTCACTTATCCTCTTGGGATGTATGTGGCTCCCTGAATCCCTGTGCAACTGAAGGGAGAGTCCCTGGTGTCTCAGAGAAGCGGTAAGTACCTCACACTTTGGTATGACATCCAGTTCGTTACTCAACAAGCAAAGAAAGTACAGCAATTTTCAGATAATTAAATGCCCAGCCTGTCAACGCTTACCATGATACATTAATACGTGAGAAACTGCAGTGAGTTATATATAACTTTCTAGAAAGATGTATGACTAAAGCATACTAGGGGGAACAAATATCAGTAGTGCCAGGGAGATAATATCACTATTCTACCCAATTATGCCTCAGATCCTTCCATGGTGCTAATTTATTTGTCTCCTGTTAAGTTGGCCTTTGCTTCCCCACTCAAGGCTGTTGCCTTGTGTGGCATGCAATGGAGCAGCGGTTCCCGTGAGGAAGAAAATCCCTGTCTGTGGAGCACTCTTCACCACCACCGTTTCTTTGGCTTCGTGGAACCATCCAGAAGTCTGGCCTTGCTTTTTTCTCGTACTCCACTCTCTTTTCTCTTTGTGCACCGCTTCATCCAGCTTGACTTGCAACGTGCCAATGGTTGAGGTTATTGTGAGGACTGGTGCTCAGAATCAGTGCATCTCATGAAAATCCAGCCAAGTAGTTAAAGCTGGTGCACCATGTGTCTATATATTTACAACGCTGGTGTGTTTGGAATATCTGAACCAAAGGTCTAACCCAACTTGATATGTATCAAAATCATACCCTATGTTTTCCAAGCCTCCAAATCTAGATAGACAGACAGACAGACAGACAGATAGATAGAGTTTATATTTTAAGTGAAGAGATGAACACAGAAAGTTGAGTCATTTATTTACGTTCATTTATATACATTTGGTGACAGAACTGAGATGATATATTGTTCCTTTCCAAGGAAACTTGTAAAAATAAACTCACAGCACCTCTCCTGCCTGTTTCATCGGTCAGTGCAGCAAGCATAAGCCCCCCAGTACATGGATTCTCACCAATCCTGATGAACTACTCCATCACCTGTTTTTTTTCCGGGCTCCTGGCCCAGCTCCCTAATCCTCAGTCTGGCACCATCAACGCTTCTACCTTGCTGTCTGGAATTGCCATAATCCAGGAAATCAGCTCTATAATCTTTTCTCAGAGTATGCTGTAACTTTCTCCCTTATTTGACACTTGGCTTTTCCCAAAGGATTTTGCATCCCCTTCAGCCTTTTCAAATCACGGCTATTATGAATTCCTTCCTATCCAGTACGCCTCGAGGCTGGCAGAAGGGCTGAGAGTCAGTCTTCTTTGCTTCCTGCGCTGCTCCTTGCCTGTAACTCCCCCAGCTTCTTTACCTGCAAGCCAGTTCCATTGTGAACTACACCATTCAGCTGTATCACCCTGACCCCTTTTCAATTGCTTCCATCCACCGACTTACGAGTTCCTCTACTTTACCGTTCTTTAATTCGTTTTCAGTCAATAGGAACTCCTTGCTACATCTTTTTAAAATACTGTGTTCTTACAAGTACCCTTAACACTCCAATACCTTTATGTTTTCCTCCATGAAGCCTTTCCTGATCATCTGAGCCCATAGACTCTGTTTGGTACTGAACATTCATATCAGTTTCTGTTACCGCTATTACAACCACGCCCACCGCCACATCCACAACCGCTACTATTACAATGACTGCTAGTGCATTACCACCCCCACGCACCACTCATTGGGTGGGCACTCTGTGCCAGTCCTAAGTGCTTCACAGGAACTCTCTTTTCCAGTCTTCACAACAGCCCTGCGAGGTGGGTACAATTACCATCCCCGTATTACAGATGGAGTCCAGGTTTTAGCAAGACTTATTGTCCATGACACCGAGTATGTATCTACAGATTTTTCATACAGTGGCCTACACTCAATGGCCCAATTCATTGTCATCAATGAAGGTGACTTGAATGATATTCACCACAGTTCTAGGATGATCAAGTACACATCAGGTTAATACAAAACCCTGGAGATTCAATGATAAACAAAAGAAGTAACTGCACCTTTAAAGTTTATGGTAACATGGTGATAATTAGACATGTGATTGCAATCAGGCACACTCGTATTTTGAGGACCAGGACAAGAGTACAAATAGAGACCCACATACCATATGCCTAAATATTTAAAGCTAGTAAACTGTTAAACAAAATATGTTCTATTTTCTTTCCTTGACAAATACATTTTAAAGAGAGAAAATTGAAAAAGATGAATAAAATCGTAGACTTTATTTGTTTTAAAGTTGAAACAATGTCACAAATGACAACTTTTATCACGTAGTTTTATTTTAAAAAGCTATTTCAGTCCTGATATTAAATTTTCACCTAGCTATCAATGTAAAGAATCAGTAGCATGCTTCACTCATGTTACATATAGACAGACTGATGTATGTATACAAATTTCAAAGTAATACACAGGAGCACCTATGTGTAACTGCTTGAATGCCATGTTAGTGTGGGAGTACCTTTGGGATCCCCAACTGGAAAAAAAGAGAAGCAAGCAAATGGACACCTGTTATTCCTGAGAAATGGCACTTTGTTGTGTAAGAATCCTTTGTACTTGAGCTTTGTGAGAGGATGAATTTGAGAAAGTTAATTATTGGTTTGGCCCAAAAGTCTGTATGGTTTTGTCCATAAAACAAAAGACACATTTTTCATTTTCACCAATAACTTCATTGATTTGAATATGTAGGATATCTCCTGTGTGGTATAATGTTGATTGTTCTCAATTAATGTCTCAGTTTGATTGATACCAACTTCAACTGGCCTATCAGACTATGGAGCACTGTCCAGTGAGAAATCTCTAACAGGAAATTTCACAAACCATTTTTGACACTTCCAATCAGTCACCACACCTTCTCCTTGTACTGCATGAATCTTCTTTTCATTTCAGTTGCATTTTTACCTTTCTTGAAATAATAAAGCATAACATGCCAAAAATGTTGCATATTTTCTTCCATCTTCAACGTTAAAATAGCTACACAAAAATTCACTAATTTTGATAAATTTTTTAATGCACATGGATATGACATCTGTCATAATACAATCTAACAAAATTGATCTGAATGAAGTTAAAGCTAACTAAGTGCTAGTAGAGCTGTCTTAGGGAAAAAATCAAACAAACTTTTTGGTCAACCCATAATTTGTCATTTTTCTTACCTAAGCACTTCCACTGATGAAATCCTCCTTGTGTTCTCCCACCTGCACACAGACCTTCATGATTTTTGGGTGTGGTGGCCATTCGTTCTGAAGACCTCAGACTAGAGATGTGAACAAGTGTTTCCCTGGAAGGTGAAGGTGTTATTCAGGGGAATGAATGCTCAGGATTACAGATAGCCATGTGCACATGCTAACCTTAGAATCTCGAGTAACAGAAGGGCACAGAATTGCTAAGTAAAATTCAGCATCTCCTGGCTTTCCCCATCTCTGGAGCTCCTCCTTTTCTTTCTCACAGCACTGCAGGTTTCACACTTGCCATTCGTCACCCTCTGTGGCACCCTCTCTCATTAAGGTCATGTGTTTTCTCCCTTTCTCATTTCTTTCTCCCAAACAGAATTTTTGCCACTTCTGGTGCAAGGCTTGTAGTTCACTTGTGACTTGTGCTCCACTACATGATGTGATAAATACTTTTCCTGAGAATAGACAGTCTAAGCAGTACATTCCCAGATTACTTTCTTGAGTTTGGTATCTTCTGGATCCAATGCCTTTCCCCCCAAAGATCAATTTCAATATTCAGAATTCAGGTCACTGGAGATCACAACAGAGGAACCTATTTTAGGAAAGACAGGTGGGCCTTCACATCTCTAAAACATTTGTTATAAAAATGTCACCATTTGGCCCTGGCTGGTGTGGCTCAGTAGATTGAGTGTCAGCCTGTGAACCTGAAAGGTTATCAGTTCAATACCTGGTTAGGGTACCTGCCTGGGTTGCCGACCAGGTCCCCAGCTGGGGGCACGCAAAAGGCAACCAGTCCAGGTTTCTCTCACACATTATATTTCTTTCCCTCTTTCTCCTTCTGTTCCCTTCTCTGAAAATAATTAAGTAAAATCTTTAAAAAAAAAAAATGTCCCATGACCCATGTGGCTCAGTTGGTTGGGCATTGTCCTGCAAGGCAAGAGGTCGCCGGTTCAAGTCCTGGTCAGGGCTCATGCCTGGGTTGCGGTTGTGCTTGGCACAAGCTGTCTGGGTACCTGCGAGAAGATTGATGTTTCTCTCTCACGTAGATGTTTTTCTCCTCTTTCTCCCTCCTTCCACTCTCTCTAAAAATAAATAAAATCTATCTTTTAAAAAAATTGTCACACGAATTCTTTTTCCCCCAATTCAAATATTTATAATTCAGTTAACAAATTCCATTTCCATTAACTAGTTTTCAATTATTTTTAGTCTTATTTTAGTCTACTTTTTCAAGGATCAGATTAATATTACTTTTAATACCCCACAAGGAAGCTCCCTGTGCCTGGCATTTCTTCCTGTTTAACAGTAGATCCTTCACAGACATAAAGGAAGTCAAGAATCGGATGGGGTCTTTGATTTGCTCCTGCATTCTGATTCAGGAATTTGATAAATTACACTTTGGACAACCCCAGACCATCACCTATCACGTGTTCTTTAAAGTCGGGCTTTATAAGAAACCCTACCTTATCTACTAGTGACCTTATGTGACAGCAATAGCAACATCGGTGACTATTAAAAATGCCATTTAAAGATGGCAAGAAAACTAAAAATTTTTATGAAAGGTAATGAAAATTCATTTGCACAGACACTTTTCAAAATTAAATAGTTGAAACACCTTTCATTTTTCTCATAATTCTAAAAATAATTAGATCACAATGTGGATTAATTCCTTGTCACATTCAATTTTTTAGATAAAAGCTATTGTTCAGCTGAGCACTCCAAAAAAACTTCCCCAAATGAAGTCATTCAGACAAATTGCTCCCCTTCCTCCTAGAACTAGGACTGCAGCCCAAGGTGGGGCGTTTAGTCTGGCTGCTGCTTTTCTTTTCTTTTTAAAAACTCATTAAACAACCAAATGGTTTAAGAAATAAATTTTCATATTAACTCCTTACAATATTTCCTGTCAATATCTTGCTTCAAAGGCCAAAAACAGAAAAAAAAATTATACATGTAGTGTCCTGGCAGCCATAGTGGGCTGTAAAACCCGAACCCTAGTTGGGGAGCTCTTTCTCTCTGCTTCCAGAAAGATCTCGGTTCAGATCCCAGACCCAGGATTCATTCCTTGCTGACATTGAGTAAGAGCCTCACCCCTCTGAGCTCCGGTTGCTTCTTCTGTAAACATGAGATACTGAGACCTACTCATTGGGTTAACAGGAGGATGAAATGAGACAACAGATGGAGAGCACTTAGCACAGATCACCATTCAGCTTATGAGACTACTGTGAGGAAGCCAGTTTGACTTTTAGAACATGACAAAATATTGTCTACTTGGTATCAAATTAAGACTCACAGATAATGAAATGGCTTTGAAACAGAGAATGAATCAGATTCACGGTGGACTGTCTAAATCCCAGGCTCTGAGAGGTTACGGGACACTTCAGATTTAAGCATGTGCTGACAGTTTTAATTAGTGTTGCCTCCTGTGTTTCTCAGGAACTATGCGACCCTTGAACTCCCAGCCACCTGGCCTCTCACCTGTTGTGCAGAAGCTCCCAAGAACAGGATCTGGGTCAGGGGTGATAGCAAGGATGCCTGCTTGGGGAGCTGGAGGGATCTGGGGTTGAGGGGACACCTGAGGAAACATTCAACATCTTGAATTTAGCAGTGCATGGCTGGGAAGGCCAGTCTAAGTGGGTGGGCGGCATCTGTTAAGGATGGGCAGCCTTGTTCACTGGCTAAACCCTCTCTAAACAGCTAAGATGGAGGTAGCCTAGTGAAGCCAGAAACTGGGCCACTTAAGCCTAAATGAAAGAAAGGATTTTCATGTACCTTCCCACCCGCTCTTCCACCACTTTCTCTGCCTTTCCTTGTCTCAGCCACCTGCTTTCCTCTTCTCCCCAGACCCAGCCTGCGGCCCCTCCCAGCCCATGCAGTGTGAGAAAGCACAGGCTCTAGGGTCAGACTACCACAGTCCACATCCCAGCTCTGCCACTAGTTAGCATGTGACAGCTTACTTCATCCTTCGGTTCTCCATTTACTCATCCGTAAGGTGGAATCGATTTATATTATTTATCTCAGAAGAGGCTGTTGAAGATTAAATTGTATAACACAAACTTCTTAGTAAGCACCAGTTCTGATAATCCTTCAAGAATGTTAGTTCCTGAGTGGTATGTGCCTGGCAGAGCATAGAAGTAGGAAATTTGATGGGGAGGGAAGCCATTCTACTAACTGTCCTCAAGGAGGGGGAGAACAGATTTCAATAAGTAATCACACAATGACCACAGGGATGTGAAGAACAGATAGATACATGGTACGATGAGAAAATACAATGAAGGGCCAGAAAGACTTCCCAGAGAATGTGACAGCTGGCTGATACTGTCGGCCTCTGCCCACTACTGTCCACCTGTCCATCTGCTGGGCCCTACTAGTCCTTCAGCACACCCCTACCTTCCCCTCCCAGTGATCTCTGTCCTCTCCGTCCTCGGGCCTTCACCCTGCCCAGAAAGTAACCAAATGGTCTTTAGATTGGGTCATCCCAGAAGGGAGTCCTAGTCCAACATTAGCCAGGCCAGAACTGTGGTCCATTTTGTGAAGGGTGTCTCAGTGGCAGGCACGTCTGTGCATTTTCAGTGAAATGTGTCAGTATTTTGGGGTAATGATCTTGATGGGGCCATGGTTTCAGGATGACCCCTGGAGATTAAAACTGTGAGAGGTTTAAACATCCATGTTAGCCTATGTGAGGTGAACCAGAAAGTGGAAGGATTCTTCAGGTGACGAGATCTTTGACAGCATATACTGATTACTGTTTCCCGGCCCTACTGGAGCTGCCCGTCCTGCCCAACGTCCTGCTGTCCGTAGGTTGCCCTGCGTCCTCTCCGCGTATGTCCACAACTCTCTTTCCCAACAGTAAAATCGACTGCTGCACCTTCTACAGCATCTGCCGGCCCTCTACTCACCTGGCTTTCTCACCAGCCTGGGGTGATCCAGGACAGGGGATAACGTTTTGCATTCCCTGTGCCTGGCACATAGTGGCACTCAATTAGTACTTGGAAACTGGCACTCTGTGACCATTCCTGCAAGACTGATACCCTGCAGAGTCTGAGTTTTCATAAAAGCCAATAGTATTTAGGAAGAACATGCCACTTCTATTATATCACCTCCTTACTACATATTGCCTTCCAGCTCTTTAATTCTTTCATATATTTTCCTTATCCTAAATCCTACCCTCATTTGAACTCTGTATGCATTCTTGGTACTTTGGAAAGTTAGTAAAAATGCACTTTATCCTATATTTATTTGCCCACCAACTATGCTCAAATGCGTACATATATAGATAGAGGCAGAGCAGAGTCCCATGGATATTTATAGTGTTTGGCTGATTCCAGAATGATTCCTGGGATTTTTGCTGGGTCAGCCATCTGGCCCTGTACTATGGGCTGTCTGGTGTCTCACTGCAGTACCTCCCAATGTTCCATCCCCTTGTTTAGTTGGGTGACAGCTTGCTTCAGTGGTCAAATCCAGTCCCCAGCTCCTTAAGCCCTTACACCACACAAGTCAGTCCCTGAATAGTTATAGTGAGTATAGCTGAGGTGGTGGCCACATGTCAGAGGTGGAGGATGGGGAGGGGAGAAGAGGGAAATGGGGAGCTCCCAGCTGCATGACTGTCAGGGGCTCCTGGTACAGGAATCTGATGGAGTCAGGAGGTGAGAGGAGGACCAGCTGCTTAGCAGCTATTTATAAGGCTGTCATATGGGGAAGTGTGTCTGGCCGGCAGAAGCAAAGCGGGGTGGTGGACTAAACTGGCTCCTTATTTAGCTTTATGGCATGCACACAGCCCAACTGTGAGAACCCACTCTGTGCGGAGACACCTGGTCAAATCTGCCTCCACCAGACGGCGGGAAAAAACATTGACATTTCTCAATGGAACTGAAAAATGGCAGTGCAATTGAGTTTAAAAGAACAATAAACTTTTTTCTACCCTCTTTCCCCTCCTTGCTCAATCTTGGGCTTCCCCTCAAGTGAACTGGTGTTACCCCAAGTCCCTGTACCCAGGAGCCCAGGCCCCCAGCTGGGTAGTTGGGCAGTACTAGCTAGGAAAAAAAACAAGTGGAGTTCAACTCTCCTATAAGCCGGGCAGAAGCCAGTGAAGGCTGGAGATTTTTACCAAACCAGCTAAGCAGCAGGCAACAGTGTCAGTTGGTCTCCTGGAGTGGAGGGAGGTTAATAGAGCATTTGTGTCTGTTTGGGAACCAATGTCATTGAATGTGTTTATTGATTTGGAGGAGCGAGTGGATAGTATGTTAGTGAGGGCTGTGGAGGGGACTAAGTTATTGCACTTAGTAAACACCACAGAGAGTAGTAGAGAATTCAGGGAGGATTTTCCATGGAGTTATAGAAATTAGAAATGAAAACATCTTGTTAGATGATGTACCCCCATCCCAGTGGGCCAACACAGAATTGTTGCCAACAATAGGAAATATTTCCTAGCGTTTAATCCAACCTCCAATTTTAAGTGCCTCGAGTGTACTCCCCTTCCCCTGGGAATGTGGAAGTTCTGTCTCTTTTCCTAATGCCTGTCTCAAAGTTTTCTTTTTAAATCCCTCCTGTTACGTCTTACAGTTACAGCTGGAGATCAGGGCTGCTTACGGATTTTCAGCCTCCACTTTCTGTATGACACAATAGGGGCAGAACATGAACACTTCTCTAGCCACTTGTCCTCCATCCAAACTTATTCTTTTATCTTTTCTTAAACTCTTTTGTCATTATTCGTTCTTCTTCAGCTCCAAATCCTGGTAGCTACCCCACCTCCTAAGTTCCCTTTCAGGTCCCCAAGATGATCTGGTTCCAGGCCTAGTGAGTGGTCCATGTGGCCCCTTCTCCAGCTCCAAGGGGAGGAGATGATGAAAATGTTGCGTACATGTGTATTTATGCAAATACCTGTCTGTCTGATACAATGGCCTGTGGTTGAAATGCAAAGTCCCAAAAACCATATTTGCCAAGTGAATATATTGAAAACTCTTTTCCAGCTCGCCATCTCAGCTCCCTCCCAGCATTCTCAAGTCCAAGCACCTGTCTAGCTCTTAACTATTTGTGTTTCAGCTCACTATTCCCCAGCGAACCACTTTGCAGTCTGCAGTTCCCCAATCAGGGAGTACTAGGCTCAAGCGAAGCTGCACAGAGCATTTCTTGGATAAAATGTTTTGAACATACTGAGAAATGGAGCACCTTGATGAGAGATAGCTCCTTAAATAAATGCAAATTTTTTTTAAATTATACTTCTCACCTTGAGTGCTTGACTATGTCAGGAACATTGGTAAACAGGAGGATGGAGTGTAACAGGTGTCCAGCCAAGACACTGGAGGAACTTTTTACCCACTTTCCATCCATTTCTTCTTCCCATTTGTGCCTCTCCCGCAGCTGGGTTTTACCTCTCACTGGCCCTCCCTGCTCCACAGAGCAGACAAGGAAGACATGGCCCTGGAGGAGCTGCGTGGGGAAAATCTCCTTCCAGCTTTGTTGTGATTTAGAGGACTTTTGTGGCACTTCCTTTTAATGACTTTCTAATCATTCCTTTCTTTTAACGCTGTTATTTCAAAACAGGCTTCTTCTCACAAGTCTCCTTACATTGCCCGTTCTTGTCTGGGAAGAAATCTGGTGTTCTCAGCCCCAGATAGGGGAACTGCAGAATGTTTGAGCCAGAGAAATCTTAAAGGTCATTTTAATTAACCCCTTTGTTTCCAGGCTGGAATGAAGAAACACAGGGTTTAAAGTCTTTGAATACATGAAAAAAAACTCTAGCAGCTCATCCGTAAGAGGAAAATCAAGAAAAATATTAAACAAATGTAAATTAAAGAACCATCACTTTTTATATAGTTGCAGGGTGACTGTGAGTGGAAGCTGCAAATTTGTTTAAAGTGTGTAGCAGGAGAGCTCAGCCTCATTTATACCTCTGATCAACGACCTGTCTTCTCTCCCTGGAGATGCACCGTCATAGCCAGGTGCAGGTTTGGGAGCTCTAGGGGAAGAATAGGGTACTCACCTAGCCAGCCAACTCAGTCTAATCAACACTGATAATGATGGGGTAAGATATAACACAGCCAGATTATTCTCACATCAAAAATAAATAAAATTCAAAAGCCATTGTCAAGAGCAAATTTATTGAAGGGTTAACAATAGCAGATGAGTAACGTCTTATCTTCTGAAGTACTTGCCAATCTCCATTTCAACATGCGTGTCCGCAGGCGACTGCAGTGGATGCTGTGGTGTTCCTCCCAGATCCCCCGCCCCCACCATCAGGACTGAGGGCTCCGTTCCTCCCAGTGGGTGTGCAGGTAGAGGTGGCTGCTGCTGATTGCTGTCAGCTGACTCCCTCCCAAAATTGACTGTGGACTGGAGAGAGTTGCCTTGCCCCAAGTCACACCCCTGACAGGGAGGAGCCAATGACTGGTCCATTTCACTTCTAATGACGGTTCGTCCCCCAGAGTACTCCCCAGTAAACTTCCTGCATGCCCCTCCTCAGTGTGCTTCCTGGGAATCCTGACCTCAGGTAGATGTGCATGACAGCCGTGTTCACTCTCCACTATGAAAATACCAGGCTGGAAGCTCCAAGCAGCCAACACTTCCCTTTTCATAGCACTCACCCTACTCTTTATGACTTGATTACATCTTCTCACGCACTCCAGTCAGAAACCTCAGAATTGCTGTTAACACTTTCTCAAAGTTCACATGCACAGGTCATGCTCTAGAAATCTCTCAGCCCTGGGAAGTCCAGGCTGGAGTCTCAGTGGCTGTATTTTGAAAGCTTTCCCAGGTGCCTCCGAGGGGCATCCTGTTTGAGAGCACCTGGGAAGAGGAGTCTAGTGCGTCTTGCTCATGTCTCCCCAGCACTAGACAATGCCAGGCACACGTCAGCACTGAACGAATGTTAAACTAGAGAATGAGTAACAAAGCCCTAGAACTCTTGGCCCATTGCTTTCAGGACTGGAGGTATTTTTTAAAAAATGCAAAAACCGCTTTCTTAGCAATATCTTAATTATTACTCCCTCCTTTTTCAATTGCTTATTTAACTTCTTAAAATTCCTCTCAGCCATGACAACAAAAATAAAACCACAAAAAGGCTGCATACTAACGGGCTCTCCTAATAATTTCACCACAAAATTATATCGTACACTCTCCACTGCCATCCCCCACTTCAGAGGCATCTGTGTTAGAAAGATGATGGATACGCATATTAGTCTCTGGCTGTAATGAACACATCCATTATAAAAGCAATAGTAGCTGCAACAGGGATTATGTACGTGGTGAAAACATCTCCAGTGCCTTGTAAACACCTCAGCCTTCTGGCAGCTCCCCTGCGGACCTATTTACTGCCTTGACGATGCAAGGTAGCTACTGTCTAATTATACACAACTGGCTTGGTTAATCCTGTATAATAATAATTAAAAACAATTCATATTTTTTTCTCTTAGTCTCTTTATTAACTTTAAACTTTTAAAAGCTTCAGAGGTCCCGGTAGAATCAAAAGCTTATTAAAATATCAAGACAGGCAAGCCTTTTCAAGTGTATATTATTACATTTGTTTTTGTTAACATGACAAGGCCCAGAAGAAACTCAGCAGACTTTTGCAGATCAAAACGAAGGTGTCTGTGAGAGACTGGAGGCCTGGGCAATGTCACCCAGCGTCCTGACGAAAACAGCTGGCCCCAGGGAGCCTCCCGCAGCAGCAGCCCAAGTGGGCAGGCAACCTCAGGGGACAGAGAACACAGCTGGGGGAGCTGTGCCACCTTGCCTGCCTCCTCAGGAGGCCTGTCTGGGCTCTGGGGACTTTTGGCAACTGTGGTTACCTGCCCGTGGAGCCCCAGTGACAGTCCCAGCCTGCAGACAGGAGGATTGGAGAGGGACAGGGTAGGGGGCAGGGTGGAGTGCTACTCCAGGCTGTAGGCTGGTGGAATCCTCTCCTAGTAAGCGGGTGAAGGAGGTGGCTGCTTGGCTTGGGGCAAAATGGGAAAGTAAATCTGCTCTCCGCATAAACGCGCATGTACATTCTGGGAGCATAAATGCAACGAAACTCTACGTCCTGTCCATGGGCCATGGGTGAAGCTGTGGGCCTGCCCTCCTTTGACTTCTTTTCTCTTTTGGAAACTGCCCTTTGCCTTATTTCACCTCCTTTTAGGTTGGAGGTGGGGGGTATACAGGGAGTGATGGGGCTGCTGGCCTCCCTGGGGTGGCCTCAGGCCCTGAAGTCTCTTGAGTCAGCCCAAGTAAGGCTCGTTACTAATTCTCCTGATGGGCCCTTCTTATTCCCTAACCAAGAAAGAAATCCACAAGTTCTGTGGAGTATCAGAGCATTAGGCTGAAATGGTAGGAGTGGTGGGGAAAGGAAAGAGTCCCTTGCTTTCCCGGACTAATTAGCACTAAATAATTTTAATTGGTCGTAAGGAGCGGAGGAGAGTGTGAATCCACATAGACCACACATAGGCAATTGCTATTCAGAAACACTATCTGTTGAGTGCCTTCCGGGCTCTGGGGCCGGGCTAGGTGTTTTACAGCTGTGTGACTCAAATTCAAGTACCTAGGACAGTGATGACACTTAGTATACATTTATTATGTCGATTGACTATAGTATTTATAAACCCTAACCTCACATGAGGCATTAATATCCCCATTTAACAAATGTGGAAAGTGAAACCGGGCGATTTGCCTGAGTCCTTGCTTCAAACACTTTCTTCCCTTGGCTCTCAGGCCACTATACTCTTGTTCTCCTCCTCCCCCGCCGTCACCCTTTCCTCCTCTTCTTCCTCATCTCTTCGTTTTTGAGTAGCGTCTCTAAATTTGCTCCCTTGGTGATCTCATTGAACCCCATGTCTCAAAATACGGACAATCCCCTCTTTATGTCCTCAGCCCAGACATCTCTCCCACACTCCACACTTGTATACCCAACTGCCTCTCAGCAGCTGTTTGGAGCTCTGGGGGATATTTCTATCTCAGCACATTGAAAATTAAACTCTTGATTCCTCCCCACCACTCTGCTTCACCTGACGCCCTCTCCAACTCGGTGAAAGCAACGCCTCTGTTTCTGCTGCTCAGGACAAAAATAATAGCACCATCCCCGGCCCTTCTCCTTCTCTTGCATCCTGTCCTTCCCTATCTTCAAAACACCTCTTGTCAGTCCCCTGGGATGGACACCCTGGTCTGAGCATCCAGGATCTCTTGCCTGAACTATTGCAGCAGCTAACTGGTCTTCCAGTTTCTAGCCCTGCCCACCTAACACTGCAGCTAGATCATGCCCCTCCTTTGCTCAAAACTCTGCAGGGCACACCATTTCACTCAGGGGAAAAAAAAGTAGAAATCCTTCAGTAACCCACAGTGCCCAATGCGGCCTACTGCCGTCCCTTACTTGCTGGGCCTCATCTTTAAAAATATGCCCCCAACTCCTTCAGTTCCAGTCACCCTGTCTCCTGCCTTTGTTCTGAATTTTCAAGGAGACAATCACACCATGTGCACAACTCAACCCCAACTCCACACCTTCCAAGCTTAGAAGGAGGTGAAATAAGGCAGTTTCCAAAAGAGTATTCTGCCCCAAATACTCTTGCTCCAGAAAGTCACAAGGCTAGCATGCCTTACACACCTTTGTACAGATTACTGTTTTTCGATGAAGCTTTGAGGATACTGGCTTGGTCCATGGGATAAATACAGAAATTGAGAGTGTGTAGGAATTTCTGCAGCAGCTTGATACCGTGACAGCCTTGACACCCACACGTGTGGTCTCTTGAGCAGGGTCTGGGCCAGTCTGGACCCTGCTGCTCCCAGCAGAGTCACTGCGGTGTGAGCTTGCTCACCAGGTGGGCACAGTAGAACTGTTCCCAACAGATTGGAGCTTCATTATTTCTTTTAATGTTACTTTTTAAATTTTAATTTTTATCGTATTGTTTTCTATTACCATTTATCCCCCTTATGCCCTCTCCCACCTCCACCTACTGCCCTCCCCCCACAATCACCACACTGCTGTCCATGTCTTCCATCCCTCCACCCACTGCCCCCCAGAGCAGTCAACAGTTTGGGACCTTAACATCTGCTTTCTCGTCTCAGTAAGTTTGAGAACTGACTGTTCTAGAGAGCACATGGGTGTTGAGGAGACTGTTTAATGTTAAAGTGGGTCTTGGAGGATGGGGAAGAATTCTCTCCGTTGTCTCCAGCCAACCTGACACTCCTAAGCTCCTACAAGTTCATTTCACCTTTCTTCTCTCACTTTATCCAAGACCTTTATTTGCTTTCCCCCTAGAAGGTTGTATGCGATCCACTCAGTTAACTTGGAGAGAAGGGGGAGAGACAGAGGCAGAGCGGCAGTGAGCGCAGCTGCCGATCTTGACAGCTGCGTTCTGTTACCGAAACTGGGAATTAACTGAATTGGAGAGACTGAATGGAATTAGCAAGCTGTTGGGTGGATCTGCTGGGAACTGGCTCCCTTGGAGCTTGTAGAGATGGGGATTTGGGAGGAGGGCTGGGATGAGAAGCTCCCTGAGGAGCCCGTGGGTGAGCACTCCCCCTGGATTTGCTGGGGCTGCAGTCGGCCCTCCCCCAAGCTGAGGGCAGATGGTTCCCCAGTTTTCACACTTCTCACAGTCATCCCCTAACTCCCCCAAGAGCAGACATTTCCCTCCGTTCCTTTCAGTTACCTGTGGTAAAGTAGTTATCTTGATCAGAGAAGCATGAAGGGCTCTGACATTTTAATTATCATCTGTCTTCTTGAACAACAAGAATAAGAAGAAAAACAAATCCCTTAAGAGTTTCCTGGTCTCATTTTATCCTACCTCTCACTGTATGTAGTTAAGCAGGGCCTGGACTGGGTATCACAGAAAAGGGGGTTCTACCAATATGAAAGGCTGTGTGTGACGGGCAGAGCAGAGCTGAGAGGGAGCCCAGGAGGCGGGTGTGGCCTGTAGTGACGAGGGCAGTGCCATTCTGTCTCTGTTGCTGAGCACTGCTATGGATCCTAAGCAAGTCATAAATTCTCTTTGCCTCTACTGCCTAATCTGAAAATGGGGCTAATACTAGTATCAGTAGATGAGTGTGAGGATTAAATGTGTGAGCAAAATATGCATAAAGCCCTTATTGCAGAGCCAGACACCTTGTAAGTGCTCCAAGAGTAGGTAGTAGGCACTTTTAGTGAGTTTTGTTTGTGTATTTTACCAATTTCTGGACACATTTTACTCTCCACTTCCATTGGTGTGCTAGTCGCCCTTCCTGCCCAAGAGGTTTGTAGCCTAATCCTTGAAAGCTGTGAATATGTTGTTACAGGCAAAGAGTAATTAAGGCTGCAGGTGAAATCACTGTAAGATTGCTGGTCAGCTGACAGTATCATGGAGTATCCAGGTGGGCCCAATGTAATAATCACAAGGGCCGTCAGAAATGGAAAAGGGAGGCAGAAGAAAAGGTCAGAGTGAGACAATGTGAGGACTCAACGTTCCTGTTGCTGACTTTGAAGTGGGAAGAAAGGGGCTGTATGGCACGGCCTGCAGGTGGTCTGGAGAAGCTGGGAAAGCCAAAGAAGGAATGCTTCCCCGGAGTCTTCAGAGGGAGCGCAATCCTGCCAACACCTTGGTCTTAGCTCAAGAATGCCATTTCAAACCTATGACCTTCAGAGCAGTAAGATAAATTTGTGTTGTTTTAAGCCACTAGGTTTGTGGCCATGTGTGACAGCAGCAGTAGGAAACTACCACACATCTCACTCTGTCTGCTGTTTAGAGAGCTGCCTGAAGGCCAGGTTCTTACGTGCTAGCCCCCAAATGTTCTGCACGTGCTCACTGAGCTCCTGCTAAGTACATAGCCTTGTTCTAGGATCTTGGGGAGAATGGAAAGAATGCAAGACTCTGTCTGATAGCACTATGTATTTGGAAGAAAAATACCCAGGTACATGTGAAATTTATGATACAAACTAGTTGAAGATCTATAGGAAAGAAAGAAGCATTCACTATGGTCTGTGTTTGAAGGGCTGGCTATGTTCTGGATATTTCACAGACCTGGCATTCAGGTGTAGGTGTAAGAGAATTATGTATGCTTCATGATGCACATATGAAGGAATGTGGCTGGTTTGACTTTCTGCATTTCCAATCTGTAGAGACAGACAATGGGGTAGAAGTGAAGAACTGTCCTAACTCCATTGTTTCCTAGGTGACAACTCTAAGGTATGTTACTTTATACTCTTCATCCACAAAATGTGTCATGATTGTACTTGGAGGTATTTTAAAAGGAGTAAGCAAAACATGGCCCATGAAAGTAATTTATAAACTATAAAGAATATGGAAAAATATATTTTTTTCTTCTCGTGTCTTTTGTACAAGTCGGTAGCCTATATCTAACTGGCATCCTCAATTGTTAGGCATCAAAGCTAATTCAGGCAACCCCTGGCTTCATGCAGAGACAGTCAGATAAAGACTTAGAGGTGCTTTTGGAAAATTGCTAATTGCAAATGAATGGCTCCTCTTCTATTCCCAGGTATCTCTGCAAACATCAGAATGGGGCAGCTTCTAGAAGAGCACTTTGGGGAAGAAGCAACCAATTGCTCCACGTATGGTGGGGAAGTGCAGGACTTCCCTGACTCTAAGTAGAAAAGACTGACTTTATGAAGGCTGGCACTTCAGGACAGAACTCACTGTACATGAAAAGCTCTCTTAGGGTACAAGGATGTATTGGGTATTGGAGTCTTAGGGTTGTTCTTGACCAGCAAGTACAGATAAGTCTCCAGGGACTGGACTCCAAGGCAGTGTCTTGTCTGATGGCTATTTTCATTTCTTCTCTGATCTGACACCATACAGCTCTATAGTCCAGCAGAGACCTTCGCAGAGGTCCCAGCCCACTCTACAAGGTCATCATGAGGAGCAAAAGAGCTTTGCAAACTGAAAAACAGTGTTTCTCAAAATGTGATTCTGGGGCAGCAGCAGCATCACCTGTGAAAAATATACTCTTGTCCTGGCCAGGTAGCTCAGTTGGTTAGAGCATCATCCTGATATACCACGGTTGTAGGTTCGGTTTCTAATCAGGGCACATACAAGGATCAACCGATGAATACATAAATAAGTGACACAATAAATTGATGTCTCTCTCTCTCTCTCTCTCTCTCTCTCTCTCTCTCTCTGTGTCTCTGTTTTCCTCTCTCTAAAATAAATAAATAAATAAATAAAAATTAAAATGCACTCTTGGCCTCCACCCCACATCAGAAATTCTTGGGATGGGACCCAGCACTCTGTTTCAACAAGCCCTCCAGAAGATTCTGGTTTTAGAACCACTGATGTCCAGTTATAACATTACTTCTTTTCCAAAGGGTTTCCTGGAATCTCTACTTACCCACCTTGGAATGTATGACTCCTCTGGGCTTCCAGTTAAGAGAACCAACGGTCCCAGTTTGCCTGAGATTGTTCCAGTTATACCACTGAAAGTTTCATATTCCCCAAACCCCTTGGTTTCAGGCCAGGCAGGATAGTTGGTCTCCCTAGTAAAGACTTCATTAATGTTGTGTGGCTCTAGCTCAGCAGCTCTTTCCTGCTGGCCCGCCTTTTACTTGGCACCAAAGCCCCAGTTCAGACCTTTACCAAGCCTGTTCTTGCCTATTGAGAAATCTTCAATCAGTGGAAGGCAAGGACCATGGGCTTAGCGTAATGCACAACTGGCTCGGTATTGGCTCCCATCCATCCATTTGTTCATCTTTGTCTACACTCATACAGCACTTACTGGGCAAGATGTTAAGGATACAGAGCTTGATGCAGAGCTTGGCAATTTACTTAACCAGCAGTGTCTAAGAGCTTTTCCCTCTGCAGTTAAAATGAAAATCCTAGCAATTTCTTTCACAATAATCCAGCTCTGATTATGTCACTCTACAACTCAAAGACCTCCGAGGGCTCTCATGTATGTACCTGAGTGCCTGCTCCTCAGCCTGCATTGATGGTCCTCCCTGTGCTTCATGCACACACTATAAACTCAGTGATCCCTAAGTGCTCCTCCAATTTCTGCCTCGTCCCCCTGGACCACATCTTGTGCCTCACTGTTCCTGTGACAACTTTCACAAAGTATTTCTGTGGCTCCAAGAAGTTCTTCTTGATTTCCCTAATTGAATGGAACATGGCCCTTACTCTATTCTGTCTTGTATTTTTTTCATGTTTTTGGGGAATGTGTTATCCTAAGATCGCTGAGGGCATGGCAGAGAGTAGGGGCTATATACAATCCTCTGAGTGACAAACACATGAAGCCATCATTGCGATGAAAATGCAGTGACAGAAATGCGTACAGGGCCCTCGGGGCATAAGGACACCAGATCAACTTTGAGGAGCCTGGAAGACTCGTAGGAGATGAGGACGCCCAAGACTGGGTAGAATTTTCCAGCTGAACAGCATTAAGGTTCATTCTAGTTCTGGTATCGTATGGTTAAGATATTTCACCTGTTCGTGGCTACAGTCGTGGGCTGGGCCACGTTCTAAGTAAGGCAGAAGTCGGGAAGTGAGAAGCAGTGAGACAGGCAAAGTGTGAGAGACCCTGCAGCCAGAACGTGTGTCCTCTGAGTCTGAAAGGGGCAGGGCTCTTCCGTTCCAGCCCAGCATTTCCTGGAAGGAATGTGTGCCTGTGATGTCAGGTTATCCAATTTTGTAATGGGAGCTAGAACTTCTAATTTTTAGGTAAAAGCTACTGATTTTTAAATGGTGGCTTCTCATTCACCTTGCCAGCTGCTCAGATGGGCTTGAAGCAGCCATGGACCCTAGTCAGTGAGTTCAACTCCCCCGTCGGTCTTTGCAGGCCCAGGCTCAGTGGTTTCCAGCGATGTCCTTCTCCACCCACACATCTGCCCCTGTGCCTCCAGCATCTACCTCACTGACATTGATTATGGGGATTGGTGTAGTTCTTCATGGGGCCCCAGAAGGATTCACTCAGAGACCACAAGAACTGGGGAAGTACAGTGAATGTCATAGCCATGGGACTGTGAGTATCCAGATTTTTCTTACCACTTGTGATGTGATAATGATAGATTTATTTCTTGCTTGTGGCAAACTATATGACTGTGACCCTGGTGGATGTATAAGTCATAAGTACACTTAATTTTAATATATGAATTTTGAGATAAAGAGTATGTTAGGAGAATCATTTTCCAAGCAACACCGTGTATTAAAAGGTGGTAATATTAGGTTGGCAAAAAAGTTTGTTTAGTTTTTTTCATACTACAGCTCTAGTAGTGCTTAGTTGTCTTTAACTTAATTTGAAAGTTTTGTTAAATTGTACTGTGATAGCTGTCATATCAGTGTGCATTTAAAAAAACATCAAAATTGGTGAATTTTTGTGCAGCCATTTTAATATTGAAGATAGAAGAAGATATGCAATATTTTTGGTGTATTATGCTTTATTATTTTAAGAAAGGTAAGAACACAACTGAAACACAAAAAAAGATTTGTGCGGTGTATGGAGAAGCTGCTTTGACTGATGGAACGTGTCAAAAGTGGTTTGTGAAGTTTCTTGGTACTGCTGACATTTTGGCCAAATCTTTGCTGGGGGGCTGTCTTGTGCTAAATCTCTTTTCTTAGCAGCACCCGGGCCTCTACCCCCCAGGAGCCAATAGCAAGAGAGAGCCAACATACTCAAAATATCCAATCAAAACGGAAAATGTGTCTTTTATTTTATGGAAAAAACCATACAGACTTTTTAGCCAACCCAAAATTACTCAAAGGTAGAGAGTTATTACTAAGATAAAATTTCTCAAGTTTTTACCTTTAATTTTGCTTTGTTTTTAAAGTGACATTTTTTGAGAATTAAAAATTGCTCTTTGTGCACCCTGGGTACACAAACACTAACAAACTTGCACTTGTGTATGAAGGTGTTGCTGGGTCTGTTTATCTGAGATTGTTTTTTACTCTCTCTCTCTCTCTGATTGGCTTGTCTTGTGAACCAAGGAAACACTCAACACCTTATCTACCTTAAGTGATTACAATGACTTCATAATAGAAATCGTATGATTTTCACCTTGATGGATGCAAATATTAATTAATGCAATTTGTGAGAGGTTTGACAATTTTTTGTTAGAGAATGTTACCAAAGGATGTTTATCTCAATGAAAATTTAAGACTATGCTCATTGAAATATCAGTCAGAAGCCATGGAAGCCTTATGAAGACAAAAGAGTTGCTTTAAATTCTGGTCTGTTTATTTTTCTCTGTTACATAAATTGCTTCTCCACAGAGAATGGTACTGACAAAAAAAAAAACAAAGTAAAAAAAGAAGTGAAAGTAGGTCAAGAAGTACTATGGAAATTAATAAAAGCACAGAGTGCTCTTCTTAATAGAGGGTATCCTCTGTGTGTCTAGGATGTTCAAAAGTGAGTGAAGCCAGTGTTGTATAAAATGCTCCCATGCTGCATTTAACTTCATGGGGATTTCTGCATAGCAAATATTTTCTGATTATTTTAGTGAAATTGCCACTCATGTAACAGTTTTTTTTTTTAATTTGTTCACAAAAATATTTTTATATACAGGGGTCTGGCACAAATAATGCTCCCTTTTCATTACAAAATATTTTACTTAAAAATCATAAGCATTGTAATTCTCATGTAACAGTTTTTAACTAGTTAATTCCCGGTTAGAAGACAAATGCAGTTTATATTGAAGGACGGGGCTTGCGGGGAGGGGAACCAAACTAGCTGTGAGCCATATTTCCTTCTCTCTAGTTTTGAAAGATTTTTCAGATTTTTAAGAAAAGAGAATTAGCATAAAGTAAGTATTTCCTGGGCATCTCTTAAGGCTGAAAACTGAAGAAAATTGCAATAATGGCCCCTGTGTTTGGCTTCCTTCCTCCCTAACTGAAAACTCTTCCATATGTTTGCTGTCTTTCCTCTCCTCACCCCCAACTCGTCTTTTTTGGGTTTCTGGGATGGCTGATCTGTCTTCCTGTTCCTCTGTTCCGGCCGCTATTGTTGGTGAAGAGCAGGCTGTCCACAGGAATCCTCTCTGACCGAAGCAGAATATTGCTCCTGGTTGGGATACTGTGTCCTCGTGTCAGCGACCGGAACACTGAGAATTTGAGGGGTTCAAATCATTTTGTCATTCACATCCTAGGGCTCAAATTTCTCTTCAGATTTCAAAGGAGTCAAGAAAGAAAAAAGAAAAAGAAACTAGTTCTTTGTGGGCAACAGCAAATGTGGCTCCATGCAAGAGAGAGGAGACAGCACCAGACACATTCAGGGCCAGACCTCTGCAGGGCTGCTAATTACCGTTGGCACTAATGCACTGACTGCTGCTTTTTGGGGCTTAGAAAAATGGACATGCCAGTTGGGCAACGGCTCAGACTTAGTCGGGTACAGGGAGTTGACCATGCCTGAGCACCTGGCTCAAATTAGAGCTTGTTAAGGGGCATCTGGGAACCACATTGAATGGACTTGCCTCATTCCAGGAATGATTTAATGCTGAGACCTACTTGAGCTTCTTACTTCACCCAGAATCAGGACATGCATTAGAATTTAAAGCCCTGTCATACTCACTCTATAAGCTCCTTTGTGAGGGCAAAGACCATTTCTAAAACTCCACATTCCCAGTGAATTCCAGACTCAAGTTTAATCGTACGTCTAAAAGAAAACTGTTGAAATGCTATACTCCAGTATTTGTATCTATTGCCTATTAACTTTTCTAGTTGGTTGATTTTTTTCCTTCTCTCCATTGTGTTTATCTTTGCCGTTAGATTTGGTGTTCTCCTTCCTCTTTTTAAAGTTGTTCTTCAGGAGTGATTTGAGTCAGTCATTTCTACCTTAGTGAAAATTAGAGCACATACAGCACTTCTCCCAGATGTTTATATTTATCCATAAGAATAAGTTAAACATGCAGGGGTGAATTTTAATGAAAAGAGGGTCTTACATTCAAACAGGATTGATGTGAACTTGAATGAGTTGTAAACATTTCAGTCCTCTGTCCCATCCATTCTCAGTTAGGGGGCTGACATCTTCTTCCCTTGCTGGAATAGCTGTGAGTGGACAATTATTAGCATGATGGTTGCCCTGCTGTTTCCAGCTCACCACTTAGAATTCTATGGTATTTCCCACTTCCCACCATAGGAAACCTTTCCTCTGCAATGTACAAGTTAGGTAAGTTAATTTCTTCAAAAGCACAGAATAAAACTTACAGTGGTCTGAAGGTCAGGGAGCTTAGGATTCCTAAATCTCTGCTCTTGCTTTTATAGCGCTTGGGTTGCTATGGTGATGGGAGGAGAGGGATTAGGAAAAGATGAGGAGATGCATAAAACTTCTGTGAATGTTTCCCTCCTCTGAGTCCTGCCTGGACCCAAATATTCTTTGATTATCATTTGTTATAAAAGGTAGTCAGCGAACACACTTGGATTCTTTTTCTTATCATTTCTGTCTTCTCTGTGCTACCCTGCTGCCAGAGGGTGGTGCTCATATGGTTTGCATTTTAAGGCTTATTTTAAAGTATAAAATGAAAGAATATTAGAATTTCAAGCCTCCTCAAGTGTGTGGACAATTTTGGTAAGGGACACAGAGGAGTATGCTTGAAGTTGCACTGTATCATGGGTGAGGTAGGCCTGGATGCTCCACCCTCACTACTTGTAGCAAGAAGGAAGAGTGGCACAATGCATCTTTCCTTGTCATCTTCTATTATGTGCAGAAATAAAGCCTTTTTGAAATACTCTTCTCTGACTGACTAAGCACTCTCAGTTGAGGGCCTCATATCTCTTATGTAGAGAGATGGCCAGAACCCCCAGTCACCAGCCTTTTGACTGTTAATAGACACTCCAGGTTCACAATAGAAACTCTAAATAAATGCACATGTTTTGTATCTAGAAGTATTTGGCCCCAGAGGCCTCCATGGAGTCCCTGACCCTAGAGAGCTGGGGGCCTCAAGGTCTATGGCTCAAGTCTGTCCATTAGAACCTCATACTGGTGTTGGTCCTTCAGGTCTTACTAGTCAGAAAGCAAGAAAAGGCAGGAAATGATAGAAACAAGAGCAAGAGAGAGCAGTCTTCTCCCTAAAGTCTAGAGCATGTGGCCTCTGCCATCCACTTCATGGGTCCTGATTCATGAAGCCCACCTTGGACCCACAGGGCTCTCTGCAGGGGAGAGTGGGAGGGAAGTATCTTCTTCATGAGTTGGGAGAGGTCTGGTTCATCTCATCATAGAAACTATGTGAAAGGGGACAGAGAGACCAAGGTGAGGGAGACTGACCCACCTTACTGCTTCATCTCAGAGCTGCTTCTGGACCAGGCAGTTTCACAAATCCTGATGCCCACGTGGTTCAGGCAAGTAATGTGAACATGGGGAAGTAACCGGGTAGGGGCTGGGGGAACTGGATGGCACAGTGGGAACAGGTACTCATTACCAGCTGGTGGTGGCCATGAGAAAGGACATTGTCAGATATCCCAAATTTTTAATGAAGTTAGAAGTTCAGATTTTTATGTGGACCTAGAATGCTAGCTCATTTAAAAAATACAAAACCAGGGACTTCCGGCCAAGATGGAGGCGTAGGCGGACACACTGTGCCTCCTCTCACAACCAAAATTAAGGACAAAAAATATTTAGAAACAAGAAAACAACCAGAACTTATAGAAAATTGAACTGTGCGGAAGTCCAACAACCATTCATCCAGACCGGTAAGAGGGGCGGAGTTGCGGTAGGAAAAAGTGGAGGTGCGGACCCAGGAACGCAAGTAGCAGCGGCTCGCAGTTCCCAGGTGCACAGGCGGTGACTGGCGGTCCTCGGGCACCCAGGCGGCAGCTGGCGGACCCCGGGCACAGGGGGGCAACTGTGCAGACCCAGTGAGGACGCACAAGGCAGCTGGCTGACCAGGGGTTCCACATTCTCGCGTGCAGACGGTCCAGGCAGAGGGGAAGTGGCGGAAGGGACTGAATCCAGGAGAGAGCGGAGCAGGCGCCATTGTTCCCTCTCAGACCCTGCCCCCACATACAGCGTCACAACCCAGAGACTGGGCTGCCCCGCACTGGGGAGCGCCTGAGGCTCCACTCCTCACTACGTAACAGCACGCGTGCGCATGCGCAGATAATCCAGGCGAAGGGGAAGCAGCGGAAGGGACCGGAGTCCAGAAGAGAGTAGAACAGGTGCCATTCTTCCCTCTCGGACCCCGCACCCACCTAGAGTGTCACAACCCAGCGACTGGGCTGCCTCGCCCTGAGGAACACCTAAGGCTCCACCCCTCATATGTAATAGCTGTGACCAGACTAAAACCAAAACAAAACAAAACCAAAAACCCCACCAAAAATGGCTCAAACCAGAGAAAAAATGAAAACCCCAGAGTCAATTCCTCTAAGCAACGAAGAGATAGCCAACCTATCAGATGCACAGTTCAAAGCACTGGTCATCAAAATGCTCACAGAATTGGTTGATTTTGCTCATAAATTAGATGAGAAAATGCAGGCTACAATTCGTGAAATGAAGGAAGACCCATGGGGAACCGATAGAGATGGAAGGAAAACTGGGACTCAAATCAAAACTGGGACTCAAATCAATGGAGTGGACCAGAAGGAAGAAATTAACAACCAAACAGAAAACAAGGAAGAAACAAGAATTCAAAAAAATGAGGAGAGGCTTAGGAACTTCCGGGACATTGTTAAACGTCCCAACATCCGAATTATAGGGGTCCCAGAAGGGGAAGAAGAGCAACAAGTAGAAAACTTATTTGAACAAATAATAAAGGAGAACTTCCCCAATATGGCAAAGGAAATAGACTACCAGGACGTCCAGGAACCTCAGAGAGTCCCAAAGAAGTTGGGCCCAAGGAGGAACATATCAAAGCACATTGTAATTACATTAGCCAAGATTAAAATGAAGCAGAGAATTCTAGAAGCAGCAAGGGATAAGGGGACAGTTACCTACAAAAGAGTTCCCATCAGACTGTCAGCTGATTTCTCAAAAGAGACCTTCCAGGCAAGAAGGGGCTGGAAAGAAATATTTGAAATCTTGAAAAGCAGGGACCTACATCCAAAATTGCTCTTTTCAGCAAAGCTGTCATTTAGAATGGATGGACAGATAAAGCTCATCTCAGATAAGGTCAAGTTCAAGGAGTTCATCATCACCAAGCTCTTATTATATGAAATGTTAAAGGGACTTATCTAAGAAAAAGATAAAAAATATGACAATGAAAAGACAGCAAACTCACAGCTATTAAGAACCACACCTAAAACAAAAGCAAACTAAGCAAACAGCTAGAACAGGAACAGAACCACAGAAATGGAGATCATATGGAGGGTTAGCAACAGGGGCGTGGGAGGAGGAGTGGGGGGAAGGTACAGAGAATGAGTAGCATAGATAGTGGGTAGAAAATAGACAGGGGCAGGGTAAGAATAGTATGGGAAATGTAGAAGTTAAAGAACTTATGACACAAGGACATGAACTAAAGAGGGGAACTGGGGTGGGAGAGGGTGTGCAGGGTGGGGGGAATGATGGGGGAGAAACGGGACAACTGTAATAGCATAATCAATAAAATATATTTAAAAAAAATAAAAAATACAAAACCAAAACCAAAACCAAAACTTCTATCAAATGTAGCCCGTGGCTGGCCAGTTACCAATCTTTGCCCTGAGCCTTAGCCATTAAAGACACGTTTTCCAACATTGATCATAAGAAGTGTGATATGAAAATATGTTCAGTTGATGGTCGCCAGAGGGGAGAGGGGTAGGGAGATGGGTGGAAAGGGGGAAGGGAGTTAAGAGGTACAAACTTTTAGTTTTAAAATAAGTCATGGGAATGTAATGTATAGCATAGGGAACATACTCAGTATCCTAATAACTGTGTCCAGTGGCAGATGGGTACTAGACTTGTGCTGATCACATCCTAAGGTATATGAATATTGAATTACTATGTTGCACACCTGAACTCATACCATTCTACATGCCAACTATAATTTTAAAATGTTTTTTTAAAAGTATATTTTGGAAATTCAAGATAGAGTGACTCGCTAACACGTAAAGGCCTTCACACAGTGGCTTATATTTTAGGACACCCAAATATAACTAAAGAAGAGGACAGGCTCAAAAGAACCGAGCCATTTCCTCCTACCTTTGCTGCTAATTCTGTGCTCCAAGCTGCCACCAGCATCTCTTGCTGGGATCACTGCACTAACCTCCTAAGTCATCTTCCTGTGTCTGTCATTGCTCTTTATCTCAATACTGCAGCCGGAGAGATCTTTTTAAAACATGTCACATCATGCTCTTCCTCTGCTTAAACTGCAGCAATGGCTCACATTTCATTCAAACCCAAGGCCAAACCCGAACTTGCATTGGCCTATAATAGGGTCCTTGATGTTCTGGCCCATTCTTCTCATGTTCTATTCCTCTCCTCCTTGCTCTTTCTGCTCCTGCGCCTGTCAGCTTCGAACTTCTGCACTGGCTGTTCTCACTGCATCAGATAATCTTCCCCCTAGTATCCGTATGCTCTCTTTACTGAAGAAGCCTTCCTGACTACTCGATTTAAAATTGTCACTCAAGTCCACCCCTGGCACTCCCTATCCCCTTTACCCTACTTTAGTTTTCTTTCTATGGATAGTACATGTCCCTCCCAACATAATATATAGTTTATTTATGTGTATTGTTTATTGATTATCTCTTCCCACTGGAGTGTAAGCTCCATAAGGGCAAAATTTGTGTCTGTTTTGTTCACAGATATATCTCTAGTACATAGCCAAGTATGTGCACAAGGTACAGTGGGAACACTGACCATGTCTTTGTTGTGAATGAATGAATGAATGAATGAATGAATTCATTACACACCAAAGCCTATCTCTGCACAAACCCTTGTGCTGTAGCAGGGTGTAATGCTATAAGAACAATGGGTGCAACCTGAAGCCTGAGAGTGGCCGGGCTGAATCTGGAGATTCGGAGGCGCTTTAATGTGTCACATGAGTGTTTAATGTGCCAACAGAGCAACAGGCTCCTTGAGTTTTGCTCTCATGAAGGTGCTGCAGGAGAATACACCCTGGAAACCTTGCACAAGCTTCATAACCCTGTGCTTCCACTGCTTCTTTGAAATCTGGTCTAGAATGACATCTCCTTGGCAAAAACTCAGTCCCCACAGACCTGACTAATGTTGCGTTAAGACCTTAAGGTAGTGAAACCATTTCTCCCAGGAGCTCAGAGTGAGCTCTGGCAGAAAGACAGGCAATCCATCGTTGTGCACTAGCAATTGGCCTCTCCTCAACATCTGTTCCCTTCGTTTTTCCTGTTACCACACACATGCCAATTAATTTTTAAGTCCATTAACACTTCCTGCCACACTGCCCACCCTCCTTGCTCTGTTCTTGACCTTCCTTCAGACCTTCTCTCAGGGGAGGGAACATTCCCAAGGCATGATCCCAAGTGAAGTTTACTGAGAGAATTGATGTTTCACTGGAGTCTCGTTGTAGTCTCAGCCCGCTACACACTTTTAAAATGAAAACAACGTAAGACAATCCATAGTTTACAGGCAAAATTTTTAACTTGAAAACATGAATTGCTAACCATAGCCGGGAGGTCCGAATCCTGGCTAAAACTCCCCTCCCAACACCTCCCCAGTCTAGTCCCATCTAGAGAAAGCCTGGGATTGATTACTTGGGGAAATGGCCAAGAAGCCAGCCAGAGGATAAAAATCTTGGAAAAGGAGTTTGCAGGGAACTGTCCTGTGGGAACTATGGACAGTCCTTAGTTACATTGACAGATGGGGCTGGAGAGGACAGCTTTCAGCCTCTGGAGCTCCTGAGAGTTGAACCAGATTGAATCACTTTAGTGGCCTAGTGGGAGGGGAGGTCTAGAGCTTCAGGGTTGGCCTGGGTGGGGTCTTTCAGTTGGGCTGGTTTCACATTCTCTCCGGTTTTGGTCACATTTAATCCTCCCTCCAGGCCTTTGCTTACTTCTTGCTCCCACCTCCTAATCCAATTCCATCCATCTTAAAGGCCAGCCTTGTCCTTTTTTTGTGAGCCCTTCCTTACTGCTACGACAACAAATCCAGCATCTGGAAGTTGCCTTGAATCCCTAGTCCCCTTGCCACTCGAGTCAACATTCCATTGCTTTGAGTTATTTCATTGATTGTTTCTCCTACTACCTTACCAAATCATATTCTCCATGATTCAACGCTGTTACAATGACGTGATAATGGTGAGGATCTCAGGTCCAGACTAACCAGGGTAGCATGATGTGACACAAAGGAGCTGGGGTGTAGCTCCCATGTGGAGACTAATGCTATCCACATTAGAGGTGTGTATTCTAAGGGGTTCCCCCCTTGATCCACTCAGTTAAGGGAAGACAGTATTAGAACTTCTATTTCCTTTCAAGATTTTCTGTTGAATGTGCTATTTCACATATGTATTAATTTAGTGTAGTAGTATAAGTGTGCATAATTGATAAGTATGTTACACGTAAACTGGAGGGAATAGGTCAAAATTATTTCAGATGTGGGGTGTACAGTTTAAAAATCTTTAAGAATACTGGCATAGCAGTCCAAGCAGAAAAATAAACATTTTGGTCTGTCTACATATTCCTCAATAGAATGAAAAAAAAAAAAAAGACAATCTGACTTTTAAAGGCAACAGCCTAATTATCTATTACAGAGTATAACCCTAAACCATTGTCATTTCTTGCTCTGACAAGTGCTGTGATGTTTGAGAAATCTTCGCCTTTAAAACTGTTTGGTTCTGAGATTCCAAAATATACCAGTTTATTAATGTTTATGAATTATGGGACCAGGAACAGTGAGCCTTAGTCTCTGGATAAGGGTAGTCAATCAATAAGTTGAAACTAGATGGATCCTCTCAAGTCTTTAATTGCTAAATGCTGCTTTCTGGCTGCAAGGATGAGGATGAAGGAGAGAGAACTGAGTGACTCCCATGAGACAGGCCCCAGAGATTGATCCAAGAAATGCTACAAATTCGATGTAATCTAATGGTGCAGTAAAGGATTAAGCAGCAGGCCAGGGTTGTTCAAATCCTTGATATTCCTGAGAAAGGACTGGCCCTTGACTGGCTCCTGAGAGATAACTTACTCATCCTTGACATATCCTGCTTCATAAGAATGGCTTCAAACGCCTGGGGCCTTGGGCCGTCCCAGACACGTGATTGATGTGGGGAACCTTGGGCCAGTCTGTGTCTGTTTGACCTTGGCAGGGCAGGAGACTGAGTAATTACAGTCAGCCACACAGATACTCCATGCCTACATGATCAACCTTCATGGAAACACTGGGAAACTAAGCAATGCTCTGTACCTGCTGTCGCACATCACTGCCGAGAACATTAGCACTTTCAGCCGAGTCTGCTAAGAGAGGGTAAATGGAACTTTGTGCCTCGTATTCCTAGAATATGCCCCATATTCCTTTTGCTGATTTTAATGTTAATTTGTTCACTGTAGTAAACTATAAATGAAAGTAAAACAGCTTTTCTAAGTTCTTTGGGTCCTGTTAGGGAATCACTGAACCTGAGAGGCTGTCTTGAGAACTCTAGCACAGCGATGAGCATATCCATGATGTAGACATAATCTATCATGTGGTGTGATTGCACGGATGAGGAACATGAGACTCAGAGAGGTGAAGTGACTTGCCCAAGGTTGCACAGCTGGGAAATTACAGAGCCAAAGGTCCAAATTCAAGACTGGTATGAAAACTTGTACTCAGATATCTTGCAATGAAATACCAGCTCTGCCACTTACCACAAAGCTCTGCCAGCTTTGCCACAAAGCTGTGACTTTGTCCAAAATATTTAACATTTCTGTGCCTTCACACGGTTCCTCTATAAAGCAGGGATAATTCAGAGTCTCAAATGTTGTTGCAGTTGTGAGGATATAATGAGACAGTGCAGGTACAGATATTTAGAAGAGTGACAGGCATGTGGTAAACAGCAGTCACTAATTTATGTAATTGTGATGAAAGCAGTATTTGAGACTAGATGTATTCTAAACTGAAGACACGGGCCACGAGCTGTATAGTCGTGTGTGCGTGTGTATGTGTATTCATGTGTGCACATGCACATGTGTGTTCACGGCAGCTCTTTCCAAATCTCATCCCCGCCGCTCCTTGCACAGACATTTCCTTCATGTGTTGTTGATCTGGATCAACCCAATTTAACTGAGAAAACTAGATTCTGCGCTTTTTCTGTCTTCTGTTGGGTGTAACTTCTATTGCTGATGGCAGCCACCTTTGCCCTGGGTCGAAGTGGATGCTGATGGCAGAGTCAAGAAACAGAAAGAATCTCAGTTCTGCATGACGTCCTTGAGCTGCTTCAGCAGCTCTGCCCTACTTTTTACATTTCCAGTTACAAGAGTTAGCGCATTTTGTTACTGTTTAGTCTCTCTGGGTTAGAGATTTTTTTGTTTGTTTGTAATTTACAACCAAAATTATCTTAACTAATACATCTTAATTCCTTTAGTTGATTTTCAACTTTGTTACTCTGTCTTGGAAAGTCTAAAAACAAAGAAACTCCTCTTCCCTTTAGTAAACTAGGAGTCTTCAGTTGTATGCAAGGGAAAACCAGTTCAAACTGACTAGACCACCAAGAAAGAGGTTAGACTGGCTCACGTAACAGAAAGCTCCTTAGGCAGAGTGAGCTTTCTGTGTGGTTTGACAAGAACTCTGGTTCCATTTCTCTGTGTTTTTTCAGCTCCATCTTTTTCTCTTTGTCAGCTTCACCTTTAAGCTGGCCTTGTATGATAACTAAGTGGCTAGTTCTGCTGTTGTCCTTCTGGTAGCCGTTTTTCTACCTCCTGGCATCTCCACACTAAGTGGGTCCCTACTTTTGTTTTGTGTGTAACAGTGATTCCCTGATCTCAGGGAAGGTGGGTCCTCAGTCTGGTTAGAAGTAGGTGTGTAACCCAGTCCTGTTTCGAAGGTGTCTGAGAATGACCTTTGTCATACCTGATGGATGAAAGGCATAGAAAGAGAAATAGTGCTGTCCTCTGCCCCAATGCTGAATAGGAATTCTGAACATGAAGCTGCTGCAGTAATGATGTCCAAGTGTGAACCACAGAGATGTTGCCTCAAAACCACTGAACTGATGTCAGCAAACTCTCATCTCTGATCTTCCTGTTCTTAAACAATAATGAACACTGTAATCAGGTGTTTTGGTTACTTTTAGCTGAATGCATTCCTGACTAATGCAGACTAACAGCATCAACCAGGGTTACATGCTTCCTTGTTTATATCCAAGGAGACAGAACCTACTACTAACTATACCCACTTAATGAAAGTCCTGAACTTCCCTCTGATTGGACCCTCTGTGTCCCAGTCACTGTGGCACTGGAGACGATCTACTCCTGACTGCCTTGATCCAACACAGAGTCTATCTTGTCCGAGCCAAAAGCTGTGGTGTGTGACCATTTGGGGAAAACAACCACACTGTTCATCACACATCAGATCACACAGATAAGTGGGAATGAGCACTGTGGTGGCCATGGAGGTGTGCCGCTCAGATGTCGCTTCTGAGATGTCAAAAGGTCAAAAGACCTTTCTGTGAAGCTTGTATGCAGATGAAAGCCTCTAGCTGTTGCACCTGTGGACCCACCATGGTGTTCGTGCAGGAGTGTGAAATCCAGGCCATTCCTACTCCCTGTGGCTCTTCTCCACTGTCATCTTTGCTCTCGAGCTCTTCATTGGTCAGTCTGAGCCTGTGACAGAACAACACTATACTTAGAGGCTGCTTCTAATGGGTGCTCTGTCCCTCTCCCCTTTGATAGGAGTCAGACCTGTATGTTGGTCTACCGACATCCCCAACCCCATCCCTGCACAGGCATGCACACACCTACTCCTGCTCCTTCTTTCCTTTACTCTTGATGGGCATTTCCCCAATGAGTTGCTTGCATATCTACGTCTTTCTTTGCATCTGTTCCTCACAGGCCCAAACTGACATAAGCATCTAAAGGCTGGTTGAGAGCTGCACACATTTGAGCACATAATTGCCCTGAGAGTGAGTGCCTCTCCCAGTGAGGTTACCCTGGGGACCTCATTTGCCGTCCCAGTCCCAGTCCTGTGACATAGTAATATTTTAGGGTTTGTAGGTTATGTAGTCTCTGTCACAGCTACTTAACTTTATCACCATAGAGCAAAAGCAACCATAGGCATGTAAACAAATGGACATAACTCTGTTCTGATAAAGCCTTATTTATTCAAACAGGCAGCATCCCAATTGGGTCTAGGGGCCACAGTTTGCTGACCCCTGATATAGAGGATTACTTGGAGGTAAAGGGAAAATAAAGAGTCAATTAAAATAGCTCATATGAGCCCTGACTGGTGTGGTTCAGCAGATTGAACATCATGCTGCAAAGCAAAAGGTCACTGGTTTCATTCACGGTCAAGGCTCATGCCTGGGCTGCGGGGTTGATCTCTGGGATCGGGGTGCCTATGAGACGTAACCAGTCTATGTGTCTGTCTCACACTGATGTTTCTCTCCCTCTCTTTTTTCCTACCTTCCCTTCTCTCTAAAAACAAATAAACAGCCCTTGCTGGTGTGACTCAATGGATTGAGCGCTGGCCTGTAAACCGAAAGGTCACCAATTCAATTCCCACTCAGGGCACATGCCTGGGTTGCAGGCCAGGTCCCCAGTGGGGGTGAGCGAGAGTCAACTGATGGACGTATCGCTTGCACATCGATGTTTCTCTTCCACTCTTTCTCCCACCCTTCCTCTCCCTCTAAAAACAAATAAACAAAATATTTTTTAAAAAAATGTTTTAAAAGCACATAAAGAAATAAAATTTAAAATAGTTCAGATGAGAAATAATGATGGGCTGACAATGGCAAATAAAACAAAGGGGAAAGCTTTAACTTTCTTCATTTTATAAAATTAATGCATGTTAATATTTAAAAAGTGAAATTTATAGAAAATACAAGGAAGAAAAAATCAGCCATGGCCATTTTTTTTTTCTGTGTGTATTTCCTTTCACTAATCTACTAATTTTCTGGTAATTTTCAATAACTTTCAATAATATTGCCAAATTATTTATAGTTATATATTATTTTTACTCAACATTATTATATCATTAGAATATCTCCATATCATAAAAAATCTTTAAAGAGTTATTTGTGATGGCTCTACAATATTTTATTGTATATTTTGTAATTTTATTATTCCTTAATTGATGTGTTTAAGATTGATTTCAATATCTCAACAGAAGGGAAACTTGAAGATTAACCTGATAAGACCTGTTTTCATTTTTTTAAAAATACAGTTTTGGGAGTTTTGGTCAAGATGGAGGCATACACAGATGCACTTCACTTCCTTGCACAACCACTCTCTTGTATAGAGAGAATTACAACTATATATCAAAACAGATAGGAACCAGAATCATCAGAAAACCAGGCTATTTAGAAATCTGACAACCAAGAATTTAAGGAAGCCACATTCATCCAGATGGGCAGGAGGGGTGGAGTTACAGAAGTGGGTGGAGAGGCACAGAGATGCGGTGAGGCATGGAGAGGTGGTGGCTAAGGTAGTGGATTGAGTGGTCCCACATTCACATGTGGTGGATAAAATTTGGGAAGGATACCTTGGGAGTGAGAGATCCCAGCCCCAGGCCAGACCTCACATCCCAGGGTTTCAGCACCAGGAAGATAAATCCCCGTAACTTCTGGCTGTGAAAACTAGGGAGGCTTGGGGTGGTAGAAGAACCTGCCAGATTTTGGGGAGAGTCTGTATAAACGCCAGGACAGACTTAGCAAGTATACAAACCCATCTACTCTGGGATTCACCACCAGGGCAACAGCTGGGAGGGTGCCAGTCACATACAGGAAGTGGGTGAAGAGACTGGACACGGGGCGAGTTCCAGGCAAACCTTCAGAAGCCAGGCAGTGGCATTGTCCCCTTTCTGAGCCCTTCCCCAAAGCAGAGCTACAAAGTGGTGAAACAGGTTGTCCCACCCTGACAATTAGTTAAGTCTCTGCCCCACATAATTTATAGATGCCTTTTCTAAGACAGGGAGTCAAAGCAGCTCTACCTAACACACAGAAACAAACACAAGGATGCTGCTGAATTGAGGAGACAAAGAAATATGGCCCAAATGAAAGAACAGAACAAAACTCAAGAAAAATAACTAAATGAAATGGAGATATGCAACCTGTCAGATGCAGAGTTCAAAACACTGGTGATCAGGATGCTCAAAAAACTCAGAGTATAGCAAAAACATGAGAGAAAAAATGAAGGTCACACTAAGTGAAATAAAGAAAAATCTACATGGAACAAACAGTGGAGAAGATGAAGCCAAGAATCAAATCAATAACTTGGAACACAAGGAAGGAATAAGCATTCAATCAGAACAGCAGGAAGGAAAAAGAATTTAAAAAAGTGAGGATAAGCTTAGGAACCTCTGGGACAACTTTAACCATCCCAACATCCAAATCATAGGGGTGCCAGAAGGAGAAGAGGAAAAGCAAGAAACTGAAAACTTATTTGAAAAATCAATGAAAGAAAATGTCCCTAATTTGGTGAAGGAAATAGACATGCAAGTCCAGGAAGCACAGAAAGTCCCAAACAAGATGGATGTGAAGATGCCCACTCTAAGACTCATAATTAAAATACCAAAGGTTAAAGATAAAGAACCTTAAAAGCAGCGATAGAAGAGAAGTTAGTTACCTACAGGGGAGTTACCGTAAGACTGTCAGCTGATTTCTCAGAAGAAACTTTGCAGGCGAGAAGGGACTGGCAAGAAGTATTCCAGGTGATGAAAAGCAAGGACTTACAACCTAGATTACTCTATTCAGCAAAGCTATCATTTAGAATGGAAGGGCAGTTGAAGTGTTTCCCAGACAAGGTAAAGCTAAAGAAGTTCATCATCACCGAGTCATTATTACATGAAATGTTAAAGGGAATTATTTAAGAAAAAGATCAGCCCTAGCTCTTGTGACTCAGCAGATTGAGTACTGGTCTGCGAACTGAAGAGTTGCTGGTTTGATTCAGGGCACACACCTGGGTTGCTGGTCTGGTCCCCAGTAGGGGGGGTGTGAGAGGCAACCACACATTGACATTAATCTCCTTCTCTCTCTCCTTCCCTTCTCCTCTGTCTAAAAATAAATTTTAAAAAATCTTTAAAAAAATGTAATTGATAGGTTCAAAATAGGAGGGTGTCAAGAATAGTATAGGAAATGGAGAAGCCAAAGAACTTATATGTGTGACCCATGGACATAACTAAGGGGAATAATGCTGGAGGAAAGGGGGGTACCAGGCAGAGCAAGGCAAAAGAGGAAAAATTGGGGCAAATGTAATAGCATAATCAATAAAATATATTTTGAAATATTAATATATCAAAAACCCTGAGAATTATGTAGCAAAAAGCTGAAAATTCCTTACCTTGTTTTAACTCAAAATTTCCCAGATATACTTACTCATTAAATCCTGTCTCCCTTTATTTTCACTAAAGACCTAACTCTAATAGTTCAAAACACAGACTTTGGAAAAAGCTCCTACGGAGTTTTTCCATCATGAAATGAAACTAGAAAGTACTGTCAGCTGAATGCAGTTCTATTAAAAGTACAAATGACTCAGTGGCTTTAATAGATAAACCTGGAATATAATCAGTGAATGTGAATGTAATACACTGATTTTGTTTTTATTATTTCTAAAGAACCTTTTATTGAAATTAGGGAGGGGATGAAAGTACATACAATAGAGATTATACATGGCCACTGAAGTGAGGCAAGAAAGGAATTTATTAATTCTGCTACAATGGCAATCTCAAAGTAAATGAAAGAGAACTCATCGGTTTAGGAATTATAGATGCCTGTGGTTAGAAAGGAATGATAGATGATGAGAATCGGTACAATAATTTCAGATGGAATGTAACCGCTGAATATTATTTATATTTTATAATATATATCAAGGGTATTGCAGTGTTAAAATTTCATCTCGAAATATAAATCTAAAGACATATTAGTCTGTACCTGTATTTCTCCCATCCAAGTACTAACCAGGCCCGACCCTGCTTATGTACCTGTATTTCTGAAATAGTGAAATCCTCATATGAAACTGGGACTCTGCACACTTGTCTGTTCATTGATACTCTTGTCATTTTGTGGAAACAGAAAATGGAAAGGACATTTTCTGTTTCTCAAAGAGTTCTGAGAAACTTTTTTCGTGAACTTATATTAGCAAGAAACAGTGGAATATTCTTTTATTGGGTATAGTGATTTCAGCAGCTGTAAAAGGAAAGTACTATCTTACAGCCACGCAAAAACTAAGTTTGCATTTCCCTACACAGGCAGGCCACACGAAACACCTTCATGCCACTACAAGAGAGCAAGCTCCAGGCTATACCCCATGTAAACAACTTTTCAGACTGTCTTGTTAGGAAGACAAGGGACGGGTGCTTATAAAGTCTGAATTAAATGTCATAAACCTTACGAACGGGACCAAAAGTTCATAATATCTGTACCTTAAAAACTAGTCACCTTTACTTTTGAAAGTTCAAAAGGAGTAATAAATAAAATTAGAGAATGACTTAGTCTTAATTCACATAGATATTATCCTCGACCAACATTACGGGACAGGAAATGATAAACAGGAAAACCTGTGCATGTTTTACAAATAATACACATTCAGAGTGATATGTATATACATATAGTTAACTGGTTTTGTTGTGTGGAGGCTAAAGAAATATTAATGCTTTCCTCCCACCTTCTAAATTCTTCTGGCTGGGCTAATAAATTAACAGAGACAGATTAACAGGATAAACTCAAGTTTTTAGTACATGTGCATGGGGAATTCACATAAGTGTGAACATTCCAAAGATAGTGAGGCAACGTTGGGTATGTAAGACATCTTTTGGAAAAAGTAGAAAGTGGGGGAACGGAATACCAGATTTCAGAAGTGAGAATGGGCGATTTACAGGTAGTTGAGGAGGCGGGGGAACGTAGGCAGCCGCATCCTTGCTGGCAGCTCAGAAACAATGGGGCACAGTGGGTGTGTAGCTGCCAGGCGCCTGCCTGAAGCCCCCTTATTTACCATACTTAGTTCTCGTTAGGCTGAGGTGACATTCTAAACTGTCCTGAAGCAGTTTTCTCTGTCTGAATCTCACAGCCAGGAAAAGGGGGAGGGCCATAGGTTCTTTCCGAGTTGTTTTTTCCTTAATAAACAGTTTAAAATCAATATCCTAAAAAGGCAGCTGCAGGGTGGCAAAACTTTGGTCCCTTCATTTGACACTTTAGCAAAATGTTTGTGCAAAAGGTTATTGTAATGCCCCCCATGTTACAATGTCGTAGCAGAAAACTCTCCGACGTGATCTCAACTGAGACTGGAATACTCAGTAATAGTTAAATCCACTGTAATATATTGTCTATTCCTTCTATTATCCTCACTAACTCATCACCTGACCTCGTCAAGACAAATTCTGAACCCGTTCACATTTTATTAGTGACCAATGGAACTTATCCCAGAGGTACAATGTCAGTTTAACATCTGAAAATTAACCAGTGTAACACTAATAAAGGACAAAAGCCATATATCATCTCAGCAGATGTGGAAAAAGCATTTGGTAAAACTGACCACCCGTTCATGACAAGCATGCTAAAATAACTGGAAGTAGAGGGAACTTTCTCCACCTAATAAGGTGGTGGACGAAAAGGGCCACACACTACTGACCCTGACAAGCTCAGAGGAGGCCTGCATGGTGGCCTTACAAACCCAGAGAACTAAAGTAGCCACACAGGACAGTCAGAATTTAAAACTTTCTAGTCAAAAGCAAATCATGGCAGGTAGTTATGTCCTAGGCCAGAATCTTTCTTGACAAAGGTCCATCTTTACCTTAACTGAGCCTATCTATTGTCTTTTTGCATCTGTGATAACATACCTTTGGAATATCAGTGTAATTTCCTTTGCCAGGCCCTCAGGGCATAATCTCCCACCAGAACAGTAGACCACCAGGCCCTGGTTGTTATTGTTATCATGTTAATTGTTAACTGTTAACTGTCCTATACCCACCTGTGTAAAAGAAGCAGGTGTCTATTCCTCTTACTTTGTAGGCAATCCCAGAGATTTCCCTGCTCTGCTTTCTCCTGCCTCCTAATCTATCACTAATGGGTTTCATGTAACACTTTATGGCTCCACCTGAGATTGCAACATACAAAGTAAAGTGCAAAGATGCTATTCTCTGGAGCATTTTCTCAATCTGATGAGATTTTGCTTCCCAGCAATTGTCAGTTTGGCCCAAATAAACTCATTAAAATTCTCTACAGGTTTAAACTATTCTTACTATGGCAAGGTCATCTATAAAATACCATATCTAACATCTTAATGGTAAAAGGCAAAATGCTTTTCCTCTAAAAACAGGAAGTCAGTGAGGGAGTCTGCTCTTGTCACTTCTATTCAACAGTGTACAGGAGATTATAGCCAGGGCAATTAGGCAAGAAAAAGAAATGAAAGGTATTTGGATTGGAAAATAAAAAGTAAAATATCTCTATTTGCAGATGATGTGATCTTGCATATAGATGATCCTAATGAATACAAACACACACAGAACTGTTAGAACTATTAAAGGAGTTCAGCAAGGGTGCAGGATATAAAAGTCACTAGCAATGAACAATCACAATGAAATTAAGGAAATTATTCCATTTACCAAAGTATCAAAAAGAAAAAAGTTACTTAACAATAAATTAAGCAAAAGAAGCATAGTCTTGGAAGTCTGAAAACTACCAAAATATTTTTAAAAATTTAAAGAAAGATCTAAATAAATAGAAAGATATCTCCCATGGTTATGGATCAGGAGACTTAAAAGGGTTAAAATGGCAATAATCCCAAAATTCATCTACATATTCAATGAAATTCCTATTAAAGTCCTCACTGGCTTTATAGTAGAAATTCACAAGCTCATCCTAAAAGTTATATGGAAGTGTAAGGGACCCGGAATAGCCAATACAATATTAGGGGGATAAAAAGAATAAAGTGAATGGACTAACATATCTCAATTTTAAAACTTACTATGATGTCACAGTAAATAGAACAGTGTGATAGTGACATAGGATAAACATATAGACTAATGGAATTCTACTGAGGTTCTAAACTAAGGGCTCCATGAGTATTTAATGTGGGAAAGAACAGTATCTTCTACAAACAGTGCTGATACAACTGGATATCCACATGCAGATGAATGAAGTGCTCTCCTACCTCACACCACATAAAAAATTAACTGAAAATCGGTCATAGATCTGAATGTAAGAGCTGCAAATATAAAATGCAGGGGGAAAATGAAGTAAATCCTTGCCCTGGCTGGTGTGGTCCAGTAGATTGAGTGCAGACCTGTGAACCAAAGGGTCGCTTGTTGGATTCCTAGTCAGCGTGTTACAGAACAGGTCCAAGGGGGGTACAATATACTATTACCGAAAGGACCCCCCACTAAATTCACTTGTCCACTGCCAGAGGAAAGACATCTCTCAATGCCAGAGATTTGTGAAAAGGAAAGGAAATATTTATTTAAAGCTATACAGAGTTAAAGTAGTGACCTAATGGCTTCATTAAAATATCAAAGTCCTTTAGGATACCCACAGACACACACAGTCCTTCCTTCTCTTTCTGCCCTAATCTGGAATACCATATCTCAGGAAAAGTAGAGGTCCATGATCCAGGCTCCTGGCACCGTCAGCTGTGTTGCCACCAGGATCTTCAGTTAATCCAAAGCCATGTGGCACCTTCTCGTGACCCACCAACAAAAGTCCTTGCACCCTTCTTCCAAGTAAAGTCTCTCCTGCTTCCTAGGCCATGTGGAGTACCCCAAAGCCATGTGCTCCTCTTCCACCAAAGCTGCAGGGGTCCCCACTCTCGCCAAAACTGCGTGGTTCTCCTCTCGGTAAAGCTGTGGGGGTCCCCACCCCGGCCAAAGCTGTGTGGTTCTCTCCTACCAAAGCTGTGGTGTCTGAGTTTAAATCCCCCCACCAACCTTCCTTTGTACCCTCATTTCCTACTCCTCCTACAATCAGTTACACCTGCCAGCATTCCTGCATTATTCCAGGTTTACTGGGCTGCTATCTTGAGTCTGGGCAGGTGTGGCCCCATGTCATGGAGCCAATCTTCTCCAAGCTCCCACGTAGGCACTGTAACCAGGGGGAGCTGCCCGCCAGTTACATCTTGGGTGGAAGTCACTTCCATCCCCCTGTTTTAAAGCATGGCCACAGCTATTTAACATATCTATGCAATCAATTAAAGGTTATAGAGATGTTAAATGACCATGCCAGAGGTGAACTGCAAAGCTGTTGCTATGCAAAATAGCTCTGCATGTTTCTGCTCCATGTGTCCCTTCCCTCAACTCACACCTGTGGGGGGAAGGGTTGAGGACATCCTAATATTTCCTGGACACCTTGAGTTCTGGACCCCATTCCAAATCCTTCTTTGGGGCCCCTTTCTTGGCCGCACCCTGTATCAATGGCACATGCCTCAGTTTTGGGCCAGGTCCCCCGTGGGGTGGGTGCAAGAGGTAACAACACATTGATGTTTCTCTCCCTCTCTCCCTTTCCCCTCTCTAAAAGTAAATAAATAAAATCTTTAAAAAAATAAAATAAAAACAATAAAATGCAGGAAAAAAATTGGAGTGAATCCTTATGACCTTGAGTTATGCAGTAATTTCATAGATCAGATATAAAAGCACAAGAGATGAAAGGAAAAAAAATAAATTAGAAAGATTGGACTTCATTTAAAATAAAGACTTTTGGCCTCAAAAGATACCACTAATAAAGTGAAAAGATAATCCACAATGGAAAATATATTTGCAAGTCATATGTGTGATGAGGGATTTGTATAGAATATATTAAAGAATTATTACAACTCAATAATAAAAAGACAACCCAATTTTTTAAACAAAGGACCTGAATAGACATTTCGCCAAAGATGTGCAAATGGCCAATGAGCACGTGAAAAGGTGCCTAACACCATTAGTCATGAAAATAATGCATAGCAAAACCACAAGGATATATAAAGAAAAATAGATAAAAGCCCCAAAGTTAGGAGATTTTAACATTTCTCTGAGTCGATGATAGATCAAGTGGATGAAAATATAGGGAAAGAGAGACATAACAACATTATTAATATAGTTAATCTAATTGATAATCAGTTTCACCTTTAAGGGACTTTGAGGCTCTGTGCTTAAAAGGACGCTCCATTTTTCAAACCCCTAAAATTGCTTTAAAAACACACAGAATGTTTTTAGGAGCCTCCTGCTCTCTGAATCTGATGCACAGCACTGGTACACGGTGTCTAGAAATCCTAAACGTCCATGTCTTCATTAACACTATTCGGAGTCCTGAGAAACACTCTTCCACATCTCTTGCCCTAAGTCTTTGAAACAAAAGGTGAACTCTGTCCACATGACCTGGGAATTTGGGGATTGTGCTGCTCTCTGCAAATAGAGACTGTTTCTGAGTGCAGGGAGCATTGACCTAAGGAGGCTTAGTTGTAAGAAAAGAACACTAAGTAATTTGTCAAATTCTTTGTCTCAGATAGCATGAATATTACAGATTCCTGCACAAAGAAGTATCATTTCCTAAAGTGTTAAATAGTGATGGGTTTGGGCTAGCTCATATGCACAATTGTTATAAAGACAGGAATTTTCTAAGCCAGTTTTAAAATTGCTGGAAGCCTGAAATTAGCCATTGTGGGTGTATTTATACCATGGAAACTTGTAACACGACTACTAATCAGGGCACTTTCGTTCCCTCCCTATACTGGTTTAGTGGCACAACACTAGTTAGAAGTGTCTTCTTTTTTTCCTTCTCCTAGTCATTCACTGTTTTGACGGCACTTACAACTTAGTTCTATATGGTAGCAGAGGAATATTTTGCAATATTGAATAATTAATGTCACTACTATACTTGTATATCAATAGATATCTTATATTGCAAATGAAATTAGAATATTAAAACTATATAATTTTATTGTAAAATAATAAAACTTTGAAAAGGAAATTTAAAAATTTACTTAAAATTTTTATATTTAGTAACTATAATTTAAATTTTGTCTTTAATTTTAATATACAACTTATACATTGTAGAAGAAAAATAGATTTTTAAAAATATATGAAAACTAACCCTAGCTGGTGTGGCTCAGTGGATTGAGTGCAGCCTGCAAACCAGGGGAGTCGCTGGTTCAATTCCCAGTCAGGGCACATGCCTAGGTTGTGGGCCAGATTCCTGGTGGGGGCACATGAGAGGCAACTGTGCATTGATATTTCTCTCCCTCTCTTTCTCCTTTCCTTCCCCTCTCTCTAAAACTAAATAAATAAAATAAAAATATATGAAAACTAAAATATATATATGAAAATTAATAATAAATTTTAATGTTTGACTTAAAGTTTTGATGAAAATGTGTTCAAATTTTATATACTTTGATTACTATTAGCTTTTACATTTAGCCTGTGAGATGATTTTGGGGAATACAATGAAAATTATGTAAAAATCTTAATTATTACTGTTAGAAATGCATGATAAATAGAGGCGGGAGGAACTGGATGATCTGATCCAAATGCCTTTATTTGATGCTGCACTCAAATAAATGGAACACTATGCAGCCATAAAAAGGGAAGTCTTAGCTTTTGCAACAGTGTAGATTGATCTGGAAATTATTATGGAAGTGAAATAAGCCAGTCAGAAAAAGACAAATACCATATGATCTCACTTGTATGTGGAATCTAATGAACAAAATAGGAAGTGGGGCATAGATACATGGAACAGGCTGACAGCTGTCAGAGGGGAGGGTGGACAGTAGGGGGGCTGAATGACAGAGGGTGAGGGATTAGCAAAGGACGTATATGGATAATTCATAGACACAGACAACAGTGTGGTGATGGCCAGAGGGAAGGGGGGGATGGCTGGAGGCAGGCAAAGGGGAGGGAAATGGGGACATCTGTAATAGTGGCAGTATAAATAAATAAAATAAAAATGGTTAATTTTACGTTATGTGAATTTTGCTTAAATAAAATTAAACAATAAGTAAAACTATATGATTTTGCTAACACGAAGCCAAGAAAAAAATTTAGGAAGTAAATATATAATTTATGATTTGTACATATTTTATTTTATTATTTATCCAAACATCAGCAGCACATCAACAAAACATCCAGATGTCTGCAAGAACAACTGAATACTGTCATTGTTAAATATTTTGCTTACTTTCAACCATACAAAACCTATGCCTTTGTATATATTACTCAATTTTGTAACTATGAACCAAGGTAGAAGAATAATCATACATTTCTGTTTTTTAAATTTCATTATTGGTTTTTTTAGAAAGAGAGAGAAACATTGGTTTGTCGTTCCACTTATTTATGTATTCACCGGTTGCGTCTTGCGTGTGATCTGAACAAAGATCAAACCTGCGACCTTCATGTAGTGGGCTATTGTTCTAACCAATTGAGTTGCCACGGCTAATCGTATTTTGTAAAGAGCGCTAGTTTCAATGTGTAACTTTTGGAATTTTTAGACATACTGTACAACTTTTAAACATTTAGAAACAGGATATGTTGGCCTATATTTGTGCTCCTGCTTCAAACTCTACCAATGGCAGGGATGGGCGTGTTCTTCAGTCTGCGATGCATCAAAAGACACTGAAAGGGACAAAGCTCTGGGCAATTCTTGAAACACTGCATCCAGTGATGTGTGGGAGAGTGTTAGACCACAAGAGATACTTACCGAGGGCTGCTTTGGGGTAAATAATGCAATTCTCTTTTATGGATTGATTTTTCAACCTGATTCCCCTTTGTTTATGTTCATGAGTCAAGTAGTGATATTTCAGAAGACAATTTGCACAAAGGATATTTCATTTATTTGTTTTTTAAATTTATTTTTCAATTACAGTTGATGCTACAATATTATAATAGTTTCAGGTGCGCAACATAGTGATTAGACATTTATATTTTATAAAATATCCAGTAAGCCTAGACCTATCTGACACAATACATGCTTTTTACAATATTATCGACTATAGTTCCTTTGCTGTTCTTTACATCCCCATTGACTATTTTAATAACTGGAAAGTTATACTTCTTAATCCCTTTTACCTTTATCACACATCTCCCCAACCCCCCTCGCAGCTAGTAACCACCAATTTGTTCTCTGTGCCTACGAGTTTGTTTCTGTTTTGTTTGCTTGTTTGTTTTTTAGACTCATATAAGTAAGTCTAAATTTCATGTAAGTAAAATCGTATGCTATTTTTCTTTGTCTGACTTATTTCCCCTAGCATAATACCCATAGGTCCATCTATGTTGTTGCAAATGGTAAGATTTTATTCTTTTTATGGTTGAGTAATATTCCATTATATATATGAACCACCTCTTCTTTATTTATTCATCTATTGATGGACACTTACACTGCTTCCGTATCTTGGCTATTGTAAATAATGTTGCAGTGAACATAGGGATGCATGGAGCTTTTTGAATTAATATTTTGGATTTCTTTGGATAAATACCTAGAAGTTGAATTGCTGGGTCATATGGTCATTCTATTTTTTATTTTTTGAGGAATCTCCATACTGTTTTCCACAGTGGCTGTACCAATTTATAACCCCACCAAGAGTGCATGAGGGTTCCCTTTTCTCCACATCCTTGATAACACTTGTTTGTTGATTTGTTGATGATAGCCATTCTGACAGGTATGAGATGATATCTCACTGTGGTTTTAACTTGCATTTCTCTGATGATTACTGACATTGAGCATCTTTTAATATGTCTATTGGCCACGTCCTTTTAGGAGAATTGTCTATTCCAGGCTTCCGCCCATTTTTCAGTCAGATTATTTGGGGTTTTTTGGGTGTTAAATTTTAATGATTTCCTTATACATTTTGGATATTAACCCTTTATCAGATGTATCATTGGCAAATATTTAGAGAAGGATATTTTAGAAGTTTATTACATCAGTAAAACCATTCCAAAGGACATTTTCAATCTCTTAAAAATATACATTAGGAAAAATGGAATGTTTTAATATCAGCACTTAAAATAAAGGATTGTTTATCAGTAAGAAGAGGTGTACCTAAACACTGATTTCTTAAGTGTATCCAGTAAGATATAAAGAAATGTATGAGAAAAACACAACAGGGTGTTTACTTACACAGCAGAGTATAACCTTAAATTAACAGACACAGTAGAACAAAGACCTAAATATTTTCTGGCTCTCATAGAGAAGCTAAGTGATCAGTTGGAAAATAGTCAGTACTATTTAGAATTGTACTCTGAAATGGTATTGATTGAAATGTGTTGTGTATGTGTGTGTGTAATTACACCCAGTATTGCCATCATGAAATAACTTACGCACATGACCAACATCCTCTGGTAGCCCCAACTACAAAATCATTGCTCTTCCTTTACAGAAAGCTAGACTCTGCAAACATTTTGAAAGTCAAGAAAGTGACCTCCATTTCTTTTGTAGCTAACTTCAGTGCTCATGACTCCAGCTGCACTGAGAGCTGATGTCGCACTGCAGTTCCAGGAGGGTTTGATTGACAAAACTGCAAGATAGCTCATCCAGAACATTAATCTGTGTTGGAAACAGTGAGATGCCCTTAAGACACTCAGTCTGTTGGTTCTCTTTCACTTTTTCTTAGAGATAGTAAGGATTATAGCGATTCTCCTCAGACCTTGAGGAAAGATACCATGCAGACATCAGAGCAGCATCTTATGTCTGTATTTTCAGCAGGTCAGCCATCTGATCTGGAGGAGCTTTAGTCTTCTTCACAATCATACTGAAATGTCAGTTTTGTCAAAAGATAGCATCACATCCATGTCAAACATCTGGGGGGGTGAGGCCGCATTAGGCCACAGCAACACTATCTGTGATGATGGAAGAGTCTGAAAGGCTATCACAGGAGCATTGTTGCTACATCCAAAGCATCTTCCTTTGTCAGCTCTTCAGAAACTCCTTCATAACCAAGGAGTCCAAAATAATCTTTCATGTGAAACATTTGAAAATGTCACATTACAATTGTTATTCTTCCGGCAAGGGTTGAATTTTTATGGAGCAAAAAGAGCAAAAAGGAGAAGTACTTTTTAATATAAACCCTAAGGAAGTGGGGACCCACCCTTCTTCCTGATCTGATAGCTATTTTAGTTCTCAAAGACGCATGGAAAGATCCAAGCTGAGGCATGAAATAACTTTCAGGTTCCCATACACCAAAAAACTGGAATGGCCTCAAAGGTGAAATGTCATCTCAAATCCTCATGCCTCCTCTTTATTTTTTTCATTCCCTTGAACCTACAACTACAGTCCGCACTCTTTGACATTAACTGTGATCTTTGTAATCAAAGGAGAAACTGGGTCTTACATAAAGCCAAAGTGACATCTCAATGGTTCTGCTTTTGCTCCTCCTACCAGTTCAGACCTTGGAGAATGACAGACTTGCCTTAGCTTGTCTTTTGCAAAACACAAAGGAAAATACCTTTGAGAGGAAAAAAATACATGTATAAATATAGCAATAGACTGTCAAAAAAGAGCACATGACAGGAGAGGGTCCGTTCATTTCAACGCTGAACTATCATAGAAGTGATAAGGAAGAGATCTCGAACACAATCCCTTTGGGTTGCGTGGCAGACCTTAAACTCTGCCATTGGAGTTGTGCCCTGTCCGGAAGGAAAATATCACAGCTCTTTTACTTTGCAAGAGATAAAAATACCATGTGTAGAAGAGCGAGGCCGGAGAGCTATCATTTCCCCTCCGACTTCTACTTGCTGCAGCCTGCTGAAAGATGTTATGGCTGACCGACCCTCAAAAATAGACACTGTGATGGTGATATATTGTGGCCCTTGAAGAATTTAATTGTCAAATTGACATTTATCAAAAGCTTTAGTGCATTTGAAAGATAAATTGTGCAAGTTTGGTTCAGATCAAAGAGCCCCTGTCTTTCTCCATTCATAGTGCAGGCTGGCTTCAGCAGGCAAGTCATGTGTGAAAAATGATCTCCTTCTACTCCCAACTCCTTTAAGCACTGCACTGGTGACAGATAATCACAAATTTAAATGTTAGCCTCCTCTTCAGAAAGTTCTTAAAATAATGGAGAACCCATTGAGACCATTTGTATTTGAAAGGAATGCTAAATAATTCAATGTTCTGGAGCAGGATGCACTGTGCTGGGCAGATAAATGATGAAACCCCAGCACAGACTCTCTTCAGCAGTTGCCACACTAATTACAGATCAATTACTTCCCAGTTGTTTGCAACCTTATCAAAGAATGGTAAATTTACTGAGAGCAAAGTGTGATAAGATGACTTTTCATTATTACAGTAGATTTGTTGAAACAGCTCTGACACTGAGATTAATAAGAGCTCTCCCAGAGGTAATTGGATCCGTGCGTATATAGGGAGAATTTAAGAGCTGAAAACCGGATGCAAGACGCTATCGTAAAAACCCTTCTCATTAATTGTTATCATGAGTGTGTTCATAATGCAGAAGTAAAGCAGGGAAATGACCCATTCACTGAAACTCGCCTAAAACAATGTAGCTCTTTACTCCCTAAGAGAGGCATGCTGAAAAACCAAAGGAAGTAAAAGCATTGGGTTTAGAAGCAATAGAAGAATATGTATGTGTGGGGGGGTGTGGGCATGAGCGTGTGTGTGTGTGTGTGTGTGTGTGTGTGTGTGTTCTAGCTGAATTCCATTTTCATCAGGACAATCACAAAGACAGGGTCTGTCCAATGTCTAAGTGTCAATGTTTTAGAGGTGCATGTCAGTGAAATCACTAAAGGACTGAAACCAATAAAGATTTGAGGTGGCTGCTAGAGTCACACAATAGCAAGATTCCTCCTGGAAGCGGAGGCCTGGAAGGAAAAACAAAGGGTTCGTAGAGGCCAGGGAAATCTTCAGATTGTGATAAGGAATGCATAATGTTCTTAATACAGTCACTATGGCACCCTATTTTCATTTTTTTTTAAATGGAGAAATAACTCATTGAGGAGCACTTACACTGAGTCAATTTTAACACCAGTGGGCCAGTCTACTCACCTTTCGATAACCCCCAGTCTGGGTGGACTCTTGAAACCCCATGCAATCGTTCATTCAAAATTGGAAGCTGCTGTTATTTTAAATATATACTCTGGTCAAGGGAGTCCATGGGAAATGAACAGAAACTCCGACCAGGACTTGGGCCACTAGAGCCGAGTGTCAGATCCCATTGAAAACCGATCAAGAGAGAAGTTGGGAGGCAAGAGCCAGCTTTGAGGAACAGGAAGTCTTTCATTAGTAATCTTAATACAGTCTTTCATAATGTTTTTTTTTTCTGCCTTTTAAGTGAAATAAAAAAATACAGAGGGTAAAGGTCAGGTCTATTTGTGAATTAAAAACTAGTTAGGAAAGTGAAGGAATTGGTGGATTTCGAAACACTGGTGGGTTTAGTGATAGGATATTCATCCTCACACTTGATGAGTGTCGTTGGTGGGAATATGCACCGAATAAGATTTTCCAGAAATGATGTTGAACTTTGTTTTTTAGGACTTCTATTCAATTAAGCGCTATATGGTCTTCCTCAATTTTGAACACTCAGAGAAACTAAAGCCCAAAGACAGAAGGTGATTCCTTTCAGATTCCTTACAGAACCAAATCTGAAGCCTTACTGTAGATGTTCAAAGCCAGTTGGTCTGTTCCTTCGAGGATAAGCCATAGCAAATTTGGAGACACAAGAATACAGCCAAAGTACAACCAACAAATTGGAAAGAAAGCTGGGGGAAAGCATGGGGTATTTAGTTTGGACAAATGAAAGGTACTGTAATAATGACTGGGGAAGATAATAGAAACTTTGCCTATTTTAAGCTTAATTCACATACATCCAAATGTAATTTAAACACATCCCTGTAGAAGCATCTTGGGAATAACTGTCAATGGATTGATACATTTTTCTAGCAACCTGAGCCACAAACACCAAGAAAAAAAATGAAAAAGTCAGTGTGGCATCAACAGTTGTGGTTTTTCTGTGTGCTCACTTGGTGTATTTCCGCCACTGCAAAGAAATACAAACAAAAACTATAAGAAAATAATAAGCTATCTTCTGAAAAAATTTTTCTTCTTTAAGTCTAGAAGAAGGTAGTAGAAAACCCAAAACAAATATTAATTTCCTCTTCTGCTCATCAAGTCTAAGCAAGGCTGTCTGTAAGGTGAGAGAAAGAGGAATCTCAGAAAAGCCTTTGAAATGGAATTTCCGGCCTAAATTCCTCTCCTCCCCACTTAGTCCTCCCTGCTTAGCCCTCTCCCTTAGCCATCTACCCTCTCACTTGCTAAATTTGATTCATTTCACTCTCGATGGTTATTTGGACATAGCATCATACTGCTTTGTACATTACTGTTGCAATTTGTTTTCCTTCATTTTAAAAACCAGGATGGGAAATGTGTACACGTGTGTTGCTGTGACATAAAGGGGAGAAGAGAGGAAGCGAGCTGGTGTGGTATATGAGTTACACATGTTGAGAATACTTAGCATGGACGATCTTAAAGCAGATGTGGTTGATGTATTCAAACACGTGCATATTCAAAAATCATGAGAGGTGTTGGGAAAGCTGATCAGTTCTCTCCCTATTTCCTGCCCAGAATGTCAGAACAAAGGATCACTTGATGGAATTGAAGGGCAAAGATTTATGAGGGACGGGGGTACGAAGTGAAAGGAAATTCCACTTCACATTACATCCATTCAACCTTCTGAAGCTGCTTCCATGGAAATCCCTGATTTAATATTATAGTTTGATTTTAATAAGGCTAATTTTCTGACTGATTGTGCCACTTGTACAAGGTTTAGCTGACATAATGATAAAAATAAGACAATCTCTTGCTTTGGGTTGTAAACCATCCTTGGAATGATTAACTTGATTCTCTGCACAGTGTTGGCAGAGCTGAGGCTGGATTTATTTTCGCTCCTCAGAAGCAGTGCTTTTGGATCATTATTGAGCTAGATGAAACTTTCTGCTTTAGAAAATCCTGTTCGTGACAACCTGAAATCCACTTTGTTGAGGAGACTAATTTATTTTGGCATTAACGGTCCTTTTCTAAAGTATTAGGGCTAGGCCCCATTTTAAAAACTTACACTTTTTAATTTTTATAAAAGTAATACGTGCTCACTTATGAAAATGCAGAAAATTAAGGACAGTAGAGAAAGACAGATAGCACATAGAAACAGCTATTGTTGACTTTTCAGTGAATTTTTCCCTAGTCCTATATTTTCTACATAGAAGAGTTTTTGCTTGTTGGCTGGCTGGCTTGTCCAATATAGAGCTGTGCTTATGCAGAATTTTGCATCTTGCCTTCCTGACAGCATTCCAGCTAAAGCAGTTTCTTCATTGCTGCGTGGTCCTCACAGTCACTGCAGCGGGTCGTGCAGCATTTCACTGAGATTGTCAACTGCGGTCAGCTTAACCATCCCACTATTATTGCATTTATGCATGTAACTTGTTTTAAATTGATTATTTAACTTGTTTTCTATTTTTTGCTGTCATTTAGAATTGTTTCCTTAACATGACTTTTCTGCAAGTGGTATTACCAAGTCAAGGAACATAAATATGCATATTTTAAAAGATCTTTCTAATTTCAAACGCGAATAACGAGAAGAAATAGATCAATTGGTTCATTAGATCCCGTATTTCAATATCCAAATAATAAGGCACTCTGTTGGGTAGGAAAACAGCAAAGATGTGAGTCAACTGATGTCTGCTTTGTCATAAAGACGGGACCTGAGGTCGCCCCTGTATTCCAGTGCCCTCTGTGGCACCCCTACCTTGCCAAGTGGCCAACAATTTTATGGGACATAAGCTTCAGAACTGGTTTGTTGACTCTTGTTAGCAACCTTTTGTCGCTTTTACAAGCACATTCTCAAATTCCCCTTGTGGGAAGCACCTACAAGTGCTGCCCTGAAGCTCCTTGGTGGTATTTTTCTTTCATTACTTATGTAAAATTGAATTTGCTTTCTCTTAGGCCCCTTGGCCTCAAGGGCAGATCTGCTAACATAAATAAAGGGAGTTGGGATGGGTAACAGAAAGAATATTTTAGAATGAGGAAACAGGTTTTAGACTATATGAAGTAGATTTTTTTAAAAAATAGGACAATTAGACCATGTACAGAGCAGCCACAACCGCTCCAGCTGGAATTTCCCTGTCAAAGGGACAAACCTTCCACCAGGGAGGTGCAGGGCAGGCTGTGGCCGTGGGTACCATCATCGCCCTGCAGCCCTGGGGTCCCCTTACAGGATCACAGTGGTAGATCGAGGAGGTCAAAATGCCACTGTCTGTCTGTGGCCCTGACCCTACTTATCTTTTGTCTTGGATACACTTAAACTCTCTCCTCCTGTCTGTGTGGCACCCGACTTCTTTCCTGGAGGGAGATGGGTGGAGAAGGTCTGCTCCAGAGCTTAGGCATCTGCTCCAGATGCCACCAGGTCTTGCAGGTAAAATTAAGGAAATGGCTGTCCTTTGCCTGGGGCCTTTCATGATACGAAAGTAGGCCATACTCTAAGGCACCCTGCAGGCAAGTTTAGTTAGTCTGCCATTGTTAAATTTTTGAATAAGTTTGCCACCCTTTAAAAATTGGGTGAATTTACATGAAAATTTAGGACACTTATTTCTTGTAAAAACATCTAAAGGGTAACACCAGGCTACATTTCCATAGAGTACTAGTCTGAGTTGCAACCAACCCACCCCCATACACCAGGAGACTTTCTGCCTGGTTCACCATGGCTCCCAACATTTTCTATTTATTTCTCACACCTTCCCACTTCAGTCACTCAGTTCCCTCTCATTGACAAGTAGGCACCTGAATTTGTGACTTCCAACGTACAAGAGCGTGCTTGGGAAGCACCATGGGGTACTGTATCCTCTTTCAGGCATGATGCTGCGTGCCTGTCTCCTGGACGGCAGCTTCTCCGTGTTGGGGGCCAGTGTCATTGCTGCTCCAACTCCTCTGCCCGCAATGATGCTCTCAGAGCTGTTGGCTCTTCCCTAGACACATCCCTGTTGGCACCGGCACAGTCACACTAACAGTGGACTTACTTCACGTCGTCTTAGCAGTACAGCATGGGAATTTCCCTTTTTTATTAACTAAAATTCTGTGGGATGTGTTCATTGTATTAGTGTGATTCTTACTTAATACGGAAGTATAGCCCTGTCCCTAAAAACAGATGTCTATTAGAAACTGTTGAACCTGAAACTAATACAAAATAATGTCGAAGGCAAACTGTAATCAAAAAACCAAAACCAAAACCCTCATTGACCCTGGTTCCTGAGCCTGGGGGACAAACCTGCAGTCTGCAGCGGGAGCGCTGCTTTCCATTGCACCGCCTTTCACATTGCATCAATGTCCCCCTACCATGGAAAAGCGTAATTTTTATTTACAAAAAGCTACTGTTAGCTTTTAAATAGCATATGATGACAAAGGGAAAGAAATTTAACTTTAAATGAGAAATCAGGGTACAATGCTATGCATACAGTGGGATCCCAGTTTTACAAAAATAGCATTTTCTGTGCATATAGAAAGTCTGAAAGTAAATAGTTTACCATGTTAATTTTGATTACTTCTAAGTAGTAAGAGAAAAGTAAACTTTCTTCCTTAAACTATATTTTGTTTATTATCTTTGGGTCAGGGCTATTTTATGTGAGATTGCTGTTCTAGAAACTTTTATGATTACACAAATTGAAATAGCATTCTTAAATCAATCTTCAAAAATATATCAGCTGTTCATATGATGAGGCTATGCTCTATATTGATGAAATGCAATGTCTGTATCAAATAATTAAATATATTTGTTTCTTCCTTTAAAATAAAACGAATCATGCTCCCTACCAGATTTCCAGGTCGGATATGGGGCCAGCACACTTCACAGACAACACAACTGCAGAAATACCAGGAAACAGGGACAGAAGGGGAGATGACAGATAGCGCGTATATTAGCCTGTAACACTTTTTGACTGAATAGCAATTTACCTCACTCTTTCCCTTCTGGATTTTGGGGAACATGAATGTGTAAAAATGGCAAAAGGAGTTAAATGTAATTCATGCATTGGTATGGAAGGCAAACTCTCCTTTCTTTATTGCTTATGCCACGTGACTAAGCCTTTCTAATAATAAAGTGAGAAGCTGAGATGCAGATTGCAATAAGAATATTACCAAAGTGTGGACAGTTTTATTTAGAACATGTTTATGTTTTGTTTTATGAGGGAAAAGATAGGCATTCCATTAATAAATTAGTTTTTCAATTTGAACTCTCAGTAGGAGATATTAAATATTATTTATTAATAGGACAGCCAGAACTGAGATTTAAAAAAATAAACATCACATTTAACAATATTCATTGAAATAATTCAGTTTGATATGAATGGGTAGAGATTTCCAAGGGGAAGTTTCCAGAACTTTTCACTGATTTATTTATTTTAACAAGAGAAAGCACTGCATTGGATCAAAGTTAAGCTAATTACCAGAATGTATTTAGACATCCCTAAACAGAGGCTGGGATCTTTATAAACATCTCCTGCATTCTTGTCTGGAGATGAAACAGGGATACACCATTTAGAAGACCGTGTAAATTATTTTTACCAAACCACTGGGCAAGTTTGAAATGACTTTACAGGAAAGTTTCTCCCTCAGGAATCAAATGAGCCCTGGTGCCCAGAGGTTCCTGGGTTCCCTCCCTGGCCTCGTCTGTCTCCTTCTGGGCTCCTACTTCAAAAGCAGATGATAAAGGCCATTCTCCCAGTCATATTTTCTAGCTGCAACTATTAGCATTTTCCTCTCATTCTTTTTACAATTAGAAAAAGAAGTGGAACACTTTTCCAAAATTACCACTTTCTTTTCAGCTGCAGATGGGGCCACCTGCAAGTCGCTCTACACACCCCCCCATTTCTGCAGAAGGGGAAAGGCCGGCGCTGTGTTTTCTGCCCCATAACTTCTCATCCTTGTGTCTCCAGGGCACCCCAGAAACACAATGGTCACATTTTAAGCACGTGAGTAGAAGTGAGAATTAAAAATTTCCAACCTTTTTTTCAGATCAAGGAGCAATCTGTTTTGTTGGCTTCCCTCTGGTGGAAAAGGTGTTTTGGTCTGACAAGTGCCTCTCCCCTCGTGGCAGGGAGGCACGGGGTGACATCCAGACAGACGGAGATGGACCAGAGCTGGCTTGTTCCTTCATCAAGTCAATGACCATGAAAAGTAAACTTTCCTGACACAGTTTTGTGGTTCACTGCTTTTATCCCCCCTGTTCTCTTGGAGCACAGAACAACTTTTAATGTTACCTCAGTAATTAGCCTGCCTCCATCAGCTGAAATTTAAGTCTCTCTGAGAGGTGGTAAAAATATTTTAAAGAGCTATGACTAAAAACATTAGCCCACTCCACATTTTTAGAAGCCTCCAAAATTCCTTCTTCTTCTTTTAAAATTTTCCACTTTGAATTTGGAAAAAATTAGAACCTGGACAGAATACCAAATACTTAATGTTCAAAAGATAGTTCCTAATTTGCTCAGGCCAACTTGTATATAATCCAGTTTACAAAAAAAAAAAAAAGAAAGAAAGAAAGAACACCTGATTTGTCTACTGTTCCTGTTAACAATCTGAGTCCTAGAAACATCAGACTTTCAGTCCTTTACCCTAATAATCTATTGCGCTCAGGCAAAATGCCAGTCACCCTATTAAAAATCCTGAAAAATCTTGATTGGTGATCAAGACAAAAACCACACTCTACATTAGGGACTAGCATCTGACTTTCCTTGCACTTGCCCGCAGGTGAGGACTGGCTGCTCATGCAATCCATCAACCATGCTTTTAAATGAACTGGTACAACACTGGTGAATTTCAAAATCACTATCAAAGCCAGATTTGGAGAGAATTTGTGGAGTAACCAAACTACTTGGATTTCTCCACTACTCCATTCTTCTTTCTCAAAAGCTCATCCCCTGGGTCTCTTTCCTAACGCAGCTCCCAGCCCCCCACGCCTCCTGGCCATCCTTCCTGTGGTTCTATCACCCCCTGCTCCAGACCTGTGCTTCTCCCTTCCAATTGCAACTGATCTCCCACCTACCCACCTCTCTTGAAAAGTACCCAAGATTCCTGTCACTCTCTTTATATAAAATCTTAATCTAAGACTCTGATCCCAGTTCAAGTTCTAGGAGAACATCTGAGATAATCTGTTGGTCTTCTTTATCTCCAAGAGCTTCCAAGAGCCTTTCTTTACCTAAATCCTAGAAGTGAGTCTTAACAGTAGAGATTCCTTACCAGCCCAGTCATCAGAGGAAGGTGGTTGCCAATTTAGCCCATGCAGTGGGCTAGCACCCTATCCATAAGTACATGTGTGGGAAATTGAATTGAAGTTAGTAAACCTATTATGTACCCTGACCTAAAATTATTTACTTGGAGGCCTTGTTGATGCTTCTTCTCTGCCATGCTTTATAAATATCATTCCCTAAACGTATTTAGGCTTTTCCTTTTCCAGCCACAAGAGCTGTTCTCAACTGCACTCTCACTCCGCCCCAGGTGTGTCACAGTCAGTTGTGAAGTGTCACAAGAAATTTGTTCCCACTAATCGTTTTGCCGAGGCTTGCAAAGTACTGGCTTTCTTTTTCTAAGAGGAGAGTTTTCCAGCCTATAGCAACCCTCGCACAGTCTTGTTACAGCTAGAATAACCCTGACAGCACCCTGGAGAGTGTGTTGCACATGGGAAAGTCATCTACCATGGATGATAAGGAAGAATAAACATTGACAAACTCCATGTTACAGCACTGGATCCAGTAATTGAATACAAAGGAGATTATTGGATCATTTATTCCAAGAGATTCCTATTCATTTAAACCATATGTCTAGAAGAGTGAGAAAGATAATTCACAGGAAGGGACAGACCACCACGGTGACTCCGTGACCTAGAGAACACACCAGACCGAAAAGGGCAGCAGTTCCCCTACTCTGGCTGAGTGCTGCCGTGAGAGAAAGCAAACCAGCGTTGACAGCACTCCCAGTGTTTCCAAAGAAAATAAGATGCAGATTTTAATACGGAATCTCTCCATTTATAAATGTAAGAATGTGTGTCAAACATAGAACCTAATTCACAATTTGCTAAACGCTATTTGTGCCAAATGACACACAACCAACCAGAGTGGTCTACAGGCCAGAGTTTGCAATCTCTGCAGTAAACAAAATATGAATGAGAAAGACTCAATTAGACTCCACTTAGCATTCAGAGATGAGTGAGACCCAGCCCCTGATTGCAAGGGACTGATAAGGGAGAGTGGGAAGGCTCCAAACTTGTGTAACCTTGGGCACACTATGGTAGGTAAACTTCCTTAGGAGAAGCAGGAGGTCCCATTTAGCCTAGAAGTAGAGCAAACAGAGTCAGGAGAGCAGGGTCTTGTTCCAATGTTTGTAACTTTTTTGGGCTTCTGACAGGGGCAGGGAAAAGTCTGGGTCCTCTCCAACAGAAAAACACCCTTCAACATACCCACTTCCACTGGGTATTTAGGAGCAGACACGGGACTTCTTAATCAGGGCCACCGTTAGCCTGTTAGGTAAGTTGTGGACACAGCCCCACAAACACAAGTATTATAAGTGGTTGACATATTTACACAGAGTAGGAAAAAGGTCTCTTCCTCAAGGCAGTTTGCAACCCCATGACAGGATGCTCAGCTTGGCCGACAGATTACTTACTGGATTTCATCTACCAGCTATGTCCTTGGCTAGGTGCCCTTCTGCAAGACAGAAAATGCGGGGCATATTCACCATGTGGCCCAGCTAACCAGCCTAGGTAGGTGTGCATCTCCAGATGTGCTTTTTTTTTTTTTTTTTGAGCCTTGTAAAATGTAGACTGTGTTGAAAATTGCTTTCCTGCAGCCTTCCTACCTGCCATGTGGATGGAAATCAGGAGCCCTTGGGATGTGGAGCTATTTAAAAATAAATGTGGCATATGTAACCATAGCAAGCGATTATATCAATTCTAAATGGACTTTGCCCTAAGAAAAATAAAAAGCCAAGCTTTGGGGTTTTATTTCATTTACCAGAACCCAAGTGAATTGAGCATGATTGAAGTGCCTGTGTTTGGCTGGGCTCCTCTATGTAATGCTGGCTTGTTGGACTGGTTTGAGTGGACCCAGCTGTAAAACTAAGAAGCCCCTCTGGACACAATCTCTTCCCAGATGCCAAAAATACCTCCTCTTTGAGAAGCTGGAGGAATAATTCTGCTCCAACAATAGGACATTCTTTCTTTTTGAAGGTTTTATTTTTTCAGGGAATAGGAATGAAGCAGGAGGTTATTCTCTGCCACAAGGCAATGCCCAGAGCAGAGACAAAGTCCTAACCTAGTTAGGAGACTGGGAATTTGATCCAGCATCCCAAAGAGAAAATTGATCTATGTTTCTCTTTAGACACAGCACCCCTGTCCCTATGACACATCTACTGTGTGTGTGTGTGTGTGTGTGTGTGTGTGTGTGTGTGTGTGCTGCCATTTGGGGATGAGAATCACTAAGATTCTTGAAGCCTAAATCTGTTTTTATTTTGGAGGACATCTCACTCACAATTCTTTCAAAGGCCCCAGTGCTGAAATATTTCATGAAGCCATATTATAGCAACGTGGATTATGCTGTGGGAGGTATATTCATTCTCTTCCTACACGTTGCTTTGTGGATTGTTGTGTTGCCATCACCTCTTATGGAAATCTTACCCCTCCTTTTTTTTTTTTTTTCTGTCAGGGTGTACTCAGCAGTTCTCGCATGCAGCCTGATAAAACGGATGTCTCTTGGTTTCATTTTAGCTCACCACTTAGTTTAAAACTCTTGCCTCTTGATCCAATTTGAACAACTGTGAGAGTTCAGATTGAAACAAAACAAAAAAGCATTACCTCTCTGTCTGATGCCAACTTTCAAATTGACTAGAGGGCTCCTGGGATTAAACAGAATATGTGTGGTATCTTCCCGTAAGAATCATTTTTCCTTCCTTTTTAATAGAAAATTTTTGACTGAGACAAAGAAGCCAAGAAAGTCTGTTGAAAAATTAGAGTCTCTCATGTGGCGAATCCAGTGGAAAATAAAAAAGAAACACAAATCTGAAGCAGCACCTCAGTCCCTACGCAGGAACCATGAAGTGAGGAAGTTAGGAGTGGCAATTCACTTTGCTGGGGGTCTGAAGCAATCAAACGGGTACGGCAAAACCACACTCTTTGTAGACGTCAGCCCTTGATGGAGATGTGCCATCTCTTCCTTGGGAAAAAGGTGAAAATATGCATTCTGATGGCAAACAGACAAGCTTTCCATTTGATTGAGTACTTCTTTATAACATTTGCTACTTTCTATCTGTCACATTGGAGCTTATCTTCCTTATTCTAGCAATAAGAAAGCAGTGTTATAGCTTGTTATGTCGAAGTTGTGAAGGAAGTATGTACCTAGCCCAAGAAGCATGTCGTTATTTTTCTTAATTATTTCAGAAATGTCATCTCCAATACCATCCAGTCTTTTGTAACTATGAGGAGAAAATTGAATAACCAGCCATTTCCTGGGAACCGCTTTTAAAAGTTTGCAGTCAATTTTTTTTCAGTTGGCCATGAAACAATTCAATGATATGGGTAAGCTTACAGAATGATAGGAGAGCCATTACATGTCATCAGGAAAAAAATATTATGGTGTATACAGGCAGACTGTTTCACATAGTTCAGTTAGTTTAAGTTAAGAAATGTTTTCTCTCAGGAAATGCCTTTAAACCAGGGCTACATTTTAGTTAATGATGTGGAAAAATTCCACAAAATATCCTTATGAGAAATGTATTTAATTTTCTCTTTTTAAGCCAGTCAGCAAGTAAAGTGAGCTGCATATTGCTCGCATTACTAACACCGCCTGGCAGAGCTCATTGAAATATGCCTGGTCATGCACATCCAGAGGTAATGTTAGTTGGGAGCTCTTGGTATAGTTGCTTAGCACTTTCCAGAAACTTGATTGACTTCAGCTGCTGAAAATTTCTGCCAGGATATTGACATGTTGAAACCCAGAGTCAACTCTCCTTGCCTTTTTCTGTCCCTAACTACAAAGGAATAAACATAAGTGCGTATTGGCATCACTAACCGAGATCCTTACCTTTCTCTGGGTTTAATGCCTGCACTGAAGAAAGAGGCTGGATGCCCTGGCCTAGGAGAGCATCTACCAACCTCAGCATCATCAGGGTCCGTGACAAAGGCTCAGGGAACATCATTGTGCTTTAAATGTGCATCTTCCTTCCTTCCCCCTCAGGCTATAGTCCCAACTCAATTGATCTTTTTCAGGATTTAATCACAAACAGTCCCAATCTGTCCTTCCGTGGATCATCTGGTTTCTCTCTCTGACCTTTGGTGGAGGTGGGCTTGCTCCACTCTGCCCTATAAACACTGCAAGACAGTAATGACATTCTCAAAATATGTAGGATTCAGTTATGAAAACCACTGGGCCAACAGTGATAAAAGAGTGCTAAAATATCTTTCCCCCTATATCTACAGTTTTCAAACTCTTAATTTTTACTCTAGGTAAAAAGTAAACGTTAAAGATACAGGCTGATTTTTGATAGAGGTAAATGTGAAAGAAAATTCTTGGTATAAAATGTAACTGATTCATTTAAGATTTCCTCTTTTATTTGACCTTCACTCTGCTTCCAGCTCGAGGCTACTTGCTCAAACACTACAAAGAGAGCGTGTGTCTTTCAGAAGTCGTATGCGCAAAGGAAGAACTGTATTGGCAGGGTTGCTTAGGCATTTTAATTCTATTAAAGCTGTCACAGGATAGTGTTTTTTATAGAATCAGCTTCTACATATTTTAAATATGTACACTGAGCCTGAAGTTCATACATGATCAGCAAATTAATAGAAAAATCTATGTACTTAACTAAGGTTGTGAGCACAGTAAAATGATACTGCTTGACCCTGGTAAAGACATTAATTATAATTATTTATTCCACCCTCTCCCAGATTAATTGGTGGGAGTTTTCAATGTGCTAATAGCTGTTAAGGAAGATGTTGGCTATCAGTTAAGAATGAAGCGTTGTTACACAGAAAGAGCTTCTGCCTTCTAGATAGATGGTTGATCGGACAGCAGGGCATGGGTAACCTTTGGGATATAAGACTGGTGCAGGCAGTCACTTAAAGCTAGTGTCTGACTTTATCTGAATCCAATGGGAACAAAAAGGAACTGGTGTCCTCCAACACACAGTGTATTGTCTCTTTGACCTGGAGACAGATGTTATCTCCTGTGTAATAAAGGTTATTTTACACAGGGCTTTCAGTTCCCTGGAAAATGCACTGGTCCTCCTGACCAAGGACCAGGAGCTTCTCTTAAAGAAAAATCTTGCAAAAGAAATGAGGATCTCCCATAAATTATCAAATAGTTTCTCCCCCTCATCAGACATCCTGTTTCATTAGTAGCCAATATCTGATAATTCCAAAATAAGTTTGTCATTGGTCCAGTAATACAATAACCCATGGGTATGTGTGATATTGCTGAGCAAGGGAAAGATATGTAATCTCTTCTGTAGATAATCAGTTAATGATCTGGTTGCTTTTAGTAGTTTCAGATTATCTATAAGAGAGATTAATAGAATAATTTTAATACTTGTAGCAACAAATATAATTAATGGTAATAAATATAAACCTCATGATTTTCTTACTATAATCTTTGACACAATATGCTATACTTTAGCTTTATACAAAGTGAAATATTAAACCATGTTTTTACTAATTTTTCTGGTTATTAATTCCATACAGGGTTCTCTTTTCTCCCTTAGCACAGATAGGCTAAAATGTGGAGTTGCTCAGATTTCATTGAGGGATTAAATAGCTCAATAAAATCTCTAATGATTTTTCTCTATTCTGTTCCAGAATAAAATAATTCTAAACCATTCGATTTTATACCATGTATATTGTACCATCCATCTTAAAGTCTCTATTAGAGTCATACCCTAGAGTGGTCATCTTAACTCTTATTATGCTTGTCTATCCTAAATACTTTTGAGTAAAGCCACCACAATTAATTATACTTTTTAAGATCAATATTTTAAAGATTTTTTTATTTATTGATTTGAGAGAGAGAGCAGAAGGGAAAGAGAGAGAGAAATATCAATCCACTGATTGATTCTTATATGTGCCCTGACTGGGAATTGAACCTGCAACTCTGGCATATCAGGACAACACTCTAACCAACCGAGCTACCCAGCCTAGGGCAAGATAAATACTTTAAGAAATGTATATTATATTTCTTTGCTTTAGCCATCTTTCTGATTATAGAAACAATACATATTCATGACAGACAATTTGGAAAAACCCAGAAAATATAAATCACTTCTAGAAAGTAGTGTTGAATTAATTATTTTCTCCCATTTTGTTATTCTTCCTTAGAAAGAATTTAAATTGAATATTGATTTATTTTTTACTTCAGAATATATTAAGATTATAACTGCATATTGATTCAATTAGTCTTTGAAGCAACTGTTTTAGAATTCAAGATGCTCAGAGTTTTTAAATTTGTTGTATCTCCTGAGTACAGAACACCTTTGTAATTTCCAGAAATAATTCCTCTGCACTACTAGATGATAGGACCCAATTCTCTAACCTTTGTTGAAGGAAAAAACGCCCCGTGAAGGCTGATGTTTCAGTAAGAACGTAGCATTGGGCTGTATTTTGTGTCCTGACCAGTGGGATGGCCATTCACACGTGAGTCCTCCTGGGACCCCGCAATGAATACCATCTGGATTTGGAGACTTGAAACACTTACATGTCTTAAGTGCTACGTAATGACTTCCTGGAAGACTTTATTCTCCATCAACATTGTACTAAAAATGATTGCAGGAGAAATTTTTGTTTTACCTTAAACTTCTTTTTTGAAACTGAATCTCTTCAATTCTCAGCTTTGTCTCATGTTCTTTGTGAAATGTATCTTTAGCTAAATGTTTCATGCAGCTTTTAAACTACAGTCTGTAGTTTTCGTAAAGATTCTCAACAATTTATCCTTTGTGCCATCTGTTTATTTAGCTCATCCCATCTGCATTCAATATATGTATTTAATATTTCAATGCCTATAAATATAGCCAGGTAGATTTTTATTTTCTACATTATATTTTACTTTAAAGAATTTCTGTTTTCTTTGTGAAGAAGTCATTTCTCTGCTTCATCACCCGGGCATTGCTCTTTCTTGCCCTTACACTTTACTTTTCAAAAGCATAGTGACCTTCAGTGCCTTTAACTCAACATGTTTCTACAACGCCAAGGCCGATTCTAGGCTGCCGGGGCTGCAGGGAATGGGTTGTTTTTATTTTTGTCTCTTCTCTGTATCATCAGTGCACAGTTTTAAAGATATTAAAACTGCAGAAGTACTTTTGGGAGTGAACATAAGTACTTTTGCCAAGAGAAAACCAAAAATATTTCCATCTAGAATATAGAAGTAATCATAGGATGTTGCAAGTGAAAACAGGTTGTTCTGAAGTCCTGTGTCATCTGTCCTACTTCCGTAGCCCATAGGTAGCATGCAGCCTATCAGCTGAAGATAAGGTTTAATTTTTTTATTTATTGATTTTTAGAGTGAGCAAGAGAGAGAGAGAAAAATATTGATTTGTTGTTCCACCCATTTACGTGTTCATTGGTTGCTTCTTGTGTGAGCCCTGACCACCAATCAAACCTATAATCTTGGCATATCAGGGACAATGCTCTAACCCACTGAGCTACCTGGCCGGGGCTAGAAGATACCATTCTTAATACTGTTTGCTGATTAGAAAACTGAGACACCAAGAAGATAAATAATTTGTCTAAGGCCACAATGGGACTGGGAGAACTGGGATTCAAACCTAAGCAGCTTGGATCTAAACTGGCTCTTAATCCTCATGCTGTTCTACTTTCTAAAAAATCCCTTCTTACATTGCTTGCTCTAAAATCCATTCCCTGTAACATCCACTCATCCACACAACTTTAATCCCCTTTCACAGGACAGACCTTTAAATATTCAATGATGATTATTACATTCCCTGAATTATCCATTCCTGTAGCTCAGCATCATTTTTTTGTTTGTTCTAATCAGATCACACACTATATCTGATAGGGCCCTTTCTTTAATCCTCTGAATGACTCCACTCACCCTTTAATATCTTTATCATAAATTGAACCTAGTTTGGCAGAGGAATGGGTAGGATAATAGGAGCCCCACATTTTGGTAATAATGTTTCTTTTAGTATATCCTAGAATTGGGTCCTTCATCTCCCTATTGGCTCTGTGTGAGTCAAATGCTTCTAAAATGCTGAAGCAATTTGCAACTATATTTTAGTTTGGCCCTGTGTCTGCCATTGTGTCTAACTCTCCCTATTAAACTTTTTTTTAAATTAATTAATTTATTTATGTTTAGAGGGGAAAGGAAGGAGAGAGGGGGAGAGGGAGAGAAATATCAATGTATGGTTGCCTCTCATGCGTCCCGTCCTGGGAACCGGCCTGCAACCCAGGCATATGCCCTGACTGGGAATCGAACCGCGATTCTTTGGTTTGCAGGCCTGCGCTCACTCCACTGAGCTACACCAGCCAGGGCCCTATTAAACTTTCTTAGCCAATGTAAACACCTCTCTGGATTCCAATCTGTCATCTAACAAACCGTTTCCCTCTTACTGTGTCCTTTGTCACAGGCCCCACAGGTCACACTGTGTCCTCCTTGCTGCAGAATAATATGATCCTCTGACCCTCACTCATCCCTTCTTTGTTCCTCTGTGGGCACAGGGACAGCCCGGCTCTTCTCCTGCACCAATCTCAGGGAGGCTTGGGGCAGTAAATTGGCACTCACCTTGCAGATATGTGCACTACGCTATTCCCATGCCCTGGTGACACCAGAGACTTTCCCAAGACCTCTGTAATCTCAAGATGGGGAGGAAGGAAGAGAGTTAAAAGCAGCTCCTTCTCTCAAAATAATTGGCATTCTAAATTTAGCTGCCATAAACCCCTGCAATCCACGGGGTGCGGGGACTACAATTCCTGATTAATTTTAGGATATTTACATTGGATCGTATTGTTGATGTGTTGCAGGCCTGTGGAAGAGATGAATTTGAAATAAACGAGACTGGCACCAGTTTCTGGGAGTGGCTGTGGCATCACTGCACCAGTAGACCAAGAACTATCGTTGAGATTTTGATACATCATCATTTCTTGTGCTCATATATTTTATCTACCAGTAATAACAGTGCTGGCTTATCAGGAAGGTGAAATGATGACTTGATGTTAAATGTTCTTGAAAATGTACCAAATACCTAACAAATACAGTATCAGGTCGCCTCAGTCTGGTCATCTCATCCAGCCATCAGTTCTGCAGGGGCGCTGAGGACAGGAGAAATGGAGGGCCATCATTTTCCCTTCCATGTCTCATCAGGGTGTGAGAACAGAGGAGGTCCCGGGACTCAGCATGAATACTGTTAGCCTTCAACCTCAAACATTTCCAAAATTACTGGAATTTGAAGTTTCACAGGAAGGATCTGTCTATCGAGAAAATGAGGAGGAAGTGAACACGATGTGGTGGGAACTGCCCCCTTCCCACTGTAACTAGCTCTTTCTGACAAAGAAGGCCTGTCCGTAGAAGCGGCTCCTGGAGGACTCTGTGGCATCTCCTCTTCCCAGAATCCTCACAGGTTCTCAAAGTGTGATCCCCGACAATCAACATGGGTATCACCCCAGACTTTATTAGATTAAATTAACAGCCAACCTACCCTACTGCATCAGAAACTCTGGGGGTGGCACCTAGAAATCGAGGTGTTTTAACAAGCCCTCCAGGGGATTCTGATATACATTGCATTAAGAACGAGTGGTTTATATCAAGCAGAGGTACCACGGATGCACTTCTCTATCTACCAACAGTCTCATGTTCGGTGAAAATCCCTAACCTAGAGTTAAAAAAAAAATGGACTGAAGTTCACTGAATAGTCCTTGAAGCTCCTAGCCTATCATATTTTTCCTTCTGCCTTTTTAAAAAAATAACTCTTTAAAGTCCTGTTCAAGTAACATTTCCTTTGTGAAAACCACCTCAAAAGCTCGAACAGGGTTATTTGCACCCTCTTCTATATGAATTTTGTCATTAGTACTTTTAAGAACCACAAACATTGATCCATGTTGTTGCTTCTCAGCCTCATGTGCTTGCTCCTCATCCTCAGCTAATCCCCAGAATGTCAGTAACCTCATGGCTCTCTCATTTATGTTCTCTCCCTGGACCATCTCATCCATTGGTACAGCTCCAACTGCCATCATTTAGTGAATGATTTTAAAATTTGTGTTTCCAACCTTGACTAGTATTGCTAGTATTACTTACTAATACTACCTGGATACCTTCACCTCAGAGAACACAGTGACCCTCAAATTCAATATTTCTAATATGGAACGAAACATCTTTTCTCACTCCACCCCCACCCTCCCAACCCCTCGTTTGCTTCATCACTGTTTCCTCTCAGAGGCTGTCACTGCAATTTACTCTGTGAACAATGCTGGAAACCTGGGAGCTGTCTTAGACTCCTTCTTGAACCTCTCCTCTAATATCTAATCATCACCTGCTATAATTTTAAAGACCTGTCCCTGTTAAATTTCTCATGTGGATGACAGGAGTAGTTTCCTGAACTACTCTTAGCCTGGGTTATTTCCTACCTCCATGCCTACAACGCACCCCGTACACTTCAGAGAGATCGTTCTAAAATGCAAACCCGATGATAGCACTGCCATGCCTAAATCCTTCATGGCTCCCATTCCATACTCAGTAGGAGAAGAACCAAACTCACCCAGCTGGGTCTTAGCTCCTCATTCAGCCTTAATTTCTTTCCCAACAGTGAACACCCCTATGGCCTCTACCTAGATTATGCCATTAACATTTTACTATACCTATTTCATCATATAATCCTTCCTTTTATGCATCCACCAACCCTCTGATTTTTGACACATTTAAAGCCGGTTCGAACATCAGGACACTTCCCCCCAAACATTTCAGCATGTATGTCATTAACTAGGATTCAGTATTTGTTTAGAAGGTTGTTTTTTATTTGAGGTAAAATTTCTATATAGTGAAATGAACAAATGTTAATTAAACATTCACTGAGTTTTGACAAATGGATATACTTATGTAACCCAAACTCCTATGCAAATAAAGGACATTGCCAACACTCTATAAAGCTCCCACATCCCCTTTCCAATCAATTGTAACCCCTCTCAGTTACTCACTGTTCTGACATTTTCCACCATAAATTAGTTTTGCCTTTTCTAAAATTTCTGCAGGTGGAATCTTTGTGTAAAGGTACTTTCTCTCAATACTGTTTTGGAGATTCATTCATGTTGTTGTAGGTAATCAATATAATTTTCTCCCATTTTATTTCTGAGTAGTATTCCATTGTATGAATAGGGCAGAGTTCATTGCTACATTATCCTGTTGATGGACTGTTCTCAGTTTTTAGGTATTGTGAGTTAATCTTCTATAAACATCATTGGATAAGCTTTTGTGAACGTGTGTTTTAATTTCCTTTGGGCAAATACCTAGGAGTAGAATTTGGGGGCCATAAAGTAGGTTGTATCTACTCTAGGTTATATCATTTTTCTTCACTCCTACCAATAACATTTGAGAGTTCTAACCCCTGTATATCTTTGTCAGCTTTTGGTGTTGTCAGTCTTTTCAAATTTTAGCCTTTATTGTGGATATGTAATGGTATTTTGTTGTAGTTTTAATTTGTACTCCCCTGATGATTAAGGATGTTAAACATCTTTCAGTGTACTTACTGGCCATTCATATGTCTGTTTTTGGAAAGTGTTTAAATCTTTTGTCCCCTTTCCTATTATTGGACTTTATATTACAAAGTTGTAGAAGTTCTTTATGTCCTGCATACTAGTCTTTTTCCAGACAGATGTTTTGCAAATATTTTCTGCCAGTCTTCAGTTTGGCTATTTATTTTCTTCGCAGTGTTTTTTGGTGAGAGAAGCTTTTTATTTGATGAAGTTTAATTTGACATTTTTTTCTTGATGGCGAGGGTTTCTTTTTTCTATCACAGAAAAAAAAATCTTAGCCTTCCCCCAAATCATGAAAATATTCCCCTATGTTTTTTCTAAAAGTCTATGGTATCAGTCTTTATGTTTAGGTTTATTATACATCTTGAATTAATTGACGTGTATATGGTGAGATGGGTCTGTTACTATGGTGCGCTCTGCTCTGTCCCATTGCTCTGTCAGTCTTTGTGCCAGTATCACACTGCTGGGACGGCGGCAGCTTCCCAGGGTACTGAAATAGGCTAATGTCAGTCATCCAGCTTTGTTCTTCTTTTTCAAGGTTGCTCTAGATGTTTGAAGTCTTTTGCATTTTTGCACAGATTTCAGGGTCAATTTGTACATTTCAAGAAAGCCTGCTTATCAAGCCCTAACTTCCGTTATGCTGCCCTCCATTTCGACAGTCACTGCAGATGAGGGAAAGAGAAGAAACTACTCTCTTTAACAAACTCTTAGCTGTGTAGGGTTTTAGCCAAAGGACAGAATTTAAAAATACGTGTATTTAGTTTTATTTTTAGAGCAAAAGGGAGAAAAAGAGGGAGAGAAATAGTGATTGTCTGCCTCTCGCACACACCCCGTCGGGGGACCCAACCTGAACCCCAGACAGGTGCCCTAACCGGGAATGGAACTGATGCCCTTTCGCTTTGTGGGATGATGCTCAGCCAACTGAGCCACACTGGCCAGGGCAGGACAGAATTTTTTAATAGCATATTTAAGGTTTGTTCTTAATTCTAGGTTTAAAAAAAATTCTTCTTTTCACTCTGACAAAAGGCATACAACTCTGTTTCAATTTTACAATGAATATTCTTCTACAAGGACAAATAAAGGAATGCATCTAAATGCTTTGCTATAATATATTTTACCCTTCGAAGGAGAGCATTTTCCCATCTCATCACCAGATAATTGTTTCCTCTTAAGAGTATCTTTTAACAAAGAATATAGATACAGAATCTAGCTGATTTTTACCTCTATTCTCTTTCTCCTCCTCTTCATCATTTTCAGCCTCATCATTATCAACACCATAGCTGTCACTCATTGAGCTTGCACTCTGAGCCTCCAACCCTATGCTTTGGTCTTTTTTCATATCTCACTTAAGCCCCGTGAGGTCATCCTGTTATTGTGCTCACTTCACAGAGGAAACTAAAGCTCAGTGAGGTGAAGGACTTTCCCAAGGTCCAAAAGGGAGTAAGAGGTGGTGCTGGGACTCAAACTCAACTCAAGTGTTTTTTCCTCCAAAGCCTGGCATTTTAGGCATCCTCTATTAAAGAACACTTTGTTTAATCTGTGCGATACTGTTTCCTTTGTCCTTCCTAGGATCTTTGAAAACTTTTACCATTGCTGTTGCTGTTGCTGTAGCAAAGTGTCAGGAGTAGCCCCAAATTACCTTCATGTATTCCTCTAACTTCTGCATTGTGCACTTCTGAAGACATCTGGAAAACGAAGTTGGTTCAGTTGGCTTTTGCGTTCCATGCGGTTTTACAGCCAAAGTAATTTAACCTTTCCTCTTTCTCTTCACAGTGGTAAACTATTTTCATGGTGTCTCGGGATTCCTTTATACAGCATGTGCGCCCCATTCGAGTCCTGCGCTATCTGTGTGTGCGACTCTGAGTGAAGATCATTGTGCCCCCCTGCTTTCTGTCATCCAAACGTGTTGCCAAAATTGCAATTACGATGACTTTCTCTGACTCAGCCATATAAATTCAAGCCCACTGTTTGGATTTTTAAATGTCACTGTTAATATAGTCATCTCTCTCTCTCTCTTTCTATATATATATATATATATATATATATATATATATATATTTATTTATTTATTTTTAATTTTTTAAATAAATATATATATTTAATTTTTTTTTTTGCATTAAGCTACATGTAACACTTTGTACTGAACTCGTTGTTTTTGCCCAGAATGGAGCATATGCTTCATTATCATTGCACCTGAAAATCCGACCTTTCCTTGCAAAAAGAAAGCCCTCGCACACACAAACGCTAATACAACTGCATAAGTAACTTTAGTATTCTGTGCTTTTAAGCTGACTTTCAAATGGGGAATTGAAAGCTTACCAGGTGTCTGTATTGACATGCAATAACTATTGTGAAGATAAGAATGATGATCTCTTCACTCAATATCAACAGAGAACAGACAAAGGACTCACACCCTGGGATCCTTGAGAAAATGGCTTTTTCTGAAGGTAAATGGTAGAGGGAGAAAGGAGCAATGACCCAGAAGAAAATACACTTTTTGTTTTAACCACTGGCTACAAAGAGACCATCTATCACAAGTTCATCAGATGGTGAGAAATACATTATAGCTCAAATTGAACATGAATACATTAAATGGTATAGATATTGTTTTGAAGATGTGACATTAAATACTGGAATTTTCTTTCTGTATTCATTCACTGTATTAAACAGACACCATACTTGTATGCTTAATGGCTTCAGGTACTGAAAAAAGGTTGGCACATTCTCAGTTTAATTTTATAAAGATCACATACTGGTGACAGGTGGAGCCACGTGGGGGTGGAAGCAAATTGGACTTCTGTCCCAGACGTCAAAGACGTGCTGCAGACATCAGGGAAATGTCTCATGGTTGGGAAAGGTAAGGAAACTCAGCAGGCTGGTCTTTGATACCTAGGGCTTTCATTTTTAATTAAAGAACATAACTCTGGTAAAAAGTCATCATATCATCCTATTTTATATAGGGCTTGGATGATTGCTCAGTAAAGGAGATAATGATCGGAAATATGTCTAACATGGTACCAAAAAAAGTGCTACATATCTAATAAAATAATAAAAAATGAACATTTATTGAGCATCATCTCAGTGACTACTCATATCTTTGTGAAGGGGCACCATTATTATACCCACTTTATAGATGAGAAAACTGATTCTTAGAGCAGTTGAATAACTTTTCCAGGGGCACAAAGATAGGCAGTGAGTGATCCAGGAAAAGCAACCGGAATGTCATTTCAAAGGCTGTGCATCTACCCACAATGCCATATTCTCAGAACCTTCCTTTTTCCCTTAGGTATAGATTAGATTCCTAACGTGTGATAGAATCATCTTTTCTGTCCATGTATGATCTCATTGAAATTAAAAAAAAAAAAAAACCCTAAATGAGCCTATCTCCAGTATCTTATCTTCCAGACAGGGTACTCTCCTGACCCCAGTGTAGAAAGATGTCTCTCCTCTATTCCTTTGGCAACACTTTTTACCAGCTTTGGAGTCTGGGGACTTTTCCTAATGCCTCTTTGTAATCTCTTTTGCAATAGCCCAAACCATTTGTCCTCTTCTGAGCAGGAACATGAAACAGCTGTTCACTGTCACTCATATAATATTTTTTTTAGATACTCAAAAACTAATTGCTAACATTTCCTGCCCCTACCTTTTCTTTCCTGAATCAAATAATTCACCCTCCTCCTCCTCCTTCTTCATATATAAATTACTTCCACATAGGACCTATTTCCAAAATTGCTAATCATTTTGGTTCCTGTCCTCCAGCCCCTTTCAGCATCTGGATGTTCGGTGAGTGTCGTGAAGACATTGCCATACAGCACTGAAATCAGGGCATCTGGGAAAAATTTTAAACATGTCCACAGGAATATTTTCTGTTGTTTTACAAATTATAGGCAAAACATTAAAGAAAATTACGGTTTTCCCGGTTCTCAGATGGTGTTTTGTTTAAACTAATTCAAGACAAAAAAGGTGGAGCAGTTTATATTGTTTTCATTGGGGTGGAAATATGTCATTTTGGAAAGATATTGTGATTTTTAAATTTAGTAATTATTCACATTTGTGTATTTGAATGCATGATGTGAGGTATGCCAACAGGCTGTAGAAATGTAAAGGAAAAAGAAATCACTCACTTAAAAGAATCAGGTAAGGCTTCGCAGAAGAGGTTGCATTTGTGATGGATCTTAAAGAATAAGGAATACTATGACATAAAGAAGTTGGAAAGAAAAGAAGTTTAAAGGAAAAACCAGAATAATAATAAAAAAAAAACTTGAAGAAATGAGAACACTTTTATTGGAGGAGAGGAAATGGTTTCACTTTGTTGTATCCATTTTGGATGGTGTGTCAAGAAACATTAGACAGCCCTGGCTGGTGTGGCTCAGTTGGTTGGAGAGTCATTCCATAAACCAAAAGATCGTGGGCTCAATTCCTGGTCAGAACACATACCTGGGTTGCAGGTTTGATCCATGGTTGGGGCATGTGTGCAAGAGGCAACCAATTCATGTTTCTCACATCAATATTTCTCTCCCTCTCTAGTTCCCTTCCCCTTTCTAGAAAATCCTCTGGTGAGGATTTTTTTAAAAATAGGTAATAAGCTGGAAAATGGATATTGAGGCTAGATTATTCATAATATTTAAGGAGAGTTGATTTTCCTTTAGGAAAGTAATTCTGGCAATGGAATATACAACAAATAGATTAGCAGTAAGGGGATCAGTTTTGAAGCTGCTGTAATTATGATAACTAAGGCTGATATATATTGAGCACTTCTGTGCTCAGGAGAGAGTCAGGAGTATAAAGTATAACACGAAGATGAAAAATAAGAGAAGGTCTTTGGATCTGATGACTAGGAGATTATTGACCAACTTTGGATGGAACGTTATCAGGAGAATGGAGACAGTGAGCACAGGTAAGTCAACAGGAGTGAAGCCAAGAAAAGCAATAAGGGTCAAAGGATATTTTCCTGTTGGTTGGTTTGTAGGATTTGAGACTTAAACATTTTTTAAGTTAATATCAAGGGGATAACATTAAACAGGGGAAAAATAAATAAAAGTCTCACTGGGGATGAGAAAAGATCACAGAGGAGTAGGCATTGTCTTGGCAGGTGTAAGAGGGAGGTCTTATAGGAGTCAATTTAGAGAGAGATTTCAAGGTCAAAAAGAGCGAGTTCAGGGAGCTCATATTGTCTGACATCAATTCTTTTAGTTAAATGGATGGGCAGTCCTCTAAGGGGAGTAATGGGAACAAGTGGTGCCTGGATTTCAAGGGGATAAGGAAGACCTAGTGTAAGCTCCATGGAGAGGAAATGAAGAGCAGTTAAGAAGTAGTGGGTACCCAGCCAGGGAGAGTGAGTAGTAGCACATGTGCATAATGAGCATCTGTGGGATATTCAATGCAATGACAACACAACATCTGATACATTCTTCACTTCCCTTGATGGTAATTTCATCTCTCAGATGTAGAGGAATGGACCAGAAAAATAATATCTCTCCTTAATTCTGATGAATAAAAGGGGGATATGTTGGGGATAATGGGAGCAGTGGAATATTTCTGAAAGTGAGCAGCATAGTCAGACGGGTAGCCCAAATACTGGGCAAGTCAATGTCTGAAAGTTCCTTCAGCTCAGCACTATGTGAATGCAAAAGGCAGGAATGGCACAAAACCATGGTAAATATAGAAGAGAAGCATAAATCTACTTTAACAATGACACAAAGGCCTAGCTAAGAATAAATTTGGGGAGACATGACTTAACAGGAGCATGAGTGAAAATGATTTAAGCGACTCAGCAGTATATACATTACTAAAAGTAGCCTGCAGAACCAATTACAATCACCTTATAGGACAGAGTTTTTGGTGCCATGTCCAAGATATGAAATATAACTCTTCTGTTGTCTTGGACCTTTGAAACAGGCCCCAAAGGTTATGAATAAAACAAGAGATATAAAGTCCTCCATAGCCCGAAGGGGTATGCTGGATCACTTTTATAGAACTTGGTAACAGAATGTAAATCCAGTTTGCTTAGCATGAGCGCATCACCCACATCAATGGGAGATAAAAGAGAGGAGCATACTCTACAGGTGAAGAGAGAGGCTTCAAGAGAACTCTTTGAGAGGTTGGCCCATATCTTTTGAAGTGTGGGACACAGAAACAGATCCTCATTTCCCCAAAAGTCTAAGATGGACAGTCTAGGTGCAGGTACCTCTGAGGAGTCCAGCAATAACAAGGTGTGCTGAGAGGGACTGTACTGCCAGTGGCTACAGGGAAAGCATAGTGTCCTGAGGTTGACTTCTGGGCTCAGCTCAACAAAAGAACACAGGCCTGGAGGTGCAATGTACCCAGAACCCAGGGCCTGAGGAGGGGAGTCAGTGACCAACTGCTGTTTAGATCAGTGCTTCTCAAACTTTACTAGGACCACCCGAGGGCTTGTTAAAACAGATTCCTGGGCAACAGTCCTCGAGATCCTGATTCCTTAGGACAGAGGACTCCCAAAATGTGCATTTCTAACATGCTCCCAGGTGATAATAATTTTGTTATTTGTGGACCACACTTTGACTAGCACTGGTTTAGATGTCACCAGCAGGGCACCTCCAAGGAACACGCAAAAGTGCCACATAAGAGCAAGAATCCACTTTACAATCATTACGCCTAGAACTCATCAACAGATTTAACTGTACCAGCCAATTTCTCCGGGTCTCCCCCCTCCCCCGCACCTACCCCACCCAGGAGTGGTTAGAAGCGGCAGCTGGTTAGAAGAGGAGGAGCTATGAAACAGTAAAAGAGGCAACCATGCCCTACCCCACAACTCCAGGCTTTGAAGACTCGGTCAGACCTGAACAGGAACAGGGCATAAGCCCTAAACTGGATATATATTTGGAATTTTGACTAAATGGAGGGACTGGACTAGAGTTACAGAGTTATTAAAATTTTAGTGTGCAAACCAAGGAACTAATATTATTTCCAATAGTGGAAAAGCTATGGGGGTCTGTTTTAAATTTTGTATGCAGATGAAAAAAAGAACTGGTTTGAAAAGAATGGATACAAGAATAAAGTTGATTGAGCCCAGCTTGTTTAATCAGCCAACTACACAGGTTTTAGGGCGGTATTTTTCAAACACTTAGCAGGTCCGAAGAAGCATAGCCAGGACAGCAGGCCCTAGAAACTTCACCAGAGAAGCACTCAGGCGAGGAGACAGGGAGCTTCAGGCTGGAGAAGACTGAGGAGACCTAGCGGTACATTTAAAATACAAAAGACCATTTTGTCAAGGAAGGATTAGCCTTCTTTGTGGTGGCAGAGGCCATGATTAGCTTAAGTTAGTGGAAGTTAAAGGGGGAGTCTGCTTGGGCTCCATGTAAGGAGGACATAAGTAAAGCCATGTTACTGACACCAGCTAATGGTCACAGGCCTGGAATGTTGACCAGAGTTCCACGCACAGTGGAGGGTAGATTTTGGATGCTGTTTAAGTACATCAGCTCTTCAGCAACATTTTACAGCAGATATAGTGAAAGGTGGGTTCTCCGGGATAGGATCATCAGAAAGTGAGTACCCAGTGGCTCTCTGTCCCCATGTCCCTCTATGTACTTAAGCTGAGACCACCAACCCTACACTGTGGCTCAGCTGCAGGACTGAACTCCAGGATTGGGCTCCAGGACTATTCCCAAGGTAACCTGGGGTGACTTGGGGTTCCGATTAAGGCAACTGCTTCCTCATTGTTGTAGTCCTGGTTAGTTAAATTTGGTGAATGGGCCTTTGCAACCAGGCCTTTCTAAAACAAACTTACGCACTAGTCTGGATGACTGGATCCTGCCTGGTATCCACAGCTCTGCTGCCCTCCCCTATCAGGTACCGTGGCAAGAGCACTGTTGAAGTAACTGACCAGGGTCTAGGTATGATGGGAAAGCAGGAAGTCAGAGACAGGGTGAGGTGCACGGAGAGTCAAAGTGCAGACAAGGAAACGAGAAAGATGATGAGCGTGTACCATGACAGAGGCGGAAGGGGAAGAAGGGTAACATGATATCCTCCCTGAATGTAAAATGGGGAAGTTTTTTTGTTAGGCCTTGTTTGTACTATCATTGTGACTAGAATGGTGATTAGTGTGCCAATCAAAACTGGGAGCAGACAGAAAGGCATTGTGTCTGTCGCCCAAATGTTGACATAATCATATAATAATCTGGGATCAAGGAATTCTTAATCCTCCACCTAAAATAGCTTCCAAATGTCCTCGGGGGTGCAGAAAAATATTAGTAGGGTCAGGTGACCACAGGAAAGTGATTATGACAGCCGCATGCCTTAGCATTTACTTAGCGAAACAATGGCTTTTAGACAATGTCTCCCCAATTTATTTTCAACATTGCAGCCAGAGTGCTCTTTTCAAAGGACAGATCTGATCATGCCACCAACCTCCTTAAGACCCCTGAATGGCTGCCCACTGTTCTTCGACCGAAGACCAAATCCTTAACTAGGAGCTGCAGGGCTTGGCCCCTGTGGCATTGAGCATGGGAGTGGGGGCCCACCTTTGCTCCTGCTCTTCTCTGGGTGTAGCACGCTCGCTCCCCACCAGCCTTTCTCAGTTAGCTCTAACTCAGCCTTGCCCTTTGGATCTCAGCTCCAACAGCCTTTTCTCCGGGAAGCCTTCCTGTGTCTGTACCCCCACCTGGAGTCCTTTGTTCTTTGCTTTTTATAGGGCTCCATTCTTTTCTTTTAAAGCACTTATCTCAGTTTGTAATTATACATTCATTGGTGCCATTATTGTTTACTGCTTTCCCCACCCTCTGTAGTCTCTCAGCATCATGAGGGAGAGAGGTCTCTTTTTCGATCATCATCTTATCCAGAGTTTAGCATTATGCCTGGCTAATGGGAAGCCTCAATGCCTTTTTTGCTGAATGAGTGCGAGGACTGTCTACATTGTGCTTTCCTTCCAAAATTCAGAATTCTACAAAGGGAGGAAAGTGTTAACCAGATATCAGAACAAAATTCTTGGTAATATTTCCACAGCTTCCATGCAGTGATTTATTTTAAAATTCAGAACCCTATGAGCTCTAATCTTCCTTCATATTATATAGAAATCAGTTCATCAGAATAACCCTCTAACTCTACCTGGTATTCTCATTTATTCCTCATTTTCTCTGGAATGAATTTAAGTAGTCTTTCTTAGGGTTCATCTTCTTTTGGGAACTTGCATAGAGAACATTTTATTTTAGGTTAATTCGGTTGAGATTTTATTTAAAGGCATCCTAAGTTACAGACATTGACAGGTAAATGTTTATGAAAAGATAATATATATATGTGCTCTGTATGTGTGTATGTCTATCAATCCATCTAAAAATGTCTTTTCATGACTTGAAATAGAAAAGATTGGATTTAGGCAAGGAAATCATTACACTGTTGAAGTTTCCACCCCCAGACTCCTACCCTCTCCAGCTAAACTTTGCAGGATTTGGGGGAATAAGCAGGCAGTCATGATTTCCCAAGGACTGGCTGAAGGACATGTACTGCCCCTCCTAATGAAATCCTCCAATGGTGAGTCATAACGCCATCAGCACTGTTCTCCAAGACTCCATCTCTGCTATTTCTAACCCAGATTCTGAAAAGAGCACAGTCTAGATCCAACCCTTTAGATCTCTGTGTGGGCCTGAAGTGTACATGTCCTTCCCAACTTCTCATTCTCTTTCGTATTTCCTCTACAGCGAGCTGACAGCCACTGGGCAGGGGTGGTCAACTTTAGTGACCACGATGGAAACAGAGAATAAGAAATCCATTGTCATTCGCTGACTGTGCCGTGGTGGTGAATGTCTCTTTCAGAAAGCCACAGAAACCGACAATTAATCATTGACTGAGTCATAGGAGAGCCCTAGCCAAATAATCTAGACAAACAACTTTCACTAGGACTGTCTACAAATGGCAAAATGTCGTAGGAACCTGGTTGTTCCCTTAAACAGATCATTCTGATACTTCTGTCCCTCAGAAAAGATGTTTTCTTGAGGGGCGTGGAAAGAGAAAACAAACCTTCATTTTATTCTACAACATCCTGCAGTTATTGTCACATGTCTCATCATCTTTCCACTGTGAGATTCCTCAAAGAATGCCTCTGCAAGCCCTGTATCCTTTCCTTCTCCTATTTTTTCCCCCTGAAATCCTCATTTGGTCTTCCCACTAAATGACTAAATGTGTTCTCGCAAAGATTCTAGAAACCTACTCTAAATACTTTTTAATATCACTTTCCTAAGTTAACCTTAGGGAGTTCACCATTCTCATTCCTGCTGTCCTCCCTAAAGTTTCTAGTTTCACGGACCCTACCTTGACCCTGAGGCTTCAGGAACAGTGCTCTGAAGAAATTCTTTGCTTTTTCATGAGACACTTTCTGGACTTTGGCTGCCTGTGCCCACACACCACCTAACTCCAAGGCTTTGCCTTGTCTTGGATTCCTCCCTTTTTTTCCTCCAGAGTTCTCAGTCATCTTCACATTTTCAAGTGAGTCCCAACATTTTCCTCCCTAGAACTGAACTCTTTTCAGAGCTTCACCCTCACAACTTCATCATCTCGTTGACTCTCCCTACATCAACAACAACCCTGCTAACACTTTCATATCATCATATTCCCTGTTTCCCTTCCCATCCCTCCAAGCCAATGTCTTCCACTCACTGAGACTTGAAACTCATGTTTGTCCATGACTCCTCCTCAAACAATCTCCATGTCTAATTGGTTACTGCAGTCTTTATATGCCTCTACTGTCTGCCCTGTGTCTCCTGACCACTGCTACCACTAAGGTCCAGGATCTTTCACATCGTGTCTAGATTTTGGCAATCAGCTTCTAACTAGTTTGCCAATAATCGATTCCCCCTGCAGTAGACTCTGCACCCTGCTGTGAGAAGAATCATTTCACCTCTTGAAAACATTACTGTCTTTTGGAAAACAAATTTTCCAAATATCCAGGTGAGGCAGAGAAACACCTTCAGATATTAATTAGTTAGGAAACCCTTCCACAAAGGCTCTCTTCCTCCTCAGCAGGGAGATTTGTATTAACTGGTGACTTAGAGGAGAGACAGGATGATCGCTTCAAATTCAGAAAAGGGCTTGGAGGTTGCATGGTAGGAAATAGTGTTTCCTCTGTGGCAATGCCCTAAAAAAAAAAGGCAGGATATCCAGAGCAATGGCTTTAGGATCTCTCTGGGAAGTAAGGCCACATTCACAGTTTTAGCAAAAATTCCTACGTGCCAGAGTGTTTCAAATAGCAAATAGTCACAGGACTTCAAGGGGCTATTATGGGCACAGTGAATAAGCATGGTCAGCATCTTTGGACTGGAATAGATAACAGTTAATCCTTTTTTTTTCTGGGATCCAGATAAGCTTCCCAGATCACACCATTCTGTTGTGATCCTAGAATGAGAGAAAGCAGAATGATGACGGAAATGGACTTTCCTACCAGTTTGAATGAAGTGTGCTCACAGTGGGATGTGATTTGGAACAGAATTTGTAACCTGTACTCAACATGAAAGGCTCACTGAGATCCACCTACCTTCATTCATTCACTCAACAGAAACATGTTTTGTGTCTAGTATGTTGCTTTGGAACACAAAAGCAAAATGGAATACTTTCAGTTCTTAAGTCAATAGAGGTAGATGCAGGCATAATCCCTCCTGTCTTCTCTTTCTTCAAAGAAGCCTTTCCACGACTTCCTTGATCTTGGTCAAATCTCCTTATACACATTTAATAACATGTTTACTGCATTAAGTGCTTCTAAGGAGAGATAGTTTTACATCTGAGTTACTACTTTATTAATTCAGTCATCCCCTTCCCCAATAAAGTGTAATTTCCATGAAGGCAGAGAGCCTGTTAGCTTTGAGCAATTAGTGTTTGGAAGAGCCAGTGTCTGTGGTGAACATTTTCTTTTCCTATATCAACACCTTCTGCTCCGCTCATCTGCCATAGTCTCATAGATCTTGAAAATATGTCACCCTGGCTGGTGTGGCTCAGTGGATTGAGTGCCAGCCTGAGAACCGGAGGGTCATGGGTTCAATTTCCAGTCAGGGCACATGCCTGGGTTGCAGGCTGGGTCCCCAGTGTGGGGCGCGTGAGAGGCAACCACACATTGATGTTTCTCTCCCTCTCTTTCTCCCTCCCTTTCCCTCTGTCTGAAAATAAATAAATAAAAATTAAAAAAAACAAACAAACAAGTCAATGGACTTCTGCCTCTAACCCTTTCCTTTGCCATTCCCCTGCAATGGCATGCCAGCCCCTATGACAACACCCTCACTGTCACACTTGAGACGCCCATTTTGAAGAGTTATATTTTTTGTTGTCTCTTTCTTTGTAACTGTTCTGTCTCTTCAACTGGTTAGTAAGCACCTCTGTCAACAGGACTATATTTTATACTAGCCACAAGTAAGGCACACTTAGTTGGCACTAAACCAGAAAGCCTCTGCTCTGCATATCTCAAGAGCAGTTAGAGATTGTATGCTCTGTGACAGGTATCTCGGAGGGCTGTTCAGTGTACAAACTGGAAGGCTTTATATTCATGACAGCCCTAATTAACCCACACATATTGAATGAACACTGTCTAAAGCAGGGAAACTGAAATAAGGAACTTCCACATCTTTGTGATGCTCATTGCCTTATATTTCAACAAATGTTTCTTGAGCTCCTACTGCGCACCAAGAACGTTTCTAGGCAACTTGATACATCCATGGATAAAACAAAGATTCATCTCCCCCTGGACTTTACAATATAATGGAAGAAACATATAGTAAACCATAAACACCGCAAATGTAAAAATTAGAAGGTAGAAAACTCAATAAGAGAAAAAGAAGAGCAAAGGATACATGTTTGATAAAAGTTAACCACTTGCCTGCATGTCTGGTCCAGTTCTTGCCATTCCAAAAGTGAAGGTGAACCTGGGATAGGTCTTTGCAAGTCAGGTCAGGATCTTAATCAACTTCATTTAACAGACTCAGAAAAGACCTGAAACAGTTCAGAAGTCCCCTTGGAATTAGTTGTTGACCACAGCTGGGACAATCACGCAGGGAAGTATTCAATGATAATATTAAGCTATAGCACAAAAGTATTAACTTTGTATCCATGTTCATTAAAGTTAATATTATTTTTATTTTAAGGATTATACTAGCAAATATTTTAAACAGTTTTTAAAATTTTATTTATTTATTTGGAGAGAGAGAGGGGAATGGAGAGAGAGAAACATCGATCTGTTGTTACATGCATCCATGCATTGTTGGCCGCTTGGTGCGTGTACCCTGACTGAGGATCAAACCCACGGCCCCAGTACATCAAGATGAAGCTCCAACCAACTGAGCTACCTGGCTAGGGCAAGAATAGCAACTATTTTTCAAAGCCTACTGTAGACCAGGCATTGTGCTTGGCTTTCCTTACATTATCACTGTTATGTTCACAACCCTACATAAGGCATGTCTCTTATTTCTTCCATTTCGTAAATAAGGAGCCATAGGGATAGGCATAAGTTGCCTAAGGTAAGCCAAGTGGTAAATCTTGGGGTCATGATTTGGAGACAGCAGCCTCTGTGCTGTCAACCACCCCACTCCACAGCCTAATGGTGATAAGAAACTGGAGAGTCCACGGGGGGGGGGGGTGCTTAAGTCTACAGGTGTGAAATGATGAATAATTAAGGAAACTTCATGGATCAAAGCAACTGAAATACAGAGCTATGGTTTCCATCAGGCAGTGAAGGTCACAGGAGAAAAAAAATTCTCGCCCTGGCCAGGGGGCTCAGTTGGTTGGAGCATCATCCTGTACACCACAAAAAGGTTGTGGGTTTGATTCCCAGTCAGGGCAGGTGCCTACATTGCAGGTTCAATCCCTGGTCTGGGCATGATTGGAAGGCAACCAATCAATGTTTCTCTTTTTCTCTCTCTCTCCTCCCTTCCTCTCTCTCTAAAAATCAGTAAACATATAAACATACACTCAAGTGAGGATTAAAAAGAGAAAAGAAAAAAGAAATTCTCAAAAGTAAAGGCATTGATTATACCACAACCAGAGCCATAAATCAAATTTAAGACTCTTCATTCAACATAGATTAAATGTCTCTTATTCAGATACAGTCCAGAAGGGATGGCACTAATCAGTAGCAATGCTTGTTAATCTTACCTAGCTATTTTATCTTACCTAGTATGTTATCTTACCTAGCTATTTTTCTTAATTTATTTTAATTATTTTAATTGAAGCCTCATTTCTGTAGATGTGGTTCATTTAAAAACACCCTTGGAAATTTCTCAAGACACTCACTTTCCTTCTTCTAAATACAGTATATTTTTTCACTTTTATTGGGTTGTCTAAATATTCTATAGGTTTTATTCTCCAAGTAATCTTGTATTTATTTCAGTTACAGGTGACATACAATATTATATTAGTTTCAGGTGTAAAATATAGTGATTAGACAGTTACATATCTTATGAAGTGATCACCCTGATAAGCCAAATACTCATCTGACTCCATACATAGTTGTTATATCGTTATTACAATATTGTTGACTATAATCTCTATGCTGTACTTTACATCCACATGACTATTTTTATAACTAGCAATTTGTATTTCATAATCCTTTTCACCTTTTTCACCCTTCCCCCCAACTCCCTCTCATCTGTTTACCACCAGTTTATTCTCTATATCTATGAATTTCTTTTTTGTTTGTTATTTATTTTGTTTTTTAAATTCTACATATAAGGGAAACCATAGATATTTGTCTTTTTCTGTCTGAATTATTTCGCTTACCATAATTCCCTCTAGGTCCATCTATGATGTTGTGAATGCTAAGATTTTATTCTTTTTTATGTCTAAATAATAGTCCCTTGTACACATGTACCACCTCTTTATCCATTTCCCTACTGATAGGCATTTAGTTTGCTTCCATATCTTAGCTATTGCAAATAATGCTACAGTGCATATATATCTTTTCAAATTAGTGTTTTGAATTCCTTTGGATAAATACCCAGAAGTAGAATTGCTAAGTCAAATGGTAGTTCCACTTTTAAATTTTTTTGAAGAACTTCCATACTGTTTTCCAGAGAGGCTACACCAAGTTACAACCCCACCAACAATGCATGAGGGTTCCCTTTTCTCCACATCCTCACTGGCACTTGTTTGTTGATTTACTGATGATAGGCATTCTGACAGGTGTGAGATGGTATCTCACTGTGGTTCTTATTTGCACTTCCCTGATGATTAGTGACCTTATGCATCTTTTCATATGTCAGTTGACCATCTGTATGTACCCTTTGGAGAAATGTCAGTTTAGGTCCTCTGCCCATTTTTAAATTAAATTGTTTGTTTTTGGTGTTAAGGTGTGTGAGTTCCTTATATATTTTGTGTGTTAACCCCTTATTGGATATATCATTCGTGAATGTCTTCTTCCATTTAGTAGACTGTCTTTTGGTTTTGTTGATGGTTTCCTTTGTTGTCCCAGAACTTTTTAGTTTGGTGTGGTCCCATTTGTTTATTTTTTCATTTGTTTCCTCCAAGTGACCTTTTTTCATATGAGTGAGTTATCTTATTCTGCTGTTGTTTCTGTTGCACGGACTGAGCTGCCCTCCAAGTACCAGTTATCCAGTTAGAAGTCACCTGGAAGTTGTACGGAACATCTCATTGGCATTTTTTTTTTGAGCAGAGTGCTGCTGTGGTCTCTAGAAAAACACACTCAGTTCCAGAAAACACATCCTTTTAACTTACCAAGAGCATTCTCCAGTGGCTTTCTTCATTTAAAGACAGCTCCTACTGTTCTCTGATTGGACCACTCTTTCAGTGATGTTATAGAAGAGTGATCACTAACTGGGAATGAAAGGTGACCCTGTCATTTCCTTTACAGTTTTATTCAAAGTTCCAAAAAAAGTTTTAGTTAATTCCACCCACTTAGTATGTTTGCTTGTAGCTTGATAAATATCATCATATCACATTGATCTTGACTATTTAGCTCATGTGTGTATATTTGGGATACTTCTTAGGTGATGAACATCTTCTAGACTGGAATCATGTCTTCTGCACCTTTTTTATCTCTAGCTTTCTCACTACACCTCTGTACTTTGAGTGCTCAGTGGAAACTTGTTGAGCTGAAGTGCATGGAACTGATCCCTACATTTGACAACCATGCATCTGGATGGTTTTGTGTAGCACTGATGCAGATGGGCATCTCAAGACTCCATTAGTGTCAGAACTCTATAGTGTCTACTCCGCCCATGTACCTAGAGCAGAGAGAATGTTGATAGCCTTAAAGTGTTGAGAAAGCATTAGAAGCAGAAGCCACATAGCCAAACAGATTTTTTTTTAAATTTTTAAGTGGGTACTATTGACTGTTTAGTCTAACCTAAAATATAGGTTTTAAGATAGTTCCCTTATTTTTTTATTTGTTCCAAAGGCAAGTTTTTCAAGAATGTTAATTTCAAGAATGTAAATCCAAAAAGATTTATTAAGTATGTATGTTTCAGTGTCAGAAAAACGAAATTCCAAAGAACATTATTTATTATGTAAAATGGAAAAAGAACAACTCTAAAGACAAAAGTCAATGGTATTTAAATGACTTACTCATTCATATTGGCCTCTGTCTCTCTACTCTTCATTAAAAATTTATCAATTTCTTAGAAGGAAAACCTACTATATAGTGACTTTATATCAAGAATTAATGTAATAGTGCCTGGAGCACTGGATTGACTTTCTTATTGTGAAAATTGGAAAGGAAATTAAGACTCTGCCTTATTTTTTAATGGTAGGACCCTCAGATACATTACAATTTTGTAGTTGTTTTTTACATCCTAGAAGTGATAACGATCAGGTTCTTTGTGTTTATTGATATGTTCTTGCTAGTTTCATTTTGTCAGACTTAACTGCAGCATTTAATGTTATCGATCAGTCTGGAAAATGCTTAGGATGCCATAGCCATCCTGTGTTTATATAGTTTGGCTTTACCTTGTCAAAAAAAAAAAAAAAAGGTAGCCTATTGGTCTTCTTCATTGTTCCTGAAATACCCACTGATTTCCTTACATTTTCTGCAGGTGGTTCTTCATGTCCTAATATGCATATTATATCCACAAATATTCCCAACAGATTTTTGCTTTCATTTTTATGTCTAGTACATTAAGACAAAGATTGATATGTACCTGGCAATTAACAATCCTTTTGTTGTTTCTCTGCTGCCTGCCTATCTTCCTTCAGTGGAAGACATGGTGATTGTACAGCTGCGCAGATACTGACTCTGATGTCACATCAAGTCCACCTAACACAAAGCACAGGATACGCTGTAAGATAAGAACAGGAAAGAGACAGACACTCCGTAGTACCTGCAGAGTATATATTGACTAGTTCAGGCCAAGGCCAGACTGGATTGTGTAGGGTGGCCAGGCAGTGGGAGTACAGGCCTGCTTTTGTTGCTGCTGGCTTTCTTTCTGGGATGGCTGAGGGCAGAGACATGAGAAAGCTGTTCTCATAAGGTAGTTAGGCCTGAAGTACCCTCACTTAGCCCTTGTGTCTGGTTACAAATGATTCTAGATCACTTTCATCATTTAAAGTCTCCAAATTATCTCCTCCAAAAGTGTCCCCTTAAAGTGTTCCTTAAGAGCATCTTCTCCATGGTACATTGCTGTACTCGTTCATTAGCAGATTCATACAAGGTGAGACTTCTTTATGAATTTGAATGTGAATGGGATAGAGAAAATTAAGCACCTAGAGGACCTAGCCAGGTGGGTCTGTTGGTTGGACCATCGTTCAGATGTGCCAAAGGTGTGGGTTTGGTTCCCAGTCAGGGCACATGCAGGAGGCCACCAATGAATGCATAAATGAGTAGAACAAATGGGTCTCTCCCTCTCATCAATAAATTTAAAAAATTTAATAAAAGTGCCCTTACTTTTAAAAAATAGGTGCCTGGGAAATTGTCTTGGTGACAAACCAATTAGGCCATTAAGCACATTTGGAGACTCCATCTCTGAGAAAGTAATTCAGCCTCAGATTTTAAGACTTATGTTAAAGCCAAAATATAGCTCTTATTCTTATAGCTTTCAACCCTGGCATTTCCTATTGCTTTAAGACCACTATACTTTGAATCATGTATTACCATTGCCATTTGGATAGATCAGGACCAAGAAATTATCTCATTGTAGCAGGACAGCTCACCATAAAATGCATACAAAATGCATACATACCACGCCTACCCCCATCTGTAAAGGACTCTCTTGCCCAGATTTCTGTGGTGAGTGGGTTTGAAGTCAGTTGGACAGCTGCAGAAGAGAAAACACTCCTTAGTCATCCCTATAGAAATGAACTTCTGCTGATACTGTGTTTATCCAAGAAGAGAGTTGCTTCCAACTGGATACTTTTAAATATGTATATTTAATTGGCTATACATAAGTAAAATAATTGGTTATCTATATCGAATGATCCTTGAATTGTAGATAAGAATATGTTTAGGAGGTACTTTGAAACCTACACTCAGAAGTAGGACATTTTCTTAGGTATATAAAATATCCATTCATTCTTTCGATAGCACTGTTATCTTTGAGGTTTTCACAGCTCATACAATTTTGGTGGAACAGAGTTGAGCTCTGGCTTCAAAGGTGGGCATTTGACCCAGAGTTGGCCATCTGTTCTCCATGGGTTTGGTTTAGAGGTGGGCTCATGATCCAGTCAGAGACAATGAGGCTCAGTTCTAGGATGTCGGGGGGTCTGGTGGGGGAAAACTCCCTGCTGCTGGCAGCCGTCTGGATTCCAGGACTGGAGAGACAGTGTTAGAGTCAACACAGAGGATGGTAGAGCAGAGAGGTGAAGAGAACTGGTGCTCTGATGGTATTATAAATGATCTCTTTTGCCAAATCTAGTTTAAATTGAAATTCTGTCATTTGAAACTAAAGTAGGGCCGAATAATACATAGGTTTACTGATCAGGTAGGTCAAGAAAATGCTGCCCACACAGTGTGTTAGTATTTTGGCAAGGAAGGTGACAGTGTTTCTTATAAAATCTTTGTGGATAATGTGTAGAAATGTGGAATGGAGTCAGGTGACTTCATCAATAATTGAAGAGTTATGTCGAAGAATGCTAATTCCATGTCAACCTGAAGGAAATTTTATAGTGGTGTGCCCCAGGGTTCTTTCCTGGCCCTGTCCTTTTTGACATATTTGTTAAAGGTTTGGGTGAGCACAGTGATGGCCTTCCTATCATATTCTTCAGATGACAGGATGACTGGAGCATGAGATAGTGTGTTAGATAACTGAGCTGAGTTTCTAAAACTCTTCATATGCTAGAGCATCAGAATTAACTTTTAAAAAGAACAAATGTAAAAAGCTTTGTATTAGATCCAAACATTTATTATACAAATAACTGGGTAACACTGGAGGCTTAGTCAAGTATAATTTCAAAAATGGATCAGCAGTGTGATACAGCTGTCTAAGTAAATAAATAAAGCTCCATTAGATTACATAAATAGAACACAACAGTGATGGAGGCAGATGTCACATCATGCTTAAGCTGGTAGGGCAGAAGGATATAGAGCCAAAAGAACTAAAGTTTTCAGATATCTCTACCAATGCTCTGCCCCAGTGTGCCAAATCATGTAAGCAGAAAGGATGAAAATTACCAGTGGGTGTGTTCACAGCCCTCTCTCTGGTCCCACTTGCTATATGGATATTCTATTTTCCCCTTCCCAAAGAGGAAGAGTTATTTTTGTCTGGGAGAGAAGTTAAGTTATGCCATATAATAAAGTGGGAAAGGAGGACGGGTAGAGGAAGAGATAGAAAAGCCAGTGAGTGCATGTCGTGAAAGACTTTGGGGGTGTTGAGAGACAGAGGGGACTCCAGAGCACTTTTAAACTATGAGAAAATAGAAAGGAAAAGAAGGGCATTTAATTTGGATTGTAATAATCACTCAAGTATAAACTCAAAATGCATTTTTACTGTAATTACCCATAATTTTGGTATAATGAGTACCTGGCTTTGTGTTATCTAAGCTTTTCATGTCTGTATATCTTTACAGCAAAGTTCTACCTCCAACCCCTTCCCCACCACAGACAGATAAAAGCCCATGGGAAAGCTACCACATTCCTAACCAAGAAGATAAGACAGTGAGTTTCATAAGCACATATGGGTCTGGAAGTAAACAAGGCTAATTTCTCTGAATGCTGCTGATCAACATAGTATTAAAGGTTTTGCCAACACATTCAGACAATACATTGAAATAAGAGAAATAAAATTTGGAAGGGAGGAGGCAACATTGCCATAGTTTATAGATTATACAATAATTGCATAATAATATAAGAGAAGTACTAAACTATGAAAAGTAATAAAGGACTCCAAGGTCAGCAAGATTGAGAAGTAAAATATTAAATAAAGACAACATTTTGAATGCAAGCAATAACCAATTAGAAAAGCCTATAGGAAATAAAACATCATATATAACAACACAAAAGCTAAAAACTATCCAGGAGCCAACCTAATGAAAATCTTTATAGAGGAAGTTTCAAAATTCTTTTAAGAAAGATTTGGGAAGTTCAGCCATGCTTGATATCTTTACAATTTAAAGATACAGATTTCCACAAATGGACCTGCGAATTCAATGCAATTGCAATACAAATTTCAGCAAAATATTTTGGGAGAACTGGATAAACTGCTTCTAAGATTAATATGGACAACAATAATCTTAGATAGCTAAAACAATTTTGAAAAGGAAGAGCCAATAAGGAACTTGACTTAGCAGATATTAGAAATACTACAGATACTAAGAAAAATTATAATAGGCCAAACAATATATGTTACTCATGAAAGAACAAATGACAAATAATAGAGTTATAAAATAGACCTTGCAGGGGAACCTTTGGGACCTCAGGATAGAAAAGGATGTCTTAAAATAGACCCTCAAAGTATAATTTCTAAAGAGAGTAGAGATGGAGTTTGAGTTTGACTGCATCAAATAATTCAAGGTTCCTACAGAATAAAGGCAACTTCACACAGTATTAAAAAGTGACTCACATACTGGAAGATCTTCACAACACCTATAACAGGCATACCATTAATTTCTAGGATATATAAGGAATTCTCAAAAATTCACAAGGAAAAAATAGAAAAATGGGCAAAAGTTATGAATAGGCAATTCACTGAAAACTGAATGATGAAAAACCAGTATAATGGAGCTGTCCAATCTCACCTATAACCAGCAAACTTAACACTATTACTTGATATTATTCATAGTGGAAAATTTTAATCATTGAATATAACACCTGCTAGCAAGAAAATGGGGACCCACTTGCAAACCACTTAGGAGCATAATCTGGTCTGATCATTTTGGATTGCAATGAAATGGGATTGAGCGATACTAAGTATGTCATTCAGGGATTCCACTGCTGGTTATATTCCACTGCATAATGATGTACAAGAGGACATGTAAGGAGTAACACTGTACTATTATTTCTGGCAATGGATGTTGGAGGCAACATGTGTGTCCCTCACTAGGGTAATAGGCAAGTATGACCGAGTAGTTGCCTAGGATGGAATAACATGTAGTACTCAAAAGAAATGAATTAGATCTTCATAAAGTAGCATGGCAAGATCTCACAATGGTATATACCTACAATGGAATACTGTCAGCCTTAAAAAAAGGAAGTTCTGTAATATGAACTTTTCTCCAAAGATGAGCTGTGGTAGAACAACAAAACAAACTTAGATGATATTATGTTAAGTGAAATGAATCAGTCATAGAAAGACAAATACTGTATTTACATATTTAGATACATGAGGTATCTAAATTAGTCAAATTCATAGACTGAAGAGTAGAATGGTGGTACCCAGGGCCTGTGGGAACAGGAATATGGGGTGTTATTAATCAATGGGCATAAAGCTTTAATTAAGCAAGATAAATAAGCCCTAGAGACCTGCTGTACAATATTCTACTATAGTCAACAATCATGTATTGTACACTTAGTTTTTTAAGAAGGGCTCATGTAAGTGTTCCTACCAGTATAAAACAAAGTAAAAACATGCTGGTAAGTGAAATAAATCAAATTTATAGCACAATAGTAATTATGTAAATTTAAAAAAAATTCACACATATCAAACAATATCTTTTCAGACACATATATACATATAAACAAATGTAGAGAAAACAGGGAAAATTCATATTGCAAACATAAAATGGGGACCTATGAAAGGATGGGAAATGGGTCAGGTTTGGGGATGAAGGAGAAGAATAAATTCAAAGGAGGAGCCTTGCATGGACCAATTAAATGCTACAAATTAAAGAGCATAATTGACTCAATTCTCTATAGGCAAAGACCAAAAATAAGGGGGGAAGCAGAGAAAGTGGGAAGAATAATGGCTTAAAAAATGATTACCAACTTAGTAACTCCTTTGCCTAAACCAGTTCAATGAGGTGTCACTATCTAGAGTTTAGGGAGCAGCTGCTTTTATTTATGTTTCCTAAAATAAGTAACATGTGTTATCACAAGTTGCATACAAATACAGCTTTTACTAAATGATAGAAAAATATTTGAATCCACCTGATATTTGTAGGAACACCACACTATTTCTGTACCACCAGCTAAAGCTTCAAAGAAACCATGTTTCTTATAATCAAAATAGCCAATATTTACCGCAGCTCATCTTTGGAGAAAAATTCATAGTGTTTTTCTGAACAAACTGAAGCATTTACTCACTAATACATTCCCATGCCTGGTGGTCACCAGCATGGGTGTCAAACACAATGACACTTCATTGCTGGCTGGCTGTGCTAGAAGAAAACTGGTAGACCATGGAGTTTACCCCTGACTTTATAGAGGAGCATCTAAGGCTAGAGGGCTTGAGAGCCCCACTCAGGGGTCTTTTAGTTAAGTCATAAGTAATCACAAAGATTTAAAAAGAAAAGTTAATGATTTTACTTACATCAGGAATAGCTGCTTTCACATGATCTATAGAGGTAGTATCCTTTTGCTTCTTAGGTCCTAAGGTTCAAACTGTCTACATATCAAAAAAAAATCAACTTAATTTATAAGTTATGCATTTTTCTTCCTTTGTATGTCTATCCGTCTAGTTAGATCCTAAGGGATAATCATGTATATGGTGCCATAGTACATGAGATATGTCCATAAGGTATCCAGCCATGCACTATGAAAAAGAGACATTTATTGAAAAAGATACAAGAAACATTACGTATAGAGCAACGACGCCTCTGTCCCCTTCAAAGTAGGCACCTTGGGACCTCACACAGTTCTCCCAATCACCATCAGCTTCCACACCGTATTTTCCTGAATCTCATCCATGGCCTGAAATCTCTTCCCTTTTGAAGGTGATTTTAGTTTTGGAAAAAGCCAGAAGTCCCAGGGTGCCTAATCTGGGCTATAGGGGGGCTGAGTCACCTGGGTTATTTAATGTTTTGTAAAAAAAAAAAAAAAAAAAAAAACACTGCACAAGACATGATGCATGAGCAGGAGCATTATCATGATGAAGCTGCCAGTCACCAGTTGCCCAGAGCTACGGCCTTCAGAATCATCTGGATAGTTTCCACAGAGGAATTTTCAAGCTAATGCAATATTTGATGCAGATTCATTGCTCTACTCAGTCATTTTGAATGCAACCACCACACAGTACACATGCTAACTCAATGGCATCTACCACCCCCACAACTAATACAGCGAAGTTGTCATTGTTCACACATGCACATTCTAGTCCATTCTCCTTGGCCGCTAAGTCACATCGATGTTGCACAAACCATTCTCATTACACTATCAATGGTTGAACTTTTTCAGACAGACTTCTATAAAGCATTTTCCTGTGAACTATACTATTTGATCTTCACAAAAGTATGTAAAGGTGTTACTAAAGGTGAGTCAGGTATTATACTTATTGTTGTTATCATTATTGGTTTCCCCTTTTATAAATCATAAATGCTCACATTTTGCCAAGGGATTGAATGCAAATCATGTGGCATAAAATCTCATGATCTTTCCAATGAATTCATTCTACAGAGGTGCATGTGCCCAATACGCTATTTTCTTTAATAATGGAAACACATCTTGGAGGAGGGAATTATTACAAAAAAAGAAAACTAGTTCAGAGGATTTTACTCAAAATCAGGTAAATAGAAATGGTAGGAGCCAGGATTTAACTCTCCTCTGTGCCTTAATCAACAAAAGGCCAACACTGAAACAGCATCAGACCCAGGGTGTCTAAGAAGTGGGCTTCTTAAAAATCTTGAAGCAAATGTTTAAAAACTGACCAGTAGCTGAATCATACTGAGGGTCACTGAGCCCTCCAGATGCTCCTGTAGGCTCTCAAACTCAGCTTTGGCTTGCAGCGAAATGCTGTAGGCAGTGCAGCGAGGCCAACCACCGTCACCTCCAGGCCCATCTGTTAGAGACCACCCCATTCTCTGCTCTGAGAGCCATAAATCAAGCATGTTTCTCTGTATTGTGATTGACCAGATTTAATGGACCAGCAGGAGTTTAGACAGAATTGTGCCAGTTCCTCCGTATTACAACATTCCTGCCAGGGTCAATGAAAGCTCCTGAATAGGTCTTAACTCCTAAAACAGTCTCGAAAGGTCTGTAACCAAACTGAGGAACTGTGGTCCTCAGCCCTAGCTAGACATTAGAATCACCTGAGGCACTTAAACAAAACAAAACAAAACAAAACAAAACAAAACAAACAAAAAAAAATGCCTTCACTCAGCAGACCAGTTTAATCAGAATTTCTAAGAGTAGGACCCATATATCAGAACTTTGTTAAAATCTCCTAGAAATGATTAAAATGTTCTAGAGTTACATAGTGGCAAAGGTTGTAGAACTTTTTTGAATAAATAATCACTGTCTTGTTCACTTTAAAGGGGTCATTTTAATTACAACTCAATTTTAAAAAATCCTTTCCCAGGTTACTCTATTGTGTAGCCCCGGCTAAGGACCACTGGGAAAATGGACAGTGTTTCCCAGCCTGGGCTGCACACTGGAACCTACTAGGGAGATCTAGAAATACTGAAGCCTAGTCACAACTACCACAGATTCTGATATTGATCTGCGCAATAACCTAGACATTAAGAGTTAAAAAAACCTCCTCAGGTAATTGTAATGTGCAGCGAAGGTTGAGACCTGTGGTCCAGAGCAGTGGCTGTCAATTTGTGTTCCCTGGAAAAGCACCTGGAAAGTTGTTAGAAATGAAGATTCTTAGTGCCACCCAAAACCTACTGAATCAGAAACTGGGGAGTTCAGCAATCTAATTTTAATAAGCTCTCCAGTTGATTCTGGTGCAGGCTACAGTTTGAGAATCAACTGTTCTAGCACTCAAGGAAATTGCATGCCAATCCAGCCATTATCCTTAAATTTTGCTAATCCCTAAATATTTGTGGAGGGCGTATTCCAGACAGAAAACCTGCCACCAGGGTCTAGCTGGAAAGTGACCCACGAAGAACCAATTAGGAGGAAACTGTGTGAGATGCTGTGTTGTAATGTTGCTCCTATATAAAAGAATGTTAATTTCAGGTCTCAAACTAAATCACTGTGTTAGGATAGGTAGCTAGATCTTAGTAAAGGAACAGAGCAAAGGGAATCAGACATTAGTAAGCACAATAAATTAGGGAGCTGATTGGACAATGAGCTTAAGTCTGGAAGTTAGAGCTTCAGATACCCCAGGGATTCAGTATTACTCCACCAAGGGGATTAACACTCCTCTCTCCCTTGCGTAGGGAGGAAGGATCAGCTTTCCAATCTCCCCAGGATACAACAGGTCCACTCTGGGCACTAAGTGGGGTAGGGAGGTTGGTGTAGGAATAAAACAATAAAGGGGATATTCCTCTGCTGGGCACATGCCCAGTAGAAGTCAGGCACAAACAGCAGTAACTAAGATAGTGACCATAAGGGGTGGAGCCTAGCCTGGGAAAAGGATCTGATTGGATAAAGAACACAGAACCCCTGAAAGATCTAGGAAATGGATTGGTTGGGAGGACCCAAGAGGACCCAAGGGCAAGTCCAGGAAGGATTGGGGAATCGACTAGTTAATTTGAAAGATAGACTGGTCCTTCCCAAGGATGAGATAATACAATTGAAGCTTAACAAAGTTGTTTTTCTTTCACTGGATAACACACACTCCACCGTTCACTCACACAGTCTTTCTGTAGCTGCCATGTGGGCCTAGAAGCCACGCAGACTCCTAGTGCAAGCCTGAGTACAGCAAAGCAGCACCAGCCAGAATGCCGCTGGGAATAGAGACTACGATAGCTGGAGAGGGACAGATGCTGAACTGTTCTAAGCTTTTGCATGGCACAAAATCTCTGGACCTTGGCATTTCTTCTGGGCTTGATGAAAACAAGGCTGGACTTCTTTCATAGCAGGATGGAGCTGAACCCAGCACAGTCTTTTGTGTTTGCTCCAACTTCAATAAATCTTACTACTGTATCTCATCCTCCCATTCATGGTCCACGAAATGCTTTTCTTGTGACACTACAAGGACTCCATTTCCACTGGCAACACTTGAAATCAGAATTACAAATGCTACCTACGTAATCTCTTCATCCTTTACTTCCTGCATTTAGAAACTCAAAATACATCGTGTAACCTCAAATCCTTTTTTAACCTTAGTCTTTAAGCCAGTGATTCTCTTTTTTTCTTGGTTTTAACCAATAAATGATTCTTCTTTCTCCCCTACAGCCATTTGAGAACTTTATTGGAATGGCTTTGGCATTTTAGAAAAATGCCATGTTTTAGAATCTAAAAGTTTGTAATGAAAAACCTAGATTTAAATCTGTATTGTGATTTTTTTTCTACATGCCAGCCCACAGTTGTGAAATGGTTACTGTATAATTAATTATGGACTCTTAATGAAGCATGTTTCCCTAGATTTCAGGCATTTGGGGGGACATCTCTTAACAGTACTGATTTTAAATGAGTCTAGGAAGAAGTAGCTGGATTATTTGTCCCATGACAGGGCACTTTGATATAACGAGGTTGCTAATAATTATCCCCCTAATAGTGATTACTCTCAAACTACCTCTACAAATAGAAGACTCAGAACATAACGTTCAGCTCAGTTTATTTAAGAACACGTAGTCTGTCTGTCTGTCTGTCTCTCTCTCACATAACCCTCTAGGCTCATTAACACAGAGCTGACACAGCAATATTTCTAGGGCCTGAGTTTTGACCATCCTTTCATTTGAATAGTGAGATAAGCCAAAAAAACAAAATTTATTTCCTTGAAATAATGAATTAAATTTGACTTCAAGGCTTGTCAGCATCAGAAAGTAGTTTTATGTACCTCTGTCTACCTCCTGTTCTCTCCTAGCCACCAGGACTTAAACTAATCCTGCCAGATGTGTGCCTCAGCCCTTGAGTGGTATCTCGTTCCCAGTAGGGCCTTGAGTGGTACCCCATCACCATGGTGACATTCAAACATAGCTCAAGAGGCCCGAGTCAAGGCACGGAGCTCATTATCCCTACAGATTCAGGAGAGTAATGCATGGAAAAGTAGTTGAACATTGTGGAAGATAAGTAAAAGATAGTTATTAGGCCCATGTGTAGGAATTCTTTAGAGGATAGACAATTAAGCAAAATCAGAGAAGAATGAGGTTGAAAATAATTGCAAGTAAGGTCAGTAAACTTTATGTATACTCTATTGGAGAATGAAGTCTTGAAGCATCAGATGGTCATTTCTATAATACATTAGAAGTTGCTTTAAACAATCATATATGATGATCCTTTTGTAGTTCATGAGCGTTATGATTGGGTGTTCACACTCTTGTGTGACATGTGCCTCCCACAAACCTTGTTACGACATTGGCACATTACCCGTCTGACATGAATAAAAATAAAAATAAAAATAAAATTAAATAAGAAATGATATATAAAAAATAATCTCAAGGAGTTAGTAGAATCTTTCAGCCTTGGAGACGTTTTAAATATGTCCCCCACTGGTTCTCAGTACTCCCTATGTCTTGAAAATCAATTTCTACTCATTCTTCATAGAGTTCATTGTGCAAATGTTATTGGTAACATTTTTTTAAAAATTATAATCACGTATAGTGACTGATCTATTATATTTCACTCATAACATATCAATAAAATCCCAAAATAGATAATTATATAATTACATGCAACACGATCTCTAAATATAACAGGTGCAGTTAGAAGGGGGTGCGGACTAGATGACAGCAAGGATCTGCTCAGGGATGAATTTTTTTTCTTAAAAAAATGCCTAGTTCTTCATAAACATTCCCACCTGCAGATAATCAGAAAATATACCTAATAGCATACACTTTGCACTGTTTTTCTTCTGGTACTTGAATTAGTTAGTCCCTCTGTTATTAAAAAAAAAAAATCACAGTGAAAAAACTTTATTATATAACTAAACAAAATGTATTATGTATTAGTATTAAAGTGAAATTACACATGCTTTTACAGTCATGCTGGCCTAAATAAGATATTAATAAAATAATTATTAGCATATATTTTAGAGCCTCCATAAAATACCAGGACACTGTTTTTAAGACAGTTAATAAAATATTTTTCTCTAAAAATCATAATGGATTATATATAAATGTGAGATGGAAATCTATACTTTAATGGAAAAGGGTGTGTATTAACTCTCAAATAGCATAAGGAGATAATTTCTCTACATTTCTGCCATAAAAATAAGCATTGCCTCAAGCCTCAAAAGATGAGAGAACTAAGTGGTATTAATGATGCTAAAAGCAACTGAATGAAACTGTCTTTTGTTTTCAGACAGTTCAATGTATAGGGAAGTTCTAAATGTGAGTGTGGAGTTTTCTGAACCCACTTTTTTAAAGAGCAATGTTTGATTCACAGCAAAATTGAACAAAAAGAACAGAGTTTCAACATACTCCCTTCCCCCACCCAGGCACAGCCTCCCCAACTCTTCACACCCTCCACTGGAGTGGAATGTTCATTTCACTCGATGAACTTCCATTGACCCCTCATCATCACCTAAATGCCATAGTTGACATGGTTCACTCTTTGTGTTGTGCATTTTGTGGGTTTGGACAATTGCATCATAACATACATCCATTGTAGTATTGAAACAGGGTGCAGCCAAGAGGGGGGCTGCAAATAGGGATTTGGAATGGGGCCCAGAGCTCAGAGTATCTAGGAAATATTAGAAAGACATATAAGATGTCCTCACCTCTTACCCCCTTAGGTGTGAGCTGGGGGAAGGGACACATGGAGCAGGAACATGCAGAGCTGTTTTGTACAGCCACAGCTTTGCAGTTAATCCATGGCATGGTCATTTAACATATCCAAAACCTTTAACTGGTTGCATAGATATGTTACAGAGCTGTGGCCATGCTCTGAGCCAGGGGGATGGAAGAGACTCCCCACCCAAGATGTACCTGGGGGGCAGGTCCCCCAGGTAAGGGAGAAGATTAGAGAAGAGCTTGGAGAAGATCGGCTCCATGAAATGGGGCCACACCTGCCCAGGCTCATGATGGCAGCCTAGTAAACTTGGAATAATACAGGAATGCTGGCAGGTGTAACTGATTGTAGGAGGAGTAGGAAATGGGGGTACAGAGAAAGATTGGCATGGGGATTTAAACTCAGACACAGCAGCCATTAAGAGGAAATCCACGTGGTTTCACTAGGGTGCAGACCCTGTTGCAGCTTTGGTGAAGGAAAGAGTACCATGGGGCTTTGTCAGAGTGGGGACCCCCTCCCCACAGCTCGGGTGGAGAGAAGAACCATGCAGTTTTGGCCAGAGTGGGGACCCCTGCAGCTTTGGTAGAAGAGGACCACCCAGCTTTGGGGGGCTCCCTTTGGCTGCGTGGCCTGGGAAGCAGGAGAGACTCTGCCTGGAAGAAGGGTGAAAGAACTCTTGCCAGTAGGCCACGAGAAGGTGCCACATGGCTTTGGATTAATTAGAGATCCTGCCTGGACAGCGACACACAGCTGATGGTGTCAGGAGCCTGGACCCTGGACGTTTGCTTCTTTTCTTGAGTTACGGTACCCTTAATTAGGGCAGGGGAAAAGGAAGTACTGTGGGCATCTGTGGGCATCCAAAAGGACTTTGATATTTTAATGAAGACATTAGGTCAGTACATTAAGTCCATGTGGCATTAAATAAACATTTCCTTTCTTTTTCACAAATCTCTGGCATTGAGAGATATCTTTCCTAAACACGATGGACAATCGAGCTCAGTAGGGGGTCCTTTCTGTAATAGTGTATTGTAACCCCCTTGGCCCCCTGCGTGTCTGTAGTGCTCTGTAACAGGATCATATAGAGTAGTTTTACTGCCCATAAAAATCCTCTGTGCTTTGTCTATTCATCCGTCCCTGCTCCTTAACCCTGAGAACAACTCATGTTTTCCAGGTCTCCATAGCTTTGTATTTTTCTGAATGTCAGTCATTTAGTTGGCATCATACAGTATATAGAATTTTCAGATTGGCTTCTTTCAGTTAGTAACAGACTTTTAAGTTTCCTCCACGCCCTTGAATGGCTTGATAGCTCCTTTCTTATTAGTGCTGCAAAATATTCAATTGTCTGGATGTACCACAGTTTATTTATTCGTTCACCTGCTGAAGGATATCATCCATGCTTTCATGGTTTGACAATTCTGAATAAAGCTGCTATAAACATCCATGTGCAGGTATTTGTGTGAATATGAAGTTTCAATTCATTTGGAAAATACCAAGATCAATTGCTGGATTATATGGTAAAATTCCTTTAGTTTTATAGAAACCATCAAACTGTCTATACCAGTTTACATTTTCACCACCAATGAATGAGAGTTCCTATTGCTCCATGTCCTTGCCAGCATCTGGTGTTATCAGTGTGGGAGATTTTGGCCATTCTGATTGGTTTGTAATGGTATATTGTTGTTTTAACTTTAATTGTTACTGAACTCAAAGAGGGAGAGCTTAGAATTTCTCCCCAGTATATTAGCTGGCAGTATTTTATAGATTTTCCTTATCAAGTTGAGGAAGTTCCTCCTCTATTTCTAGTTTGTTGAGAGTATTTTTTTTAAATAAAAAATGGGTGTTGGGTTTTATCAAATCCTTTTTCTGCATCTATTCATAAGATCATGTGATTTTTTTTTTTTTTTTTTAGCTTACTGATGTGATGGACTACATCAATCAATTTTTAAATGTTGAACCAAGCTTGCATATATGGTATAAATCCCACTTGGTCATGGTGTATAATTCTTTTTTACATTGTTGGATTTGATTTGCTATGAGTTTGTTGAGGATTTTGCATTTATGTTTATAAAAAGTATTGTTTTATAGTTTTATTTTGTAATATCTTTGGTTTTGGTATCAAGGTAATGCTGGCTTCATAGAACGAGTTAGGGAGCATTCTCTCTGCTTTTGTATTCTGGAAGCAATTGCATAGAATTTGTATAGTTTCTTCCTTATATCTAGTACAATTTACCATCTAGTCTTGGTGTTTCCTGTTTTGGAAAGTTAATTACTAATCCATTTTCTTTAAAAGCTATAGGCCTATTCAGATTATCTATTGTTTTTACCTGGATTTTAGTAGGTGGTATCTTTCAAGGAATGGGGTTATTTCATCTATGCTACTAAATTTGGGGGCATACAGTTGTTCATAATATTCCTTTATTATTCTTTTAATATCTGTGGAATACATATAATGTTTCCACTTTCATTTCTGATATTAGTTATTTGTGTCTTCTCTCTTTTTTTCCTTAGTTAACATGGCTAAATTCTTATTGATTTTAATGATCTTGTTGAAGAATCAGCTTTTGGTTGTTGATTTTCCCTAATGATTGTTTTGTTTTTAATTTTATTGATTTCTGCTTTAATTTTTAATATTTCTTTTACTTTGGATTTAGTTTTCTTTTTTAGTTTCCTAAGAAGCTTAGATTATAGGTTTAAATCTTTCTTTACTAATATATACATTCGCTACTAAAAATTTCCCTTTTAGTACTTCTTTCATTGCATTCCACAAATCTTGGTAAGTTATATTTTCATTTAAATACACATAAAAAGCCCTGGCTGGTGTGGCTCAGTGGATTGAGTGTGGGCCTATGAACCAAAGGGTCGCCAGTTCCATTCCCAGTCAGGGCACATGCCTGGGTTGCAGGCCAGTAGGGACGTGTGAGAGGCAACCACACATTTATGTTTCTCTCCCTCTCTTTCTTGCTCCCTTCCCTTCTGTCTATAAATAAATAAAACCTTTAAAATAAATAAATACACAGAAAAATAAGTGCACAGATTATAACTGTACAGCTGAATGAATAACTTTTCACTGAGTGAATATATGATTTTTTCAGCCCCAGATCAAGAAATAAAACATTACCAGAAACCCAGAAGCCCTCCTGTCTACTTCTAGTCATTTCCTTTCTTCCTTATAATGGATTGAATATTTATATCCGTCCAACATTCATATGTTGAAATCCTATTCCTCAATGTGATGGTATCAGGAGGCAGCCTTTGGGTGGTGATTAGGTCATGATCATGAAGGTGAAGTCCTCATACAAGCAATTAAAGCCCTTACAGAAGAGACCCTAAAGAGCTCTCTTCCCCTTTTCATCCTGTGAAGACACAGCAAGAAGACAGCTGTCTATACAGCAGGAAACAGGATTTCACTAGATACCAAATCATCTGGTGCCTTCATCTTGGACTTCCCAGACTCCAAAACTGTGAGAAATAAATGTTTCTTCTTTAAGTCATTCCATCTAAAGTAGTTTTTCCTTTTTGTTATAGTGGCCTGAAAAGACTAAGACATTCCCATTACAAAAGTAACTACTATTTTGTACCCTGGTCAGGTAACGCAGTTGGTTGGAGCATCGTCCTGATGTGCCAAGGTTGTGTTCAATCCCTGGTGAAGGGATACAAGAATCAACCAATGAGTACATGAATGGGTGGAATGAAAACCAATGTTTCTTTCTCTCTAAAAATCGATATATAAAAATTTTGTTTAAAAACAAAAGTAGCCACTACTTTGCCTTCTGATAGTTTAGGACTTGGTATAATAGAAACATTCAAAACCTAGCAAGGAAAACTCCATTAGAGATTCAGAATCAAGAATAATCCTCTTTGGCTAGATTCTCCACCTTCCAAGTCCCCTGAGGTGGCTCTCTGCAGGGGCTTTGCCTGCCGAGTGAAACCAAGAAGAAACAGCACTGCCCTTGGGCCTGTGGTGGGAGTGGCCACCTGTGATCTCTGCAGTGCCTTCGGGGTCATTCTTCCCTTCACTTGAAGAATAGCACCCATTCACAGCTGAATAGCTCTGTGGTCTGGACCTGTAGAATCCTAGAAGTCCAACAGCCTTTCTTCATTCCGCCCCTCTTCTCTGCCTGAGTTCAAACTGGCAGTGCCTCTGCTGGTATATTCCCATGTCTACTCCTAGCTTCTGCTGACTTTGTTCAGTTTTCGTTAGTATTTACATATGCTTATTTGTATGTGCGTACCTGTGTATGTGTTGTTCTGTGCAATTTATCCCACATACAGATTTCTGTAACTACTACCAAAATCAAGGTCCAGAACCGTTTCAGTGACACAAAAGAACTTCCTTATGCCATCGTACATTTAGTAGTCAAACCCAGCTCCACCCCATCCTCTGATGACTGCTGATCTCTTCTCCATCTCTATAGTTTGTCATTTCAAGGATGTTATATAAATAGAATCATAAAGTGTTTAAATTTTTGAGATTGACTTTTTTTAACTCAGCATAATACCCTTGAGATTCATCCAAATAGTTGCATGTTACACTATGATTTTTAGACCAGAAAATGCAAAAGAGCTACAAATTGAGTTCTAAAATTTGGCTGAAACTTCTTTTATGTGAAATAAATTGACTTGGATCTTTTAAAAGGCCTCTAGGTTTATTTATGCTAGTCAATGATTAAAAGCATATTTTAAAGTTCAGGTGACATTTTTACATTGTTGGATAAATATTAATGAAGGTTTCAAGTATCATTTGAAAGGAAATATAAACTCAGATTGTGAAGTTTTGAATTATACTTTGCACCTTGATACATATTTTTAATATAAAAATTCACAAGATAAATTCAAATTGGCATTGCTACAGACTATCAGGGCCAATAACTGTTTTTTGATTGTATGTTTGGTGGAAATACAACTCTGGTGAGACTGATTTGGGAGCTTATTTAATTTAAAGAAAGTTTTTTTTTGTTTTCCTATTTCTGACAATTTTTCTTATCTGCCATAACCTCTCATTATTGTCACCTCTCTACAAAATGCTATTATGGTTCCCATATTCAAATGCATTCTCAATTTTATTCATATTTTCGAGCTACTGAGAGCTATCAGTCTTGTGACAGGTAGCACTTATGATAACACACTCAGAAATTGTTTGAAAGAAAAGAAAAGTGAGTGATTTATGTCTTGGGTTTAAGAGGTTAAATTTGATTTTATTGTAATAAGACAGTTTGAGACAGACTTAGGTTTGCTGTTGTGAGCCTACTGGAGTTATTACGCCATATTGAGTAAAAGCTTTTATCCATGTTTAGCCAAAAGACTTATTCATTCTGCAAAAGAAAGATTGCTATCATCATTCAAAGAATTGACTTCTGAGTAGATTTTTGAGAGAGCCTTTATCCTGCTAATACCCTACTTATGTAATACAAACAGAGGAGGACCTCCCCAAAATGCATCTTACCCATGAGAACCATTTTCTCCCAGCCTTCTTCCCTTTCTTGGTTTGCCGAAGCTGTTTTCAGCAACGTTTCACACACATGGTCACGACTAAGGAAATATAAGCTTTCCGTCCCTCGGCTCCTGTTCTTCGACTTATCCTCCTACTCACAAATGTTCCTTAATGTAGAGATGAATAATTGGGCAAACAAACAAAAACAACAAAAAAGAAAATCTTTTGAAAACTATTTGTCTTAATAGCTTTAATTGATTAAAGGCTCTGACATACTTATAAAGAAAGGAGAAAATTCCATTTGAAACTTGGGGAAAATACCCTTGAATGGGCGCCAATTCATAAAAGAAGAAAATAAAAATGCCAATAATCGTATGAAGTAATGTTCAACAATATTAGAAACATAGAATTCAAATTTAAAAAGCAACGTCCCCCTTTTTTTCCTTTTGATTGTTGAGGATTTTGTAAAAATGAGCATTTTCTGATTTGGCTGAGCTCGCTGAAACAGTCACTCTGCTCAGTGCCTGCTGGCATGAGTGTGAATTTAGATAACACTCCTAAAGGCAGTTTGGAAATAAGAATGAGAATCTTAAAAATGTACTAATATTTTATATTATTATCATAATTTACATCATTTATAATGTTTAAATTGAAACAAAGTAAATTTCCAAAAACAAGATAATGGAAAATAAATCATGGACCATCTATATTATGAGATATTGTGAATTAAAAATGGTTATGCATATAGAAAGATGTCCACAATGTATTATTACGTGAGAAAAGATTCAAGCTTGTATCTATAGTATAATCTCGATTTTGTCTCCCAAATATATATGCATGCATATATATGTGTGTGTGTGTATAAATATATATGTGTGTATATATACATGTATAATGAAAGAAAAAGAAGGCTACAAGAACTCGTACCTAAATTTCAGTGCTGATTATCTCCATGCAGAAGAAGCATAGTTGATTTTTCTATTTGTGTCTTACTGTATTATCCAGATTTTCTACAATTACCTGATTTATCTAAGAAAATAGAAAAGCAGAGATGATTTTGAAATGCAGATTCTGAAATGAGAAAATGCGAAGAGTTAAATGATAAAAAACACCGTGACACGTGAAAAGGCTACTGTTCCCACCTCCGTGCTGTTTTGTTGTTGCTGTTGTTTAACCCCCAGGGACCATGCTTGTTATTCTCTCTCTCTCTCATTTAGACCTATGTGTTGAACTGTTTCATCTACCAAACAAAATTAAGCAAAGGTTAATTAATGTGTTTTCTCAATTTTCTTTAAAAAATTATAGTTGTCAATCATAGCCGAGGAAATAGTTGTTATCAAGCTGAGCTGATATAACTTCATAAGAAATACAGTGTTGCAGTCACCGAGCAGACTCATTACAGAAAAGAATGCCCAGGTCCTTCTCCAAACCAGAGTGAAATCTTGGAGGGCAAGGATCACCATGTGTGGGAGGGTGTTTGCCTGAAGTGACTAAGTTCTTTAAAAAATCTTTGAATTTTTACTATATCCCAATTCTTTGTTCTGCTTTCTAGAGAATTTCCTTAGCTTTATTTTCCATGTAATTTTTACTTTTTACTTGTCTTTTTCTCCAGAAAAAACTATTTCTTATTGTCTATTCTTTGTTCTTAATTCCTTCTATTTTATGGGGAAAAGGATGGTTTCTTGTTTCATTTTGCTCTTTTTTAGAGTTCTTTAAATGTGTAGTGATACTAGCTGACTCTCCTTTTTTTCAGCCTTTCAAAAATTTTCATTGAGAATAATATATATTCAGTAATGCTCATTCATATTCAGTATACAACTTGAACCCTGGCTGGTGTAGCTCAGTGGATTGAGCACGGGCTGTGAACCAAAGGGTCGCCAGTTTGATTCCCAGTCAGGGCACATGCCTGGGTTGCAGGCCAGGTCCCCAGTGGGGGCCACATGAGAGGTAACCACACATTGATGTTTCTGTCTCTCTTTCTTTCTCCCTTCCTCTGTGTCTAAAAATAAATAAATAAAATCTTAAAAAAATATATACAACTTGATGAATTTTTGCACATGTATGAACTTACGTAACCAACACACAATCAAGACAGAAAACATTTTCAGTCCCACAGAGAAGATCAGCTGTCCCTGAGGTAATCACTGTTCTACCTCCTAACACCATAGAAGCTTGGCCTATACTTAAACTTCATATAACTTAAATCATGTAATATATAAGTTTTTATATCTCCCTTTTACTAAAAATATTTCCTATGATATTTATCTATGTTGTTGCGTATAGTAGTGGTTCATTATTTTTTTAACTTTTGAAAATAAGTGTTTACAATTCTGTCATGTAAATATACTACACTTTCTTTATCAATTCTCCTGCTGATGGGGATTTTGATGATTTCCAACTTGTGGCTGTTATGAATAAATACTATGAATATTCCTTTACATGTGTTTTGGTAGACATATAAACTCATTTCTTTGGGGTATATACCTGGAAGTAGAATTGCTGACTTGTATTAAGAATAGGTATGTGTTTAGATTTAGTACCTACTGCCAAATAGTTTTCCCAGGTGGTTACTTCAATTTATACTCATGTCAACTAGCAAAGTTTGAGAGTTCAAATTGCTCATAATTCTCACCGAAACTCAACATGGACAGTCTTTAATTTTAGCTATTCTGGTGGTTTTACGACAATATCCCATTGTCATTTTAAATTACATATATCCCTGATGACTGGGATGTTGAGGGGGTTTTTTCTATGCTTATTGGACATTTGCATATACTCTTCTATGATATTTACTTTTAAACCTTTGGTTAATTTTTACAAATTAGGTTGTCTCTTATCTATTTGAAGGAGTTCTTTGTATGTTCTCATAAGTATTTTTCCTGTTTGGGCCTTTAACTCTTTTAATGGTGTCCTTTGATGAACCAAGTACCTTAATTTTAATGAAGTCCATTATATCAACCTGCTCTTTATAATTAGTGCCTTTTTTTTTTTTTACTCTTTTCCAATACGTATTTATTATTAGTTAGGCCGTGATTCAGGATCCCAGGGTGTACTGTACCCAAGTCACCCCTGACCTCCCTGGGAGAAGATGGAGAACAGGGGAGAGGTGTGGTGGAGCCAGCTCAGATCTCCCCAGGAGATGTGCATACTGTCAGGCCGTCCTCCTAGGCCAACACCGGGATATGGGACAAAGGGACTTGTATACACACCGGTTCCATTCACACACAGAGACATCAACCCCTTTGGCCCCTCTAGCGGTCACTGCCTTCTCACAGTGGTGAAAGTCCAGGTAGTTCTTCTGTCAACAGTTCCTGGTCTGGTCCTTGTTGCAGAGGAAGATGTCAAAAGGGGCAGGGTGGTGGTTCTTGATTTTGGTCTTGCTATCTTTTGCCATGTTGCTAACTCCTAAACATGCTTCTGAAGCCCCGGGCAGCTCCATGTGACCCTCAGTCATGATTAGTGTCTTTTGTGCTCTTTAAGACATTTTTGCTACTATAAGGTCAAGGACACATTTTGCTATGATTGCTTCTAAAAACTTAATTGTTTTATATTTAGGTCTGTGATCTATCTTTAATTACCTCTGTATATAGTGTGAGGTAGGTGTCAAGTTTCTTTTTTTTATTTGGATATTAAAACAAAATTTTCCTCAGTTGTTATTGGCCTTCTGTATTCAGTAAAAAATGAAACACAAAAAAACAAGAGAAAAGCAACCTGTTAGCAAGAGAGAAAGCAGTCAACAGAAATGGACATCAAGAGTCATTCAGTAAACTGATTGTAAGCTCTCAGTACGTGGGTGGGCCTTGCAGACAGGTAGGCACCACTGTGTGGGTGGCCATCTGGCTTTTTCTGGGAACCTAAATGTCAGTTATTAATAAGTATTTTTTAAAGGACGTTCTATTCTGACATAAAGAATCCCCCAATCATTCGACCCACTTGAATATTTAAAATTTCCTTTCCTTTGATTTGGTTAAGGGGAACTAGCAGTTTAAGTTTTCTCTCTTTCAACAAATTGTTCAGCCCTAGCCCTCACTTCTTTCATTGTGATGGTGCTTCAAAGTACTTAGCCTTTGTGCGGTATGGTGCAGCAATGTGGCTTGCTTGACATTAGTATTTTCCTGTGCACAGACGTAGGAATTAGATGCTCTGAATTTACACCTTGTAGCAGCTTTCTTACTAAACCACTCTGCCTCAGAATCATCACCTAATAATTCTTACTTCACAGTGTTGTGAGGGTTAACTGAATTAAATTATGTGAAACTTCTATAATAATACTCAGCATATAATAAGTGCTCAAAAATCATTAGCTATTATCAGCTTCCTCCATTCAACTCATTCTATTACCATTCCCTTTACTTTCCTCTTCACAAGAAAAGAAAAGCATAGACATGTTTCCTTGGCTACTGTCTTCTCTCACATTCTCTGTTCTTTTAAATGTCTTTGTCGTAATTTTTAGAAGATTTCTGGAGAAATTTTATGTAAAAACATATTCAGTCCACATACTTAACTAAAATTTCCTCAACTAACAAATTTAAAAGTTAAAATTGCTGCACAGATCCACTTTATAACTTTTCTCAACCATGACTAGATAATCACTGAGCTAGATGATTCTAGCAAATCATGATTATGCTGTAGCAAAGATTCCTAGCTCTAAGATTCCCTCCAGCTCAAAAATTTTATGAATTTGTGACATAAAAAATTATGCTATGAAAATGGTGAATTCCATGTTTTTAAAGGAAACTCAAATTGTTCACATTTTTACTTCTTTTCCAGGGTTCTCAATTTTCTACCTGATTGGATATCAGTTGATTGATTGACAGGTGTGAAAAACACTTTAGGGCAGCTTTTTGGAAAGGACATGTAAAGCTATATTAATTCCTTGATCAAACTTAAATACCCTTAAGCAACTTCCATTAACCTAGAACACCCCAAGCTGTTCCCCCAGGCTCTACAACTTACTCAAAACTCAAACCAAATTTAGTGCAAGAATGAATATGAGGCCCTATTGTTTGAATGGATGCAAAAAAGTTAGAATAAAATAATTTCTATAGGTATATTTATGGAATTTGCTCCATCTTGTATATCTATATTATTTATAATGAATAAGCTATAATAAACACTATATTATAAAAGACCATAATATTTTATTTATGTACAATAAATGTAAAATTTATAAAGTGAAGTAACCCTTAGGTTTATTCTTTGTTGCCTTGTTCTCAGTGGGTTATTGATTTTTTATGACTATCAGTAAATGACCTAAAACTTAGGGGTATTTATTAATTTTTCTCACAAACACATTTCTAATATTATTTTCTAACATTTTCTGTAGTATTTTCTAACCATGTACATGGGAGTACATGTGAGTGTGTATTATGCACATATTGTAGCGCATGTGTGTGCGTCAGAGAGACGGAAAGAGAGAGTATGAGAGAGAAAGAGATGGAGAGACAGACATTAGCCTATTCACAAAGACCCAGGCTCAGCTGGGTTTAATCATTTAAATGTATAGTAGACCCATTTAAAATTAAATTCAAGTAGTTTTAAGATGGATTGGAGAAATAGAAAACAGAATAATGGAAAGAAGGCAAAAAAAAAACCCCAAAACGTATATAGGAGGGCTCTCCTAGCAGTTAGCTATTTTAGACTGTGAAGAGATATCCCAAGAGAAGCCAAGGAGGCTCCGTCACTTGAATTATTTAAAATTGGACTGGACTAAGCTCGGGAGAATATACCATTGGGAGTAATCATGCTTTGACAGAGAAAGACCGAGAGATCTTTTCCAATTCTAATTGCCATGATCCTGTGTAATTCAATTTGAAATGGCCTTGCTATTCTAATTCACAAAGATCCTATTTTTACTAACTCTTTCTTTTTCATAATCCTGCTTCAGATATCACTTCTCCTTTAAAAAGAAACCTTCAAGCTTGGTTCCCAACTATTCATTGAATTACACTCCCTATTTCCTCTTTTTCCCCCTCCAGACAGAAGGTTTTGCAGACTCAGGCACTGCACCGAGAGCTGGGCAGACAGCGATTATCATCACCCCCTGCTTTCATCCATTAGAGCTGGGCGTTAGCAGGTAAGGGTGAGGGCTGACAAAGAGGTTTTCAAAACTGGTCAGCATAAATGCTTCCAGGAGGCCAATTCAGGATAATCTATTGAAACATGGATCAGAAATATTGCCAGCCGAGGCCGAATACCTCTATCTGTTGTATTTAAGCCAAAGCAATAGAATACTTTCATGGGGGAAAATAACAAAAGCCGTAATTACATGTGGAGAATTGTCTGTTCACATCATTTGGAGGTTAATTTTGTGAAATGGTTGCCATTCTGTCTGGGTCCAGCATCTGTCTCAGCCACTTTATTTGTTTTGAGATGCTCCAGGGGTAAGGTCCCTGGAGACTTGAGTCCAGGAGGCCTTCTGGTTTCCAGGAGCCAATTTGTGACAAGATCAAAGGGGTCTATAGTCCCTAGAAACTGAGTTACACTCTGGAATTTACAGGTGTACCTCATATTACACAGCACTTCCATCTCGAAACCGTACTGGGAAGTAAATTTTAGTGAATTGAATTATAGTAACCCACTAATATTAGCAATTGGTAATGGCTCCCGATCATTTAATTCAGGATCAAAATTGCAGTAGAGCGATGCAATGAATTTCCTTATAAGCTGAGAATGCTTTGTGACATAATCATCAGTGTTTTATAACAAGTTTCCTTTCCCATGTAATTTTTATTCAACAATTTGGGAAATGAAGAACTAATACCCCCAAACAATTATTCTGAAAATTTGAAATAAAATTTCCAGACACTCCCAAAACAGTAATTATAATGCCTTACAATTTAAACAGTTATACATAGGTAATATTTAAATTATTAGAATGATAACATTTTCCCATTGTACATTACAAATACTAATTATTCTGAAATATTTCGAACACATAGAAAAATAAAAAATAATATAATATGCATTCATTGTACACTAGTCAGAATTGTAAAATACTAACAGAGTTTCTTTATTGTTTTAAAAATAAATGGTTGGTTGGAGCCTCCTCCCAATATGGCAAGGTTGTGGGTTTGATCCTCAGTCAGGGCATATGCAAGAACCAGTCAGTGAATACATAGATGGGTGGAATAGTAGATCAATGTTTCTCTATTTCTCTCCCTTCTTCCCTCTCTAAAGTCAATCGGTATTTAAAAAATTAAAAATTAATAAACAGTGGTACACACAGTTGAAGAATATTTAAACCCCTCCCTGGCAATATGTCCCTTCCTCTGCAAAATAACTGCTATTGTAAAGCAGGAGTGTGCCTTGCCCGTCTATCGTCTGCATCATCACTGCATGTGTGGGGGTCCGTAACTGGTAAACAGTGTCTTTGTGAGTCCTTAAAATGTCCATGAATGGTATTATATTCAATCTTGCTTTTTTCATTTAATATTTTGTTAAGTTCTATCTGTATCCATACATGTAGATTGAGGTTTAAATAAACTTGACAGGTATGGGATTCATCATCATTAGTTACTTACCTATTCCTCAAATGGTATTCATTTAGGCTGCTTCCAGTTTTCACTCTAGACTGTGCAGCATGTTTCCTTATGTATAAATATTCAAATTTGTAAAAAGTCTGTGACAACAATTGGAGTTTCTGGGTTTAGAGTGTATGTGTCTTCAGCTTTCTTAGACACTATCAGATTGCTCTCCAAAGTTATACTCTCACCAAAAATAATGTAGTCAAATTAATCAATCTTTTCCTTTATGATGTTTACTTTCTGAGCTTGGGATTTCTTTTAAGACCTTATTTATTTACTTATTTTTAGAGAGAGGGAAAAGGAGGGAGAAAGAGAAACATAGATCCGTTGCCTCTTGCACGCCACCAGTTGAGGACCTGGCCTGCAACCCAGGCATGTACCCTGACCTGAAATCCAACCAACCTTTTAGTCCGCAGGCCAGCACTCAGTCCACTGAGCTATGCCACCAGGGCTAAGATTGGTTTTTTAAAAGAGTTCCTTCCCTCTAAAAATTATAAAACGATCTGTTATGTGTTCACATTTATGTCTTTTAATTCACTTTGATTTTTTTTTTGAAGTATGGTATGAGGTGGGGTTCTAATTACATTGTTTTCCATACGGGTAGTGAAGTACTTGCAATGTCTGCTGGGTTTTAGGGTCACCTCTGCATGCACTGAGGTCTAATGTAAGACTAGGTATTTGCATTCATTGCTATTGAGAGAAATATATTCATTGATATATTCGTTGACCTTCCCCTAATACCGCATTATTTTAGTTGATGTAGTGATACATTAATTCATGACATCGAATGGAGCAAATCCTTTCTTTTTATTTTTCTTCTTCAAATTTGTCTTGGCTTTCCCTAGACATTTATGTTCTCATGGGAATTTTATAATCAGTTTTTAGAAAATCTTTAATATGATAAAGTAGTTGTAAATGTAAAATATAATCTATTCCACTTATATCAAATCACTAAATCTAATTTATTGCTCATTAGTCAATATTAAGAATATTCTGCCATGTCCTGACACAATTCCTTTGAAAAAATAAGTTTATCATGTTTCCTTTCTTCCAGAAATATTACTTTCTCTCAATTTCAGTAATTTTAATGTCATTCTCATTCTTTCCACTCATAGCTCTCTTAATATCTATTCCTGTACCAAGTTAACAGATTCAGTCATTCTTGCTGCCCTGCTGTAAACGTAACTTTTTCTCTCTCTTGGTCCTCCTCTAACTGCTTCTCACTCCACATTCAAAATGACTGAGGAAGTAGAGCAACGAATCTGCATCAGACTTTGCATTAAGCTTGAACATTCCTCCACGGAAACTATCTGGATGATTCAGGAGGCCACAGCTATGGGCAATGCTTAATTGACAGTTTCATGATGACAATGTGCCTTCTTATGCATCATGTCTCATGCAGAGTTTTTTGGTGAAACATCAAATCACCCAGGTGACTCAGTCCCCCTATTGCCCAGATTTGGTGTTCTGTGACTTCTGGCTTTTTAAAACTAAAATCACCTTTGAAAGGGAAGAGATTTCAGATAGCTGGTGAGATTCGGGAAGGTACAAAGGGGCAGCTGATGGTGACCGAGAGAACTGTGTAAGGTCCCAAAGTGCCTACTTTGAAGGGGACTGAGGTGACATTGTCCTATGTACAGTGTTTCTTGTACCATGTGTCTTCTTCAATAAATGTCTCTATTTTTCATATGACATGGCTGGATACTTTCTGATATATCCACCATTACAGTATGATCAAAACAGATTTTAAGCTAAAAAGTATAGAATATAAAAAGAAGAATAGTTTTTCAAGGTTCTTTGCACAGGTTCTAGCAAACCAGCAGCTGAGGTTGCTGCAGTTCACTCCTCAGCTTCATGACGTTTCCATTGGCCAAAAATGTGCCAAGTCGTCTCCCAGTTCAAGGCATTCAGCAAACAGAGGCAAGGCAGGTCAACCAGAAACGGACACCTGATTTCCATGACAAACATGCTAACGCTGTATGAGCCAGTGGAGCCACTTTCTGTGTTCCTGCATGGGCACACACAGCAACACAGACTGCAGTAGAATGGAACCTGTCCGCTGTTGGCAGAGTCACCCCAAAGGAATGGAGATGTTGGTAATCGTCCCAGCTGGTGTAAAAATTAATTGCCTCAAAACCACCTCATAATTGATGCCAAGGGAAAGCACTGTGCACCCGTTAAAATGTGGCAAGACTGAAGAAATACAGTACATTTGAAACCTTCAAAAATAAAAAAAGGAGTAGAAGATACCATTTTGAAACATTTAACTGTGGTAAAACAAGTTAAATGAACTAAAACTCAACCAAAAACTCAGTGAACTTACTTTTTGTAGTTCTTATAAGACAGAAAAGCAATATAGTAAAAATTAAGTCATCTTTTTGTTTTAAAAATTGTAGTTATTTTGATAAACAGCGCTGTCAAAACAGCAAATGCGAACACCACATGCTCTAGCTCATTCTCTTTGCCATACAGTTCTCAAGGTTTGGTGTGAATACTTCATAGTGAAAGTATGTCTTCCCTTGAGAATCCTCAGCCATTTAATTTCTGTTCTGGCATTTGGCCTGTTGTGTTTATGAGGTTCTATTGAGAAATGGAATTAATGATTTCTTCTATAACCGCAAAGAAAAAATTGAGGGTTACTGATTTCAAACCACTATTACAACCTTTCATGTTTTTCTGGAAAAATGTTTTCTTTCCAAAATGAAAAAAAAAAAAAGGATGCCCTATTAAATATCTAACTGTTTTGTATCATCCCATCCTTCAATATATTGAAAATTCACCTCAGACTTGGCCATACTTGGCAGGAGTTCCCCACCTATAGTTTAGAACCTACCAGATGTTGCTGCTGGGTCTGATGGATCTCTATCGGTTTCTGCCTATTGGGCATTATTGTCAGGAAGAGTGGATTTCACATCTGGGGCTGCCCCCACCTACCCCCACAGTGACTTTCTTGTCAGCACACATTCACAGCTCTTGCCTCAAAGACCTCCCTCCTTATCCCAAAAGTTCCCTGAGGACTTAAATGTAAGTTGGCAGTGATGTTGACTTCTCCAATGTCTTTCCCCATTTTAAGACTTTTTTTGAGAATCAAAATCCAAGCTGTGATGTACAACATTTCTGTTGGAGCGATGGTTCTCAATGGGGGCAAATTTGGTCCCCAGGAGATGTGTGGCAATATCTGGAGATACTTTTTGGTTGTTACAAGTGAGGGAGGGGACTGTTGACCTCTAGTGGGTAGAGGTCAGGGATGCGGCTGAACAGCCTGTAGTATACCAGACAGCCTCTATATCAAAGGTTATCTCACTCCAATGTCCCTAGCACTGAGTTAGAAAAACCCTGCTCTAGAGTTTAGTCATTTGGCTATTTTCTTGCCCTCCCATGTATTTAAATATGTTGCATTTCAAGCTATTGAATTTGTTGAAATAGTAAAGCATTGCACATTGACTTTTTTAAAAAGAGATAGTGTCCAGTAATAGTGGGAAATGATTTGTTTTCCTATCACCTTGATCAAGAATAAAGCTACAATATTTGCAAAGTAGATAACCTCACTTGTCACTCAAAATGTAAACTGTCATAAGGGATAAGAGATTAACTGATTTCACTGCCAACTTTTATAGTGTCATTATCTACCCTCTAACTACCTCCTCAGGATCTTTGCTGATGAAGTTGTTTTAAAATAGAAGACAATTAGAGGGCTTTTTGTTTATGAAAAATGAAGTGTTCAGGCACAAAAGCATGCACAGTGGACCTCTTATGGAATGTTTCAAATCTCCTTTCATTAAGAGATTTTCTTAAGTGGCTGTTTGTCACCTAATAGGAATTCCTATTGTTGCTAATGTTGTTTTTAAGACGTAAATACCATCATATGCAGATTGTGAGAATACCCTTTAGAATTTCACAACCCTTGATTTCATGTGGGGTTGCCTCAGATGATTTTTCATCTAAAAATCACATTACACAAACGTTTGCCTGAGGATATCCTAGATGGTGTCCTAATTTGTGTATAGCATAAGAAGGCAGGGTTCTTTGGAAAAGACAATAATACTGGGAAAATAGAAAGCAGCAGGAAAAGAGGAAGAACAAACAGATTGACTCCATTAAAGAAGCCACGGGCCTGAGTCTACAGGAGCTGAGCAGGGCTGTGGGGAGAGGACATTGTGGCGGTCACTCATTCATAGAGTTGCCAGGAGTTGGAGTCCCCTCAAAGGCATGGAACACACACATGCACTAGACAAGTCATTGAAAACTGGCAGCCAGACAACTAGATCCTACGTACGGATAAGTTTTGCTTAGCCAGGAAAAAAAATAATGTTTAAAATATTATTTGCCAATAATTAAAAAATTAATAGATTCAGTCCTGGCTGGTGTGGCTCAGTGGATTGGGTGCTGGCCTGACAACCAAAGATTTGCAAGATCGATTTCCAGCCTAGAGCACATGCCTGGTTGCAGGCCAGGTCCCCAGTAGGGGGTGCGAGAGAGGCAACCACACATTGATGTTTCTCTCCCTCTCTTTCTCCTTTCCCCTCTCTAAAAATAAATACATAAAATCTTTAAAAAATTAATAGATTCATCATGAGAATCTGGATATCCCTTTTTTATCCTGGAAAAAATGGAAAGATCCGGCACTATGGTCAGCATTCCTCTATGGCAACAGTTCATGGCAAGAGAACAGCAGCTGGTCATCTGAGACAGGGTAGGCCCAGGCCAGCCTGCCCTAGTTCCCACCCAGCTTGCTCTACTCAGTCACCCTGTCGTCTATCCCCTGCAGTCATTTGAGTTTGCAACCCCTGCTCCATTACAATTGAGTTCTGTAACTGCAAATGTGGGTAGTTAGTTTAACCCAATCTTGGCTCATAAACTAATTTAGCAAGTCGTGTTTGAAATAAGCTGGAGAGCTGAGGCTGTGTAGGAGGGCGGTAGAAAACGAGAGAATGGGGAGCCTGAGCTGTGGCTGAGTGGAAGGGGAGGGTCGTGAAAGAATCGGACTTCACAGGGAAAACAGACTCTGAGTCTCCAGTCTGCTTCCTAGTATCATCAGCCCTGCAAAGAAATCTTCTGAACTTTGATGAGAAGAGAGCAGGCCAAGTCGTAAAAATGGAGAAAAATCAACGACTATTTAACTCGCCTGCATATCACTTTGCCCCAAGTGGTAGTTCCTGGCCTGTGTTCTTGGAAATGGAATCCAGGAGCAGCTTTGAGGGCTAGGAGTCAGCCCAAAGCTGCAGGGGTTGAGGGGAAGGGGGGTGCTGGTATTTGCAATGTGTTGGAATTACAATGGGAAGCAAAGAGGGGGTGGGGGTTGGGGTTGAGGGACACAAACCCAGTACCAAGATACAGGGAGCATCAGATACAGGCATTGGGATTCAAAGCCTAGGGCCTAAACCGGAAGAAAGATCAGGGTAGGAAAGGTGTAGATGCCAGCTATTGGCCTTTGTTTGCTTTGTGGAAGGTCTGTGTTGTGGATGAATCTGCAAGACCCATGTCTCCTCCTCCTCCTGTCTGCAGTGGTTCGAGGCCCACAGTTTTGTGAGTCTCTGACAGTGTCTCTAGCCCTCAGCAGCTGCAACGATTTCCTTGTGGACACTGTACCTGATAGAACATTTCTCTAGTCATTTCAGGTGTGGAGAGAAGCCACAGAGCTTCAGGATATTTCTTTCTCTCCTTGCCCTTAAACAGAACAAATGAGATAAAAATCTTACTTTAAGCTTCGGCTTCCACCTGCACACTACAAGTGTGGAACTAAAGGGGGGAAATTCTCAGGATGTGGTGAGGAGGGAGAGTGTGGAAATGGACAGTTTGGAGTGTGCCTAAATCTTATCTGATGAAAGAGAAAAAAGAAAGGACTAGAAACAAAGACATTTGAAAAAAAGAAGAGAGTGAAAGAATATTAAAATTGCTGTTGGAAGGAATCCCAGGAAAATACAATGCTTGTCTAGGCTTGGCTTGGCTTTCCTTGTTTGATATGTATAAAGGGACCATATAATTTACCATCTAACCCTGGACTCTTCCAAGAATGAAAGTGGGAGCTATGGGTAATTTTTCCAAGATAACAGCATGACCCAGGACTGGCCTAGCAAACCAAGGCATCAGGTCTCAATAGTTAGGGACAAAATCAGAAACCTTTCAGATCCGTGGCCCAAGGCTTCTGACTCTATCCTATCCTATTATTATGTAGAAAGTCACAGTGCCTCTTACCCCTAACTAAGCACCACAATCACCCAGGGGCTTTTAAAAAAATTACAGATGCCCAGGAAATAAATTTTAATTATTTTAGATTGAGCCTAAACAAGGGTACTTTTTATTTTTAAAGCTGGCTTGTGATTCTAATGTGCAGCCTACCCTGAACTCTGCAGTTTCCCCCAGGCTTCTAGGGGACCATACCCTGTTTTTCCCTTTCCCCAGCATTAGCCTGTGCTGGCAAGATGGTGGGAGTGCCTTGCAACTGGGGAATTTCCACTGTGCTTCCTTAACTCCCTCTCCTCCCCCTGCTACCCCGTTCTCGGGGAGGAGGGCCTGAGACTGCAGTAAAATGAACTCGTGTATTTTAGCTGAGAATGTGTATTACTTGTCAAAGACAACTGCTCAGGCTACTAAATGGGTGGGAACAACCACTCAGTGCTCTTAAGCTGTTCTTCCGCATTCTTAACAGAATTGTAATAAGGTTAATTGGAAATAAACAGTTTCTAAATATATCTATCTATCTATCTATCTGATAGATAGATAGATAGATAGATAGATAGATAGATAGATATAACAAAAACCTGAACAAAGCCGGTAGACCAAGTCTGTTACAGCTCTTGCTTGGCATTTACAAGCCATACCTTCGTTAGTACTCTTTCACTACCTAGAGCAACAGAGACACACTTATTCAATTGGCTTCTGCGCCATATTTAGTGTATAGGAATGCCAACATCGAATCCACCCGTAGACCCCAAACATTCTTCATTAAGCCCATATTTATGGAGCATCTGTTGGGTTAGAGTACTGGAGACAGCCATAATTGCTGTTGGGCTACAGAGGTTTGGGCTAAATAGCCTTGACTTTCAAGACTGAGTTCCTGAAGGAACACAAGAAACCTAGAGAGAGCTGACTGCTTTGAGCTTTGAACTGATAAACTGAGGCATAAGGGCTCGAGCGAAAATCGATTTGTACTGGGCAGCACCAAACTGGAAGTAGTTAGGAACACCCCAACGCAGGAGTTGGTTGGGGGTGGTACTTAGAGAAAAGTGCGGAAGCAAATAAATTATTTGATTGGCTATAAAGTCTAGTTGGCTGTGATTGGTTGTTCTTAGTGTTTTGATTTGGTAACTTTGAGTCCTTAATAGGCTGAGATTCTGCTTTGCTTCCACAGGCCGTCATGACCTTAGAGCCGCCTCTGTCTAATGGCCTCCTTGTTTCATTAATTTAACGACGCTGCTCTCACCGCACAGTTGGGGTTACATAGCTGCTAGAAACACTACTCGGGTAGGCAAGAATTAATGAAAGACATTTTAAATCTTCACTGCAGCCTCTTAGAAAATCACCAAGGGATATAACCCTCAGCAAGGCTTCCTGGCATCTTCTTCCCTCCCCTTTCTGTCTTTCTCGCTCTTTTCCAGAATCTTAGCACCACTCATCCCTTATCAATAGCTCAGTATTTCATCGCAAAACTCTATATCTTGCTCCACTTGCCAAGGTAACTGTTCTGTTTCCTTTCTCTCTCTTCCTCTCTTTCCTCAGTCTCCCAGCTCTGGCTCCCAGTAAACCTTTTCCTTTTTCTTCTCCAGCTTCTAGGAATGGTTTCTAGGGCCAGGACTCTGTTTCCTTTAAAATGTAAATCCTGCAGCTCAGCTCCTGTCCTAATCAGCATGAAAAAAGGCCAGGCCTGGGGCTGCTGGGGCGGCAAGCCTCCTTCCTTCCTGTTAGAGCCTGCAGGTGGGAGGTGCAGCCATGGCTTGCCTGCTCCCAAATGAACTATTTGATCTGCGTACTTGTACATGCACACATTCAAGCCTAGCTACAGAGGGCTATGGACAGTTGTCATGAAATATTGGGCAAGGACTCAGGTATGCTTTTGTGTGAGAATGATATGTACAACACAGAAGTAGATGCCAGATGAGTGTTTCTACATCAATTTTTCGTTACTGAACGGCTTTGGAGCACATTAGTAAATTAAATTTTTGCCAAAGGGATCAAAAGTGCCTTTCAGTATTCCACTGTTGTTAACTTCAACAGTAACAAAATAGAAATTATTGTTTATTGTGCTAATAAGGGTCTGATGTGGAGAGGTATGCACAAACTGACAGAAAATTAAAAACATAATCTTTTCGGTCCATAGAACAATATAAAATACAAAATATAAAAGTTTGCAAACATCTTTGTTTGTTTTCCTCATTAGACTGAGTTCTTCTGAACAGACTGGGCTGTTTTGCTCATCATTGTAACTGTAGTACCTAGTATGGAGCCTGTGACGTGAGCGGTGATGATTAAATAAGAGACACAAGCTGGCATTGGTTAGGTGCCCGGCACTGCATCTCAGTCTCCTAGACTTTTTGCCATTGGGATCTGCATAGGAAGGATTATTCCTTATTTCACAATAAGATCTTTTAAGGCTTATATCTTCCAGTTCTTGAAGATTCTTCTTTTCTCTTCCTTCCTTCCTTCCCTTCCTTTCCTCCCTCCCTGCCTCCCTTCCTTCCTTGTTTTTTCCTCCCTCCCTTCATTCCTTCCTTTGTTGTTATTGTCATATTTAAATATTTTAGACCAGTGCTGTCCGACAGAAACATAGTGCTAGTCACAAATCTCAGCAACAAAGCTGTAATTCCTCATAGCCACATATTTTAATATATTTTATGTAACCCAGCATATACAATATGTTCTCATTTTAACATGCAATCAACATGAAACAAAATTTTAAAGATTGAATGTATTTACTTTTAGAGAAAGGGGAAGGGACAGAGAAAGAGGAGACAGACATCAATGTGTGGTTGCCTCTCTCACTCCCCAAACGGGGACCTGGCCCACAGCCTAGGCATGTGCCCTGACTGGGAATTGAACCAGCGACCCTTTGGTTTGCAGGCCGGCACTCAATCCACTGAGCCTCACCAGCCAGGGCCAATATGAAAAAATCTTAATGAGGTATTCTGCAGTCTTTTCATGCTGAGTTTTGAAAATCTGGAGTATATTTTACCTATTCAGTACATCTCAGATTAAATAGTCACGTTTCAAGTGCTCAATAGTCACATGTGGCTAATGGCCATTGTACTGGACAAAACAGTTTTAGACCAAAATTGGTGATGGGTCAGTCCAGGCCATTTTCTGAATATCCAGCCTTTCCTTACTTATATCCAAAAATGACTCATTTATTTATATACAGATATCTTGTTTGTATGCACAGTATTCCATTCACATTGGTAGAATAAGTGAATGATAGAATGACATTATGATTTATTTTAGGAGGATAAGATATTAAAGAGCTGCCTTGGCTGGTGTGGCGCAGTGGATTGAGTGGCAGCCTGTGAACCAAAAGGCTGCCAGTTCTATTCCCAGACAGGGCACATGCCTAGGTTGCGGGCCAGCTGGGGGCATGTTAGAGGTAACCAATAGATTACCAAAACGTGAATGTTTTGCTCCCTCTCTCCCTTCCTTATCCTCTCTCTAAAAAATAAATACAATCTTTAGAAAAATTTAAAATTTATTAAAGAGCTTCAATGAGAGGCAAGAGTTAACATTAATAATACCCGCAGTACTGAATGTGTGTTGAATCCCTGACATCAGCTCAGATACTTGATAAATATTACCTTGTGTATGGCTCACAACATATTTTATGAGACTGATATGACTAAAACCACTTTTACAGAGAAATTGACGCTTAGCCACGTTTAGCAACTTGCTCCAGGTTAGGCTCATACTAAATGGCAGAGACAGATTTGAAACTATGTTTGTCTGATTCCAGCCTGAACTCCTCACCACACCATTACTGCCTTTGTAAGATAAGACCACCAGGCTAAAGAAATAGCAGATTGAGTATGTGTTCATTCTATAAAGTCGGAGAAAAAGACCATTGTGTACTGCAGGTGCTGAGGTTTTCTCTCTCATTTTGATAGAATAACAGAAAGGAGAAAATATTATTTTATTTTTCACGAGTTTTTCAATTTGTTTATACAATATTTATTGGAAAAGCATTTAGTAAATTATTTTATATTCCTTTAAAGAGAGAGGAAGAGAGAGAATATATAACATATTTTATGGTTGGCAATCATAAGTGATTAAATAGTTTCACCAAGTTGTTAGTAGTAGAACCAAGAAATTACTATTATTATACTCCTCTTCTGACCTTCCTCTAACCATCAAAAAAGTCGTCTGTAGATAGAGGTTACAAATTAGGATGCTAAATTAGGTAAGACTCTTCCTTACCTATTCTGGAAGGCAGGCTGCCTGTTGAAAGTCAGAAAATAATGCATTCCTGTGCATATGTAATCATACAGATAATTGCCTGTATCATTTAAAAATATCATTTTCCAAAATGGTGTCTATAATTAATTATGTACATTTATTATTGAGTTGACTAGGTTGCATTACAAAATCCTTTCCCTAAGCTCTTGTATCTCTCCTCCCTTCTTGTTTCTTTTAATTTGGCAATTCAAAACTTTTTATTATTTCTTAAACTGTAATTCCTGTACCCAGAAATGAGCAACTAAGTGTTCCTCTGCAGAGAGGTTGCTTTTTGACTCGAGCATCAAGGAATGAGAGCACCATTTAACATCTCCCATCTTGTTTCACGATGCTTCTAAGGTAGAAATTCTGGGCAGAGGACCATTTATTGATATTCGAGTATCATCATTACCATTTTTTAGTTCCAAGTTATACATTGTTGGGCTCCAAAGTCAAATGGTACCAAGGAAAGAAAAGAAATTAATTAAAAATAAACAAGCAAATAGTAATCCTGAAATACTGACATGTGGAATTTACCAAACGTGAATCTAATGTAATTAATGATTGTAGCAACGACCCCACAGATATAATAGGCTGATATAAGCTCTATGAGCGCAGTAACCAGCTCTGTCTTGCTTACCACTATATCCTCAAGACACAGCACATATTGGATGCTCAATAAATTTATGAATGAATGAATGGCAAACTACATGAGAGGCAAATTATTAACATTTTGTTTGGTGGCCTCAGAACAAAGGAGGATGCTATATGAATTAAATGTTTAATGGTATTGTACTGAGACAGCTTGGGGGGAGCTGTTTACAGTTTATGTTTACCTGTCAACCTGACCAGGCAACCCCCCCACCCATATGCACACACACACCCCTGGGAATTAGAACTGTGGATATGCCTCAGTTTATTTCATTTTCTTTGCTCCATTTCTGACTGGCCCCCTTTGAGTTTGCCACATTTTTTCTTTAGAAATGGAAAGACCTTCAGGCTCTAGATTACAAGTGCATCATTAAGGTTGGTTGTGTATATCTGGATATAGTACAGATATACTGGATTTCCTAGTACGGAGCTCCTCTGAATAAACCTTCTGAGGTAAATGCTTTATTTGCAAATCTCTGAGAGGCATTTCTCTCTTCCTCCCTCTTATTCCCACTGCCTTTTGTATAACACTGAGATCTGGTTCCTCACAGAAACCACGGGGAGAACATGATGTAAAGTACTAGTACACCGTTTTCATTCATTCATTCATTCATTCCATACATTGTAATAGAGTGTCTACTTTGTGCTGTGCACCGTGCTAAGCTTTGGGGAGGTGACAGAAAGCAATTGACCCAGGAGGGGAAGCAGACAAAATGCCACATGAACATGCAATTTTATTTTATTTTTTTAAAGATTTTATTTATTTATTTATTTAGAGAGAGGGGAAGGGAAGGAGAAAGAAAGAGAGGGAGAGAAACATCAAAGTGTGTTTGCCTCCGCGCCCTCCACCAGGCACCTGGCCTGCAACCCAGACATGTGCCCTGACTGGGAATTGAACTGGTGACCTTTTGGTAAACCAAAGTGGTTTGTAAAGTGCTTTCTAAAGAAGCCAGCACTCAATCCACTGAGCCACACCAACTGGGGGATGCACATACAATTTTCATCAGGGGAAAGATGATATGAAGAAAAGACATTCAATAGCATATGATTATTTAGAGGTGTCCTGCTCTGTTCTGTGGGGTCAATTCTAAGAGATTTCCCTGAGGCAGTGACATCTAAGCTGAGATACGAAGGATGAATACAAGTTTAATAGGTAGGAGCCTAAATGTTTCCTGCAGAGGGACAGCTTAAGCAAAGACTTGGAGACAGGGAGCTCCATGGCTTCTCTGAGGATACGGGAGAGGCCACAGTGGCTGGAGTTGGTGAGCGTGGGGAGGACTCTCCGAGATGAGGTCAGAGAGGCAGGCAGGAATCGGCTCATGCAGCACTTGGTAGCCATGTTGAGAATTTTACCTTTAATGAGAAGCCATTAAAAAGTGGAAGCCATTTAAATAGTGGAGGGTCACATCAGGCCTCCCTCTGGAACAGATCACTCCAGCCGTATGTATACTTCATGCAAAATATGGAGTTTGGAGCGCATAGTGGGCAGAGGTGAGAGCGGATGGCTGAGACTGGTTAGAGCTAACTTGATATAGAAATGAGAAATCAGGGAACTTTTATTCTTTTCTTCTTCTTTTTTTTCCCCTAACATTCCTTGACAGTATGCAGAGTCCTCTGCTTTATCAAGCCTGTCAGCTAGAAGTTCTCATTTGGGAACTGATGGGGACTTTATCCTGACCTTGGCATGAGAGAGCAGTAGTGCCAGGAAGGGTGTGTCTGGCTATGTTCATAGAATAGATACGGTTTGGGGCTTGCTGGTTTTGCGGTATCAGCATACAGTCATGTGGACACGTGAAGGAGAAGTCAGGGAATGTGGATCTAATGATGGAAAGCATAAGGTCCTAGAGCTAACGCTTGAGAGGCATCCACAAAGGGACTGTAATTGGAGCTGTGAGTAAGAATGTGATTTGTTAAAGATTATGTTTGTGAAGAAGGAAAAGAGGGCTAAGGAAAAACACATATATTTAAGGAATGGACACTTACTCCACAAATACTTTTTCAGTGCTCACTATGCGCCTGGCACTGGGCTGTGTCATTGTCAAGCAGCAGGAAGAAACTAGTTGGAGAAAAAAGGAGAGAACTCTGAAAACGTGGGAATAACCAATGACAAAGGGTAAGAAAGCCAAGAAGGAAGTGCAGCCGAAGGTTCCGTTCCTAGTGAGATGAATGCTGAAGAGACAACCCTGGGTTCATGGATTAGCCTCCCCACAGATGGCGCACACTGGAAATTCAGTCCAGTAAAGACTTAGAGGGAGTGTGCACCGCGGCCCTGGATAAAACTCTCCTCCAACTTTTAATCACAGGAAGATAAGACCTGATATATAAGATTTCACTTTATATCTTACTTCCTTGAAACACATCTCTTCCATCCACGTAAAAAGAGCTGTGTGGACCCGGTCCTGCCTCGGCTGTCAGCCAAGAGAAGAGGTGTTGTAATTTGAGGTTGACAGGAAGATGGGCCTTACAGGGTCACTACCGTTTCTGTCTTGTGGCAGATCTTCCTGCTGAAATACAGAGGTGCCATGATGTTAAATCGATAGTAGTGAGTGATATGGAGATTTGAGATGAAGCTAAACATAGCTTCCTTTGATTTTGCCTTTTCATTTTTCTTGCTGGGCACTACTTTAGAAGAAGAATCACCTCTGGATAGATCATCTGTTCAGGTTCGCTAACCAAATGATACTAAGAGGATCAGAGGGGCCTGAATATTCATTGTGTTTCTTTGTGGGTCCATGTAAAGTTTTTGTTGAAGGAAGAAGACTCCCTATAAGATTTGCGAAGTAGCAGAGACAGACATTCCTGTTGGATATATACAGGAAATTATGCCTCCCAATTATAGATTCAGTACCAAGTGACTCAGTAATGGAAATCCAAGTTGTGAAAGAATAGCAATTATTTGAGCTGAATAATATTTAAAATTTATTTTCAGTAATTTAAGAAAATGTATCTGTTATCTACTGCTATATATCAAACCACGCCAAAATGTAGTGGCTCAAAACGAGAACCGTTTACTCAGGACAGGATTCTGTTGGTTGTCAATTTAGGCTGGATTCAGCTGTGCAGTTTTTCTAGCCTTGGCTGGGAATTTCTCATGCATCTGCTGGCAGCTGCCAGTCAACTGGGTAGCTCTGCTTCTGGGGGTTGGTGGGGACACGGCAGGTGAATAGGTTACATGTCTGTTGTTAACCAGGAGGCCAGCTTCAGCTTGTCCACATGGCAACCGGGCAGGGTTCCTAGATAAAAAATGGAAGCTCCAATGCCCCTAGAGGCCTGGCTCAGAATTGGCACAGCATTGCTTCTGTCACATTCTGTAAGCCACAGCAAGCTCAGTTCAGATTCAAAGTGTGCAAAAATAGACTCTATCAACTGATGGGAGGGGCTAACTGTAAAAGTATACTCTCAGGGGGGAAGAATTTTGGCCATTTTGCTATCTACCACAGATGATGCATAATTTTTATTCTATTGGGTTGACCCAAAAGTCCGTTTAGTTTTGCCCGTAAAATAAGACACATTTTTCATTTTCACCAAGAACTTTATTGATTTGGATATTTTAAGTATGTCAGTTATCTCCCACATGGTATAATGTTGATTGTTCTCAGTTAGTGTCTTGATTTGATTGCTAACAACTTCAACTGGTCTACTTGACCTTGGAGCATCTGTCCAGGGAGGAATCTCCAGCACAGAACTTCGCAAACCACTTTTGACATGTTTGGTCAGTCACAGCACCTTCTCCGTTCACTGCACAAATCTTTTTTGTATGTTTCAGTTGCGTTTTTACTTTTCTTGAAATAATAAATCATAATATGCAAAAAATATTGCTTATTTTCTTCCATTTTCAATATTAAAATGGCTGCACAAAAATTAATCAATTTTGATGTTTTTTAATGCACGCTGATATAACAGCCATCACAATACAATCTAACAAAATCGTTTCAAATGAAGTCAAAGACAACTAAGCTCTACTAGAGCCATCGTCTGGAAAAAAACAAGCAAACGTTTTGGCCAACCCGGTATTTGATTCACACATTGGTAGATAAAATGTACAATATCTGGACAATACTTTCAGAAGGGAAATACTTTTTATTTTATGCCTTGATGACAGTTTCAAACTAGAACCTCCTTCAAAGTTACCTGTTAGGATGAGATTGTATTAACTGAACATTTTTTTACTTCATTTTTGTTTCTGAAACTGTAAAGAAAATTCCCATGTTTTCAGTGGTTGTTAGTCTGGGTCTGTGTGACATAACCAGTCACAGACAAAGCAGAACTTCTCCATGGCCAGGAACACTACCTAGCCACTGCCCCGCTGAGCCCTGTATGAAGATTTTAGAACTGACGTTGGGAAAAGGGCATTTACTTGACAAATGAAGCTATTTCCACTTTTGTCTGCCCAATTTTAAATTTCCTCTTATTAAAATGGCAAATTCAGTTTCCAGAATAAATTGAACAAATGGAATACAGAACTGGAAGATACACCCTCACCGCTTTGTTTTATAATATGTAGACATGTGGATGCAAGGACATTTCATGGAAAGAGAATTTCAAAATTAATTTGTATGTATATAGAGAAAATAAAACTTTGCGGTGTCTTGGCTCAAACTGAATAGGATCTCACTTAATAGTCCATGTAGTACTTTAAGATGATTTATTATTATGCTAATATTTTAATGTAATATTTATTAAGCATTGAAAATATGCAGAATACTAGATAGAGCATATAAAAGATCATGATGGATTTCAAGGAAAAGGGCTAGGAAATGAACTCTCCTAATCCACAAGAAAAGAGGGTAATTCAGAATCTAGCCAAACCAATAAATTCTGTTTAATTTAGTATACATCATATGCCCCCCGAGAAAGTAGACTAATGGAAATGGAGAATGATAATTCTGATAAAAAGGTAGTCGTTGTAAGAGCAACTTTCCTCTGCTGACTTGAGTTTAGAAAGAAACAATTCAGTAAAATATCTCTCATTTTAAAAAAGTTTTGGCCAATTATCCTCTACATTATCATCTGATGTTCTAAAGTGTTAAGTTACAGTGGTTTCTATAGAGACCAGCTTTATAACTATTATTCCAAACTACAAGATGAAATGCTTTTAAAAAATTATACCCTAACTGTAATTTTACAGCATCACAATAAAATTTACAATGTTGGCATAAGGTATTTGGAGGTCTCAGACTAGGGTTATAAATCTGCAATAAAAGGACACTTTTCCTAAAAATTAATAATATATTTTAAAAGACCATCTCCACTGTGGCCAAGTGAAATGAAGAAAGAGAGAGAGAGAGAATTATTTAGATGATTACAAAAAAACCCCAAACAACCACCAAAAACAAAAAAATGAAACCCACACTCCAAAATACCAGGATCCAAATTCCTTTAAAGGAAACTTTTCTCTGAAAAGAAAAAAAAAGAGCACGTAACTGAGTGAGGAAAGAGTTTCTTGGTTTGCCATAATTCTACACATTAGTTCACTTAGTCAGTTTCGATATGGGAGAAAAAAGTAAAGCCAAAGCTAAAAAGGGGCTCACACATAGCACTTCCCATTTCTTCAGATCATGCTCACTGACTGAGGATTGTATCCTCTACACATCTTTAAATAGAATCTCCCAGAAGTTGATGAAGATCTTGGTTGAAATTGAAAGATAAGTTCTGTCACTGTCTCTGTCTCTGTCCACGCTCATATAAATACACTATACATATATATATGGGTATAATGCAGGGTCCGGCAGAAGGAACACCTGCTGGAGTGGGGTTGGTAGGGTAATAATATGGGTGTGATAATTTATAGTTTTAATTTGACCATTTCACGTAAAATGTCATGTGGTGTGCTTCAGTGTGATATTGTTATGTTACAGAATTACATGCTCTTGATTTTTCTACTAAAAGATTTTGTAACAAAAAGGGGGTGTTATTTGTGCCAGCCCCTGTATCATGGCACCAATGAAATAAAAGATGTTCTAGGTTTGGAGGGTTTCTAAACAAGTAAAGAAACACAAAAATGCAAATTTATATGTTTTTTCGTGTTAGTGAATTGAGCTGGTGGTAGAAAAATCCTAATTATTAGTTTGAGTTTCCAAAAAAGGACAAATTAATCTTATTTCTGAAAAAGCTACTTATATTCTTTTAAAAATGATTTTTTTTTTTTTTTTTTTTTTTTTTTTTTTTTTTTTTTACTTTTAGAGACAGGGGATGGGAGGGAAAAAGAGAGGAAGAGAAACATCAATGTGTGGTTGCCTCTCAGTTGCCCCCCTACCAAGGTCCTGGCCTGCAAACCAGGCACATGCCCAGACTGGAAATCGAACCGGTGACCCTTTGCTTCACAGGCCGGGCACTCAATCCACTGAGCTATACCAGCCAGTGGTATTCTTTTTATTTCAATAAAGATATGCTGTATGATTGCCATTGTAATAAAACAAATACAAAAATTTAATTTTTTGGTAATGCGCATTCATGGTAAGGTATAGTCCTTTAAGCAAGGAATGCAGTGTTGTTTAATAATTCACAAAGAACATATTGAGACAGTATACTGACAGTGTATAGTAGGCTAGCTAACCAATTAGATTTATAAAATCCAAATAATTTTTTTGGTAATTTTTATTTAAAAACTTGAAGAGGGGAACTATAGAACAATAAAAAGTAAACACATGATCAAATAGTAAAGGACAACATGAAAAGTTCTTGTGGAATAAAATCACCCACCAATTTCTGCTCTATGGTTGGAAACTAGTCACATAACTCTATGGTATTTAGACTGAGTCTACATAATGGAAAGTGCTGTGGAAATTGGTTGAATCAACTGGTTCTTGTTTGCTTCCTTTAAAATTACATTTAAGCACATACACATTTGTAATCACAGAAACAGAATACATAGTTACCTATGTGCCTAGTAATAGTTGTTTATCAAAATTACAGCTCAAACTTCTGTATGTTTAAAAAGTTGACTGTGTAGGTTTCACATAAATTGTGTTTTGAGGTGGGCAAAACCACAACAAATGGATGGTTAGTATTAAAACATTTTTTAAATGCTTCTTTCATGATATTGTATCAACTTATAAAACTGCTTCTACTTAGCCACAGAATTCAAAAGAAGAGATACTGTGACACAAACTCCAGGAAGGTAAAGGGAAAATGAAGAAAAGTGGGAAATTCGATGAAAGTTGAAGGTCACAAGACTAAAGACCTTGCATTCTATTTGGTTGAGTTTTTTTTCCTCCCTCTCTTCTCTCGCTCTCTTTTAGGTTCACAAAAGAGACAGCTAGATCAGAAATAGAAAAGGAGCATTTCCTGAGGTCTCTAAGGAGAGAAAAGCCAGCAAAGAGTTATTTCTAAAGATTCTAAGTAACCTGTTATAAAAGGGGTGAATAGAAGAGACGGCTTCTTTAAATAACTTCAAACATTCTGTGGGCAGGGTAGCAGGGCTATAATAGTTTGGTAATTAAAATTGGGTTTCTTGGGGCTTTGGAATGAATTCTAAATGTTCTAGAATGATAGACAGCTTGGTCAGCTCGAATACCACTATGTTAGTTATCTGTTACATAGTTTTGTGTCTAGTTATTATTTCTTTAATCTTTGCTCTTGAGTTTATTTCTTTTATCATCTCTTCTGGGTATCAGTTTTCATTTAACTGCCATATTAAACAAGAGTTGCTTAGCTTGTGGACTCGGGGATTTGAGTCACCAACTTATCACATTTATTTGTCTGGTCACTTAACCCAGCAGAACTCCGCTTCCATGTGACGGCAGCTAATGCAAAAAGGAAGATTAACTCGTACTTAAAAATAAGCTGTACCCTTGAAACCACGTCTTGGAGATGGCATTCTATTTTGTGCCATGGGAGAATTATTTTTAAAGTATTGCTTCATTTTATTACAGAGGGTCATAAAATTCAGCTTTCTAAAGTATCAACATTCCTGCCTTGATGGTTAGCTGGAACATTTCTCCAGATAAATAAGTATAAAACTTACTGTTTTTTGCCTGAAACATTGAAATAGTTAAGGTAGAAATACATGGCCTGGATCAGTGATTCTCAATCCTCCATGCTCATTAGAATTCCCTGGGAAGCTTTTAAAAATTGCAGATCCCAGGTCCCCTCCCCTAACCAACTAAAGCAGGGAGTGGGGCCCTGGTGTTGTTCTTTCTTCAAAAGCTCCCTAGGTGATTCTAATTCATAGCCGGCATTAGAACATTGATCCAGATAGTTCAAGGCCAAAAAATTAAACATAAATAAACAAATCCCTGTTTGTGTTTTAATTTAAGGCATAATGATTATTGCTTCAAAGTCATTTGTTTTAAAACCACAGTGCACTTGGTTGCCTGCAGCTTTAAATACAAACGTTTTTAAGAATGCAGTTAAGTCCTGTTACAGTCCATTCTCAACCGACTTTTCAGGTCTCAGCTCCCACAACCCCGTTTCAATCTCAAAGTCATCAAATACTCCCTGCCCTTTTATTCATCCGTGTTTTTAGTTCCTTGCTGATTTCTTTCTGTTGTATCTGAACCTCCTTCCATACTGGGGAAAATGCTACTTATCCCTTAAAGGCCAGCTTGAAAGCATTACCTCGGTGACACTGGGCTAATCATTTAATTATTTTACATAGTACTGATTTGTATACATTCAAATTACTTGAGTAATGTGACTTGAGTATGTCACATTACTAGCAATAAATGTACAGTTAATAATACCTATCTTCAAGCTCTAAGCATGTATCTACCATAGTGATTTTCAACTGGTGTGCCATGGTAGGCACACGGGTGTGCTGCAAGAATTTTCATAACATGGAACACCTGGCTATTTAGTCAGAGACACTGATCTCTTTTCTCATGGATTGGCAAATAAAAAATGACAATAGCCAACACAATAATAGCCGTCCAGTGTGAATGAACCAAAATTATACGTACTTTTTGTCAGATTGGCACAAAGTATATTTTTGGTGTGCTGCAGAATTTTAGAAATTAGTTTATGTTATGTAAGATGAAAAAGGTTGAAAATTGCTTATTGTATTGCTGCTTAGTAGCAATAATTATGTAGGTAATCCCAGAAGAAGCCACTTGATTTAGATTTATGAATTATTTCACACATTTTGAGCTATGTTCTCAACGGTTCCTAATTCCAGTATATTTTATTCCAATACAGCAAATCACTTTAAGGAAGGCCACAATGTTTTAATTTTTTGGTTTGTTTGAAATGGGACTCTCCAGACTTTAACTAAATTAGAGACATTTAAAATAGTAGGATACTCATATTCTTTTGATATATTGAGTTTTCACTCATCAATTTTGATTACAGTATGTATTTTCAGATAGGAAATAAGTGCATGTAAATTGCCTTTTTTTTTTTTTTTAACTCCTTTTGGCTTTGAAGCCACAGGAAGCCAGCTTGCTAACTCCCTGATGATACCTGATATTTCCCTGACTAAAAAAACTCTCTTGATGATGATCAGCATTTTCACCAAGACAGAAGTGTGCATTCTCTTTTTCCTAAAGATGCAGATGTCCGGAGTCTTTCCTGACAAACTGCTTCAGTCACATGAGCACCTATTAGAGCTACTAGCAGCAAGGGCGAAGGAAGACATAAATACATTCTTCCTGCAACAGAAAAAGCAAACACACCCAAAAATAGATAAATAATTTGAACATCAGCAAGATTAGAGACCAGGAGGGAAAAGTAAATAACTTTTAAAATGAAAATTATATTTTAAAAATAACAGATTATCCTTTAGTTCTCTAGTTTGTTTTCCCACTGCTTGAATTTTGTGAAATATACAGAAGCATTTGCATTAATATTTTGAATTTACTTTTTTTTTAATTAGAAAGGTGGCTGCTTTGTTAGGGGGATCTGTCATAGAGTCTATAATTAGGCACATTTCAGTTTATATCAAGTCACAAACAGAAGAGTTAGTTTCCTAGGACAATTTCAGGATCTCTTCAGGTGGGAAAGACTTCTGTAATTGAGAAACTACTAAACTTTCAGGCAAGGGGCTCATAACATTCAGGTGACTCCATGCCAGTGTGAACTGTTCCTTTTCCCTCAAGTCTTTATTGATCAGGATCTCGGATTCTCCATCAAACTCAATCCAGCTGAGCTGTAGGCAATACCGCGCTGGTTGCGGACTGCAGGCCCACCACTGGAGGGCGTCTGGACGCTTCCAAACAGTTCTGAAGCGCCTGGAAATCCCGAGTTCCAGGACTGGAAAGCCCAGGACAGAGAACTCGGTATATGATTATATTAGGCTAATAAGTAAAGGGGAGAACAGCCCAGTGTGGGAGCAAAAACTAAACTGCTCTCTTTTGGGGGATTAGCCTTTTCCCACTGAGGCAGCAAACTCCCTAGAGAGCAAGAGAGAGTAATACCACGAAGGCTGAGCCCGCGGAGCTACGCGAGGGCGAGTCTCCAGGGTTTGCAGCCCCGCTGCGCCTGGAGCCTGACTAGCTTCCCCGAGGCTAGAGGACAGGGACACGCGTCCCGGGGAGTTACGTCTGCCTTGATGTCAGGCAGTCTCGCTTCGGTGGCGGTCCCGGGTCAGAGGTACTGCAACCTGCTCTGGAAGTCCGGGAACGCGAGGCCTTTTCCAATAATCAGGGATCTTGTCCCCCGACATCCCCAACCTAGGTTTCTTCCCGTACGGATTCTCAAAGCACTAATTAATCCCTTGGGGGGTGAGAGCGAACCAACCTCGGATTGAAATGGAAAGTGTAACGTATTTCTGATGGGCTTCCCCGCCGCATTCGTTTTCTCCCCACTGAAGGTTCGCACTGAATGGTAGTCATTCTACACTGTGATTTTCTTGATTTTTTAAAAAAATGTTTTCAGAGCATCACTTTAAAGGAAAAAGTCTTTTTTTTTTTTTTTTCCTGCTCTTGAACCTTTAAATCCCTGGTAGGAAGAGGGGAGTTGAAAGGCACAGGAGAGATGCTCAGCTTTGCACATAACCCAACGCCAGGCAACTGCGTAGGGCACAGATTCACAAGAACACGTAATCACTGAGGCTTGCGGGCAGCCGGTCTGTGGGCACTTCTTGTCCCCCGAGGAGCCCGAGAGAAAGATTTCTGCGCTTCGGCCATCGGATAGGAAGCGGTTCTTTTGTAATTGAAATACCCCACTCTCAGGTAAAAAGATGTCAAATCATTCCTCAGCCCAGACGCAATTCAGCATCCAAAGGGTTACGCGCAGCTGCTTGGTTCGGGAGGTGGAGAGGGCGCCTCAGCGCTCCCCGTAATTCAATTAGTCAGGTTTCTGGAAGGTGGGGCCAGGGAGGGGGTAGGAGGCGTGAGCAAGGGAGGAGATTAGGAAAACGCCTCTTTCTCATGGAGCAACCAATCCCGTTGGCGTAAAGAGAGAGGAAAAAGCCTCGATCTGTAAGCAAACAGCAGGCCGTTCCCTGACTGGCTGCTACGACACCCCCCTCCCAAGTAATCTGCATGGGGGGGGGCTGCTAATCGGAGCGACCCACACGATTCGGGCCGCCGCCGCAGCAGCAGCACTGGATGGGCGCGGGCTGGCGGCGCCTCCCCCCACTGGATCCCGAGCGCAGACCCGTGCTCGCGCCGCCCGCCTGCCCCGCGCCCAGCATTACGCGCCTGCCCCTCCCCGCGCCGCCCACGTCCACATTCACGCGTGCCGCCTCGCACTCTCGTGCGACTGCTGGGTCGCCGCTGCTGTCTGCTTTACACGCAGGTCATTAACGAGGGGGCGTGCCCGAGGAGATTTTTCCCATAAAGCATTTTTTCTCTCTTTCTTTCTCTTTTGCAAAACTGACTTTTACCCCTTTCCACTTCTCGCCAGCCGTTTCAATTCCTCCTGGGCTGCCCGTGCTGCTGCTGCTGCTGCTGCTGCTGCTCTCAAATTTATTTTCCCGCCTGGTAGGGGTTTTAGAATTCGGTTGGTGGCTTCCACCTCTTGTTGCTGCTGTGCCCAAGGAGGGAAAGGGGAACAGCTGCGGGAGGCTCGAAAAGGTTTTCTGATGTAGTCATCGGGGAGGTGCCACTCGCCTGTGTGCTCTTTTTTTCCTCTCTCTCCATTTCAAACTGATTGATGCGTCTCTACAAGTTGCTGGGCTTGGGGCCGAACCCGTCGGAGTCGCAGGGACACTTCTGAGAGCTCACTCGGGGCTCGTGGCATTGCATCTGGGGGCTCATTCTTGCTCCCGGAAGGCGATCGGAGACTGACATCAATCAGCCCATCCAGGAGTTGGAGGGATTTATTTGAAAGTGATTGTTTCCCCTCCTGCTCTCCAACCAAGCTGTTGGGTTGGCGTCGTCCTGCAGGTTTGGGCATCCCAGCTCTGCCTGGCTGGCTGGTAGGTGACCTCTGCTCTTCATTCACTCTGGTGCACTCACACCCGACCGAGAAAAGCACGCACGAGAAATCCCCGAGGCCAGCGCCTGCGGTGTCCTCTCCAGCCGCTGCCGCCGCAGTCAGACTCCACTGGAGGACCTGCTGGAAGACACCGAAAGCCAAACTTTTTTTTTTTGGAGGTTTGCGAGGCAAGACCGCTCCTCGCCAGCGTAGTTGCCCCTTAACCAGTTCCAGGACGCCGGCAGGGTTGGATTTGTGGCTACAGATCCCCACCCTTCTCAGAGCACCGCCCCGAATCTGCAACACCTACGACTCCTCCGAGATTTCTAGGCGCTGTCCGGTTAAAGCACAGAAGAGGCCACAGGCGCTAAGCCCCCGATCCACACGGAGCCCTCCTGCAGTTTCCCACCGGCTGCCAAAGTAACTTGGAGCGAAGCAGGGCGCAGTGTGAGGACCCTGGGCGGCAGAGACCTGTGCAGCCCGAGGCGCCAACGCTGAGCCGGGCCGGCGGGCCAGTGTATGTCTCCCCGCGGCTGCGGCGCGCAACTCCCGGTGACTGTGCAGCGTGCGCCGCCGCCTGCCCCAACCCGAGCTGCTGCTGCTCAGCCCGGCGCGCACCTCCTTCTCCCCGGGTGACCGGCCTGCCGCCGCCTCCCTAGACACAGCTTGGCACTCCTTTCCCCGCCCTCGCCGCCACCACCACGCACTCGCTTGCTTCTCTTCATCTTGTAATTTCTTTTTTTCTTCTGAACCCTCCAGTTGGAAGTGTGAGTTTGTATTTAGCCCCTCCGCTCCACTGCCTCTTTTCTTCTCCCTCTCCTCCCCCTCCACAGCTTGTTGTGTGACTCTTTCTTTTCTCATCCCTCTTCATTTTTATTTATTCATATTTATTTGGCTCCTGCTCTCTCGCTCTCTCCTTCCCTCCCTCTCTCCGGATTCCTGCTCTCTCCCCGGAGTGGCGCGTCCGGGGCTCCGCCGCTGGCCAGGCGTGATGTTGCACGTGGAGATGTTGACGCTGATGTTTCTGGTGCTCTGGATGTGTGTGCTCAGCCAGGACCCGGGCTCCAAGGCCGTCGCCGACCGCTACGCGGTCTACTGGAACAGCAGCAACCCTAGGTAAGGCAATAGGTGGCCAAGAGCCTGGGCTACTCGGGCCTCGGGGCCCTGCGGAAGGAGCCGCAGCGGCTGCGGGGACCAGCGCGCACCCGCTGCCGGCAGTGCTCACCCTCGGAGCCCATGTCGTCTGGGCGCTGATGGCTTTCGAGGTGTCCGCGGGAAGCGCTCCAGTTGCGCCACTCTTTGTTGAACCACCGCGGAGAGGCTGGGCGCCCTTGGGAGTCCCCGGGTCTGCCTAGACCGGCTGCCTCTGCAGATAGCGAGGAGACTCAGAAAAGGCGGGAGCCCGGGAGTTACGACTTTCCCCGCTCACCCGCCCAGGCAGGCTAGCCGGCATCCCGATCCTGGTGCAGGGCTTGGGCACTGACGGCCCCGGGTGCCTACCGCCAGGAGCTCCTGCCAGCATCGTGGGTGCGCAGGGACTGCAGGGAGAGCCCGCCAAACATCCTTAAAGTTGTTTCTTTTTTTCACCCTGTTTTCTTTTTAATTTTTTTTTCTTTACTCAATGCGCTCAGAGAGCGCACGGGCTGGGTGAAGTGAGGGGGCTGGGAAGCGGAAGCTTTAGGTTATTTTCCTCTTTAACTGTGAGGAAATGATCTGGCCCCTGGGTCAGTCTGGGCCCGGCGCACTTGGCAGTTGAAAAGGTTCTCCCACCTCTTCCACCCCTGGGTGGGCTCAAGGTGCCGGAAAGTTTGATCTGATGCGGGGTTGCATCTTGTGTGCGGAGCTGCTGGAGTTGGCTGAGCAAGGAGATGGGAACACTCTGTCCGCGGCCTGGCGGTGTGCAGCCCTAGAAGCTCGCGCAGTTACCTGGAACCGTTTTTTGCTGCGGTCCCCGAAGCCCACTGTGTCTGCGGGAGGCTAGAGGTGGGCGCCTAGGACCGCCCTAGCGTGGCTGCTGGACCGTAGCCACCCGCGGACGTCCCTTGTTCACCGGCCCTGAATGTGGGGTTGGGGTTGGGGTAGGGGGTTGTCCAGAGTGCCGGGCGGACCCCTCCCGATCCAGAACAGCTCTGAGCCCTACTTTCTTCCAGGCCTGTGGGCAGCCCTCTGTCCCACTGGGCCTAAATTGTCTGCCTCTTTGGGACCCAGACCAGCTTCCAGCTGTGGGCTGGTCTCGGTGCCCGCCGGGAGGGAAACAGCATCGATTATACCCAAAATCTCTGCTCTTTCCTGGGCTGAAGTGGAAGTTGGTAGGACAGTGGCAGGAGGCCGAGGGGAGAGTTTATGGTTGTCACGCACCCAGCTCGCCTGGGGACAGAGGTCTGGAGGGCGCTTCCACTGCTTCCCACCTCCTGGGGGACCTCTCCGCGGTCCTCCCGCCTTCCTTCCTTATGCACGCCTGAGAGGGATTCCCCACTTGAAGTAATGTCAGCTCAGGTGAAGATGGGCAGGTTCCTCCACAGCGGTGCAACGGTGCCGAACAGAGACAGGGTTCCCTCCGCCCTGGAAAAGACAGTCACACCCAGGTAGTCCAAGCCCTAATTGCTCGCCTGGCAGAATTGGAGACATCCCTGAAAGTTTGGTTAAATTAAAAAAAAAAAAAGTCTTCTGGAGGTGGGTGGTGGCATGGGAAGCTATTTCTTCTTTGACATGCCACTTACCACTATTAGAAAAAGAGAAAAAGAAGCCATCCTGCCAGAGGAAATGCCTTTTATTAAAGCTGACAAGACAAATAGAGCAAGCTTTGCAGTCGTGATGGTGTTAAAAGCAAGCCTCATTATGCCCGTTGGTTTTATTCCCCCTTTGGGCTTTATTAGACAGCATATATGAAACGGAATTTATATTTGTAAACTTTAGCGCCTTATTAAATAAAAGTGAAGTTGGTTAGTTGAATTTGGGACATTTTGCTCTTGGTAGTCTTTCCTTACCCACTCCAAACCTCACAGTGTGGTCTCTTCTCGGTAATTTATTTGGATACTTAGGTGTTCCCGTTATCTGGGTTTAAACAGAAAAACCAACCATACCCCCACTCTACACCGCCTCCTTAACCTGTCAGGCTAGTCTGAATTAGTTTGAGGATATTTTATCTTAGGTTGTCTCTGTTTTATGCTTTTGATACTGTTGTTTGGTTTAAGATTAGCGCATTGATTTTTGTCACAGGTCATGTTTTCAGTAGATATGCCCTGCCTGCAGAACACTCTTCTGCTCCAGATGCCACAGTAGGTTTGAACCTGTCCAAAGTTAATCTGTCGAATTGTAAAAGACCAAGAGTATTCTCAAGTCAGTATTCTAATTCGAGGTTTGTGGAAATACCTTACTATTTGATCGTTATCAGCTTGCTAATGTTCCAGAGAAGGAATGATGTACCTACCCTCCCAAGATATTCAGCACTAACTTTAGTATTCTTAGAGGTTTATGGATTTATTTATCTTCCCGTGTTATTACCCTGAAACTTAATTTTAAAATAATGTAACTTCAAAAATAGATACTGGATGGCAGACTTATCTCTTAAATGTTAGATAAGATGATACTTTGTTGATGCGTTAAGTCAGTTTGAGTATGGCTTACAAAGAGCCAAAATGCAAGCTAAATATTTAGAAATAAATACAGTTTATCACAAAAGACAGTGAGGAACTATTTTAGAAAATTTGCACCAGTTTACTAAATTGTATAAATTCAGTGTTTTTTAGACACTGAATTTATATTTGCTTTTCATATGTTATCATTACAAAGGTAATCTAGCCATGACTTTTAGTTTTACATAAATCCTATCTTTTAAGATTTTGCTAAACTAATAATATAATCAGAAGACATCAGTCTTTTAGAAAAAAATAGAAAACTTTAATTGCAACTTAGATTAAAAAAGATTTTTTTCTGAGAGACTTAAAGTTCAGTGGACATGTTAAGCTACTAATGATACTGTGCAAGTGACATAAATATGTTTTAGCTTATCCCAGTGAACTTTGGTATAAATTTGTGTTTAAGTAGAGTTAAGAATTACATCTTGATCAGAGAGTTTAAACATTTTATTATAGTCATTTGTGTAGTCATGAGTTTATCCACCGCATTGGGTTTCATTATTGGCTTCATTGATACCATAAGCATGCATTGATTTAGGTGCATAGAAGAAAAGATATTAAACTTATTTGCTGTCAGATAGTTTTACTGTTAGAATCTGTCTTCCCAGGTACTCACTGCTGGGAAGTGAACGTTCAATTTTCAAATGCTGAAAACTTTTTAGCTGCCACTGTTTATTGGGTGGTGGGCCAACCTAATTTTATGTGTTGGATTGGCACAAATCTCTGAAATAGCAACTGAAAACTATCACTCTGAATAGAATATATGATAACATTTGCCTAAGTGCATCTTTGCTCTTTTACAAATTTGAAAAACTGTGCGAGTTTCACCTAAGTAATTAAAGAATAGAATACTTTTAATGTTACGCTGAATTCTGAACCGGCTAAGTAATTTTGAGTAATGAAAATCCAAATCCAGAAGAATATAACTACTTGTCCTCGATTTCTTTAAGAATGTAAAAAAGCTTTTAAGTAACTTTAAATAAAAAATAAAACTTTATTTGTATACTTTCATAGTAGCTACTCTTAGAAAGATGCACGTGGCTCAATGTAAAGCAATCCCAGTTAATCCGAAGAATGCTAGGAACAGTTTCGTGCTCCCAGTGAGAATATTCTTTTAAACACTGTGTATATATGGAAAAATTCTTGGATTCTTTTGACCAGTTGCCAAAATGATGCCATGATAATTAAAGATGTCTCCTACTGGTTGGCATTAATGAGTGGAGTAGTGCCAAATACAACCAGCACATTTTAAGAATACTGATTCTCCTCAGTTAGTGCTTTGCTTCTGTTAAGGTTTGAGTATCACCAATTTAAAGTGTTATTCTCGTACAAGAAAATATACTCTATAATTCATCCGGGATTTACTAAATTTTAACCTAATCATATGTTTTCTTTGGACTTTCTCAATTCTTGTAGGGACTTGTAAATTAAATATTTCATGTGAGAGTAGCAGGTAATTGACACCATTTAGTTTTGTTAACATGTAATCTTGGAGTTGTGAAAGTGATGTGAATTCTAGGTCAACACTCCCAAATCTTCTGGCAGCATGGGTCATATGTATGTGGCTAAGTAGAGAGAAGTAATTTTTTCCAAATCATGATCCCTGGGCATTTTTCCTCTTTCAAAATTTACTTGTTTTATTTTTTTAAATCTGACCCATCAGTGTCTTAATATACATACGTATGCCAGTGTGCCAGCCCTGTACCTTCTCCATAGACAAATCAATGAAACTAATTTGGTTTACCTCTGAGAATTTATTTTGAAGAAAGCTGGAAAGTTGATTTGGGTTTTGAATATGATTTATCATCAAACTTGTAAAGGATTAACTTTGTTTTCAGTGTTTTAAATAATATTGTTGTATGTTGGAAAAATAAAATGTTCTTCACGTAAAAGGCATTACTTGGAATCTTTTAACTTTATTAACTCCAGGCCTCCATGTATTAGGTTGTTTCAGTAGATGTAATTAGGTAATTTTATTATTTTGATATTTATTTGTATCAGAATTTATATAAACACTCAAATAAATATAAAGCTGTTTGACAGAGATTTGTATCTCATGTTTTTTTACGCTTACCCATTTAGACCTGAAGCGAATCTTCCTTCTCTCCCCATATTTTATGGAGAAATTTATAAAAGAGAAGTATGCTTCTCTTTTTTGGACAGTTTTCCATAGAAGTTTGAAAAGGGAAGTTAGCTGCTGAGATAGATGTTAGTTTCCATCCGTTGTGTGCATTATGTTACATCTGCATAATAAGCTGTCCGAAGTGGTCAGCCTTCTTTAGGTGAGCAGAACATCAGTGATGCTTGAGGCTCACTTCTCTGTACAGTCTAATTGGGCATTTCTAGTGTGAGACCAAGGTTAGTTACACCCCTTGTGATGAAGAGAATCAGAGAGCCTTCAGTAGCTTAGTACTCGCTGCTAGTTGATTTTAGTGATATTAACTAAACCATTGGTTCTCTGAATGGATATCTTGTTACCATGTGTCTTCTGGCTGGTAATCAATAGCTTTAGAGGCCTCCACCTTTGAATGCTGAGCATCAGTTTTGGAAGGAGTATGTAGCTATTTGGGGGCAAATTAACCTTGTGAATCTCTTGCCATTTAATCTTGCAAGATTCCTTCTGAACAGAGATTTCATTGCGTTTTGTCCACTGGCCTGATTTCCTGTTGGATAGGGACAGATAAAGATGAACACCTACTTCTCTCCCCTGTTGCTATATACCAAGCAAGCTACCAGCTTCATGCTGGGCCAAGAAAATGAATGAATACAATTAGTCCTTCAGGAGTCCTGGTCTTTGCAAGCTTTGGAAAAGTATATGGCAAAACCATGTACCTTTGAGAAAAAGTAAACACTAAAATATAAAATGAATGAAACATAAGAAAATGTTATAAACAGAATTTTGTATAAGGATAGCATTTGGTGTATTGCTTTTTTAGTGTCCCCCCTCCACAATATAAATTGTTTGCTTAATATCTTTTTTAAAAGAAGCCACTCAGCCTTCATTATTTTTGTGTTTATTTTGAATAACTTCCAGTATAGCGATGATGATTTAAAAAGCTATGATATCTTAAGTAGTGAACCCATCTACGTTGACGGATTATAAATTATCAATTTTCTTTTCAGAAGCTGTATACAAACTATTAAAATAGTAGCTCTGATTAGAATTTCCATGTTGCAAAATAAGCCTGTGTGTCCCTAAGTACTACAGTAAGGAAGGCCCTGGCCGCTCACACTGGGTACTCAGTCAGGACCAGTCTTCTGAACTGAGAAGAAACTGCCTTTTGGTCCCTTGTGAAGGATAATATTTTCATAGTCAGGTATAAAAAAACTCAAGAGGAGTATAAGAAATGAGGTATTAATATTAACTTTTAGGAATGTGTCTTACGATAGTGGTCTTAGCTAAACATCAGTAAATTACGGTCTCTTTTAAGGGCCTGATTTATATTATTAGATCTATATTTTCATCTGCTTCTTAAGCTATATCCTGAGCTGTTTGGTAGACAAGTTTCTTGTGATTAATTTGAACTTCCAGTGTTTCTGAATGGGATATTACTCACTACTAGATCTGTTTCCTCTTAAATTTGTCCACATTTATGTTTTCAAAATTAAGGCAGTCATAGCCAAAGCAGCACAATGATGCAGAAACACTTAGTTTAAATTTAAAAAGTAATAATGCAAGTTTCTCTGTACCATAACTATTATGCATAGTTTTCACTATAAACAAAAACGTTCCTGATATCTTCGTATTCTTGATAATCTGTACTCCTTAATGTACTTTAAAGGATTTACTGGAAACTACTGATATCTCTGCACTGTTTTCTGAAGTATGTGTGGATATAAACTCTTGATTTTGTTGGCTTTTGAATATCGTTTTGAAACAGTGAGCTGCAGATTTCAGTAAAAACATTATTTTAAAATAGTGAAAACTTCTGGTTAAAGTTGTCTGGTTGCTGAGATGCAGTAATGTACCATAGTGATGTTTAGCTCAGCTTTCATTGGGGTAGAATTCTATCATTTTCAATAAGTAAAAATAAACCTTTGTCATCTTTACAAATATTCTTCATACAATTGACAGGTGACAGCTTGAGGAAAATGTTACTGTCAGGTCTTATTTTCCACTCAGTGAAAAAGAAAAATAGCTTAGAGTGATTAAAAAAATCCGTTTAAACATTATTACAAAACATAAGAAATGTCTTTAATTTTTATGTATATGTCCTAGAATTAATCTTCCATTTGCTTCAGGGAAGGTCAGCAAAGTGAAGTTCAAGGAGTAATTTTCTAACAAGTTAAGTTCCAAATACAGTTGATGTGTTTGTACAGGATATCACTGGACATTTTTGATGGGATTCTTTAAAAGATACCAATATTATTTCTATCATTACTTATCAAGTGACCTGGTTTTCATGACTGATGATCATTATTCTGATGTGAAGTATAAGTGGGAATATTGGTCATATGATATCTCTGTGTGTATGTGTTGGACAATCATGTTAATAGCATGTAAATATTAGACCTTTTGAAAAATTTTCTTTGCTATTAATAATTTTAAATAACTGCATAGTGTAATCTATAGGTTTCTTTGTGGAAGTGCATCAATACATACTTGGAGATTAGAAAATATGACTAATTTTTTTGTTTCCCAATTTAGGAAAGCTAGGTTTTTGGCTTTCAGTTAAATCAGCGTTTTTCTTTCTCTCTTTCTTTCTTTCTTTTTTTTTTTTTTTGTTCCCTAGAAGCAGCCATCTTGTTTTAAGACCGATTTTATTTCTCTCATGAAAATGGTTCAGCAATGAATATGGACGATAGAAAAGGACTAAACCACTTTATAATCATTTTGTCAGGGCTTTGAATTTAAAGCTCTATCTTAAATTATTTGTGAGTTCATTAAAATACTCTCTGCTTGTATTTAGTTGGTAGAAAAGAATGTTTTAACTTAGCAATAGTATATTTTTAACTCAGGCATATTATATTTTTAAGCTTACATTTTGGGCTGTACCATGTTTACATATGTAATTTTCTCTTGAAGTTTATAACTTATTGTTAATTTCAGTGTAATATATCAATAAACTCTCTTATCATCTTCCATCCTGATTTCCTTTTTCTGACAGTATGAAGTACTCTTTTTTATTTGTTGATTGATATTTTTTTTCCATATTGCTCAGTGGTACCAAGGATCTTTCTTTGGTAAGAGAGGTCTTGATAAAAATGTGAGCGCCTCTACAAGTGAAGCGCTCAGGGCACTTTAAGAAGCATCATATAAAGTCTGAACCTCTTTGTCTCTAAAATGTGGGTTCTCTCTATCTCATTGCTAAATTGTTCCTGTGATTTCTTATAAAAATGCCTTTGGAAGTAAATTCACATTTGTAATTAAAATTTATAAGAGTATATCAACTGAGTCTGCTATATTTTCCACCATAGTTTGCATTTCTGGATGCATTTGGAAGAACATGTGGCCTAGTAAACTTTACCCAAAATTTATACTACACTTCTTGCTACTGCATCTGTTTGATGATGTTTGGGAACATTATTTGCATGTACTGCAGTAAAAACAGAACTTCCTTAAGATTAATTTCAAAGTAACCTGACTCAGTCTGATTTAACTGGGCACAGATTGCACACTACTTATATCCCAGATTGCTCCAGTTCATTACAAGTAGGATTTTTCTGTGGTTGTAGAGACAGTGTAAAGGCAATAAATAAAATGCGTGTTTTAAGAATGAACGTGGACCTCATGGAATCCTTGTTAAAGTCCAGGTATGAGTTGACGATTTTTGTACCGAGTAGCTTACCTCTGGTATCCATCACCCATTTTTTGTTGACTTTCTGGAGAAAACTGAGTTCTCAAAGTGACCTTTTGTTTTAAATGAACTAACAAATACTTTTGTTTTTTTCTTGCTGCTTCTAAGCTGTCAGAGGGCCCATTCAAAGTTTTATTAGTGACTTATTTATATATGTAGAAACTTTAGTTAACAATTAACTCTTGCCTCTTACTTTGAAAATACATATTATGAAAATAAATGAAAGCATTCCTCATTAAAAATGCAGTTTTGTGGTTGGAATAAAATCAAATCATGGCATATTTTGGTTGGATAATTATAGGGCAAATCGTTATCTAGATTTTGAAGCAGTTTGAGCAGGTGGTAGACATGCTGCCTGATGTTTCATGTTCCATAGGCCCCAGTGGCATATATGGCTTTGTCACATTTACTGAACTTTAATAAATGTGTAGAGGACTTAACCTCTTGGTTAAGTTTTTATGGTATTTAATTTTATGGAGACAAGTGGAGATGGGAAAATAATTCTAAATATGGGGAAATGTTCCTTTGTGTTTCACAATTAGGTTAAACAAAGTGGGAGCAAATGAGCCTAGTTCCCCTTTTATTGTTTCAGGGCGAGAAAAAATACAGACAGATGTCGGAATGCGGGAGCTGTGACCTCTGCCCCACACAGCATGGCCGCTGCCCCGAGGCCCGGGCACACAAGTGTCCTGAGCCACCATCGTAGCAGGATGCTTTTTTGAAGTGACTGACACTTTGCGATGGAGAACCTGAAATTGATTCTGTAGCTATTTGTAGTTCTCCAAAGTATCAGACTCTTTAGCTTCAATTTTAAGTTCCTCACCTTACCTTCTATGAAAACTGTTCCTTTGTTTGTTAAGATAGAACTTTCATGACTTCTTGGTGGGTTCTGTGTCTCTGTGGTCACTACCGATCTTTGCCTCCCATAAAGTCCTTCATTGGCTTGGGATAATAGGAGAGGGTCAGATGTATGGTTCTGCTGCACAAAAGTGTTTAGCTTTATTAAGCTAATAATAAATCTATATATTTTTTATTAAAGACAGATGAAAGTCCTTTTTTTTTAGCCTCTGCTCTGCAGTCTCACCAGTAACCCCTGGGTTCAGACAGATCATTAATGTTTTAGATACTGTGGCATTCAGTGTTTTCTTCATCTATCTGTTTACCGTTACTGCCCCAATAAACTTTTATGCCTGTTTTGGTAGTTTTCTGGCAGGGGCTCCATTTATTAAAATTTAGTGACCCAGCACTAAGAGGGGTACAGTTCAAATAGTGGTGCTTCTGACAGAGTTTTGTGTCAAACTAGAGAAAATAATAGGGAAATGAAAGCTGCCAAAATGTGTCTCCCAATTACTAATTAATCAGGGGAGAAAGGACCTTCGTGACAGATCTGGGGTCCACCATGACAGCACCTCGGGGGAGGCTTAACTTTAAATACTGCATGAAACAAATTAAAGCAAGCCTCCGGGGATGTGGCACCCAGACACTTGATATCACAAGTACTGTTTTTTTTTTTTAAGTCTCTGAAAAGCAAAACAAAAAACTGAATTTTTGTACTCTTCACGGATAGTATTAAAGCATAAAGCTGTTCTAAGGAGTATTTCCCTTGTTAATAAGCAATGTCTTTGTCCTTATTAACGTTTGAATATAGATACGGTAGTATCCTTGTTTTTAGTGCCACTGTAACCTTGTATATACATACTGTTATGGCTGAGAGAGTCTCAGGGAAACAAACATTTTTTTCTGTTATATGCCTGTTATCAATTATTTTGAGCATTATTGTAATTAAAGAGCAAAACTTTTTCCTCCACTGCAAATACATGTTTTTTGCTGTCCCAGAGGTTCTAGTCCCTTCTGGAAGTGTTCACACTATGGTTGCTGGATCCATAATTAAATGCCTGTTATTAGTGTATTTTTTCCATAGCATCTACAGCATAAAAAGAAAAGGGTCTTGTATGGAACTATAGCTGTCAGGGGAACAATGAAGACTAATCACACACTCTGCCATCACCATTGTCAACTGTACTCTTGGGGAGACAACATGATAGTGTGTGTATGTAGGGGTGTGTGTATGTGTATACAGGGAAGTGTGTGTGTGTGTGTGTTACCCACCCACACACATATACACACACACATCAGACATATCTGACATATCTCATGGCTTAACTTCAAACTCTGGGTTCCCTGAAGGAAAAAAATATATATATATGACAATCTAATTCAGTTAATTAAAAAGGAGCAATTCTTTATTGGGGAAGGAGGGGCTCCTTGCTTTAGTATCCTGTATAATATGGACTAAGAGAATCAGCAACGTTTGTTACTGAATATCTCATTACTTTGAGTAGTGTTTTCGAATGGTCTTGTCATTGACACATCTATGTTATTAATGTATCTGATATGTCTCATAATTATCACTTATAAATAATTTCTTCACTTAGCTCTGGATTTTTGTGTTTATACCGGCTATCTGAGGACTAATTGTTATTTCATTTATTGCAAAGAGCTCTCTGACGCTCTTTCTCTTGCGATGTCTTTGGCTACTTCACTGTCTTTGGGTCTGTCTACCAGCAGGTGGATTTGAGAAAGAAAACTAAAAAATTACTTTTTCTGCAACTTATGGGAGCTTTGATAAGAAAAGACTGTGTGTAAGGCCACTGAATAACATGAGATTTTGGAATCAATTTTGTATGTCAATCATCCATGCCATCCTTGTTCTCTGGTACAACATAGAATGTTTACATTTCAATTCCTTGGGTGAATTCTCTTCACTGTATTTAAAATCAAAGCCAAATGGGTGATTTTAGGAATTATATGTTGATTTTAACTTATTTTTCCAAAGTTTTCACATCAAAGCAATAGTATAGCTAATATCTATAAGTAATTATATATTCCTACCTTGAGTCTCTAAGAGTTGTAATTGATAAAGTACTTTTTAAGTGACAGGTATAAACAATGGGAGTTACACGGCAGATTCAGAGATGAATAGGACAGCATCTGTCCCCCGTAAGGAACTTGCAGTTTTGCGCAGATACAATTGTGCACATGCAATTACAGAGCAAAGTAGAAAACATTATATAAGAAATATTCATGTGTAGATTTATTCAGCAAAGAATTGTCCATTGTCCACATGGGCTAGGTATTGTTCTCGGTGCTGGAGATGTCACAGTGAACTGTATCCCTGCCATCATCAAGCATCATGAAGCATTCAGTTGGCAATTTCTAGATCACTGCTTCTCACACTCAAATCTGCACGCAAATCCTTTGAGGGTGAGTCTTGTTGAAATACATATTTTAATTCAGCAGATGTGGGGCTGGGCCCTGACCTTCTGCATTTCTAACAAACTCCCATGTGATATGGATGCACCAAGCCAGGAACTGCAGTGTGAGCAGCAAGGTTCTAGATAAGCTGCAGAGAAGGATTGCTGGTTCCTTATCAAGGACTCTTGGTGGTATTTGCTCTACAGTTTCTAGATTGGCTCCATATTTGCATGATGAAAGTTAATTGTCTTAAGGACTAGACATCTTCCTTTCTAGCCACTTTTCCCCAAATCTCAGACAAACAAAATAGATTTTTACATTCAGGATTATGTACCATTAAAAATATACCACTTGTAAGTTAAGGAGAATCCTGTCATAAAAGTCCAAAGATATTTATTTGCAAACCCTCCCCGGAAGTACTTTATGTTGCAATGCCAGAATTAAATCTCAGAAACAGATTTTTTAACACTTTCAAATTTAAATTCATGTAGTTAAATGAACCCAAAATGTTCATTTTACATTCAGCATAGAGGATGACTAACAGTCTCTCTGCTCCCACTGGCTGGGTTTCTTGTGGGTGGCTTTCAAGAGCCTGCACTTCCAGTGGAGTTATAAATGACTTGGGGGGAATGTCTTTCTCTTCTCAGATTCTATGATGCTCATGTTCTTGGTAAGAAGTCTTTGTTCCTATGGAGTCCAGGAAGTGTAAAGTCTGTAAATATGCTTCTGCTTTTTCACAGCATACACACACACACACACACACACACACACACAACATATATAATTGCTTTTTCAAAATAAATATTATGTGATGCTTGTATTAGCAAAGAATGGAGCTAAAGTCAGATTACTCTGTCTGCTTACTTTTTGTTGTTTTTCTTCACTCTGCGTGTATAAATACAATATGTCTAATCTCCTAAGTAAACTTTTAAAGGCTGTGAAAGCATCAATAAGTAGATTTATTAGCTGATATACCTCTATGAAATGGTTATAAAAAGGGAGATGAAACTATACTGTGAATCAGCTATATTTTTACCAAAAAAAGAGGAAAAGGATGGTGAGTGCTCTTAATTCAAGTATCCTTTTGTTTTTATAACAATTTTTACCAACACTTTTTATAGTTAATTATTGAACAGAAGCAAATCTTTTAATTTTTAAATGCTTGGAAAGTGGATTTAGTGAAAACATTGGTCAGGGTGAGTATTAAGGATAGTAAATTAAGACATTACTGTTTGTGTTGTGCAGTTTATGTTTATACTTGCTATGTTGTAAATAAGCACACCAAGACAATGACTTTGAGGGGGCAGCCACAGAGTGTCTAGTTATGATTCAAGGAGATAAAGAAATGCAAGAAGATTCTGTGACTATGTGTGAACTTAAGTGGTTCCTAAAAGAGAAATGTGGTGTGTGCTTAGATGATTTATTAGGTTTGAAAAAATAGGATCTCTTTATTGATTAAAATGAAGTCATTTGCATATGTAAGCAATGACTTTGTTCAAAATGGAGTTGATACACCTAAGATTTGTGGTCATTGCTGTGTTTAGTTAAAGATGATGCTTAATAATAAAAGTTCTAATGATTGTTTCCCCTCCCTTTTTTAAAAGGGGAGAAACACATTGAATGGTTTTTATTTTTAACTCAAGGTTATTAACACTAATTTGTCATCAGATTAACTGGTTGTAACCAGGGTTTTGGGTACACTGATATGTGTACTTTTGTAGATTGTTTTGACTGCATGAAGCAAGAGCATTGAGTTCATGTACTTTTTTTTTGTTTTGAGTTTTTGTAATAGCATCTGGGTGGGATAAAACTTCGGATGGGTTTGGATGCCGTACGGAGAGTGAGATATTTAAAAACCTGTGTCAGATTGGATTTTTCAATTGTCTTTGTTAACATTTTCTTGTTATATTTTAGACCTAGTTAAATTTTCATTCTAGTTGGGTTGCACATAGGCCACTTATAGTGATGAATCTGAGCCTTAGTTTCTCCACCATAATAAATAAAAGGCATAATAACTCTAGTGTATCCCTCAGACCTGTGAAAATTTAAAGGCAAGTATATCTGACAGGACTTTCTAAACTTAGAAAACCACTATGAAAAGAACAGACATTAAGAGGGTCACCTTATTTCTGTCCTGCATCTCACTTTATGATTCTGTGTGTTCTTATAAGTGGAATAGAAAATATATTCTTACAAATGAAAACTTATTTTCAAAGCATCATGGAAGAGTTGCCTTTTTAAAAGATAGACTGAGTTGCATTATTTTGCATGTATGTTATCCCTGGTAGATGTGATTTATGCATTTACATTGGGTTTTCTTTGAAAGGAATTCACGTTTTAGGATTTATCTTGTGGTTTCTGTAAGAGTAATAATGTGTGAAGAATGACACTTGAGGGGCAAGTCTGCTAGGACCTTTTTCCCAGAAAGGAATTTTGATCTCCTTTGTAAAGTTGGTTAAGTTTATTTTTAATGTCCTCTCGCCCCCTCTCAGTTTGTCTCTTCTATGTATTTTCCTCTTTAGACTTCTAAAATGCTGATATTCTGCTTTGGACTTCACAGGTATAATGAGATATCTTCATCTCGAAGGAGAAATTAATGAATACCAACACCCTCCTGGAGAATGCTCGTATTTCCAGTGAGGAGCTTATTGAAGCAGATCAATTCTTTTCTGGGGCTGCTCCTTTCTTTCCCTGGGACCCTTGGATTCTTCTGAATACCTTTTAACCTTTCGACACCTCTATGCTTAAAAAACTCTTTTTATCAACTGCTTTTAAATGTAGTACCTATTAATTATATGCACATTAATGTTAGTAGCATAAATAGGTTATAACAGCATCTAGCTGAGAAAGGAAATGGAATTTGTCAAGGAACATATTTTGGTGCATTGAAACCTGGGGGGACATGATCCTGTCAGAGGGCCACTTTCCCGTGCAATTGTCTGCTGGTTATTCAAAGCAGGTTTCACTTCATATGTTTGTAGTTATTTTGGAGAATAGCACATGCGCCTGTTCCTTGTTTTAAAATTGCAATCATATACTTACGTAATTATTTTATAATGTTGTTTTAGTCCTGAAGGTATAAACCTCACTTATGTACCCCCAATAGAAGGTACTAATTCATGAGGGAAATTACCAATGATCCTCATGTGCTGTACCCAGAAATTTAGTGATGGCTGAGGGCAGCACTTAGCCAGCAATAAAAATACTGAATTCAGTATTAGCAGTACCAAAATTATTTGAAAGAGTACTTGAAACTCCACGTCACTGATTTCCCTTAAAAAAGTGTTTTAATATTTAGAATTGCTATGCTCAATGGAATACTAGACAGACCTTTGTTCTTGTATTCTTTAATACCAAAGTGGGTTTCTTTCATCCCATAAATTGGAATTGAAGATTTGTTCAGGGAATGAGCTTGCTATGAATTTATTTCAAGTTTAAAACTTTGTAATTTTATGTTAGTTGGGTTTGGTGTCTGATGAATGAGTAATGGTTACAATCTCTCCCCTGTTTCAGGCTTCCTTTCTTGGCTAAAGGGTAGTCAAGAAGTTTTTAAATTTTGATGACTTAGTTATTGATACTTCGTATTATTAAAAATATAATTCTATATACTCTCATATATCAGTTTAAAAGTATCAGCTAGAGACTTCATCTCAGCTAGGCTGACTCAATATTTTCCTTCCAGGAGAGCATGGTGATTGACCAAATGGAGTGTATAGCAATCCAGTAATTCTTTAAGATGTTGAAATGATTCAGTTGCATTTTAATTTTTAGCTTTTATTAATATGGTAGATAATGTGGCAAAGGCTGGAGCAGAACATATTCCAGTACATTTGATGAATTTAGACAAATATAAGAGAACAGGCCCATCTAAGTATACCTAACCTTTTACCTCAAAATTCTGGGAGGTGGGATAGTTTGTCTTCTCTTCATTTCTCTTTGCAAAATGCCAAATTATGTCAATGTATTTTATATGTTTAGAATATATATAATGGTGAATTGCCTTTTGATCCTAGGGTTAACATAAGCTAGAATTTTAAGTTTAGATAGTTGCAAATCCTCTTCAGTTTCTCTTGCTTTATACTTTTCAGATCATTTGTTTCTGTCTTTATGGAACTATTGTAAAATGTGAATGGAATGTGTAGTCAGGTCTTTCAGCAAAAAGAACAAAGCCTACTTATTGATTTGAATGGAATAATGAGCAATTGGTTACAGCAGACAACTATGAATTTCTTTCCTTAGGAATCTGACTGAAACCTCTAGTAATTTTATATGGCCTTAGTCATTTGAGTAAAATGATTTCCCAGTTGTCACTTTAGGTAAGCTTTATGACAGTTGGCTTAAAAAAATTAAACCAACTATGCAAATACAAAAATATTTACAGTTAAATAATTTTATTTTTAATAGATGATTTCTGCATTTATCTTAACAAAAGGCAATGCAGGTCCACAGGACAACCCCACTTACTCCAGTACAGTGTTAGGAACAGCTGTCGGTTCTGCCCTATCTCACCTCCTGCCTGCCATCTGGGAGTAAGCCACTTGTACTGTCAGAGAGAGAATGTGACTTTGTTTTCTCAGGTACTGTCATCAAAGCCATAGAACACTCTTTCATTATTGCTGAGATAGCAGACACACAGACTAGTATTGACCATAACACACTCTTAATTCAGGTGTCTGGTAATCACAACTTTTAGGACATGTTTGAATGGGTCACGCCCATAAGACCCTGTCTGGAAGTCAGTCAAGGAGTTTGGACTCACTTCACTGGGGATCCTTGCACACTGCTCCAGGCAGAGCAGGCAGACCCTGAGGGGGCCTACGGCCATAGGTGTGCAGGGCTCACTTTAGGTGGATTTGCACTACTGTCTGACACGGAGTTTTAAGACTGCAGTAATCTATTGCAAAGTGATTGGTGTTTCTTCTTATACATTGCTAATTAGTACTGAGAGTCTAACCTGCTTTGTTGAAGAACTTCCCTTATTTTCTGAGAAAGTGATTTGGACAGTAATCTATTTACTCTATCTCTACACCCCTCTTCTGCCTTGTTAAAATAAAACCTAGAAACCTTTGGGGACTCCCAACTGTTGAATTCTGCTTGGAAGGAGCTTTAAAACAGTGGCTCCAAACCGAAGTAAATATTGACTGGGTCTGGGGCTGAGGCCGGCTCAAAGCCTCCTATTGTTCCTCCCCAGTCAGCACCGCAGAGCCGGCTCAAGTATGCATGTGTTAGGAGAAGAAAGGCTGTGGAGGGCAGTGAACAGGGCCCACAGCTGAACTCGTAAATGCGCCACAGATTGGAAAGGGAAGCCGGCTACAAAGCCGGTGGGGACTTATTCTGGGTTACAGGGAATTGGGGAGATGACGTGCAAAATCACCATCCACCCTGTCTGTTGCAGAGAAGTTTAAAGTACATGGAGCTATTTTGGTGGGTCCAGCTTGTTTCTGATTGAAACTTCCATGCCAGCAATGCTGTCTTCTCCAGGACAAAGGAAATGTCGCATTTTGGTGGGGGTGAACCTGGATGCCAGCACAGACATTTTTCCTCCCTGCTACCTGTGCTGAGGCCCCATCGACAGTTCCTCCCCCAGCTGTCACGTCGGATTACACACTCTCTTGGGTGTGCTCGGTGCTTCCACGTCCTCAGGGTATCAGATGGGCAAGGAAAGACCATATGCCGACTAAAGGAAATTTCTGAAGTTCTGAAGAGGAGATGTGCTCATTATGTGAAAAATTAAAGAAAAAATTTTTTAAAAATTAAATCATTTAAATATGGAACAGATTCCCTTGTTTAAAGTTCAGTACTTTGAGCAAAAGCTGGCTGTATTTTTGCCATTCAACTGAAGAACCAAAACAAACAGCTGGCTGACTTATGTTTTAGTGAAAACCACCCCAGTACATTTACTAACTGGAAAAGTAAACATCCCTAAAAAGAAATTCTCATGTGTCCTGACTGCAAAGTGATTTTTAATAAATACACAGTAAAACCAATAGCGTATTTGGATTGTTATTCATTGTAAGTGATAGAGCAAGCATCCCTTCATCTTAAATGCTGGGTCTCCTGTGATATTTGATGGGAACACATCAGTGCTAAAGACCACATGCAGGCAAATACCAAGACAATTAGAAAACTCATTAATTGTCAGGGCAGTGATCAAAATGTTCTCCTTCACTCAGGCCACTCATAAAGAACAACAAACAAATAATGCCACAGGAGAGCGTGGAAGGCTGTGGACTGAGAGAAGGCACATCTCTTCAAGGGTATCAGGAATTACTCCCTAGAAGAGGAATAATTTAGTCTAAGCCTTGAATGATGTGATTTTAATCAGAGAGGAAGAGGAGTAGTAGAAGAACTACAGGGATCCATAGCCACAGGAATAAAGATCTGCTGGTTGTAACCTTGTAGATGGGCTTGCGGGGTACACAGAAAGTAGTTAATTCAGAGTGAGGGGGTCCTCCAGTGCAAGTACCAGAAGCATGGGTCGGTTAGCCATGTTCTGGGGTATCACTGTGAGGCTCCGTGTCTGGTATCAAGGGTGATGGTCATTGTTATGGATTATCCTTTGTAATGGATGAAGTAACGGGCTTCTCCTATGTGTTATAATTCTTCTGCACTGTTGTGTATCTTAGCCACTTGGTAATTGCTGTGTAAATAGACTGAATACTAGAAGAAGTTGAAGGTGTTCACTTTGGGTTTGGTTATATAAATGGTTAGGTCGTGATAAAACTCAGGGTGATTTTAATATTTCCAGGAGGAACCTGGGGGTGCTCTATTATATCTGAATTGTTTCACTGATTTATGGATTGAGTGTTTGTTATCAAACTTCTTTTAAGCTGCACTCCCGCCCAAATACTTCACAAAAATCGTTAGCAGAAACTCGCTATGTAAAATAGAAAAAGAAGAGCAAAGCCCACCTAACAAACACCAGGCTGCATTTGGGAGAGGCTGACGTCTGGGTTGCAGCCCACCTCTTTTCCCAAGCTGGCAGGACTCTGATAAGCCCTTCAGGCTTTTTGAGTCACATTTTCAAAACCCTCAACTAAATAAAGTCTTGGTGTTTACTCAGGTGAGTAGGAGTGGTTTGCTTTTGCTTTACCAGGCCATGGAAGTGCTTACATGCCCCTCCAGAAATGGAGGCATTCCGGAATAGTCCATTTATTGAGCATTTATTATATACCAAGCACAATATGACAGCTTTTAGGGGGGAAATACTCTGATGATCCTTGTTTTGCAGGTAAGAAAACTGAGTTTTATACACTTTGAATTTGGCTGACAAGTGACCCTTAAGCACTTAGCTGGCCTGCATGGAATGACACACTTTGCCTAAGAGAACTCAGTGCAATGTTGGCAGGTGACCTTGAGACAGAATTTCCGAGGGTGCCAGTGGAGGAGAATGAAGCCCTGCGATAAAGTGAATGAAAGGAAGGTTAAAACTGAACACTTACATTCCTTCTTGTTGAGCATTTAATAGACTGAGCAGGTAGTAAGCCACAACTGTTGCGCCCGCAGCAGGTAATTAGTACAACCAGAGGTGAAATGTTTTGTAGACTTTTCTTCTTAGCTAATTGTGAGGCCACATGTATATACAGTGTGCGCTGAATATGAAGAATAATCTGACTGCTCTGTAATTCTCAGGCCACCTGGCTGCTCTCCTCTGCATTCAGGTGAGCTCCATTCTGAGGGCTGACCAAGGCAAAAAACTATTTTTGAAAAATATCAGAAGAAATTCTGAATGTTCTTTAAATAAAAGTTTCAGAGTTTTAAAATCATATGGTCAGGAAATTTTCCCCTATATTTAATCTAAATTCCTGCACTTGCAGTCATTTTTGGCTTGCATAATAACAATATAGATTTACTTACATTTTAAATGCTGCTTTTGCCAAGTCCAAAGTAAACACATGCTGAGCAAGAAGTAAGTGTATTTCAAGCTATAGGGAACAGTATGAGTGCTTGAATGGACTCTATGTTCTTTTGTGTCCCAAATCCAATCCCCCATTTCCCTTCTTGTTTCTTCCTTCATCACAGGAGTTTGGCCCTATAGCTTAACAGCCTGTAAATTTTTCCTGATTAGTTTCAAAGACAAAAGACTCCTGATATGATGTAGATGGATCAGGTTCCCAGCTAATCTCCAGGGAGACAACTGGAGGGGGAAGAAAGACTTTTGGCACCTTATTCATTATGGCCATCTGCTTTGCCAGACTAACCAAGGTCTTTCAGTTGAAAGGTGTGCCTGGACATGTTAGGTGATTCATCCTTCACATACTGCCTTTTGTGCCTCTGCAGTGGAAGTTGTCACCCCGCCTTCTGATTCAGTTGTTTCTATAAATAGTGTTGGTACGTGGGTCATCCCATACTTGGTGTGTGCTGTCTGCATCCTTGTCTGTGTTCCATTCCCATTCGCTAGATTATAAGATTCTTGAGGTCAGGGATTGTGGTTTGCATTCAGAAACACTAGACACAGGGCTAGCCCATGATGGGTAAGAGTCTGAAATTCTGGGTACAGCTCTCAGCTCCTCCACTAACTACATGCTGTGGAGCTGGACAAGTTTCTTAACCTTTCCCTGATCCATCTTCCTTGTCTGTAAATGAGAATGATAATATGCCTATCTGATAAAGTTACCATGATGATTAAATGATGTGTTACTTTAGAAAAATCTCTGGCACATAGTATGTGGGTAGTATTAGGTTGGCCAAAAAGTTCATATAGTTTTTTCTGTGTAGTGTGTTGCTGTCTTTAACTTCTTTTGAAACAATTTTGTTAGATTGTATTGTGACAGCTGTCATATAAATGTACATTTAAAAAAAAATCACAATTGGTGAATTTTTGTGTAGCCATTTTAATATTGAAGATGGAGAAAAATGTGCAACATTGTTGGCATATTATGCTTTATTATTTCAAGAAAGGTAAAAGCACAACTGAAATACAAAAGATTTGTGCAGTGTATGGAGAAGGTACAAAGTGTTTGTGAAGTTTTGTGCTGGAGATTTCTCTCTGGACAGTGTTCCACGGTCAGGTAGACTAGTTGAAATTGATAGTGATCAAATTGAGACATTAACTGAGAACAATCAATGTTCTACCATGTGGGAGATAGCCAACATGCTCAAAATAGCCAAATCAATAAAGTTATTGGTGAAAATGAAAAATGTCTTTTATTTTATGGAACAAACTAAATGGACTTTTTGGCCAATCCAATAAATGTTAGCTAATAAATACTTTTGAATGAATTTCTGTATTTTTCATTATCTCTTTACATGCCAAAAAAAAATCTTATAATGGTACAGAGATATGTCAAGGGCAGAGCTTTGACTAACTTCAGAGTTAGGCGGCCTGGGTTCAAATGCTGACTCTTTTCTCTAGCCCTGTTTCCATTAGTGTAAAACTGTGGGGGTATATAGTGTGTGACAATCAGTGAGAAAGTAAATGCATACAAAGTGCCTGGTGCGTAATATCCCCTCAGTGAAAGCTAGGGAATTGTTATTGTTCTGATCAATTAATTTGGAGCATTAATCACTCAAGTATTGACCTGTAAGATATATTTTGTGCCCATAGACTTCCTCCCATCATTTCATTTCCTTGCCTGCCTATTGCCAAATGTTTTGGTAACCTAACTGAACTCATGCGTTAATTGTGTGAAAATTCTCCTTTTTGGTTTTGTCAGTTTGAAAAATAAAATTGTTTAAAAAACACTAAGGTCTGGAGTCAGCTAATACGGATGTCACTTTTTTCTTCTTTATCAAGTAGATGTTTGACTTAAGCAAATCACTAAGTGCTCTGGGACTCTGTTTTTCTTTTTGGTGATTGAATTAGTTGATCTCTTTGGCTAGAGCATCTGAGATTGAAGATCTGAGATGTGTCCAGGCCTTGACACTACTTAGCTGTTTAACCTTGCACAAGTCATTTCATTGTGGTCGCGTCCAGTTTCCTCATCTGCAAAATGAGAGGATTGTTGCCATCTGGCATGTCATTTTCAACTTTATGAATCTTCTGGTCTCTTTGACTTCCTTGGTAAAACATATAATTTGCCTCCCCTTCCCCGTATTGTTTTATCAGGGCAAGGGAAGTAATACTTATGTATCTACAACAAGTGTAAATTTTTGAAAAGAACACACAGGTTAAATTTTGACTTTTAAATATGACTTTAAAGATGATTTTAGCAGTTTTTTCCTGTGTTAGTTTAAACATGATTTTAAAGATTTATTTGGAAATCCACATTGAAGTTGTAGTTAATCAGTAAGAAAAATAATGTTTAACATATATTCAACTGTCCAAACTATCTAGACACCATCGTTCGAGTTGATGAGTCCAATCATGAAATGCGACAGGAGATTTTGACTGAATCGTGTCTGATTACACTCTCAATTTAGTGCGGTTCTAAAAATTTAGAAGAGATTAAAAAAATATCTTAAAAGAAGGAAAAGAAGAACTTAAATTAAGGAATATTTTCATTTCATAGGTACAAGATCTGCCTTAAGTTGATTTACTGAAACTGTTTGGTTTTCTTTGTTTTTTCCTTTGCTGTTGGGAAGAAATATGAAGTAGAATAGGGTAGATTTTTAGAAAATCAGATAAATGTATAGGAATTGGAACACAGCACAGCATATGCAATATAAATCTTTATCGTGTTATATAAATATGACCACTAACAGTCTTTTGTCCTTTTCTTACATAGCTCATCTAATTTTGCATATTTGTTTTGGTGTATGATTATTAAAAATTTATAAATGGCCTTGGCTGGTGTAGCTCAGTGCATTGAGCACAGGTTGCAGGCTGAAGGGTTGCTGGTTCGATTCCCAGTCAGGCACATGCCTGGGTTGCAGGCCGGGGGCCCCCGGTCGGGGGTGCATGAGAGGCAACCAGACATTGATGTTTCTCTTCCTCTCTTTTTCCTTCCCTTCCCTCTCTCTAAAAATAGAATCTTTAAAGAGATTTATAAATGTTATGGTAGACTTTATGTTATGAAATGACCATTTCAAAAATTACTTTAATAATCAGTGAAAACCTAAGTGGACAAGACATACTAAATCTTTTTTTAAAGAGTTTATTTATTTATTTATTTATTTTGAGGAAGAAGGGAGAGGGAGGAGAAAGAGAAGGAAAGAAACATCATTGTGTGGTTGCCTCTCAAACACCCGTATCTGGAGACCTGGTGCACAACCCAGGCATGTGCCCTAACCAGGAATCGAACTGGTGATCCTTTGGTTGACAAGCCGGTGCTCAATCCACTGAGCCAGACCTGTCAAGGCAAGACATGCTAAATCTTTAAAATAAGTTCCAAGATGCCATTTCACTGTACAAGAAAGAATGATTCAGCCAGAAAATCAATTAAAATTTTAAGTGAGTTATTAAAGGCATTTGCCTCAAGATGATGGTAAGTGTAGAGGTAGGTATATAAACAGTAATGAGGAATTATTAGCTAACTCACCTGTTTTATGCCTTCTTTGCATTTCACTGACCTGCTTACAGGGTAGAAGTTGTTTGATTTATTTGGAGACACCTGGCCCACTTTAGGGTCTTTTTTCTCCAGTTTCTAGTCAAATTATTCCTGGTCAGTTTTGTGGATGGATTGGACTAGATTGACCCCATCTCCTGTGGCAGTGTGGATTTTTGGTGGACCAGTTGCAATCACAGACCATAAAGATGTGTCCTCTTAGAGGCTAGGTCTTATTCTCACCGATGCAGATTGATTTGTGAGTAGCAACTATTACCAATAGCGGGATGTGTGTTCACCACTGTGTCTCTGCTTTTAAGTAATTTGTTGGACATGAACTTAATGTTTTTCATTCCCTTGTTACCTAATAAAATTTAGTCAGTTACCATCTGACTAAATTTAAGAGCCCAAGTTTAGTTTTTGGAGAGTCTGCTTTTTTATTAGCTTGTAGTTTTGTAATCTTTATCAGAAAGAGTATTAAAGTAGGTTCATTTTGCTGATATTTATGTCCAGTTAACAATATAGTTATGTTTATTGAAAGGCATTCTTAAAATAAGAACTCATTGTAATAACAATGCTAACTATGGGATTATGATTTTAAGCTGTTTTTTAAAACGTATTTCTAAATATTTATTTATTCTTTTAGAGAAAGGGGAAGGCACGGAGAAAGAGAGGGAGAGAAACATTCTCGGACGTGCCCTGACTGGGCAGTGAACCCGTAACTTAGGCATGACTCCTGATTGAGAGTCGGATCGGTGACCTTTCAGTTTGCAGGGATGACACCCATCCAATTGAGCCGCACTGGTTTCTTTATTAACAAATACTGAGCTACTATTAATCCATTATGGACAGTTGTACCCATGATGCCATTGTGAAATGCTGAAGAAAGTGTATGTATAATAGATGTATACCTCCCGAAAAGTTTGAGTGCCCAAGTTTCCATCATTGCATAAAATAGAAAATCATTGGTGTTAGTTGATATGCAAAACAAATTGTCTTATTTGAATACACATATAATATATAAACTGCATTTTATCTTATTTACTATGTCATTTGTTTGTGTTTTATGTTGTTATCAGAGAAACACCATCACAAAGATGCTATTTTTGGAAAAAAAGTCAATAATTTGTGTTATAGGCTCTCTTTAAGCATTTATGTAATATTTGACTTAAACATGCTTATTAGCAAAAGTTCCTATTCCAGTGGAATTTATATAATAAAATGACTATTTCTGGGGGGAAATCCTACACCGTGAAGGTTTTTCAGTAAGATTTTTTCACATTTCTTTGGAATCAAGGAAATTCCACCTTAAGAACCACCTTCACTGATTGCACCCACTGGTAGTAAGTAGCAGTATTCCCCACTGCTACCTCCATGTAAATCCTTTGTTTCTTTAGAAGCAGTAGTTTTAATGTTCTCTCAACAGCTACCTCATTCAATATGACACACAACATGAGTGAATATGTGTGTGTCCTCTCCATTACCCTTTAGAATCCCTCCCAGTAACTTCTCACCTCACTAAAGATGGCATTCCACCAGATGCATAGTAACTGTCTTGGTTTTGGGGGCCACACATTGTTAATCCTTTGTTTACTGTAGTTGGCATAGTGCTTGGCAAACAGCAGGTACTGTTTTTAAAGTACGAGAATGATAATGCTGTTAAGATTTTGCTCATCCTTTATTTCATAGAAAAGGAGCTATGCTCTAGTTAGCGCATTCTTACTGGGTGTTGTAGGCCACAACTAACCTATGATTAGAAGTGTAAGTAGATCCTTATTCATTGTTTGTCTCAGCTGCATTGTTTGGTCTCATCCTTTTAGGTGCTTGAAGAGATGGATGGATGATGGCAAAACCATTGACAGGATTCAGGCCACAGGGAAGGTGTGGTCAGATGATAGGGGATTCTCCATATTTATCTGGAGAAAATGGTAATAGAGATAGATGATTTGGTCAAATCATCTCAGGGTGGTCCTTTAACGGTGCTTGTTGTTTTTTGTTTTAGCAATCTTCTAATCAAGAATTGCATTTCAAAAAATTGCTAACACTTAAATATTTAGGGCTATTCTCTATAGACTTAATGACTTTAAGTATATGCATTGTCCATATGATGTAAGAATAACATTTTCCCCCAAAGCCTTTCTGAAGTGAGATTTAGACAAAACTAATTATTTGGTCTGGTGTTTTAGGGCAAATTTAATGACAGACCCAGATGGACTTGATCCAATATATTATGGGCAAATTGGGGAAGGTGGCACTAAAAGCACTGTCACACACAAAGGTTTGATAGAAATGAATTTGGTAGCATTGTTAACATATGAATAGTGAATGCCATTTAGGGGGACTTTTAAACAAAATGTGCATGAGAGTATAAATTTAAATTTAGTCAGCTGGGAAAAATGCTTTTCATGAAACACAAATGTCCATTTTAGTATTATGCCTGTAAAAGGTGGCTAGGAAAATACTTCTACAAAGCAGATTTAGTTATCTTTCTGTCTGTCCTCTTGTTTAGAACTTGTCACATAATAGACGTTTTATAATTATTTTCTGGATGAAACTCAATCTTACATTTTTTATCTTTAAAAAACAGTCTTTTAGAATTTGTTGAGGAGATTCATTTTTTAACTCTTGAGTATCCGCTAGGTGTTAGGTACTGACTACATTATTAACAAGCTGTGTTTTTGGATGGCAAAGTAAGTAGTTCTTCACGAGTAAATAACTGAAGGCATCTGCTTGCTTTGCTTTACAGTAAAAAGTCCAAGTTTCTGTTGACATCTGAAGTTCCTTGTGATAAAATTGCTTTCCCCCATTAATCAGCCTTTTTCTATAGGCCATGGTTTGTTCATTAATGTGTACAAATAATTTTGAAATGAAGTGAAATGTTCTCATTGTACTTTTTTCTAGATTTCTTTCTCTCTTGGCTTAAAAGTAAGCACTGCACTTCCTCTGGAGGTTACTGGGAGGTAGCAGATAGCAATGTGATGTTGGGTGAATCTGAGCCCGCGGAACCATTTCTCTCTGACGGGGGATGACAACTGCAGGTTTAAGAAGTCATCCCCTCATTGTCTCCCGCACAAAAACCTTCCGCCTGCATCTTTCGGCTTGTATCACCACTTCTAAAGGATCCATGGGCAAACTGCTGAATTTTTATTAATCAGCTTAACTTAATGAGATGAAAAGACCTTTTCAAAAGGATGAAGGGGGGAGAGACTGATACTGAGAGCTACTCTAATTCTTTTTCCTGAAAAAAAAAAAAAAAAAAACCCAACCCCTAGGCTCCCCCCCCCCCCCCCACAGCATTTTCCTCTCAGATTTTTAGGAAAGATGTGTTCAGTCCTGTTTCCAGGTAATTCATCTAGCTAGTCTTCCTAATTTTCATACACTTTGGGACATTTCCTAGCTATGCACTGCCTTTATTATTATTTTTTAAAGAAAGTAGGCAGCTATAAAGAAGAATTAAGGAGAGTTGAGGCTGAAAAATACCTTTGGGAAAGGAGGCAGGAAAGCTTAAGCTGATAAAACATGACTCTTTTTTGATGGGGTCTCTGTTTGGATAACTTACCCTTGTCTAAATTCTTCTCTCTTCCCCTGCTTCCTGCTGCCCCCTCTCCTCCTCCCTCCCCTCTTGTCAAGCCTACTTCATAAATGGTAGCAGCTGGAGATCTTTTAGTGGCATTCAGGGATTACTTCCCTTTGGGGTTTTAATAAGCCCTGATGCTTGAAACACAGAAAAGACGCTTCTGGAGACAATCACCATTCAGGCCGGGGACTGTGGACTCTTTCAGGGCGCAGATGGTTGTGTCCAGGCAGAACCCCAGGCTGCACGGAGTGCAGCATATCACTGCAGCAGGGAGTCCGTGGCCTCAAAGGGTAGACTGGAAAGCAGTCAACAGGGGATGGATTTCAGTGCCCTCAGTGGAGGGTGCTTCCCATGATTTCACAACCCACTTGTCTTCTCCCTTAAATCTCTGGATCTGAATCTGTGACCAGTCAGAGTTGCCACCACTCAAGTCGTGTGGTCCAGAGCTTATCAGGACCACCGTAGTGGGGGGCACTAACTGACATGGCAAGATGGTGACCTCATTCTTAGATCTACTGAGGTGTCATGTAAAGAGCTAACTAAGCCTATTGGAAGTCAGGTGGTGCCCAGTGCCTCAGGGTGAGGAATGTGTTACTGCCTCTCAATTCTTTTGGTAGCTCTCTTAGTAGTATTCATCTATTACCCAGAAATTTATCCTAATATGTGGTTTTAAAAATTTAGTTCCGAGAGTGAATCAGGAAAACTACATAAACTCGATGCCACATGTGTTCTTCAAGTTCTTATAATTTAGTTTTTTAACATTTGTTTTGTCTTTAGGTGGGGGAAATAGTAGACAAAATGACATTTTTAATGTCACATTGAACATGAGTGTCTGTCTTCTTATCTATGGTCCCTGAGATTTTTCTCCCTTGTCTCCCTGAAAGGATTTCTAGAAAATCCCCACGTGCCGAGGAAAAACATGGCCACACTCCATATCTTCTTTTTCTCTACATTTTGCACATGTTAATTTTCCTTCTCTCTCTCCGTAACATCTTGACTTCATTCGTTCAGGAAGGTAAAAAGCACACACGTTTCAGAGGATGTTCTGACTGTCCAATTATGTGTTGTTATTTAGAAGTCTCATGGGTGGCAGGGAGAGAACCCCTGTTTTAGAGTGTTGGGAATCAGTCCATGCTTAACATTCTTTGGCCTTTTCAACACAAGTGGGTAGAGAGTCTCATTGGGTAGACTCCTGGACATAGGAAATAAAATTGGTTATGATTTTACTAAAGCATTGAGTGATGGTGACAGAAAATGCCTTTCAGAGTGCCATCTGGGTAGGCCAAGCCCACTCTGTCTTGCCTCCACTTTATCCAGCTCATGGCTTTTAGATAGCGTCCTTTGGCAGTTTCAGCTGGGGAGAGTGAGAGGGTGGGCAGTCACTGGGGGTTGGCCTGGGCTCAAGGTGGAGCTGGAATGTTAGGGAACAGCTGCTCTTTGTCTGGGTAGACAGTCATTGATTTTTCAATACTTGGGCCTCTTGATGGCATAAAATCCCATTTGTGCCCCCTTAGATTAAGGTTAATTTTTGTGGTAGTGAGTGCAAATGCAATGAACAGATGCTGAACACTTGCTTTGACTTTTATATATACTCTGTACTTTTAAAATGAAATTTAATTAAAAATTAAATGCATCATTAGGTCATAAAAAGAAAGGGAAAAAAAGTCCCGGAATTGAATGTATTGCATCACATAAAATTGTGGTCCCAGTGAACCTGGAGAGTTGATGTATTAATAAAGTTCGTAGATAAATGTGAACTGACCATTATTAATTAGGTTTTGTTGTTTTTCTCTTCTCATAATTTGTAACCTTCCATGCTCTTGTATAATGATTTCCTGGAACTGTTTTAACCATAATCAAATAATTATAAGGATTGGAAATTGATGTTTATTCATTTCTTTAACACAGCGATTTTCAACTGGTGTGTTGCAAGAATTTTTAAAATGTGCAGGACCTGCTCTGGCTAGTGTGGCTCAGTGAATTGAGTGCCGGCCTGCGAACCAAAAGGTTGCTGGTTTGATCCCCAGTCGGGACACATGCCTGGGTTGCAGGCCAGGTCCCCAGTAGGGGGCACATGAGAGGTAACTACACACTGATGTTTCTCTCCCTCTTTCTCCTTCCCTTCCCCTCTCTCTAAAAATAAATAAATAAAATCTTTTTTATAAAAAGAAAATATGCAGTACCTGACTTTTTAGTCGGTGGCATTGATCTCTTTATTCTTAGATTGTCAAATAAATAATGATAAGAACAAACAACAATAGCTGTCTGGTGTGAATAAATCAAAATTATACCTATTTTTTGTCATTGGCAAAAATAATTTTTGGTGTGCCACAGAACTTTAAACTTTTTTTTTAACTAAAGGGGAAGGGAGAGAGAAAGAGGGAGAGAAACATCGAAACATCAATGCATGGTTGCCTCTCGTGCACTCCCAACTGGGGGTGTGCGCCACCCCTACAACCCAGGCATGTGCCATGACTGGGAGTCGAACCAGTGACCCTTTGGTTCTCAGGCTGGCACTCAGTCCACTGAGCCACAGCAGCCAGGGATCCACAGAGTTTTAGTAATTAGTTTATGTGTACTATGATATGAAAATCGTTGAAAATTGCTGCTCCAACACAATGAAAATTACAGTGTTCAAAGTTTGTTGGAGCTCCACTTTATATATACATACCTTTTATTTGTTCCTATGTAAGTATAAGTAGGTGAGTATACAGGCTGCTGGAATTCAAACTAAGAAATACAAGGGAAGTGACTGTGGCGTGGCTCACTCAGGTGTGCCCAGTGGCACACCCAGACTGTCTTCTTCTAGGGAAGAAGACACATCCAGGTTTTCTGGGAGGTTTGTGGTTGACCTTGCATGTGGCAGTATTTTCACTTGTCTTTCAAAGTATCTGTGTAGTGATTACCTCTGTGGTTAGGAAATCATTTGTAGCTTAGAGTTGTAACGCTGTGAGACAGTCCACTCACCTGCAGATAATGTTTCATTAGCCTCTTTCAAATTGACAGGGCCGGCTGCTTCCATGTATTCCTCTGGTGAAGCTGAATGATCGCTCCGTTTGCTTTCTACCTTCTTGTTACAGGTCACTTTCAGTAAGGATTCTCCCCTCAGGCCTTATTAAACTAACAACCAGATAAATAAACCAAACTTCCAAGTCAGGAAGAAGGGCACTGTAGTTCAATGGGAAGTAGCAGGTAGTAACAACACCACAACCCAGTGTTTCTCTTACCCATATGTGTGGGAAATGCTGGAGTAAAGAAACGACATGAAGTCTGAACCTTTCAGTGCCTTTAACAGATGGATAATCACTGACAGACCAAGATGGAGAAATCTAATATGTGGCACATCCCAAACCTGCTGACTATTTAAAAATACAGAATTACTATTCCATATTGCTAGACATATATATTGCTTCCAATTTTTTGATAATGTGACACATAAGTAACTTTTTTTGGCTTAAAGCTTTTCTCATATTTTGCTTTTACTCTGAGTTAGAGTAGTAAGATTATTGGGTCAAACAGCATTAACATTGTATAACTCTTGGCAATAGTGTCAGATTGCTTTATAGTTTAATTATGCTCTTACCAGAACTGTTTTTTTACAGAATCTCATTTAATAAACAAGAAAGAGCTGTTGTTTTAATATACATTTCTTTGAGAATCAATAAGTGAGATGAGGTGCTTGTTTATTTATTTGCTCGCTGTTTATAAAGGCACTGGTAATTGGTAAAGCTTGCTCTTATTAACCTGTGCCATTAGAATAAAGTATCGCTGCGCTGGATCGGCCCTGCGCTGGACTGGGCCCTGCGCTGAGCGCTTGCTCCGTTCGTGGTCTGCACCACAGCCTTTCTTTCCCCATCACATCCCCACCATACCCTCTGCCACAACCACCCTCCTTCCACCCCACCCCCGCATCACCATACTGTTGTCCGGGTCCATGAGTTCTTTCTTTTTTGCTCAAACCCTCCGTACCTCTAGCTCCTCCCCCCCCCCAGCTGTCACAACAGCCTTAAAATTAGAAAACATTTACAAGGGTCTTAATATATACCAATCGCTTTTCAAGCAGTGTGCATCTGTTAAGCTGCATAATTTGCATAATGACCCGATACATTAGGTTGGATTATCGCCATCTTCATTCTGCAGATGAGGAAACTAAGACACAGGTTGAATATAGTGATGAAGGTTATACACTACTAGGAAGTGGCAGCACTGAGATTATGAAACCAGGTGGTGGGTTCCGCAGGCGGTGCTCTTAATTCTCACTGTGCTGTCTCTGCTACCGCGGTTGTGCAAGCAGGTAGGTGCAGTAGTATTAACTTACTGAATGAGTGCTGTGGTCTCACTGCCTGTCCCCTGCCATTTCACAAAGGTGGGTGTGAGGCAACTAAGTGGTAATGGACAAAATGCAATAAAAGGTGAATCATCAAAAAAACCCAAAGTAGTAATATTTTAGAAAGTGTAAATGATAGTCCATATTTTAAAATCCCAGCTGATGCATGTTATGTCTGTGAGGACATAGGATGGAGAGAAAACAGGAGAGTGTTAAATGCTCAAAGTAATATGTTGTGTTTTCCAAGAAACACCTTTATAACTGATATCTGAATTCTTCCCATGTGCAGTGCAGACTGTGTGCTTCCATAGTTTCACACATGTGAGTATCTTCGATAAGATTTGTTGTATGGGTCGGACAGTAAGAGTGATCCCCTAAAGGCAGTTTTATAATTAAAAGCACTTGAAATGCAAAAATGACCTAAAAAAGGTAAGCTATTAGCTTAGTTATTTTTCTTTCCTAGGGGCTTTTAAATTTTAAAAAGTTTATATATACATATATATGCACACGCATGCACTCATATCATGTTTTTCTTCTATTTTGAGAATTTCCACTAAAAAACAACATACTCATCTACATTTTTAATTCAATAACTCATACTTGAAACGCAAAAAAAAAAAAAAAAAAAAAGCCCTGTGCTGCTCCCCGTGAATATTTGTCCTGAACCCTTCTAATCACACGCGTGCTCCCTCCCAGCATTATTCATCTCCTGTTAGCGTTCTCCCATGAACTGAGAGGTAGGTTTGTGATTTTCTTGACAGATGCTGGAAGCAGGATGGAGTCACAGGACTTCTCGTGTCATTCTAAATATTACAGATTGAAAGGACTTATTTTAACCAAAAAGCTGTTTGGAGGAATGGGTTATAGATTTGAGAGGATATGGCAATAATTTTGATTTTTCCAGACTTTTGATTCCCCTTAAGATTCTATAAAGATTTTATTTTTTTGATTATTGTTTAACAAAAAGAAAGTAACCAATGCTGAACGTATTTACTGTTGTTGGCTTTATGGAAGAAATTTAAGCCTTCCACATAAAATTTAGGGGTAGAAGCTTTGCTTAGTTCAGCATTTAGGTATTTGTCGTGGTCATTACTGGCCTGAGTAAAATAAAATAAACAAAAAGCAGGCAAATTTTAGAAAGATTTATAGTAGGATATTCTTATAAAACCAGAAAGCTTAAAAATCTGGTTGATTTAAACCAGAGATGCTTGCTTTGCTCTCAGATATTTATGAAATGCTAAATGCTTTTCATGGCTCTTTCCTGATGGTTTACAGATTACGGGCTGGTATCAGAGCCATCACACCCCCCCACCCCTGCCCCAGTGCCAGAACCTTACAGCCTTCACAGCTGGTTATTATGGGGTCGTGTTTGCCCATGTTTCACTCTTTCCCCTTTAGATAGTCTTCATAGAGTTTAGCTTTTAAAAGAAGTGTTGTTATGCAAAACTATGTACCTTATGCCATCCATATTAAAGAACATGGTCCTGTCTTCTTGATAAAAATTTGATATGCTATTCTGTTACTTCAGTTGTAATAAATAATGCAATATAATAATATTACATAATATAATTATCTTAGCTGTAATAATGTAATGTAATAATACATTATTACAGCTAAGTAATAATTATTATACATTTATTATATTAGTGTAATTATATCGCAACTTTTCTGGAAACAAGTATCTTAAAGTAAATTTATAAATTAAATAAATTTTTTATTTCATATTTTCCACTTTATTCATGGCTTGAGTCTCAGGAAGAAACTTATGGCATTTGGCTAAAACTTTTCATGGCTTTCTGAAGTTTCTCACAGTTTCGAATTATTAATATACAAAGGATGAGATAAAGCATTTCCTTGCATTGAATTTGAACATGCTTTGTGCTTTGGGCTCCATGAAATATTAAATTCTGTTTGCCATCTTTGCAGGAAAGCTGGGCAGGAAAACTTACACACACACATGGAAGGGATTGAGGTCATGTCATCTTAGTTCAAGGATTTTTTTATGCTCTTTTAACAGTAATGTTGATCTGGAATGTGATTTGAGAGCATATGAGTCACAAGTTTATACACACACACACACACACACACACTGCACAGTACATACACATATATAGAATATATATGAAAATATTTTCATGGTAGTTTCATCGTTAACATTAGTTGAAGACCATGTAAACTGCTTGTGGTCTGAAGCTGTGATTTCAGAATCAGTCGTAGCCTGTAGCCTGGAGTATCTAGTGTGACCACGTAAGTGACGCATTTAAACAATGAAGGTTTGAAGTCCTACAGAGGATAAGAAAGAGGGCAATGATATTTAAAGCATTGATGCTTTTAATAATATTTCCAACCAAAGTCCTGTAGTTTTAATGAACCCTGAGAAGTTTCATTTGCTTTTACTAACCTGGACTTCACTGTCAGTGTGACTGCACAAAAATGAATTGGTACATCTCCATTTCTTAGTGAGTCTGGTGTGGTCTTAAATGTAGTGAGCCCTCTCCCTGTGAGGATGTCTGTTACCTAAGGCTCAAAATCTATCATAATTACCATTTCTCTTAAACACCCATCATTAAGAAGTGCACAAAATGCTTGCCTTAAAAGGATAGTTTCATGGAGATTGCTTCTTGGGTATGTGTCAGCACAAAATGAAATCCCTGGGTTAAGAAAAAAGAATCACTTACACGTTGAAAAGTGGTGAAAAATCTACAAATTCAAATACTGCTGACTGAAGGCTGCTAACTGAAGGCTGCCGGTCGGTACAACCGCAGAGGCAGCTAACTCTGTGCCTGTCGGAGATGTCCAGGACAGCTCCCCTCACTGGTGGTGGTGGGTCAACATGGAAAAGCAGGAACCGATGACGTGAGACGTAGCTTGTTTTACCTAGACAAGAACATGCATTCAGCTTCGGGTTCAAAATTAGAAGGAGTTGGCTCAAAGCAAAAATAAAATAAAAGCAGTCATACATTAAAATAAAAACTCTGCATCATGATTTATTGACTTTGGCCATATCAATTTGCTAAATCATATGGATGCGATTTAAGAAGAATGTTATTTTAAGAAGCTTTGCTCCCTTTTAATTTGACATGACTAAACCTGAAGCCTTCTGGAAACCACAGTTCAAAATGGTTTTTCCCCCTAGAGTTTTCATCAATTTACATTTAGAAATGTAATATTAGCTCTCACGTAGACTAAGGATTAATTTCGGAATATTTCTAGATAATGGGAGCCTCATTCTAAAATTGAAGTTGAGTATCATTTGACGTGAATTAACTGCTGTTCTCCTGAATTTCGTATATTTTAAGGTCAGCTTTTGATTTATCATCATCCCTGCTGACACTTAGTTTTATTCTTTCTTCTTTTGCTCTTGCATATTCTACCATTTTAAAGCATTAGAAATGTCACATTATACCTTGGGAATTACCTTCATAAAGGAGATCAATAAACTTGAGTCAGTTATCTGAATTTTTTCCAGTTTGTAATTGTCTTTTTTTTTTTTTTAAGTTTGGTGTGCACCATTAAAGACCCAGTTAAAAATTTTGTGTGCCAGTGTGGGTAAGGAACAACACCATCCTCCTGGCCTTCAGATACTGTCATCAGTGCCGAGTTTCGAACTTCCCAGGGCATTGCAGAGCAGTGACTTGTTTTCCTTGTAGTATTTGAATATATAAAAGTGTCTTCTCAGCTGTGAATTTTCAAATCACAATTTAAAAAGCAGAATACTAATAACGAAACTTGAAGAGTTTTTCTGAATCACAGTTGAGAGACGATGAGGGTAGTTTAAAAGGGACCAGATCAGCGATATCAGCAATACCTACATCTGTTACCCACCGCAGGATCCTGGATGCACTTTAGTCATCTGATGAATATAGAGACTCGGAGTCTCCAAGTTTGAATTTCACTGAAGTTTGAATAACTTTACTTGGAAACGGCATGTCCTTTCTCTTAAAATCTTTGTATATGTAATTGTTTACCCTTTTTTGGAAGGTACAAGATGCCAAAAACCTCCAACATGTTGTTCCCTACACTTCCTGGGCTGCATCTAGGGCCAAAAACACATCAGTTGTTAGGATGTGTGGCCTTCATGATTCCTAATCAGTTTGTGCGAGTATGAATAACTTATATGAACAATTCATTTACTCTGCCCCTTTCTTCCCAGTGGGAAGTGACCAGGAAGATTCATTGGTGAGTACTGTTTGTTTTTTCCAAACTAGTCTTATGTTGCATTTGAATCTTCAGCATCACATTCCCCTGGCCTCCTATCGGTGGTAAAGGGAACATGGCACGCACGTGTTTAAATTATTTATCATCATAATCGGCCTTTATGTTACAGTGCCTTGCCAGGCCTCTGTTATTCTAGTGCATAATTGATGGTGCTCAGAAGTGGAAAAGTTAGAAAAGCGGAAGTAATGTGCCACAGCAGTGTGCTGAGCCCGCGGGGCTTGCTGGCTGGACCCAGTGGGACAGGGGCGACTGCCTACCGCCCAGGACGCTTCACATATTCTGGAGCTCATTTGCTATCTGGTCAGGAAATTTTTCCTTCCTTTCTTTTTCCATGCATAGAGAGGCAGGAAAAGAATATATGGAAAGAATCAGAACATCAGATTTTTGCAGCTTAATTGCACCTCTGATCCTGACTCTTCAATATAGCTAGCTAGCTGGTTTACACATAATTTGTCAAGAAAAATATTTATGTTTTTGGAGGAGGAGTTCGTTTCAGAACAGAACCCTGACTCTTGGTGTGATTGGTACTAAGATGAACAAATGACCCACAAATAATGAAAGCAGGAAGGAATTTTTAAAAAGCAGAGTATGCATAAAAAATGAACTCAATTTAAAGGACTTGTCCTTCTTGTTATACTTCTGTACACTTTTATTGGAAAGCAAGCTAGGAAAAACATTCTGTGTTATACTTAAAAGTGCACTTACATTGAGAAAGAGTTTAGTACAGATTCAGTGCATGTAAAAAAAAACATAAAATACTGAACGTTGAAGTGAATTCTGAAAAGATTTCTGGCCAAATTATTTTGAAAGGAGTTTTAAAACTTAATTTAAATAAAATGTGTTTGGATACATGAATAGGTCAGGGAAGTATCTTTAAAGCGTATCTTCAACAATATCATAGGATATTGGGGATCTCCTATGGTAGATTAAAATGTTTGGTACATGTTATTCCCATCCTAAGAGTGTTTGAGCCACATCCTGTAACCTGAGTGCTGCAGACTTTGCTAAGGAGGGGAAAGGATGGGAGAAGGTGTTCTCGGGATAACATTTGGTGAGATTTTACGTATATCCAAAGGGGGAGGTTGTGGAGCACTTGGTTAATTCTGAAAACACTGTTCAACCGGAGTAATAAAGATGAACAGAGAAGAGGGGGAAGGGATGCTGGAGGGAGGATGCACAAGTGGGTAGGGAATAATGTGCTTCAAAAGAGAAAAGAAGTAAATAGTTGAGGGGGGTGGGGGAGGTGTAGTGGAGAGCTGAAAGATCCAGTGTTTGTTGGTCTCGCTCATCTGCTGTTATCTACATTTCCCTCCAGACTGTTATAATTTTGTATAATCTTGCGAGGATGCCAAGGCTTTTGTGGCAGGTCACAGTTTACAACTATATGACATATGTTAGAGGAGAGAAGACAAACTGGGGAAGGAAGTAGAGGAGAGCAAGTGAGTGAAAGAGGAGAACAAAGTAAACAAGAAGAGTGGAATAAAGATAGAAAAAAGGACAAGCCCTTGAGAAAAGAAAAGGAAAAGGAGAGGGGAAAGGAGGATTAAGGAGGAAGCAAAGGGAGAGAGGCAGTTATTCCTACAGAGCTGTGCCCCCGCCCCCGCCCTGTGCTGGTGTACTGGTGGCTCCAGGGCCTCCCTGAGCGGCTAGTGGGGGCTCTGTTTCACGGGGCTGGCCCCTTGCTTCCTTTGGAAACTGGCCCCCATTCTGTTGTGGACTAGTGAAGACAATTAGTGACACTTAGCAAATTTCAAATAAATGTAAGATACCCCAGTACATGATTTACTCTGTGAAATCTGATCCCAGCTAAATCCTTGAAAAGCTCTTTTGATAACTTTATTATTTCTCTTCCTTTTTAATAGGGAAAATTTAGCACTTTCTCAATTTTAAAAATTGAAGAATGTTAAAATTTTTTTGTTTTGTAGAGTTTATTTATGAGGCTGTATTTATCTTCTGTGTTTTATTATGAAAATATATATCCCTGCATCTCTGAATGGCAATTCATTTGTATAAAAAAGTAGCCACAATAAATGTTTAAATATCAATCTTAAGTAGCCACAGTAAATGTTTAAATATCAATCTTAAGGAGGAAGAACTGTTCTTGTTTTCCATATAAAACCAGTACTATTTTTGGTGTCCAGGAAAATTGTTTGCTCTGGTGATACCTATAATTATAATTTTACCATGGTCAAATTGTATGTGTGTATATGTATATGCGTAAGTACATATGTATGTATGAATGTATATACATAGTATATCTGTATATACCATGTTATATGGAAAGTATAGAGCTATATATACAGAGTGGGGCAAAAGTAGATTTACAGTTTGTATGGAAAATAATACAAAAATTGGCCCTAGCTGGGTAGCTCAGTTGGTTCAAGTGTTATCTTTCCTGATACGCCAAGGTTGCGGGTTCAATCTCTGGTCAGGGTACATACAAGAAGCAAGCAATAAATGCATAAATAAGCTGAACAACAAATCAGTTTTTATTTCTCTCCCTCTCTCCCTCCTTCCCTCTCTCCCTTCCTCTTTCTAAAAAATAATTAAAAAGAAATTTTAAAAAGAAAATAATGCAATAATTAATACATTTTAATAGAGGAATAAACTATGCTTTGTGTACTCACAACTGTTAACCTACTTTCATCCCACTATGTGTATTTAAATATAGTTTTCTACTTTTATCCCTGGCCTGTTATTTCAGATGCAGAATATTCAGAATTATTTAATAATCACTTATTATTTAAACAGTTAGCCGTAAGTAGAATTTGTTAAATATTGCAAGTTTTGATTGATTGTAGACTGACACTTAGATTTTTATTATTAAAAAAATAGGTAATGTATGCACAAAGTCATTTTCAAACAGTAGAAAAGCAGTCAGAGGTACAGAATGAAAACATCCGCCTTCCTACCTCTATTTTTTTCACTAGAGGCAAATAAATGAAACTTTAAGAAAAGCATTTAGAATATCTAAAAACCACATTTTCAGATAAGATGCTAGACCTTTTGCATTTAGTTTCTGTATATGTAAAAAAATAAAACAATGATATGAGATGGCTTGCCCACCCTTCCTTTCTCACGTCCTCCTCACATGATCCGTTGTTCAGTGTTCTGACATTAATCAGGAGTGATGTCGTTATCTTTCCCAGACCTCAAAAATGCTACCTTCCGTTGTCCTAAATAAGTACTTCTCTTTTCATAGACCTCAAAATACTAAGGGACATTTTGAATGGGACTCACATCCATTTTATTTTGGCTTCATATTTCATCTTTGAGTTACATTGTAATTTTGTTTTCAGTTGCCATTACTCATTGTCAATATAATATTTAGTATTTATCAAAGGTTCTCTGGGTACAGTATGGTGTGGCATTTTCAATAATGTATAGATCAGCTCTTACTCCAGACCATGAATAGTTTGTTGTCTGAGTAGGAAACAAAAATAAATGCTTTCAATATTATATAGACCTAGTGACAATTTTCATAACGAATAGATTTGGAAAAGTGGAACAAGAGGCAATCAATTTATACGAAGTATTCTGGCTACTTTGTGTTTTATATTTCATCTTATGTGCTAATGCATTCTTGAGACAATGTGCATAACTTAAGAAACCTGTTAGTTTATTTTTAAAATTAAAGTACTCTTGGTGCTGGTAATAGGCAGCATTTGCTTTATGTAAGGCTTCTGAAGAGGCATCATGACGTACTGGCCATCATTTTAGAATTTAGAGCATAAGCTCTAGAACAGATTATCTGCCGTCTGCTAGCTCTGTAGTCTTAGGCAAGTAATTCAGATTCTTGGCGCATCATTTTTTCCTATCAGGAATATAGGGATGATAGCCATACCTCCCTCCCAGTGTTGTTTTACAGGTGACATTGAGTTCATATACATGAAATGATTGAGTCTGTGCATGGCACATGGTAAGAAATTAATAAGCATTCATTTTTAATTATTTGAATGATGGATTACTGTAGATCTAGCCTAGTGATTCTTGATGCTGCATTTTAACTTATTCTCATTGAGTGATAGCATATATTTTGAAACTAGTTTTCTATATAGCTCTGATGGTGAAAATAAAAATGTATTTCATAAATTGACAGGGAGCAGTGTTCATAAATAGGACTTACTCTCCTCTAGTAAAAACAAATGTTTGCAGCTTGTGCAGACATCATGGTGGAATTGAAATTGAAATTCACTATAATATAAAATACATGGTTTAATAAGTGCAACATTACACAGACACACATATAACTGTATTTATAGCTGAGAATCGGTGCCTTGTGACACAGAAACAGTGGCTTAATGCTCTGTAACTGCTAATGTATTCTCCTCTGAAGCGGCATCCTTAGTCATTTCTGGTGTGATGTTCATGACCAGGCATTATTTGATGAAGCCTTGGCTTGCGTTCTGTTGAGGAAGGAGGTAACTCTGATTTGGGTATTTGCATGTAAAACTTTCCTTTGGTGACAGATCCTCAGGTGACAAAGTAGCCGATAACATTTATTACATCTATGCAGAGAAAGATGAATGTTTCACCTTCATTTTGGGGGAAGAAGAGAGATGAGAGCTCAAATCAATTCATCCAGGTACTCTACTGTCCATCTCCGGTAATATTTTATATTAATTCCATTGAAGTTAATTAAAAAAGGTAAAAGATAGAAATACATCACTTAAATATTGTTTTGGCAAGAAGACTGAAAAGCGGTATATATCTAGTGTTTCATAGAAGAAAAAGCCACTGTCAATGAAGTAACAGGATTGTTACAGCAGATGTGATGGAGCTGTAAAAAATACATCAGCTATGAAGAGAGGCTCCTCAGCACTGCTCACAAACATGGACAGCTTGCGAGTGGTTGGAGTCACAGCCTTGGGTCGGGGAGGCAGGAGAAAAGGTCTGGCGGTGGGTAGGGGTTACCAGATCCTTTCTGTTTTTAGTAAAGAGTAGGGTTCAGGGCTCCATCAGCTGTGATTGTTAAGGAAATGATGTTAAGAAATGTTTTTCTCCTAAGTTAAAAAGTCAAAATCAAATTTGAGTCCCAGTACATTGAAAGCAAAGCTGAAGTTCAATAAATGTGTTCTTTGAGGCTGTTTATTATGTAATTATTATTACATCGAAGAGAGATTTTATAAGGACAAAGCACCCAATACGGGCTTTTGGTCCAACAGAGCTGCTGTCCATAGTATGAATGTCCCATTAGCAAACAAACAGAACAGATACTGTGTACTCTTCTGTTTTCTGTACAATGAATGACCTCTGAATTTTAATTTGGTGGTTCTGCTTTTACTAAAGCTATTAACCATCGTTTGCACCCTATAACATGTTTTAAATGGAATAGGGCCTCTATTTTATTCCAGGACCTCTGCACAGCCAGTGTTTAGGTAAATAACATTTCTAATCAATTTATATAATCTCTCTTTAATAATGAGTGATCATCCATCATGATAGACTGAAAACAGGTTTGGGATGCATGAATTTAGCAATTGTTTTAAGCTAGCAAAGAAATTGACTCGATTCTGTCTGTAAGATATGATATTGAAATAGCCATCGAGCCTACACTTAATATCCTATGTAGTAATTTAAGAAAACCAGCTTAACTATGTTCAACTGAATTGTATATTTTATTAAAATTTGAAGATCATGGTAACAAGACAGGGATTTTGGAGTTATAATCAATAGGACTAATTTAATTTAGGGGTAGCTGAGGAGAAAGACAAAAATCAAGTACTGTAGCTTGAATTATGGAAAGTGTCACATTTAATTTCACAATTGGTTCTGGTGTGTTTGGGGATTTAGAATAATTTTATACCTTAACGTTCAATCTTTATTTTACAGTGAATAAGCTAATTTTAGATGACGGCTCAGCTTGTGTCTGCTTGCTCTTATGGAACATGAGCTGTGGAGTCATCTGGTAATTCTTACTTAACACCAATTAATAAGGAATTGGAATTAGGGTTGTCAATATAAAGAAAGTGTTTCAAGTTGTCACATGTCGTATAGTTTATATAAATTGATATAGTGGCAGGAAAAGATCAAGAAGACATGCTGCTTGATGATGATTCCCTTTCTCTTGTCTTGGGTCTGCTTTGTCCATGCATGTTGGCAGAATCAGCTAATTGTGAATGTAACAGTTGTGCTAACGTAGTGGTGGCTGCTAAAAACAGAAACGTACGTGAGACCGTCTCCAAATACCTCACCTGTCAAGTTAGAGCATGTATGTCAGCTAAGTCACCGGAAGTCAAAACAGCCAACTAAATTCCCTCAGCTGAGTCAGACAACTGGTTTGGTTATTCAGGACAAAAATGAAAAAAGCTCCCTTCTTTTTTTTTTTTTTAGTTCTGAGTAAAATTTTAAAAATCATTGCTGCAACATAAATTCAGCAATTATTTTGGTGAGAGTTTTTCCTTCTCTTAATTGATAAACAGCTGTATTTAGATGTTTGCATTTGGGATGTGGTTGGGCCAGCCTTTCTGCATGCTAGATGGAAGCCCAGAAAGTTTGTGGAAACACTAAAGTTAATCCAAGAGAAATCACTAAAACTACTTTTGAGTTGTTTGGCTAGGACTATATTAAGTGGTTGGTAAGTGAATGTTTATAAAGAAAATGTAATCTTTGTGAAAGCCATATTTTTTTCCTATACATACTGTTGTTCGGAAAGGAAGTTCAACAGCTCACATGGAGCAGCCACTAATTTTGCTGGGACTGTCATGTAGGTTGTCACATATGAATAAAAACAGTCCAGAGAGAATTAGCCTTGGTTATTTGTGACTTTGGTGGGGTCATGTTCAAAATGAGTGCTTTTTTTGAGGTGAAGTTAATTCCATGACTTAACTTTTGTACAAGAAAACCCTTTCTGCTGCAGAAATTCATCACCAAGTTATTGAAGTTTAGAGAGAGAATATTTTCAGTCAACGAAACTTGTAAAAGACATACACAGAATTTGGCAAAGAAGCACGGGCTCCTGTGCTGGGACTTTGGGACCACATGTCTAAAAGACAAGGGGAAAACCACAGTCTTTTAAGCTAAGCTTAAAATAAATAAGTGATCTACTTTATGGCTGTAAAAATTATGCTGTGAGCACAATTAATGTATTATGCTTAATACACTGAGAGTGAAAAGATTTGAATTCTATTAAGTCTGCAGTCACGTAGTATATAGTGAGAGAAGGAAGACCATGGAAGTTGCATGGTTGGGTTGTTTTAAGGAAAACATGAAGGGCGTTTCCTGTGCAGGTGGGAATGCTAACCCTTGACCACCGACTCTTGTCCCTCTGAGAACATAGTCTATGGTCATTGTCAGCTTCAAGTTAACATTCCCTTTTCACCACAGATTTGATTGTTGTCCTAATTTTGCTTAATAAGGTGGGGTGAATACCTTGGCAAAATTGGGGTCATTGTTTATGGTATTGTAAAACCCCCTTACACTGCATAAAGGTCTGTTTCAGGCTTCATCTCTTTCGGTATTTCTGGAGCAAAAGAAATTCCATTTAAAGAATGTGAGTTGCAGCCCTTGCTGATATGGCTGAGTTGGTTGGAGCGTTGTCCCCTAAACAAAAAGTCTGGGGGTTCGATTCTCAGTCAGGACACATAACCTAGACTGGGAGTTCAATTCCTGGTTGGGGTGTGTATTGGAGGTAGCCAATCAATGTTTCTCTCTCACATCGATGTTTCTTTCTCTTTTTCTCTCTTCCCCTCTCTTAAAATCAACAAACATTAAAAAAAATTTTTTAAAGAATGCAAGTTGGATAAAGTAGGGAATTCTCCTACTGGTATATTAGGAAAAAGTTTTTACAGTGTTGATTTCCTTTCACTGGTGTTCTTTGGAATATGGGCATGAGTTGGAAACAGTACAGCCCTGTTCAGAGAAACAGTTTTAAAATCCTATGAAACTTTACCACAGAACTTCTTTCTTGCCATTTTTGGGTGGCTAGAGAAAGAATGAGAACATCCTTAGAATCATAAAGGATTTCTCTTCCTTTGTAATTAATAGCATTGACGAAGTAGTGAAGTTCTCTTTTTGTAACTGAGTGTCCCTCTTTAACAAATGTTGTGCAAGGCAAAATTATGAACGATAAATTATTCTAGTGGTGGCTGTTACTAGCTTGCCCACCCATTCATGCTGTACAGTACTTCATGAAAAGTTATGTTTAATGTCATTTAATGAGTCCTTAGAACAGGCGTTCTCTAAGACACTTTGATGGGCTTTTGAATTTACAAATGTTCTAAGGCTGTAAACTATCATTAAACATAAGGGGAGAGACAGAGGTTTTTTTTCTATACATTTCATGGAATTTATTTAAACTTTTGACCAGGAAGTTGAAAGTAGGTGAGGATTTGGTGCTTCTGTTCCCATTTTGGAATGCAATCTGAACTTGGCACATTTCTGGATCTGGATCAGGGAGAAGTTTATGCAAAAACAAATGTAAACCTTTATCAGGTAGCTCTATGTGACGGTTAAAGAAAAGTGACTTCCAGTTAGGTTCATCGTTGGGCAAAGTAGATGATCCAAGAATTAAAGTTAACTACAGGTAATTCAGAGGAGATTGATCTTGAACATTACCATGATCCTCTTCCTCCTCCTTCCTACTGAACACTTTCATGGCTCATTGGCACCCTCGCTGGCACCCTTAGATGCAGTGAAAGGAAGTCAAACATCTGGAGAGGTAGGACTGTGCTGTGATTGGAACTGCTTTGGATTTAGTCAGTTCTGGGCTAGAATACTAACCTGTGGGACTCTTAAGTCAATTACTTAAACCTAATGCACCTCACTTTTCCAGGAAGGAGAAAGAAAATGCTAATATTTGACACTAGGATGTTACTGGGATCAAGTTAGAGAATCAATGTGAAATGATTTGCAAGGAGCCTACTACCTAGCACAGTGGCATAATGGAGATGTTTAATAAGTGGTAGCTGTTATTATTGTTTTATATTAGTTATATCATTTTAACAGATGCATTGATGGACTAAGTACGTAATATAATGGGGTGATAATGATGTGTTTAATTAAATCTGTGGTTTTTTACTCTAGCTTCACATTTTAATCATCTAGGGAGCTTTTCATACCCATACCCATTACACCTGTGTTGGTCCCAACCCAGACAATTAAGTCAAGGTATTTGAGGGTGGGACATGAGTATATATATATATTTTTTTGAAAAAGCTTTCTGGGTGATTCTGTGCGGCCAAACGTTGCAGACAAGCTAAGAACCCTGCTATTCTGCCACTTTTTAGGATGCAGCCAGTGTCCTCATGGCTCATGATGATTGCTAAAGCTCGACGTGAGATTCACCTTTTAGGAGCCAGAATAGAAAAAAAGAACAATGTGGAACACACATTCCCCCGCATCCCCCCACCCAACCCTCATACATAGACACAGTAGTCATCACTTACTACTTAGTCACCTAGCTGCCAGGGGGCAGTAGGCTATTAAATGAAGGGTTTGTTTATTTGTTTGTTTTTGCTTTTTTTAAGGCAGCCATACATTTAGTTAAAAATTGGTGAGATACAAGGATGTATTGTAAGTTCTGAAAACCGAACTTCAGATGAAATGAAAGCCAAGTATAGTAAGAGAGGGTATTATCTCCTGTCTAAGTGCCTCTGTCTCCAACACATATCTGTCTTCACTCTAAAAACAACTCATCTAAAACCAAAGTCACATTAACTTGTTTTTTTCTTTCATATTAACATCAACTCAAATCTCTTAAAATAGTACCTATAACAACCTTTTTTCCTTCATTTTTCTTATCCTGTATTTAATAATGGGATGATAGTTATAGTGTTTTTTATTGTAACCCTTATTTAATCCTCATAACAAACTAATGAAGTAAGTATTGTTCCTCTGTGACAGATAAGAGTACAGATTGGTAAGTAACTCTCTGAAGGTCAGGCAGCTCAGGGGGGCTCTGCAGCCAGGAGAGGCGTCAGGTCTTGCCAGTCTCAAAATATGTTCTCTAAGCCTCTGTGCTCCTTGGCCTGCCACACATAATCTGTTGTTAAGTTTTATTGACTTGATCTTAACCAGGACACATTGTTTTCATTGAACTCTTGGTTGAGAAGACTAAAATAAGAAGTATTGGCACGTAAGTTTTTTTTGCCCTTGAATCAGTGTGAAGAGTGACTGATGATGCTGTTTCCTGAGCCGAGGGTCCTTTCTTGTTAGTGGTACAGTGGCTGGAAGGGGAAGCTGGCTGAGCACAGAACCTTACCTCCCAACCTTGGACCCTTGTAGGAGCTTCTTAATGTTTCTTTGTCCCTCTGTTTCCCCAACTTGTTTTCTGCTAGATTTCTCTGCTAAAGTTATCTTCTGCCAGGCCTTTCTGGCAGAAGGTAACCTATCTTGTTACCTTTCCAAAACATGAATCTGATCACATCTTCGTTTTGCTTAATTAAAAACCTTTGATTGCTCCTAATTTCCTAGTAGTAAGAGCCTGTTCTAGCCCTACCTTTTCCTATTATGTTTACCACTGCCCCCAAACCCACTATTTTCTAGACATAGCAAGTTCCTTTCCCTTCCCTTCAAGTACCATGCTTTATCATCCTCTTTCACACAAGGTGATGCAAATCTGGGATATTTGTACTCACCTTCTCCACCTTGTTGAGTGGAGATGGTGAGTCACCTTCTCCACCATTCTTCCATTCTCAGTCCACATTAGTTATCCTGCTTCCATGCACCTAAAATTTTATCCACAAAACTGTAGTTGTACTGATTATGAGGGAGGACCCCCCCGCAAAACCTGGAATTATCTTCCAGAGGGTGGGCCCCTTGTAGTACAGGCTTCCCCGCTATGTGAGCGTTCTAGGAACCCATCTGTATCAGTGCATCATCTGGCATTGTTGTGAGAGGTTGCGTTTGGTTTCAGTGAATTTTTTTTGAAGACTCTTTGAACATGTTTGCCCATTTCATGACGGGTCATTTAAAAGTGCACCTGCCCACATCTGCTGAGTGTTCAGCAATTTTTGACCAAAAAAATGGCATGACCCCCATGCCCCACCCTTCCTATTTACCCAATCTTGCACTGAGCGACTTTTTTGTTTGTTTGTTTGTTTCCCTGAATGAAAAAAGTCCTCAAAGAGAAACGTTTTGCTGATGTGGAAGAGGTAAAACAAAAAATTGCAGAAGCACTAAAAGGCATCAAAATCGACAAGTTCAAAAACCGTTTTGAGCAGTGGAAAAAAGTCTCAGTAGGTGTATTGCGTGAAATAGAGAGTACTTTGAAGGTGACTGAAATTTAAACATGTAAGAATAAAGATACAATTTAAAAAAATATATTTTATTTATTTATTTATTTTTAGAGGAGAGGCGAGGGAGAAAAAAGGGAGAGAAACATCAGTGTGTGATTGCCTCTCATGTGTCCCGCACTTGGGACCTGGCCTGCAACCCAGACATGTGCCCTGACAGGAATGGAATTGGCGACCCTTTGGTTTGCAGGTCAGCACTCAGTCAACTAAGCCACACCAGCCAGGGCAAGATAGTTTTTTTATAAATTCTGGATTCTGGTTTTTTGAGTCCCCCCTTGTATTTTATATTCTAATTGTTTATCTCCTCCCCTCTCTCCCCTCTCCCCTCTCTCCTCTTCTCCTTTCTCTTGCCTGTAAGTAGGGATGTCCCTAGTCTGTTTCTCCTACTTTATTTCCTTAATCAGCCATGGTAGGAAGCATAGTTCATCCCCAGTAAATGTTTACAAAAGAATACGTATCCTGAAATGACTAACTCTTGAAAGATGGTGGAATAACAGTCTTTTGCAATGATGTCTCATATTGCATTATGTGACATTTGCCAAATATAGTGACAAAATTACATTTGACTTTGCTCCTTTGAAAAGGAATTAGATTGTGAAGCTAGGCTGAAAATACAGAACCCATATTAAGTCAGAAAAATGTATGTTTTTAAGTATCTCTTTTAATTGACTTGGTACAGCTCTCATTTGTAGAATGGTACATGTAGACTTAGGCAATAAAGAAATGATTTTTAACTTCCTTTCAGTGCAGAGCATTCATAAATATGTAAGCGTATGATGAGTTTGAAATCAGTACTTTTGAGCGTTTGGTCATTTACAGCACAAATATTGACAGATTGCGGCTGCACTGGTGGTGAAAGGAAATGAAACGTGGCCAGCACAGTGAGGAGTTGCCCCGAATGGGGATCTTGTTTTTGTATTTAAAAAAATGAGAGATGCCAAATGTTAACAACAAAGATTTTATCAATATTCTTCATTGTCACAGATTTGTGCAACTTCATTTATAAATGAAAATCAGATGAAGGGTGACAGCACTAGAGTTGTTAGGTTACTGGGAGGGCGTGTGTCTGAATAAGAGACAGTGCAGCTCCTGTCTGAGAAGCTCTGAGGGGTTTGGCAATTGTCAGAGTACCCAGCTCCTGCAGAGCTCTGTAGCCACCCAGTGCCCTCAGGCTGATTTCTTTTGGAGATCTATTTACAAACAGGAAATTGGAGGAGTCAGAGTTTTGTAGCTGAGGTAGAAACAGGGGCCTTGGCTCTGTACCTGTAGTGCCTCTTGGAGAACTGATTAAGCTGTTTCTTCTTTTAGCCGCAATTTGTAGAGGAAAGTCCAGGTTATATTGAATTCAGAAAGGAATGTGATATATATTAGAATTTGCTTGCTCGTGTGTTAATTTTCTTTCATTTTTGTTTTTAATTTGCCAAGGCGAACAGATGGCATGCAAGGTCCAATAGAGGCAAGTTATGTAACATATTCAGCTAAGTTTTGGTGTCTCAGCATTTTTGCATGATGCTACTGGTTCATCCATTCCTTTGATGCACATTTATAAAAGTACCCAATTGGCACAAGGCATGTTGGGAATATGAAGAGAAGAGTGAGCATGATAGTCTCCATAAACAGAGATACTAAAAGATCGCTTAATCCTGTTAGTCTTAGTGGACATTTTCCAAGTGTGTCCCATTAATTAGGCAGTCAGGCATTTTATATTTCTGTCACAGACTCAGGTGGCATGTCGGATATTTCCTCTTGATGCATGTAGTAGTTTTCTCCAAAATAGCAGACAAAAGTGGGTTTTCCCCTCCTCATTCCAACTTGGACTCTGAAACTTTGGTGTGCTAAAACTGTCAGGAAAACTGTGCCGCTCCTGTCACTGCCAAACCTGACATTTCTGAAGATTATGCCAAATGTATTTTCTGACACATTTCAGTTGATTCAAGCTGAGAGGTACTTCTTATCTTTTGATTTGTCAGTCTGCTGGCCTGAGGAATCTAGCAAGCTACAGTCCCTGAGAATCCTATGACATGCGGAAGCTGAATCACTGTTTTCAAGTGCTGTCAATTAGTGTTTGGAAATAAAGGGGGGAAAAACAATGCGTGAAAATCTCACAAGTTCCTATAATGAACTTTGTTTAAAATGAATTTCATGCTCACACATTTTCTTACCAACAGAAAGTAACAGAAATACATTAAGATTTTGTTACTGAATCAGCACTGAAAGCTTCAAATTTTCCTTCTGTGGCCTTACTTGTTCAAAGGAGACGGAGAAGAGTTGCTGGCAGCACTGAAGATGCAATCTCTGGATGGCATGTGGATTATGCATGTAACGTTACTGTGCCTAGAATGGGCTTGGCACATAGTAGGAGTGCAGCAAATCTCTGTTTAATGAGTAAATAAAGGATTGTAGATACTGTGCTGGGGAGTATCTTTTTTTGTTTCTTGAAATGCATAACTTTCAGTCTAAATGTTTAATAGGTTCACTTATTTTAAGTGGGTGCCTTTCTGTATGGCAAAAAAAAATTTAAACTGTATTTTGTTTTCACTTCCATTGGAATTTTACTGTGGCCCCTGCAGGGTGCTTCAGTGCTCACCCTGTATTAATTACACTTCTCATGGTTCTCCCAGTAGAAGGTAGAAAAGAAGAATGGTATTTATTTTATTAGAGGTTTTAAATTCTTCTTCACTTCTGAACAAATGAAACTCTTTGGGACAGACTTGCTTCTCAGCATGGATTTTTTTTCTTTCTATTTTACTTCCTTTTCCTTTTGTTATTGTAAAGTCTAAAGTTGCTGATAGCCAGACAAGTTGTGTGTGGTGGGGATGGTGCTGAAGGGGACTTTTTACCTGCTTTCCTAACTAGGAGGTAAGTTTGTGAGAGCAGAAATCTATTTTATCAATTTCAACATCTCTCTCAGTTTCTGGTACTGTGACCAGCATCTGGTTTGCATTGAATGAGTATTTCTTGAATGGAACCTTAACCTGAATGGTTGAAGGAGTAGAGAACACTGCTTCTGTTGCATTTTCTGCTATACTTGGGGACTGTGTGTGTGTGCACGCGTGTATGCATGTGCTAGAGAGAAAGAGAGAGATTTTTATGGATGGAAATGTAATGGCAAGGTAGCATAGGAAGTAATGGTACCAACTGAGTCAAGGTGAATTTTTCCTGGGTTAAAGCCAGAGAGATGCAATGTGCAACGGGGTGTAGATTTGGCTCTTGATGATCCTTCCATAAAAGTTGGTTGGGGGGGGGGGAGTCAGTGTTTCCTTCACAAGACCACTGATGTGCCCTCTGCCCTTGGATGTTAAGGTTAGGCAGAAGGGTAGAAGTTAATCCCCCAGTTATCTCCTGGAAGAAAATAAAAATTTAGGTCTGGCTATTTTAAAATGTAGTCAGAAATACCCTATTCTGCTAGACATACTGAGGTCACCACTTTGTGAAGTATGTAAGTATCTATGATCACTATGGCATACACCTGAAACTAAAGTAACATATGTCAACAGCAATTAAAAGATAAATTCTAAAAGATTTAAAAAGAGAGCAGTTTAGGTTGGTCTGCTACCTTGACAAAAATTCAAAGTCCAACGTAAAACGTTAGCAAACTGACTATACCCAGGGGCATGCACACATACACACACAGACTTTGTCATGGACAACTTGGGTTATTACAAGATCACATGGAATTTGTAATATGAATCATTCTGTTCACAGAATACAGGAAAAATATTTGTAATTGTCTCAATAGATGCAGGAAAATATTCAGTAGAAAATATCCACACTTGTCCAAGTTAATATTTGGATTTTTTAAAATAAGAATTTTATTTGTTGAATAAAAAGGATTGGCTCCTAAAAGTTTTCTTAGTGGCATTTTCTAAGACCACAGCTGGTAATGAATACAGTGGGCCATTATGTAAATAAGTCTTTCATGGTGCGCGGATCGCTGTTCAACATGTTCAAATATTGCTTAGTTTGCAAGATACTTTCCATTAGAAACAGAAATGTGATCTTCTCTTTCTTCCTTTTAAAACAATATATGAGCTCTGGAGCTTTTTATTTTGTATTTTTATTTTTTTGAGAGTGTGTGGGCTTTATTCCTGTACCTCTCCTACCCTACATTAGCTTGTAGTTACCCACGTAGGGTTTATTCAGACTCGGAAATTGTTTGTAGAAATTTGTCAATTCCCAGGCCCCTCTCTGCTCTCCATACCTGTGTGAGTTATGTCAGTGTCGTCAGCGTGTGCTGTGTGTGGTAGAGCCGCCCAAACCGAGCACGGCTGCGAAGGCAGGTCGAACCATCCTCTCTATATTATATTCTGAGGCACAGTATTCATCATTTTTGCAAATCCTGTACTCTTTGGAATCATTCTACCCAATATTGGCACTGTTGACTATGAATTATATGCTCTCTGATTAAAGATAAAGTACTACATAATATAAAAATCTTATGATTCACTAGAATTCTCCAAACTTTACAAATGATATCAAATCCTTTTGACTTGATCTAAGGTGCTACATGGAAAGATTTGATAGAACTGTGGTTACTGGTTTTAATATAATACAAAATCCAAACATATTTTTTTAATTACCTCTCTTAACCCCTTACTTAAATAAAATACTAGATCCTGAAGTGACATATAATTTGAAGAATAATTTATAAATGGAAAGTTATTCTCTGTTGTTTTTGATATTAACCATCTTTGGGTTTTAATCATGATTTGTCTGTATATCTTTGCCATTCTATGTAAATAAGAAAAGGTGTGTCTAGTTACTACCTATTCAGTATAAAAACAGCTTTTTGCATAACTGGGGGAAAGAAAAGATGAAAGAGACACCCCCTTTTGCTGATTAGATCCCCAAATGATTTGGCTTCTGAGCATGGGGTAGAAAAGTTATTAGTCAGATTTTAAGCGAGCCAGCTTCTAGAAGCCAGCAAGAGAATTGTTTTTGTTGTTGCGTTTTTGGCCTGCTGTCTAGAAACCAGAGAGGAAAGGACGTATAATGGGATGCTGTACTTGTGCATTTCGGCAAAGATCTAATCTTTTTGAATTCATTGCTTGTGAGTTATTATTTCTAATCACACGCTTGATTGACTCCAGCTAAATGACTGTCTGACTGCAAAGGCAGGGGTGTTAAATCCAAAACCATAAGTACGTATTTTAACTGAAAATAGGGATCATCATGGAATGCCTTCTCAATCAGTAGCGCCTGACACCCACCCTCTCCTGAATGTATTTTTAAATAGAAATTTTCTTGCATCCTCATATAGGAACAGAGCATCACAAAGTATGATTGAGCTCTGAGAACGAAGATGGAAACCCTGGAGAGGATATCAAAATGATAGAAACCGAGCCGCAATGGAGCCACAATGAGTGCAGTTAATACGCCACTTTAGTCTGACAAGCCAGTCAGGTGCCCCTTAACATCTCAGATTACCATGTCATTTTGAAGATTTTTTAAAAATGATGAAAGAAAAAGAGGCTAGTGGTAATTTATTTTAGAAACAGGACTTGCCATTTCTCTCAATGCTTTTTGCATGAATAGCTATTAAGTAGATAGATACCTGATTTTCTTTTGGCCGTTCACATAGGTATTTTTGAACATAAAAACAGTGTGGCTCCTAAATAGTTTGTTTTCGTTCAAAATAGAACAAGATCAAGTAAAATTCCATGTAGAAAAAGAAAGTAGAAATAAACGTTGAGCTGTCTCTCCACACAAGGTACTGTTTTTCGGTGTCACTTAAAGGAATCATTTGAGCATTTAAATATATTGGTTCTAATGTAATAACTTCCTAACAAGGTTGGTTGACTACATTGTTGAGGTTTTTGCTGTTCTTTAATATCACACAGATATTCAAAAGTTGTTTCTGGACTTTTGAGACAGAAAATATTTACACAGTTAGTAATCTTACAGGGAATTCATGTTAATGCATCTGCATGCCTGTCCCAAAAGCTAGAGAAAAGAGTGTTATCTGGAGTCAGCTGCAGGTACTCAAAGATGGTGCGTGTGCTGCCTTCAGAGTAAGGCAGAATTGCACATGGACACATGATGAATGGGCCAAATACCTCTCCACCCAGGGAAAAGCCAGCGAGAGCTGAGTGTTTCCTCATAGGGCTAGTTTATGTTTTATCAGTCTATTTCAGTGGCAGTAGAAAATAATTGCAGATTTTACGCTAGGTATCAATTGGTATATGATTTGAGATTCTTTAAAACACCACCTCATTTTATGAAACCACTTTAAGTTTAAACACAGTCAACACCAAGTTAATATGTTACATATTCAGTGCTTCATGGTTTAAAATAAAAGTTTTATTTTCTCTCAACATCCCAAAGCTTCCTTCTGGAAGACCCTGCTCTATCTCATGCCTAGGGAGGGGATTGCAGTTTCTATGAACCAGTTCCAGTGAGAAGTATTATCTGCGTAATTAGCGCAGCCACTGCTGCTGTGGGGGATGTGGATTATGTGTGTAAACTATATAGGGTGTGATAGTTGGGTGTTAATCTTTTTATGAAGGTCATTGGATGGTGAGTAGGAACAGGTGTTAGGATGACTATGAGTTCTCTGAGGATCAAAAGGTTAGATAAACTGCTTTTAGGGATTTATGCAGCATAGTGATTTTCACGTCAGTTTAATTACTCTTAAGTTTTACGAGACTGTCAGTCAAGGTGCCTGAAAATCTTAAGGAATTGGAGGTCCTGAAAAAATCTGAGGTCTTCTCTGGTTGGGTTTATTCGATAATCATTCTTTTCAGATGACCTTAGTTGAAATGAAGAGTTGTTATTACTACAAAGCCCGCTTCAGTGTCAGAAGAAGATTTAGTCGGGAATCTGTCATCCAGTGAGGAAAATGGCACTCATTCTCTTTTCGTTTCTTTGAAATTACTTCGTGATTCAGGAATCTCTTACTGGGGTCATTACTTTGATTTTTAACTTAGCAAGTAACTCTTGAAATACTTTATGTAAATGATTTCCTTCAAGGTGCACTGTGTTTAAAAAGCTATCAGTCAGTTGAAAATTGTTTTTAATTTATTTCACCGTAGAAGCATGATCTGTCAGGAAGAAATGGAGAACAGAAGCTCATACTGCTGGGGTCATGCTGTGCCATCCTAACACCAATGTATGACTGATTTTCAGGATTGTTTTTTTTTCTTTTAGGAGACTTGAAACATCTTGAAGATTATTACATTTATTTTAATTCGGTGGCAGTAATTACACTGGCCACATTATAGTTAATAACTCGCATGTCATTTCTGCAACCCCAAAGGCATGAAAATAAAAGAACTTATATAATATTAAAAAACACCATCAGCAATTTTTCCAGGCCCATTACTTTTAGAAAACACTTGAGATTTTATTTTTATTAGTGTGAGACACTTAGAAATGAGTAACTAGCAAATAAACTTAGTGATATAATTCAAGTTAAGATTGCTCAGTTAATAAAAATAACAGTATCATAGCATTTTCCAAGCTTTACCTTCATCTTTTTTTATTGCAGAAGAAAATGGTTAAAATCTTTTAGGAAATTATCTTTAGTTGTTTTGTTACTTTATCACTGTTTGTAGAAGATGAAGCCTATTTTGTGGCTGTTGCCAAAGCAGTAAGTCTTTCATAAATTTTGTTTGGAAATGACTGGTTGTACTCCCCATTTTGCTACTGAGTTTGTATGTCTAGAAGGTTATTTCTTTTAACTTTTAAGTCATCTAAGAGGATTCTGGGACCTTATTGCAGATTTTACAGTCTGGTAAACACAAAATGTATTCTTGTAGTGGCTGTCTTCCGTTCCCAGCAGTTCATTAAGTAGGCTTCCCCTGTATTAATAAAGTGACGGACGGAGTATCACAACCGAGGCCTTTATGTGGGAACGCTGCTCACAGCTTCGTGCAGATCTGCGCTGTGCGTGGCGGTGAGCGCCGCTCTTTGCATCTGTGTTCTGATCAAACAAAGCGTGTGCTCTCCATGACAGATTCTTAATGCTAAATCTGCATGGGCCTCAGCAGTTACCACGTAGGTTTATAGTCCAATGAACATAGTTATTTTGGGTGAGCTTTTATTTTTTTTAAATTATATTTCAAATTCTGCAGTTGACCCTTAAATAATGCAGGGGTTAAGGACACCGACACCCCTGAACAGTCAGAAATCTAAGTATAACTTTCGACTTCCCCCACATTTAACTAATAGCTTGTTGTTAACTGGAAGCCTTATTGTAACAAAAAAAGTCAATTAACAGGTATTTTGTATGTTATATGTATTATATACTGTATTTTTAGAATAAAGTAAGCTAGAGAAAAGATTATTAAAAAATCACAAGGAAGAGAAAATAAATTTATAGTACTGTATGTATTTATTGAAAAAGCATATGGAAGTTGATTCATACAGTTCAAACCTGAGTGGTTCAAGGATCAACTATATTTTGAAAGGAGAATTTTTGCTTGCTGGGGCTATTGATGATTGCACGTTCTATTCACATATAAGCTTTCCTGTTTGTGAGAGTCCGGAGACCCTAGTAAGATGCCCTTACCAGATATTCCTCAGTGATTTGTATATTTTTCTGATATTTTACAGTTTCATTGTTATTATAGCACAACTCATAAATTTTATGTAAGTTATAATTAATCAAGTTTCATATTTATCAGTAAAATTTACTTCCTAAGAAACATCAGAAATGAATAAAAGAAATACAGTTCTAATCTAATAACCTGAAATAATTTTCATGCAGGTGCTTTATTACGTATAACATAACATAGCAAAAATATCTAGAAGTTTCCTACTGAATGATGGAACTGTAAGAAATGTAAATTTTACATTAACATCTTCTAAATTCTAAGAAAAGTAGATACATTTGAAAAATACCTGTTAATCATCCCTAACTCACCACTTTCTAGTTTATGTTTATGTTATGTTAGTATGTTGTCAAATTGTTGCATAGCTGGATGCAGAAGCTCTTACCTCCTTCAGCTTCTCTAAATGAAATCTAGCAGAGAAAATGATTTGAAATAACTGCTGCTGACACATCCATTCATTCCTTAGTTGTTACTAAAGTGCTTTTAGTTATTAATCAGGTCAAGGAAGTGGCTTTAGGCTGCACCAGACTAGCTAGTTTAATTCTCCTCTAAGGCTAAAAGTGCCCACCCCAGCCGTGGCCTGTTTACTCACCAATATTTATCATTGGAACCAGTTGAAAGATCAGAGTGACTATAGCAGCACAGACCCATATCCTCTCAGGAAAAAAAAAATCGTAAGCTCATGTCTGTTTATTGTCATACTCACATATCTGCAATTAGAACCTAGAATCCTTAAAGGAAAACAAAAGCCAAAAGAAGTAATGTTCTGCATATATGCATGTGTGTCTGTTACTGAAGTAGAGAATAAAGAAAACCTGTTATATACAAAATTTGAATGACTGTTGATGTAACCTCAGCTTTCTTTTCCTACATCAAGGGCAAAGCAAGTCAAGACTTGATCAAATTGTTTTATTTGTCTTTCATGGACCTTTTATAAGTATAGGTTTCTGTAGGTAGTGTATGATTTTACCTAGTAAAAAAGCATATGCCAACACAGTATTTGGTTCACTGTGGGTTAAGATATCTACTAACATTTGATTTGTACTTGCTGATTAAGTATAAAACTAAACACTCTTTTTCTGTGGTATGAATTATGTAGCTTTCCCTTAAACTATGGCATTTCCAGCTTGGTTTTAATGTCACTATTTTTGTCCATGGACTCTGTCTGGCCTCATATGTGTGGTGGAGTGATAAAGCTGTGTTGCTAGGCAGAATTCTGCCAGGCAGTTCATGCTGGGCTTCATATCTGTCATTGCCCCACTTTCATGTTTCTATGAGGATGGAAATGAGTTGAGACAGAATATCATTGGGAATAGGCGCATAGTTAAGTGCCCAGGTCTCCTGATTCTCCATTGAGTCATCATAAGTGTCTCTGAACAGCATCAGTGGTATTCTTGGCACTCGAGGCTCAGCGGGAGTAACACTGAAATAGCAAAGATCGAAACCTGCGTTGCTAGAATATTCTCTGCTTGCTATATTGACCTTTTTGGTCCTCCACTTTTGAATATGTGCCTATGCCTCGGTGCAGCTATGGAAGGATCAGGGCCGCCATAAAAAGTGCCAGGGAGAAGGCAGGAAGGATGTGAATAACATGAGCAGTTGGCGGCAGGGCCATATTTTTTTCAACGTTGATGGAATTTATATCAGAACCATGGGACATTGACACGTTCTGCATTGAAAAAGAACCAAAAGATAATTTTAGTTTTTCAATAGCAAAATTTTAGAAGGGATTTTTAAAAAGACACATTGTGTGCTGATTCAATGGCAGCATGACAGTTCTACAGAAGTAGAGTGGCCCCAAATAGTCTGCCTCGGTAAAGACAAAGGTGTCCTGTTGCATAATGGTTGACGAAAGTAACTGATCATTTGCTTTTTCACAGAAAGTGTTTGGCTGTATGGATACATATAGATTAACAAGACCTTGCAATTGAACTGGTATGTGTTTATTAGGCTTTTCAAAATGTCGGCCAGGCTGTGGCACCTCATAAAGAGAGGCGGGTGCTGCGTGAGGCCAGTCTGCTCAGCATTTCTCCATAAACGCTCCTCTCATGACATGCCTGAAAACCTTCACTATTATAATAATGCTAATAAAAATGGAAAACTCTGAATTCTTTATAGATGCATAAAGAAGTGTAATTTCTCTGTGACCTGAATAACTTAGAATCGCTGCTCTGGCCCTTTGAAAGAAGGCAGCTCCACTATACTGCTTTGTGTTCCTTTGAGCATCTTGCTATCTGACTATTTTAAGGACGGAAATAATAGGAGAGAATTTAACTCAGGGTTAGACTTTGAAGGACAGGTGGGATCCCCCCACCACCACCTCCCGCCCTGCAACCCCCACCCCCTCTCCATTCTACGGAACATAGCTGTCTAGCCTAGCTTCTTAAATGAGAGGTGATCTTGTTGATGAATAAAATTAAATGATAATACAATTTTTCACTTATTCAGACTCTTCCACCTTTTGGTTTTGTCCCTTTGAGAATCGTAAATTGGATTTGTTATCGCGACCTTTCAAGAGGCACCGCTCAGTCATCTTATTTTAATCGGCGGCGGCCAGCGGGGGCGTGGGCGGTGTGGGGAGTGCTAGCGTGGAAGGCAGAGGGCTGTAAATTTGGAGGCCTGTGGTCTTGGGAAGCAAGTAATTTGGGCTAGAAATAATTCTAACAATGGCCCGTTCTCTCTCCCTAACGCCATTGATTAAGTGGTGGAGACAGTCCGCGGCATCTGCAGTGGTGCAGCCTCCGAGTCCCAGGCGGGCTTGGGAGCGATTTTGCTCCCCTGCTGTGCATGGATCAGGGTTTTGGGTGCTTGCTGCGTGTTAAGCCTGCTTCTGCTTAGGAATTATTTTTCTAAATTTGACATAGATCTGCTACTCCTGCCAGTGATGTGAATAATGTGGGGAGAAAGATCAAAGGAGGCCGAGCCCCGGGAAGGCGGGAGGAGGGCAGCCGGCTGGCAGGGCAGACAGTTTTAATGACCAGTTTTATAGGTAATTTTCGTAATGATAGTTTTCAGTTTTTGTTTAAATGAATGGAAATTATCGATAGTAAATTTTCATTGTTTTTGTTTCTCTGTGTGATATTGAGTACTAGTGTAAAAACCATACACAGTCATAAATGGTAACAACCAAGTGCATTTTATTAGAAATTTAGAAAGGACACCCTTTTAATTACACTGTGTAATTTTAGTTGGTCTCCTTCCAATTTCCTTCTTACTTAATTTAACAGCCACTTAATTATTTGAGATTTTTTTTTATTAATCATTGTAGCTGCATATAGATATATAGGAATACAGAAAATCCATGTTTCACAAAAAGAGATAGTACACTCCAGATTCACGTGTGAATAAGATTAGAAAGTTTTCTAGTGCCCACTTACTGAGCAGATCACAACTCGAAAGCTCTATTTAGGGTTCATTTTATAAGCCTAGATTCCCCCCAAACTGCGGTAGTGCTCTGTTGGATGAGTATTTGGATGCTCACAGAGACCGAAGTCTTCATTCAGCTTCTGGAATCAGCCAAGCCCAGAGCGGCCACCGCGTGGCCATCCTTAGCACCATTGTGGCTAAGGGAGGGGGGCTGTGGCCATGCAGGGCTCTGCCGCTGCTCTGTGGAGGGTAAGCCCTGAGGAGGAGCCGTGGGTTTCACTCAGCAGGGAGGCAGTACCCGACCATGAGATTGTAGTTGCCGCCCTTCCCACTCCTCCGTGAAGAACTGGGTCATGCTCTGCGGGTACCGACAGGCCAAGCGGGGCTCCCGAGCCTTCATCTCCAGCTAGTCCCTTCTCGGGAGCCTGGGACCCCACTGCTCATGGCCTGCTAACACCATGACATGCATAGGGCAAAAAGAACATTTTGCAAAGAGTGTATTCAGCTGAAATAGGCAGAAAGACCTGACTGCATGAGATATATCATTTGAAAGTATGTCTGCATGAGCAAGAGGGAGGCCTAGGGCTTCAGCAGTGTATTTCTATGGTGAATGAGGCTTAACGTTTGAAATTGTATATGAGGCTATGGGCCACAGCATGGGAATCTGGCTTTGTTGTGTTCCATTGATGGCTAGATCAGGTCTTTTATGACAGTTGCTCAAGAGAGGGTACAAGTGAATTGTAGAATGGGTTAGGTAATGCCGAGCCATTTGGGGACTGACCTGAGAAGCATGTATTCTGAATGGCAAACAAGACTAGAGGCCGGCACCAGTCACCTAGTTTTTGAAGCCCTTGCTTCACTGAAAGTTACATGTCTCTGTATTACAAGTACAGCTGCAGCTTCAGAATTAGTTACAGCAGTGGTGTAGGCATTGCCAGCACTCTTCAGATGGGAGCTGGGTGTGTGTTTGTTTTGGTGTTGCTGAGCACCATTTTCCTCCTATGGTGCTGAATTTTAAAAACAGTGAAATTCGTGAGCAGATGTATAGTAGATGTCTGGGCCTGTCAGGCTCTGCCAGCTCATCTGCATTTTATGGTGGAGGTGGTGGCTTTGGGAGGGTCCAAGGAAAGAGTGTTATAGATTCGAGGAAACCTGGAGGGATACAGTAGGTTTGTCTGGTCCAGTTCTTTTCTTCAGACATGTGTCATGCATGGTAAGCAAACTGAGGCCCTTTCTGACACTGAAGGTTTGTTTGTGTCTGACTTTCTTCTCTTCTGTGGTCCCCCTCTTCAAACTTTGTTGAGAGGCAAAGAAGTAAAAGAGGACACACTTCTAATTTTCAGCTGAAAAGATGCAAGTTCAGCTAGCAAATATCACAGCCTCTGTCAGGATGAGAATTGGTTTAAAAGGTAGCACCAGGTTATTTTTTTATTGTTTGCACTTTAGGTTTGTAAAACCTGACATCCATGGGAAAAAAATCATTGGTTTTAGAAGTTTATGCATTAAATGGCCAGAAAGTACAATAGGCAGTATTGTCTTAAAACAGTTTTTTTAAGATATTGATTAACTGGACTCAAAGTCTACTGCAAATGTTTGGAGATGGAGAAGCGAGTGCAGGGCCATCCCCAGAAGGTAGCAGGTGGGCGCACCGGCCATTCTCCTTCAGCGTGTGTGGGCGTGCTTCTCTGTGAGGGTAGGTCACCGGACTCTCTGTCTTCCATGCTAAGGTGTTGCACTCTGTTATTTGTCACAATCGTCTGGTTCATAAATGTTCTCATTTGAACTTGTGGACAATTCTTTTAGGACATCAACTTAATATTGGCTCTCACGGCAGAGGAAAATTTCTAACATTTTAAACATAGCTTTAAATTTCAAGGCTAATGACGGGATGACTATATATGGCTTTCTCTCAAATTGCTATCTATTATTAGTATAGTTAGATTACATCTCTTTTTTTCCTTACCTATAAGAAAGATTAGGTAGATAAACAAAGAAAACATTAGTCCACTGAAGATATGAGAATACAAATTTATGAAAGAAGAGGTAAGAAGCACTTACATAAGAAACTGACAATAGAAAGAAAAAATGTAGAACTTTTTCTGGAATCAGCAAACTCTAGAAGAAACCCTTTCCTAGTCAACCGATCTGTAAAGTTTGTATTTAAAGGACATTAAACTGCATTGTGGCTGGGGTGAGGGGAAGAGGTGGAAACTACTATTTGGAGCGTTTACCGTTTATCGTTGCTGTGCCGTGATGCTATTGTGGTAGCACGGTGAGGTGGCAATTGCCATCTTGGTTTAAGGGAGGAGGAAACCAAAGTTGTGAAGATGTTATACAACTTGCGAAAGTCATACAGCTAGTATGTGGTTTGGGTGAAAATTCTGCCACCTCACGTTACTAGCCATGGGAGTGTGTGTGTGTATTTTGTATGTACATGTGTGTCTGTGATCAGGATAGAGTACCAGAGGCTGAAACACCAAAGCAATTAAAAACAAAACAGGTAGATGCACAGATGGATGGATGAGAGGGAGGGTGGGAGGAAGGAATAAACGTCTCCCTTTGTGAATCAGGTGGGTTAATGTACTCATCCACCCAGTGGGAAAAGAAAAGCCATTTTAAGAGTTAAAACCAATGCTATTCTTGTCTGTTCTTTATTCTGCATTAAAGTAAATGATAGGAGCCAGAAAAGGTGAACTTCAGTGGATGTTTAAGATGTTACCAGGGTTTGGGAAAGTCAGTGGAATTTTTTTTAAGTTGACTAAAATGTGGCCTCACTGCATTAGGTATTTGCACCAGCTATTTTTCCGAGCACATAAAGTGTGAGACTTGCTGCATTTGAGGAGTTGGAGCCTGGGTGGAGGGCTTGCTGGTCCTGCGGTGTTGACCTGCAGCATGCTGGCTGTTTACTATTCACCAGTGTAATCTCCTGCTCTGGTCTCTGTTTTGGGTCACCTTCTCACCTTGAAGTGACCTGAGTAATATTATATAGGAAACAGGAGTTTTATTAAAATGGGAGTGATACTGCATCCCGTAGAAAACCATTTTATTCAGTGCCAAGAGAAATAGAAATACTTCCCTTCCCCCTGCTTCCTCTCAGTCCCCCATATTGGCTTTACAAGGAGGGAAGAAAGCCCGTTATTGAGGACAATATTGAAGGGAAGAGAGGTCAGGGCAGGCAGGGGAAAGGGAGGATCTTGTGAGAACAATATATTCTCTGTGTTATTTTAAATAGTATGTGACATTAATTATCAGTTAAAGCCAAAAGTCAAGGCCTTGTGAAATATGTATGGATCAACAGAACCATTTTTGCACCCAAAAAAGGAGAAAGGTACTGGCAGTGGGCCATGTTGAAATCTTAGGCGAAGAGCTTGAAGGTGGAACTGGGGGGTGGGGAGAGCGGTGCAGAGGTCACAACAGCAACAGGATGTGCCATTCGCAGACTGGTAGGTCAGCCTTAAATTAACTCCAGTTACCCCAGGTTTATTGCTCCTATAGGGTTTCTCTTAGTTGTCATGACGGCTGTCTGCTAACAGTGCAATTTTCTGCGGTACTACCGTATTTAGATAGAGAAGATTTTAAAACATTATCACATAAAGGTTTACAGCAGTTTACCTCATCCTCCTGGCAGGTAACTTTAGTCTCTAACATGCTGAGTTATGGTCTCCAGCCTCATGTACAGTGAGGAGAGCCGATCCTTTTCCTTTGGGTCGTACACATGCTTTTCTTCCTAATACCCCTAAGAGGCTTTAGGGGGGAAGGAGAAGAATATAAACATAGAAACCACATCCTAACAGCTGCCTCTAGTTAGCTGTATTTTCCCCCCAGCTTTTAAATCTTACAGAGGCACCTAATTTGTCCCACATGGCTCTCCTCCCAGTGAAGCCGCTGTCCCTTCTCCTGCTGCCTGATTTGAGTGAAAGCAAACAGCTATGAGGAATCAGCCAGTCCTGCTAGTTCAGGTCACTGTCATCATTAGGCTGCCGGTTTGCAGGTGCCTGTCAATAGGAAGGAGAAAACCCTTTGCCAATTGGTTGAGACTTAGAACCAAGGCTGAACACATTTGGTGCCAGTGGACCCATCAAAATATCCCCCAGTTAAGCACTCCATGAAATTAGTTGACAAAATAAATGAAACTGTGAGTCACTGAGTGGATGGACTCTTGTGATCTGAATGGATAAGTGGTTTTGACCGGGGCAGGGGAAGAGAGGGGTAACAGAATCATCTAAGGTGCTTAAAAACTTCACATGCATGCCCAGATCCTTCCTGTTACATTCTTCCTCTATTTTAGTATGCTTGAAAGTGAGGACTATAGACTTATATAGGTTGGTGTTCCAACATGTCTCCATAGGAAATGGGTTGCAACTTGCACTATTCATTTTCTTTTAAGTTCTACATTATTACTTTGTGTCTTTTATTCATGTCTCCATTCCCCCCCCTTACATGTTTTTTATACTTATTTAAAAAAAAATACAGTGAGGCTAAAGACAGATGCTTCTAGGGCAGGCAGAATACTGAATGAAGTTATTTCCTACACTGAAACTGGAAACGAGTGTTCTTTTTCTCCCTTACAGCGCATGTTTATTTCTTATTGCTGCTGAGAACTAAGACATGAAATCTATGCTGCCAATGCCCTCTTCCTGTGACTTTTAAAAAATGAAATTGAGATTTAAAAAGAAAATCAGGGTTGGCGTTAGTGACAGACAACAGCCATTCTCTTATAGTATTTAGCTCTTGAATAATGTCTTCTTCAAGATTCATTTATTATCTGAATTTTATTGCATATATGCAGAATACTACGCTCATGTCTTCTAAGATGTGAAAAGTGTATGTACTTCACCTTGAAAAAGGAGTACCTGAATTAATCCTCACAAACTCACCTTGTCTTGATGACTCCACTGAAGAACCGATGATCTTTTTTTGTAAAGTAAGGAATAAACCTATCATGGCTCGCTTTAAAAGGTCATTGTGTTTTTCAAAATAGATTAGCTCATTTTGTCCTTTGAAGAGGAGCCATGCTACAGCTCTGAAAACTATACATGTAAAGTAAATATCTGCTCTTATTTTGGCTTGCTCTTGGTAAGAGGTATTTCATACCTACCAGTTTCCACTGGCTGACACATCGCAACTCTTCATGGGTAGGGAGGGGCAGGATGGACCACAGTGGTGTCTCTCTTGTGCTTCCGCATTGACCATTTCTCTGCTCTTAACAAATGCAGTTTACCAAGCATGGGCAAAAGTATAAAACAATGGGGACAGATTTGGTGATTTACTGTTTTTGATGTTGTTGGGGGCCAATAGTAGGTGAGTCGTAGCAGCCATTGAAATGACTAACTTGCATTTTGTGGAAGTAAATGGCTGAAATGGAACCCTACCTTTGGCTGAATGAGAGCACTGTTCTCCTGAGGTGTGGCCTATTAATCTCTCTTGAGTGTAAGTCCTCGTGTAACTGAGACTGCGGTTTATCCCGTTACTTAGAAAAGCCTGTAAATTTATGTGAAAGTAAGGAGTAAAAAATTGCCCTGATATTTTCCTGGAGATGCATAATCAATTCTGTGTATTCTTTTCCTTCTAAGAATGGAATTGAGTGGCCTGTGGAATTCCAGCAAAAGGAATAGTGACACTTTGATACATCTAAATCTACAACATTCCTTATAGTAACCAATTTATCTAGAGAGTTCAGGAAGGGGGAATTCTGCCTAAATCTGCTTAATCCTTTAAACAATGAAATAGTTACAACTGTTTTCCTTGCAAATGGTTCTAACATGTCACAGTCATTACCAGACATGGTCCGGTAAAGTATGTTGAGTTTTCTCAATGAACCAGGACCCTCATTAAGAACACCAGTTATTGAACTCTTTGGTAGTACTGGAATGCTCTCTGGAGCCTTTGAGGTCTATAGGTTTAGCCTGACTTTCTTATGATTTTTCCCAGATGGCTGGTTCTCCTGCCTCCTGCCAATGTCTAGGGCTTTTATACCAAAGCTCACAGCCTCTGGTCACTGTGCTCTTCTAATTAGTATTTTTTTTCTTTCTTTTTGCTCCCTTTTGATTATTTCTATTCTCTTCTGCTCCTTTTAATCACCAGGAGCCTGCTCCAACTTCCAGAATCCTAAATTGCTTCTTTCTTTTCTTTCTCTCTTTATAACTTAGGACCAGTTTAAGGATTTCTGGTTGCCCCCAGATAACAATTACCTGGTAATTAAGTGAGATATTAGTCCTGTCCCCTTCCTATGGGATGGTTGGTATGGAGGAGAAGCAGGGCTGACCACTTTCTCGTTAAAGTGTGTGGGCTTTGTAATCACTATGTTCATTTAGCTCTAATGTTCCTTTGTATTGTTCCTGACATTCTGGGTTTCCTGATTAAATTTTGACTCCAAAACGAGAAACAGTTCTACTTTTCCTTCTAAAATCATTTAACAGGCTCTGATTTCTCTCTTTGTCCCATATTCTCTTTGCCTTTTTTTTTCTTTCTCGGAATGGTTGTTAGGACTGTACCTCCACACACATTACCAGGCTCGTTTAGAAGTAATGACGCCCCAAACCCTGCCCACTGCCACTCCACGGTATTTGGAATTACCAATATTCTATAAAAGGCTGGGTTTTGGGAAGTTAAGTGAAGTGTCTGTTGATTTTTCAAAGCTAACTCCTGAATTAAATAGAGGCTGTTGAAAGGGCTGCTCGTATTGACATGGCTTTGCTTTGAATTCCACGAACAATGGGTACATTTCCTGAGTGATCACAAAGTCTCACTTCATTTTTGCTTTTTGTGAGTGCTCATCTCTTTCCCAAGATTAACCGGAGTGTTAAATTCCTAGTAATACTCATTGTAAGTATTCAGTAAGTTAAGGAAAATTTAAATACATGCGTTAAGGCTCGGAAGAGAATAATAATCAGTTCCTGGAAAGCTATGAATTACTCTATCCAAAACCATAGGTTTTTGAGAAAACATCTAATGTGCTTAATGAGTGTTTTGGCACATGCAGTTTATTATCTCAACGAGTCATCATCATGCAGCCACATTCTCAGGGCTCCAGGTCGCTTCCACAAATCATCTATTTTTTTTCTTTTTGTTTCTGTAAAGGTGTTAATCAAAAGTAAAAAAACAAAATGTGAATTCAGGGACTTAGAGCACTTGGTACAGTGTGTAGTAACTTGTTAGTGCTCAGTTTAAACTCTCAGCCTTAGGCAATGTTTTTAATGTTGGTTGCAAGCAACCCTTTCTTCCTGTGTTTAAGTTTTATTGACTCTTTACAAAGATGATTGCTGCCTCACCTACCTAATCAACTGAGAAGTTTTTCATATTATTTCATAGTCCTCTCGAGATTAAGTTGTACAGATTTTCTAACCTTGCTTCCTTTTTTTTTTAAAGATTTATTTATTTATTTATTTATTTATTTATTTATTTATTTATTTATCTTTAGAGGGGAAGGGTAGGAGAGAGGGAGAGGGCGAGAGATATCAATGTACGGTTGCCTCTCATGCGTCCCCTGCTGGGAACTGGCCTGCAACCCAGGCATGTGCCCTGACTGGGAATCGAACCGCGATCCCCTGGTTCGCAGGCCCGCGCTCAATCCACTGAGCTACACCAGCCAGGGCGTTGCTTCCTTTTTAATACTTGATTCATTTGAGTTGCGTTTTCAGAGTCGTGTTTATTTCTACAGTCTTAAGAATATGGTGCAGCCGAAAGGAATGGTGAACAGACTGATAGTGAATTACCTTGTGGTTCTTTATGGCTGCACCTGTGGTTAACATGATCTTCCCTTGAGCTTTCCCCTCTGTCAGCCCTGCCAGTGGACCTCAGAACTGAGATGGAGGTGGGGCTGCGTTGTGAGTTCTTTGTGGCCAACAGGGCAAAAGATGGTAGACAGCCAAGGATTCCTTCCGTTAAAACATATACTTCATATAGTCTTGTTTCTAGTAGTACTATATTATGAATATATTTCCCATGAAACAACCTAAACCTGCTTAGAAGTCACTTTTATTGGGTTGGCCAAAAGTCCATTTACTTTTTTAATAAAATACAAAACATATTTTTCATTTTTACCAATAACTTTATTGACTTGGATATTTTGAGTATGTTGGCTATCTTCCGCTCTTGGCTTCTAGTAGAAAAAGGCCAGGGGTGCTGCTAAACATCTTCCGATAAATAAGACAGTTCCACAGCAAAGAATTATTTGGTGAAAATGTGAATAGTACCAAGAAACTTCGCAAACGGTGTTTGACATCTTTGATCAGTCACAGCACCTTCTCCATAAACTGTACAAACCTTTTTTTTTTTTTTTGGCATTTCAGTTGCATTTTTAACCTTTCACAACCATTCTCAACCTTTATTATCTCAATCTTTCTTGAGATAATAAAGCATAATCTGAAAATGTAGCATATTTTCTTTTATTTCATTATTAAAATGGCTGCACAAAAATCCACCAATTTTGTTAAACTGTCACTGTAAAATCTAACAAAATAGTTTCAAATGAAGTTAAAGACAACCAAGTGCTAGAGCCATCGTATGAAAAAAACTAAATGAACTTTTTGGCCAACCCAATAGTTTCTCTCCTCTGTACTGTCTTCAGCTCTTTAGGAGGTCGGGTCCAGATTTAAGATAGAATGTCAGGAATAAACCCACTTCAGATTTGTACATTAAGAGGGAAACATTTTAATAAACTGATAGCCTTCGGTTTATTGTTGGTCCTTTGCTTACGGCAATATACTAGGTTGTAAATTTTAGAGAATAGTCATCAGTGGCCAGCAGTTCCTCTTCTTGGGTTGGAACTGACACCTCATAGCCCACTGATCATCCTCCAAGTGTAATTTATTTTCATTTTTCCTTAAATGCATGCCATTACAGTTGCCCACATTTCAGCTCTGTGCCACAGTTCTATTTACATAGCCCTGTGAAATCTTACTGCAACTCATCTCTTGTCAACTCGGCATTATTTCTTTTGTCCCCTTCAAACCTTTGGCACCAATCCCCTTCCTCTGGGTGTAGCCTGTGATTAACCCTGACCGACACTGATCACTCCTGCTCGTCATCTGGATGACATCATAAGCAACTTCAGCATCCAAGTTCTTCCGTCATTCTGGGTTTTGTTATAATCATCACTTCTTGAGTCTGCCTACTTCGTAGTCATTTTTCCTGGGTATGGAAGGTTTTCTAGAGATTGGGGAGAGTTCTGAAAGGAAGCTGCTGCTTGGAACTATCTGATACTTTCAGGTATTCCCCAGCATGTTCCCAGAGGCAGCTGCCATTGAGTGTCTGCAAGGCACACCCTAGGAAATGTGGTTCTGAAGACGAGAGCCCTCACTGGAGTCTTTTAAGCAGTCACCACAATGAGATGTCCTGGAAACCTATGTGGGCAGTTACTCTTCTTTCCTCATCGACTCTCCAGAGTTTTGTTACATCCTCTACAGGTAGCTACTTTTTATAAAATACTTGGTAAGTCCTTCTAGGCTACAGTAATACTTATGATGAATACACACTATCAAAAATGTTCTCTCAATTTTTAATTGTCTACAGAACTTCTTTATATTTTTATACTTGATGCATTCAAGAGGTTAAACATAGATATATTAAACAATATACAAAGAAGTCTTGCCTTTTACCCTGTCTTTGCTTCTCTATTTCCCACTAATCCTATAGAGAACCTCTTTTATTAGTTTTTTGAGTATTTAATTTTTTGTGCAAATATAAGCACATACTAATATATATTTTTATAAACCTTATTTTCCTATTCAAAGCATTTTATACTTGGATCACATTATATACTCTCTTCTGTACTTTCTTTTTTAAATTTGGGGTCTTTCCGTATCAGTGCATAGAGAGCTTCCTCTTTATTCTTTACAACTTCATACCATTTTATTGTGTGGAGGTGCCATAGTTTATTTAGGTGGTCCCTAGTGATGGCCCCTTGGGTTGTGTGCAGTATTTTGCTGTGCAGTAATGCTGTAATGAATACCTTGTACACACATCATTTCAAATATATGCCTACTGATCTTTATCCTGTTTCCTTGCCCATTTCCTTGTAGGCTTTGTAAGCCACTGTGAAACTGAGTAGTAAGCATGATTCTTTATCTGCCTTAATATTTCCACAATACTTCCTGACTAAGGAAGCAATGTCTTGAACTGCAGGATGCCCCCAATCCAGACTTCTTGGATTTCATTTGAGTCTCCCTTCTGGCTCCTTTGGGCATCTTTAACTCAGTGAGTTGAAGTAAAAGACAGTGAATATAATTAAGAAGAAGTATTCCACATTCAGATTTAGCTAAAGAGTTGAGCTTTCTGGTATTTTGCCATACAGTGAAATATTAAAATTTTAATTAGATTATTGGCTACTTTAAAGAAAAAGAGTAAAACATGTTATACTGTACTTTAAGAGTAGAGAAAATAAATGTAACTGGATGAGCAACAAATTAGCACCATAGTACACTGGTCAGGTAGGCTCCATAATTTTGGTTCTGAATTCTGACTTTTATAGACCTTTTATATGTTGATCTTTATGTATTTATGGGTTCAGAAGTTGCTTTGTGGGTTTATTTATAATACATAGCTTTTTTTTGAAAGGAAGGGGAATGGGAAGAGAAATGGGGGATTGTAAACTTTTAAAGGAATAATTCTGTTTTGTTCTCCAGACCTTTTTTCCCCTTGTATTTCCTATCACATCTGGTTTTGCACAATCTGTCATCCATTATGAACCTTGCTCTTTCTGTATTTAAGCACAACTAGTCTTTTCCCAGAATTTAATTTCCTCCAATTATAGATAAATTCAGTTTATTGCTTATCATCTGTCCTTTGGAGTATTTACTGTTTCATACAGATTGGTGTCAGAGCTAGTCATTATGAGTAAGATGCTAAAAATAATGCAGACCTAGGGCAGGACTTCAGGTAAGGAAAATCACTCCTCTTCCTCGTCCTCCGTAACGTGTGGTTAATATCTTCGTGTTGCGGAGGGATGGGTTGTGAGGGATATGAAGGGCCCGGCATGGTGTCTGAGTCGCGGTAGACACTCGTTAACTAGCAGAAATAGTGGATGTTCTGCCTTATCTCCTGCGTGTATCACTTTGTGAGTTTCTGTTGTCTTTGAGGGCTTGTAAAGGTTATTGTAAATGATTGAATAAATTATTCAAATGATTTTTAATGACTTCCTCATTCACAAATGGGAAAGTGGCTATAAAAGTTATTAGATATCTATGCTAGTGTGCTTATATAATTTAACCTATTGTTAGCATGCTTTATATATCATTTGCTCTCTCTCGTTTATTTAACGCTCCTCCATTTTTCTGGCAGCTCATTAGGAATTCTGTTGGGGGATGCACTTCTATCAGCACATTATCAGCAGCTGAAGAATTTTCAGTTTTCTGCTCACTCAGTGCTTGTAAAAATTGAATATATATCGTTTCCCCTTTATCATGTTGAAAATCTCTGGTTCATGGTCTGTTGAAATTCATCTTGTTATATTCAAAATGCATCTCTTGGAAGCAGCAACAATGCACAGGGCTCGAGTACACTTAATTCTCAATGTTTTTGTTTCAATTCCTTTTCTACACTTTTTACTTGGAGATATTTTGTTTTAATCTTCTCTTTTCCTTTCCTCTAGCCAAGTTTTTTGTTTGTGAAAAGTAATATTTTTCCAAGCTATATACAATATGGCCGTGTTTCAAGATGTTCTTCAGCTCTTGCATCCAGCTACTAATTCAGTGCTCTGAGGGGGAAAAAAAAAAGAAAAAACCTAGATGATGTTTGTGGTGATGGGTCAGTGCCAGTGGAAGGAAATAATTTTGTGGAAGAAGAATCCATTTCCAAGTAATGCTGGCTGAGTGGAAGATTACTTGGAATTTGTTAGGTTTTCTTATGGAAAGCAAATTTGACCACGGCTAGGCTACATGGGTCATCTCTCTCTGCCTGCTCACGTACACCTTATGCCATGTATGCATACCGGATAGTTTCATTTTGGTGGGGTATTTTAGGTTTAAAAGGATTGAAATAGTAGCTTTCACTCCTCTTACTGAATTCCTTTTTGGCGGGTGTTTTAAAAATATTTTAAATCGCATTTAAAAATAATAAGCTATTTTCTAAAGTAATTTTTACATGCTTAGCTGTTCAACTGTATTATCCACTTAGTCATTGCACCAGTCCTGAAAAAAGTATTATTAACCCCAATTTACAGGTGAGGAAACAAGCTCGGAGAAGTTATGCAACTTACTCAAGGCCACGTAGAGTACTAAGTGCTAGAACTAGACTTTGAGTCTTGGAGTTCTGTGATCCTGACCTTCCTGATCCAATTTTTGATTGATTGATTCTTGGGTTTTTTGGTTGTTTTTTTGTTTGTTTGTTTTTGTCAAACTAGTGAAGTGCCCGTGAGATATCACGTAAGGGCTTACTTTTTGCTGATTTTCTCAACGTAAAATCTTAGCGGAACAAAAATAGAGTCCTCAGTATTTCTGGTTTGTCTGCTTTGGATGGGGTGGGTAGAGGAAGATAATACAAAGCTGCTAATTCCATATGTCTCCTATTTCCAGGAAATAGTGAAATTTCAATTTTACATGTTGAATAACTTTTCAAACATTTTGAGGCCAAAGATCAATTTGGGCTGTTGTTGAAATCATCAAAATCATTACTGGTAATTAATAAAAAAGGATTTATTGTTATCACTTTGCACTAAGAAAATTACATTTTGTTATAAATGTTTTGTTTTAAGTAAAATTAGAGCTTTACTTCTTACCCATGAATTTTATTTCTCAATCTTGTTTTGATAAGCAGTAGTAGAATTCAGGAAGTATTTTTTAGGAAACTTAAAAATAAATACTTGGAGTCTTTTCATTATCACCTGCTAGGAGTAGAAGCCCTTTTGCTTATCACTTAGCAATATAGGTGCCCCTTTATTCACTTTAACTTGTTAAGCTGTACATATCATTTTCTTGCAATAGATATCATTTATTAAATGCATAGGTGCCAAACACTTTGAAGTATGCATTTCAGCCCCACTTTAGAGATTAGGCAATGGAGGATTGGAAGGCTTAATTAAATAAAACTCGTGTTAATGGGTTAATGTTAAAGCTGATAATGAACTCTCAGTCTTTGATTTGGATCCTGTGCTGTTTTTTCTTTCTTTTTAACTTGTATGTATGCATGTATGTATGTATTTTAATCGTTTCTTAATGCTTTATTGGGGTGACATTGGTTAATAAGATTATATAGGCTTCAGGTGTACAAGTCTGTGTATTGTACTGTGTGTTTACCACGCCAAGTCAAACCTCCTTCCATCACCATTTATCCTGCCTTTACCCTCTTCTGCCTCTTCCACCCCTCTTTTCTTCTGGTAACCACCATGCAGTTATGTGTCTGTGAGGTTTCAGGTTTTGCTGTGGTTGTTTTGTTTCTGTTTAATCGCTCCACCTTTTTTCACCTAATGTCCTTGCCCCTTCCCCTGTGACAGCTGTCAGTCTATTCTTTTTATCTATGAGTCTGTTTCTATTTTGTTTGTTATTTTGTTCGTTAGTTTTCACATATGAGTAAAATCATATGGAATTTGTCTTTCTGTGGCTGGCTTATGTCACTCAGCATCATACTCGGGCTTTTAATCCAATTGCTGAACTGTAGTGTGGGTACTTAGGGGAACCAGCGTTCCTGGGAGCATGGTGGGGAGGCCACTGTGATGGTGAACCCTTCTGTAAAAAAGTGGTATAATTTCTGAGAAATAATAAAGTTCATAGTAAATTAATTTTATCTTTCTCTTTCTCAGCTTCCTAAAAATGAGTTATTACTTCTTTTTCTGTAAAGGATATTTACTGAATAATGGATTTAAAAGGGTGCACAACAATATATAACAATTCAGTTTCATGTTAATGGTATATTTAAGTTTATAGGCTAGGGTGAGGTGATTTTAATTATTGGGATTTGGTATAGGCTCATATCAGACATATCCATTTCATAATGAGCCCCTAGTGGTCTAGTGAGTCCTGTGTTTATTAAATTGTACAGGGAAGTTTCTTTGTAAAGTGCGACTGACTTTTCTTCCTCTTAGGAAGACAGATTAGTAATTTTTCACTATTAATTAGGTTCCATCTGCTCATCCTGCCTTCCATTCTAAAGGTTATACTTATTACCATATTCACAAGCCAGCCCAGCTGTGTAATTGAAGTAAAAAAAAATTTTTTTAAACCAACAGTTCAATCTTGGTTTTATAATGTACTTTTTGGCTACCACAGAGGGGTACCAATGACTCCACTTCCTTTTTCTTCCCTGTTTTCTTTGATTCCATTTTGTTTCTTCTTGTAATCCAGCCATATGCCACAAATGACATGAAATTAAACTATGCGATATGAGATATGGTAATAAAAGAAGCGGCGCACCCACTCAGCCGCTATTTTGGCCAGAAGTCTCCTTGAGTATCCAGGTCACGAAAAGGAGCCATGGAAAGGCCTAAATGTCACCTGCATTTGGAAACAGTGACTTGTGTTCCATTCTTCCGTGTTCTCCTAAGTTCAAGCAGCGCTCAGGGGCCCCCGCTGGCCAGGGCCTGGGACAGGGCACATCTGTGAGATGCCATGTGCAGGGGGTCGGGGGTGGGGGAGGATGCGCAAATGGTTGGAAGGAAGCAGGCCCTGACTTCGTAGCTAAAAATATGAATAAATGGAGTTCCATACCACAAATTGAGCAAAATCTGATGATAGGGGATTACTGGAACATTTTATTAACTTGGGTTTTGCCTTAAAAAATTAACTTTTGAAAAAAGTTGAATCTCTGAGCCATGTGTAAGGGTTTGGCCTGTGGATGGTGATAATTACAGCCACTGGCGCGTTACCCAAAGCCCTTGCTGTCACACCCTGCAGGAACAGTGCTCGGTTTTTCCTCTCTCCTCCTGGCCCCTCCACCCAGCCTCCCTTCCTGCTTGCCTTTTCTGGGCCCTGAGCCTCTCAGTACCACCGCCAGATAGCCGCTCTTTCAGCCCCTCTATTAGCCTGGGGTAGCTTTGGTGACTTATCCAATTACAACATTATTTAGACGGCAACTACGAGTGTCAGTGTACATAATCTTTAACAATCCGTTTTACCTCCCGAACTGGCCTTTGATGAGTACTGTCTTCAGTACTCTCAGGGGTGTTGGCATTTTCAGAACACATGGAGCAGGTTGTATCGGTGAAGCCAGCACACCCACACTGATGGTAGTATTTGAAACAAGATGCCTCTCTTTTTTCCAATCAGGTTTAATTGTTCGAAGAGCCAGTAATGAGAAGAAATGAGAGGACAGCACATATCTTATTTTGTCTTACCTTTAAGTAAATAACCATTTTGTAAGAAGCAAGGATTCTCCAGAAAGCTGAATGTAATTTTAGTTTAGTAGTTTAGAAAAAAACATACAACAACAACTGGATTATGAATAAGTAAAGGATTTTCTGGTGGAAAGAGGGCGGGGGACAGCTGGGTCACGAGAGGAATGGACAGGTCTGGGTGGTCCCGGGAGGTGGAGGGTAGGTTTGAACTCATTGCGCGGAGAGGGGCCCCTACGTAGCAACCTCTCCTCATTTACTCTGCATTTTTCTTTGGAGTTAGCATTTCCCTTCCGGTTCTGTTTCCTTTTTTAACTTTAATCCTCCTAGATCTGTGGCTCTCAACAACACTGTCTGCACATTTAGAATCACCTTGTGGGGAGGAACAGAGTCTCATTTAATTTGAGTCAGGTGAGGCCCGAGTGTTGGTGGGTTTGAGAGCTCCCCAGGTGGTTCTAATGTGCAGCCAGGATCGAGCACCTCTGCTGCAGGGGTTTGGAGACCTCTGACAAAACTGGGCATGCCCTAGGAACCATGGCGGACGCTGGATTTCAAGTCAAGGGCAGTGCAGTTTCCCCATTACAGTCTTGGCATTATCAACTGCATTAGTGAAATCAAGCAGATTGGCTGGAAATCTCTTCATCTTCCAGCAAGAACAGATTTGTTTTTCTGGTGCACAGCCACGAATGGCTCGACCCCGAAGGTCCAGTTCTCTCTGATGGGAGGGAGCTGCCTCCTGGAAGCAGGCAGGCCTGGTTGTGGCAGCCTTGGATGGACGATGGACAGACAGCGAGGAGTACACAGAATGGCCGAGTGGCTGTATCTGATGAGTGTTTTTTCCCAGCTGCTCTCAGAGCTGTTTCAAAACAGGTGCTAATGTACATCCTTGGACAGCAAGGACTTACACAGACACTGCTAATAGGAGCAGGGACGGAGGTCACATGCTGCAACGTCTGAGGTTAGTTTCTCGCATCCTCTTTCATATTTTTCACTGCTGCTTTTTTGAAACGTTAAATTTGACAGATTTTGCTTCATTGATGCTTTCTTGGGGCCACCCAGAAAAAAATGAGGCAAAAGAAGCTTGGTTTCTTTCCTGTCTCCACTCTGGCTCATTTACAGAAAAAAAAAAAAAATGGCAGAGGGCTCCCTGGTTTGTCATCTTGGTGAAAAACTTAGGAATCATGATGGTTTAGTCCTAGTGACAGATCTCACTTCACCCCCTTAATGGTGTGCAGCTTCCCAGTGAGTCCTGCGTACGGGTACAGACGCATTTCTTCGGAAAGGCCCTATCCCCTCTCAGGGGGCCTCCCATTCTGAAGGGGTCCTGTCCTACATGAGCCAGCCTGTCTCTGCAGCCTTTGGTAGAAGTGTGTGGACTGGGGTTGGTGTTCTGCTAACCTCTATGGAATAAGTTTAAAGCCATTGAAAAGAAATCATGCCATTGGTCTGCCTCATTTCCTCCACTCAAGACCAGTTTTCAGTATTTTTTAGAGCAGTAGCTTTGGGTACAGTCAGTTTTTCAGATAAGAAAGAGAATTTGTAGAGAATGTAAAGCCTGTCATGTTGCAGACAATGATGTAGTATTTGGCTTAGCTTTGCCTGAGAACGGCTGCTGGATTTGCACCCATTAACAGGCTTCACAGTCAAACTCATGTACCAGGTGTGTGCTGTGAGTTAGCAGAGAATAAACACTGGGATGAAGCTTCCTCAATACCAAGTACTTTTCAAATGTTGTGCATCCATTTAAAAATATACCTTAATACATCTATAAAATTGACAGTAGAAAAAGTAACTGCTCTCAGAACCAGACTGAAATATATTTGGGGCTTGTCTACTCAGATGTTCTTAGTTTGGTTCCTCATTGGCTCATTTATTGAGTAGGTTGATATTAAGCATCTGCCCTGTGTGAAACTCCTTGATGTCCATCAGGTGTCTCCGCCTCAAGTGTCAGTAAGGGCCAAGTGAATACCACTGATAATGAGGCAGACAGGGTGCTACATACACAAAGAAATGGGACTGTGTTCATGGGGAGAGCACAGGCCCCGCCTCCAGGGGTGGCTGCTGCTCAGCGCTAAGGCTTGGCATGAATATTAATCAGAACAGTGTTGCCAGATGTTACCATATTTTTATGAAAACCTACTAATCCAGGTCAATTTTTTTTGTCAATTCTACATTGATTTTTAAGCTTAAATTTACCAAAAGAAAAAAAAAAAAATCTGTGCCAGCCAAGTGAAGCAGGTATGGGGCTGAGGACTGTTTTTGTGACCTGCTGTTGGTAACTCTGTTTCCTGCTCTGCTCCCCACCCCCGCCCTCACACACAGAAACTACTTGAGTGGGGCAGCTCGCTTTTAAATACATCCTCAGCACTGAGAATTGCAGGTTAAGTAATTAAAAGTCATTGAAACAACAGATGGTAATAAAATGTGTACAATGATAGACTCACTTCACACATACACTCCCCTCTTGACCCACCCACACAACTGTTAAAATTTTTTGCATTAAGAACCAAACTGGTTACAAGCGTCTGTGATTGTTGGTATAGAAAATGCTTGTAAATGTGGGCACGTAAACTATCTGAATGACCATCTCAGTGAGTTCTGATCGCATTATTTCTCAAACCAGGTTCTGAAAGCAGTTGTGGCTGCAGCGAGCCCGCTCCAGCCTGTGGCACTGGAACCACGGGGGCTCCTGCCTGCACGTGCACACCATTTGCTTTTAAGATACAATCATGCCGGTTGCTGGAGAGATCGCAGATCACTGACACCTGACACAGAGCCATAAATTCTCCTCCCTCGGGACGGAACTTGGTGGGAAGCATTTCAAGAATGTCATTCTTCCTCAGGTTGTGGTTTGGAGGTTAAATTTTAGGGTAGGGGAAGGAACTACCACCACCAGGGAGGAGGTGAGTTATGTCTGTTTCTTTTAGTATTTTTATAAAGGTCTTGACAGCCGTTCCTAGTCATTTACATTTATGCTCTAAACTGCTTTGGGAGAAGGCATTCTTGTACAGGTGAGGAAACCGAGGTAGAGACGCCGGACTTACTTGTCCAAGGTCACCATCTGTGACAAGAGCCAAAGTTAACAGTCCTTCGCGGGGTTCGAGGCCACGTCGTCTGGGTCTGCCTCCTGTCGGAGCAGACCGGCACTGGGGTGTGGACCCCGGTGCCCTAAGCAGGGCCAGGGAATGGAGAATGCACGGCTGTTTCCTGGTCCTAGGTAAATACTGTGTCGTCATATATTTACATAAGACCAGGGAACACAGCAATTCATTGTCAGGGGAAGGCAGGCCCACAGAGGGAATTCTTTTCCTGGCAGGGTTTATGGAGGGACACATTTAGGAATTAGGAACCATAAGCAGGGAGAGAACAACCCGTCATTTAGGTTTATTTAGCAAGGTGAAAAGCTCAAGCAAACAGATGCCTTAGCACCTAAGACTTTGCTTTCACAGACGAAAGCCCTCACCTGTTTTGGGATCAACATCAACAACCAAGCTAGAAAGTAAACAAGGAGTGTTAGAGGATGACCTCTTTTAGACTTTTTTTTGTTAATTATGGTGGTAAAATAACAAAGGTACAGGCAAATTGCCCTGTTCAAGTCCCACTTGGGAGATGCTCTACTTACCAGCTTTGTACCTCTTTGCAGAAGAAACTCCATGTAGTTCAACGTCATTCCATAGTTCTTAAATATTTACCATGGAAAAATAGTGCTTTTTCTCTTTACTGATACCTGTGTGCCAGCCTGTCTGTTTATAATTAGTTACCTCTTTTTGGAGGCTGCTTAGCTCACTTGGATACTAGCTGGACCTTTGGTTACCCACCCCCACCTCACCCCACCTGACCCGACCCCCAACTGGTTTTATGTTATTGAGTCACTTCCCTTTTACAATCTGAATATAGAAGAGGGTCTGGGAATTAAATGACTGACTCTGGTTCTTTAAGCAGTTTTGGGCTTAGTCTATGAGAACATTCAATCTCTTGTTTATGTTTAGCCTTTGTGGCTATCTGTGGACTTAATGCATTTGTCCTGCTCCTCCTTTTCAAGCATAATTCAGTCAGCTTAACACGCCTAAAACTGTGACCACCTGCATCTTTTCTCAGAACGCCTCGTCTGTAGGCTATCTCTAGGGTGGGTTTCACTCTCACACTGCCACATAGCTGGCAGGGGCTTGGGAAAAACCCAATAATGCCAGTGCCCGGGAATGTTGGAAATCTTTTTTGGAGTAAGTTGAGGCCCCTTAGTAACTTTTATAGGAGCCAGAGTGATGTGCACGCTTTTCGTGATGCATTGCAGCCAGAGCACCTGTTCAGTAAGAGGAATTAGCTAAATTACTAGATGTAATTTATGTTTGTGCAAAACATAGAACATTTGTTTTTCTCTCCTTGTGGTTAATGCTCAGCTTGGTAATTTGAATGAGTCTTTTTCCCTCTCTTTCCATCCCTCTCCACGTTCTATTGCACACATTTTTTCCCCTTAGCCTTTGTCTCCTGGGCACTAACAGTTGCTAAATGTTTCTTATGGAGGATCATATATTTAGGAAACAATATCCATTCAAGATTGTAATGCTACCTGGCTCCTTTCTACAGCCCAGGCAATGAAATGCAGATATGATACAGTTATCTTCCCCAAGTTGAGTCATTTTAAAGTGTATGCACGTAATATATAGTTTTTAATAATCTCTCTGCTATAGAGCATAAACCGGTCTATGAACAAGAACAGCCTGATGAAACTCGCTTCCCTGTAAACATGGCTTGAGCGGAATCAGCCAATTTCAAGGCAGATTAGTGTCAGTGCAGAGAGACCAGAATAAATAGGCGACGAATATCACTTGAAGAAAAGAAAAATCATGAGAAGATCTTCTCCCAGGACATAAGGATATGATTGGGGTGACCGGAATGAGCCTCCTAGTTCTGTGTTCTAACTGCGGAGCAATATGCCAAAGGGCCTGGTGGCTGCCTCTGTTGTTTTTGTTTTTAATAAAAATAAAATCTGGTTGTTTTGAAGACTAATTCCAACTATGTAAGCAGCAAGTAGAATTAGAACACTCTTCCCAGACAGGGGTTTTGTTTATCTGACTAATTTCCTGCCAACCCATATTTTTAAATGAATTATTGCTCGAGCCAAGGAAGAAGTCATTGCAGGTTTTAGCTTCATCCTTACACATGTTAAGTTCTGCAGTGCTCCCAATTTATCTGGCTTTGATTACTTTATCTCGTGCATGTGGGTTTGCAGCTTGATGCCTGGCACCATAGGGACTGCAGTATTAGTTCAGTGTGCCATGGGTCCACCTGTCTTCTCTTAGCATATCCTGCTGCCTGCGTTATTTTCCTGGTTGATAAAAAGTGGCAACCTCAGAAGAGAGGATCAATCGTCCTATCTTAAAATTGCAGGTGGCCAAGACAAGGAGAAAAACTGATGACCTTGTTTTAGTTATATAGGTATAGAATGTGAACACTGTTACAGATACCGGTTCAAGTGCAAATGCTTTATTATCATACTTCTTAAAAATCTTACATTATTTCTGCCACTTTTCCTCCCTCCTCTCCTCTCCATCTTCCCCCCCAGCATACAAGTAGGTCAAGAAGTCTTCTGAGAGTCCTGAAATAACTTTCAAGTTTCTTTGGAGGCCAAGGGGCTTCCACTTTTACTACTTCCCTTGCTTCCCATCAAAGAGGAGGAGATGAGGACAGGCAGAGAAGAGGAAGAGAAGTGCATGGTTTGGTTAAGTGCGTTATCAAACATTTTTCTGTTTCATGCACCTTAATCATATAAGTCTCTCTTGAATGCTATTATGATATTGCTTAGAAAATGGACCTATGTCCCTGTATTTTCCCCTGACTTCTACATTTGGCTGAGAATAGGTGTAAATGAGTGTGATCTTTATGGGACTTGGTGCATGTCCATTCAGTCTACAATGACACACAGTCTAGAAAGATTCTGGAAGAAACAGTCTGTTTGATCTTTCTGTGTGTGTGTAAGATTACACTCGGTCATATCGTTAGCTGGTATCGTCAGAAAGCATCGTAAATATAGTGTTTGTCAATCCAGTGGCATGAGAAGTCCCTTTTTAAAACCTGAGCCCACTCCAGAGGGCTGATAAAAAACAATTATTTTTCTAGAAATAGAGACTCTGTAGTATTTTTTGGTAATGCACTGATGTACTAACTTTTAGAGGCAAAACTGCCTCTCATTTTTTAACCTAAATTCTACCCTTAAAATAATTAATTTCTGAAGGAGTGTTGTTGGTGTCCCTTTGGAAATAAGAGACTTTGCTTTATAGAGTAGATGTGTTCTTTTAAGACTGAGCATTTCTCGTGGTGCCAGTCGGGGTTCTGGAAATATTGAGAGGAACTCTGTGTAAAGTGCATGATTGTCTCACAGTAAGTTGTGCACCTGAAACTGATACATACTTTTTTTAAAGATTGTCCCATTTCTCTGTCCACATGGCCATTGGAGCTGCTGTCACATTGACTCATGTCATAGATTTCAAAACCACATTGAAACCACTCCCTGCATGTAAAATGTGTATGTTAATGGATTATAGTTATTTTGGAGAGAGGGCTGATAAAAAATAACCATCAGAGAAAAACTGTCCAGGAATGCCTGGAATATGGTAGCACGAGGTACATTTGCTTGCGTCCAGATACACGGGTAGAACAGTGTGTCCTACATTTTACATTCTGTTCATGGTTCTAAGTCCTTTCTCAGTCTTGTGCTTTTAGCTGTTCTTTCTAAAAGTGGATTTATGAGGTCTGTTATTCCAGTTGTTTACTCAATAGCCCTAATTAGGTCTGGAGATGTATTTGTTTACCATCTTTTGTTTAGTTCTTTATGGGAAAGGCTAGCTTACTTTTCCTGATTTCTAGGAGTGAATTGCCTTTAGAAATCATTACTGTGAGCAATTATTTCCACAATTGCAGATCTTTATGTAGTGAATTTTATTTTGGCAGGCTCTATTCTTAATTGAGCATGATTGAATAAAACAGAAATACCTGAATCTGAACAATGCATGAGTTAACCAAAGAGTTCAGAAAGCATTGTAAACATAGTGTTCATCAATCCAGTGGCATGAGAAGTCCCTTTTTAAAACCTGCGCCCCCTCCAGCATTAGCGGGATGGGGATTTTGATGTCAGTCTGATTTTTCTCTTTGAGTGATCTACTTTACGTAGTAGACTTCACTTCAGCAGTTTTACTTACTGTACTATTCAAAGTATTAAACATATCAGTGAACTAAACTGTCCCTCAAATCTAATTTTATTTTACGCCATATATCTTCTAGTGATCTCTCACCATCCAGATGTTCTTATGTAACTTCTAACCACAGCCCTGAAACATTTAGTGCTAGTTTTGGCTATGGTACTGTCTCAACTTCTCTTATGGAAAGAATGATTTTTTTTTTTTTTTAATATTTGGGGATTGGCTTGATTTTAAAGGATTCACTGACCCTATTCAGTCTGCCTCCCTTTCGTTTTACCTGTCTTGGATGGTGGATACAGTGTCTGACCTAGGGCCACTGTTGGTTCATCTCAGGTCCAATATGAAAACTGTTTCTTGATTTGCAATTTTCAGGTATGAAAAGGATGCTATTTCCAGATTTTCCTATTGCTACATGTGGCCTAATATCATTTAGAATGTATCAGCACCCTGATGTGGTGACTGAAATCGCATTCTCTCCTGGAGGAATTTACATGTTCAGATCCTTAAACTGCTTTTCTACTTGCTGCAGACTGGCTGTTGCTGCTGTTAGAAATGGCAAGAAATTGAGGGTACGAGGAAAACCCCTTTGGTATTTTATGTGGTGCAAGAGGAAATGAGCCAGCTGCTTGGGTGCCAGTAAGAGGGTCTTTGGCTTCTATAGTTTATAGAAATTAAGTTAGAATTTCCATCCAGTAGCTCTCATTATAGATGGGGAACAGGAAATTGGACCCATTGCCAATGGCCGTGGATATTACATGAAACTGCTCTTCCAGTCCTACCCGCTGGAGGATGACCTTGTCATCCTGACCAGGGAACATTCTCTCCAGTGTGCCTTTTGTTCCTGCAGTAGAATACCAGACAGCCTGCTGCTGTCCCAACCGCTCTGAACACCTTCTCACTGTTACCACCACTCAGGTCTTGCCTCACCTGAGTGCCTGCAATGTGTCAGGCTCCTCACCTTCTCTGTGTGGATCTTTGTAGTGTTCTAATAACACTCAGCTCATTTGTTCACTCATTCCACAAATACTTATTGAATAACATCTATTCGATAAGTATAGAAGTTATTCCCACAGGGAAATTCCCACAAGATTCCACAGCTAGCAAGAAAATTGACGTGAAAATTGATAGCAAGTTGCTCATCAGCCATAACTGTTAGAAAATGCTGTCAACTGGGAAAGAAAACAAATCAGAGACATTAATTGTGCCTATTAAATTTCTTAGTGGTTGAGTTTTCCACTAAGAGTGGCAGTGTTCAGAAGATGATGCCTGAAATAATATTTGAACTAGAAATGCCCAGTTACTGCGTTTAAAGCTTACTAAGGTTTAAATGATAAATTTAGGGAATGTGTGAGTCTAGGGGAACACGTTGCAGCCAGCCACCTGGACTGTGCCTCGGCTGTGCTTCTGTCCCTAAAAGGACTGGACTTTGGACAGCCAGTTTTGCTAGAAGGACATCAGAAAAAGGGTTCATCTTCAGTGAGCCGCACTCCCTAGTGTTTAGTGGCCTCTGGTTGAGGTGAGTATGGTGACTGCTAGATCCCAGTCACCTTGAAAGTCTGAGGTTACTTCAGAGGATAACTCAAGCAGTGTTCTTGGCTTACTGCCCAATTCATTGATCTCTTAGGGACAGAATTTTGTTTGGTGAATTTCCTAAGGGGATTCTGATTGGTCATGTGGGGAAAACCGTGATATTCCCAGAGCATCCCCGACCTCTTCGTATTCCCACAGAGCTAATTGGGACCTGTGGGAGTGTTTGCATGTGGTCTCTCCCTAGAGCTATGTGAGTCCCATGGACATCGAGGCTGCCTTGATCCCTGATGGAGACTCTTGTGGAGCTGTGAGGAGGAGTAGGGCCCTCATCTCTGCTCTGAGATGTAGATAAAGTGTGAATATCAACGGTCACCACATAACATACCTGTGTTTAACCTGCATTTACCTATCTGGTTTGCTGTGGGTGTCTTTCACGAAATGAATAAACTCAGTTTGTTAGTGCCTCATTTAACCTTCAAGTAAAAGACATTCTTCATTCTTATTGGATCAGAGCTATCTTCTTCCAAATATTTGTTGGAAGTAAGCAATATTCACATCTATCTCTTAAGGTGTGAACTGATTTTCCACAGCAGTGCCAATGTCCCATTGCACGGACCCCTTTTCTCTATTGAGAGTCCATTCTGCCTTTGCTCTGTAGATACAGTGTGACCCAAGCTGGCCCTCACAGGTAGGCCCAGGCCTACAGAGTGCCTTCTCTGTCGTTACCAAGCAACAAGCTTTTCCGTTGAAACCCTCATTCCCTGGAAACATGTCTGAGGAAGCAAGTTCACATTAAAGAGTGAGGAAGTTATGCCCCTCATTTTCCCATTGCCTTGCCAATGCCTGGTAAATAGTAGTGCACATTAATATTTTTATCTTCAAATGGCTAATGTTCCATTAGAACCTGAGATTTTATACTTTCCTTTCTATTTACTCCAATTTGAACCAGAATTTTTGGCCAAATTATTCCTAATTCATTTTTAATTTAAATATTTTTTCCCATTACCATTTAGTCCCTGTATACCCCCCTCCCCCCCAGCAGTCACCACACTGTTGTCCATGACCTAATTCATTTTGAGTGGTTTTAAACCTAGCCGAGTTTATTTGGACATTCTCTCAGGCCTGCTGTATTTTTTGTGGGGCAAGGGTCACTCTTAGGACAAAGAGTACTAATTCATATTAAGCTAGATTATCACTTTTCTTCGAAAATATTCAGTTTTGAGACCCTTGGATCTTTACCTCAATTTTATAGGATTAAAATTCTTTATTCTGGTTCTTTATTGCTAGTTCATATATATAAATGTTATACATGTGACCTTTTTTTTGAACTTTAGAAGGTGTCCTGTTGTTTCCCTGTAGGAGGGAACTAAAGGTTTTGATCAGGGAAACTCAGGACTCCTGTTGTTATAACCTTTCTAGCTGTAAAGGAATCCTACTAACTAGATTATAGTTATTTACAGCTGTTTCCTGGAAAAGCTAATCTTCTATTCATTTGTTGTTTGAGATGGAATGTGGAATTTATTGACATTGATCTGCCCAGAGAAGAGAGAGGAAAGGGACAAAAAAAAAAAAAAAGAGAGAGAAAAAAGAGAACGAGTTCCATTTATTTTTACTCTTATATTTTTGTATAAGACCTTCATATATTCCTTAGAAATTATACTTAGTTTCATCCTCAATCATTCATTTTATGGGGCTGGGTGAAAATAAAAAATAACATTGAAAAATTAGCACAAAAGAACATCATCTGGACAATGATGAAAGGAGCGCCTCAGGGGCCTGTAGTAGAAATCAGTGGAAAATTATTTCTGATCGCTTAGGTTGAGCAACACCAAAGCAGTTTGGCTCAGCTTCCTAAACGAGCAGAAGAAATGCAGTTTACAAGTCTTCAGAAGTCCCATATTCCATTCCCCAAACATTTAGGTCATTTGTTATTTGTGATATTCTGTTTATATATGCTGACGTGAACAAAACATAATACCAGGCCCATAGGGACTTGAGCTCTTCTGAAGATATAGTGAAGGATTCATAAACACAATTATTTTTAAAAAATAACTGTTCAATCCACCAATATTTATTGAATACCTGCTATATGCCAGGCTGGACACTAACCGGGTGGTGAATGCTTTAGCATGCAAAAGCACATAACACTTAACTAATTTAAAAAGTGAAAACTGACTTTTAATATTGTACCACTCTGAGCTACTACCATTTTATCCTTGTGAAAGTCTTAAGTCCTTTTCACACTCATCTTTCACTTACATATGATTAATTTGTACTCTTGTACCTAGAATGAGACTTGTCTCCCAGGGTTTGTTTTCCAGATACATGCAGAAATCAGTTCTTCATCTCCATTCTTTGAAGAAAGAGGATTTGGCTGCTTTTTAAATCTCTGAGTCTCTTTTACTTGTTTGCATTGACCCCAGTTGATGCCGGTGATCTGAGGAGAATCTACCAAAGGCAGCTGACATCCTTTTCTGAATATCGAGCAGAGATGTTTTGGCTGCTAAAGTGACAGGAGTTTTGGTGCTCATGAGGCCCCAGGACAGAAAATTTGTCTCTTCAGATACAAGAGGATCTGTTTTCCCTGCACGGGGACCTGGACTCTACCCTCTGTTCCCATTTACTCACGAAGGCAGGCAGCTGTACAAGTGGAACTTGAGTCTAAATCACAGGGTGTTATAACATATGAAACTTGAATGTGGCAACTGTTATTGTCTGCAGGAGCGAGCTGTCTGGGGAAATTCAATCCCAGCCCTGGGCCTGGCGGTGGAGGCTCCAGCAGCACTGGGTCACCGGTGTAGATGGCTTCGGAACTGACTTTTAAATATTTTTCATTGGAACTGAAGTATAATTCTGGCCTGCAGCTTAATCAGATATTGAAGGTGCTCTGGACTAGGGCAACTTCTTTACTTTTTTTTGGTTGATTACATTCCCAAAGGCACCCTGTGTCTCTGTTGCTCTTTGTTATTTCTTCACGTATCTCAGGGGTAAAGGACCATGAAAATGAATAATCTCTCAGGATCATATCACAGAGGGATGAAACTTCAGCAAGTGGAGAAAGAAGTAGACTAAGTTATTTCTAAAGTCCCTTTCAGTACTGTGTCTATGAAATACTTCACCTTGTATTAGATTGTTCCTAGGTGAAAGATAGGATGTTTCTGGATGTGATTGATGAAATTTTGGCAGATGAGTATGTTGGGGTGGAGGGAGCTGGGTCTGAGTCCCATGGACTGGCCGGCTGTGTTGTTCACAGCCCGAGTTGCTCAACTTGAACAAGATCTTGCTGCAACCTCACTATGGTATGTGTTGTGCTCACACATGCACACATGCATGCATCTTAAAAATTTCTTGTTTTAAGTCACTTTCCAGATTCACCCCAAGCCCAGATTTGCAGTAAAAATTATTCTCAACATTCTGGTTCAGTGCTGAGATCAGGAAATTCTCTAGGCTTAGGGGGTTTTTTGGGACATACTGACTTCAAGATCAGAGATTCCTTCTGTTTGGAAGGCAACAAATTGGCTAAAACCAGCTGAACTAGTTGTGTGGACACAGCTAATGGAGTGTGCAGCACACTGTGCGCGCGAGCTTGTTTTTCATTGTCTCTTTTCTTTCCCTTTTTCTGTGAAAGGGGATGGGTTTTGTCTCCCCTTTTGCTTTGCAGTTACTCTAATTTACCATCATTTCAGGTAATCAGGAAGAGACGATCAAACTGCAGCAGGGAATACATAGCAGGAGAAAAATGGGTTTATTAAGGTATATACTCTATTTTTTGTGTAGATGTCCATAATTTTTGAATTCAATACAGAATTATCAGAATTGTCTCTGAATGGAATATGCCTCATAGTGTTTTTGAGGTCTTGGCGGAGATGGAACTTTCAGAACTAAGCATCTTCAGTTGCAATGGCAGTTGGTAACTGAAGAGCACTCTTTAAATTGCAATTTGTGCATAGCTATACAGATTTGTCGTGTACCTTTGGAAGTGTGATTATCTAGCCCTCTAATAAACCTTTCTGAGGAGCTGAATTATTGTTAAAGTCCTCATCAAAAGCATATAAAAATCAGCCTTGAAAGGTCTAGGAAATACTATAGACAACTGCTAACCGTTAAAAGATTTATGGATAATGTCTTTTATTATAAATATTCAGAGTTGTGGTTCATTAAACATTCTACCTCTTTGTTAGATAGTTGAAATACTGTAAACAACAGGGGACAGCTTGATTGACCAATAAGTGAAATTACTGAAAGAAGCAGGTCAGAGTGCAGCTCAGGCTGAGAAAGTGTTGCTGGCAGGGAATCCAAGGTGCAGCCTCTGCGGTGGAGGAAAACTTGTTAACTGAACAATTAATTCGTCCTGCAGATTTTGAACTAACATCACCAAGTTATATCACTGATTCCTGCTGGTAAGAGGCAAGAGAAGCATGGTGACACCATTAACAGTGGCTTTAAAAATTGTTTCTATTCTGCGTTGAATGATTTTATTCAAGGACCGTCTCTTTTTCAAGGACTGGATAACGCAGCTAGAGAATCCTTAGGACTTCTTGTCTGCAGCACCGTTCCTGCAGCATGGAGCAGGGACCTCAACAGTAGACCTGACTCAGGCTGCTGGTTCAACCAGTAGTTATTTCACCTGGGGCAATAATTATGAATATAGTAGTAGCCACTATTTTCAACTATTTCTGTGCTCAGCTCTTTGCATACATGTTGTCTAATTCTCAGCCCTGGAAAGCTGTACCTTGCTCAGGGCCATGCAGTTGGTTAATGGAAGAGCCAGAATTCCAATCCAGCTGTGCTTGTCTCCAAAATCCATGCTCTTCCTTCTGTGTCGAGATTGCTTAAGCTTTTTGCACAACAGTGTCCACCTATGTAACAGGTGGACACTGTAAATACATCTGGAATTGCTGGGAGGGATGGAGAGGCTGTGTGGAGTTCATGGTTTCTGAGGCAGAAAGAGCAGAGCCACAGTATGATTTGCAAGGCCCCAGCACTTTTGTCTTCATGGGCTGTTTCCCCGCTTAAGAAAAAAATACTAAAAATTCTATTTTATGACTATGTTGGTAGAAAGATGAGTATAATCAAGGCTGGACCTTATTCATTTTAATTTTATTACAAAAAATTAAAATATTGTGTATACCTTAGGTACCGGGCTGACTGTGCCTGATTGTAAGGAGGCCCGTGTTATCGCTGACTCACTATCAGCTCCAGAGAGCAGTGGCCTTTTCATTTGTGTATTACATTGCTGTTATGTCCTTTAACTGAAATATGAGGTCTGCTCGGCAAGTGTACATGGGTGTGAGTGTGTGGACTTGTGGGGAAGAAAAATCTGTCATCGTTGGAATTAGCTGGACAGATGTGCTTAACAATGGGAGCTTATCAGGATGGCTCTTGCCTGATTAGTCTGGCTTATGCCATTTAGCATTTTTTTCCTGCTATTTGACATATCTTAGAACTTTTAGACCACTCATCTTCATACTGAAAGCTATTTATAGAAGGTCTGGAATAGGTTTTCACTTTTTTTTTTCCAATCCTCTCCTGATTAAAACTGGCAGCTGGTTTCGGTCCCATGTGGCCCCCTCATGGTCTTCTCTGGGCTGGAAGCTGGTGTATAGGGCAGCTCCTTCCTGCCTTGTACCCCTCAAATCCACAACTCAAAGCTGATTACAATCAGCATTTCTCAACTTTCAGAATGAAACTTGTGGTTACTTCAGACCTTGTGGATTTGGGCCCGATCTACATACATAACCAGTTTGATGGACTCAGAACTGGTTTACTGACTTGGTGTTTTGGCTGGCTTGGAATGCAGACTTCTCCAAAGAGGCACTCTTTTACATCATCTCAACACCTAAGCATTTAATAAATTCTTGTTGACTAAGTGAAGGGATGAGTGGCTGGCAAAGAAACAGTCAGTTATGTCGAAGGTGCCAATTTGATTGTGTTTAGACTCCATCCATTAAAATCTCAGCTGTTTTAATGAGGCCCCTACTCTATTTGCAAAGTTTACAATTTGAGAGAAAACTTATATAATCTTATCAGGATCCAGGCTATGTTCTTTGATCAGTTAAGGGAAAAAATACCAACTGTCAGGCATAACCCAAGATTTCAAGAAGGCTTCCACGGCGATGTCTGAACCCCAGCACACCGAAAAGGTTTTATCCCTCCTGTGGATGGCAGACAATATGCTTGCTGATGCAGCCGGTGATATAATTAAACTTTTGACCACATGCATGACTTTAAGCAAAAAAGTGGCTAAAGCTCTGTGTCTAACATGATTGAAAGGTGGAATCTGATGCTGAAGCTCCCCCAACTAATCTCTCCTTTCAGAGTTCTCTAGAAGCAGCCCTTCTGGGGGTCCAGGGTTTACAATAAGACCCTTTTATACTTAAAATGTCAGCAAAACACTAAGACCAGCTCTTCCTGATACGCTAAGGGGTAAGCTTGTCCATTCTTTCCTCTTGACATTTGGTCTAATTCTATCTCAGATAAGTGGGTGTTGGATGTAATCCAGCTGCAGTGAGGCATCCTAAAACTTCACCCTTGCGGTGTGCCCTTTGGATCTAACCCTTATCGCTAAACATTCACTGGGTTTTCTGTATCAGAAAAGGGCACATGGCTCTCCTTTCCCTGGCCCGCCTTAATATCTGATATTTAGATTTCAGAGGAACTACGAAATGTTGTTCATAGACACAACAGCCCAGCCGAGAAACTGACTTCATCTGGGAATGGCAGATTTCCCATTTTCCCAGGCTACTTTCTCAAGCAAGGTTTGAGTTTTCACAACCAACTGGTTTCAGAGTGACCAGGTGGCCAGAGTGCCTCTGAAACCCCTCCAGGGCCTGAACAAATGTATTGGCATTTCTGTTGGTCATTTTGCAGGTGAAAGGTATTCTAATTTACATTTCACAGTCTGATCTGCTGCCAGCCAAGGGTGAAAACTGGTACAGTTGGCCACTACATTTGTTTCAAGCCAAAAGTGAAATATATATACTTGATATTTAGGTAAAGTTTACTGAGTGAAGCTCAGATAGGTGGGCAGGTTAAAACAGAGTTCTGTTTTGGACCAGAGATAACCCTGGAATGTTAACTGATGGGATGACGGGAGTTTGCGTGTGTAATGGTTTGGATTAGAGAAAGGGTTTCATCATACTTTGGGATTGTACAATATAAGCAGTCTCCTGAGGCTCTAAAGGAAGGTGGTTTAGTATTTTGGGGAGTTAAATAACAGTTGAGGCAAGTTTCTCTGATCACATTCCCTCCTCTTTATGAACTAAAGAATTTTGAGGATAACAGCTTTAAAAGAGCTTTTATAAACAACCATTGTTGTATTTTCCTTTCACAAGTCTACTTCAACTTGCTGGGTAAACAGTGTTGATTGATGAAGCTATACATATATCTCCTTTATTTTCATGGGTAAACTTATGAACAGGAAAATATCTGAATTAGTCTCCTTTAAGACAATTGAGAGAAATGTCAGCATAGTGCCTGATTATGAATGTTAATTCTTTTATATTTGACATGATTCAAAATTGATTTTATGAATAAGCCTGCAGATTAACCTTTCTGTAACAGTCTGGAAAAATGATCACTTGACAACACAGTGCCCCCTAATAGCATTCTTTGTAGCAATCAGAGATAATCTGTCGTGTGCAGTCAAGTTATTAGCTCGTTTCCTTAAGCCGGTTCCTAAACTTGTTATCTGATTGCTAGGATGGTGGAGGAGTTATTGGATTGGGGGATAGTGTTTGTGTTTCACCTGGATGTAACTTTTCTCTGTTAAAAGAATATGCTGACAGTGGAAAAGGATATTCTGTTAGAACACTGGGGTAAGAGTCGAAGACTAGAAAACATCTGTTGAAAACAATCCATTTTGTAGCACACCAGTGCCTTTGGAGAGCTAAACGTTTCACTTAGAGGTGTTCTGAGCTGTCGGCACTACAGGGTAGGTTTCCGTGGGTGAGTGTTTAACATGGCCATTTAAGTTACTGTTTGCCCAGTATTTCCTTCTTAAGGAAATGAGATAGTTTGCAGAAAAGAACAAAATAAAATAAATCTTTTCTTGTTTATTGCCTTTGAGATTTCCATAAAAAGTTTTGTTCCCGCCCCCCCCCCCCCCGGGACTACTGAATGTATTTGCTATTGTCAAGTGCTGATGATCTTAATGATTTTTGGAATCTCGTAGTAGTAGGTCATGCCAAATTGTTGGAATCCTAGACAATTTTTCTTTTTTGATCTTTCTTCCTAATGTCTCGAATTTTTATTAAAACTTCTCATTTCTTTGGTCCAGTTTTCCAAGGGGGCTGTATGTAAAGTTCTTGATGGTAGGGACCATGTGCTATATGACTCGTTTTCATTTTGAAATATTAATAGAAATATTAAAAGTTGCATAAAAAGTGTCTAACATTTTATGAGCTAATTGGAACAAAAAAATGTATACATGTGTTCAAAAGATTCCTAGAAAACAATTTTTCCCTTCAGAAAATATAGTATGTATTCAGGTGACCACAAAACAAGGCAAATATTTTGGGGAGGTATCTACCCAGCTTTCTGGATTTTAAGTGCTGCTGAACGTTCTTAAAATGTTTTACTATCAGTTTACAACACACCCAACAGGAGCACAGGGTTGGTGTGCGGAGGGGCACAGAACTTGTGCCCTTCCTGTGAGCAGTCACCCTACATGTGTTAAAAAAAAAAAAAAAAAAAAAAGTTTTACTATGGTCAAGCTGTCTATAAATGATTTTTCCTCATTATTCAAAGAACACTTCCTGTCCCTTGCAGGGAGGACTTTCTTGTAGATTGACAGTTTTTCACCTCTCAGATCTTTTTGATTAACCCCTTGTTTACCCCTATTTATACCTCCAAACCAGGATCAAAGAAAAATTCCATTTTTATTCTTTCTTACCTGTGAAGAGTTAATGTGAAAGAACATCATGCGCTGTCAAGGAATGATTTTCCATGTTTGCATTAGCAAAGCACAGCAAGTGCCCTCCACTGTGGCTTTTTACCTTATTAGACAGGGATGTCCTTCAGCATCTTCGGTGATCATGGGCATAAATCAAATTGAGAACAGTGGTATGTAGTGAATTTAGTACAACTGCATTTTTTAATATGTAAGTAGGCTTAGGTTTTTATCTCCCTTATCTTAAGCCCCCTCAAGATCAAACTCAAGCAAGCATTCACATCCACAATTGAATCTCACCAGCCTTTTTCTTTAAGTTAACATTAGTTCAAACTCTCCCCACTGCTTTTGTCAATAGATCTTTTAAAGGCAAGCATTAGAGTTAAGTTTGCCTTAGTCTTTTTTTCCCCCTTCCACAGCTTCAGGCCCAAGGGCTTCTTTTAATAGGCATTAGTTAAGGCCCAGAATTGAGTAGACATTTGTGAAGGAGACTTGAAGTTTGGAACAGAATTGGCCTTTATAGTTTTTCCATGGGGGGAAAAATCTTCTTATGAGAATAAAGGCTGCCTACTAATCTGCTACCATCTGGAGAATGGAGAAGCCAGAGGTTGTTGGCGCCAGGTCACATCCCTTATGTAAACTGTCAAATTCTTTTCATATTAACGGCATATTAAGCTTAATCTAAAGAGGTTTGGTATCAGAGCTTATTTATTGATTTTTTTTCTGCAAGGGAGAGGTCTTAGTATTGTGACAATGTGAGAGAAAGATACTTTGAATCTAAAAAAGAGGTTTAAATATGAAGGACTTCTCTTCATGCTACCTGCTGCTTACCCATTTAGTGAGGTTTGCAGTCGTGAGTAAAAATCCTGAGTTCTCCCAAGCAACTCTTTTCCATTTGACCGTATTGAGGAAAGTCTGGATGCGTGTTAAATTCAATAAGAAGGCCTCTTGATAGCCATCATGCTTATTCCTACACTTAAAGCAATAGGAGCCTAGGACTCCATTTTTCTTATAGATGATTTTGTACATATGTGCATGCAAATATAAATACAGATGTGCGTTTTTGTGCTTTAGGGTACAGTGGAACAGCTAAAATCACCCCAAGTGTTATGAGGCTGCTGATATTGAGGTGGTAATGAATAAAAATCCCTCACTTTTTGGTCATGAAACCTTTAGCCTTCTGTGAACACCAGGCCAAACAGATTGCAAATGTCTTGACAGCTCTATTTAAAACAGCTTATTCCCCAAACTGCCACCAGTTGATTTCGTTCATTCTAAAACTGTTCTGCTCTCCCCTCTTATAAATAAAAATAGGCTCGCACACTCACTTTCAGGCCTTTTGATAGGTAAAGGTTGAACTCTCTAAATCACAGCATGGAAGCCCAAATAATCATGTTATTCCCAGGGATAGACATCTATGGTACGAGCTAAAAGGACTGGTGAATAGAAGCCACTGTTGTATTATATATTGTCCACGTAGAATATTTTGTCAAAAAACATCTAACATTCAATAAATGTTCATTTAACATTTAAATAAAAGAATGGCTACAAACTCTCTTTTTATCTGGATAGTGAAGCAATAAAACCTAAACATTTCAGTAGGGATGATTAAATAAAGAACGAGCACTGAGATTTCCAGCTCTTCTAAATTCTGAAATAAGAGCATTTGTCCTTGGGGCCTGTGTTCCACTGGCACTTCTTACTCCCCTGGTTTCATATGTAAACTAGAAAATGAAAACCAGACCAAATGACCCAAAGGAGATGAAGCCTGTTTGTTTTGCCCATTATATTTCTCTGCTCACGCCTAGATGCCTTGCCTTCTCTGTGCCCTGTGTTTGAAGTTGAGAGCTGGGAACAGACACGAGATTGAGGTCCCAGGGAGAAGCCAAGTTCAGCCCGAACTAGTGAACTCACTCAGACTAAGGGCAGATAAAGTGAGCTAAGGAGACTCAAGTAAGGCATTTGTGCCAGCAGGGGAGAGACCCACTGGCCTTTACAAACAGGTTTCCCTCTGGTTGTCTTAGTGGATTGAGTCTACCTGAGTGTCTTGGCCGTTTTCCTTAAAATAAGTGTCCCTAGCTAATAATGGTGGGGATGAATTTACACACACACCCGTATTACATAGGATTTTATGCCAAAGGCATTAAGAGGTATGATTCTGTGGGGGAATCTTTGCCGGGGACAATGGGCTGATACTATAAAACATCAGGGTAATTTTGTAAGAGCCAACAGCAAGTGAAAGAATTAGGTGAAAGGAAGGGGACTGAAAATGTGGGAAGAACAGGAAAATATCTGTATAGTAGCATCATGTAAGAGAGAAACAGTGGGAATACAAAACTGATTTTAGTTTTGCTATTTTGTTGGCAATAAGTTCTGCCTTAGTGTTTGAATGCATTTAAATCCAGTATTGCAATGTCATGTGCTAAAGATTTAAATAATTACTGTTAAAAATGTCATAATAAACTCTCGCCTTTAGAGGGGTAGATTTCCTCCAGTGATCGCACGCAGTATATGCCAGTAACTTAGCATCTTTTTATGGTGGGACCCCTTTTGTGTCCCCCTCCCCCCAACTTTCTAAACTCACCGGCAAAACAGCAATCGGGGTCATATGCATTCTTTTCAGCCTGCTTGGAATTTATCTGACTGCAGAGAACCGTGACTGTACAAAGATCGTGGCTTTGGGCGGTGACTGCTCTGACAGACCTTTTGCTCCCATTGTGTGCTTTACAAGGGACTCGCTCCACCGGAGCTCTTTACCCTCGCCGGCCTTATCCAAAGAGATCTCTGCAGGCTGTCTGGAGTTGGACCAAGAGGCGGAGTTCAGTACCGTGGCCAGCAGGGGGTGCCCTTGCCAGATAAGAACAGGTTTTTCTGTGCCAGAGCAACTCAAATCACGTTTTCTGCCAGTCTGCCCTCTTTAGTCAACATGGTTCGAGATTTGACTCCAGAAACATTTAACTTTGCCCTCTCAGATCCCCGGCCACACCTGTATGACTCTGCAGTCCATATTGCTGTCTTCCTTCCTTCCTTCCTTCCTTCCTTCCTTCCTTCCTTCCTTCCTTCCTTCCTTCCTTCCTTCCTTCCTTCCTTCCTTCCTTCCTTTCCTTCCTTTCCTTTCTTCTTTTCTGTTAACAGTAGGCTCTGCTTTGCCCTAGCTTCTGAGTAGTCACCTTTCACTTAGACATTGGAGAGAAGTTTTCTTTCCCTCTCCCTGTATCTCAGGTTAAGCCTAAGAGCACAGTCACCTACAGGGAACAGGACCGACTGTGTTTATTGAGTATTTTGCTGTTTTACATGACCTAGCCATAAAGGAATGTCTATGGGAAAGGAAAAACCTGTTTCATAACGTGTGCAAAGCTTTGTTTCCTCTCATCAGGTTGACAGCCCTTTGGTTCCTGCCAGTGGGTATGCGAGGGAAGGTGGGGAAACTGGATCATAGAAATTTCACATGCTGGTGATTGCTCATTCTTTAGTCTTGTAGACGGGAGGATGCCGTCGGGTTCCCAGGGCGGCTCAGTACAGTGTTTAATTCAGAGGGCCCAAATCTGTGTGATTAGCATTTTACTCTAAAAAAACAAAACAAACAAACAAACAAACAAAAAAACAAAACCAGAACGACCTTTGGCAATTTTTAAGTAGCTTCAGCATAGTCTAGTGGGAGGGGGACGAGGTGAGAGAGCGTTTCGTTTCTGGAGAGTTGGATTCTCTGTACTTGTTGACTGGCCTGTGCCAGGTAATGCTTTCCCCAGACAGCGAGCCATCTGCGCGGGGGAAGTTCACGGCGCACACCCGGGGCACTTGTTCCCACAGTGTGGTGCTTTGTGACTGTGAGCCTTTTCTTGAATGCCTGAGCCGCTAGGTTCCTGTGCCCTCTGCCCCATGTCGGATTACAGACTGCGCTGATGCTGCAGCGACTCCCAGCCTGACCAGGCAACTGGGGGAGCGGAACCCTCCGCAGCAGGTGCTGATGCTTCTTCCCCCGCTCTTCAGTGCAGACCCCTAAGCCCTCCGTCCTTCCCACTGGCTCACAGCCCCCCAACCTCGGCCCTTTCCCTACCCCAAGTTCTTGAATTAGTCCTCTGCAAATACTGATGCGCTGTCTTCTGCATTAAAAAAAGAAAAGCCTGTGTAACAGGTACTCCCCCGCCCCCCAGGAATGTGAACTCACTGAGCTCTAGTGCTAGCTGGTTTTCAGAAGTTTGTGTGTCGTGATTCTATTTTGGTTTACTTTTAACAGAAGCTACTTACTCAGTGGCATTAGTTTTCTTTGTTTTCAAGCCCCTTGTAAGAAACTGACATTTCAGCTAAGGACATAGAATCAAAGCTCTTACTATCTGCTGGGTCTTACTTTGCTCACATAAATGGAACCTGTTTTGGCAAGGCATGTGTAAAATAGGGTCCTGAAATTGAAAAGAAATTGTTTGGAGAAACTGACGTTTATTTTATGTCCTTTTTCTACTATTAACCAATTACTTCAACCCCATCCATCCCGCCCCCCCCAACCCTTCCATTTTAAAACTCATCTTTGGAAGCTGTCTTTCCCAGACCCTCATTGTTCGTGAATTATATTGTGAATCCATTTGGACACCGACCAGGATCTTGCTATAATTGCTCACACGCAAGTAAAAGCTTTCTCTGTGTATTAATTAGTTGATACAAGGGATTAAGATGATTACATGAAAGGCATTGCTGCTTCCCTCTGAATAGTTAGACCAAGGTGGGTGCCAAGGCATCATTTGATCCCATTTGCTCAGCACGTTCCCTTGATAAAGGCACAGAGTTCGAACAGTGAGGTTTCCTGAGGCAGCAGAATATGGGGATCATTTGGATTCACTGTTTCTGTTGATGTGAAATGTGGGATATTAATCAAGGCTAATTACACGCACTGGGTTTGGAACACTCTGAAGGCCAGTTCAGGGCATGGTTCTCTATGTAATTACTGTCTTTAAGGTACCAGGGTAATTAGTAGAAATTAGAGGTCCTTGCTTTATGGGTCTTGCTTCTCAAAATGTGGAAACAGTTTCTTTCACCATTAAGAGAGCACTCTCTGCTCAAAGTTCAGAGTTAAATAGATGCATCCAGCTTGTAAGTAGACCTTGGTCCTGCTGCACCAAGTTTCTGGAGTTCAGGCAATAATCCAGTTGATTCTGGCCTACATTTCTCCCTACCAGAGACCTTCTTATGTCTGATTTCAAAGTAAAAATTAGTAAGTACTTGACTAGGGAAAGGAATTCACTGCCTTTTCTAGCAGAACACTTTTTCTAATATTATATGTTTTTTAAAAGATAATCTGCAGTGCTTTCTGTGAATAAATTTAATACCACACTTTCTACTCTAAACAGTAGTGTATAGTTGCTTCACAGCGTGTAAGTAGCTGAGAGTACAGCTGTCGCTTTTCTGGAGGTGCCTAGTATCTTGAAACCCTTCCCAGAAGGCTAGGAAGGTTTATTTTAGGAGGGGACCCCAAAAAACTATTTATTTATAAAAAAATTGTGTATTTATTCTTACATGTTTAAACTTCAACATACTCTCCATCTGATGCAGTACACCTAGTAAGACATTCTTCCCACCGCTCCAGACGGTTTTTGAACTTATCAATTTTGATGCCTTTTGGTGCTGCTGCTGTTTTTGTTTCACCTCCTCCACATCAGCAAAGCTTTTTCCTTTGAGGGCTTTTTTCATCTATGGTAACCAAAAAAAAAAAAAAAAAAAAAAAAAAAGTCTCTAGGGGCAAGATTGGATGAATAGGGAGGGTGGGGCACAAGGTGCATGTCAGTTTTGGTCAAAAATTGCTGAACACTCAGTGTGGTGTGAGCAAGTGCACTCATAAATCACCCATCATGAAATGGGCAAACGTATTGAAAGAGTCTTCAAAAAAAAAAAAAAAAATTCACTAAAGCCAAATGCAGCCTCTCACAACAATGCCAGCTGGTCCACTGATACAGATGGGTTCCTAGAACACTCACCTAGTGAGGAAAGCCTGTACTACAAGGGGACCGCCCTCCAGAAGATAATTCTAGGTTATCTGAGTCTCCCTGCCCTGTACACCATTGTGAGGCACTTAAGAGTTTCAGCTCCCACACGAAAATCTCCAAAGTCCAGACCCTTGTTCCCTGGCGCTTCTAGTAGTGAGGACACAGGTGTGTTGCCTAAACTCATCACTCTAATGTCTCTGCCCAGAACTTGGGAGTCTAGGGACAGGGACGCAGGGCATCATGGGTACTTTAGAGCTCCCTCCTTTGGCACTGGCCTTCTTTGTCTGCTGATGGGGTGGGGTCAACAGGCATGGCAGGAAGGGGGTTGCGTCCAACAGCTCAATAGAGTTCTAGAGTCCCAGGGCTGTTAGAATCCAGTGGCTGAATTCTTAAGTTTGGGCCCATTTCCTTCTAATCTAACAGTAATTTTATTAGAATCTCCATTTCCTTATGGAAAAACCATTTACGTGTAAGTTCACTAGCATTGGCTTCTGTGAGCATGATCATAAGTGTTTTTATGCCCACATTGGAGTCAATATGCTAAGTATAGATTTAATTACACATATGTGCAGATACCTATGATGCTATAAAACACATGCATATTTTGTGTTTATCAGGGAAAGGACTTGGTGTCTAGGATAAAAAGAATCAGGGTGGGAGAAACTAGTGATGTTTTTAAGTGTCGAATTTTGGCTGTCCTGACATTGTTCTTTATAAGGACTCTCAAAACTAGTTCCCATCATAAGTCTGTTGTTGAATCTGGAAACTGAGCTCGATTTTTCCCGTTAGTTTTTACCCTTTAATTGTTTGATCACTTCAGTGCTGCCATGGGCATTATTTCAGCATTTCTTCCCCTCACCGCCTGTCTCAGCGCATCCCCTCTGCAGGACTTTGCAGGCTTTGCTCCAGTCCAGCCGTCCCGGTTCTCTCAGCTCTCCCATGGGTTGTTCTCTCCCAAGATCTTCTTCTCCTCCTCCTCCTTTTCCCTCCCTCTCCCTCCTCTATAGGAAGGAAGATGTATATATTGGCATCCATGCGTATATATGCAGAGGGGCATCTGAATATTTGTATAAAACTTGAACATAAATATTAGGAACATATTCTTCTTTCCAAACCGCATGCTGCCTGGGCTAAGAGCTCACACTTTCGGTGCTTAATTTTCTAGTGAAGCCTAGAAGTTCCACAGAGACCTCGACCTACACATTTTCTTTCTGCGTTCTTCAGGAAACCTGCTTACTGGCAGCGTAAGGTTAGCAAGCCTGCTATACTTGTGAAACTGGGGAGACTGCTGCTGCTGGAGCTCTGTGTGGGAATGTCTGTCTCAGGAGCCTCCCGTGTCTTGGCTTCAGACATCCTGGCCTAGGACACAGGTGGGGTGGGGCGCTTGCCTCCAACTCCATCAAGCTGGTTTGGCATTCTCTCACTGTTCTAGAGTAGACACACAGTGTGTTCAGGGCCCAGGGTCCGATTACAGGAACACACATGTCTGCACACACCTCTTCCACTTCTGGTGAGGGTAAGTGCAATGTCATAGAAGTAAATCAGCAAAGGCAGAAGCCAGGGTTGTTGGTTTTTTTTTTTTTTTTTTTTTTTTTTTTTATGTTATTCCCTGCAGGCTTGCTCTTATAGTCTTATAGAATTCATATGCGTTTTTTCTTCTCTGAATTTTAAAGATTTATTTCATCTTTGGCAGTATAGGAAGGAAGTGGAATATGGTCTGTGGGGACTTGTTTTTTTTACAGAGTATCAGTGACATCATGGAATGACCAGGATCCTGCTTTTTATTAAAGGACACACGGAAGGTCGTTCTGGGCATAGGACACCTTTTTCTCATCCTGTTGACTTTGGATAATTTGTGTTTAGTTTTAAGTTTCTTTAAACCTTTTGTAAAAGTTCAAGTAGCTATTAAATAGAATTTCGTGGATTTTTCTGAGTAAAATGTTTTACTGTATCAAATTTAAAGAAGAACTTAAAAAGGGAAACTGTAGTAAGCGGGTTATTGCGGACACTACATTTTTTTGCTGCTCTTATTCTTTAAGGATTAGCCAAGACTAATTAAGGGAATCACAAAGGATTGCATTTAGGGACCTATTTGGAAGTATTTATTACACAGTAAGAATAAGGAATTTGATCAATATTCTCCTCCTTAATACTTTCACACTTTTGTAAATGTAATTGGAGACCCAAAGCTTAAAACTCAAATGAAATTGCAGGCAGTTTTTATCATCTTCTGCTTCCCCTATGGTTGATGGAAGTTGACTGATGGGATTTGAAAGGAAGCCAGTCTGTGTGTGTGTGTGTGTGTGTGTGTGTGTGTGTGTGTGTGTGTGTGTGAGATGTCCCTAAAGCTGCAGCGATTTTGGGCGCTTCCTCTTGTGAAGATCTAAGTATGCGTGACAAGGAAAGCAGCATTTAGGAATTTGCTTACGTGTTTTAAAATATCATTAATGAAAGCATTGGAGATGATAGCTGTGCTTTGTGTTTTTAAGCTGGACTGTTTTATTGTTTTATTTCAGTCTGCTTTTAGCAAGCTGGAAACCATCTCCACTGACACAGCCTTTTCCTTTACATGTGAACTTTCCTGGCAGAACTCGCTTGTCGATAGAGTCCAAGCTAGTTCATTCCCTTTGTGTGGAGAGAATTAGACACATGAATGCCACAAATTAATCAAATGTAAGTCCAGAATAGAAGGCTCTCACCACTAACATGACTGTGAAAGCCCCTTTGAATAAGAGGGAAAGGACCTATCAAATATACATGAAAAATAGTGAGTTTATGAAGGCCCAGGAATTGTTGGGCCTGACTGGACCTGCATGCCACCACTTAGGGGGCCAGGAGCAGAGGGTGGGAGTGGGGGGACCACCAGCCCTCGAACTGGGGTTTTCTTTTTTAAATGATCTTCTTCCATTGAGAGAAGCTTCTGGGAATATCAATGAGCCCCTTGCAGAGGCAGGGCCGGAGGTCAGAGTGCAGGGCCAGCTGCCAGCCTTCCTGAGGGACAATAGCAGAGCCCTTCTGTACGTATGACAAAAGAGTATTCCCAAACAGTGTTTCTGGGCACTGAATGAATCAGCAGCTAAATTAAAATTATGCAACATCATGTAAAATTAACCTTTTCGCCTCCTTCTTTCCTAGAGTTGAAAGTTGATCGATTCTGCTGTTTTCTGGTGTCACTCACCTAGTCTGTGATTTACAGAACTTGAATCATGCAGCCACTTAAGTTTTAAGATTTGTGCCCCATTTAACACAGAAAAGAATGTGGTAGAGAAAAAGTTCCCTTGAGGTTTCTTCTGTTTTTTTTTTCTTTAATATACATAGTATTATTTAGCATCCATAAATTGGAAATAATACCTGTTTCTAGATTAGCATAAATTCTGTATTAGGCGCAACAAGTGTTTTGTGCAAAGGATGAAAACGTAGTGTACTAATATAGTAATGTGAGTGAATTAAGTTTATGCACACAGGTATTATATCCCAGAGAAACATAAAAAAAACCCTTGAACTTTTATGAAAATATTAACAAGAATTACCAAAGTATTTATTCTGAGATGCTCAAAATCTGGATTTGATATAAATGTAATTTATGTAAACATAAACAGTTGAAATATGAGGAGTCCTAATATCACTGAAAAGCAAAACGGAACCTTGGCATTTAAGGCACACAGCACAGCTATGCATACTGTTTTCCTGACTATCTTGATAAAATTGAGAGTTACCCATAAAAATACTACTCTGCAGTCTTTTGGTTCATATTTTTTGTTCCTGGTGTGGTTTAAGTTTCATATTGTGTTTATTTTTCTTCATTCTTTTTGTCCTCACCCTGAAACCACAGAAGGTTTTCAGTGGAATGGAGAGTATTGTATCACACTTCCTGGTCGGTGCCAATTAGTTCCAGTGTGGACTTTCTTTGTGGCTCTCTGTTGGAATGAGATCATATTATCAGTCTTCACGTTTGCCAGACTAGTTCCACTTTTTCATCTTTTAGCACCAAATCCTGAAAAGGTCACATACAACTTACCCAATGGCCAAGCACACATTTGACAAACATTTACTAGAGGCCTGCAGTATGAGTTAGGTACTTTTGGGACCACAATGCAGTTTATATTCTAATAATGGGAACAGGGCTAGGACACAACCATATATTAATAGCAGGACTAATACAATTAATGCCGTCAAATATGTAACACATGCTGTTGGGATTTAAAGAATGTTGGGATTTAAAGCAAGGGGAAGTCTCATGTGTTGGGGTGGTCAGGAAGGATCTCTTAGCAGAGATGGGTGTGAAAGTGTGAGAGTTTTGAAGTGCAGAATGGAGGGAAGGTTAGGAGCCAAGACCGAAATGTGAGTGTCTATCTGCAACTGTAGTTTGACAGGCCTCTTTGCCTGGAGCATCTTCCAGGAAATAGTTTATTGGGGACACTTGGATAAATAGACCCAGCTGTTCAAGGCTGGGAAGTAACAGATTCTGCAGAGTGTCCCTCTCCGATGCCCCAGGGGCCTTTCAGCCCCTCTTCTGCCCCCTCTGTGTAGCTGAGGAGGGAACCATCTCTCAGAAGTGTGATGCTTTTGGAGCACAGTAGTTGAGATGCTCTGGCTGGAGCAGGCGGAGGTGTACCGTGGCCCCTGAGGAAGCCTTCAGACAATGGGCTGAGGGGTTGTGTGTACCGGGAACATAGTGGGGAGCTCTGATGGCTTCTGAGCAAGCAAGGCGGTCGCATTTTGAGAACTACACTTTAGAACGAGTGATCTTGGAGAAAGAGCTGGGACGTAAAAAGCCCAGGTGGGAGGTTGCTTCCACAGTGATGAACGGGATGTGAGTATGGAACACAAGTAGATTCTGGGAAAGGACAAGGAAGTCCCAAAACTTGGAAGAGAAGGCATGTGGCCACAGGAGTGTGCACACAAGGAGTAGGTGGTAACACCCACATTTTAACAGTGGGGTGTTTGGACAATGTCAGACTTCAGGTAAAGGAGTTGGGGGTGAGGTGTTAGTGTGGAATTCTTCAAAGTAGAAAATAAGAATGGTCTCTCTAAAAGATTTTGTCATTAAGAGAATGAACTGCTAATTAATTCCATTTTGTTAAAGGAATTTGAATCGGTTTTTTTGCAGAGTTGGATGCCTCTTTAAGAAAACATTTATGTTCATCACATGACATCATCGTAAGGTTGCAGAGCCAGAGGGCGATTATTTTCATGTCCCACTGACTTTTACGTTGGTCTGTGAATCCACCGAAAATGAGGCCTTTCCCCTCAATACTTTACAGCACAAACAGTCAGCCCAGTAATTTAATGCTGGTTTTTCCAATATAAATATTACATTATGGGTATAATTTCCCATTATTGCCACAAGAAATTATCTGAATGCTAAGAATAATTCGGCTTTATAAGGCCATACACCAATATATTCTTTCCAAACCAAAAAATAAAAATATATAAAGGGAAGCTCTTGTTTCAGTTTTATTTCTTGTACTAGATTAAAAGTTTCTTGATGGAGGAGTCAGTCTTCTGCACAGCGGGTTCTCAACAAAGGTGGTTGTTACTGTGGTCTGGTGATTGACTATGAATTTTGAAAATTGTTTTTTTAATACTGATGCTCACTTCCTATAGAATCTATTCATAACTTCATCTAATTCTTCTTTATTAGCCATGAGACCAGAGTAGAACACAATAATTATACTATATTCCAACTATGATTTTGGCTCAAAATTTGTTACGGAAATTGTGTGTGTATGCATGTGCGAGAGAGAGAGAGAGAGAGATTGAGAAAGAAAGTGAGAGAGTGTGAAAAGTGAGAGACAGAAAAAGCAGCTAGATAGAATGATAAATGAAAATCTAAAAAGGCAGGCTTCGTTTCACTGGTATTAATTTGGTAAATTATCCATAATTTATTAGAGCTTGTAAACATTGTGGCAAAATTTTTTGCCCTGTCAGTAATGAATTGCTACATCATTAATTTTGTCAAGGGATCAAGGAACAACATTGCTGAGCTCAAAGAAAATTTCTGACTCAATACGATTAGGTCTGAAGCTCCGGTGTGATTAATGACATTCAGCAGTGAATCCATAGGAGTTGGTTTCTAGAGCCAGGAGACCCTCCCCTCGCCAGTGGCCAGGCCACAGCCGCCATAGATGGCAAGCTGTGCAGACCCAGGTCTGGCAGAGGTGGTGTGGTCCGCCCTGCCTTGGGTTCCTGGGTTTCCTTTCACCGCTGTTCCGGCCCCCATGACGTAGGACTTTATCCTGGAGAGAAGACTGGCTGCTGTATTGGTGTATACTTTATATCTTAACTTACTTCCAAGTATATTTTGAACTCGTAAGTGAAAAAGATATCTTTTAAAAGGGTCAGCCGAAATTAAGATTATAAAAGAGGTCAGAAATTTAGACGAGACTATTTTAGGGAGACTGTAATGGAGAAATCCAGAATATCTGTTTAAGCATTACGTTTCTCTTTGAGTTTCCTGGAGGCTGTAGGAAAAGGGAAGCCTAATTATTTATATAGTTGTCATTTTCTAATGACCAAAAAGTATTTGCCGCATGACTCTTAATATATAAATGCTACTAGGTAGGAGAGCAGAGTTAATTTTGAGTTTTGTAAATTGTATGTTATGGCTATAGCTTATTAATGACCCTTTAAGACCACGTTTGTGGCTTTGAATCATAATTCAGAGAACATATTTTAGTAGGCCAGGGAGGCTGCAGTTTTATAGTGTGCTGAGATTGTCTGGTGCTCTTAATGGGATCCTCTGCCCTGGAAAGGGATAGAATTTAGGGAACATAGAAGAGGGAACAGGGATATTTCTCATACTTTGTCCCTCCACTCTCTAATGCTTCACCACAGAGTACTTAGTAGAGAGTTACATTTTCATAGGTGGTGAAGCAGTTATTCTCTACTGGTTGGAAAAAGAGCAGCACAGTCTTCAGAAACCTGATGTAGAGGTCACACTCACAAACACAACTGCAGACCTCCTTAGAGTGAGGCTTCTGCCTCCCCTTTAAGGTTCTGACCTCCATGGGTGTCCCTGCAGGCAAGCAGCTGTTAGGAATGGTGTCGTCTGTCTCTGCAGTATTATATGGATGAGGGTGTTTGGGGACCCTGCTAAGGAGAGGAGCCCCATTCTCATCTAACCCCTATTTTGACAGATGAAGAATCTGATGTTCAAGGGCATTTAGCCACACATCCATGTCACCCATCTAAGTAGCAGCATATGTGAAACTGGAGTATACGAAAATAAATAGCTTAACTCACATTTCTGGGCAGCTAAAAGGTGAGCCCCCCTTCAAAAGGCAGGTAGGAGATACTCAAATAGTTCAGTAGAAAGAAGGACAAGTGACTAATACAATATTAAAAGTGTGACTTTTAGCAATCTCAAATTGAAGAACGGGGCATTTTCATATACTTTTACACAAAGAGCCAGATTCACCTGCTCTTTATGATTAACATTTCTATACCTTTTTGGGTTCCTGAATTTAATTCCAATGTGTAGAGGAGGATGGTTCGCCTACACCACCAACAAGAAATTTTCAGACACCTGCTGAATGTCCTACAATTCAACTCATTCTGACATTGTCTACCTGGAGATAGCATCAGATTCCACAGGTGGAGGCTTAGTCACACAAGATTGATTACCACCCCCCACCCCCACTTCTGATGCTCGTTGCAAGCCCAGATTATTACCTGTACTTCTTTTGATTGACTGACTATAAACCAGAGGTTCCCATGACCTCCTCTTTAGGTTCAATTAATTTGCTAGAGCAGCTCACAGAACTCAAAAACATTTTATTTACTCCAGCTCCTGTGTGTTATAAAAGGATGTAACTTAGGAACAGCCAAATGGAAGGGTGGCATAGGGCAAGGTGAGGAGAAAGAGCAGGAACTTCGAAGCTCTCTGGGCATACCATTCTCTCCCAAATCTCACGTGTTCACTGTCCCAGAAATTCTACGAACCTCATCCTTTTGGGTTTTTATGGAGGCTTCATCACAAGAGCGTGGATGATGAAATCATTGACCCTGGTGATTGACCTCAAGCTCCAGCTCCTCTCCTCTCCCAGGAGGTCGCAGGTCCCGGCCCTCGTCATATGTGGGGTCGTTGGCCATACTGGCAACCAGCGCCTATCTGTAGGTGCTTTCCAAAAGTCATTAGTGAAACAAAAGACACTTTTTATCACTCCCAACCCTTAGGAAATCTCCAAGGTGTAAGGAGCTATGAGCCAGAAGCCATGGAGGAAAAAGACCAAATGTCAGAAATGACCAGATACTCATATATATTTTTCTTTTAAGTCACAATGTTGTACTATACAATACCCAAACAGAGGAGGAATGACTGTATTTTAAGTAAAAACTGAAAACCTTCATATATTGGCTGATAAGCATTATGTAAAACTTGAAGTTGGAAGTAATTCATTCTTTAGCTTTTCAATGTAAAAGCAATCTTTTGAAAATAAACTTTTAGCAGAAGACACTTGAATCTTCAGTGTTGGAACATTTGAGAAAATAGAGTATCTAGTTCTATATAACTACTCTAATACTCTTGGAATACCAAAGTGTTTTATAGTAACAAGTCTGAGATAGAATCCAATATGAATATATTATCCTCATAGCAAGCCTGTTCCTTTAGTCAATTTCAGAACACGTATTAAGCAAAGCAATATATATGTACAATGCTTGTTTCAAAGTATGTTCAGTGTTCTCAGATTTAAGGGGAAAGGCATTTAGAAAGTATTTTTTTAAAAGCAAATAAAGTATGTAAAATATAATTGCTTTTCCAGAGGCATCCGTGTATATTTCAGTATTTTTGCTGTGGAGTACACATCTATTTTCTCAGTAATTTTGTTCCTTGCATTGGGATGGTCGCAGGCAGGTTCCTTCCAGAGACATAATGATTGACCTTTAAACAGCCCTGTTTAAGACCATATATTGCTTCAAAGAGAATATTAGTATTCTTTGGATAGTACATATTACTTAAAAACTTCATCTGTTTGGTGAAGTGAACTTACAAAGAGATGTACTCTTCTCTTTGTTAAATTTAAAGTTAACATTCTTTCATGCATTATACTGTGGAGGCCTTTAGAGAGTGCCGTGTACAAACATCCTTATTGTCAAGAGGAATTCATTCATTCCGCCCTGTTACTCTGTCAGTAAATACTCAGTGCTCATTATGGGCCGACCACTCCACTATATCCCTAGAGGGCTGCAAATAAGGTACCCTCAAGAAATGTTGTTGTTGTTGTTGTTTTTCTGTTCAGTGAGATAGACATAAGAAAGAATTAAATGATGGTTTAAGAAGCATCACAATGAGTGATCAGAAAATAAGTGATCAGAAGCAGAAATCACCATGGAGGAGGGGTGTGGAGGAAGTGGACCTGAGCATGTCTGCACAGTGATGATGTTGCGGGGGCTCCCTGGTGGGGGCTGAGGGGAAGGAGCGCCATTCTGGGAGTCATGGCATCTGGCCCAGCCATGGCCATTCGTGATCCAGTGATTTACTGAACCTTTATCTCTGTCAGTTCTTGTAAATGTAAGATTATCTCTAACATCTCTTCTTGTCATTCTGTCATCTAAGCACCCATCTGACTGCAGAATTCTCTTCATTTCTACCTTCAATTTTTGCTTAAACAGAAGCACCAGAATGTACACAAGAAAAAAAAACCCTCATATAAACCAGCTTTCTTTTGTTCTGTTTCCTTAGATTCAGCCCAGATTCTTCTGCTCCATAAGTGCTTCCCATTTAGAAAGAAATTACATCAAGGGAAAGCTGTGTGTTTAAATGTATATTATATGGCTTCCATTGTTGTATAATAACTGAGTCTAAATTGGATGATTTTCATTAATGAAAGGACAAGAAAATAAGTCAAGACATAATTAGGTCAGAGCATTTGACCATTGTGACTTAACCTTCCCTTTGCCCTTATCTGCTAAAGCTTTGGCCTTGATATGGACAAAGAGCAATTTAAATCTCTTCTTTCCTATTCTTTTTCTATGAGCAGCTTCAAATCTAAACCTCTAATAAAGAAAGGGATAATAAAATAGCAAGGAAAGTATAATGGGAATTATATTGACTCTCGTAGAAGTTTTGAAGGAGAAATATATTCTCTTCCTTCAGCTCTGTAATAATATAATCATGGTATAATTTCTACTTTGCTAGACTCAAGACCATTTGGAAATATTTAATGAGTATAATCAGGTAGTAAGCATTTAAAAATTACTATTTCCTGAAATCCAGGAAATTACTTGCTCAGTGTAAAATGCAAAAGAAAAAGGAAAAAAATACCACTAACATTTTTTTTCTGAACAGCATAATTCATGTGTGAGGATGTGATGGAGTCAAAGGTGAGAGTTGCAGACTTGCCTTTGACTCTTGCAGTGTAAGCTTGGATGAATCACTCAGTCTTTTGGGGGTTGGATTTTTTATTGCAAAATAATAATAGTGATAATGGTAATAATAATAATAGCAAGCATTTACATTTACCATGTGCTATTATAAACCCTTTCCATTTGACCACCTACTCCTCCCAACAACACTGGAGGGTAAGTACTATCATATGATTACAATCCAGTTCTTGGTTTATCATATCTAACATTTCAATTAAATTTTTGAAGTCAAGTCTCTTCTATTGTAAATGAACGCTTTGAACTACTATGCTTGACTGCCTCATTATTTACATCATTATTTTGAGGCTGAATATTTTGATTATTCAAAGGTGAACCCATTTCTAAACATATAGTGACAGAATTTTGATACACATACTGTTTTGTCTTTAACGGAACTCTGAGAAAAGGTAGAAAAAGGCTTATTTAAAAACCTCCATTGTACAGATGAGAATTGTAGCACACAGAGAAGGAAGAAGTCCTGGCAGAACACGGAAGGATCTCATAGCCAAGCAGGACTGAATTCACGCCTGTCTGTGTCACGTGACTGATACCATCATGGAGACCTGAGGAAGCAAACACAACTTCTATCATGTTGCCCCATGCACAGCAGCCTCTGAATTCCTGTCCACCCTCAGACTTGGCCACTGGGCTGTGAAAAGGTGGCATGTGGTCCAGATTCAGGCTGGTATGCCTGCCACCTGACCTCCATCCTTGCCTCTCTCTCCCCTTCTCATTTGACAGGTAGTTGCTGGGCACCCACCACATACCAGGCACCAGGGCTAAAATGTGAGGGGCAACAGACATGGCCGCTGCCCTGTGTAGCTTACAGTTCAGTGGAGGAGGTGAACATTAAGGAAATAATGGCACAAAGGGACATAAAATTATAAGTACACTGATGGTAATAAAGGCAGAGAAGCAGGTGATGACAGGAGGGGGATTTGGGCTACGGCAGTTATTTAAGTTCTCCCTGTATATTCCAACCTTCATGTGATAGCTTTCCACCAGTAACTTAGGGCAGATGAGATATGTTGAAGAGACCTTAATAAGATGAAAATTTTGATTAAAAAATGTCTTCCTGTGGATTTTCATTAGTGCAATATGAAGTGTAGTGGTGAATTGGCTTCATGAAGGACTTCATTCTGCTTAAACGCTTGCTGCTGACCACAGGATTTGAGAGATTTATTTAAGATGACCTGTGGGGTAGAGAATGGAGTTCCAGGTTAAAGGATAGAAAAGGCGAGTTTTACTTTTTGGGGCGTAAAATCTAACAAGAGTCTTGTGGCAATAAGTAAAGTGTGCATATAATAATTCCCACAGTGCCTGGCACATAGTAAGTTCTGATTACATTTAGTTCTCCATGTTACTAGTTGGTGTGGGAGAAGCCAAGGTGGATAAGCCATTGAGCATACCAGGTATGGACAGTCTCAATAGAGATATGATGTGTATCCACAAAAAAGGGCAGTTTCTGATTCCTATGGGCCAAGTAGAGGCTATCACTGGGTTGACTTACCAAATAGGCAGTGATTGGTGTAGGGGTTCAGCAGGGGAATATTCTAGAGGGGAACAAAAGTGCGGTGAAGGGGAAATGTAGTTGTGATCATCAGATAGACTAAGTTGTCCAATTTCCTGGAACGCCTGGTCTTCACAGGGCAGGACTGAGTGGTGAGCTGGCTGGTGACACTTAACAGGGGCCAGGACACCCCGGAGGATGCTTTCCCTGTTTTCTCAGCCTCCTGCATGGAAGATGAGAAAGTAGCAAGAAAGCCATTTTCACTCTTTTCTCAAATGGAGCTTTGCACTAAGTTGGTATCTTACAAGGAAGGCCCTTTCCATTATTTTTAGGTTGAGATTTAATGAAGAGTCGTGGTAAAATCAGATTAGCTGCATACACTCCCATTATAGAAGAATGTGTGTATCTTCCATCTAACTTGAAGCTATTAGCCATTCTTTGCATTCCTTTCTTCTGTCACAGGTTAATTAAACTCAAGTTGTGGTCAGAGAGTTTACTCTGTATGTCAGAGTGTTTAACATTCAGTTTTCAGATGACTGGATGAGAAGTAAAAAAGGAAAGGAATTCAATGACTAAAAGACTCAGTTGTTACAGAATGAAATACTAATGAATTTGAAAATGTCAAAAACATACAAGAAAATCTCCATTCCCTTTCTATACATAAAATAACATATAACAACTGACACAAAGGCACTGAAAAAATCCTTGAACTTCCGTAACCTCACGAACAGAATTACAGAGCTGCACACTGACTGACCAAACAGACCAATGGGTGACGTATATCTGGCTGTGTCATAGTTCTGAGGGTGAACCAGAGCAAGATAATGAAATTGCCTGTCAGGTAATCTGATTTGAGAATTCCAGTCATCTGTGAACTGGTGTGTGGGCTAATAAGCCAAGAGTTTGCCAACACTCATTATTTTTTAAGCTTCTCTACTCACTACATCTGCCCCTGCAGGATGTCAGACAAAGTGTCCATCACAGAGTGAAAGATGGGGAACTGCGAGAGGGCCCGGGTTACAGACGGTGCTTCAGCCCCACTCCAGATCGAGTCAGACATTTCTGAGGTGTTCTGGGCTCAGCTAGAGAAACGAGCAGCTGCTCGGCACAGTGACCTCAATACCTCCCAGCTGATAGAAGCTGCTGTTGCTGAATTTCATAGCAAGTGTTCCTCCCAAGGTGTGCAGAGTGTAGGCCTTTGAATCTTGGCTGTCTATATGGTAACATTCTGACCTTGGTCACGATGCATAACCTTTCTGAGACTCGGTCTTCTGTCTGCAAAGTATAGAAGATAGCACCTAATTCTCTCACAGTATTTGGTACCCAATTATTGGTAAGTAAAATCAAAGGATTAAATAGAGGACTCTGTGCACATCACTGATATTTTTATTTGCCTATCAATTAGTTTCCTCCCACCACCTTTTTTTCCGGAGGTGGGAGGGATGATTATAATTGTTTTTGTCTTTTGCTTAATGTTTCCATGGGTTTAAATGGAGAAACCTCGCAATTGCTATTAGTATGTTTTTGTTTTATTAGGATCTTACATGTATTATGCAAATATTATTCCCATATCAATGACACAGAAAAATCACGGGCGGTGATACTTCCTGTACTTCGGTACAAAATTGAACTAGAACATCAAAATGGGAGGATTCTTAATAAGGTGCTCAAAGCTTTAATTATTTTTCTTTCTAATTCAAATTAGATGTGTGCTTTAATATACATATGTTTATATTCTAGAGTAATTAATTCTTTTAAAAATAGTTAGCTTTGAAATGTTTTTAGGAAAAAAATTAAATGCTTCATTGGAGGAGCTGCTGTCAGTACCATCTTAGAAACAGCACTCACAGCTTACAGAGGCCAGGTTTCCGGACATCCGTTGCAGCTTGCCTGTCCTTTGAAATAACTATTCTGTGCACAGAATTTATCATAAAAGTATACTTTTTAAAGGAATTATACCTGAATGCTAAGTATTAATTTTCTTTTATAAAGTAACATAAATTTTTGCATCTCAGGCAAAATAGTAATCAAAAAACAATTGCAAAGGTAGATAGAAAATATAATGATGTGTGGAAGAACCTAGTAGGGTAGGATTTTTTTTAAAGCAAATACTTTTTCACTGACTCAATAAAGAATTAACCCCACAGACTGATTTTAATGCATATACAATTTAGAAAAATTTTTAATGTACTTCATTTTTAGTAGCAGGAAAATCGTAAATGGAGTCAACTTTTCATCTCTTACCTATTTGGTGAGTTCTATAGAATTCCCATTGGATATTGAAGATACATTAATGGCAGTAGCAATGGCCACAAAATATAGTGTCCTGCCAGATAATTGCTCCACCACTAGGAGAAGGCAGCCTGTGTTAGGCCAGGGAAAGATTCTGTCCAAGGTCAAGGCCTCCTCTGAATGTTAAAACAACTGTACCTTGGGGAGATGCGAAATGGAGATCACTTCTCCTCTTTAGGGATGTAAAATCTAATGGACAGGGTATCTTTCCTGGGCTTACAATGGCCTTGACCCTTTGGAGTAGATTGTTCTCACCAAGCTTTGAAAGCAGGGGCTGGAAGGGCATTGGTGGAGGAGGAATGAGATCTTCCCTGGCCCCTATCTTTACTCTCTGTCTCAAACTCTTCTTCCCTAAACTACAGCAGGGCCCCCAGCTATTACAGATCAGGCATTTGGTGGTCACCCCATCCTACCTGACAATAGTTTTAAAGGGTCCCTGGGGAAGCCAAGTGAATACCTTAAGTTCCAGAGTGGTTAGTGGATCAGTGGCAAAGATTTTCCTTTCCCCATCACTCTTTCTTTCTTGGTGTATTTGTATTGCCTCATGGGCAGGACTTGCCCTCTGGAGGGAAATTTATATCTAAAACTTAACTCCTTAGAGGAGAAGTGCAATAATAAAGTAATAGGTTGTATTTATTTATCCTTTCACAGTTTACAAAGTGTTTCACACACATTCCCTTTTATACCCCAAGCTCACTCTCAGGGGTAAATTATTACTGTCTCCATGCTACAGCTGATAGAAATTGTGGCTCCAAGTGGCAGAACTGGACCCAGAGATCCTTTCCCATGATGTGAGCTGATCTTTGCCACTTTGCCATGGCATTGACGGCTGTTTGCAATACCTGCTGCACATGGACAACATCAAAACATATTCTGTTCTGAATTTTTAAAAATTCTTTATTCCCTTGGCTTTGTAAGAAACAGAGCTTTATGAATATATAGAGTTCTTTGTTAAGATGAAGCCCATTTATATAGATGGTTTTGGACCAATATAGTGTGAGTTATTAGCATTTTTAATAGTGCGTTGCTCTAGACCCCAGACCCTGTCTCATTTGTGCAGCAGTGAGAATGGTGAAAATAGACTTCGGAACCAACAGTCATAGCTGATTCCATCACTCCCAGCGTCTCCTAACTACCTAACTTTTCTCTGCCTCAACTTCTTCACCTGTTTAATGGGATGATAATAGTACCTACCTAGGGGTTGCTTGAAGATCAGATGTTTTAGGATAGGCCTAGGACAATGCCTGCCTCCTAATCAGCCCCCAGTTAACATTGGTAGTAGTTATTGTTGTTGTCTTTCTTAGTATTGTAGTAATGTGATTGTAATTCTTTTTCCTCACTTTTGCTGCTTTGATTTGCCATCAAGTGATCATAAGGGTCTTTGGCATTTCCTCACTTCCCCTTGCAGAAGTTACCATGAGAGCTGATCACATTGTGCAGTGTTTGTGCCACAGCAAGGGGCCAGGATGACAGAAGTCTGCCAAAGCCGGAGGAAAGACAGAAAGATTATCGTAACAGCGTACTTTTAGCTGAATGTGTTGGTCATAGGGAGAGAATGTAAGGTTTCTTTTACCTATGTAGAATCTAGCAGGCTTTTTTTTTTTTAAGTTTACATAGTTTGCTTGTAGTTCCCTTTCAGAGTTAAAAGAATTATCGTGTCTTAGGAGATTTATCAGTGCATGTTTTATATTAAAATTATGTAGGGAAATTTTAAAATAAATGTTCAGAGACATCCGTTCTGATGGGATAGGAGAGAGATGGAATGGGTCGGTAGTGCAGGGAGGAGGAAAGTGGGTGTCATCGCTTCCACTTTGATGATCTGTTTTGTTAAGTGTACTCTTCAGGAAAGAATATGGAGGTTTGTAGGGAGTTTCTAGAAAAGATTAGAAAGAGTCTTTGGGCGAAATCCTAAGTCCAGAGTCCAGGCATGTGGGGCTCATCAAGTTTCTGTTCCTGCTTTAAAGGAGATACACATTATGGTCAGTTTTCTCGGTGACCCAAGGGAACCAATAGAACGTGTCATCACCACAGAAGATTGCAGTAAAATCAAATGGGTTACATGTAAAGCTACTTAGAAAATTATAAAGCTCCTGACAGGCACAGGAGTGTAATGGTTATGAACAGGAGTGGGGAAACGACACATTATAGATTGTCTACAGCAATAAGTGGCCACAAAGCCTGAAATATTTACTCTCTGGCCTTTCAGAGAAAGCTGGTTTAGAGCAGGGACTCTAATGCCAGTTGGCCTGGGTTTGAATCCTGGCTCTGCCACCTATGGAGCACTCGGGCTAATGATTCACTTCTCTACAGCTCAGTGTCTTTATCTGTAAAGTGAGGATGAGGATAGCACCAATGCCATAGGCGGCCAAGTGAGTTAACACTCATAATTACATATGTAACGAGCTCTTGGGGCATGCTGTATAAAGCTTACATGATATTTATTATAGTACCTTGTAAATGTGGGGTGCCATTGGATTAAATGACAATTTTAATAGGACTCTGATTCTAGAACATTTGATATTCACACATTAAAGCTTTTGAAAATTGCTAAATTGACAGTTATGGAAGCTGACTTTATATTTTCGATTGTATCTAACCGGAATACCCAGAATACCAGAATACTGGTCTGGCCTAGAGGTATTCTAGGAACTGTGGAAGTCACATTGCTGATTACCAAGTAGCGACATATTTTAAGTGGCTTCACTTAGGACTAGGTTTCCCTTTGATGATGAAGAAATTGAAATAGAACTGCAAAGTTTGGTGTATGCGTCAAAATGTCTAAGAAAATGCATAAATTTTATTTCAATATAGAGAATAGGAACAAAAATTATGTTTTCTAATTAAGGTATATCACATATATCTTATCATTTGTTCTCATGCCAGTAATACAAGGTCTGTGTTTTTCTACCCATCCGAGAAATGGGGAGAGAAAATAAACCTCAAAAATGTTAGTAACTTTGCTTAAGATGCAGATAAGCCCTTATCCACTGTTCTCTGAGGTCTCCTGGGTTCAAGTCCCAGTACTGCCTCCCATACAGATAAATACAAGGAAACACTGATAGATTATACCAGGTCCGACACAAATAGTGTCCCTTTTTTATTACATAATCTTTTATTACAAAATCATAAGCATGTAATTCTGTAACATAACAATATCACTGTCAAGCACACCACATGATATTTTAAGTGAAATGTTCAAATTAAAACTACAAATTATTACATGCATATTATTACCCTACCAACCACACTCAAGCAGGCCTTACTTCTGCTGGACCCGATATAAATGATAATTTATTGTTAGTATTGGTTAATATACATATTAAAATGAACATTCTAAATAGCTGGGCTATTATAATATTTCTATGTTAAATTGATATATTTCTGTGTTAAATTGATATTTGACATCTCTGAGAATATTGCTGACAAGCATTATTGCTTATATGTGAGGACCAGCAGTTTTGTGTACCCATCAGAAACCAGAGTGCATCTAAAAGCATCTCTGCATTCAGTAGAACCATGTGAGAGCACTTGACCTGTGATGAGAGCTATTTTAGAGTATTCTTTGCTAATCTCTTTTCTGCTGTAAGAAGACCCTCTAACAAGCAGTCCCCTACTTCAGTGCAGCTTGCCTTCCTGAGAATGTGTCTAAGAAGCAGAAATCTGAAAGCTGAAAGGTGGACATATGGCACCTTATAAGGAATGACATCATTGTCAGAGAGCCACAAGTACTAATCAATCCCCACTTAGGTTTGAGACAGGTACTGGTTTTGTCTGGGTCAGGCAGCCCTGTGGGTGGTGAGAATCTTGACAGTACAGGAGGCCTAGAAATGTCCCTGCTCCTCCTTCCTGACTAGAGAGAACAGGGGTCAGGGTGGCCGCACCTTAGCCCAGGGCCATTGCAAGGACTCACACAGGGACACCTCTTTTTCTTCTTGCCACTGTGGGAAACCTGGGATCTATCACTTTCAGATAGTGTCTGAAAAGACTGAATTTGGTGTGAGATGGTAAAAGATGTAGGTGCCCAATTTGAGTGAGCAAGGAATATGATAGTCCAGGCCCATCTGTTCACAAAAGCCTAGTTTACTCTTAAGGGCTAGATACTTATCTCTTACTTTCCATCTCCTCCAGAAGGCTAGAAGACTGCCACCAGCTTAGCTCTATGGTAAACTATGGGTATCCATTTCCTTCTCTGTAAAATCAGGACCATTCTTACCTTGCTTATCTTGAAGACTTTGTCAGGATCAAATTTTAAAAAATGTCTGTCCTAAGTAGAAGGATTATGGCATATCATTTTTTCTTGGTTAATTACCAGGAAGATTGAGATTGATGAGGTGCCTTTATATTTGAAAGCCTCAGTACTTTTGATCACTGTTAATTGTTAATCAATAGGAAAGTAAGCTTTCTTGAAACTATCGTGGAAACCAAGTATAATTTGGACTAATATTTTTTTTTTTACTCTAAAAGGTATGAGAATCACTATTTCAGGAAACAAACTTTGAATGAATTTTTTTTCCTGCCCTTGAATTTGATCACATAAAAAAGACAGGTCTAGCATGCAAAAATGTATATGTGCACATGTGTGTGTGTGTGTTGTATAGTTTTCCCACCCTGTGTGTGAGTTGTGTTATTCTATTTAATTCACACACTTGTAGGGCTTGAAGATCTTCATCTTGTCTGGAGCAAATTCTCTCAAAGACTTTTGTTGGCTAGGTCTAGATTCCATTTGGCACTGTTGAAGCTGGAGTGTTAGTCCTACCGCTGTCATCCACTGAAGCCACAACGTTTTGTTGAGCCTGCTTCCTCCAGCCAAGGAAACTGCAGGTGGTCTCACGTTTTGCACATCTGGTTCTCAAACCAAGGGCTGATTCACAGACACACAGCCTCAGTCTCTTCACCTCTACCAGAGACTTCTCAGCATGGGGTTGGTTACGTGACAGTGTCCTGTAGCCCATTTCTAACAGGAAGCAAAGCAGGTATTTCCCAAATTTCAAGCTTTATCTGTTGATCTTTTCAGAAACTTCTCCCTACAAAAAAGTGGTATGAAGGTGTATTTGCAACATGCTTTTATTTTTGGTTGCTGCCCTTAGGAAAAGAACCATCTTATGTGTGAGGGTAAATCGTAGGAAAAAATATTTTGATCATTAATAGTAGCTTGTAGGTATGCAATATCCAATTTTTCCATACAGTCCACGAGTGGGAAAAGAAGAAATTCTTTTAGAAGTTCATTGTTTCATGAAGTTTATGGTAGTTCTGAACTTTATAAAAATAAAAAGGAAAGAAAACATGCCCAGCTTTCCCCAACTCAACCCCAACTTAAATAATGAATTGCATTCTGAGGTTTAACTTTGAACCTAATTTCAGCTATGCTATATTTCCTCGCGTAGGTTAGTTTGCCTCACTGTCAAAGTTTAGACCACTTAACTTTTCTGTGGCTCTTAGACAGCCATCACAGAGTTTTATAGAGACCTTTGTAGGAACTTGGAGCCTCTTACAGAAAGAACATACCACCTTATTTGAAATGGAATGCTGTTTTAGGGTATGATTTTTGTTTGTTCAAAAAATAGTGATTCCATCTAAGCCCAAGTACTTATTTTAATAACAGATTCTTTTAAACAATTTGCCAAAGTTATAGTACCACGAAATTTCTGGAGGGGGAAAATGTGTAATTCCACAATCACCTCTTGTAACGTCTACAATTAGTATATATAATCAAAAAGAAAAATGTTCTTTGTTTGATTTTTTTAATGTTTAAAAAATCACAGAAGACCTTCTATGACTATATAATCCACGTAATGTCTATTTTAATGCTCTGCAGCCAATTCCACCAAAAATGTCCTGCCAAGGGTGAGCCCTAATTCTGTATTTATTTGCACAGCATAGATTGGTTTCAAGAAGTAGGCTTCTATTTTGCTCCTACATTTAAAACTGTAAATTGAAAACCGCTGACCAGGGGAGTTTTGTTGTTAGCTTGGAGGCTGCTGTGTGACATCATCACACCTTCGTCATTGTTCCAGTGATATCTGTTACAGGGAGGAACCAGTGTCATTAAAGGAAAATAGCAAACCCATTTTGATCCTCCTCTGTAAAGTCAGATCTCTCAGGAAGTTGGAGTATGAGTTTCCAGTTCTGGCAGCTCTGGGAAAATGCCTTGCTTAAATGACCTTCCTCTGGGGACCTGAAGGAAGCTGTACCCTCTTCACTTTTTCAACTGCATTCCAATTTTCAGCCAGGCCAGTGTGGTACAGTATATCCATGATGTATGTGTACAGTAAGAGAATGAAGCCACAGTAAGTAATACAAAAAGCCACTTCTTTTGCGGCTTGATTAAAACAATCCACTTGTAGTTGCTTGGTTGTCAGCTTGAGCTCGTCTCTGTGACTTCTTCTCTGCCTCACACTTCCATCCATCATTGCAGAGAGCACAGAAGAAGGAGTATATATAGTGCCCTGAGCTTGCTTAGGCCTTAGCAAATATCAATTCATCACCAGCTTGACTTTAAAAAGGCCCATTCATTGGCATATTAGAACATTACAATTTACCCAGTGTTCCCTGGTGCTGAAGAAGTCACATGACCGGATCTGAAAACAAAAAGAATTCCACAATATGTTTTTGAAGTTATTAATAAAAATAACTGCTGGTTGACAGGAAAGGCATATATATGGCAGATTTAAGATGCATGGTCACAGTATTTTGTTTTTTTAAAAAATAATTCTTCCCTACATCAAGGATGAATGTGTGTGTATGTGTGTTAATGCACCAGAAAAATCCCCAACCCTGACAAGCCATTGATGAGGTGTTTTCAATCTTCACTAGCTTCCTGTTTCATTGCTGTGCCATTGAGCCCTTGTAATACTGCGAGGGATAAATGTAATCAGAGCAGTTGGCTGCCTGAGATCTTTTTTAATGCAGTACTTCGGACGCACTACATATGCCGTGCAAATAAATACAAAATTAGTGTTCCTGTTGGAAGCATTTGGTGAGAATGAGTGATTTGTCTTGTTTATGAAAGGTGCATACATTTCCACTCATAGCTGTTTATCAGCGCCTCTTTCTGCTTATGGATTCGGAGATGGAATTCATCATTTGTCAGCGGGCAAGCAGATGTGCTGGAGACAACCAGATTGAACCGTGAGGCCGAGCAGAGCAGCACCAGTGCTAGAGGGCAGCCCTCAAATTGTATCATATTTTGAGACTGTTGTCTCCTAGCTCTGTTCTGTATTGTGGGACAAGGAAGGCTACCTTTTTCTACTTTTCTCTTCTGCACTTGAAAATAGAACCACTTTAGAATAGCTTAATGGAAATGAAAACAACCTCAGTCTGTCCGCGTAGCAAAATCTACATTCCTTTTTCCAGAGGTTCACTCTCTCTTGTCCTGATCACAAAAATGATATTTAATGTTGAATTTCAGTTGAAAAGAAAATACTAATGTCAGGATTGCAGAAGGGTCATCTGCTCTTTTTAAACTACAAGGAACAAAATTTTCTCTGAGTTCATAGAAGTTATTTCCACAAGGACAACATTAGGAGGCAAGAGATAGTGTTTTACTTGGAGAAAACTAATGGCTTTCCAAAAATTTCACTTGCTTTCAGTCTGTGCAAAAGGCCTATTGAAACTGAGTTGATTACAGAGCCATCAAAAGCCCTTTTTGCCAACAGAACTCCTTTGCACTTGTGTACTGTTGAAAATTACTGTCTGATGCCAGCAGATTGAAGAACTGAACGCAAGTTGCTGAGGAGCTCCATGTGGCTTTCCAGCAGCAGGTTCTTGACCCTGGCCTGAAGTAATTAACCGTCTAGGAGCTACATGGTCTTCTATGGGCACTTGGGAACAAAATGCATCCTCATCCTTAATGAATGGACACAAGTTTAGAAGAAGAGCTAGCTTCTCTGAAACAGGATTAGGACTGACATGCTAAAACCTGGAGGAAGCTGAGGTATTTTCATTACGCTTCTGTGGCCTGTGTTTTGCTTTTGCAGTCCCTCAGTGAACATTTTCCTTCCTGTGATTTCTTTTAAATTACATTGGTAGAAAAGGAATTTCATTTCATACTCACTATACCCAACATACAAGACCATTAGAAATATTGCATGTTTTTTTGAAATGTGGCCCATAGTTCTGGACACATTTGGTTTACAGACAATATTACTGAATCAGCACCAAGGCCTTTGACCCAGCCCTGACACCGTGACAGGCAGGTAATGTTTGTGAAAAGCTGTGGCTCTGATGAGTTAAGGAAAGTAAAAGGTTTGATGAGTCACTTTCATTGCCTCAGTTAGCTCAGAGCTGGGCAAGGCTTCAGGAGATAAAGAAGTGAGAAGTTCCTGTGTTTTCACTTGTCATTCATCTTTTCAGAGTTGTCAGTTATGCTTGTCTTGATGACTTTTTACTAGTCAGTGTGGCTTCAAAGACAGCATCAAGGGTGGAGAGGTAGAAAGTAACAGCTAAAATGATGTGTAGACACTTTGTGAGATGAAAATACTATCAGATATCAGAGATGATGTTAGGCTTGTGAGATTTATTTTCTACATATTTGAGAAAGTTTTTCAGATATCTTCTTCAGATTTTTTCACCATATATTTTTTTAGGAATTAAAATGTGCCAAGCATTGTGCTCAACATTAAAGTTAGATGTGAATAAGGCACTCCCTACTCCCAAGGCCATCAGAGAGTGTGGTGAGGAAGTCAGTGATCACAGCACTGGGCCGCAAGTGCCCGACGTGAGAAGATCCCAGGGGTGCTGGGGAGGGTGTGGTTCTGTCGGTGGGACTGGCCCTTGAACTGCTCTTACCCCTTCAGATTGTTTAAGTAGGCTCTGAAGATGATTTTTAGAGCTTCCAGTGATTCATTATTTGCTTTTTCTAAGTGCTGTTTTGGTGTAATTTGAAGTTCAGAGTTTTGTAGTCATTCACAGAACATAACCACTCTCCAAGAACCAACGTGCTCCTGGTCCCTCTGTTTCACACTCACAGAAAAACCACTCTTGCTCTGCCTGGTTCCTAGGTGCTCAGGGACACCATGGACGTGAGGTGACAGCTCTCTGATGTCGTGGGCAGGGCCCTTTAAGAGATTTTCAAATCCCTCTGTGGGGCTGAGCCCCAGCATTTTATTCAGCAACTGCTGCGCCTCCACCACCAACCTGTCATTGGAACTGTCTGATTGAACACCAGCAAGTGCTCTCTAGGAGGGAGATCCTTATTGCCCATTTTCTCTGTTTCCTAAATGATCTTAATTGCTTGGGTAAAGAGGCATCCATTCTAAATCTACATCCCACCGGGGGTGAGTCACACAGTAACAAGATTTAGATTACCCCAAATGTCAGGACCCCCACAGATATAATGGACTCCCCTTCAGGGCCCACCTGACAAGCTTCTCTTTCAAATACCTGCACTGTCCAGAATTCGCAGCCTCCTGGATCGTACCCTGATTTCCTGTCTCCTTACGGGGTTAGGAAGCCAGAGCTGCCTCACTGTACCTTTTGATTTTTGTTTTAATTTACAGACTCTGTAGAATGAACAGAACTTATGTGGTAGACATTTTAATCTCACTTTCTAAACATATTAAGTGTAGGTAAGTGATAGTCTCACAAATGATAACATTTAGGATATGAAAGTTATGGTTCTGGTTTCCATTTTGGCTTAATGGTCTCTGAAAAGTTGTAAGTCCTAAGAAAGAAATGTTTAGTTATACTTTGGGGTATTTACCACTTTGTTGCTCTGTCTTCGGTGCATGTTCTTCATTTCTTTCAGTCTGTTGTATTCCCAAATGATAGCCTCGGAAAATTTTTTACACTCTCTATATGAAAGTTATTTCATCCTAATGGAAAAGAGCTAAGTTAAAAAGAACACTAAAAATAAAACATTTGAATTACTTGCCCCTGCCAAGATATTCTTTGTGTGAATTTCTGGGTATGGAAAATAACTTCCCCTCTCATTGCCATCAAGCCATGAGAAGGAGTTTGGGGTAGAATAGCTTTGTCATATTTGATAAAGGAAATGATTGACAGCGTCACTTAAATTCAACTGCCTTAAAAGAAATGTAAAGGCCCTTTGAAGAAGTTACTTTGAAATCTGTCTCTCTTTTTTAACCTGGTGTCCTGAATTTATTTTTCCCTCTATTTAGCTCTTTCAGACCGATAGGGGGAAGGTGAATTTGGCTTTTCTAAGCAAGGAGGCTCCGGGAATGTGCATCATGCGTTCAAATATTGTGCAACTCTGCCGGGCAGCCCCACCTAGAGGGCCTGGAGCAGGCCTTTGGCTGCCTCCCTGCTGGATTCTCCCAGTTCTTGGGAGCATCGGCTCCTAGAGCTGCCAGGCTATGTAGCAATAGTGTGAAGTACGTAATGGGCCTGGTATTAAGCCAGCACTTTTATTTTCACTTGTGACAGTCCATCTTCCCTGTGAGCATTTGCGCTGAGCAACTCAGGATAGACAGAACAAAGTCACAAATGTGCTTCCTGTTAGGTTGTGAGAGAAGCCTGTTTACTACTTCTCAGGTGATTAAAACCACTTCCAGTAAATGAACTAATATTTATTACAGCAGAGATTAGAAGCACAGTCATAGCTCACATGTTGTGAAAGCTGATAGAAATCTCTTTCAGGACCAACCAGGGTTTCTGGATACTTGGTGTTCTAGAATGCAGAGAGGCATGAGTCAGGCTGGCTGATAACCAGGTGAATGCTTTTTTCTTCCTTCCAGGACATACCAAATTAGTCATATTTACAGAAAAGAGAAGGCATGACCCTGCATCTCTGACACCCCACCCCTGCTTATGTCCCACAGCAGCACAGATTTGAAATAGAAAGTGAAGCAGGAGTTCTTGAGCAGGCTGCATGCAAGCAGCACACTCACTGTACCTGAAAATCAGAGCTCTTCACTTGAATACGTGAAGGACAGACCCGCCCTGGCACGTGTGGCTCAGTTGTGTAGAACGTCATCCCATAAACCAAAAGATTGTGGGTTCGGTGGTTCGATCCCGTTGGGGTGCATGTGGAACACCGATGTTTGTTTCCTTCTACCCTTCTTCCTCCCTGTCTCTCCCTCTTCCCTCCTCTCTCTCTAAAAGCAATGAAAAAAATGTCCTTGGGTGAGGATTTAAAAAAAGACAGACCCTATATAACTATATCCTCTCACAGCCATCTTTTACTAATTTGACACCAGCTGTACTTGGCTTTTCCACAGGAAATTCTCCCTGTGTCTGTAGCACTGGAGAAAATGGAGCTCTTATCTCAGTTTAATTTGTGTTCTCTTTGGCAATTTCCTTTCTGCCCAGTTTTGGGGGCAGGAGGGTTCTCGGTTTTTGTTCTTTAAGACTAACTTTTTATAGGCAGCCTTGTGACATCAAAACCTTTTACATTAGGCAAGATTTAAAAAGACATATTGTGATATTGTGGGTTTTTTCCTTAAAACGTTCGGTCCCCATTGTGCATTCAACTCTTTGGGCATATGGGAACTAGAAAGATTGCATGTAATCAGTTTTTAATAGAAAATCAACATCTTTTTGGGAAGTTCATTTTTCTTGAAGAATTTTCAGTATTAATTCTTCCATGTCGTTTGCTTCAGATTATGTGACTTTGAAGGATGTTCACTTTATACTGTATCAACTTTATAAAGTGAAACTCTAGTTAATCTACCAAACATGTATAAAACACAAATAATTTAGGTATTTGAAGATATCAATAGAACAGAACATAATTAAAATGTTGGCTGCCTTGTTGCTACAGGTCAGCTATGAAAATTGCCCACATGTAATTCAGTCAGGTTCCCAAAAGATAGCTCTTGTACTTTTCCCTAGCCTCTTATCAAGTATAAAATCTATAAAGTTGGCTTCTAGCTACTTAGAAAATTATTTTTTTTTCTTTTACAGTTTATTGGGCTTGAGGTTGAGTGTACTTGCCATAGGTGGTATAACCACCTGGCCCTCCCTATACAGTCTATAAACCAATACAAGTTTCAGGTCAATGGTGTGTAAAAGATCATTGACCTTATCAGCTCTAATCCAATATTCTTATTTTTCCTTCATGAGTAATTCATGCAGTAGCACTGGCGACTTTCTTAATCCTCAAATCCTCACCCAAGGTTATATTTATGGATTTTAGAGGGGAAGGGGGGAGGGAGTGGGGGAAGAGAAAGAGAGAAAGAAACGTAGGTGTGTGTGTGTGTGTGTGTGTGTGTGTGAGAGAGAGAGAGAGAGAGAGAGAGAGAGAGAGAGAGATCAAGATCAGTTTCCTCCCATTTGTGCCCTGACTGGGGGTTAAACCTGCAATCTTTGTATGCGTGTGTGTACACATGGAACTGTGTATATATGTGTACACACGGATTATGGTCCACTCAATTGAGCCACTGGGCCAGGGCAGCTTTGGTGATTTTTATTGCTATTTTTGGAGTTGTAGATTTTGATTATATTTTTCTGATTATAACATTTATCATTCATAACATATTTGTAAAATTCTAATTAGTTAGTAGTGAAATAATCCATAGATAATTGCTGTTAGAGTTTTGGTGCATTAACTTTTCACATTTTTTCTGTATACATACAATTCTGTGAATTAGTTTTTCTCACTTAATATTATAATTATTTTTACAGCTATTAAAATTTTTATAAAGGTTTTTTAATTATTTTTTAAAAAACAGGAATCTAGTCTGCATTTTAATGATTTCCTTTGGAAGATTCCTGGAATTAGACCTTTTTGGTCAAAACCTACAAACATTTGAAGATTTTGAATGTGTTCATGTGTTGCCTAATTGCTTTTAATAAAGCTTTTACGGATTTATAGTCATAAAGCATCTGAAAGTATTGAGTGATCTTTTCATTACCTTTAATAATTTGTAGCAAAAGTGACTACTTTTCACATCTTTGATGACCTCAGTGATAAGGGGGGCATTTTCATATCTATTATACATTTGCATTATTTCTTCAATCTGCTCATAGTCTTTGCAATGGTATCTTCATAAGGTTAGGGCAAAAAGGTTGTGGATAATCAACTTTTTCCAATGACATCATTTTTACTTCAATAAGACTTTTCCTTCCCTAAATATGTGAAAGAATAAATTGGATTCTTTTTATAGTAGCAAACTTACATAAAGAGGTTTTGTCATGTGTTCTCAATCTGCTTTTAGATTGTACATTAGAATAATCTTTATGCTTCTTTTGTCTTGACTATGTATTTTAGTCATGGACATAATCACGTGTGCTCAGAAAGCTTTAAGAGCATGCTCTCTGTGTTTTTCTTGTCTGCTTTTTGACTTGCCTCCTCCCCCACCTCACCCTCAGGACAGAACCTTGCCTCCCTTGAGCCCATCTGTCAGGTCATCTGTCTAAGGAGTTGGCGTTCCCTTGCCCTCTCAGAATCATTCAGAACAAATAGTCCATGGCTAAAGAAAAGCTGATGAGCATTTATGCATGAAAGGCAGACTTATCTCCTTAACAGTACCTATTTGTACTCTGAGGCGGGAAGCAATTGGCCAAGGTGTGATTTCAAAAATCCACATGCAGAAGCCTATTCGGACCTCTAACTTTGGCACCAGGGCTTCTTTCAGTGATACTCCTCCCACCTTGGTCCTCTTAACAAGGATTTTCTTCCAGTGTTCTTTTAAGAGCTTTCAAAGTTAGGTGATTCTCTGCTCCCCATTAAATCTCACTTCCCTTCCCCGCTTCGTCTCCATGCCTGTGGTGGTCATGGATTAAGTACATTACCAGCAGCCAAGCCGCGGTCAGTGTCTGGTTAGTGTTTTCCATTAATCTCTCTTCTCTTGCGTTCAGAGAAGCAGGGGAATCCCCTGTGGTACAGAGCCAGGAATAGCCCTTCACATTCCACTCCCTTCGAAAATGGTGCAGCTCTTCTTAACACCATAAATTAAATTAGCACATGCGGCCTTAAAACAGTCCAGGCATGGAAGACATGATTATCTTTCTGAGAAAATGATCAAGGCCACATTCAAAAAACCCACTGTCTCCCAGGCAGCTCTCAAGGACATGGTGTGGCATGACCTTTCTGGGCACAAATGGGATTTTCAAGTCTGCCTTTTCATTAGAATACTACTGTACATTCTGCGTATTACACTTTGAAAGCTGTGAATGTTATGACAGTGGCTTTTGTCCCCATGTGTGCAGTGTTAATTTTATAAGTCGGAAATGCAGAAACCATATCAAAGGAAGGCAGCCTCAACAAACGGGCAACAGCTGAGTGCCTCAAAAGAACCGCCACGTAGAAAGGTGCCCACTCTCCCTCCAGCCCCTACACTTGGACCCAGATGCTCGTACTCTGTCATTGCCCCCGGGTCAGGACTTTACTGATGAAATACAAAATTATGAACGCAGCATAAACTAACGATTGTATCTCATCTTGAACCTCCTATTCATTCCTGTGTTTCTGGTGAGATTCCTATCTGCAGTGTCTCACACAGTTTGTATGCAGAATTGACTACACACAGTTCATCAGGTGAGTTTACTGAATACATTTTACTCACACCATCTCTGTCACCTTTGCTTGTGTTCTTTAACTAGCTAGGACTAGCATCCCAGCATCTGCTTATCTAAATCCCCCTACTCCTTCATTGCACTTAGTGGTCTGACCATTTTTATTTTCCTTAGTCACATGATACACTTAATTTGAGCATCTAAATTTTTGTGTATGTGCTCAATGAGATTGTAAACTATAGGGTTGGCCAAAAAGTCTGTATGGGGGTTTTTTGTTGTTGTTGTTAAATAAAAGAACTTTTCAACAATAACTTTGTTGATTTGGATATTTTGAGTATGTCAGCTGCCTCCCAGATGGTATAATGTTGATTATTCTCAATGTCTTGATTTGATCGCTACCAACTTCAACTGGTCTACCTGAACATGGAGCATCATCCAGCAGGAAACTTTGCAAACCACTTCTGACACATACAATCAGTCACAGCACCTCTTATACACTGCACAAATCTTTCTTTTTTGCATTTCAGTTGTGTTTTTGATCTTTCTTGAAATAACAAAGCATAATATGCTGAAAATGTTGTGTATTTTCTTCCATCTTCAGTATTCAAATGGCTACACAAAAATTCACCAATTTTGATAAGTTTTTTAAAAAATACATGCTGATATGTCAGCTGTTACAATAAAGTCTAACAAAATTGTTTCAAATAAAACTGAAGATGACTGAACACTACTTAGAGCGATGGTATAGGAAAAAAACTGAAAGAACTTTTTGGCCAACTCAGTATCAGTGAGTAAAGATAATGCTTTGTACTTCTCAGAGTGGTGAGCGTAGTACTTTGCACATAGCAGAGGCACAGTAAGTACCTCAATGACTAATTCATTTTCTTCTTTAAGAAAATGGATTTGAATGGGTAAGTCTGAGAGAGAATCCAGGTGCCTCCCCTATATTGACTGAATTTGGCCATAATGGTGAAATTTTCTTGGCCTCAAATTACATAGTAAATGAAAATTGAAGCATACTTTGTGGAACTATTTTTAGCTAGAACTTTCCAAATTGACTATAATGAGAAACATTATCTTAGAGCTTCTAACTCCCCTCTTCCTGTTTATCTAGCTTTACTCGTCCTATTAAGGCTCAACCCAGGGTCCAACTCTATAAAAAAGCCTTCTCCATCTTTCTAATTTCAATCTGCTGCTTCTTTGCAACCCTGGAGGACAGCTGACTCTCCTCCATCATTTATTTAGTATTTGTAAATACTAGAGTGTATTATATTCTAGTCATTTGTGTATATCTGGCTCCCATCCATAACTAGATTGCAGCCTCCTTCGAGGTCTCAGGACCATAGTATAATCCTTTTGCATACAGCACAGTAATTAGTGTAATGTTTGCCCCTGGATTTAGGGAAAAGCAGTCAGAAATTTGGTTTGCATGACTCATTTACCTAATAACTGTGTGTTTTACCTAATAACTGTGTGAGCTGAACAAATCACTCTACCTCTCTGAACCTAAGTTTTGTCATTCGAAAATGATCATAATCTCTCACAGAATTATCCTGAAGATTAAATAAGATTATGGTTGAGCAAGTGTTTTTTAAACTATAAACCAACACACTAATGGAAAAATGATTGAGGTCATTCGTCAATTAACTTTACAAAGAAATCTATTTTTTATCACACTGAGTATAAGTTCCTTGAGGGAATGCTCTGTTCTCTGTATCTCCAAACTAAAAATCGTGCCTGACACGTAGTGTGGAAAAGATTTCTTTTCTTTTCCCTCACATATTAGTAGACTGATTGGAAGACTTACAAGCTTCTGTTTTCATATTTTTTTATATTTCTTGATATGAAAACTTTCTGATGTAAGAATTCTGGCGTATTATTTGCTTGTTTCAAGGTTTGTATGTTGATCATTCATTAGAAATAATAGATTATAAAGTGTTCGATGTGTGCTCAAAATACATTTTTAAAATATTGAATAATTTTTATGAACAATATACACAACCACAAGCAATATAAAGATGCAGTTGAATGGCTTGTGGAAGGAAATGAAGGAAAGGATTTGAAAAAAAATGTTATAATCCTTTGTCAGTAATTTTCTATGCTAGTTACATATTAAAATCATCTGAGTTGCTTAGAAATATTCAGATTCTTGGGCTCTGCCCCAATTAAATCAAGATTGTGTGTGTGTGTGTGTGTGTGTGTGTGTGTGTGTGTGTGTGTGTGTGGAAGCTCAGCCCATTGTCGCAACAGGTAAATGGTATGAAACGACCAAGTTAGTTGTCGAAGATTTCAGTGTGCTATAATTTAATAACTTGGGAAACGTGGCTCCTTCTCTAGCAGTAGGAATGTTGCAAAGAACTAGAACAAGGAGAGTTGAAACTGCATGGTTAGTGAATACCTCCTCCATTATGAGGTACACTGTGCTAAATGTGCAGACTTGTCCAAGCAGTGGTCTCCGCCAGTGGTGAGTGTTTTTCTAGTGGGAAGAATAAATGTAGAAGATGCTATGGAATCAGAAAAGAGAGGGTGCATGCAGTGTGCCATGAAAAAGTAAGGAAAGGCTTTAGAGGATAAAATAGAACCTCCCAGATAGACAAGTAGTGTAGACCACTCGGTGGGTAAGGAATTCTAACTATTTGCAAAACAAGTGATGCTAGCATTTCCTCTAGACCTTGTACACAGTGGCTGTTCCATAAATAGTAGCTATGAGTAATGACAGTGATGATCTTCATCCCAAAAATTAATTGCCTACTCCTTAATCCAAAAGGTCCTCAAGAGATAATAGTCATTGAATAAGAAAATGGACCAGACCCTACATTCTTTGCATGTGACTTTTCCAAATCTAGAAATTGCTGCTTATAGCTAGTAAAACTTACCTGTGCTATGAGAGAATCTCTGTATTCCATCCTAAATTTCAGAATTCTTAGCTTCCGTTCTCTATATAAAATGTTCTCTCATGTAATGGCAGATTGGTATATTTTTTCTTTTCAAATGTTATCATAATTTTACTAATCTGTTGGTTTTATTTTTCAGTCTTTGAAAAATTTTTGATACTTGACTCCATTTGTTCTGTATTTTTCCTTTACGGTCATCATAGTAGTTTTAGTAAGAGTGCAGTCAAGTCCGTATATTGTAACACGATTACGTTGAAGTTTTTCAGTACTATTTATTGTCTGATACTACTGGTAAATCACTTGCTTTTTTAACTGCATGTTCTGTTGTTTGTTAGCTGGGGGTCATACACCCTCCTGTATATTTTCTCCTGTATCTATAAATAGTCACTGTTCCTCTGGTATATGTGACATTTATTTTTGCTTTCTAAGTCTATAGTCCTCTCTCTGCCTACCTCCCCACCACTATTGAATGCCATTCTGCTGTTCTTCTTCTCTCTTGGACAATGCAGGTTATTATCTTCTATTTATACCCCAGGTATGAGAGCTAAATGAAATAGGTCCTAATATATATTTTTCTTCAGAAAAGCATACGCGTAGGAGGGTATATAATATTTTTTCCATGAAAAGTATAGAAAGTCTATTTTACAAAGAAAATGGAATATTTTCCTTAGTGACACACTTCCATTATGCTTTTATTTATTTTTTTCATGAAAGAAATTCATGCTTTATAGAATTAGGCTGCCTTTGAAGCTATACCATTCCCCTTTCTATCAATTTTGTCTTCCTTTAGAACATCATTTGGTTGATAAATTTCCTAGTGTCCTGTTTAGCTGTCAGATATTGATAAGCTTTCTGGGGAGCTCACATACACTATTCATTTCACCCCAATTCAGTGCTGTTTTCCTTATCTGTGGTCTACCAGAAGTAACTTGGGGTTAAGGTTTGGCACTTCTCCTGGTGTTTTGGCTTTAGCACTGCAAACATATCACAAAGCAGACATGATATGTGTACAAAGAGGTAGATATACAAGTAGAATCTTGTCAGCTAAAAAGCAGGAAAGCTTCTGAAATTTGAAAAGGAGAAAATTGTGCTGAGTGTATTTATGATAGCAATGCTTGAGTTTATCAATGATGCACAATGAGTATTATGTATTAAAAATGGACTAGGTTTATATTCTTTATCAGTATTTGCCCTTTAGCACCAGATATAAAAGTAATTAATAGCTCATGCAGTTTGCATGTGTTGACCTCTCTTAGCTTATGTGTTTACCTGGAAACATCCACATACATGAAAGGAAAGAGGCCTCAAGTAATGTTTCTCAGGTGAGGAAGATAGTATCAGACCTCTTAATAGTTTATATATATCCTCAAACTCTATATGGTGAAAGTCAAGATCTTGAAGTGTTTGCTGCTCCCAGGTCTAATTGGTTTTATCTGCTTTTATAACAACCTTATCTCTGCAGAAAGTTGCATGAATAATATTTGGAGATCAGAATTCAAGCCCAAACACACAGTGTCATCTAGCAATTAACTGCTATTTGATAGTTCTCTGTGTGGCTCAGGTGTTGGGGAGCTCCCGCCTCTGGTTGACAGTCTTTATGGCATCATAAACTGCCTCTCAGGGGAAATCCGGATATGGAAAGCTTTCCAAACAGAAATGGCTAGAAAAGCTGGGGTGAAGTGTGGTTCAGGCTCTCGTGGCGGTTCCAGTCATTGACTGTTGCCTAATGACTGTGTGGTTCAGGTCTGAGAGATGTTTAATTATTTCTGTGCTTGCATTTTGGCGAAAGGATAAAGAAGCTGTCCAGCTCCGTGATGCAGATGCTGATGTATATTTTGGGGGAGTCCATTAAATGGATCAACATTGCTTTCCACATAGCCAATTTAATCCCTCATATGAGAACTACATAAAACATCCTCTTTATGGGAGAATTCTTGATGGATGTTTAACTGCATAGATCTAATTAGATGCAGAGCAAGACTTTCCCCAAATGATTAACTGGCAAGATTAGGTAGACCTTCCTTTGTTTTGTTGGGATTTGAGCTTTCTTTCTAAATATTCCTTTTTATCTTTTAAAATGATTTTCTGAAAGCAGAAATAGAGGCAATGCAAGCACTTGACACAGCTGAGGTTTGAAGAGTATTATAGTTATTCTTCTGGGCTTTTCCAGGAGTGGATTACCTCTTTAACTTCCTGTGGCCTGTGTAGGGGAAACAGGGAGAAGCCCAGTTGAGGCTTCTCTGTAGGTGAAGCGGTAAAGCGTTCTGCCGATTATATGTTTTAATTGCTCAGTTGTGCCTAGAATGTAGATTAACTCTCAAATACCTGAAAAAAGATTCCCCCTTCATATGGAGAGCAGTGGAGATGAGAGACAATAGGATGACGAATGAGATGGCTAAGTGGAGCCCTAATCAATAGAGAGTGCTGCCCATTTGGGTAATGGACATCCCTGTCATCTCAGCTGTTAAAGAATTCAGCAGAGATGAGTCCCCAAAGGTCTGCAAAGTATAAGGCATCCAATACAGGAAGCATTACCACCTCCCTTCCCAACCCCAATAAATAAAAAGGTGCATCTCAGGAGCTCACTCTTTAGCTGCAGTAAGCTGTCATGCACGGAATTTATTGTACTCTATTTTCAAAAATCTATGCACAAAGCAGAAAGGCAACCTGGCATCTAGGGGATGGTCTTTGTTTTCTCAGTCCTTAAAGGTGGCGGGAACACCTTAGGTAATCTTGGGGGTGGTGAAGAGAAAAATCTTCTGATTTAAAATTTGGGGGTTGTTGGAATTGCTCTCCTAAAATGTTCTTCCCTCCACCTGGTGATTTAAAGCCAGCATATTTGGCAACTAGGAAGCTTGACGAATCGCTTTTGTCAGACGGCCATATGGCAGATGGGATGGAGGTCACTGTGGTGCCCAGCCTTCCTCACCGAGATTAGTGCCGTTCGGTCCACACGTCCAGTTCTGACAGAGTACTGTTCATGTTTTTTCCTTTCTAAATACCTTCAATATGGCCAGTCTCTACTTCTTAAAAACTGTAGGCCTCTTCTGTCCCATGTTGCACCACGGAGGCCAGATAGAGGCTATTTCTTTATCTAACTACTCATTTAACCCGGCTGATTCCCAACAAGGGGGCTGCAGGCGTGGCAGCCGGACTCCCTGCAGGAATGTGCCTGGGAGGGTTTCCGGACAGTTGTGAAGAGGAGTGCCATTTCACTGGGCAGTCAGGTGTAGGTCATTAATTTTCAGTGCTGTTGTTTAACTATTAATGAGGTCACGGCCTCAGGGTGAGACTGACTTTACCTATCAGATGTCTCCCATCGCCCAGCAGGCTGTTCACCTTTAGTCAGAGCTCTCTACTAATAATTGTCCCAGGCAGCGTTCACACGCCATTGCCTCATCTCTTAACCTTAGCTTCTTCTAGATGAGAAATAATTCCTCTTGCCCATCTACCCAGTCATCTGTCTTCAGCAGGGCCCATAAAACAAAGCTGTTCCCATTTTCCGTTAACCTCTATGTCCTGAAACTTGGAGCCATATATACTTGCTCTTCTTCCTCAGAAGTAGCATCTTTTTGGCATCATTTGCAGTTCTTAAATTATACAGAAAAGGCAGGCCTCACCCCTGTTGACCTATCCACCTACTTTACCTTTTATTTCTCTCCTATTTACCACTGCAGTTGATAATTTGTAGAACTCAGTAAAGTAATTCACAACTGTCAGCATCTTTATTATATTGCAGCCAGCAGCAGAAATCTTAACCTGAAGGGATATCTATTAAATCAAGATTTCTGTAGCATAAGCAGTGCAAATGAATTCCTGCACATAACATTATTATTTTTATAACGTCTTTATTAAAAAGGGAGAGGATGCCTATTTAGAACCAGTACAGCATATCCAAAGGCTGATAGATTCTTAGGGTTGGAAGTAAAGCACATTAGACACCCTAAGCTCCAGCTCCTACCCGTTTGGAATCACTGCCATATCCTCAGCAGGTCAGCAGCTGGCCTCTGCTGGGCCGTGATCTCACCAGCGGACAAGGGGTAATTCCTATTGCTTCATCCTCCTGTTGTCTGGAGAAGCACAGAGAGCATCTGTTCTCCATGACAACCCTTCAGGTATTGGACAGAGGCATCGTGTTTCCCGAGACAGACTCCCTTCCAGCCTAAACATCTCTAGTTTTTGCAGCCCTTCCTCATCTGTCATGCTTTCTGCAGCCCCGGCACCCTGTCTGCCCCTTCATTTGTCAGGACAGGTTGACAAGGGGGCTGTTCCATGTGTAAGGTATAAGGTGTAGGTTATATCTCTTAATCTGGACTCTAGGTTTTGATTGAAGTGGCTAAGAGTTACCTAGGGTTTAGGGCACAGCCCTGTCTCACTGGCTCCTGGTGAGATGATCATTAATCAAAATCCTCAGACTAATTCACATAAACTTTAGTTAAGGTAGAGACTCACCTCCCTTCTGGCTCTTGTGTAGTTGACTTTTTTGAACCTGAGTGCAGGGCTTGAAAAAATATCTTTATTATAGAGCATCTTGTCAAATTCTACATCCCTCATCTTTTACAGTTTCGATTTGTTGGCAAATTTAATTTAAAATTTTTTCTTCATGAAGTGGTGCCTCTATGCTAGTAAAGTATACAAATCCAGCAAAAGCAAACACTGACACACCTGAGTTCCTCTGTACAGGAGAAGCAACCCACCGCTCCTGCTGATCCGTACCAGCTCCCTTTTATCAGCGCTCACGAACGGATAGGCCAGCCCAGTAAGGAACAGGATCACACATTATCTCTCAGCCTTGCAACGAACCTCCAAAGTGAATATTGTTTTCCCCTTACAGATGAGAGAGCCAGACTGGGAGACAGTAAGTGATTGAGTCCATGACACTAGTTAGTGGTGTGACCAGGATTTGAGCCCAGATCTCTCACTTCATCTCTCTTTTCACTTTGCCTCCGTGTCTGGGTTCAGTTTTGTGTGTTAACTTGGCTTTTAAGATAACTTCTCAAATTGCCCATTATTTTGCATAGGTCATTTGAAACCACGTCAAGTCTGTGTGTTAGAGGTGAAGAATAAAATGTATGTATATTTCCTGTATACTATCTCTGATAGCCACTTGGACTTTTTATGAAGGTTTTGGTTGAATTACCTCCCAGACATATGGTTGAGATGCACTTCCCCACCGGTGTAAAATTTGGTATGACTACATGACTAGCTGCAGTCAACCAAGCGTGCGTGGAAGTGGTCCGTGTCACTTCCAGACGGGAGCTCTAAGAAGCAGTATGTGCCTTGCTGTGCTGATCGTACTGCTTTCTCAGGATAGTAGCTGTCTGCCTGCAATAAACAGAGCCCATTGCTAACTTGCAGTGGGCATGTGGTATGAGTGAGAAATAAATCTTTATTGTTTCAGGCCACAGAAATTTGGGATTTGGTTGTTACTGCTTCATAATCTAATTTATCATGATTATTGCAAGTAGCTTACCATAGCTAGAACATGGGTGAGATGCTTGTAATGAATCCTAACCCCTGTTTAAATCTAAAAGATAGAAAATTTGAACTTACCTAAAACTTTCCTGGTATGAAAACATATAAGGCGATCCTGTGTGTAGACAATACCTAAAACCTCTATTTTCTTACTAAGTTCCTAATGCACAGTGGAAATTGCATTAGTATATTGGATACTGTCTTAGCCTGGGCTGTCTAGGAGGCAGAGCATGAAGCAACAACTTAGGTGCTCATACTTTGTTTGGGGGCAGGGACAGGGGAGTTGAAGATGCATTGCCAGGGAAGCTAGACTGAGGGGACTCAACGACTTGAGTCTGGGAAGGTAGGGGAGCAGTACAAGGTGATATGTTACTAAGCTGGCCATACCATTAGCACAGGACAGAAGTGGCCACTGGGTCATGTGGACTGGCATCAGTGAGGTTGTATTTCAGAACCTCTCTGCCTTGGGTCAGTGCCTCAGAGAGACAAAGGCAAGCAGGTCCCCTGCTGGGTCTCTGCCTTTTCCTGTCTCTCACTGGTCAAAATCCCATGCATTTCCAGTCCTGCCACTTGTACCCTCCTCCCAGGAAGCTTTTGCAGAAGCCAGAGCCTACACCGCCAGCTAGGCAATGCCCAGGCATGGCAGTGTCCCCTTCCAGGTGGTTGCCTTGGGCTACGGTGTAGTTAGTGGTGGCAGCCAGAGTTTATCTGGCCTGGCGTCTAAATTGAGTCTGGCGCACATGTTAACAAACCGGAGTCTGAGGTGCCTTCACCACTCAGGACTTCTGTTTCCGCACCTGTGAAAAGAGTACATTGGACTATGATTTGAAAGATTTCAGAATTTCTAACAACCTGATGTTTTAGACTAGTTTCTCAAATCGTGCCAACCGTTTGAATACCAATATCGGGAACACTAGTCAGCTGATTTAATAATTGAGAAAACCAAAATAGCTCAAACCTTGAACAATTGAAAGGAAAAACACATGAAATTTCAACCTAAGTAGTATTTTCTAAGGAAATTTTTTTTACAGTGACCCATGTTAAGAGATTTTTAATGGTCGAGAAAATACATGTGCATGTAATTGAAATAAGAATTTTATGAAAGAACACTTCCCTTACCACATGTAGCTGTGATATGTTCTATTTAGTTCTATTAAGAAATAAGCTACTTCCCATTAATGCAGGGGTGTCAAACTCACTTTCACTGCGGGCCACATCAGCCTCACAGTTGCCTTCCAAGGGCTGAGTGTAATTTTAGGACTGTATAAATGCAACTACTCCTTAACTAGGGGCAAAGAGCTCGGCGCTGCTCCTGGGTAGAAACAAAGTGCCAGCAGGATAAAACAAGGTGGAGGGGCAGATTCCAGATTTTTTGTGACCCACAGTATGAAAAGCCTAGAACATATCTATTTATTTGTCTATAACAATTTATTGTGAATGATAATGTAATTTTCTTATATCTAAATCTATGTGTATGGTATAATTAAAGTGTTAAATTTCATTTACAGTACTTTTGACCTTTATGACATTACTAAGAGAAATGCTAAACATTTAATTTTCCAGTGGGTTTTATTGTTGTATTTAGGAAGAACATCCCAGCTGTGAGAAGATAGAGAAAATTAATAAACTATTAACATAAGCAAGAATAAATGTGTATAGAAGTTAGCTAGAGGGTGTTTTGTTTGAGACCATCATTTTAGACTCACATACCTAAGACTGCCATAGCTTAACTGAGCAGTCAAGGAAGTTGCATCCTTCCATGTTTATTAAATTGTGAATTTTACTTTTTAATTTTTTGTAGCATTATGGAGTTTAAAGTGCACTCAGGAGATACTCTGAGTAAATTGAATTGATGTTGGTTGTGATGGTAATAAAAGAAAGAAAACAAAACAAAAAATCATTTCTTCATTATGAGTAAGCTGTGTGTCTGTAACTTTGTAAAAGCCATTGTCATTTTTCTCGTAATAACTAATGTCTCATAGAGTAAGGACCAGATGTCCTGTTTCAAGCTTAGTTTTGATAGAAGCTCTGTGGGTGAAGAAGGATATTTCCCTCTGTCACCCCAGTCAGTTGTCCCCGCCACCCTGTGAGGTGAGTAGGGTGTACGGCTGTTTCCTTTTTACATGTGAGTAAGGTGAAGAGTGAGCTCCCTCTGCCCCTGCCGTACATTACCAGCACTGCACTGACAATGACAACACTACTTCCTGTAGCCCATCTACCTGCCAAGCTTTGTTTCCTGCAAATCATTCTATTTCCTGGTTTCTGAAATAACATTCGTGGAAAATGTCCTGGAGGTTACATCTAGGGGGAGAAAGTTGTGACATTTTTCATGTACCGAGGGTGGAGAGAAGGCTGCCTGACCTGGTCTTTGTTAGTCATTATCTGACCTTTCTCGTGTCCTTTCATTTTTTTCCACCTTATTTTTCATATGTGTTAAGTGGGGTTATTGTGAAACTTCTCCATCTACCGCATATGGTTGCTCTGCATCTGATAAAACAACGTACTTGAGAATACCTTGCAAAGGTAAATTAATTTTAGCAATACAATAGTATTAAAGTTGTTATTTTCTCTCATCCCATTTCTACACACACGTACCCATTCAAGAAAAACCTTAAATTGCCATTTTAAAAGCAAATAAAGTTTATCTGAATGACCAATGTGCAAACAACAAAAAGGTGGGGGTGTTTGGGTTTTCTGACTCTAGGACAAAAGGTAAGTAAGGCCATATTTATAGGCCATAAACTTAGAGGGGGAGAAAAGCTCCAATAATTTTTTTCCAACACAAGTGTATTCTCTTCTGATTTACCCCAGGAGAAAATAAAATTAATGTAGTTGGTTATTCTATATCAAAACTATAACTCCATATGGTATCTATAGTCACTATATTAAAGGAACAGCATAGGTACAGTCCCTTTCTTTTCATAACTTGTAGACTTTTATGATGGCTTGACAGTATTTTTCTGGCACTCTAAGCTACTGTACTACTATAGTTGAAGATGTTAGGTTTTTCCATTGTATTTACAGTTTACCCTCATACTCCCCTTTTTACCGTGACACCTTACTATTTAGGAATTTGCTTTCCTCATCTGGGTGTCCAAACTTTGGTGTCTCTGGGCCACACATTGAATACACTGTGGCACATAATCATAAAAAAAATCTCATAATGTTTTAAGTAAATTTACAATTTTGTGTTGAGCTGCATTCATAGCCATCCTGGGCTGCCTGCGGCCTGAGGGCTGTGTGGGTTGGACACCCCTGTCTAGACCCATAAGCTAGAACCGGGATTAGGCTTCCTTCCGAGTCCCTGAGCCTTCTAGGTGAAATTTGTTATTGCGAAAAAAGCAACGTTATTCTAGATTCCAGAATCATTGTACAATGAGGTTACAGGGTCTTATCCTTTTAACTTCCTGGACAAACTGAATAATAAATAAATTTCTGTTGTTTTCCTGGGATCCTTTATCGGTGGTCATCAGTAAAGTGGCACCATGTCTTCTTTTCATTGGCTTTTTTGAGCAGTTTCTGGTTCTTTTACATGTCTCTCTTAAACATCGGTAGGGCAATGTAAGTTTACTTACTAAAGGAAATCTGTGAAGGAACATTTAGAAATAGGTTTTAGGAAAATCAGAGCACTTGCTATTATTTCGAATTTAAGTGAGTTACTTTTTGCTCAAAAATATGCACATTAACATAGGAATTAGGGGAGAATTAAAAAAGCAACATACACTCCAAGTATACCATACCTGTGTCTCTGTGCACCGTGCATCTGCTGTCCACACATCCTCTGTGCACCAAGAACTGTGTTCCTCCCTTACATTAGTTCATTAACTTCACACTCTCAATAATCTCACAACCCTCACAAGTTGCAGTAAATCCTCCCTTCTATATAAGAAACAGAGGCTCAGAGAGGTTAACTCTTCTCTCTAAGGTCCCTCAGGCAGTGCCAGATATGAAAGAAAACCCCTTCCAGGTGGTCTTAGACCCTGTGCTGCTCTTGTGCTCCTCTCTCCCTGACGCTGGGCGGTCACTCTAAGGTTAATGAGTGTCATTCGGAAGGGCACCTCGTGTATCACACACACATAATGCCTAACCTGCATAACAGTTTGAATTTAATTAAAAACTGTGAGCTTATATGCTACTACTTCTTTATAATTTTATTTACTACAATCAATATTTCTAGAGTGAATCTCTTATGAGTATGAAGCAACTATTCAAGAAATTATTAAAGATGTAAAGTGGTATCACCATAGACACAGATGGGCGGATACAGGTAGCATGGAAGTCCCTTCTGCACTTGGGGATTTTCTGCTGGCTTTCCATAGGCCCCAGAGGATACCAAGTAAAGTTACTCTCCTTGGATTTAACTATGAGGCTCAACTGTACCGAATGTGTAAAAACCCAGGCTTCGGGAAGCCACTAATTTCAGACTTCTTCTCTATCTTCACTGTGTCTTCAATATTGTTCAACATATGCATTTAGTCAGGTTTACATCAATGAAGTGAGTAGTAGATGATCTATAAATAATAAAGAATGCCCTTTGTTTTTTCACTTACTTTAAGCTGTTGTTGCATTGTTAATGGACTTAAGACACCTGTGTATTTCAAGGCACTTTCTGTTCTGCTGTGGCTCACTCATTCTGTGCTTGAGGCCTTTTCTGTGATCAGGCAAACGATAGTGTTTTGCTATTAATACTCCTTCCCACCTATCAGGGAATTGTTCCTACTGGTACAGCTGGTGCCAAGAATGGCTGCCTCCAGTGAATTTGGTGCTCCCAGATCTGGCCCACCAGGAACATAGGTGAGTGACTTAAGTTAAAGAGTCACCCGTGGTAATTTTAAATTAGAGTGTACATGGCTCAATGACCCCATTTACAGTGAAGATTGACACGGGCAGAAAGAGGTTAAACAGTATTATTTTGGTTGATTAACTACACGAATTACAAAACAGAAGAACCCAGCAGAATGATATGCAAAGTCCAAATCACTGGTATTAAAATAGAACCTTTACATGGCTATCTTGCACCACCTTAAAGATATTCAGAAACCAACCTGTTAGTTTGCATTGCCGCACAATTTAATTATTTCCTGTTAGGAGAGTGAAAGGAATTGGAAGAAAGGGAGATATATCTGCTCTTGTTAATTGACAACAGTAATCCACAGTCCCTTTTGCTACCTGTTGTCATTCTTCCCTACCAACCACATACAAAAGCACCCATGCATCACTCATCTGTATAAGGAGGAGACTCTCATTTGTTCTTACAAAGGGATTTATTTCTGTAAAGAAATAAAGTGGAGGGATGACTGATAAGTGTGATTAAACCTTCTGAGCATTACAGCAAGCTTGTAGAATTGGCATACTGAATTTGATCTCTGTATTCTCTGTTAATGATAGAGCCTCTTGGTCGGACTGATGTGCCTGCAACCATAATTCTCTCTTTATGCCACTTTGCTTCTTGGCAGGCAGAAGGCACAAACTCATTGCAGATTCTTTTGCTCTCCACCTGCTGGTCTCTCTTGTGAACCAGGGCTTTTGAGTGATGTAGCCTTTTGGGCATTCATACAAAGAGCCGGGCACACTTGTGAGCACTGTGCCTGCTGCAAAGCAGTGGGAGAGCAAAAGCCTTAAACACATCTTAGATTGGTTTGCACTTAAAGAAATGGAAGCCAAACACGTCGAATATCTGAGACTATTTCTTTAAAAAAAGGGTGGGGATAGCACACATTTTATAAGTGACTGACGTCATGGCTGTTTCCCAACTCTAGATAATACTAAGATAGCTGACCTTCCAGAGGGATCTGGCATATGTAAAATGTTGCAAAAGCCAAGAAGAAGCCAAAAAACCCACAATATTGTTCTGGTTGTGTAAAGACTTGCCATTGTTGATTTTTAAAAAACAATAGTAATGGAGCTTAAAACATTAACCTGGTAAATTAAATGATTTTTGTCTATTTGTCTTATGAAATCTGTATCAGTGAAAATCAAATGGTCTGTAAATTTGATGAGCCCTGTTGAGGTGTTGGAAATACTTTTCTGTTTGTTAGCAAGGCAGGGGTTCTGCTCTTTGGAAGCTTTATTTCCATTGTGGGGAAGACACAGAAAACCTTCAAATAAATGAATAACCCAGAGAATCAAAGATGATAGTGATGTGGACAAAAAAATAAGTAAATAAGAACCAGAGATGTGCTAGAGAATAAGAGGTGCAGGAAAACTGCTGAAACAGCGTGAGTGGTGAGTGAGGATGGTAACTCTGAACTGATGATATTCGAACTGAGACCAGAAAACTCAGAGCCACAGGACATAGGTGGCTCTGGAGCACAGGCGACCTGTGGTTGTTTCAAGGGGGTCTTCACATCTCCTGGCATCATAAAATTCGATGTTGGACAATAAAGTATGTGCATATATATGTCTTGGAGATAGAGGTACCATTATTTTTCAGACAAACATGCCTGCTGTTGGGAATAGTAACATACAAATTCATATGAAAATGTTACTTGCCCTTAGAGTAGTTTTTTTCATTTTTGCATTTTCTTAGTGTTCAGATAAAGGAAATATTTTATGTAGGAGTTTTCATTCTTGAAAAGAGTGAGCACTGTTGCTGTGTTACAGTGATTGACAAGTGTATCTCTGTCGCGTGGGATGACTTGGCCGACCCTGTCTAGCAGAACAAGAGAAAATAAACTATATAAGTCTAATGAGAAAATGCATACATTTATTTTCCACTTAGATTCAAATCTTATTACAGTTATCTGATAATTAGTATTTATGGACTAAATTTAAAAGGGTGGAAAGTTGGGAAGTAGACAAAAAGGGTGTGTTATTTAATATGATTTATTTAAATATAGTGTATGAATATATGAGCAGGGTATGAATACCTACTAGCTTTCATGAGCTATCACTGTAAGGATAATTGATTAAAAGAAACAGCAAAAACGTGTGGTCTGTAGTCATTACTATCAATTCACTCTGCTTTAGACGTGACTGATATCTAGCAGACAGAAACGTGATCTCACATAGTCCTGAAAACTTGCTAATTATACTTTGAAGACCAGCTCTTCCTGTATTGTAGCCTGTTTAGAAGAAAAATCTTAAAAATGGCAGAATTATTCAGTTCAGCCTAATGTTTACTGAGTTTAAAAAAATTTTTAGTAGGAATTTTCACCTGCCTACCAGACAAAAGGCAGAATAGTTGATTTGGACTCACCTGAATACAGTTACCAATAATGCGCAGTTTTTTGTACCTGTTGACTTGAGGATATTAGAGTGCACTAAACATAGCCAGTTAAGGGTTCATAAAACTTACTGTGTTTATATATATATACATATATATATATGTACTTTTTAAACATATGTTCAAATTTGAAGTGTTTTCATTTTATCCCTGAGAGAATTTTAGTATTTTGAATTTTTTGGTCACTGGTTTCCTGAATTCTTTATTAACAGGGCTTTATTGTATGAAGAACAAAGGCCTCACCCCTTTCTCACTCTCATTGATGTGCTGCATTTATAAAGCGTCTAGTGACAAGCCAGATGTGGTGTGCAAACAGACTCCACCAGCAAGTGTAGTGAGAGAAAGCCTCCAGTACAGTACATGAGAACAGCTTTTGTTATACCAGAGTGACACGGTGATTTATGAAGTGTCAAACACTCTTGCCTTTGAAGAATTCCGGCCTTCACATCTGTCTTTCGTGTTTATTTCAGTCGTCCTGGTGACACACTGTCCCCATAAGCCCTGGAATGGGTCTGTGGACCTGTGGTAAATGAATGGAGGGTCGTTTCCCCCCTTTTAAGGAGGGACACAGAGCTATGAATGAGCAATCAGGAGAGAATGGGAGCGTGAGTCACTGTGCTTTGTCATTGTGACGCGCACTTCATCACACCTCGCGGCCAGGGCAGTGCTTACAGTTCAGAGCAGGAGGGGAGCTTTCCTTCCGAGATTCCGTTTCAGTTTTGACAGTCTCAAAATGAAAAGGCTTTAGCCATCTCTTTTTTAGAAGTTATTTTTCAAGTGAAAATATGTGAATAAATTCACTTAATCCTAGTTGCACTTTTTATAAAACCTGAATGTCTTTAGAATACCTGCTTTGTGGCTTATTTATGGTGCTTGGCTAGATGTCTAATTTTAGATTTTTCTGCAGTGTTTTTTTTTTAAGGGGAGCACATCGTAGGCCAAAGAAAGAATACTCTTTCTTATATTTTGGAAGAGAAAACCCTCTTTTAAAGACTTCTGTATATATTTCCCTTAGAACTTTGACACCCTACATGTCTGTTTATTGTTTCAATATCATATAGAAACTCTGAACAGGGCTTTCTACAGGATGAAGTGGATTAAATGAGAAGTTTTCCAAAAGGATTAAGCTAGGAAAAACCTGGTGTGACCTTGTCAAGATACAATTATTTTTACTCCTTTGCCTCAAGGAATGGCTTGTGTTTTGGGGGGCGGGGGGTGAAAGAATCATGAAAAGGTAAATTTTCAATTTTATAAAAATTTACAGTTTGGCACAGATAATTATGTGGTTTTATTTGATGTTCTATGAAGCAGAATCAGCATTTGGACCATGATTCTGCTCACCAGGTTTTGGCTTTTAGAAAGAGAGTTTTTTTGATGGTTTGAAAATTTGCATGGGCAGCAGCTGATATGAGGTGGTCTCATTAATAAGTGGAAGTCTAACGCAGCAACAGGAAAACACATGTTCTTATGACAGATGTCTTTGTGTGCCTTGAAGAGTGACATCTTCCTTGTCTGAAGTTATGTTTATTAAACTAACTTAATAACATCATGGAAATAGGTTTATTCTCTGCAGCCACATATCCCAAGCATCATTATGGACAATAAAACAGGCTGGATGTTCTTGTAAATTTGGGTCACAGGGATCTTCAAGTGTAAGAACCTTAGGAATAATTAACAGTATTTATCTCAACAAGTGGAAATATAGAAAATACTTTTCGTTGAGTACGTAGGAATTCAAGTGTGACCAGGAGGTAGAATTAAGTTGGCTTTGTGATTTAAAGCTGTGATTTTCTGCCTTTCAGACATGCTTAATGAAAATAACATTGCCATACGTTACAGAAATCAGTGTTGCCTTTCCGAAATGGCTTGAGCTTCAGCAGCTCAGGATGCTTTTGGGAGCTGGGGTTACTGAAGTGTACCTAATGGAAATGGCTACAGGGTGCCTTCCCTTTGGCAAAGGAAGATCCTTGCTCTGGGAATTTTTAGTTTTCTGGTTTTGGCACGTTGTACCTCAGGCTTCCCAATGGATACTAATTGACTGGGAATGTCATTTGCAATCCTTGAACATCCTTCCACCCAGTAGTTCCCCCAGCCTTTTCCTGTTACATTGTTCTCCATAGTAGCTGCCCTTCTATTAAGGGTGGTCAGGACTCGGGAGCTCTCCTCTCAAGAGATGTGTGTGCATTATCAATCCTCCTACCAACACCAAATCCTGTCAATCACAGTGACCTCCAGGGGCCTCCAGCAAGCCTGGTAAACAAGGGACCGATGTCTGCAATAGCTTTTTATTCACCATTTTTTTTTTTTTTTTGAGTGGGGCTTTCTAATTACTCGGTTGTGTATGCAAACACTGAAGGAGCATTAGACGCATCAAGTGGGGCTCTGCTTTATTAGGAGACCCTTTTATTTTCTAAATAGAATATGTCAAACATATTCTTTCCTTTTTAAATAGTTAACCTTTCATCTTTCCTGTAGCAGAAATTTCAGTCTCTGGGGCTTGCTAATTTTGTGTTTGAAATATTCTACAGCAGAAGGGAAATGCTGTTTACAGTGCCTTCATTAAAAAGCTTTTAATCGTGTTTTGTTGCTGCATATATAGTTTGGATCCCTGCTGGGTACACTTCATTACACACAAAAAAATACAGTAGTTTTAAAAGACACACCAGTAAACCCAACCCAGTTCTCCTTTGACACTGGCAGCTGAGTACTCAAGGCACTTTTGTAGTACTCATACTTACTAGATTACAACGAAAACGTGAGTTCAGTACATCCTTCAAAATGGGTTTCTAAGTGAACTTCAACCTTCTTATTTTTGTAAAAACTTTTTTATGTGGTCCACTAATTTTTCTCACATGTTATCATATTCATTGAATAATATTATAGTACCACTTATAATATGACTTGTCATAGAAAGTAATTCAGACATAGTGTAGTTTGATTCATATGCAGTTTGATTCGTGAGCAGGGCTTCCTAACTTTCTTTCCTCATACCTTGGCGTATACAGAAAACTATAATATTTATAGTGCATGTTGGAAGAGACTGAAGGGATAATGATAATAGCAAACACTTAGAAGGGTCCAGTGATTGAAATGTTTTTCAAATGCTGAATTTAGTATTTACTCCAACCCTATCAGGTGCTTACTATTAGTACATCTGTTTACAGACAAGGAAACTAAAGTACAGCTGGTGCCTTAAAGTGACTTGTCCTGAGGTCACAGCGAAAGGGTCTTTCCCGCTGAACCCAGGCAGCTTTTGCCTGCTCATGCTTTTGCCTGCACTGTGCTCGACACCACTCTGCCCTTCCTGTGGCTTATTGAGGATGCACAGGAGTGGGGAGAACAGAAGCCACAATGTGCACGATGGACAGACACTGAGACAGCATCGTTTTCTTCTGGTCCCCCCATCACAAGCTTTGATAGACGCTGTAATTTTTTCTTTCTTTTCTTAAATCAGCTTAATTGAGATATAATGTGTATATATATATCATAAAATCCAAAGGTTTAAATGTGTAATTCAGTGAATCTTAGTATGTTTACAGTGATATGATTCAGTGAATCTTAGTATATTTACAGTGATACGATTTAATCACCATAATCTAATTTTATAACGTTTCCATCATCCTAATAAGACACTCCATGCCTACTATTCACAGGCATTCTCCATCCCCACCGTAGCTCCAGGCAACCTCTGAGCCAAGTCTCTTTACATTTCATATTAATGGAACCACACAACATGTGTTCCTTTATCTTTGCCTTCTTTCATCGAGCACCATGGTTTTGAGGTTCTAGATATTGGACTCTTATGTAGAATGTTTCATTATTTTCAGTCATCTTTCTAATGTCTTTTAAGCCTGCCTCCCTGGAAGTGAGGGGGGACTGGTTCTATTAGCCAAATGCTGTGGTTTGTAACTGTCACACCAGGCTGAGGTGGGCCTACCGGAGTCCGAAAGAGTTCACCATCGAGAGGGAACACCATCACCATCATGAGCTTCCTAGATAATTAATTAAGGGCTCTGATCTGGGCTTCATACTATTTAAAGCATCCTCTCATTTTACAGCTGCATGTGTACTGGTCACATAAGCAGTTTGAGAGGAACAAATGCTGTCGAGACTGTGAAATAAATACTTCAAAGTGGTTCTTTCTTATTAAAAGTTTAAACACTTGTTTAATTAACAGATTAGCAAACCAGTAGGTTTGGGGGGGGGGTACATTATGTAGATACATGCGGAATCATTCCATCACAAAACTTTTTTTGTTTGACCTTTGAGAATTATGCTCTCTGAATTCGGGCATATTGTAGCTGCCTAAATTTTTAAAAAAAATAACACTCTACAATGTCTAGACTTTAGGTCATTTGAATTGTGAGGATAAGTAACAGTACATAATGGGTAGTTTCACAAATGAATGATATAACAAACTGTACACTGAAATAAAAACTACTTTCCAACGATTTTCTGGTGTCGAATTCTCCTGTATATAATACATCTAATAAAAAAGATAGATACCGTTGGGGCAGGAGCATGATTAGGAAGAAGTTATGAGATTAGGAAGTACCCAGAGTTCTATATTATAATTTGTTAATTTGATTTGTGGAGTCCAGGCCTTGAGAAGATAAAACAGAGCACTTTGAAAGCTACTGCCCATGTCTTGCTCTCATGTGGAAAGAAGAATTACATTTTAGGTTGCATGTTGTTTCGAAAAATGCCGTCTTCAAGAAATAGTAAATTTCCATTCAAAACTAACTACTCCTTGAATACCTCTTAGAAGCTGGGCACTCTTAAACACTGGAGATCGAGCTACAAAGCAGAGAGAAAAAAAGGAGTGAAATACTGGAGAGCTAACTTAATTTCATGGTCAGGAAAGTTTACTCTGTTGAGGTAAAATGCGAGGAGAGACCTGGGAAGTCTCAGTGTAACCCTGGACCACATAAACCATATTGACTTCTACGGGAAGACAGTTGCAGACAAGGGAATGGTGAATATAAATGCCCTGAGGCCGGAGCAAGTTTCTCAGGTGGTTGGAATGAAACAGCTCTAAGGGGGAAGAGTAGGAAGTTGTCAGAGATAAGGAAGGAGAGGACTGGAGAGGCAGGTCATTAGGGCCTCATAGAGACCTTCATGGAGATTTGGGTTTTTACTCCTAGCGAAGCTAGAATCCACTGGAGGCTTCTGAGTTGTTTCTCTTCCTTTTGAAGAGTATTGGGCTTGGGGTTATTTTGTTTTGTTTTGTTTTGTTTTGTTTGCTTGACAATAAAAATGTCGGCACGTTCCAGCTTTGAGGGTTACCATTAGCCCCATTACATTGATGGTTCTTTTCTGGTGGAAAAAAATCTGTGCTTTTATGTCTGCTTCATTGGGTCTCTCTTCAAGTTGTAGGGAAGTTTGGATTAAAAACATGTATTTCACAAATGACTCCCATTCCAGGTGGGATGATGTGATCTCTGCCTGCGGGGAAGAAGTGGGAAACCAGTTCACCTGAAACAGTAACCTTTTTCTTCCTCCTTGTTGAAGCAGAAAAGCATACAAATGCTTTCTCTCTGATTGTGCATTTGGAATTTTCCTTAAAATGGATCTCTGCTGAATTCCCACTTGAATACCCAATCTGGATTTAGTCTCAAATTCTGAGTAAAAGGAAACCTCCCCCAGATTTGGGATGGGGTGTTGTGGTGCGGGGGTGGGGAGGGGTGGGGGGGTTGGTCTCAGAGCTGCTTTCTTTAGCTCTGAGAGATCAGGGGAGTTCGTACCTTGGTGCCAGGAGAGAAGGGAAAATTGAATTGGATTTTATAAGGTAATAAGACAGATAGCTAAACTTGGGGTCATGGCTGTCATTTAGTATGACGCAGCAAAAAGGAATATGCTTTATTTTATTGTTTTTGTTAAGGCAATTTGAGATTTGTCATTTCTCTCCCTGCAGTCCTGTTTTTGTGTTGAGCGCAGATGTTCAGGAAACGAATTCCAGCTCCAGCACCTGTGTGATGCGGACCCAGGCTGGCCTTGCAACATCCTCTACTCTCACTGACCAGCTTTCCTGTGACACTTATTTCCTCTCCCCTCTGCTCATCCACCCATAGCTATCCAGTTAGCATGTTGGTTCTTCCATTTGAATTTTTGGAATTAAAGGAAAAACAACATGGAGCTGAAAAGCTCAGTGGCAAGTCTGTTTTTAATGGACAGGTACCACGGGCCTCTGTTTAGAAGCATCTTATGAATAAACGAGCGCAGTTTTGCAGGCTTGCAAGAAGCTGGTGCCCTGCAGCACCCGCCATGTAGAATAAATAAATGAACAGTTGATTTCAGTGGGTGCCACTGTCCTATTTTTAGAATACCATGTTTTTATCCAGGGCTGTTCAGGTAGTTCTCATTTTAAAACTCTAACATCTGCCCAGCATACAGCTTCTGACATATGGCTTGTCCTTGCTATACAGTAGAGGCACTTGGACCAACTTCCCCTTCTTTGCAACGGGACAGTGCTTGTTTCTGGATTGCTCTGAAGGTGGGTGTGGGATGTGGAGAGCATGCAATATGAAAGCATAATGGAAACAAAATCAACAGAATCAACATGCTCATCACATTTTATTATTAACTGAGCTCCCAAGTGTGTGTTTCCTTGTTAATCTCAACAGGCATTTTATTTTGATCAAGTTTAACACATACTGTCTTTCTTCTCTTGGCTCAGAAGGGTGCTAAGCTGCCTCTTTGGAAAAAGCTACCTCCCTGTTTCCCAGTCCAGAGCTTCTGTGTTTGGGCTCACAAACAGGAGTTGGACCTGGAGCAGCATGGTCTTCATTCTTGCAGCTGAGGCACTGTGCTGCAGGGCAGGGTCCCAAGCAAGGGGGTGGTGGGGATGGGACACCTATCACCCTGAGGTGGGATTTCCTGAGCCCTGGCCTGCCTCCAGTCTCCCCTTTGGTCCTGGTTTGGCTCCAGGCTACTATGTCCATGGATACCTATCAGCAAGGGGCAGTGCCTCTAACAGCAGAACAGCCTGAAGTAGAAACCCAATCCAAACAAGCTCACTTGGCAACTCCTTCACCAAAAAGCTTAGACTTAAATTTACAGTTGATTTTTCTCTACAGTAATTTTAGCTCAACAGAGAGCCCTGCAATTATTTTTATCACTTTTTTAAAAATAAGGAACCCATGTGGAGGTAGTACAGAATGAACAACATGAGATATATGAGAGGTTAAGTGATTTACTGGAAATAGTGGTTGACGAGGTTACCTTTGAATTCAGAGCAGCATTCTTGGTTGACTCTAGGATGGCACGGTCTCCTTAGAGTTAAGATCCTGTGCATACTTTGGTAAAAACTCCACAGTGTTTGTGTTGTGCTGGTAAAACCATACATCATTGCTCTATTTTAATGGCTATAATCACTGAACATCTGCACGATGTTCGTAGCTTCTTAACCTGAGTGAGATGTTTCAGCTTTGTGCCTTCTGTGGTTCCTGTAATGGTAGCCCACAGAAGCCTTAAGCTTCCAGGAAAGATAGAAAATAGGCAAGACTATTGACTTTAGAGTATGTGAAAATGCACCCATTTTCCCCCTCAGCTTTCGAATCAGTTGCTTCTACCTAGACTATTAGAGCAATTTACACCCTACCGAGGAGCAGACATAAGAGTTCTTTAACCACAGAGCATGGATTGATTGACAGCCGCTGTCTTCCACTACAACAGAGATGGAGTGAGAGCTTATACAGACTCAGTGGGGTGGGACTTCCCTGTTGAATGCCGCTTTATGTCTTTTCAGCCAAATGCCATTTACATCTGCCCACTGTTTGAAATCTCCTTTGACTTTCTACTTCTTACAAAAGGAAGTGAAACAAGTCTTGCAGCAGCCGTGGATAGCATCATGGCATTTTCCTCATTTTCCCAAACTGCACCTTTTGGGTGTTTTGTGCATAAGATCTTAAGGAAAGTGGGTCTTTTCAAATGAAAATTTTGTAAAGTCGTACTATGCTGTAGTAAGCTAATGGAAATTGTGGGGAATGCATTGTGGATGGATGAGGTTATAATTGTTTCTTTGCCCTTTGATCAAAGCACATCTGCACATAACATGTTCCTGAGCCACATTATTAGTTGTTTTTTTTTTAATTTTTAAGTTTTTTTAGAGAAAAGGAATATGTGTGTTCATTGATAGACTTTAACTGAGTTTTTGAGTTTGTTTTTAATGGACAGTTTCAATATTAATGGGCAATGGTGGTGAGGATGAATTCTGAGCTGTGCTACCTGACTATTTAAGACAATTTATAGATTTAAATTTAAAGAGATTTTGTACTTTTTTTTTTTTTTTTTTTTTTTTGTCTCAGGTTAAGTGGATGTGTCTGGGGCGTCACTATAGCAAAATACTTCAAAACCAAATGTATTTTGCAAGGTAGATTATACCATTTTCTTTAAAAAAAAAAGTGAACAAAATGTCCTTGATCTCAACATTTACATTTTCAAACCGTGTGAGAAGAGTATATCCAGGCATGTAATCATGTAATCATTGTGGTGACCCTCCAGCCCACAGGGCTGAATTTACCATTCAGGTTAAAATGTTTTTATATCTGAGAATATTCTTAATGAAGAAGAGATTTCTCTTTTTTAAGATTTATTTTATTCGAGAGAGAGAGAGAGAGAGGGAGGGAGGGAGAGAGAGAGAGAGAAACATCGAAGTGCAAGAGAAACAGGGGTCGGTGCCTCCCTCACACATGTGACCTGATGGGGAATTGAACCTGTGACCTTTCAGTTACAGGGGCAATGCTCCAACTAACTGAGCCACACTGGCCAGGGCAAGAAGAGATTTCTGACCCCGACAAATTCCTGACTCCGACAAATTCCTGACTGGATGGCTCATTGTCATCCTGGTCCTTATATCTAATTTTGGAGAAATTATCACAACTTTCTGTGGCACCATGGTAAAGCTTGGCTCTCAGGAGGTTTATAAGAAAAGATTGGGCAGTTTTTTCTGGTCCTCAGCAGCTTTTCAACATAACCATGTAGTTTTGAAATTATAATGTCTCAGTGACTCTTTTTCTAAACACTGACCCAGTCCACAGTTTCCTTACTCATCCATTTATTCAAGAAAACTTAATAAAGGACCTACTTGTCATTACATTTAATAATTTCTGACAGCTGCCATTTAAAATGTTCACATTGCAGCATATAGTGAAATGGTGATCATGTAGCGTATTGTTAATAACTAATGGCCTCACTATAACCATTAATCACTCAATCATTAAACATTTATATATATATATTTTTAGGAAATTTATTTATTTTATTTTTTTAATATATTTTATTGATTATGCTATTACAGTTGTCCCATTTCTCCCCCATCATTCCCCCTACCCTGCACACCCTCTCCCACCCACATTCCCCCCTTTAGTTCATGTCCATGTGTCATAAGTTCTTTAGCTTCTACATTTCCCATACTATTCTTCCCCTGCCCCTGTCTATTTTCTACCCACTATCTATGCTACTCATTCTCTGTACCTTCCCCCCTCTCCTCCTCCCACGCCCCTGTTGCTAACCCTCCATGTGATCTCCATTTCTGTGGTTCTGTTCCTGTTCTAGCTGTTTGCTTAGTTTGCTTTTGTTTTAGGTGTGGTTGTTAATATCTGTGAGTTTGCTGTCTTTTTACTGTCATATTTTTATCTTCTTTTTCTTAGGTAAGTCCCTTTAACATTTCATACAATAAGGGCTTGGTGATGATGAACTCCTTGAACTTGACCTTATCTGAGAAGCACTTTATCTGTCCTTCCATTCTAAATGACAGCTTTGCTGGATAGAGCAATTTTGGATGTAGGTCCCTGCCTTTCAAGATTTCAAATATTTCTTTCCAGCCCCTTCTTGCCTGTAAGGTCTCTTTTGAGAAATCAGCTGACAGTCTGATGGGAACTCCTTTGTAGGTGACTGTCCCCTTATCCCTTGCTGCTTCTAGAATTCTCTCCTTCATTTTAATCTTGGCTGATGTAATTACGATGTGCCTTGGTGTGTTCCTTCTTGGGTCCAACTTCTTTGGGACTCTCTGAGCTTCCTGTACATCCTGGTAGTCTATTTCCTTTGCCAAATAATAAAGGAAGTTCTCCTTTATTATTTGTTCAAATAAGTTGTCCACTCATTGCTGTTCTTCTTCCCCTTCTGGGACCCCTATAATTCGGATGTTGGGACGTTTAACGATGTCCCAAGCCTCTCTTCATTTTTTTGAAATCTTGTTTCTTCCTCGTTTTCTGTTTGGTTGTTAGTTTCTTCCTTCTGGTCCACTCCATTGATTTGAGTCCCAGTTTTCCACCCATCTCTATTGGTTCCCCATGCGTCTTCCTTCATTTCACTTATTGTAGCCTGCATTTTTTCATCTAATATATTTTGAGTGCCTTTTGGGTACCACTCAATACAGAAATATTTATTGAGCATCTACTGTGTCAAGAAATCTTCTGGGTTCTAGGGATATAGCAATGGATATAACAGGCAAAATGTTCTGCTTTCTGTGAAGACACGTTTCAGTGTTTATCATCTACATTTTAATGTCATTTGACAACCATTCATATGAATACATGAGTGTGCTATTAATGAATGGAAAGATGTGGCAACATGTCTCTTCTCTTGTGTTGGTTCCTTTAGATGAAAGGAACCAGTAGTTGCATAAAAGAGAGTCTAAAAGGGGTATCTAAAGCCATCTTACATTTTAAGGGGATATAAGGAAATTTTAGGCAAAACTGCATTAAAGACTAATGTGACATGCTAGTTAACATTGTTATGTAAGTGACACAAATTCTAATTAGCTCAAGAACAAAGTCGTCCTACAAATAAATTTATAAGAGTAGCACTCTCCAAATAAAATAAAAAATTGAAGTTTGTGCCTAGATAGACTATAATAACCAAAATATTCACTTAAAACTACCACAAATAAATGAATGACTGAATGATTAAGTGAAGTGTTTTAAGTAATGGATAAGCCTAATTCTTTAATGACACTGGACAAATTCAATTATTAAAATTTATTTCAATTATTAAAACAAGTTTAATTATTAAAATTTAATACTGAAACACCTTTAAGTGAAATTAACTTCTAGAACTTTTTTCTCATTAATATGAAAACAGGATTTACTCATTGTACATACTGATGTCACTAGCTTTTCAGTATACAATTTTCTGTTTGAAAATAGTGTTGGCTCTAGTTGGATTTATTCATCTTAGTTTTGAGAAGAATCTACTTACAAAGCTTATTGCTGTATCTCCATGGTCAAAGAGGATTAGAAAATGGTAAAATTGGCCTGGATAATTCAAGTCTTGCTAGTTTGATAACCATGAAGTCATTCTGAAAGTGTGTCTACAATTCATGTATCTAAGGTTGGTGTAATATAGATGAGGCCCACATTTATGTTTATAAAGGATATTAAGGAATTGAATAAACTATTTAGCATAAGACATTCATGGAAATAGTGCTTTGTACCTAAAAACTCTGTGATGATTGTGTGTGTGTGTGAGAGAGGGAGAGGGAGAGGGGGAGGGAGAGGGGGAGAGAGAGAGAGAGAGACAGAGAGAGACAGGGAGTGAGTTGCTTCTGGAATCTGGTGACTTCATGCATGAGGACCAAGAATATTCACATGGTAAGTGTGGCCACTGAAGGTGAATGCTCTTGGAACTAAGGACTGGTGTGTGTTCAGCTGTATTCTAAGAAGTCATCCCTCCACACTTTACTTGGCTCTGGTTCCACAGAGAACAAACAGAAAGGTAAACTGCAAGTTTAGTTCTGTGGGAGGAAGGAGGAGACCTGATTTGCCCAAAGGCATTGTCTTGTGGAGTTCTAAAAATGTTGGGAGAGGTTCCTTTCTCTTAGGGAATTCCCCCAATTTTTTTTCTATGAGATAACATAATGCCCTGAAGATTAGTCTTTTTCTTCCTTTTAAGATCTTTATCTCTGCAATGATTAGTTTCCATCTTCTCTCCTTTCCCACCTTTCCTAGGCTCACCAGAGCCCACAACCCCTTAATCTCCATGCTACTTCTCCAGAGCTGAATTATCCAATAGCAACAGAATGGGAACCACGTCTGTAATAAAGTGTTTTAATTACTACATTTTTAAAAGTTAAAAAAAGGTGGCAAAATTAATTTTATATTAAACCTGGTATTTCCAAATTTTGTCATTTCACCACCTAAACTATATAAAAATACTAATGGGATGTTTTACTTTTTTATAGTACATCTTCAAAATCCGGCGTGCATTTTGTACTTACAACACAATTTCCAGACTGTGAGAATATAGAGCATAGGGTTTATAATGTTTCCATGTTTAATCTGAATCTTCCTCCACTCCCACATTGCCTCACTAGGTTCTTAGTTCATATAGGCTGCTGGATGAATGAATGAATGATCCATTTCCATTGGCCCTATTGTTTTAATCTCTTAAAATTCACATAGGTATTAAAAAAGAGTTAAAAAGTGTTTTGCACCAATATATACTAGAAATTCTTTTTCTAATATAGTCTCATTATAGGTGTAAAACACAGCAGAGGTAAATCAGAGTTGGGAGACTAGATTTGGAATCCATATTGTACTAGCAACTTTCTGTGTGATGTTCGGCGGATTGCTTAACTTCTCCGGTCCTCTCAATTTAATCTTCTATAAAGTGCTGTGGTATTACATTACTTCTAACATCCTTTCCCATTCTTTGATTGTATAATTTGTTTTAGAACAAATGCATTTTTGACAGATTATATTATAGAACAATAATGGTGGTCCTTTGCAAAAAAAAGTGATCATTTTTTGTGAATTTCATTTGTATTTCATACTTTTCATTTTCAAAAATTGAAATTCTTTCTATAAAATATATTTCATTGATTATACTATTAGAGTTGTCCTAATTTCCCCCTTTGCCCCCCTTCACCTGCTACCGCCATTCCCTGCCCCCGCTTAGTTCATGTCTGTGGGTCATGCATATAAGTTATTTGGCTATTCAGTTTCCTATACAGTTCTTAACATCCCCCTGTCTATTTTGTACCTACCAATTTGTGCTTCTTGATCCCTGCACCTTTTCCCCCATTCTTCCCCTTCCCCCTCCCAGCTGATAACCCTCCAAATGATCTCCATATCTATGATTCTGTTTCTGTACTGGTTGTTTGCTTAGTTTCTTTTTTTAGATTCACTTGTTGATAGTTGTGAATTTGTTGCCCTTTTAATGTTCATAGTTTTTTGATCATCTTCTTTTTCTTAAATAAATCCCTTTAACATTTTATGTAATAGTGGCTTGGTGATAATGAACTTCTTTAACTTTACCTTATCTGGGAATCACTTTATCTGCCCTTCCAGTCTAAATGAAAGTTTTGCTGGGTAGAGTAATCTTGGATGTAGGTCCTTAACTTTTCACCACTCTGAATACTTTTTGCAAGTCCCTTTTCTGTTTGTTTGTTTGTTTGTTTGTTTTTGAGAAATCAACTGATAGTATTATGGGAAGTCCTTTGTAGGTAACTCTCTGCTTTTCTCTTGCTACTTTTAAGATTCTCTCTGTAACCTTTGGCATTTTAATTATGATGTGCCTTGGGTCCTCTTTGGGTCCAACTTGTTGGGGATTCTCTGTGCTTCCTGGACTTGTATGTCTATTTCCTTCATCAAATTAGGGAAGTTTTCATTCATTATTTTTTCATATAAGTTTTCAATTTCTTGCTCTTTCTCTTTTCCTTCTGGCACCCTATGATTCAGATATTTGTATGTTTGAAATTGTCCCAGAGGCTTCTTAGGCTATCTTCATTTTTTTTTTAATTCTTTTTTCTTTCTCCTTTTCTTATTGAATGCTTTTTTCTTCCATATGTTTCCAAACATCAATTTGATTCTAGGGTTCATTTTCTCCACTGTTAGTTCCCTGTAGATTTTTATTTCATTTAATGTAACCTTCATTTCTGCCTGGGTCTTTTTATGCTCTTGAAGTACACAGTGATTTCCTTGAGCATCTTGATTGCCAGTGTTTTGAACTCTGCATTTGATAGGTTGCTTATCTCCATTTCTTTCAGCTCTTTTTCTGGAGTTTTCTTCACTTCTTTCATTTGAGCCCATATTTCCTTGTCTCCTCAATTTGGCAGCCTCCCTGTGTTTGTTTCTGTGTATTAGGTACAGCTGCTTTGACTCCCTGTTTTAGTGGTGTGGCCTATTGTAGACAAGTACACCTGTAAGTTGTTTGGGATGGAGCCTTAAGTAATAGCCAGGGCGGGACAACCCATGTCACTGCTCTGTGGCTTTGTGGGGGGGACGGCTCAGAGAGAAGACAGTGCCATTGCCTGGCCTCTGGAGTTTTGCCCTGGAGGAAGCTGAAGCTGTCTCCTGGCACTTTCTGTGATGCCAGATACTTCAGTTTCTCCCTGTATGCCACTGGTGCCCTTCTAGCTATTGCCCTGGAGCTGAGTCCCAGAGGGGTTGAGTACTTAAGTCCTAAGTCCATTGCAGGAGCTTTAGGTGGGGTCTCCTATGAATACTGCAGTTTCTTCCTCCACCCCCACCCCGCTGGTGTTTACAGCCAGAAGTTATGGGGACTTGTCTTCCTGTCACTGGAACCCTGGGATGGGTGGTCATTCTGGGGCTGGTTTCCCTCACTTCCAAGGTATCCCTCCTGATTTTTATCCACTAGGTGGATGAGGGACCACCAGTTCTGTGTGTCTGTGCCTCTCCATACCTCTCCACCTCTCTGCCTGACTGCGTGTCTCCATTCTCTCCTACCTGTCTGGATGAACATGGATTCTTTAAATCCTTGGTTGTTGGACTTCTGTACAGCTCGATTTTCTGACAAATCTGGGTGACATTTGTTTTGTAGTGTAGTTGTTATTTTTGCTGTAGTTGTAGTTGTTGTTATTTTTGCTGAGGAAGCGAAGTGTGTTTATCTATACCTCCATCTTGACTGGAAGTCTCCAAAAATTGAAGTTGTTTTCTCTGAAGGTGATGGTATAATTTCTGTACCCTTAGCACATAAGATAATGAGGCAGCAATGAATGTTAAATGGAGTTTTACTTACATTAAAAACTATTGGTTATAGTTTGCTTGGTGGAGAAATTTGGGTTATGTCAACAAGTGGAGAGTGTTTTGTCTGCTTGTTTCTCACCAAAGAGAAATTCTGAGGTTTGATCTTCTAAAACTAGATATTCTATATATTCCTTTCTGATCTTTGTTTTTCCTGAGACCAAAATATTCTTCCCACCTTGCCTTTCTGATCATGTTATCCCCATGCTCAAAATTCTTCAGTGTCCAAAGAATACATTTTAGGCTCCTTAACTGGGTATTGAAGGGAGTGACTGAATGCTCTTCCTGGGTCCTCAGTCTGCCTTCCTCATTTTTTCTTGCACCGAGTCTCTGCATGAATCTAGCGTTTCTGCCTGCAGGTTGATATGTCCCTCCTACCTAGATATGCCTCAGGCAATCCTTTCTCTATGCCGTTCCCCCTGCTCAGCTCCTCACACAGCCTCTCCTCTCTTTCAATTATACGAATCATTCCCATCCTTTAAGGCCAGACAGAGTCAGCTCCAAGCCCTGTCTTCACCCCAATCCATAATTTAGCAACCTGTGCTGAAACAACACTTTTCTCTTATTTGTCATTATTACATGCTGCCTTTAACAAACACAAGCATTTATGCCTATAGATTTTAGACAAGTTGTCCAGCCAAGTTGTTATGTTCTCAGTTCAGATTAATCTTTTATTTACGGACCCTGCTGGATCTTGAATTCTAGGCCAGACCCTGAACATAAAAAGGACAAATATGTAAGCAAGTAATGATAAGATAGATCTGATAAGTGTGAACATTGTAATATGTACAAGGCACCTTGATGGACCAAAGGAAGGAGCAGAAAACTGTTCCTGAGGGTAGTACAGGGAAGGTTCCTGGGACTGATGAGGCCTAAGCTGGGAGTCATTTTGGGCAGTGGGAACTGTGTTAATAAAGCATGACTGCCCAAGAGCTTGGAGTGTTTCCCGTGACTCCTTCATGGTTCTACTTTACAGTGATGTAGTGAGGTGATTGGGTGTGCAGCCTGGGTTCAAATCTTGGCTCTGTCCCTTACCAGCTCTGTCAACTCAGGCAAGTTATTTAGTCATTTTATGCTTCAGTTTTCTCAAATGAAGTGGAGATGATCATTTACTTTGGGGAAAGATAGAAAAAAAGAGAGAGAAAATTAGGAAAGGGGTTTTAAATGAGCTAAATAAAGTGAAGAATTTAGAATAGAATGTGCTTAATATTATTTTTATATCTCTTACTATTGATTCTCACAGTGCCATGTATATATAGCATTTGTTCAATGAATATTTTCTGGATGATTGAACATTGTCACCAATCAGTTCCGTATTCGTACCCTTCATCTATTTCAGAAGCAGACATTTTCTAATGATATCTCTCAGTACGTGCTGCTTTTTTCAGGGTATAGGAGGTATGGGTGTGTGTATGTGTGTGTGCTTGTTGATAATATGTGCCCGATTCATTTTGACTCACCAGGGAAATTTTCCAGTTCTGAGAACAGTGACATGAAACTTCCTGTCCACCGTGATTTCCAGCTGCCTACAGTTCTGATACAGTGTGCTGTAAGGCAGTGTTGTCAGATTTGTTGCATAGAAAATCAGTACACAGTGCACCTTATAGTTTCATCTTTGTAGGATTCAGTTTCCTCTCTAATAATATGTACAAAGACTGTCCAGAAGGTATCCAGCCATGTAATATGAAAAACAGAAACATGCACTGAAGAAGATACAAGAAACATTGTACACAGGATAATGACGCCTCGGTCCCCTTCAAAGTAGGCACCTTGGGACCTCACACAGTTCTCCCAGTTACCATCAGCTGCCTTGTCATATGTTCCTGAATCTCATCAACAATGTGAAATCTCTTCCCTTTCAAAGGTGATTTTAGTTTTAGGAAGAGTCAGAAGTCACAGGGTACCAAATCTGGGCTGTAGGGGGCTTAGTCACCTGAGTGATTTGATGTTTCACCTAAAAATTCTGTACAAGACATGATACATGAATGGATCCATGGTCATGATGAAGGGGCCAATCACCAGTTGTCCATAGCTGTGGCCTTCTGATTCACTCAAATAGTTTTTGTGGAGAAATGTTCAAGCTTAATGCAAAATCTGATGCAGATCCATTGCTCTACTTCCTCAGTCATTTTGAATGTGATGGCCACACGGTACACCCACTCACTCAATGGCATCAACCACCCCCACTGACTAGTACAGTGAAGTTGTTATTGTTCACACAGGCGCATTCCAGTCCAGTCTCCTTGGCTGTCAGGTTACATCAATGCTGCACAAAACATTCTTGTTATATTAACAACGACTGGACTTTTCTGGACAGACCTTGTGTGTGAAACTAACAACATGGGATGCTATGAAGCTCTCCTCAGTCATTTTAACTTAAATCATTGATATTATTTAAAATTGCTTTTCTTATAATGAACAGTGTTTTCCCCACAGATATACAATGCCAGCTGCTTCACAAAATTATAAACTATGAATATTTACTTAGTATATAACAGATCCCACATCTTAAAATTCATAGCATTTTTGCCTTAAACTGAAATTATTGCCAACTCATTAGGTGCTTTCTTGTATGGGATTTGTCTTTTATTATTAATGTCACAGTAGTTTTTCAGGAAAAATTATAATAAAAATACAGAAAACAAAGGCTACTTTTAGCTCATTGAAGTAATAATTGAACAGTAAACGTGACTGTATTATAATGCCATAATTTTACTGTGAATCGTGGGTAGGTTTTTCTGTTATGGCTATATTTTTGAAGCATTTTAAAATAAAATAGTAAGAATTATTTTTAAAGCTTAAAATTCAGAGTCTACTAGAATAGTAATGAACATCATTATAATTGTACTTCCACAATACGTGCCAGACCTTTTAGGCTCAGTGTCTAAATAGACTTCATCAACGTCTTTTCTTGGGCTCTCACAGGGTACCTTGGGGACAGGTAGTGAGCCTGTTCTACTGATTTTACAGATGGATAAACTGAATCACAGAAGAGTTAAGTGATTTGCCCAGGGTTATGTAGTAATTAGATATGTGTATCTGTGCTCTTTCCATTAGATTATTCTGCTGCTCAAAATGTTTATTCCTATAAGGATAGATATTATTTGTACTTTCAGAACTCATTTTCCATTTCTATATAGGAAGATAGGAGGATAGCAGATAAGGTTCTCTATCAAGAGCATACGTATTTTAATAAAGTGGGTCTAGCATCTAGTTCCTTTTTGTAACACATCACTAAAACTGTGCTCTCCCTGAGATAGAGACACATTAAGGTGCACATTTAACAAAAAAGTTAGTTTTATTTCAAACCAGCCATCTTCTGAAATAATTAGGCTAAAAGATATTTTAACACATCAGCCTGTAATGCTAACCTGAAGAATGAAATTCCTATTCAGATAATTTAAAAAAATCCCCTCCCCAAATACTTTGATTCTACCACAAGGAAGGCCTTTCTTTTAGGATTCCTTTTTGGCATGGCAGAGAGTTCTCTATAATCAAAATCCTTAAAGAAACCAGAAAGCTCTTAAGACACTTTTCATATGACTGATGTTTGAAAATGTTAGTCTGACTGGCGTATGAAAATTAAATTTTCCACAATGTGATATTTTTAATCATGAAGAATGAGAAGATTCTGTCTGATTATTACTTTAAAGGCAGTTAGTTTCATGCATGCTCTCACTGGGATTTTTAGTTTTTTTTCTTTTAATGGGTAAATAAGTTTCTCTAGTGATAAATATTAATGTTTTATGAGGGTAATAATTTAAAATGACTGCTGATAGTTTGGGTTAAAAAGGGTCTTACCTTTGAAGACCTTCTCTCTCTAGAACTTATGTCTTTACATATTTTGCCTCATTTACTTTATAGGTGATTTGCATGCATGGCACCACCCTTACCATGTAGGTAGTGAAATCCAGGCATAGGTTAAATGATTTACTTTTAATTTTATGCTACCTTTTTTTCAGGCAATTTTTAAGGCTTTATGTAGCATTATGGTAAGCAGTGCATAATTCAACGCAATGAGGGATTCTGGGGATAGACTTAAGAACACCAGTGCGTGGAAGATCAAGATTATTCAGGGCCCTCAATCACCCTTACCTTCAGAATGCAAAATGGTTAAAACTATTGACATTTTACAGCGATCATAAAATGAAGATGTCACTGGGCAAAACATATTCCAAATATTGGTTAGTATTTTGCTCACTACGTCTGATAAAGGCAGATGACTTCACTTGCTGGTGACAATTGGACCAATTCTGGAAACATGGATAGGGAGGGCAAACAGTCCTGCTCAGTAGATAAGATTTTGGGGAATAGATGGCCTGGTAGTAAATAGTGAGGTTCGCAGCAGGGACTTGTTCCCATGCCGGCCCTATCCCAATGCACTGTGATACATTTTGAGCTCTTCCATTTTAGTTTCCATTATCCACCACCCAAGTTCTCAATTCAATTTCAGACTCGGGCAAAAGCCTGTAATTCTATTTGTTTTGGGTAAATTTAGCAAGCTGCTCCTGATTACACCTTAGCCAGAGACCATCTGTTGACTGGCGTGCCTCTCGGAGGAGTGGTTTCTGTCAGCGATGAATGGGAAGAGGATTGGAGCGTGGCTGCTATTAGTAAGCAGATGCACCATATCATGGATAGTTCTTCCCGCCTTTCAACCTGCTGGCTTTCTATATTGATGGAGTGTCGCATGACTGCGAGTCATTCTGTCCCAAGGCACTAAGAAGTGCTCTCCTAAGGGCCATTTATCAAGTGCTTCTTCTGGCATTTGATGGAAAGGAATTTAGAAGTCATAGTTTGATACACTTACAGCACGACCACATTCTTCTTTGCATGTCCTGCATATGTGTTCATACACCAACATGCTTTTCAGCAGCGATAGTCATGTGCTATCAAAAGCCCCATGGACAAAACAGCAGGATACAGCTGTGCTCCGTAATGTAATGCATAAACCTCCTCAGGGTCAGGCTCACAATCCTTTGAAGAGCTGCTTCCTCTACTAAAATTATTGCCAGTTCATTTGCATCAGATGGGGAAGATGTGCTAGATAAATTTAGAATGTCGAGGAACAGTTTTGATGCTGACTGCGGTATGATGGGGGTTCTTTCTAAGTGACGATGGTATCATTAGCTCATGGCTGAGATGATACTGGACTAAACAGAGTGGAGACGGCAACTTCCTGTTGCAGTAGGTTATGAGGGGAAGTGGATAAAATGAACATAAATTAGCTTCATCTCGTTTTCTGAAAGAATTGGAGGCAGGTGAGGGAAGGAGGCAGTGGATTGCCAGGGTGCTTGAGAACTGAAATTGGATCAGTGAAGTGAGAGGATCAGGTTCCGCTCTATGTTTGGAGAAGGCGAACAGCGCCCCAGTGCTAACAGAGGAGGTTGGCCATAATTAATTGGTAATTAACTGGTTTCAGTAGGAAATGCCCAGGGTCATCTTAGAAACCCATCATATGGGGTTTTTCTCCTTGAGTTAGACTGCTAAGGAAGGGAGACGGGTTTCAGAATTATGTCATGGGCTGCAGCACTTTTCTTTAAGGCAAAAAAGAGTTTAAGCTTGATAAAATCTCACAGGATTCTAGATCCTGTTTTTTTTTTCACTTAGTTGTACACCGATCATTTTGATGTTACTTACGGTTTTTTCATTGAATGTCATCAATTAAAGTGGGGCCTGTCCCTCCTTGCCCACCCGCCCCCCCCCGCCATCTCTCACGCACAAATTAGCATTCTTTAATTCAGGTCATGAGCATCATTGCAGGTTCAGCAAAGTGAGGATGAAGAGACAGAACAAAAATGTAGTCCACAGTATGTACCTTAAGTTTTAGTTAATAATGACTATATTAAAATATTATTATAATTTAAAATTTTTCACACAAATAGTGAATGTGTAAAATAGTGAAATATTTTTTAAAGGATTAAAATGATGAGTCTTGAATAGAAAAATAGTTTCTGAGTATCCCTTGCTAATCAGGGCAATTGGATTTTTTTGCTACCAAATTGGTGAATAAGAGGTTGACTTAATCTATAATGCTTGCCTGTACATGTCATAACTAATATAACAGGATATAATGTATTTAAAATGGTAGATCACCGAATGACATAACAATTTGTATTACTCTGTGGTACAAACAGAATAAGAGGCTGAATTTACAGATAAAGGCTCTATTTTATTTATTATTTAGTTATTAGAAAGGCAGTAAGAAATATTCTGACTGAACAAAGGAACATTTTTAAAAGGCATTTAAAAATCATACAGTTGAAACACTCTTTGTGATCGAGGCTTAATCTGTGCAAATAAATTGTTTCAACAAAGGCTTGTGGATTTTGGGAAATGACGTGTGGTGGATATGCTGAAAAAAGACTTGTAGAAATGGTCCTCCCATTAGATTTTGCACACGGTATCTCTTTACGTAGCCTGGTGCGTGCTCTCAAACAGGAAGCATAAAACTATGACGTTGCCAGGTATGAATACGTAGTAAGAGCTGGAAACTCAAACGGGACCCCTACTGGGCCACAGGTTCCATCCTGCAGGCTCCAGGGAGAATGATCCTGGCCAAAACATCCCCAGGGAATACTTTCCGGGCTCTTTCTGTGTGAAGAAACAGAGTCAAGGGGATTCAGGGTCAAGGCAGATATGCCCTTGAGACCTTTGTCATAATATAGCCTTTTTATCACATTTGAACATATGCTCAGTTGTCTTCGGGTCTCATGTTTTAGGCAGAGCAGGCTAATGTTTAAGAGACATAATTCAATGACACAAAAAGGGAAATAAATGAGGATGTTCAGGATAGGTCCGGAAGGTAAGAGGTAAGACAGCCACACCACAATAGAACAGTGCTGGGTAGACACAGGGCCAAGCTAACAGAGAGCCTGGTCTCACGTAGAGAAAATTGAATTCAGTTCAGTGAGTAGTGAGGCACCGCAGGGGAGACAAGTGTATGATGGGTCTCTGCTTTGTACAAGCTTACAGGCTGACTTGGCTTGTGTGGTGAAATCATTAAAGAACAAAAAAGACTTTGCAATAAAGTACTATGGTGAGACACATCTGCAAAGCCATGAATACTTGTACATTCTTTAGGGCATATATGTTTAAATTGTAGGGCAGATATAAAAAGATCAGCCTTCCTGCCCTATGGATCACAGTTACTAATGATAAATTTGTGTTAGTTTTGCCTTAGTCCAGATTAGAAACTAAGCCCCTCAAAACAAATTCTTCTTAGGGATCAACTTACAGGTGGAAATTATATTGAAGTGGCCTCCTGGGATGGGGGATGTGCTTTGAGAGATGCTACCTAAGACTGGCATTTGGGAGTATTAAAAAGAGAGGGAGAGAGAGAACTATAACTGATGCTTGAGTAAGAATATTGTCAATGCCAAGTCACAGCTGCCTTGTGCTGGGGATTCCTGTCTGCCTGCCTGCCTGCTGCAGTATGAACGGTCTGGGCCGAAGCGTGCACAGGACACTGCAGAACTGGGGCTCTGACCTGTGGGCTTTTCCTGCTGGCCCCTCTCAGATATTCCAGTTGGTGTTGCCAGCTTTACAGTCTCCAAGGGCCTATTTACCTTGGTAATTTGTACCTGATGCATATATATTGGTGATTTCTTTTTCTCCCTGGAACCCTGGGATCTCATTTATTCACCACTGCAATAAAGTGGTGGAGTGAAAACCCCTCCCTAAAGCAAGGAGGGGAAGAATTGTTTCAGGAAAATAGCAACATGCTAACTGCCACTCTAATTACAACACCAAAAGACGACTTGTTCTTATTTAGAGGTAGCTAAAGCTCCCATCTCCGAGTTACATGTACGTCAGTGTTAGTCCATCTGTGGGCATCACTGCTAACTGTATTTTTTTTTTTTTAATCTGTTGTCAATGTGCCATTGTTTCAAAACAAAACAGTAACAGGCCTAGGATTGAAACACAGTTCTTTGGCCACAGCTTGCAAAAACCATGCTTAGTTGTGTGTGTAGGGAAAATTACTTTGAATAACAAAAGCACAAACAAGAACCGATAGAATAATAAGCAATTAAGGTGGATTAACAACAGTTGCTGAATTCCAGCTGTTGGCTGCAGATGCAGTCTGGCTCCTTAATTCAAACTAGTTGAAACCCGTTGCAGTTCAGAGCCGCGCAGGGAGAGAGGTGTGCCCAGGGCAGCGCCCCTTGCAGGGGTCCGTGTGTGGGAGATGTAAGTAGAGGGTGTGTTTCACTTCCTCCTGATTTGGTATAGTATTCATCTTTCTTTGCCTTCTGTTGTTTTGGCATCTTCCTGCTTCGTGTGTGTGTCCTGTTTGTTTAAGAAGGACTGACTACAGTGATCTGGGTGCTTGCTGTCTGGTTCTGGCACGTTGAGAACAGAGAAGAGAGCAAAGTGCAGCAGGTCCTCCGGAACGTTGCTCAGCGCCATTTCGTTACCGCGTCGATGAGATGGCACAGGTCTAGGAACTTAACTACTGTTTATATCAATTAGCTTGTGATAAAACTGGTTTCATTGTGTTGGTTTGCTTGAAGTTGCAGAACCTGTCCACGGCACTGAGAACTTACTGTGTTTGTCTATGTCTCCAGTGGGGAAGAGGAGCTCTCAGTAAGAGAAATCACAAATTCCGTTGGCTGCTGTAAATAATGTTCTGAATTGTTTCCTGGGAGAGCAATGAGGTGGAGCCTCCTTAAGGAGGAGAGCTTCATATTATTAGAACCCAAGCACACATCCCTGGGAAACTGTGAACAGGTAATTCACAGGGTAACCACCATGCGTAATCTGTCCCCTGCAGCCTTACCACAGTGCCTTTCGTTGCCATTATATTGGGTTGGCCAAAAAGTCCATTTAGGTTTTCCCATAAAATAAAAGACACATTTTTCATTTTCACCAATAACTTTATTGATTTAGATATTTGGAGTATGTCGGCTATCTCCTGCTATTGGCTTCTAGTGAGCAGAGGCCAGGAGCACTGCTAAATATCTTCCCAATGCGTAAGACAGCCCATGGCAAAGAATTATGTGGCCAAAATGTCAATAGTACCAAGAAACCTTGCAACCCACTTTTGACAGGTTTGATCAGTCACAGCACCATCGCCACACACTGCACAAATCTTTTCATGTGTTTCAGTTTCGTTTTCACCTTTCTTGAAATAATAGCATAATACACCAAAAATGTCACATATTTTCTTCCATCTTCAATATTAAAATAGCTACACAAAAATTCACCAGTTTTGGTAAGTTTTTTTTAAATGCACGCTGATATGACAGCTGTCACAATACAGTCTTACAAAATTGCTTCAAATGAAGTTCAAGACAACTAAGCACTACTAGAACCATCGTACAGAAAAAAACCCAAACGAGCTTTTTGGCTCACCCAATACCTTCCCTTGGACGGCACTGTTATCTGTGATCAGGAATAGGCCCTCTCACAATAACGGCAAGGGGCCTGGGGTACAGGGCCAGCCTCCTAGGCCTGCAACTGTTCAGTGACACAGTGACTCAGAAGGGCCCTGTACTTGTCTGCTGTCACCATCTCAAAATTCCTAGTTTCATCTTTGAACCATTGTTTTGTAAGTGGAGCTTGTACATGAGCAGAAGTGGTTTGCACATGGTGTTCACCATACCCTATAAACACAGCCCACGATGTATGGGAGTTCAGGGAGCCTACAAGCCAGTACAAGGTAAGCATGTGAAAGCTGCCCATTCCCCTAGTGCTGGTTGAGCATGCATGTACAAAGTGGTAAAATGTTAGAAGTTGAGTTGGTTTCCATTCATTGAGTTAGCTTCATGAAGTGTTTCCACTGTCCTAGTAAGAACAAAAGGCAAATGCATATAGAAGCTACGATATACAGGTTGTGTGATTTTGGTGGTTCCACATATAACTTAAATGTTCTTATACTTAAACAGAAAATTCTCACTGTGCTATATAAAGAGAGAGAGGTTATGGAAGAAAGGATAAAGCTTTACATTTTAGTGCCTATAATGGCACTTTTTTCCTGCTGTTTGAACAAGGAGCCCTTCATTTTGGCTTTGTGTCAGGCCCTGCAAATTATGTAGTGGCCCCCACTCTCAGGTTTAACTGGATGGAATTGAAGAGGGTGCTAAGATCGCCTGATTCTCAGCAGGTGGCCTGTGAGGTGCAGACACCAAACAGATACCCACCGGTGCCTTCTTTAGAGCCTCAGCTGAAGCAAAGAATTAACTGGACAGGTTCCCATTTAATTAGTTTTTACGTGTTTCAAAGTTTCTACTTGTTCAAAGAAATGCTTGCAGACTTTATGTCCAGGCAACCTATCTTTTTATGACTGTTATTTTCTCCAATAATGTGTCAAGGTCCTTTTACTTTCTAGACGTGTTTGGCAAAAAAGAGGAAGTTTGTAGCAGCCTAGTAATGTTATTAAACAGCTCTCCCTGCGAGCCCTCTGCCTCTGACCCTCTCCTGACTTTTCTGTTTTCAGCAGAATGTTTACTTGTTCCTGCAAATGAGTTAGGAAATGTGGGCGTGTTGATTTATTTGCCCTGGAGAACATCAACAGTTTTGTGATAAAAGCAGGCCTACTGCTACCAACAGAAACACTGTCAGAGTAATGCTCAGGGTGTCACCTAAGCCCACATACCACTCTGGCCCAAGTTGACTTATTAGGCAGCTTCTAGGTCCAAACTGTGTTAATAAATGGACGTGACCTCAGGGAGCTGGTCTAAAACCACAGGTCCGTACTTTGGGCCAGTGGTAGAGCTGGTCAGGAGGAGGGCAGGCAGCGAGCCATGCCAAAGGATTCCAGGGGCCATTGTCTCCCAGAGTTTAACATAAAGCCAAGACTCTAAATGCAAAATGACTTGCTCCCGGGAGCCAACCACAGGAAGGGTCTACTTGATACTTTGCTAAAACCATTTTTTCTCAGCAAGAGAGACTGTGGCCCTGGGTGAGAAGGAGAAACCAAAAGCCCTACCCCTGGTCTGGTTCTTACCATAGGTTTCTGATCTCAATCTCTCTTCCAGCCTATCTTTCCTAGGAATGAGTCAGGCCGGTAAGGAAATCACAGTTATTCTTTAAATGCACTGTTGCCCAGGAAGCCCGAGCCTGTATCAACCTCGGCCTTGAGCAGGAGCACACAGCATTTCTCCAGGGAAGACCTGTTTGTTTCTTCGTGTGTGTGTTGGGGGGGGGGGGGATCAGGAATGAACAGTGTGGTGGGGCCCAGGTAGGGCGGTGACCAGGCACATTCCCTCCTTAGACCAAGTGATCATCCTCTATTGAAATGGAAGCAGCCTAAAATGGAACAACTCACTAAGATGTGAGCTCTCAGAAACTTGATTTGAGCCAGACCCTCTCCTCTTGTCTGTGGCAAAGAGCTGCACAGTGGAGTTTTTTGTTTTGTTTTCAAAACTAATCAGTGCGGGAGGGGAGTCGTTGTGTTGAGGTGGGGTGAGCAGAGGAGAGATGTGGGCAAGCAGTCAGGACGTCAACTTCTTGGTGTCTCTCAGGTGGCCCAGGCCTTCCTCCCGCCTTTGACCCTGGAGACCACCTGCCAGGCGGCCCCAGAGCTCACTTCAGCCTGAACTGGACCCAGCACTCTGTCCGCACCTGGCTGAGAGCCTTCTCCTACCAAAGACGATGGGTATTAAAAGAGCCCGGCTTCAGGGATAATTGAAAATACGTTTTTTTAAAAATGTTTCATTTTTTTTTATTCCTTTATTTGGGGGTGAGAAGACACTAAAGAGTTTTAAACAACTTGAGAAAATACGATATTTTTCATACCTCCTCACATTCCTCTCAAATGTCTGTCACTTTGCATGTGCTAGGGATTCGGTAAATTATTTACTAAAATGACTAATATTAATAGATTAGGAATTCACGGGTGTTTGCTGCCTGAGTCAGTAACAACATAAAAAAGATTATTGAGGTAAAAACATAAATAGGTTGTTTTCTATTTTGTTGCCGGTCGTTTCAGGATGATTAAACTCACTGCAAAGTAGTGTTTAGAATGCAGGCTGTGGAGCCAGACGGCTCGGGTTTCGGGCTCAGCACTGACATTAACTCACCATATAACCTTGGGTAAGTGTCTGTGCCTCATTTCCTCGTCTGTGAAATGAGGGTGGTAATCATATGAACCCCATGAGTTGTTGTGAACATTAAATGAGTTAATACATGTCAGGTGCTTAGAACTGTGCCTGTTCAATAAATATTCATTATTGCTACCATTCTAAAGGCCAAGTGTACCAGGGATGATGGCCCAGGGCATCAGAGAAAGGGACCAGTAGCTCATCATAACATTTGTGTAGGTAGATATTAAAGTTAAACTGTTTGCACATGAAGGTCCGTTAAAAGTACAAGTTAATATTTCCCTACCACTTAACAGTTTGCAAATTCAAGTAAGTATAGTGTAAGTATGTGACTTTGTTTTTCCAAAGTCTTGTTATTTACTTGGTTTTTTTTGGAAAAGGAATTTAGGCCTTGGGGCCATTCTACGTAGGCAACTTTCTCTCTGAGCCTGCAAAGGGGGCTGGTGGGCCTGCAAGAGTTTGGGCCAGACCAGCTGAACAGAAACAAGGTGTGGGAAGCACTGTGCAATTACCACATTCTTTCAGTTTCTGAGTCCTTTAATTTCTCTTATCAGCTATTCACTTCAGATAACAACTCTGGAGATAAAATAAGCCTTAAAGGTTGGCTGCAGGGAGGGAGAACAAAGGTTTTTATTGGTCTTTTATCTTTTGTTTACTAAAAAGTGTTTAGTTGTAAAAGATAACTACAAAACTATTGTGTCTGCTGTAGAAAATGAACAAATAAAAGTAACTATTGCAGAGGAGCATTAAGTAACAAATAGGATACATTTACTTTTTCCTAATTGGGGGCTTCACATCTTGACTTTATTGTTTTATTTATTTATTGCTTGTGTGTGTGCACGTGTGTGTCCTGGTTGAAAAGCAAACACAAGGATTGGCTTTAAACCTAATTTTCTTTCAGGGCAAATTGAGGGGCCCCATTTATCATCAGCCTTTTGTTCCATGAGGACCATAAAGAGGTGGCTTCCTTCTCTAATGGGACCCTGATGTGTGAGAATGGATGCAGAGGTTAAACACATTCATGAAGGTTCTTGGGTCATATTGAAGAGAATAAGGTGATCACAATAGATAAAGGGAAGTAAGAGGTATTTGCTTGAAATGCTGAATATTTTTCAAGAATACCTAGGGGAGGTGGGGTGGAAATAACATGCTTTGCTTTAAAAATGCATAATTTTTTAAAATCTCTCACTTTTTACTAATATTGAAATAGGTAATGGTGTTTCTAGCTGATCAATAATTATAACCAAAGGATGACATATGATGTTTTGAATAGCATCTGCCCAACTGCAGTGTTTTAGGTGTAAAGTCTTCAAAGCGTTTTTCCAAAATCAGTTGTGAATATTGGTACATTTTAAAGATTTTTTTCACATTTATATAACTCTATAAGACTGAATAATTTCCTTTAAATGTAGTTTAGGAAAGTTTTGTGGGTTTTAGTCTTTTAATTATTCTTTTGAAATTAAGTTGTGCTCATTTTTAAATGTACTACATGACATGGTACAAATTTCAAAAGCCATAAAAGGGTACACAGTGAAAAACAGGTCTCCTTCCCACTCCTGTTCTCCAGTCATCCAGTCCTCTCTCAAGTGGCAACTTTTGTTCACAGGTTCTGTGTGTGTATATATAAAGTCATAAAAATTGCAAACTTGCCTTATTCCAGTCCCCAAGGGTGGGGGTTGGGGGGAGAGAAAGAACATAGTGGAAGCCTTCTGCATTGCCATTAAGAAAATACTAGAAAAGAGTCCTGCCACTTGGAGCACATCCCACCTCATAATTTTTAATACGCCCAGACGAAGAGCCTTGTCCTCTAACCTCTACCCTGAAGGCAGCTGGGCCAGACTGTGGAAAGCGAGCGTTCGTCCTGTCCCCAGTGGTGACAATGCCAAGAGGCCCTGAACATTTTATAACTGAATTCTGATAACACTTGTGCTCCTTGATTCATAAATCATGTCAAGATGTGGCTTGAATGAGAATAAATGTAAAACGTGTTCTTAAGTCCTAAGCAGGAACAGAGCCCAGTTTGCTGTCTTGGAGCTGGGATTTAGAATTATCAAGTGAAAGGGTGAACGAAATATCATCTTGTTTTCAAACATGTAGTGAGTAGTATCTCTAAAAGGTACCGTAATGTGGCTGGGAGGGTTAAGGTAATGTCCCGTTGAGTTTGGGCAACTGGGACTGATACAGCATTTCTTGTCCTCAGTGAACGGTGGCCCAGCAAGTAAAGATGACTCTCAGCATCCACCATAGTGCGTTGGCCTTGTGTGTGCACATGCAGACTTCCTTACCTGTATCAGCTTTCTTCACCTGTATATGGGTACACAGGCGTCAACAGTTAGTGTTCCCTGCCAGGCAATGCCCCCGTAGCTGATGACTCTGTGGTACAGGTGGTAGCTGGCCCGCCCCACAGGTGAGATGAAGGTTGTATCCCACACTGGCATCTCAGTACTGCAGGTTGACCATGCAAGAAATGCTTAACTTCCTTTGAAATGATTGGTTCGGTGTGTCTTTCTGGAAAGTATAGTATGATTCATGGAGAAAGAATAATTGTTTAATTGTAAGTGTAGGTGAGATGACTTAAAAAAGGAATATACTGGAAAGGCATATGTGTATGCCTTTTGTCACAAATAAATGATTTGAAAAACTGACTGCTTTCAGTTGCAGGAATGAAACATTGATGTTAGAAGTTTCAGGGTCCGATGGAATAAGTTCTAGGTACCTTCTAAGGTCACACTGGAATCATGTGCTCTCAGGTATTCCTTTAAGATCAACCCAAGCAAATTTAAATCCATGAACTTTTGTTAAAATTTTGACTCAGTATATGAGTTTGCTGTAGATAGAATGAATATTGACTATGTTATTAACAATAGTAATGCTTTCATTGTTAATACACATGAATAGGCAAACATAGGTTGACAGTCATTCATATGGAAAATAATACAATAATTAATAATAGTCCAAAAATAAACTGTGTTTTGAGTACTCACAACTGTAAACCTACTTCTGCCCACCCTGTATTAGGTATACCTTGAAATTTTTCCCCCACACATTCTACTTTACAAGATTTAAGACTGAGTCCCTGAGGTTTGAGTTCTGGACAATTTCTTAGAAGGGATTTTCTGTTTTTCGCTCTTAATATTTCTTTTAAGGATATCAGTTTACTAGATCAATGTGTGTGTGTGTCTCTCTTCAGAAGAAGAGTCTCACAGTAAAACCATTAGAGCGCTACCATAGTATAGGCCCAAATGGAGTTCTGTTTTTGACTTGAGATTCATAAAATAATTAGGAGTCTTTAAGACTACACGTTGACAGCCATAGCCTTTTAAAAGAAATACTTCAACAAGAGGAGGTGCCTGCAAACCCTGTCTCGTAGTGAATACGCAGAGGCATTTGGGTAACCAGACACAAGAGAAGAAACAGGCATGTCATTCCTTTACCTCATTCACCATCCTTGCGTTTGAGGGGTAAAGCGACGAAGGTCAAGGCGAAACAAACGAGAAGTCCAGATAGACTTTTGAATATGCTTTGAAAACATCATTGACTTGCACAATGTATGTAATTTGTAAATATTATATGAATGGATGAGTCAATCAATAAAAAATTTAACCACATTTAAAGATGAGCGATAAAACTTGCATACGACAATTAGCATTCAGCTGCTTGTAGCTATAGTACATTTTTCTTTCTGTTTGTCCTATTATCAGTTTAGGAGCCTCATCTCCAGCACAAAACTCATCTGCTCCATGAGAAAAACAAATCTTCCCCCTAACATTTGTAGTTTGAATATACCACTATTGTTGTGAGACTACAGGCTCAAACATTAATTGTTTTAGAAACCCTGAAAGCTGGCCATGGACTATTAGACTGTACTGGGTTTCTACTTCTGTATTTTCATTGGCACTACCCGCTTCAAATCCATTTCCCATCTAATGTTGTATAAAACAACAGTAGCCTGCTAGCTGGCCTCTCTAACCTCATGGCATAGGGAATAATTTTTCTAGAATTAAATTCAACAAATATTTGTTGGTACCTGTTATATAAATACTGCTTATTGCTATAAGGGATGCAAATATGATTAAGACAGAGCCCCTGTTTTACGTGAGCCTTTATAGTCAGGGAATAAGAGCAGTACAAACATAGCTGTCATTCAGGTCACAAGGTGCTATGAGGCTGCACAAAAATTTCATCATTTCCCTGCTTAAGAAGTTACAGTGACTCCCAGTCACCTTTTAGACCAAATAAAAATTCTCAGTCTTCCTAATTTGACACCATCCCAGCTGTTAAAATTTTTATGATATTACCCAGCAAAGCTCTCCTCTGCTCCTATCCTCTAACTAATATTGTCATGACCACATCCATACACATATTCCTTCCTTCCCGCATTCGCTTATTGTTTCTGCAGATGACAGCTGTTCATCAGATACTGTGCTAGGTACTTGGGGGAAAACAAAAATGAATCAATCCTTGCCTTGAGCAACTCACCATCTAAGGAGAGAAGGCAGGCAAGAAAACGTTTATGGAACAGTGTGTTATGTTGTAAGAGAATGCACAAAGTGCTGAGCAAGGATAGGGATGAAGTCCTCACAGGGGAAGGGAATGTTGCCAGAAGTTGATTACAGGCTCTCCAAGAAAAGGGAGGGGAGAGCGTTACAGACAGAAGCAGTGAGTAGCAGGTCATAGAGGCACAGCAGCACGTGGCTCGATTCTGAGGCTGGTGGCAGGAATATATTATAGCATGGGAGCTAGTGGGCAAAAATGACATCGACAAATCCGGGAGCCAGGTTCTCATGGGCCTTGACTCTTATGCCAAGGGGTTTGTCCTTTATCTTCTGCGTCAGGGAAATCCACCTGGAGCTTCAAACACAGATGTGAACAGACGTGGGTACTAGAATGCTCTGGCAGCAGTGAGGGATACTGGAGGCATACAGGCCAGAGTGTTGGGATATTCCCAGCCAAAGGGGACAAGGCAATAAGATCCTGAAGGTGTTTTCAGAGTTGCTTCCCCTGGGTCTTCCCTGCTGTGGTGTACATGTAATTTCTAGGACAGGATAGGTTGTGCCTCTGTAACAAACAGCCCCAGGATCTCAGGGGCATGACAAAACTCATTACTGCAGGTAACTGTTCTCCATGCAGTGGTTCAATACAGCCTCTAAGGCTGCTTCAGTACTGTGGCTTTGTCATCTTAACACAAGCCTCCGCATAAGTGAGCTTTAAGGGTTTTGCTTCAGCCTGCAAGCTACTCTCCCCCTTTTTGCTCATCACTCTGCCTAACAGTGAAGTGTGTGTGTGTGTGTGTGTGTGGCGGGGGGGCAGGGGATAATACTCTCGTGCTCAGAAAGAAAAGAAAGTGAATATGTGTGAACTGTAGAAACCCCTACCACTCCATAATCTATCATCATTTTTTTTCTTTAATTTCCTCAGGATTTCTATATATTACCTGACCCATACTTTATTATGTAGTTATGCATAACCTTAGAATTATCATCTTGTTATTTCTTATTTGTCTAGCTATGTGAACCTGGTAAGTTCTCAAGCATAAGGCTGTGTCTCCTACATCTTCTCACTTTTGTGGTCTCTCATGGATCCTGACACTGAGGGACAAGCCAGTTAGTTAAGTGGGTGCTCATGAAAACACACTGGATTGAATTTGGCAGGTTCGGCCTTTTTCTATCTGGGCTTAGGTGCTCTTGAACACACACTCAGGAATCATCTGATTTTGGGGGGGGTGGATTTCATGCCCATCAGATGGTTGGAACTTGATTCGACTAAAATGAGTCAATAGAGGATAGACTGCTTTACAGAAACGCCTTCAGTGTCATTTTGCCTGTGATACCCTCATTTCTTATCTTGATCTACCAGAAATTGTGCAATAATTACCCTGAATGTGACATAGCCTTGCCACATTTTGAAAGGGAATCTGAACGTTTAAGGGCATCAAAATATGCCATCCTGACTTCAGCATCCAGCTAGGAAGGTTCAACAGGAAACAAATCAGCAGCCATTCCCTGTTGAAAGTAAGCACACAAAAATCTCAATTATAAGAGGAATATTATGAAATGAATTCATACACCATAGAAGATGAGGTTGAGACCTATGGAGACCTTTATCTGAAACGGTGTTTCCTTATCCAGATTGCATATTTCATCCCTTCTTGGTCAACCTCTTTGACTTTTTCTTTCCTCCTAAGCCTGACTTTTAAAATAAGTGAGTCAGTGAAGCAAACCTCAGTTCCGATTAGTTCCCTATAGGGTACAGTAAAGACAGAAAAGTGTCTGTAGCTTTTGAACATAATCCCTAGGAAGTGGGTATGGCAATAATTATTTCTGGTCCAACACAAAAAGCTAACAGATCAATTTACTCTTTCTCAAGGACCGATTCTACCACAAACATTTTCTGCCCTGAAAAAAAATTCATTCAGTAGGAGCAGGGCTAGCTGTTTATCTGTCATCCCGCAAACTGGAAACACTTCTATTACACCAGCGCACCTCAGGGGGTTCCTTGCTGGCTTTCATGTCTGCCTGAGAATTCGCTCCTATGAAATGTGTGTGTAGTCTTGCTTTCTTTTTACATTGGATTTGCATTTTCACGTTTTTCATTCTTCATAGCTAAGAGAGAACTTTATTTTCTCCACCCATTCCTTCCTCGGGACTGCTGCAAGTTGAAGCTGGTCTAAAACTGGACCAGCTTCTGCAGTGCAGATAGAGTCCAGATGCAGAAAAGGGATTCAAATAGAAGTTCAAGGAAAAGGAAGAACAAGATGAGACATTTAAACCTTCCTCTTAGATGTTTGTTTCTTGCCTTTTCCTTTTGCCTTGTCATGAAATTTCTTTTTTTTTTCTTTTAATTTTTCTTTTTTCTCATCTTCCATTTTTCTACTTCTTGGTTCTCTTTGGCACCTTTATTTTTAAGATATATTTTCTTTTCTGTATGTGCCTCAATTGGGTCATTAATGCATTTACTTGCAAACACTGCTGTCTCTTAGAATTGTGATGCAAATGCAAAAGAATTGTCACTGACACAACCATAATAACTTGTCATCTTCCTTGTATCCTACCTGGCCTTTATATGAACTATCTCTGTAATCCCTCACCACCATCCTACTAATTTGTCTGAGGTCACAGTCGGAAAGCGGCAGCGCTGGCTTTCTTGGTGGTCTTACTCCCAGTGCCAACGCTCTGAGAATAAAGTCTTGGGTCAGCCATAGTTTATGACATTGACTTATATTTTAAACGCTGAAGAATTCTCAAAAGACCATCTGGTGTCACCCCAGGTCTCCGATCAGTTGCTCTAATTTCAGTAGACTACATGCTCAATGTCCGAAGCGTTGGATTTATGGGAATCTTCCATATTAGCTGTGAATCAGATTTTCAATATGATATGGGGTCTGTGCAGTGAGAAAGAAATTTCTCCTATGTTATTGTTGTCGAAAACTGACATCATCTTATGCTGACTCCATGAGTGGAAGCAATGGTTTGGAGAACCAGGTGTCCCCTCTCACTGCAGGCACCTTACTCCATAATTCTCAGAAGACTCAAAACCATTAACCTTGGCCTCGGAGCAGAGAGAGCTCCTGAGCTCAGCTTGATAGAGATGCTAAAGGTGTTTAGCGGTTGCAAAGTCGCAGCTGTGTTACCTGTTTTGCACTAATTAGGAGTTACTATGAATCTGCTTGACAATTAAGGACAGAGTGAACTTTCGGGCAGATCAGTACCAGGGGACAGCAAACAGTCCTCAGGCAAGCAAAATAAAAATGTGCACTGAGTACTGTGTTTTACTGGGACTATAAAATTTGTTTAATAATGTGGATTCAAATGTATAAAGAAATCTAAAGTAGGTTTTCTGCCACTTGAAAAGGGTCTCTCTCAGGAATAACTAACACTGCTTCAAATCCTTGGTAGTGCAAGCAGTCGTATGAGCTACCTCACCCACGAGATAAATTATGATCTCAACACTAACCTTAACCAGTTCTTGGATTTCAGTTGCCTGGTTTTGGACTAACATGTCATAGCCAGAGAGCAGCTTAGCACTTAAATAGCTGTCTAGAATAGGAAAGCACAAAAAGATTGCGTTTCTCTTAAAAGTCATACTTGATGAGCCATGTTTTAAGATGAGACTTTCCCAGGTTCAGTGTTCTGTTCTTCCCTGCCTTCCCCCCCCTCCCCCCATCTAATTTGTGCACACAGGTATCTCTTTCCATTCTCTTGGGCTTAGGTCATGAGGGCCCTTAAACCACGCTCTTCTGCTGGGCCATAAAAATATGTGAGGGGAGCTCCATTCTTTAAGGACCCGGTGCTAAGTCTCAAGCAGAGTGAGATTGCCTTGTCAACATCCAGAATCTGAGAAAGAGACAGCAGCCTAGATGTGACTTATAGCTAGGATTGAGAAATACATGCAGAATTGAGGAGAACCTGCGTGCCACAAGGAAAAGTTGAAAACTGTAAATATAATTAAGCCAGGTGGCTTCCATGACAACAAAGGGGATTAGGGCCTGGGTGGCTCTGGCAGACCACTGAGATCTGGGCGAATAGACGTCAATCTATTTATATCCCTTCTCCCTAGGAAAACAACAACAGCATAGTTTGATGTCTAAATGAAGTAATCTCTAGAAAGAAAAGGGAGAGTAGTATATTTGTTAAACTGTATTAAAAAAATCAGAAGATAACATGGCTTTGTTCACAGTATTACATAAAGAAGATTAAAGAGGAGGAACAAGCTGCTTAAACACTGTAAACTAATTAGCTCTACGAATTGTTTTCCCGAGGTTCATGAGATATGAAACATTGGCACCAGTGCGTGAAATACACTCTGCCTCAGTGCTCTTTTCAATTTATTTTTCTCTTAGTGTCATATGTATATAAAAGAAGAGCAGCCGAAAAGAAAGGGGTTACAGAGAGAGACCTAAGCCTGTCAGATGATTGAGGCTGACATTTTGTCATCTTAAGCCTGGCACGGGAGGGTCCTCCTCTAATACCCTGTATAAATACCAGCTCCATTTTCTGCCATCACAGGCTACATTGCGCAAATGATGTCATGACAAGGCCCGGAGGAATTCCTGCTGCTGCTCCCGGCACTCTGGCAGCTCCCAGCACAGCTAGGCCCAGGCCAGCCCATGCATCCTTTATTTGGTACCCAAGAGCTGGCTTTTTGCTGAGACCAAATGAAGAGGACCCAGAGTGAGGGTGCAGCTGGGGGCCCACCACCGTCAGCTTCTCATGCCCTTGTTCAAACAAGAGGTCTATTGTTTTCTTGCCCTAAAATTGAGTATTTTCTAGGCAGAGGACCAGCCAAGACCTCTTACTTATCTCTTATTTTGGGAATAAAAGCTTATTTTCAAAATAACAGATGAGGACACTTATTTAATTTAAAATAGGATAGTAAGCTTTTTTTATGTAGCACATTTTATCTTTTTTTCAGACATTTAACTTAGAAATGTATTACTAAGACAGTGGGCGGACTCTGTCTTTCCTAACTCTCCATCATCTCTTCGCTGCTTATCTCCCTGTGAGTATTCTGCAGCAACAGAACATCCTCACTCCCTACCGCCGTGTGCATTCCCAGATCTCCTGCTCAGAAGGAATCACTACTTCCTTTGCATCATCAGAGAAGTAGGTAAAAAATTATTCGCGAAGATACCATCCTCTTTTTGTTTTCCCATTAAATGCCTTAAAGGCTATTATTTCTTCCTTTCTGCATCCTGGCCTGACCCTGTGGAGGTGGCTGTCTCAGCAGGAACTGATGACATCCTTATCTTCAAGTCCATAAACCCCAGTTTTCTTTGAGCCCGGCTGTCACTGCCACCCCACCCCACCCCACCCCACCCCACCCCTGTGTTCAGTGCCATAGCCTGTCTTTATCCCTTTTGAAACTCTCCTGAATCCAAGAGAACCATGGGGTTTCCTCATCTGCAGTTGGACACATCTCAGTCCTTAATTTTTGGCTTTTGCCTCTCAGCAGGAGACTTTTAATTCCCTGCTGCCTGCTGCACACACTCACGTGTGTTTTGTTCATTGTTGTATTACCAGACTCTAGAACAGTGCCTGCCATTAGGGGAGCTCCAGAAATACGTGCTGAATTAGTTATATGCATGAAGTCTCTCTCCCCTGTCTGCTCCTCAAACTACAGAAGTCAGTCACCATACCCTGTTTCTCTTGTCTGCCAAACCTACTTCTTCTCATTTGGTCTGTCACTGAGGGCTATCTCTCCTCCTTCCTTTGATTCAGATTTCTGTCATCTGCAAGTTCTGCTTTCTGCTGACTTCTAAGCAGTCACTCGTACTGGGGGGCCAGCTTTCCCATCTCTCAGTCCTTCCACTCCTCGTCACTGCCCTTCCCAGGCCCTTGCGCAAGTCCTCAGTGAGACTTTCCTGGACTGCTTACCCCAAGAGTCTGCAACTGCTTTCCCTGACTTCCGTTCACCCCCAACTCAGCTATGAGAATCCCTTCCCCCAGCCTCAAATCTAGATATTGAAATACCTAAGATTACTCCTTGTCAGAACAAAGTCAAGATGGTTTGTGATTAATAGCATCCAAAGCTTTCAATCTGGCACTTGTTTATATGTCTCACTTCCCTCTTGTGCCCACTGAAGTCCAGTCTTCCCAGTTACTCAGCAACTTGGTTTTGCATCAACTGTGGCTTCTGAGAAGGCCCCCGTGAAGGCTACCTTTAAGGTTTCGTTTGCCTTTTATGCACTTGTCAGAGGGAACTGGTTTACCCAACACTTTCCCTTTCCCACAAGAATGCTTTGGAGGGCTGAGTCTGTGTCATTAGACTCGATATCAGACCCAGGACCTTGCTTCACATGTAGCCTGGCGTGTTACATTTTTAAAATATTGACTTCTAACCTTTATTATAGGCTACTATATATTACAGTTGATAATTGAGAGTTGGCATTTCTTGGTCCCTGTCACTGAACTCCTTAGGGACAGAAAGCATCTCCCAGTACACCTTTGTACCCTTTCATAGGGCGAGAAGGTGTCCACAAAATGTGCTTGAATTTAATTTTAAATAAAAAGAGCAAATGTTGACTGGGTAAAAATGCAGACAGTTCCACCCATATATGTTGATTTATGGAAAAAAAGTTCTTCAATTTGAGCATTAATGTGTATTTCATTAGTCATATCAAAGTAGTAGTAATATGTTGGCTTTTCCAGTTTCAATAGAGCCATATATGAAGCATATCTGTAGGACACTTTGGACATGGAAACATGTATTCTGTCTTTTCTAATGACTTAGTAAAAATTTGATAGAAGCAGGTACTAGTAGGTTTTTTTTAGATATCACATTATAGGGTTAAAGCTGTACTATTTAACTGAATTTGGGTATTTTACCTTTTTTATAAAAGAGTATTTTCAGATTGCAAGTATTATATTCTAGAAACCCTATTTCCTTTACTTTGTGTTTCAGAATAGACCAGTGTTCTTTCTTTGCATGTAGCAAATGAAGAGTGGAGGCTCTGGAATCCAATTTCTCTGATATTTCGTTTCCTACTCTGTAAAATGGGGCTAATGATAATCCTCTTCATTAGGCTGCTGTGAAGATTTGAGGTAGCACTTGCAAAGCTCTTAGCAGCATGCCAGGCACACACTCAGAACATGGTGAGGTCATAGTATTCTTTTGTTTTAACAGGGATTTGTATAGGGAGGGAGTTGTGTGTTGGGTGGGGGGAACCTCTGAAGAACAGTCTCCTGTGCTTGTCCAGTGCTTTCTAGTTTCTGAACAGCAGTGGCAGTGAGTGACTGTCTAGAACACCCATGTCTCCTGTAACCTCAAAACTCCACGGCGCCAGTAAATCACTTTTTGTCCTAAATAAGGGTAGCTATAATTTAAGTTTTTTAAAAAGTATGTTTTCATTTATTGAGGTCAGTGCATTTGTGTCGAACAATTGAAACCTGACAAGAAAAATCAAGGGTAGCCTGGGCACTGCTCAATTATTACTCTGATCAGATTTTAATTAGCCCTAGCTGTAGAAGGATGTGCTATTTTTATTATCCATTACCATGCACTTGCTTACGTATTTACCCTGGGGTTAGAGGTGTTTTATTAATTATTTTTGTTGGCAACCAAGAGAATAGTTTTGACTTCTGATTGGAAGTTGCCAACCTGTTTATTAAACACTAATGATGATCTCTGTCTCTCTCTCTCTCACACATACACACACGTGCGCATGCGCACACACACACACACACACACACACACACACACACAAGAACAGTCCTGTTTATTAAGCATGAATAAATCTTTATAAACTAAAGTACTTCATCGTTAAGATGAGATCATTAGCCTTAACTTTTATTCACAGTGTTATTCTAGACCCCTTCACTTACAATTTTTTAAAAATCAAAAATAAAAGTACTTTCTTGGATTTTAGGAGTTTTACTTATGTATTTAGCATTATCAAGGTATAATTAATAAAATTATAAGATATTTAAAATGTACAATGTGATGATTTGAGTCCTTTTAATCAATATGAATTATCAACATATATTAGCATCTCTTTTGGAATAGTATAGCTTTGTGATTGAAAGGTTAGCATTGCTTTATTATATGTTTTTGGAGCATATATGCTATTTATATATTATATATAAAATAAAATAATTATGTTTTAGAGCATATATACCTTAGGGAAGTATAAAACTTCTATAAATAAAGGAAGGTCTCATTTTATAAAGCAGACTAATGATGTATGAATCAATCTAATGACAACAGTAAGTGGGAGTGTGAAAAATATTCAGTGCTTTTACAAAAATAATTAGATACTAAGGGACTTTATTGGTTCCAGAAGTAAACTCAGGTGACCCTGTCTTATTTATTAAGACCGATGAGCTCTGGTAGGTACGTTTATTCCTTTGCCCTGCCACTTTTCAGCGTTTTTTACATGCTGTCTAGAAGTTTGCAACTTTCATGCTATATATTTTTTTCCTGTCTGACTTTTATGACTTCCCCCATAAAATGTATTGGTTGTCTGAGTCTCACAAATCCTGAACTGCTTAATGGCTCTGGTTGCATCCATTATGCTGTTCCGTGTGTTTGTGTGTTTTTTCTCAGACATCTGTGTAGATAGCTTCTGAAATTTACAAAACCTTTGTAACTAATCCCATAGGTTGACCTGAGCAGGGGCAGAGTTTGTTGCTGCTAATTACACAGTGCAGACCTTGGGGAAATAGGCCCTTTGTTAATGATGAATTTGAGCAAGCAACTAAACATTCCTGAATAATGCTGAGAATATTACTTGCCGAGGTCTCTATGCCTGTGCATCCCCTGTCTGCCTGCCCTTCCTCCATAGATCTCTGGCCGTTGTGCTTGATGTGCATATTAATTGCTGGGTGAGGAAGAGAATCGAGGAGTTCTCTTTGGCACCAGGGTGTAACAAACAGTTGTGTGATGAGGCACATGTGGATTATTACGTAGGGCATAAGGAGTAGTATTTCTATCATGGTACTGTGTATCTGTCAGCGTTTTTGTTTTTGTTTTTGTTTATCTGTGTTGTGCACGTCAGGCTTTATCCTTCCTAGAGCTTGAAAGAAAACCTGCTGTTATATCGCAGTGGTTATCAGTAAAAATGGCCAGAAATCCCACTGCTACCAATCAGTTATGCTACCTCTAAAATCAGCCTCTGATCAATAGCTTGTTAAAGTGAGTTTCAAAACCAAGGGAACTAACTCTCTTTAGAATAGATATGTATTTGATTCAGGGTGTATTGATTTGCATAATTTAGCAAATAAAGTACTAAGCAATTAAAGGTCTGGAGATGTTTACGTTTACCTAAGTTAAACAATAAACATTCATATCCTGTGGCCTAGGTTTGTCACAGGAGCACCATCCTATAAAATGGAAACCATGCAGGTAGAAATTAGTCAGGCCACACCTTGAGAACCTTTTACCTGGTAGCTTGGTTATTATTATAAAAGAAAGTAGGATTATATAGAGAAATAAAAAAAAATATCAAAGGAATGTAATAAATGTAATTGCCAGAAATTTTATTACAAATACAACATAGAAAATTTTCTGGAGCAGTAATAACTTTCTGTTTTTTTTTTTTTTTTATAGTTGCACATGTAATTTTAGGTCTAGATTTGTACCTATAAACAGTCCAGAAAGGTAGGGTTTTCTCTAGATGTTACTCTACTGCTTACCTAATTCAAAAGATTAGGTATTGTGTAATCTACTTTAGGAGAAGAGAAAGCCTTAAGGGTAGGTACCCAAATATCTATTTTAATACTCTTATTATTCTGTTTAGTATCTTCTTCATATACATTGACTAATTCATTACATTTTTCCTTAGATTCTTAACTAAAGGGAACCTTCTCTCTTGAAGAGGTAAACAAGCCATTACCTCCCTTTTGAAACTATGCAGTACATTATGTTTACTTACTCATTTATTTTTGCTTCGGCCAGTAGGAAGCTCAGTTAGGTTTTGTGTTCAGCTGCCACACAGCCTTTCCTGTTCACTGCACAGACCCAGTGGCACCTAGTACATAGTAATAAAGGCTGAATAAATAAATACTCAGGCAGCAAATGTATGGCTTAAAGTCATTTTTTCCCTTGTAATTGACTTCCCATCCTCTTTATATTTGCCTTCTTTGTTTTTAAGCTATCTGCAATCTAATGGTTTCATTGGGTCTGATTCTTATTTGTGAACCACATCAAATCATTTTATGAAGGAGTCAGGACATAATAAACATGAAAGGAGTATGCTTCTGTCGTACATAGTAACAACATGGTTTGGATGTGTGATGTGTGTGGGTAAATAAACATTTTACAGACAATTAAATGGACCAAGAAGAAAACATTTCTTTAGGGAGTTAGGGTTTGAAGAATCCTGACACATAAAATTCCAGAAATTGGACTTGATGAAGAGGTAATAAAGTATTCCCCCCTCCCCAGCCCCATTTCTACTCAGAAATTCTTATTGAACTGGTCATTTTCATTTATTTTATAGTTAATTAAACCAGAGGGGAGAAACAGCAGGAATAGAGGGGTCTGTTTTGAAACTCGGGGCAAGCCGGTTGGTAGCTTTGTTTAGCAGTAAAACAGCACTGGTCCCCTGCTTCATGAGGGAGTTAGGAAAGTGTATTTGAGTTTTGCTCTCAAGAGTGTAGTTCTTTATTAACTCTCAGGCCACCCTGGTATCTTCCATCTCATGTTTTATTGATTTTCAAACTATACCATTTCAAACAGGTGCCATGCTGTGAAAAACATGAACACAGTTTGAAATTCACCCGTGTAAAATATTTTGACATTAGACATTTTAAAAGGATCTGGGAAGTGTTGATATTACGTGGTTAACAATGTCCCATTGCTCCAGAACAGTTCAGCCTGGGAGTTTTAATACTCCGAAGGAGTGTAATCTCGGGTAGAACAGTCCAGGGGGCTTTCCCACTTCGGGATGGCAGAAATGGGATGTCCTCGTGAGGTATATGTGATAAGGTTGTGGGATCCCTAGACAAATCTGTCTTCAGAGATGGACGTCTGACGCAAGGTTATAGTGTTATTGAAAGAGTCCGTGAGCAGCCCTCAAAATTCTTACTGGCTTTTCAGGCCTGGTCCCCTTTTAGTAGTACCACTGATTAAAATAACTTCTGAAGCACTTTGAAAATAGTGTACTACTGTAAACCTTAAAATCTCTCAACACTTTTCTCCCAGGATCCTCACCAAATCCTTTGACATGAACAGCAGTGGCATTTTCTCTTAAGTTTCTAGGAAAGTTCACATAAACCACCATCCTCCACCAAGACCCTTACATAGTTTCCCATGCTAAATTTTCATGAGGCATTAATGAGCCCTACAGACCATCTGTCCTTCACACTTAGCCAGCTGAGGTTGGCGACACTGATAGCTGGGTAAGTGTGAAGTGTATGAAATGATTAGCCACCTCACAAGAGTAGGGTGAGGTTGCACCAGTACCTGTTTGAAAAGATCATGTGTTAATCCACAAAGACGAATTAATTATTAACATGTAATGCTGTATAACTTACAGGGAGGGAAAAGGATTGTTTACTCACCATGCCACTGTGACACTTCTATTTAACAGGGAACGTGTTACAAATGCCACAGGTAGTAACTTGAGGACACATCTTTAAAAACTTCTTAGTCATCATTTCGCAGGCAAGTAAATATCCTAGTCCAGAAGTTTATTTGGGATGATGCGGTCAGGGTGTAGAAGCAGGGAGGAACCTCAAATTGCACAATCGCTCTCTTAACCTTCAGGGCAGTGTTCTTCTAACAAGCAGTGATTTTTATGGGAATTTAATAGCACTTGAATGGGTGTTGAGTTACCATCATTTGCCCTTTCACTTAGAATGGCCTTGAATACATGTGTCTACATTGTCTTTGACCTTCAGGGCATCTCCTTGCTCTCTATCTTGAAAAGGTCAGCCAGCATCATTCTGAAACAGTTGCTAGTCAACCTTCTGTCTTCAGAGTGAGTAACTCTTGGCTGGAATGTGGTGGCCTAGTACCGGTGATTTTCATTCCGGAACAGCTTTAACAAGATTGAAGGAGTGTTCCCTCTGTTAACCAATAGTTGATACCAACAGGCCTAGCATCTTACTACAAAGCTGGTGGCCTTAAGATAGGCTCACCAGCATGGTAAAGCCGCCAGGATGCCTGTAGGTGAGAGAATTGCAATGAGCCATTCCTCATTGCCAGTGCAGAGATGCATGACTGTGTGATAGCACCTCATTGTATTGTATTAGTCATGCTTGGAAAAAAAACTCGACAAGGGTTTCTGATCCTTTGGGAAATTTTTGCGTTAAAAATTGGAAGTCAGACTATCTGAAATCCTTGAGAACTCTATTCAGGCTGTTCTGTGTTGATGAATATTTCTGAATGTGGAAGACAATCTGTAAAATACTATTGATTACATGACAAACTCAGAGAAGTGACGAAGAGGGAGGTGCTTTGCCAAGGTGTGCAAGCGTACCCGCTATGACAACCAGGCAGGTCCCTAACTGAGAAAATCGGGCCTGGTGCTCCAGCAGGGTGAGTCAGGGCCCTGCTGAAAGGGATTGCTGCTGATCTGTCCAGCAGAACATTTTCATGGATGGAGGAAGAAAATGGAACCAGTGAGACCGATCTTCTAGTTCTTCACAAGAAGGCAGAAATTGGTGCTTCATATGAATTCTCTATATTTCTACATGTTGGTTCAGATCACTCGGAAACCGTGCTGGCCAAAGCCCACCCATACGGAGCTGAAATTTATCCATAGGCCACAGTTACACTCAGTCAGTCGTTTATGGAGCTCTAGAGCTAACCCACGAAAGTGGCACATTAACTATGTGGATGTTAAAGTCACATGAAAACTTAATTGTTGATGAATTAGAACACTGAACCAAAATGTGTTCCAGAGCTGAGAGAGTGTGTCAGAGTATGACAGCAAATTATAAATGACTAAAATAACTGTCTTCAGATCCATTCAGCTTTGAGAATCAGGTCTATCATAGCCACAGTTGCTGACTTGGGGCATAGTTCTGCCAGCCTCTCCCGGTAAGCTGTAGTTAACAGCACCAGACAGCATCCCCAGTAGTAACAAAGAGCCTGTGTGTCATTGGTGAAAGACACCTAGTGCCTCTCCATGTACGTACACAGCAGAATCAGTGCAATCTGTGAGAAGCTGGCTGCTGTCATTTTTGGGAATTTAAGAATGACATCCCAAAATAAAATTAAAAAAAAAAGGGATGAGCAAAAGAAATACATTAGACTCAAACTTCCCTAGCTAAAATCCAGGCCTGGAATGTGGCATTGGGGAATAATGTGGCTTTTTGGAGCCAAGATTTGAGTTGTAGAATGTAAGTTCCAGAGGCAGAGTTTCAAAGTGTCAGGTGTACAAAGGCTACAACTTCAAACACAGCATGTCCCTGAGCTAGATCTCCATCAGTAACAACATCTTGGAAGAGGGCAGAGTTGTTTGCAGAAAAACGGCGGTCAGGGTCCCTGGAATGAGTGTGAGCAGCCCCGGGAGGTAATGCATAGGTGAATGAAGAGTTCAAGCAGGTGCTGGAGGTGGGGGCTGAGGGGGCTCCATTTACAGTGTTGAGATTCCTGCAGGGGCTAAGAATATCAAAGGTTTGTTCAAATATCCTTGAGCCTTTTCATCGGCTTGACATTTGCATCCCTTGGTCCTCCCAGCTTTATTTCAGCAGTGAGTGTGCTCAGATGACTGAGCCGGCTCAGGTTACTGATTGCTATCTGTTTGTCATTCTAACCCTCTTACCTCCCACATGAGTTGTACCTTTTTGGTGCAAATAAGCTGCCAGGGCTAGCCTGGCTTGATCTCTGTGCTGCAGATGTCTCTAATTAACTTGATTGAGACAGGTCCGTGGGATCCTGTTGCACAGTCTGACAAGTCCCCCTGTCCTGGGAGGCACTGTCCTGTCACTTGACGCATGTTTCTTGCTAACGTCCTTTGGACAAAGTTTATTAAGGACTAAAGTCTTCAAGTGGCCATGCTTTTAATATGAAAGCTGTAGAGTGATGGTTTCTAATAAGCAACCATGAATGTAGAAGCTATCTCATGTTCTCCTTTAGGTTCTGAGAAAAATAGCTCAAGGGACCTTTACTAACTTCTAGTGTTTGAACATCCAAAATGTACCAGTTTTTGCCATGACTCATACTATTAACATCATTATTGGTAGTAGCTGAGAGAAACATGGTCTCAATTCATTGCAAGCATAGACCCTTAAATGATTCCATTATGATAAAGCAAGTGTTTGGAAGTACTGGTTTCCCTAGCTTTGAAATCTGTAAGATGTCCAATTATTGTAAAGACTGAATTTGTTTTTATTTCCCCCAACATCTACATTTATTCTGGAGTAATAAAATTATTCAATTGCATTTTGTATTTTGCACATGAATTTTTTTTTAATATGTTCATGTGCTTTCTATGAATAGATACAGGTTTTCCTAGAATTTCCAGAACTTTTGTATTACCAGTCCAGACTTAGGACTATTTATTTAGACTCACTGCAAGGATACCTTATAGTAATTATTTGTAAAATATCCTGACATAGAAGTCATTTACTGAATGTTGAAAGAAGCAATAAAGAAATCTTAACATACAAGAACTATATATGTAATACTAATGACTTCATTATTCCCTATAGGTATAATGTCTAGTAATGACAGAGTACTGAATTCTTTGATTTTTAAATTCTGTTTTCATTGGTAACCATTTACATCCAAACCGGTTATCAGATACATGGTTTGACACCATGTATTTGGTGGAAGGCATACTGTCATGAATCATCACCATGCGTGGTCCGACATCACTGAGCAACAGTGCTTTGATCATTATTTGCAAGTGGATTAACCTATTAGCAAAAGTAGTTTATTATCAGTTATCCAGGCTGCATTATTCAGTCAAGGGACTGATATGTCTATCCTTAACTGCCTAGCAAGAATTTGTAGGTCATGTACTCCAAAGTGAAGAATAAAGAGAGGGTGAAAACATGGTTTTTATCAATGCCAACGAGTTTAAAATGCAATTGGGATCATGCTCCCGATTTGCAGAAGATTATCTCTATAAATACGTTCTTCAAGTGTAATAATGTTCTCAGTCCTATTGGATCTCAGAGAAGGAAAAGATCTTTGCAAGCTAAGAAGGTGGTGGATGCTTTAAAGAAGAGCTTAACCATCAAAAACAGCCCAGTGGAGGCATAAGGGAGTTGTAGGCCAAGGGAGAATCCACAGAGGCCCGAGGTTGCGAGTGCCAGGGCAGGTGAGAAGACCAGGTTGACAGGGGAGTCCTGAAATTGTGGCTGGATAGGTTCAGTAGGGCTGAAGCATGAATTTGATCTGCTCTTACATGCCAGACAGTCATTTGAGTTCTTCACCCAGAAAGGCCTGCTGAATTAGGGGAGAAAGGAAATAAGGGAGGGTGTTAAGGAGGTCATAATGTTAAGCCACACATGTAACATAAGGCTGTGATATTAGAATAGATTCTGAAAACTTGGAGCAGAGAGCGAAGCAAGTCCTTAGAATTGGTTAACGGACATACTTGTGTTGAAGGAAAGACATGGGGAAAAAGGTATCTTTCTCTGATTTCGTTTCGTCATTCTTGTGAACCTTCATTAGGAAGCAGGGAATAGAGTAATGAAATTTCAAAAAGTTGGTTTACCCATTATCCGAATGTTAATCTTCAATGGATGAAAGGGGAGAAGGATTTATAGATTATTGAAGGACTGCTAAAATTGAGGGTTGCTAAGGAATTGAGACACTTTTTAAACTTCCATCTATGCATCATTAGGAGAAAACCTTAGCAATTGACTGATCTATCAGCTTCTCAGTTTAGTCCTCCAGTTTTAATCAAATAAGACTGAGATAGGCATTAATGGTTTATCTGCTATTATAACACTCTCTCAGGTTAAGTCTCACTACTGCCATGCATATGGTAATTGGAGACTAGTCATGTCCTGGTGTACACTTCAACATCCTTAGAAGCCATACAATGATGATTGGCTATCATTTGCTTTTGGTCCACCTTGGAAGCTTAAAATGGCATCTCTGACTATCCAGATAAGCCTTTGCAGCTGCAAAAGCTTATGGCAGCCACAGAGGCAGCAAGTTAGTGGTCCCAGGACCACCACTGCAGCCATATTTCAGGAGCAAAAGCAGAAGGCCAGAGAGTGCCTACATAAGTACCTGCATGGCTAACTTTACAGGGAAGGAGAGGCTCCTCCAGCTGGAGGTGTGCTTCTGAGTTTCAGATCCCCTTCTAATGAATTTTAGACTAAGAATCTCATTCTCCTCAAACTATCACTTGAGAATCAGAGTAATTATTTCCTATTGCCCTTTGTGGAATACCGTTATAATTGCATTACTGTTAACGGTGTTCGCGTTAACACTTAATTGTTAATGTCCTCCTAATTTGGAGGAAATCATCACCTCTTCATATTTCATTGCCAGGAAGAGTTGTTAAATTCAGAAAGGATCATTTGAAGCTTTCAAATGGTGAAATGAGAAAAAATGTTAGAATTTCAGAGGTAGAATTTGTGGAGTGACTTCTCTTGTGTGTGTGTTTGTTTACTTTTAAGGTATGTGCCACTGGTTCATTTTGAAGTGAAGCCACAAGGCACAGTCAATTGCTGAAAAGGAACAGGGATTCCTGTGTGGCGTGGAAATGGCTCTGGGTTCATGGTAGGAAAAGGGCAGGAACTTTCTCTCAGAGCTGACATCCTGTTTGAGTGTTGAAAGACACATTAACAAGAAGAGAAAGCGGCCACTGTGGCAAGTTCAGCCAGACGGTGGTGGGCTACAGGCCTTGACTTTCAGATGATTGTTAACCTCTCCCTTTGCAATATACTGAACTGCCTGTTGTTTACAACCAAGCGATTCCTTCTTTGGCTTAGCTCTGCAGCAGGAACTGAAATATTTTGAGAAGTCTTGATTCAGACTTGCAAAAAAAAAAAAAATTGAGAGAGAGGAAATACCAAAATTATATCAATCTCTGAATCTGCTAAGGGGAATATTGTTTGGGGCATTTGAGAATCTACTTTCCTTTGAACGAAGGGTGGGTACCTCCGTGACACTGGGTTGAAAAGGACTTGTTTAAAGGCTGAAAGAGGGATAACGGGCCCCATGGATATGTGGCCAAGCCGTCTCACAAAGCCTGGGATTTGATTGAATGCTATGCTGCTGCTGTCTTGAAATCCTTAATAATTTTTGAACAAGAAGTCCCACATTTTAGTTTTCCAGTAGGCCCTGCAAAGTACGTAGTTGGTCCTGCTCAGCACTCATGGGTAGTTGGAGCAGAATGTGGTTTAAATTTCACCAAATGTGCTAGAAGCCAGATTCTCCCGAGCCACCCATAAGTAATTAAATTCTGCACTCTTGTCAACACACAGAAACAGGTTCGACAACATCGCAGGCTTGTTCCTTTTAAAATGTCATTTAGTTAAGCAGCTGTATTTTCTTAATGCTTACAGGATCCCAAACAACCTGTTTGACCTAAATATTTTTTAACTTTTCAACTGGGTATTTCTACATCCAGTGTAGACTGTGGATTCATGTTGAAATATGACAGGTTAATTAGTTTAGTTTCATAAGTTTTAGTGTATATTTCAACCCAAAGAAGTGTTAAATCTGCTGGAATACCAAAAAGATAGTGAGGCTTTAACACTTAAACACCCTGGGGCACATTCCTTAACTTCTAAGGGTGTGATTGCTTAGACCTGGAAGATTTTGAAAGCACCTTGTAAGGAAGGTCACCTGGCCCCAGGACAGTGCAGAAGGGACCTGTCACGCATAGATCTTGCCAGCAGGGCCTGTTTCCTTCCCAAGTTATGCACTGACAGTGAGGAACTACTCCGTTCTATTTTGCTCTGTGACTCATTAGCTTTACTTCTCATAAACACCCTTCCCTTCCAAGTACAATCTAGAAAGTTCTGTCATTAACAGCAATTTTGTTTTCCCTGCCTAAGGGAGACTGTTTTCAACAAAATATGTGCATTTTGACAATGCGAGTCTTGCCTATTTAAAGCTGTGAGTATAATTTCTTTTTTATTGGGTGCTAAACTAACTTTCCGACAAAACACAAGACAGAGAAGATTCTTTCCCTTCTAAAAAATTGTGATTTCACATTTCTCTACATGTGTTTTTAAAGCGCATTTTACATAACTCTGCTTTTAAAAAAGAAAGCTATATGGCTTTGTGTGTTATTAGTTCTACAAGGATGTCAGTGGTGTTGAGCATTAAATGAAGCGTAAGTAGGTCATGAAAAGAGAATGAAATGCTGTTGCATTTGAAAATTTGGATTTAAATTGTTTTTGTTTCCTGTAACTATAATGTGACTATGAAATTGCCATTAAAAATCCGAAAGCCTGATTTGGATATCAGCATGGATGCATACACACATACGTTTGTTACCTTTTCTGATTATTTCTGATGTGCTATGCAGAGGAAAGGACCTGGGGCAGCAGGTCACAGACCTCTCTCCTGCTTCTGCTGGGAAAGACAGTGCGGGGGCCTTTGCCTGCCCTGCCTCCAGGCCCGCTGCCCTCAGTGCTCAGGGCTGGCTTCCCTACTGACTCTCACACTCAGGTTTTCCTTCTGGGTCATTAAAGCCAAAAAGGTAAAGCTGCCTTATGAACAGGCTAGCAGACAGGGTTTCTCAAACTTTGGTCATCCACGTGCCACTTCCAAAATTTCTGCTACGTGCATTTATCACCTATGCCAGAATTTATATCTAATATTTTTATAAAATATAGACCCTAATATTTTTTCATGGAAACTTTATATCCTTCTCCTAAATATTTCTTGCCATGAATAGTATTATCTGCCATAACTAAGCAAACAAGACTCTGTTTCTGACACCTACTCTCTTCTTGTTAAAAGTAGATGTTAGCCAGTGTTAGGTGCTAAAGACCTATTAGCAGCATACTGGGATTTTCCTCGAGTACTTGACAGAAGGTTCATAAAGGAATAATTTTCTCATTCTGTGATTCATTGTTTCCTGGTGCTCTACCCACATATCACCTGTAGTTCTCATAATACTGCAAGAAGTCTAGATCATTCACTTTGAAAATACTGCCTTAAGTGATGAGATTTGATAGATTCTGAGAGGGTCCCTCACTTCTCATGTTGTCTCAATTCCACCACTATAATCATTCCCTTAGACTTATATTTCGATTTTGTTCAGTAATTACCTATTTAAATGTAAATTACTCTGTAACCTCTTAGTAGTCTTCTAAAGATTGGTTTTCCTTATTGAGACTAAGCTTCCCCAAAGAAGGACATAGGCTAGAGATTCAGGCTGTGGAAGAAATAAAGAAATACTTCAGACAAACATGCACTCTTTGCAATTAACTTAGGCTTGTAGTGTCTTTTTAGGCATCTCTCCCAGCCTCGATAGCCTCTCTCTGTTTCCCCCCCGACTCTGGCTGCCACACTTCCTACAACACTAGGCTCAAAGCCAACACCTCTGCACCCTTTGCTGGTTGAAGGCTGTGTGAATCTTGCTTAGAAAACTCGCCACACTAGTTTACATCATAGCTAGTTGCATGTTCACCTTATCTCCTCTGTCCAGTAGATGCTGTGTGAATGGTGTAAGAACAGGAGGCTTGACTTCATTGATGGTGACAGAAAGAAATACGAGTGTCACAAAGCAAGTCTCCCTAAGCTGATTTTGCAAGAATATTCCTCATTCAACTCAGCTGGGAAGAGTAGTATTCCATTCACCCAAATTCGGCCCAGGGACATCAGCTGTGTTTCTATGTACATGATTCTTTAGAACTGGCAGACACCGAGGCTTGCTGAGGTATGGGAATGGGGAAGGGAATTCAGGGCAGAGAAGCCATTTCTATCGTTTCAGCTCAGGTGCCCAGCTCCACTTGAGCTCCTTCTCTGAGCCTAGCTGCCTGGTTAAAATATGTGGACAGGGAGGATCGAGTATTATCTCTGCAAAGCATAGCAGTGACTCAGCATTAATACCTGCATCTTTGACATAGACAATGGCTTAACAGGATTTATGAGCTGTTTATTGTCTCTAAATCCACAGTGGAACTTTGGTTTCATAGCAAAGCATTGGCAGTGCAAGGGCGGGCAAACTGTTGTAGTAAACGGATGCATCTCTAAATTACCTGAGCACCGGCTTTGGAATCATAGTCTCATAAAAAAGTTCTTTGGGTCAGAAACCCCTGGGGATGAGTCCTCGTCCTTTAGTTAGAAGTTGAATGGCTTTCTCATGGAAGCTGGAGAGGAAAATGAGATTAATGGTTCTTACTTCAAGTGTTCCTGAGTACCCCAGGGAAGGCAGGGCAGTTGCAGAGCACAAGACACAAGGTCTGACACCAGCAGTCGTGAAGCCTGGTTCGCTCCCCTTCTCTTCATTTTTCTGTGAGGATCTCGGGCTCTGTCTTGCTTGGGTAGTGCCTGTATCTTTGGGAGTGCCCCCCACCCCTGCTTCAATGAAAGACCCCAGACAGCATAACAATACATTTAAAATGAGGGGACATTTCTACAAACCAATTAAATAGTTAGAGATGGAAAGGAGAGGATCATTTTTTTGTTTATTGCATTTCACATGCTGCTGTGATGAATTTGCTTGGGAATAAAACTCTGTAACTACCTGTTACTTTGATTCTCAGTGATGTTGGACTTAACTGCCATGGCTTCATGAACATGGCCCTGGCTTTACTGTCATTGGCTCAGACTGCGAGCAAAGCCACCTACTGTATGTGCTGTCCTTGGAGTAAAGCAGTAGAAACTTGGTGCTGTGCTGTACTAGGAGAAGTTCATGACTCATTATAGGATTCACCTGGCCATATTCTTCTAGTGTTCTGCATCAATTGTGACAGAACAAGATGTGGGAAACAAAGAAATTGCATTGGGTTGTCATCTAAGGTAATCTTCAGCCATTGTCTTTCGTAGCTTAACTGTTGATGTTCACTCTGCCCAGGTACATGAGAAAAGATGGCCTTGGGAGGAACTTGGAAAGATGTCAAGGTGAAGTCTGGTTTATTATAAGTAAGTCATAATGTGGGTCACATTTGAAAATAAATTTAAAAAAAAAAACAAAAACACTGCTGTTGCTCTTGGTAACCATTGGCCTAAGGAAAGGCAGTGGTTCAGAAACTTGCTTTTCTTTGAAATAATCTCACACAAAATGGAAAGTTTGGGTCACAGGTGTAAACCCTTAGGCCCTGCTTCCTCGGTGAGCTCAGTGCTGGTCTGAAGGACAAAAAAGAGAAAGAAAAAAGAAGTTTTGCATTAAAAACAGGTTTGCCTCTCCAGGCAGAGGGACTGCTGTGAATGCACTCTCTGTCAGGACCTGCAGTCAGGAAAGAGTTGGAAACAGTAGCAGTGGACTTGAGGTGTTTATTTTCCCCTCTCCTCTTTCCTGTCACCATGAATTTTGCTCATGGATTTGGTTTTGCTTCCGAGTTCTTTCTGTGTGATAAGTAAAGGTTAGATACTTGGGGACTGGTAGTTAATTTGAGCCTATGGGCAACTCCCCTTTTGCCTGGGATTCTGTTTGTAACTTTTTGCTCTGTGGGTTTAACTAAACTGTCAGGAAGGCAGAGGGCTGAGTTATGAGAGTTCATTGTAGAAAGCTCCAGTCAGGAAATGAAACTGTTCACCACCCCAGAGAAAGGAGTTGCGGCAGAGAAGGGGAATGTTGCGGCCCAGAGTTCTCTGTGATGCTTTGTTTCTCTGGAAAATTACTTGCAGAACTTCGTTTTTGTCCCCCGAGGATGAGCAGACAATAGATTTGGAAGCAGTATCACCCCGCCTTTGCCAGAGCACAGCTTGCTCTAGTCTGTCCTGGGGTAGGGGCGGGTCAGGCAGTTTCATCTTCATCAACAGGCACCCCAGGGCCTCAGTTGTGATAGGGGTGATGGAGAGTGTGGGGATAGGCTGAGACACACAGTCCTGCAGGACAAGAGTGGACCGAGTCGTCGAGTTGTGGTTGTCGTGGCTCTTAGAAAGTCATGGGTCTAGAAATCTCAGTCTGATGCCCTGGCCCTGGGGCTGAATTGAAATCAGCCCAGTCTCCAAGGCTGGGAAGCCAGGGGCAGGGTGTGCCTGAGTTATTTCCCTTCCTCCTATTTAAAACCTCATAAAGTTCTTATTATCCTCTCTCTGTAATCATTGCTTCTGCTCCATAGATTGATATCAGAACTTTCTAAAAGCTCTCCTGAGCTCTAAAATTCTTTCCCTAATGCTTTCAACCCACTTACTTTGCTGCTCTCAGAGTAAACTTTGATCTAATAGGAAGTAGTTGACGCTACATGCAAGGTGCTCACCAGTGGGTGCTTCAGTGCAGTGGGTGTGATTTTATGCCTTTGAATTCAGCATTAGTGACTTCAGACCATCCTCACAAAGGAGGCAAAGTGCATGGGTTCTGTGGGAACACAGGAAAACGGAAGCATATATGAATGAATATAGAAAAGCTCAATCTTAATGGACTGTAAATTGATTACAACAAAATTCTTAGAGATAGAATTTCCCCAAATTAACTCAAGCAATAGTTTAATTTTCTTTGTACCTGAGTTTATCACTTTATTCATTGTCAAAATTCTCCTAAGCCTTTGAGCAGCTTTTTATTTGCTCTCTAAAATGTTTACGTCAGTGATTTTTATGAAGTGTCCCAAATCTTTTCACTGAATATCAGTGCTTTATAAATATCTCTCCCTTCCTCCCTCTCCCTCTCTCTCTCTCTCTCTCTCTCTTTCTCTCTCTCTCACACACACACACACACACACACACACACAGACACGTACATCACCAAAGTTTGTTGGGAAAATCTTGGAAGATAGTCCTGAAAATAGCCAGGTGTAGTAGCTTAGCTTTTTCATTCCAATATTGTTTTTGTGGTTACAAAAGAAATGCCTTGCCATTGAAGAAAATTAGAAATATACATTTTTATTTATTTTATTTTTTTAGAAATACATATTTTGAAAGTGCACTGATGAAAATAAACTTTATTCATAATACTACCATCTAGAATGTGTGAACATAATAAAAATTACATCTTATATTGTAATCTGCTTTTTAATTTAGTGATACATGGCAGTTATTTATTTTAGTAGAGAAATGACCAAACTGAATTTCCTCAAATTCTTTTGAGAATGATTGTGGTTATATTTTCAGCAAAATAAAAAGCATGGTACCTGAGAATTGGAGACTATAGAATGGGAGCCCCTGCCCCCCTGCCCAGCCCCCGTCTCATCTCTGCAGCCTCTCTTCATCCACAAGGAAACCGAGCCGTGGACGGTGCATGACACATTCACGGTCACACAGAGTGAGGCCTGCAACCCAAGTCTCCTTCCTCACAACCAGCTGTGTTTTCTCTCCAGGACAGTCTTCACGTGGTGTTTTTCTTTCCTCATATGAATGAGCTTCAGGGTCGTGGACCTTTCAAACCCCAACACAAAAAAGGAGCGAACCATTTATACAACAGATCTGGGAGTAGGGGGAAGATGAGGGGATCCCACTCGGTTTAGCTTGAGGCCATGGATTTGCTGATGGGGCAGGTGGAATGCTTCTCGGTGACAGGAAGCGGGCATTCTGGGCAATACTCTTCTTCACAGCAAGACACGGTATACTCTTCGCCAGGTGTTTTCATCTCTGGTCTCATTTTCTGATCATCACAAATATTGGTAGGGATGGTATTTTGTTGAACTGGTGACTTAAACTCCGGGATTCGAAAATAGATCAGCTGAGTGTGAAGCTTTAGGTCTAGCTCATAGAGTGCGCTTGGGGCCATTTACTATGGAGCTTTCTGCATTGTGGGTGTGTATTGTGGAGCAAGTTTCTGTTTGAAATGGTGGTATCAGTTCCTCAATATAGCATACATCCCATTTGTTCACTTGATTTCTCAACATAAAATAAAGATCTCAGTCCAGAAACTGCTTCTGTAAACAAGATGCCCTTGTTCTCTTTGATTCCCATCTCTCCCTTTTCCTTCTCTGATTCTTTCTCTCTGAGCATCTTGTTCCATACACTCTATTCTCCTTACCTGTTCTGAATTCTCTCAGTTCCTCAGTCTTTGCTGTGAAGGATGACAAGTGCATGTGTTTGAGGGGCACGTAGTGTAGAGTGTGTATGTCTGAGTCAGGGTCTCCACAGAGATCCCAGGGCCTAACCACATACTCTGCGAAAAGAACGTTCTGAAGCATTGCAGGAAATAATTAATTAAGACCCTGCTCTGTGCAGGGCACATTGCAATTTAGTTAATGTGTATCCTCCAGCAGAAAGTGCCTAGCTGCTTTCAAGACCCTTTGAAAACCCGTTTGAGTACTTGGTGAGAACTTCAGAACTCAGTTAAGCTGGCTTTGATTTTGAAGATATCTCTAGGGCCAAGTGAATAAATTACAGATGCTTTTTGTTTTTTGGTTTTTTTTTTTTAAGTTTTATTTAATGCCTATATTAAAAAATTGATTTTTTTAATGAACCAATGTGACTAAATAGGTTAATCAAGTTATTGCTGGATTTGCTTAATTTTCCCCACTTTTTAAAATAATGCCTTGTTTAAAGAGGTAATTCCAGGATTCTTTGATATCCTTGTATAAAATTAAACCCTTTTGACCTGTAGAAGCAGAGCTGCATGTAGAAGCAGAGGTTCCAGGGCTGTTTGGTTTAGTGGACCTTCTTCCCCTGGACCCTCTTGCCTACATAACAACCTGTAGAAAGGGTCTTTTTCTATGTATTTAACATCTAGCACAGAGGGCCTCTCTTTAGGGGTGCATCGACTAGTTTCACAAAGATGCTGTTTGGGGCTTGAACTCAGTGACTTACTAAGTGGTACCTTTGTACCTTCAAGAATTCTATTGAATAGCTTTTTAATTGCTTATAGGCAAGTTTAATCTTCTGTATACTTTGTCCTTGCTTCATCTGAAAATTGTGTAGAACTACATGTTGTAATTATGGGTATTTTAGTCCTTGCTTTTACTTTCAGTCTCCCTCTTCAGAAAATCTTAACCTTCCTTGTTCTATCTTTATTTTTAAATTTCAAGGTCTCCTAGAACTGGGAATTGGAAGAAACCTTAGGAGTCGGGTAGTCTGATTTCTGCCCCTCTCCTTTAAATGGGCAGATGGTCAGAATGTGACATTTCTGTACTCTGAAAACAAAGGAATATGGAGCAAGTTTTAGAGATAGTGAGCTGTTGTGCCTGAGCTGCTTGTGTTCCCCATATTTGCATGACAAATGAAGAATGAATGAAGAGTGTCCTTTTGTTTTTCTCACTGAATATCCTAGGATATTTCTGAAGGAGGGGTTAAGGAGAAGCTCATTTTCTCTTGTTTTAATGACTGAGCTATATTCCTCAGACTTTCACAGACACCCATACAAAAAGGCAGCTTTCCTTGGGGAATTTGAAATTGATTAGCATCTCCCATGAGGCTTCAAGCTTTATGGCAATGTTGGTATCATTTTCTCCTCTTCTCCTCCTTTTACTTCCTTTTAGTTAAGAGAGAAGAAGAAGTAGGTCAGCTCTATGTCAGTTTCGGGCTTTTCCACATTTTACATTACAAAGGGTCTGAGTTTGCTCAAGTTTGTTTGTTTGTGTTTTTACCCCCCAAAGTGAAGAAACTGCTGATACCTTCTCTTAAGAATGAGGCTTTACTCAGTCAAGTTTTCGATAAATCAGTTACACTGATACGCTTGCTGTGTGACAGACTGCAACTGAACCTCATTATTCATACATGTCTGTGTGATGTTACTGAATCAATTTGTGCTGTATCCATTTTGCACTCATGGATAGTTCACGGTCCCTTATGAGCAGAAATAGTCAGCAGGCAATAATAGAAGACATAGTGCACAAATGGATGGGGCCCATAATCTTTTGCTACATGGTGCTGGGTCTGTTTTTAAAATTCCTGTTTCTAGTGTTTTTTTAATTCTGGTCTCATCAACATGAGGATGGCATTCTCAAAATAAAAAAGCAGGTACTTTCTAAGTCTTTAAATATCATCTTGCGTTTATTCTAATACCAATTGTTAAGTGAGGGGACAGAAAGGGAGTCTGTCTCTTCTGATGAGCAGAACAGGCCCTTCCTGCCCGCAGGTCCTCAGTGGCTCTAGTAGTCATCTGTGCGACAGGGGAGACTTTCCTAATTCAAAAGACAGCGTAGTCCTGACTGGTGTGACTCAGTTTGGGCATCATCCCACAAAGCCAAAAATCGCCGGTTCGGTTCCTGGGTAGGGCACACGCTGCCTGGGTTGCAGGTTCAGTCCCCTGTTGGAGCAGGTATGAGAGGCGGCTGATTGATGTTTCTCTCTCACATCAGTGTTTCTCTCCCTCTCTTCCACCTCTCTAAAAATAAATACATTAAATCTTTAAAAAAAAAAAAAGTATGCTCCAGAAAAGCCAAAACTGCACACAAAAATGTTACCTTGGCAGTAGCTAGGCAGTTTCCAAAGACAAGTGTTTGCGTCCCATAAAACAGAGTAGCAGAAAGAGTATGAACTGGCAGGCACCACCGTAGCTGCCCATGTCAGGCAGGTGCTGGTGTCTGTTGGCAGCTGGAGACAGAGTTGTGGCCATTGAAACTGACCCCAATGAAAAGGTGTCCTGACCCCAATGCGGGACCCATTTGTTGTCAGCCAGTGTCACCTCATGTGAGATGCCAGGTGTGTTCCCTGAGGAAGTCGCATAAACTCATCCATCACCCTTGAAGTGCAGAACTTCTTCTGTCTGTGTCAACGTTTGACAAATTCAGTTCTGACCATACCCCTCCTACACTTGTGCATTCAGGCTCTTCAACTCCTTTGCACTCGGAGAACTTCAGTTTTAGGTTTGAAGAGACTGCGCAGATAGTACAGAGTATTCCCATAAACCCTTCCTTCTCTTGCTTACCCTTTCCCGTAATTCACCGTTGGTTTTGTTGTTGCTATGAACTAGGTGACTTATTTATTCATTTATTTATTTTATGTATAAAATAAGGACATTTTTCATTGCTTAGAGAGAGAGAGGTGGTGGGGGCAAGGGTGGGGGAGAGCCAGAGGGAAAAAGAGAAATATCGATTGTTTGCCTTCTTGTACACGCCTGACTGGGAATCGAACCCATGACCTTTTAGTTATGGGACAATGCTCCAACCAACCAAGCCACACCAACCCGGGCATAACTTATTTAAATCACATGGTAAATATATAAGTGCCTTTATCTCCAAAGACCGTTCCACCATTTTCTCTCACCACTATGTGGCAAATGAACTTTCCCTCAGAGAAGATAACTTTGGACCATAACAGGTCAGCAATAAAAATTAAGCAGAAAAAGTCATGAAAATTTTGAATTTCAAATTTACACACTGTTAAAAAAGACTAGTTTTCAGGTAGAACTAAGTGGGTCACTGAGGCTGTTCCACTGGCAGGTTGACTGGAGGCCCAGTAGCTGACCCCAGGCAAAGGGGGGGGCGCATTTGGTCTGCCAGGAGGGGACCCCCCAACGGAAAACCAGAGTGAGTATGAAGGGAAGCAGAGTACAAGGACCCAGACACTTCGCAAAGAGTCAGAATGGACATTGCGGGTCATTTAGATTCTTGAGAAGCTTTCTGGATATGTAAGCAGCGTTTTTCCTTAAAGAAAGTGGATTTTAAAACCCCAAACGAAGTTCTTATAGGACCATACTGGGCATGGGGAAAGCCAGCGTGGCCAGGGCGCGCATTTGGACAGGAGGTGAGCAGTGCAGGCAGCCAGAGCAGTGGCAGGCGCGTCCCATCTGAAGCAGCAGTGAGGCCAGATTCACTTGCTGGGACCAGCCCAGTTTGTTTGGTGAACAGAAGCTCTCTGACCATTGGCACAGCTGCAATGGCACTTGGTTTCAGAACATCTTTTCTTAAAAGGGAATGTTTTTCCACTCTCTAGAGACTTAGCACAATGTGAAGGGATTTTGCTTCTCTTTGCTGGCTGCTACACATGCCACTTTCTACACCTTTACCTAGATGGAAAGCACTGTAGCCCACTGCTTTGCATGTTCGAACAAGCCTGCTTAGATGGATGACAGTGCAGGAACAGCTGGCTTCTTCAGGCGCTGATTTGCACTGCCCTGATGTTACCTAAACAGTCATTACTGACTTTTTGCTTTCTCCAATGCTTAAGCAAGTTTCAGCATGTTAGAAAAGAGATACATGGCAAGTGGTCTAGAGCACTGTGCTAAAAATACATGTGACAGCCTCGTTAGCATATATGTTAAATTAACTTGAGATTGGTATATATGGACACCTACTTTGAGGAGCTGAGGTACACATTCACCACCAGAGCTCTTAATTAGCCCTCCCCATGTGGGATGTGGCACTGTAGCCATTCACTGGGTCCCTAATTCTTTTTCAATTAAGGGTTCTAAGTTAAAAGGGCAGTTAATATCGCTAATTTGTATTATGCCTATCAAAGCTTAAACTGTGTTAATCAAACAGTCATGGAGTCTGAGGCATTTCCTAGTCAGTGGATGGCCTTTCTCTGCAGGAAGTACTCAAAATCAGAAGTTTGGCTGCACCCAATCAGGGCATCTGTGCATTAAAATTGTTCTGAACATATGCTAATGTGAAGTGGACCAAAGTGATAGTTTTACAGATCATTACAAGGCTTGTGAAAAAGAATAATTCACACTGAGTAAAGTGGAGAGAATTATCCATTACCAGATTGCAGTGATGAGCTTTAACAACAAAGCAACAGACATTATGGTGTCTTATATTACATGCCTGTGTGTTGTCCAAGGGAGATGAAATCAAAACAGGTCAGAGGCAGAGAGTGAGGAACTTTCTATCCTAATTTGTACAGTATTTTAAATAACGTATTTGATAAAGGCCATGCCTACTTTGGATTTTATATATGTATACACACACATACTTCTTTTATATATATAAAAGTCTGTCTGAAAAAAGTCCAACCATTGTTAATATAACAGTTTGTGCAATATCAATGTACCTGGGCAGCCAAGAAGAGTGGACTGGAATGCACATGTGTGAACAAAGATGACTTCACTGTACTAGTCAGTGTCTACCACCGCCACTGACTGAGCATGTGTACTGTGTGGCCATTGCATTCAAAATGACTGAGTGATTAGAGCAACGAATCTGCATCAACTTTTGTATTAAGCTTGAACATTCCTCTGTGGAAACTATCTGGATGATTCATGAGGCTTTCAGGGATGATGCAGTAAGTACAGCACAGATAAAAGTGTGGCACAAGCACTAGTTCCAAGATGGCCAAGAATCTGTTGAAAGTGATCCATGTTCTAGAAGGCCTACCGGAAGCAGAACACCTGAGAATATTGAACGAGTACAGGCTGCAATCCAAAAAAATCAGTGACTGACAGTGTGAGAACTAGAAGCTGATCTGAGGATTCCCAAAATTACTGCGTCCGAGATTTTGACACAGGATCTTGGCATGAACCGTGTTGTGGCAAAATTTGTTCTGCAGCTTCTGCAACCAGAGAAGAAAGAACGCTGTGCTGCAGTTGCTAATGACTTGATTCAGACCGCTACCAATGAACCAGATTTCCTCAAGAAGGTCACAACTGGAGATGAATGGTGGGTCTACATCTATTATCCGGAAACAAAGGCCCAGTCGTCCCAATGGAAGTCACCGGGTTCTCCATGCCTGAAGAAGGTGCAGCAAAGTTTCAACAAGATCATGACCATGTTAACTGTGTTTTATGATGGGGAAGGCGTTGTCCATCACGAACCTGCCCTTCCAGGCCAAACAGTTAATAAAGAGTACTACCTCATTGTTCTTCATTGGTTGAGAGATGCAATACTATGAAAAAGCTGCAGGTATGGGCAACTAGTGATTGGCAGCCTCATCACGACAGTCCACCCACTTATACATCACATCTTGTGCAGAGATTTTTGGTGAAACATCAAATCATTCAGGTGATTCAGTCCCCCTACAGCCCAGATTTGGTGCCCTGCAACTTCTGAGTTTTCCCAAAACTAAAATCATCTTTGAAAGGGAAGAGATTTCAGACTGATAATGAAGATTCAGGAACATACAGCTGGACAGCTGATGACAATTGGGAGAACTGTGTGAGGTCCCAAGGTGCCTACTTTGAAGAGGACTGAGGTGTCATTGTCCTATGTACAATATTTCTTGCATCTTGTATCTTTGATAAATGTGTCTGTTCTTCACAGTGCATGGCTGGATACTTTCTGGACAGACCAGAGAGAGAGAGAGAGAGAGAGAGAGAGAGAGAGTGTGTGTGTGTGTGTGTGTGTGTGTGTCTGTGTGTCTGTGTGTGGTCAGACCTATTGTCACTTAAACATTTTCAAGGAAAATGCTGGAATGCTGGTCAGGCTTGAACACCACATATTCATGAGATTCCCCATGTGGTTGGTTAGTAATTCCTTATCTTATAAAGAATTTTAAAAATGTGCCAGCTTAAGGAGGTCAGAGGCTAAAGCATGGAGGTGTTTAATGTGCATTTTTTCCCTCTCACTAATAGACTGTTGACACGAGTCTTTTGTGAATTCCCTGGCTAACTAAATATATTCATGATCTGAGTAAGGGGAGGAGCAGAGACTGCTCGGATTTCAGGATATGAGGTTTTGTTTAATTTCAGTCAATCATTTGTTGATGGCAAGTACACCAGATGAAATGCATCCTCCAAATGAGCTCTGAGATCTTTTGGTCTGTGTATATAAATCATCTTGCCTGCCACGACACCACATCCAACAAACCCTGTTGACACTGACAGGGACCAGATGTGTAAGGCCATGGCAAAGACATTAGGCTTTGACATCAGCTGACAGTTACATTTGGAGGCACCATTTGAGGGTTTGAGATTTTGTTGAGTCCATCAGCTAGATGGAAATCTGCATTTAATGTTATCACATTCCTCTTAAGACTTAACTGAAGATAAAACCACCTCTGCCCATGGAATTGAGCTTCCCAAAATAACCTAGTTTTAGCTTTTCATACCTAAATACTTGTCTCTCTCACTCTTGTTCTTACACTCTGATTTTTGGAGCCATAGCAGGAAGAAAGTTTAAGAAATAAAAGCTGTATTTACAAACCATTTATAGAATATGTTCCTGGAATATTTTCTGCCTTGTTTCATCTCTGCCCATCTCTAAATAGGCCAAACATGATAAATTTATAAGCAAACAAAGATGTACATGATATGTTTTACATTCACACACTGACAAAATGACCTCACATTTATTTTGAGAACTAAAAATGTTAGTATTTGCATATTACAAAATTTCCCTAAGTTTTCACCTTTAAGAACTTAGTAACTTCTGGAAGTTTTCTATTTCTAAATTTTGAGGTTTAGACACCTCTAATGTAGGAGTAGTATTTAAAGTAGAGTACCATTCTAAGTAAAAGATTCTTTGCACCAAGCTAATAAGAGGCTGACATCATTTTGATCTGAAATTGAAGGAAGTTGGTCAGAAAGTGATGAATGGATTTCGAGTAGCATTTCCGTTGATTAAATGTTTATTCACCATCTTTAAAACAAAGCTATAATTTTATATATTTTCACCAACATTTAAATGAAAATAAGGAGGAACAGTTAAAAAAAGTTACCTTTAAAAAAGATTTCTCATTGAGTTTAGCATAAACTATTTTAAAAGAAATACTCCAGTGGGTTATAGAATGGATTATGACTTTGATTTGCATTCTTCAAAATTTCAGTGACAAAATGTGAATACATTTTTACTTTTAGAAAGCCCCAATATCAGCATTAGCTTAAGTTTGTGTAAAAGCAATTGCAAAGTGACTGGAAGAAAATGTGCATGCTAATTATAAAGACGATTATTGGCTCTCTTCCTGTCAGAATCCCTTTAATGTTTGAAGAAGGGGTTAATGGCGATCTGTATTCATCCACCTGTGCAGCCACCTCACGCGTGCGCGCGCACACCCCGCCCCCCCTCAGCTGGCATTTTTGCATCCAGGCCGCTGAGAGCTGATTATTCTCCTAATCAAAACTGTCACAATCAGTGAAGACAATTAGCCAGGTTAGGCCTCTGCTGATTTCACATGTGGCCCTCAGCATCAGATGGCTTTGAGCCCTCTTGAGTCCCATCAACAAGTATTTCAGTAATACCCACTCTACTCCACCCGCTGCCTTTAGGTCTGCCTTTCACCTCTGGAGTTGCTTGAGTTTGTGAGTTCTTGTTTATTTTACACTGAGACTGCAAGGTATTGAAATTTTCAAAAGTGGACACTTGGCAGACCTCATTGCTAGCACCATTTTAAAATCATCTAGTCAATAGCTCTAAAAATCATGAAATCAATTACTTATATATAGGCTTCTATTTGATCTGTACTTATGCACTTATAAAACTCAACTCAATTTACAGAGTTTGAGTCCTACATAAAATGCATACACATGCAGTGCTTAAGACAATTCAACAATAAGCCTAGCATATTTTAAGCCTTACGTAAATCAGAACAACATAAAACCCATTCAGCAGTAATACATTTTCCTGTTTTTCATATGAAAGAAATTTTGTTCTGAATATAACATTTATTTATTAGTCTAGTCATTGTCTGACTTTACCAGATACTAGAAGATTTTTTTAAGTCTTTACCAGATATTAGAAGATTTTTTAATTAAAAATACCAATTCCTTTTATTAGCTTTTTAAATATCTGATATGTCTGAACTGACTTCCCATCTTTCTAGGTGAAAGTTTTGCCAGTTTTAGAACTAAAGCTAGAATGTAACTAACCATAGTCTAGGGTTTGCAGCCAAGCATATACCTTTTATCTCAATATCTAGTTTAATAGTATAGTATCATTTAGGAGTAACATGGGTTTTGAAGGAAGCCAGACAATGAAATAGAGATTTATTTAAAATAATGTGGGGCTTGTTATTCTTATGTGAGGGCACATGTGAGAACCTCTTATGAGGTTCATATAAATTTTTTTTAAAAAGAAGAAAGGAAAATCCAGGCAAGCATTCTTTTCGCCCCCTTATTTTAATGAGCAAGGCATTTTACTGAAATGTTACATTTCTGAGTTAGGTCTGTGTGTCCACGAGTTGTCCTGGGTGAGTGCACTGCGAGTCTTGTCTTTCACTGCTGACTCTAAACAAGGAAGATCCGTTAGAAACTCATGACTCTTTAAGGGTTTACTAGTCAAGAGATAATAATCTGCCTTATATAAAGAGACTTTTCTTTCATAATAGTCCTTCTGATTATTAAGCAAATACACAACTGAATTCTTTCAAGTAGAAATGTTACATTTCTTAAGTGGATCCACATTTGAGTAATCTGTATATCTCTAAGCATTCATTTATTCATTTAAAGTTTTATCTATTTATTAATTTATCATCATACATTCACTCTTCACATATAAATAAATCTACATATCTAAACATATATTGAGAATATTCTCCATCTTGAAAACAGTGAAGTAGTTGATATCTCCACGTGCATTTTTGAAGATTTTTTTTTCATTTTGCAAAATTTAGAAACAGGTTTATTTGTGATTTATGGGAGTAATTTTTTAATCCTAAATCTTGCAGTGGGCAGCTTGAACAATCTTGCTTTTTTTTTCTTTACACATATGCAGAGACAGCTAATACAAACCAACGTGGCTGATTTATCCAGTTGCTCCATGGGCAATTAAACCAAGAGTATTATCTCAGCAGGAATAAGTGGGCAAATTACACATGTGAAGTAAATGGATCTTTGAAGCTTGAACACATAGGTATTACTGTACAAGAAGCTATGTTAAGATTCCTGTAGAGATTAATGGGGGTTTATTGATGAATACCAGAGAATAGAGAAGTGATGGCACAAACTTTTATTATTTAAGCTTTTCCATCTTGGCGAGACCCATAGCTTTTACGTGATAGCATAGTGCGGTGCTATACGCATTGTGTAGAAAGCTGTCTGCCTTCCCAGGGGGTTAACGCTAAGGGATCACATGCCAAGACCAAGCAGCTCTCAGTTTCCTGTAGTTGTCTAGAGAAAATGGAAAGCCTCCAAAATCATTATTGCCTTTGTTCTCTTAAGAAATGTGACGAGTCATAAAGCATTGTGACTTCTTAAATATTACTTATGAGTCCCCACATATAAGCAAAACTCTCATATTCTCATTGGTTTGAGTGGTCTCTGGTTGACCTCAAAAATACTATATAATTTTAGCATTTTAAACACCCCCAGTGTCTCTTGCAAAACAGAGTCCAGTTCATGTGAAATAATGAATACTTTGTTGGAGGATTCAGTAGATGAACCATATACATGCAGTGCCCTGGTTTTCACCCTTAGCCTCTAATTGCCCAGTGTTTCATGTGTTTATCATTATAAAGCAGCAGTTAAGGAGCAAAAATAAAAAAAAAAAAAAAACATTTGAGTTACTGAGCAGTACTTTCAGGCATTATGCTTTCAGGATTTTGTTATATGAATTATAGCTTTGAACGTGCTTAAAGACCTCAGGAGGAGAAAATATTTAGTCAGCAAAACTAGTTTAGAAGGAAGACAAAAGCGGGGTAGAAGACATTTCACAATTCAAGACCTGTGACTTTAAATCAAGTGACAATGAGGCTGATAGCGAGAGTTTTCCAAGAACTGAATATTTTTCTGTTATCTAGAGAAGCCAAGAACTTTGCCTTTGAAATCCTAAACCCAAAGACACAGAGGTCCCAGGGTACTCAAAAAGCCATCTTATTTCAATGAATCAAAATGACCAAAACCCATTTTTGTTTGGCATATCTCATTCCCTATCTTTCAAACTCCCTCCTCCTCCTAACGCTAAAGTTGAGGCATATAAAATATTTCAAGGCTTTCTGTCATAGTTAATCCAAATTTATTGCCAAAAATAACAGATCATTTGAAAGGACATGATTTGCCTCACCTTTGGGACCTGCCGGTCTATCTACCATGCATAACAGCAAAACATTTATGTCAGCATATCCTTCATCAGGGAGCCAAAAGGGAAAGTTAGAGAAATAAAAGAAATGACCTCCATCTGCTTAACATATCATCAACAGTTTGGGAGGCGGACAAAATCTTAAATTACCCCTACACTTAAGGTACCTAATTACCTTCCGAAAGACTTTGGAAGAGAAGTTTTATCTGTCCAGAGAGAGTAATACAGATGTTTTTTTCCTATCATTTTTAGTAGGAGGGAACAGGTGTAAGGCAATTCTGATTAAGTGCACGTTATATATTTATGTCCCTGTAATGGGGATGTTGGAACCCGCAGCGGTCCTCAAGGACTGTAGATGTTAAGAGACTCCATGAAGCCGTTCAGGAGATACTTGGGAGGAAATTTCTGAATGGTGACCTCACTGATTTTTCTCAACATTTTGCTTGCCATTTCCTGTTGGGCTGCTTTGGCCCTAGGTGGGGTTGAGAGCAGGTGTGGGGAGAAAATGATGATGTAATAAACTGCAACTACAGCTTCTCTTGTAGCTTTTAATCAGTGATGACATTTCTATCCATCATCACCACCTAAATGGTCCCTCGTTCTGCCACTGTCCATGTGGAAAGAGAGGAATGCTTTTCATGAGTTTAGCCTTATTTTTGTCCTTCCAACCTTCTATACCAGACACTAGACTCTCATTCATCATGACCTCCTTGTGCCCCCTGAGTGCTAGATGCTATGCCCGCTACAAGCTGTTCCTCGGGCCCATGAGATAGATAGAATGAATGGAAATCGTGGATGGGGACTAGTTGTAGTCTCAGTGTTCTACCATAATTATCATTTAGTTTCTAAAATAAACCAGTTGCCAAAAATGTACTAACTATTCTACATGATCCCTGTGCTAAACTGAAATAGCATTGTAGAACCTTTAGGATATCTAGTTTTTCATTTATTTATTTAAAATTGAGCCCTGGCTGGTGTAGCTCAGTGGATTGAGTGCCAGCCTGTGAACCGAAAGTGTTGCTGGTTGGATTCCCTGTCAGGGCACATGCCTGGGTTGTGGGCCGGCTCCCCATTTTGAGGCCTATGAGAGGCAACAGACCGATATATCTCTTGCACATCAATGTTTCTCTCCCTTTCTCTGCCTCTCTTTCTCTTTCCCTCCCCCTCTAAAAATAAATAAATAAAATCTTTTTAAAAACTGAGTTAAGAGAGATTGAGTGACTGACCCAATTCATACCCTATATAAGCAGAGACGGTACCCGAACTGAAGTCTTTTAACTCCATATTCATTGTTCTTTCGGTCATTGCACACTAACTTTTGGCATACGTAGTCATACTGCAAAGTAATGAACAAAATGGTAGGGATTACTTTTAAACCTCTTTGGATATTTCTGCCCTCTTTAACTTCTCTCTTACTCATGTCCTTTCTTCAGTCCCACAGATGACCTACTTAAAGCTCCTCATAGCTAGACAGTCATAAGAAGCTGAAGTAGAAAGAGGTTGTGTGTCTAACTTACTTTGTAGCTTTCATGACACAAAGTATCTTGCACAAAATAGGGCCCTACGTATAGTTGCTGGAGGAAGAAGTGAATCGTTTATTGTCAGGTACAGGGGAGTAAGGATCCTCGGCTAAAGCCCCTGACGGTTCTTACACTGTCTGGTGCTTGCTTGCCAGGTCTATTACAGTGGACTCCTTGTGGTCCTCCTCCTCCTGCCTTTCTCCCTGCCCTGTCTGCCTTCATGAGGGCGAAGAGAATGATCGCTTTAAAATACAAGTCCAATCACGTCCTGTACCTTCTCAAAACTCTTCTCTGGGTCTTCATTGCCTGCCTAACTCATTTTTCAAAATAAAGTTTTCGCCTCCCTTGGTAGGCTCATTTGCCCTCAGAACAAACTCCTTGCTTTCAAGCCTTCTGGGGTTTGTACTTCTCCCCCTTGCCTGGAAAGCTCCCTCCCTCCCCTTCTCTTGGGGATAATTCTGTCCATCTTCTAAGACCTGGCTCCTCTGTGAGGTCTTCATGGACCCTTTGAAAGTATGTTGCTGTTTCCTGTTTTCCACAAGGATTTGGTACAAATTTCTCTTATACCATTTATCACATTTTATTGCGGTGATTTATTTGTGAGACTGTCTCTCGTACTAGATTGCCAGCTCCTCTAGGCCTGGACCATGTCCTGCTTCCTTTGGGTTTCTCCACCTGCTGTACAATGCCCGAGCCACAGGAGGCCATCAATATATTGTACTTGTATTGAATGACTTAATCAATTAACAAGGAGAGACAGAACATAAATATATGAAAAGTGAATCAAATTAAGTAACAATGGAAGGTCAATCTAATATCATTGCTCAAACGAAGTGTAATTTTAAAGTTTAAGTTAAAATAGACCTTCTTGTAGAGAAATGTCATTTATTCACATGCACTGTGATGACACTTAATCTGCAGAGCTGAGCTCAGCAGAATTGGGAAGTCTCAAGTATTTCTTTAGAATCTCACCCTGCATCTCTGCCATTCTATCCCATGATGCTTTCCTGAGGCCTGTTTTCCCACCCTGCAGTGCACTTGCCCTTTCTCATCAAAATTTACCTTCAGTGCTCCTTTGTCTCTCACAGGTCTTAACTCTGCTGGGTGACAGGTACTAATGAATCACAGAAATCAAAATATGTTAATGCATTAGCTGGCAGGTATGGTTTCCCTCCCAGGCAAAATAACACTTTACACATATTTAAGAACTGAAATTCACTTTTGGGAAGGCATTTTTTTTAAAGATGGCTTTTGTATCCCAGAAATCACACCACATTGGCAACTTCCCATCTGTCCTCTGTGCATTTATATATTCAACACACTTCTGAAAGGTGACTGCATTGGCTTTGTGTATCAGGGCAGAGTCCCTCCCACGAGTCAGCATATTCTCTCTATTCTATAAACTTCTTTTAGAAATCACTTTCCTTTCATAGACAGAAATTTGTTATAATTACACTATCTAGTCAAGAGATATTACAATGACTAATCACAATTTTTATCATTAAAGATCTTGAGATCCTCTGGATATTTTGTAAAGTAGTAAAATTCTTGGTCTTTAGTGGTCAAAAAATCCTTCTTGTAAGTAATGTGATAATACATATTTCTGTCATCTGTACTATTGGCCAAGCACTGTCTAAGCACTTTACATTCAGTCCTAATTTACTCAGTTATTTATTTAATTCTAACTTGTCCTAGGAGTGAAGCATTACTATTATTCCAGTGTTACAGATGAGGACACTAAGGCACAGAAAGGTGAAGGAACTTGCCAAGGTTACCCAGTTAGGAGCAACAGAGCCCAGATACACAACGGGGCAGATGGCTTTCTGTCCCTCTCAATGACTTTGTTCTTATGCGGTCTGCGACACCTGATAAGGGTAGCTGTGTCCTCTCAGTTACCGGATGGATGTCTACAAAGTCTGGGGAATGAAGATAAAGTTGAAATTTCCTTAATCAACTCTGATTTCCTTGATAACCACCAGACATTAGCAAACTTTACAAACCATATGTGCTGAAAAATCCAGGTGCCACAAGGAAGATTGGAAATGAAATTTTCTTTCCACTCTGATTTCCACTTTTTATTAGTGACACCTCCCAAGTGGTTCAGAGAATGTCTATGAGTAGTTCTGGACATCGTGTACAATTTGTAAGCATCCTTGGAGAGGTCTGGGGGGCTGAACTCCACACCTGCCAGGTGTCCCTCTGCCCGTGTCGAACCTCCCTGCCTGAGCAATGCTCCAATGCTCCCCAAGCTGAGAAGTCTCCCCATTCATAGGCTCCGCATCTTGCGATTTCTCCATTGTCAAAGCCATGGCGCCAGTAATCAGGAGCAGATCTTCTCTGGACTTTTTCCTCTTCCTTTTTGGACCCAGATAAATTAGTGCAGTGAAAACAAGAAGTAGTAGTCACAACCCCTTAACAGAGCACGTGTGCTCCGTACCAACTACATTAGAACACTCTTTGGGGCTGAAAATCCTATCGCAAGATGGCAATCTGTGTACTCCTTTGTCCTATGATCAACAGCTTTTGGATCATTTCATATTTAAATAAGTTATTTTATCATTAGTCCCAAGACCGAAATTAGATTTGTTTACTTACACACATAAACAGAAAGCATTTAAACAAATAAATATTGAAAAACATGTGGGAATATATACATACATATTTATTGTTTTTCTCCAGAGTGAAGCACTAAATAAATAAAAGCATTATTTGAGACAGGGAGCAAATGAATAGCAAACCAAGTCAGAAAATGGTGCTCCTGGGGGCCAGCCTTTTGGCTGGCTTTACAGTAAAGGATGTTTTACTTCTGTGTTTGCCCGGCTCACACAAACGCACGGGGAAAAGGAGAGCCGCTCCTGCCCTGCGTACGGCAGCCGGGCTTACGGATTTTATAAGCTGTAATCTCAGTTTGCATTTCTAGTTTAACTTCAGCATGCCCAAAGCATGGGGTTCCTTTCAGACGTTTCGTATGACTATTTAAAGTTGAAAAGAGCAGTTCAGCCATGAAGGGTTCTCATCTTCTCTGAGAATTCGGTTCTGATGTGACGAAATGAAATGCTTCTTCATCACCCACTGTCTTGCTTATGCAAACTCTTAAACAGGCTGTCGACGCAAGAACATCGACGCAAGAGATAAAAATCTGTACAAATCTGTCTGGCGTTGCATTACTGGTAGTCGGCGAGGATTCTAATGGAGTGCAGGAGATGAGACAACAAAAATCCAATCAATAGCTACAAAAGGCAAATGAACTTGCATAAATTAGCACTCTAATAGGAAAAAAGAAATGCATGTTCTTTCATCTTTCAAGAAATACACATTATTGAAAGAGGTCTAACACACTACCCTGATTTATATTTTTACCTTCTTACGGGGGTGCAGAAACTAGAATATGCAAGTGAATTAAGCATTTAGGTGACCTTTCAGAACCACTGAAGTCAGGTCATGGGTCAAACACAGTGTGTAGAACTCAGCGTGTCGTGTCCACATGGATGACACGATTGTCACTCGTAGAAGTACAAACACAATCTGCAGAGGAAGGTTTGTCCCATGACCAGAGTTTGCCTCGGAGGACCTAGCCTCTGAACCTGAGATTCAGGCACTCCAGTGCTGTCTACATATACACCATGTCCACTAAGGAAATGGCAGGCAGGATTTGTCAGATGTGGAACGCCTGGGATTCTGGGACCTGGGCAGCCACAGAGCATCATGTGCCACTGCTTCACTGACAGTTATTTCCTTAATTGTCACCATCTCAGCTCAAGGGATTCTTGAGGAGTGGTAGCAGTGGGCCCTGTCTCCATTACACAGTTGGCCCTTGAACAACATGGGTTTGAATGCTGCAGGTCCACTTACATGTAGTTTGTTTGTTTGTTTTGTTTTGTTTTGTTTTTGATAAATACAGTCAGCCCTTCGCATCTGTGGTTTCCCATCTGAATATAGAAAATAGTGTTTTTCGCGCTAGCTGGTGTGGCTCAGTGGGTTGAGTGCTAGAATGTGAACTGGCACTCATTCACAAGAGAAGGGACGACAGTTCGATTCCCAGTCAGGGCATATGCCTGGGTTGTGGGCCAATCTGTAGTACGAGAGGCAGCCACACATTGATGTCTCTCTCCCTCTCTTTTTCCCTCCCTTCTCTTCTCTCTAAAAAAATAAAATAAAATCTTAAAAAAAAAGAAAATAGTGTTTTTCGACCTGTAGTTGGTTTGAATCCATGGGTACAAAGGGCTGACTGTAGTTAAGTGTTGCGGGTGTCAGAAGTTAGATGCAGACTCTTGACTGCATGGAGGGTCTGTGCTCCTAACTCCCACATTGTTCAAGGGGCCCTGTACCAATTACACTGTTTTGTTGGGGAGGGGGAGTGGGAGTATTGTAGCTCTGGCACAAATGTCAGAGGGTAGCAAGTGTCTTGCACTACAGTTTCTGGCCATAATATAATGGGCCATACCAAAGAATTTTCCCTACCACTTCCTCCTGTTCCCTCCATCCCTTTCTTGACTGCTTCTGTCTGTGGGGAAGGAGCTAGGCTGCAGCAGCCATGTAACCTTCACTGCCTTCGCTAAAAGGCAAAAATCTCAGTCATGGATTTGCTATCTCATGTAGGCAGCCTTCAGCCCAGCACCGTAACCTGATCATTTGTGTTGCTAGCTGATTTAATGTGGGCAAATAAGAAATACCCTGGTGGTCTCATAATGGCACTTCCTGAGAGAGCTCTCTTATGGACAAGGGAAGCCTGCACCCAGGGGGAAACTTGGATATCTGGATATCCTCCTTCGTGATAGTAGGGAGTACTCTGGTTTGCAGCAGGCACTTTTTAAGACGTGTAAAATTCATAAATATACATATATTTAGCACCTGGACAACTCTTGCTCTTTGGGAAATCTTGTAGAAATACTATCCTAGGGGAAATACCATCTGTATTGGTGGAAGAGACAGAGGAATTAATTTGTCAGTGTTCTTTGGATTTCAATCTAGAAAGCCAAAAAAAGATTTATAAAAAAATGTCTGCTGAGTATCAGAATTTCTTATCTTTTTTTTTTGCATATTTTAAAAATAGGTCTTTCCTTTGCTGTCTTCCATTATGGTTAACTGTAATCAGTACTTTATGGTTATATTATATAGCTTTGTTTCATTAGGGCAATGAAAATGGTATTGAACAATAGCAATATAATGCAGGGAAACAGTTTGTAATTCAGTTGGAAATTGCTAATGCAGTAGACAGTCGATAATACAATCAGCTCAACTTTCCTAGGAAAACATGAGCTAAATTTCCTCTATTTTTTTCCTCAAACCTAGTTATAGGGCAGGGGAGACGGAAATGCTCTGAACAACACTGAAAAGCTGGATGCCCCCGAATAGTGAATTTCATTATGCATTGAATTTTGAATGACATCTACAGGTCCTGAGAAAAGCTACTATTTAAGACTCAGATTTTCCCTGGAGGGTTTTTTTTTTCCCCCCTTTGTTTAAGAGTCTAGATAATTAACAGTCCTGAAAGGAAACAGCTGGATGAGATAGTGCCTCGAAGTATTTTTCCCTAGTACATCTCTCTGTGTTCTTGATGCAGAAGTAGGGTTCCTGTGAAATTATTATCGAGTACCCTGAGCCCAGGGAAAACTAGAGGCTATCTCTTTACAAGCCTCGGTCATGCGTGCTGTATGCATTAGGCAATTTTATAATTACTGCAGGTCAAGACTGGAAAACACGAGCAGTGTCGAGGATTACAAAGGCATATAACCTGGTGTTTTCCATAGTGACGAGCTAGGACTTTGTCACTCTCAACTCTAGTAACTTGGTTGTGGTGGTTGTTGCACCAAAACCACTTGTAGAAAGTTTTATATACGAGGAATTCCTGGATTTAGTAGTGTACATAAATACTTAGTTGCAAGTATAATGCTGAGAATTCCATTTTTAATTCAGTGAGTGCTTGGGAGTGCTGGGTTGCAATTTACCATCAAGAAAAACAGGAGTGATGTGTCTAATTTTGAGTTGCCCCATACATTTTTCTAGTCATTAGAACCAACATTCTTCTCTTGTGTGATATGAATTTTTCAATGTCCTAATTGTCTAACAGAGAAGAACATTTCATGTTTCCATATACTTCCAAACATCTCTGACATCTTGAGAGATATTAATCTTGAAGACACCACCCTGATTTAAAAAAAAAAAAAAGACAAATTTAATACTGTACCAGGAAGTGCTGCTATGCATATGTAAGTTTCTTTAGTTTTTATGCCACAAAACAAAAAAGCACTTCCCATAGTTCCCAATTTTCAGTATATTTCCTCTGGTGGGTTAGAACAGTTCTTCATGACTTCTTAGGACACACACCCCGAAGCTGAGGCGTTCACACGGTGCCCAGTAAACACACCTCCAGCTCAGCCCAACTGTCCACACGGGCAGGCAGAAGGGAAAGGCATTTCTGCAGCCAGGACTCCATTCTCCCTTCCTTTTAATGTTCTCTACATATTAGTGCATGCTTCAGGGCAGCTTAACAGCACTAACAGGGGACATACTCCTTATTAGTCTCATAGATGGTGTTTCTCTGCAGGCTACTTGGCCCACACATGTGATATGTTACTTTTTCTAGACATGTTCATAAAACCATAGTAACCAGCACCTTTAGTGACTGACACTCAGGCTTGTCAAGTAATGACTAGATTCATTAAAACATCCTTGGGTGGGTCTTGCTGTTGTGAACAACTACAGGTTGTTCTGAGGCAGAAGATCTGGGGAGTACCAAAGCAAATTCCCTTTTTACCTACACCATCACCTCCCAGACATAGGGTTGAAAAGTATACCCTATATTTATGGAATGGAAGAAAACCTTTATGTTGTAGACTACAAAATGGGCTTACAATTTGAATTAAATATTTGATGTGCACAGAGTTTACTTAAAACATCAATAAATGCAATTGCTCTATTTTGTAAATAAATCGATCAATGAGTCACAGTTGTCCTCATCCGGGTGCAGATTCTATGCTGACACCCAGGCTCATTTAATGCATTTCGTACATTCCTTTGTTCCTTTGTTGTTTTTTGACCCAGCTCTCATCAACCCCTGAGTCTGTGCCTCCACAGTAGTTCACATTCGTTCTCTCTCTCTCTCTCTCTCTCTCTTTTCCCAGCTTGAACATTTGAATAGCAACAAAATGTTAACGTGTGTGTGAAAAAAACCTTGGGGTCTGGGATTGTACTTGTGAGTGCTGAGGAAAGCCAGTTGTGACCCTGTCCTCTCACGGCTCAGGGTGCTGAGTTGTCACCCAGCGTGGAGTGCCCATTATCACCCTCTCATTTCATCATCTTTGTGTCTTGGCATTAACCAATCCCTCTGAAACCTTACAGTCCCCATAAGTGGCTCATTCAGAGCTTGTAGCGGGACCAAAAATTCTGAAAGTTCAAGAGGAAGGTCATGTGCACTTGCTTTGAACTGTAGTTCTTTTCCAAGGTGGACATTTTGAAAGCAGAACTTATTAAAATGAAAGGGGAAGGGGATAACAACTATATTCTCTATCATTGACATACACGGGCATTTAAGTGCATGGAGATATTAGAGCACTTGAGAATTCCCTAAAGTGGTGAGATTTATTTCTAAAAAATAAATGGTGAATTGTTTATTTCTTTCCCTGCCGTATGGTTCCTTGGGATAGAGCAATTAGTTTCTTGTTTTTTATGATTGCATTATTCTTGCATATATCTTTCTGTGGTCCAGGCTATAAAAGTAAATAGAGGATCCAGCTGAATGAATGAATATCCTTTTAATGAGTGTGGGGAGGAAATAATAATACAAAGTAGCGTAAAACCATTTTTATGTGATGAACCAAAGTACCTTTGTTCCCTTGCTCCCCAGTCTTAAGCCACAGGCCACCAGTAAATGTGTGCGTAAAATGACAGTTTTATGTATTCTGGTGTTAACAGATGTACCTCATGGTTTGTTTTGCCCCGGGAATGCACTTAATATGATTTTTGAAAGGCAGTGGCATATTCTATTTTAATTTCCAGGGTCAAGGAAGGGTAAAATGGAGTATGTGACTTTTCTGTAACACCCTTCACTCTATCTTTGGGCAAAAGCCTTGCTGAAACAGTGAGATAACACAGTTGCTGGGTGATAATACAGTCGTTTTCATGGTGCCATGAGTTAATTTCAGAGGTGAAACTGTCCTTACCTAGGAAAATAATGTGCCTTCTCCCCTCAGATCAGCCATTTGCTCAGAAGAGCAGATGAACATTGAGTGTCTCCCATGTGCAGGGCATTGGGGTGCCCGCATTGGCTTAACTCTGCTCCCTTCCCTCCCCCCTACTCTCTTGCATCCTGGCCATTATTACCTGATGTTGTTCACTGGTTCCTTGTATCTCTGATGTCTCTGGCAGTAATGTAATTCAATTCCACCTCACCCCCAACTCTACCATTAATTAAGTTTTAAACTGCCTGTATTAGTCTGCTCAGGCTGCCATAACAAAATAACATAGACTTGGTGGCTTAAACGATAGAAATTGGTTATCTCACAGTTCTGGAGAAGAGAAGTCCCAGATCAAAGTTCCCCAGCGTCAGGTTCTGGTAAGAGTTCTCTTCCTGACTTGCCGAGACACATAAAGGGAGAGAGGGGAGGGGGTACTCTTTGGCGTCTCTTCTTAGAAGGACACTGATGCTATTGGATCAAGGCCCTGCGCTTTATGACCTCATTTAACTCTGTTACCTCCATAGAGGCCCTGTCTGCAAATACAGTCACATTGTGGATTGGGGCTTCAACGTAAGAATTAGGGAAGTAGGGACATACACACTCAGTCTGTAACACTGCCCAAATTACAGGAGAAAACAAACCCTAAAAAGAGAACCGTACCATCGCATGAACTTCGTGGCAGTTATTCAACTTTGAACCGTACCCTCCGTGCTTCCCCCACCTAGCAATAGCCTGTGTAAACACATTCGGAATGATATGGGTGCAGGGGAGAGCTTGGGACGTCTCAGGATAAAGCCAAATGAGGAATCTCAAATACCTGTTTGCCTCTCGTCTTCCATCAATGACCTGGAATGGCTAGTTGAGGGGTGGAAAGAGAGATTTCTGACCCTCAGAAGTGCTAAAGACAAAGGATTGGTTCTATTCGCTCTCTACAAGGATTTGAGCCTATTTGGTAGCTTTGAGGTAACTGTTTGGTTCCTGAGAAAGCTGCTTTTCCCTCCTGACCCTGGCTTGGGGAACAGAGACCAGACTTCGTGGTAGGAGGGGGACAGCCTGTATGGCCCATGCCCCTTGCTAACTGGAGCAAATTCTGGCATATCCCAGCCTGGTCTAGGCCTGACCCGAGCAGAAGGGAGCCTCAGAACCAAAAGATGCTCTGGATTGCCAACTCTTGGTTGCTGGGACACAGCTCCAAGCAGAACAGTGGTTGGCAGAGGCTGAAAGGGAACCTTGGATGTTCCTGCCAATGTGATAGGCAGTCGCAGGATTTTGTGAAGCAGTCTGATGAACCCTCTCAAATAGAGGCACCTAATGTTGCTCAGCTGTGTAATTGGGATGGAAGTGGGCCAATGAGAGGCAGCAGTTTGTGCTTAACCTTTTGGGAGTCTTGTTCCAGGAGACCGTGGGGGGTGGGGAGGAGAAAGAAGCATTACAAATAATAAGCTTCTCCGCCTGATTTGTAATGAATTAGTAATAAATGGCCTAGCCCTCTACGAAAGTCTTGACGATTACAGAGCAGCTTTAGCTCAGTGCATGGGACCACATCTTATTTTGATCAGCTGTAGCATAGCAAAGACATGTAATTATCATAATCTAACAATTAGCCTGGCATCACTTTCCAGTGTTTAATTACCCCGATAAATGGTAATTGAATAGAGGACTTAATGACAAGAGAGAAACTTTCATTCTGCCCTAGGTGCTTAAGTTGTCTACTCGGCTAGGCATAATTTTATAACGTTGCTTGAACAACAGTCCTGATTATCATTTTCCTTTTTGCAGCCAGCCATTATTTTGCTTTGTATCCTGACCTTTGTTTATAATATTGTTTAGTGCTACACAAAATTTGACATGGGACCTAGAACACAGAAGGCGATTATTGGGCACTTCACACAGTAGTTTTCCTGATATTAGGTATCACTCCTAATATCCTCCAGTTACAATGTCCCTTCTTTGGTCATGGACAGTCACTGCGGTGCGCAGACTCTGTGCTAAGTCTCGGAGATACTGTGGTGAGTGAACACCAGTGTTGTTTTCAGGGAGTTCTGTCCTGTGTCAGTAAAAAGAGGTGTATGTGGAAATAGTATTTTAATAATCATTACAGTGATTTGCTTTCAGTGCAGTCCCAGTTTTCTTGTAAATCAATGTATTTACCTTGAACAAATTCAGTACTTTCTATGACTATAGCCACCACCTGGTTTCTACTAACACAGATTTCTTCTCACTCACCTTAGTCTTTTGCCTGCTCACAGGGCTCTAAGAGAATAGATAAAACAACTTTTCACATGCCAGTTTACATAGAAACAGCAACAGTGTCTGCTTTACATCCTGAAACTCTGTATGAAAAATTGTTTTTATGCCCTAGCATTACCAAATATATTTCCCCTTGCTATATGATGACCGAGCAAAAGAAAGCCACAAACATTTATTTCTTTCCAGCTTGTCATTTTATTTGTTTAATAATAGATTAATAGGGCTTAGTTCCACACTGTGTAGGTCTCAAAAACCCCACCCCATTTTTTGAAAAGTCAGGGCCAAACTTCAGACTTAGCTGGTAATGATTCCAGTAAGCGATCATCAAGCCACAATACAAATATTTATTTCACTGTTTGCACACCAGTACTTAAGAGCAATTAAATCATCATTTGAATTGGTTAATAGAAAGGATTTTTATTAAAGCACTTTGCTTATGTTTTTACTATTGAAACTAGAAATAGTCTGAAATTCCACTGGGTAACTCCATCCCAATAGGACACAAAAGGACTACCTCTACCTGTGTGCAAGCAGTTTGGCAGTTGGCTTATTTGTTTGATTGACTTCCGCATCCCCTGAACAGAATTGGTTTGTTTAATCCTTTTCTCCTAGGACAGTGGCTGGATAACCTGTTCAATGATTTTCTGCATCTGCTTTTGGAGGATCTGTGTGTATGTGGCAGGCGCTCTGTTCTGTGCGTTTGACAGGATGTAAGAGTCTGGGTAACGTGGAGCATGAAGGGCAGGTGTGTCAGGAACCTGCTGGCCAGCAGGAGTCAGGAAGAGCCTGTTTTGCATTGTAGAAGTGACCTCTCGTAGGACATGTACTGATTTTCAGATGATATTTCTTTATTTTCATTTAATCCCTTTCTCAAAACTGCTGAAGTGCTCTGGGATTGGTGGGTCTGCAGAACTCTGCGTGGTTAGTTCTCTGGCTGACTTGGCCTGCTGACGTTGACACATCCTTACTCCCGTGCCCAAGGCCTCAGTGGGGGCACAGACGCAATTAGACTGTCACCCAACTCTCCCAGTCCCTTCCTGAAGGGAAGTCTTGTTTAGGCTCTGCCAATTTAATGCTTTGTTTCCTTTGGAGGGCTTCAGTCAAGCTAATAAACTCCAAATGAGTTAAAACACTGGAGGAGAGAACAGTTTTTGGGCCCTTACTTGAAACAGGTATTACTCTGGGAAGATACCAGTTTAGAAAAGTCATTCAGACTGATGTGTCTTGTACTTGAAAAGCAACAAGTGAAAGTTCTTTGAAATTTTTATCCACTTATTTCATATGAATAGTATTAAATGTGGGATTTTTCAATCACTTGTTTAAGCACATAGTGCGTGTGCACATATGGGGAGGGGAATGGCAGGTTACTATCCTAAACCACTGATGAATTCTAAATATCTTACCAAGTAAATATGGCGTATTCCTGTTGCCAACCGCTGCTGAATTCGAAGCAAAGCTCTCATGCTGCAGAATTCATCATTACCAAAACGTGCATGTGTACAAGCTTAGTTGGAATTAGAGCACCAACTCTGGGTTCTAAATATTTTGTCAGTGTCTCATGCTTCATTGGGTGAAAATGTATGTGTTCAGCATACAGCATTTCAACTGCAACATCTCTTAAAGTCATACTTGAGTAGTTTTTCCCCAATGTGTAAACCTTCACTTCTGTGGGAATTTTAGTTATTATTGGTGTGTTCTGGAACCTGGAAGAGTTAGAGTTGGCTTGGACCCTGAAACGATGTGTTTTGCTCATCATATCCTATATACCTCATTCACCCTTAACTGGCCTGGTAACAGTGACTGATTATCTCAGACCTGAAAATGAAGACCAGTTACCGATACATCTGTAAGATAGACATGTTTCAGCCCGTGAGAAAAGAGAAACACTTAAAATCAGTTAAAGAAAAATCTGTCTTCAGTCCCTTCAGTTCCCCCCCCCAATAACAATGCTAATATCATTTATCTACCCCAAGTTTGATTTGCCATTTATAGTCCATGCTTTAACCTCTGCAAGAAAACAGCAACGAAAAAGAGCATCTTTAGATTTAGGATAGGAGAGCCATAAGGCTTGCATTCTGTGCTGAAAGGAATAACAGAAGGAGAGAAGAAGGGACGTGTTGTGCAACAGAGGCTGCCACTCTGCCCATCTCCTCACAGAACATATTCACACCCCACGTCCACTGCTGGGCCCATGAGGCCCTCAGGACAAATGGGAAATTCTTTTGGTTAGAAAGAAACATCTTACTCCGAAATTAGCCTTTACATCAGTAATGGTCGAATTAAAAGGCAGCGCTGCCAAGGGGTATTTGCTCTAGATTTAGTTGAAAATTTGGGAGGAACCCTAAGCTGATGAATGTGCTTAATCTCTGACCGTAAATCATCTCCTTCTTTAACATTTCAATTTCAGAATGTAATATATTAAGTTGCCTTGTAATTAAAGAAGTGACATCGTAGTTCTGTTCAAATAGGAATATTAAAACAATCACCACTTTGACAGATTAAAATACATTTGAAATGTAATAATCAACTATCCAGTTCATGAGAAATAACATTTTCATTATTGAATCCTTTAAAATATTACATGAGAGGGGGATAAAGTATCTCACAGCTTCCTAACCTCTAATAAGCACTCTGTCTCCTTTCATTAATGCTGTTTCTATATTTAAGGAGTGAAGAAACTTCACTCAGGAGCTGCTTGATAAAAATACCTCAGTACATATTTCCCTGGAAGCAGGCTATCTGCTGTGCCAGCAACATATGCTAAAGGCCAGTTTAGAACATTTTAAATATGCACCATCCCCTTCCTCTTCCAGCTACTAAAATAAAATGCATTTTAGCTTCAGCAAACAAGGATGGAATGAGGGGAGGGACACTGCAGGGACAAGTGGCTAAAGGCGAACGCAGAAGGGATGATTTGATGCTGCTCCTCCATGGTCTGAATCTCACAGCATTGCCTGTGGGTCTTTTGGACCTGCCCTCCCCAGATGTCAGTCTTACAACACAAGAGCATATGGTGGTGGGGGAGGAAGGAAGGTTAATGATATGAAAATCGTCCATTGAGAAAGAAAGCTAGATAATGTCTATTTGCCATTAGCTAAGAGGAAGCAAGGGCAGAGTACACTGAGAACTTCCGCTTGAAGTAAAGGACTGGAGTACTCAAGTCCACCCCAGTGGAAGGACCCAAGTTTGAAAATAAAGTATTTTAATAGGAGGAGCAAAGTCCTTATGGTTCAGGTTAACTATGATCATGAAGCAATGTTGCGGTCCCTGTCTCATAAGAAACTTGTACTGTTGGTAACTAAAGGAAAAGGCACATTGTCAACCATTACCTTACCTATATTGTCTTTATTTTGTTTGATTTCCGAGACTCAAGTCATGATTCATTTGTTCCAGACAGGAGAAATAAGGAGAGATATGAATAATAGTTTTCAATTTATAATCAAAATTAAATTTAGCTATGGAATCAGCTAAGCACTGAAGATGAACTAAGACAAACACGTATCTGTATATAGGCTTTCTTGCTCAAATCCCAACTTTGGTTGTTACCTTTGCTATTAATAGCCCCAAAATGTGGGGTTCCCCCCCCCAATTCTCCAGGCGGCAGCCTCTGGGTGATCAAGAAGTATCATCAAGTACATAATTCATTTTTGGTAATTGAGTTGATTACAAAGAACAAGTTTCCATGCAGAATTTTATTCTACTTAATTAACTAAAATGACCCTTTCATAATACATATGACATTCTCAACCAGTCTTCTGCCAAATTTTGATTAATGTGTACAATGTATTCTTGCCGTAATGGAGTACACATACTATTATATGTTATTAGGAGCATTGACCTGAGCGGCCACGCATCCCAGTGGAGAGCAAGGGCCATCGTTCTATGCATGAGATGTTTCCTGGCACTGGAGACTTTTGTGTTGTAAGAACAGAGCCAGGGCAGCAGTCTTTTCATTCCAACACAGTTACTTTCCTAAGTGTGGTAACTATGCATGCTTTTTCATTCTAAACCACTGTGATAATTTAGTAGAGATTATATTATAATTATTGTTGGCTTGTTGATAATATGTTCATAATATGCAGTGATTTCTGAGAGGTGGAGAGGTAGAGATCCATAGTTACGATGGTTGGAATTAAGAATGAGGAGTAAAGAGAACATACTGCAAGAAATTTACAGCTGTGTTGAAACAGTGACTGTGCTGCCCATGGCATTGGTAAACAGGGGCGTGTGGAATCATTCTAACTCTGTGAATTTGCTCTTTTAAAATGAGCTAAAGCTCATGAAAGCTATTTCCTGATGGAAAATAGATCCCTTTGTGAAAGCCTAACAGTACTTGAGTCTATGAAAGACTGAAGTGATGTGTGTGATTCAGGTGCTAACCTTGTGATCTGGGGCTTATTCTACATGTTGATGCACTATTAGGCGTTCAGTGTAGGAGTTTGGGATCAACCTAGTGGATCAACCCACTCAACCTTGAAGCAGACTTTCCTAGAAGATCGGTATAAGTTGGATGAGGTCAACTACAACTGGTAAAGCTTTGAAGCCACTGCGGTTACGAGGAAAGAGAATCTGCTTCAGAACCATGTAAGGCGGGTTAAAATCCTAACTCTGCTACTTATTTCCTATGGAAAAAAAAAATGAGCTAAGAGGATTACAGCTTCTCTGAAAGTAATTTCCTCATTGGTAAAATGAAACTAATTATATCCACTCAATAAGAATTTCATGTGCAATGTATATAAAGCTGTAGCATAGAACGTCCTGTATGTAGTCAATGTTTGTTGCCTCAGTGAATGAAGAAGAGAACCGAAACCCATCAAGAATGAGAATAATCCCTCTGGGGGAATACAGAGTAGACCCAAGAGTTTGACAACAATTTGCTGTCTTAGAAAGTGGTATAGTGGAGAGCTTCAGTTTGGAGGTCAGAACTTGAGTTGCTTGGGTTTGAATTCTGCCTCCACCTTTTTCTAGTTGTGTAACATTGAGGAGATTGCTTGACTTCTAATCTCAGCTTTCTCCTCTTTAAATGGTGTGCAAATAACATCTATTCTGTGGGATTTGTGATCGAAGTTAATTGAGATAACAAATGTAACACAATAAGCACTCAGTAATAATGTGCTTCTTCAGAGTTAGGCCAGAAAATAATGGTGCAGTGCAAATTTGTAGCCAGCAAGCATGATTTAGGATAGTATTAGAATATTTCACCCTAAACTTTCTTTGGACTGTACTTGGTACACTATGCAGATGTCTTTTATGAGTTCCAATTTATCATTGTTTTTGTTTATATTGACCCTTCTTTGAAATTTACATTAGTAAACTAATTTGTGTAAATTAAAGATTTGAAACATAAGTGTAAGCTCTATGCCAATCATCTTTATTTTGTCATATAAATAGAAGGGTAGAAATACTAATTCTTGGGCAGTCACATTTTAAAAATAGATTTCACAGTGATTTACTTAACAACCTATAGAAAGTAAAATATCACCAGAAAGGGATAACTGGTCAACCCAATGTAAACCAGGTTTTCAATCTCATGGTTTCCTAAAATTTTAGCAATATTAACAGGATAAAAATTGGAAAAAGGAACCTAAATATGAGGCATCAAAATACTATGACAATTTGTAGAATAAAGCAATAATAGAATGGATCCAGACAGTGGTGGTTTTAATTTTTATTTTCACTTTTAAGCAGTGTTGAGTGCTTGTGGAAGCTAAAATAAGGGACACTTGGGGAAAGGAAAAACATCCCCCTTGAATGTCTTTAAAATCTATAATAATAATATAATAATATAAAGTGCATCTGGGCAGTGCCTTCTGCCGCAGCTCTTGTCTGGCTCTCGTCCAGGACTTGTCAGGCCCTTCTTGAGTGCCGATGATTCATAGCCCAGCACCCTTTCATCTGAGCGTTGCAGTGTCTTTTCTTTGTACTTTGGCAGTGATGTTACCTTGATGTTCAAAAATCTTTTAAAAGCAACACCGACTTTCCTTGCATCTTGACAAATCGTTGTCTGCCAGTAATGAAGAAAAAGTAAACTTGGCTCCACGATCATTGTAAACATACAGAAATAAATACTTCTGAAAGTTTTTTTTGTTTTTAAAAGTTGTATTTTGAGACCCTCTCATTGAAAAGTCATCTGATCATCTTTCCTTATTTCCCTTGTATAAATCAGCATGCTGCTTTCCAAATGCATGAAGCACATGGAGCTTTTGTAGATCATTTGATATTTGAGGACAGACTCAGGATTTTTAAAATAGGAAATAGGGATATTTTTATTCCAATGTTTGAAGGTTAATATTTTATATGAGCCATTTGAATATGCTTTAATATGTCCTGATAATATTAACAGTGTTTCATATTCACATGGTGCTTTTCATACATTTCCTCATCTGAGGCTTGAAGCAGCTGTGTGAGGGTAGCAAGGCAGACTCCCATTATTATTCCGAATTACATATGAGGAACCTGAGGCTCAGGATGGCTTATGACTCTCGCACTCAACCTGCAGCAGAAACCAGTCCGTAAATATCAGTCTACTCACTCAAAGTTAGTGTTTCCACTTTTACATGTTGTATTTCCAAAAGGGATCTAGGCTTTGTCAGTGAAGATTTAGCAACCAGCATGAAGGTGGTAGTCTTTCTACTGGGCTGAACATTGGTCACAACAACCTATGGAAGCTGCTTGTTACATTTGGGTGTTGCATTTTAAGGACAGCACTGGGAAACTAGAGGAACTTTTACCAGAAATAACCAAAGGAATCAGGATTTTCCAGTCTGGAGAAACGAGGATAGAGAGCAATATAGCTGACATCTCCAAATGTTTTATGGACTACCTGGTGGAAGAAGAATTAGATTTGTTCTCTGTAATTTCAGGCAGCAGAAGTAGGATCACCGGATAGAAATTACACAGAAGCAGATTTATACTCAATATAAGAAGAGGGTTTCTAACATTTAGAAATGTCCAAAAATGGAAGAGACTAGCACACCATCACTGGGACTCTCTGACTTGAAGATTATATGGCTTTATGGGTGTTGTATTTCAGCAGTAACACAGTTTTATGATGACCCTTCTGAGAGCTCAGGGAAGAATTTCTTCACTAGCTAAAAACACAGGTTTTTTCCTAGGTTTTTCAACCTGATTTTACAAAGGTGTGTGCAGAACAATTCCTGTTTCAGGTATCACTGGGTCCTGAGAAATACTGTTCAGTTGATGGGGAAAGGCATATTAGTTTAAACAAAGAAGCAAAACTTTTGTTAGGTAAGAATGCAGAGGTGTGTGTTTGTGTACATATGCATTTTAACTGTTTCAGGATGAAGCAGCCCTGGCTTTTGCTGTTCTCATTGGCCTGTTACTTTCACTATTCATCAGCCCAACCCTAGAGCACAACCTGAAAGATTAAAAGAAATGGGTGGAAAATCATTCAAATTAGATACTTTCAATTTTCTTGATATAGAAAGGGACAAAGCATCAAAAAAAAAAAAAAAAAAGAGAGAGAGAGAGAGAGAGAGAGAGACTGGCTAAAACGAATTTGTGACATAAAGAGATTTACTAAGGGAAATACCTAATTAGAAGCCAAAATCTCCATTCCAGGTCTAGCTCAGCCACTCACTGCTTCATCATTATGCATTAGGTTTTTATTGTCCTCTAAAGTGTAAATGTTGTTCTGCGAGTTTTCTTAACAACTTTTCAACTTTATGATTCAAACTCTCTCAATTTTGTGACTCTAATTCTCAATTTGCACAGAAAATTGAGAGTGGTCTCAATTATAACAAAAATAATTCAGTCATTTATTTGTTCTTTAAATTTCTTATTTATTCAAAAATATTTATTAAATGAAACATTATTTTAGAAATAAGAAAAGTCTGCTTCAATATATGTGATTTTAAGGATGAAAAGAAAACAACAAATCAGCATCTTTAATACTTAAAATGAATGTGAAGGATTCATTTATTTATAATTCTATTATATTTGTTGCAAAATTTTGAAACAAATATAATAGAATTCCTCTGTAAAATGGCTTTTTTCTTTGATTAGGAACAGTAGCATTTCAAACCAAGCCCCTAATCACATGGCATGCAACAACAACGACTTAAAATAATAAATCTCTTAGTCCTGGCATTATAAAAGGTTCAACCACCGATCCCAAACACAAAGGCTTTCCTCACTGTATAACCTCAGCTTTTCCTTTCCGTCTTCCCACAGATTCCAGAAGGGTGACTACCACATTGACGTCTGTATCAATGACTACCTGGATGTTTTCTGCCCTCACTATGAGGACTCGGTCCCAGAAGACAAGACCGAGCGTTATGTCCTCTACATGGTGAACTTTGATGGCTACAGTGCCTGCGACCACACTTCCAAAGGGTTCAAGAGATGGGAGTGTAACCGGCCTCATTCTCCCAATGGACCACTGAAGTTCTCTGAAAAATTCCAGCTCTTCACACCCTTTTCTCTAGGATTTGAATTCAGGCCAGGCCGGGAATATTTCTACATCTGTGAGTATATGCAGATTTATCATGTTGTGGGGCAGGTGCAAGAATCCAGAGTAATTTTTTACCCATGTTTCAGAGAATTGCAGCGAGCTGGACTCTGCATTACAGATGTCTCCTTGTAAATGCATATATCAGGGTCCCTAGATACATTAGCTGGGAATTGAGAGCACAAATTAGATTAAAGACACAGCGCCTCTCCCCCTATGAAATTGCTTGTCAGCCTGTTCAGTGAACCACTGCTGACTTGTATTTCTTTTAAATGAAAATTGCTAGGACTTCTCCAAAGCTGAAGAAAAGAAAGAGATTCCTGAAAAAAAAAAAATTAACAGAAATAATTAAATTTACATAGCTTGGAGTCATTGGATTTCTTATTCAGGTGTCAGCAGTATCCTTTCAATCATCCACATTTTCCGTGAAGAAAGCCAAAACTCCTGCAAATGTCAGCATGCTGACGATAAATACTATCTTTGCACTGAGGAGAAAAGACAATTATTAAGAGCAGCTGTGCCTTTAAACAGGAAAGAGTGTGAAGAAGGATCTAGAAAGGGTTCCGAGGGACCTGGTGTGAGTGAGTTTCCCACCTGTGAGCACTAAGTGACCCTGTCCTGAGAGAGCACTAAAACTCTCCCAGCAGACCTCTGCATTAATCACACGGCCGTGGCCCCCATTTCTCCCTCATACACACAGTCGCTGCTTTGGGCATCATCCTAGTCATACATTCCAGGTAAACACTTCTCAAAACTCTGTGCATAAGTCACCCGTGGACCTTGTTTGATGCCGATTCTGACTTACGGGGTCTGAGGTGAGGCCCAAGACTCAGTATTTATAAAGTTCCCCAGTGGTGGCGATGCACTGTTCCCTGGACCACACTTTGAGTTAGCAAGGTGTGAGGTCATGTCTAATTTAGGCAGCTTGCTGTGTCTCTATGTGGACTTTCCTTTACCTAATATCAAATGTTTACATGATCTGGCCTTTCACATGTTTTCACTGTCAGCTGAAGGAATTAAATGTTTATTTGTTTAAAAGTACATTTACTGAACAGCATACCATGACTCAGAAGTGTTGTGGGGGCAAGATGAAAGGGTGCTCTTTGTCCTAGAGGAGTGACTGTCTAGTGGGGAGCACACATGTCCATAGGCAACTAAAGCGTAAATAGATAGTTGCTGAATGAAGATCAATGCAGGGAGCAGTGGGACCCTGGTGGAGCTGGTGCCTCACCTGCCTGAAGGGCCAGGACCTGCAGCTGCACACGGTGTGCAGATCCACGCAATGCCACCCCGAATGCTTAGCCCTGACTTTTCACCCCTGCTTGCCAGACCAACAAGATGAAGAGCATTCCTGTTCTGACTCACTGCTGCAGTCTGAGTGTCCGCGCCTACTCCTACCCCACATGTTTTAAGTCTACGAGGATTTGTAGCTCCCCTTCTTCTCCAGAAAACACAACTTACATAATAAGCCGGATTTCACCATCACAGGGGCACTCTCACTTATATTGGAACTGAATTTAAAAAGGAAATTGAACAGTACCCGTTTTATTATTTCAGTGCATATTTCAGTCGTTAGTCATGAGAAAACATGTGAAAGCCTTGATACTATCTCACATTCGATCCATAAAATAAGAAAAGAAATATTGAGCCCCCGGATGGAGGAAACACTGGTGTGCAGTGAATTCACACGTTCTCAGGCAGCAGGCTCTTGCCTTTTGCTGATTTTTTTTTTACTTTGTGAGAGAATCTCATGCAGCAAATGAGAAAAGGAAAGGACGAGGATTTCATTGTGGAGTGGCAACTCATTAATTGCCTAACTATAAAACATTATACCAGTATAGGAGGAAATTATTGCATTTCCAAATTTTCATGCTGGTTTCTCAGGTTAAAAAAAAACAACAACAAAAGCAAAACCCCAAAATGAATAGAGGGCACCAAGATCGGAAACATACTCACCAGCTAACTAGTTGATTGCATGATTATTAGAAATTACAGAATCCATTGAGGTTCATAAGCAAGATGTTATTATTCAAATATACCCATAGTGCTCATGACTCGTTTTTCTCATTTGTGGTTAAATTCAATATTTCACTAAAAACCATTATGTGTCTTCTATAACATTCATTTAACAGAGTCATTTAACTGTCAAGGGCTCCTGTCAAAGTAATTGTTCCAAAATGCTTCAAAATATCGAGAGCTTTTTGCTGTTCAGCTGAGTTTAACCTGAATTACATTTTTTAATGAAAGGTAAAATAGCACAAAATTAGCAGTGAGGAGATGTTCATTTACAAGAAGCGCAGTGGCCTGTAGTCGGTTAAATTGAATTTTGAACCATGTTTTAGAACCACGAGAGCATCCTTTCCTGTCTTTTTAGGAGTGAAAGGGTTTTCTCTCTCTTTCTTTCACTGCTGAGAGCTGGAGCAGCAGAGCAAATGTGCGTTCTTACAGACGTTTAATGTACTGTGGTCATAATTAAACTAAAGTATTCTTAGGGGAGACTTGGCCCTCAGTTGAATTTTCCTCTCTCCTAGTATGTGTGGGATGAACAAAGAGATTGGGAAATGGCTCTTTTCACACTCTCTTCAGCACTAGAGCTTCTGCGTCATGAAAAGCTCTAGTGCTGATCTCAGGAACAAGCTGACTCCCTTGCCTAATAGTCAGTTTTTTAAATGTTCTTACTAGAGGCCAGGGGTAGATTTCAGCTCTTCATAGCCTTAAAATCTCTTCCAAATTTTCCAAGAGAAAAAGGAAACCCATTGCCAAAAGACATTCCTGCTTTAGTGTGCTAGAGGAAGGGTTGCATGTAGCAGTGAGGGGGAACCAAAATTCAGCTATAAACTTGGATTTGCGAGAAAGAAAGATGAATAAATCATACAGGATACCCACTCACCAGTTAGACTCAGAAAGGAAATAGATTAGAGAGGTCTTGTCAAGTTTGGCTTTATCCTTAACAAGATTTATTTCCTGCTTCATTTCCCTCAGGTATACAAAGTTAAGAAATGCAGTAGTTGGAAATATCTCAAATCAAGTTTCCAGTTTACTTTAAAAATAGAATATTCTTCACAGTTCTGGATCCTTTATTTTTCCCAAGAATGACTCTATGCTATGTCCTTTTTTCCTTGGGAACAGTCAGTCTATTAAGTTGTGATAACTGATTATTGCTAAGGCAGATTGAGCCCATTTTCGAATCTGACAAATACTGTTCTTAATCTACAGGAGTTACTTTGGTGAGTGGATTGGCGTATTGAATGACAGAAAGTTGGTGGTGTTTCTATCAGTGATAGATTTCCAGAACTACCCATCAATAGGTTACGGCAATAGTCACAGACTTCCTAAGGCAAAGAGTTATTTTAGAAACTTGAAAATTACTCATTTTAGAAATGATTCTCATAAATATTAACCATTGAGAACAGGTTTGAAAGAAGTTCTGCTGCTGCTATTTTTAAATTAGAAGAGGCAAAGGAAAATAAATAAGGAACAATAAGTTATTTTTGTAAGTCGGTAGAAATATTGATTTTTTTTAACACTGATTTTGAATATCCCCTTTTGCAAAGTAAGGAAACCTGAGTCTAGGCCCTTCTCGTGATTTAACTGGCTATATGATCTTGGGTAAATCATTCAATCTCTCTGGATGTCCAAGTCCACATTGTAAAATAATATGGTTGCAATAGATGATTTCAAACATTTCTTGGAGCTTTACTATCTTAATCTTACTCTATTTTACTGAAGGAGCTGCACCACTAAGATAAGAGAAAGCATCCTTAAAATGGCCCAACCCAATGCCTTTTCTCTACTTAGTGGGTGTTCAATAAATGCCAGTTAAAGGATATCATCAGGGGAAATGCAGAGTGGAGAGGCCTGTTAGGTATTAGAATTATTAAACCCCTGCCATGCTGTTTAAACCATCGTCTCCACTGGTGCATCAGACACCTGTTTTCCTCAGGCAAGTCACCGGCCACTCTATCAAAGCCCTCGCATGACTGCCTTCTTATCTTACCAAGACAAAAATCCAAAGCATCTTACCTGGCCAACAGGGTTATCCTTGGCAGGTGCTCCTCTCTTCCTTACTTTCAGCCTCTTGGACTTTTCCACTTACCCATCTTCACCCTGTGGGCCCTGCTCCAGCCACCTGCCCTCCTTCCTATTCCATACACTGTCCGAATGTCCACGCCCTGGACAGCAGGGCCTTGCTGCTTTCTCTGTACTTGGCTTGGGGATTTCATCGCCTCAGGCATCCAGCTCCTTGCCTCTCACTTTCTTAAGTCTACACTAAAAAACAAAATAAAACAGAACAAACGAACAAACAAATAGTCTTTATTAGACAGGCTCTTCTGTCCCCCTATGACAAGATAACACTTCTGTCATTCCCTATATTTTTTCTCTGCTTTATTTTTCTTCAAGCATTCATCACCCCCAACATTAGATATTTCTGGTTGTTTGTTCACAACTGCTTCTGCTCTATGGTATGAATTATATTGTTTGTCATGTAGTAGATGTTGAATAAATGAGGCTAATTAATGTTTAGATAGCACTCACTCTGTTCCAGGTACTGCTCTATGCACCCTACAATTCTTAAAACTACACTATAAAGTACAGTTCTTCCTATTTTACAGGTGAATAAACTGAGGCACAGAAAAGTTAGGTAACTTGAAAAGGTTCACACAGATAGGAAGTGGCTAATCTGAGAGGAAATTAAGTGAGTAAGCAACTAAGAAAATGAAAAGATAAAGCCCTAGATATCAAATGTTTAAAAGGGGGAAGAGAACCTTAATATTGTGTTTTAAAAGACTGGGAACAATTAGCACTGATGTTTAGAAAATACTACTTTATGAACTGCTAGAAACCCAAATCAGATAGTAGCAAATCAGATTTTAAACACAGTTAACACATTTTCAGTTCTCCAAAGGATACTTTTCTTTCTCCAAAAGAAATTTCAGCTATATCTTCCTAGATTGTTGATCCTTTTAATATAACTTCAGAAGCCAGAAAAGTTGTATTTTCAAAGAAATTCTTTTTAAATCCACTAAATATTTAACATGCAGTCTGAGTCACTGGGTGGCAGGGGGCGCTCTGCCCACAGAATCCTCTGGGCTGCAGATGAGAATAATTCTACCAAGATATGATCTGCTTGGGGAGGAAAGGTGGCCAAGCTCTCAGAGGAGAAGGGCCTTGAGTCTGTTCCTCAGTGGGCTTTTATGGGGTTTAGTTTGCATAGGAATACAGGGTGTGCATGTAAAGCTCCTCATCAATCATTGTCAGGCAGTAATGATCACACAATAGATAACATTCAAAGAACTACGAGGGCTTAGTCTGAGTCAGAGTCAGATAGATAGAATGACACCAAAGGGCCATAAAACTTTGGGAAACAAACTCATTTTATGCTTGGATCCTTATTATTTAAATGAGGGTATTCTTAGCAAAGCAGGTTTCATAGGATTTCATGCATACTTTTTTAGGCCTGATTGCCCCCAGAAACTGCCCATTCCAGCACAGGACCACACCCACCTCTGGCACTGTTTTAGGCTTAAGTCAGGTGGGGGATCCAGGCAGCCAAGAGATTAGGAGACTTTTTACTGATAGAATGAGGACCCAGGCTATGACAAAGCTGAGGGGTGAGGATCTTTCACCCCTTTTCTGTAGTCCCCTAAGTCCTTCCCTGATGACTCCTTTGCAACCCTGCCTGTCTTAGATTGTCCCTCCCTTGAGGAATCTTACATGTCATTGGCTAACCAGTCATCCAACTGGGGCCAAGCAGGGTGAGATAAAGGGGGCAGAGGTTGCACCCTTACCAGGAGGATATGCTTTGTCTCCTTAGTGGCTTATGGTCGTAAGGTCTCTTACTCAGCCTTAACCATGGTGGGGTTACAGCTTCTGAAACCAGGCAGGGCAGTTCCCAACAAGTTATGATTCCACACTTGCTTCAGGAGTGAGTCAGTTTTGATGGGAGACCTGCAGCAAGGAAGACATGCCATTTTCTGAAGATTATACTATAATGATAGAGAATTATTCGAGCATTTGCTATATCCAAAGTATCCTGGTTGTCTTCAAAAGATACTCAGAGTAAAGATATTGATTGTTTATAGTCACAGCACCCAGGTAGAAACCAGGAGTTTCTGGGAGATTATTAGGGAATATACCCTTCCTAAGCTTATTGGTGAGTGAACCTGAATACACATTTATTCCTTTATATTGATACATTGATAGAAGTACAAAGCTGGAAAAAAATGTCCATTTCTCTGATATTAGAATCCTGAAAATCTCATTAATGAAAAGAAGTTTTAGGAAGCCGAAGACTTCTGCTTCAGTCTTTTTGGTATACATATTTTGCAAAATTAGAAAGAAAATCCTGAGGACAGTTTATATTACTATGGGCATCATTCTTGAATCCATAGCATACAACAACCTGAAGGCATGAAGGTTAACTGCTAATTCTGCTTTATGTACTTTTATTAAAAGTTTACACTCTTAAGTTATGAGGCAACTTTAGTATGCACTACAAACTTTTTTAAAAGATTTTCTTTATTTTTTAAAGAGAAGGGAAAGGAGAGAGGAAGACAAACATCAATGTGAGAGAGAAACATCAATAGGTTGCCTCTCCCATGCATCCCGACTGGGGACCAAAACCACAACCCAGGCATGTGCCCTGACAGAGAATCAAACTAGCAACCTTTTGTTTTGAGAAATGATGCCCAACCAACTGAGCCACACTGGTCAGGGCTGCACTACACAATTTTTGAAACTGACAGAATAGTCTAAGTTCTTAAGAGGTATCTTACTAAATTGATCAAGATTAGCTTCAGAAATCATTTGGTTGTACACAATTATTGACTATTCTTTAATATGTAAAAGAATATTTAAGCAAACCAAGATGAATAATGTATGGAAAGTCCTTCACTTGCCAACTGAATATGTTCCAAAAGCTTATTTGCAGGCAAGTTGTTGGAACTTAGAGTGAAGTTTCTCATAGAAGTGTTTCAAAAGTCGTGCAAGCTCTCCGTAGTGTGGGGAGTCTACTTAACCATAACATTGATTTAAAGCTGTATATTTTTAACAAGAAATAGAAAACAGTAGGTAGAAGAGTTACTCAATATATATTTGCTGAATGGATAAATGCCATAATTGTAAACCAAATAAAAAAAATTTTTTTTTATTTCTTAAATGCTGGTGTTTGAGAAAAGCAGAGAAATATTAGAACTTGCCATAGGTTTTACTGCAGCCACTGCAGCAGCTCCGTAGTTTCTTAATAATGTTTTTGGGGATACAGTCTTAAGATATTCTGGGGATATATTTTATCTAAGAAGAGAATGGACTTTTTTTAAGGCACAGACTCTGATAAATGCAGCCTTGAGCTCAAACCTCCTTATATACTCTTAATAGCTGTGTGATTTTGGGTAACTTAACCACATTAATCCTCACTTTCTTCATCTGTAAAATGGGTATGTGGTAATAGTTTATCATCACATTCTTTATTTCCAAGATTCAATTAACGAAATATTTTTTCAAGGACAAGTTGAAATAGATAACTTCAATTATTCACATCCAGAAATGTTTGTATCGTTTAAAAAGTTAAGGCAACTTGAGTAGTCCTGATTGATATTTTAGTTGAGTAAAAAATTTCATGAATGCCTAGTAAAGATTCACATTTTAAGTCCATGCCCTACCTTCTGAAGGAATTACATGCTGGGATTATATATGCCTAAGGGAGTCTTCATTCCCTTTTAGATGTTTGGTTTTTCAGCAGCTTAGTGTAGTAATCTCCATTAATAATTATTTGGGACCTGACAGTTCACACCAATCCGCCTTTTTCTCTGAGTTGTTCTTATTGAAACAGAAGAGTGTCAAACAGCACATTTATCAAAGCAGGAGGTAATCTTTTCCATCTTTCATAGTCTTTTATTCTTGCAGGGGAGTTGACCTATAAGTACAATGTACTTTCTTAAAATGGACAACTCAGTATTTGCTACAACGTGTGTGTGCATTTTGCTTTTATTATTGAAAAACATTTTTTATTACTGGAGTCTTATTTTAGCATTAAATGCTCTGCCCTATACTTCAGCTGATATTCAGGGGTTTATAACTGAAATTTCCGGAAGGACTGTTTATTAACTAGTTCGCCCCCTGTATTTGGGGGAATGTGTAGGTTCAGATCACAATATTCAGCAAAGCATATTTGAGTCAATAGAAAAGGAAGTTGAAGGTCAGAATCAGGACATTTTAAAATTTTAATATCTTTATAGTGAAAAAGAATGAGTATGGCGCAGACATCAAATAACAATTGTTCAGATATGAGTACAGATATATCTTACGGGGTTTTTTGTTTTGTTTTGTTTTATTTTGAACATACAATGGAAGAGTTTTTCTCCACTTGAACACTGGAAGTTTGTCTGGGACTGTATCAGATTTCTTCCTGAAAACAGTCATTCTGTTCCCTTTATATATTTCCCATGGTCTTTAGTGAACCTGCAAGAATGTACCTTTTTATTGAAAGAATGAGTTTTAGAGAATTGTGTCTGTTTCAAGTTGTCCCTAGCCATCTTTCAGAAAGCATGAATGGATTGAAAGGGCTCTTAAATGAAGGTTAAATAAAGAATAAGAAAGAGGATATTTAGGGACTTCAGGATATTTTTCTGTGTTAATTGTAAGTTTCTCTTCTGAAAACAGTTGTGTATAGCCAGGTGCCCTGTTACGTTCTGCACAAGAATACGTAGCTCAGGCCTGGCTGGCACGCGGACATGTCACCCAGTGCATTTCAGAGTCTGAGTGAAATCAAGGGTGGAGGAGGCAGTTGATAACAACACAGGAGGTTTGAAAACACTTTATTATTCTGTATGTTTTGGGCATTATTATTTGGTCACATGGAGAGAGCATTTTAAAAAAGAAATGCATGCCCTGTTAAATGACTTGAATAAAGGATGAAGTACTGTTAAAAAGATTCAGAGGAATGAATGCCATTTCATGTCTGTGGGCAGGACAATGAAGCAAACATCATCACTGCTTCACAGGTTTGGACTTTGGGAGCATTCTTAACATTCGCAAAGGGAGCCTTGGAAGCTGTCGAATAATTGGAGCTTGATGGAAATTCATGGTATCAGTCACAGGAAACTGAAGACTCCCTAAGTAGTCTTCCCATTGTTTGAATTGTTCAAAGGCTGTGAAACTCAGATAAGACACTCAGAAACCAAACAATTTTTACTTGTGCTTCTTTTATGAATTTAAAATGCTCTTACAGGACTGAGGAAACATGTAGTATCTGACCTCCTAATGGGGAAGGAGGAATGATGTCACTTTTTGCCTCCTGTTACCCCACTGAGACTAAATGCTGACGTGGAAAACAAAGTAAAGGGTTGTTCTTTATATCCCTAAGTGTCAAAAGGGGCCCTCTCTCCTAGGGAAGTAACACACCTGATTAATTGCATAATTTCACAGGGAAGCAGTGATTCTCAGCCTTATAAACATGTAATGTACGAATTTGATTTCCGAGTTAACTGAAAACAGTTTAATGAGCTGCTGTATTGTTGCGTGTGTGTGCAGCGTTTACATAGAGCAGATGCCAGGAGAAAGGGAAGTAACACGCTGGTGACACTTGGAATAACTGTTTATACTTCATTGACTTCGGGTTGTCAGCATGCTATTCTCTGTGTTTCCCTTAGTAACTTATTAAAGCAACTGAACTCCAGTGTGATGCTGTCTAAGTGTCATTTGCTGTAAATTACACAAGCATGCACACACCACACACATCGTCAATCCTCAGGAAAAAAAACAAAACAAAACAAAACACTTCCTTGCTTAGACGACCGAAATATCATCCATGAGACATGCCCAGAGAGTGAAAGGTGACTCCCAGAGCATTGTGCCTGCTGGAAGAATAGTATTTGGCCTTTCATCAGAAGAAATACTATTTCTACAGGTTTTCCCACTCATCTATTCTTGCTCTATTTTAACAGAATGGTTGTGTAACTCTTGGTTTGAAAGTTGTCATACAGCCTCACAGCAGGCTTATATTATCTACAGAGTTCTTTATGAGGAAATATAAATCACCACAAATGAGACTTTTCACAGCCAGAGATATGTAGAAATTTGTGTCAGTGCTTTGCTGGCTTGCTAAAAAAATATCTCTAGGCTCCAAAGCTCTCTCACAACTCATCCCCGCTCCCTACCCTTTTGGGAAGCAATTCTCAAAACTTGAGATTTATGGTCCAGAGAGCTGATAGTGGCTATAAAGTTTTCTATTTTCTCCTTTCTTTAATATTAATGCAGAGAATGAGGCATCATCATTCATTATTTTAGTTCATGAGTATCCTGTGGGCTTGAAATACTGTCTCTGGGGACCTGGCTTACCTCTCCCTTTGTAATAGGGGGAATAAGTGGGCTTTGGCAGCAGGCTGCTTCTCCGCTGAATATATTTAGGCAGATGGTAGAAAGTTCATGTTAGGAACAGAGCTTTATTCTGTATGCTATATCCAGGTTTGATTTTCAGATTTAAAGCTTTACAAAATATAAATTCCTTTTGAACTTCAAAAATAAAACATCATGAATTGGAGAATGGCCAACCAGTCTGTTATTGTTAGAAATAGGAATGATGTCTTTTCATTTTACTATTTTCAGAGATGTACAATATTTCCAACCAGCTCTACCTACACTTGTGTTCGGTAAGATTTAGTTTACAGTTAGCACTTCCTTTTGCTTTCAAATTTTTAAAAACAAATAACGTCTCTGAATCATTAAAAAATAATACATATTGTTGCTAATTTAAACTCCTCCAAATTATAATGGCTTCAATATCTGGGTTCTAATGTAAATTTGCTTCTTCCAGTTTTTTTACAAAGATTTTCTGAAGTTAATTTTCTCCTGTAAGTCCATTGTCCTAGGCCCTGGCTCACATCTGAATTGATGGCATTGTCCTGTATGTTTTTGCTCTCATAGTTTCAGTGGGTTCTCAACCTTGAATTCAGAACTTCTTTCTCTATTTTGGGCCTCATTTTTAGGGCAGAATCTAAACAAGGAGAGCAAAATAGAGTCCAACAATATGAACAAGCATTTTTTTTTTTTTTTACTTTTACTAGATTGCTTAGAGTTCTTGCTATATAACTGAGGACAGTTTAATTAGTTTTGAGACCATGTAATAAATACTGCCATGATTTACATGAGGTTTTGCTGCTATTGTTGTAAGGGCAGACTTTTGCTAAAGGCTTACTCACACTTTGACCAATAATCCCTCCACTAACATTTGTGCTGATAATCATAATTATAGTGATTTAGCATTTTTTGAAGTTTACTTATGTGCTAAACTGTTTCAAGCACCATGCTTGTTTTAACTCATTGAATCCTCATCTGTGATGTCAGCACTATTATTACCCCTAAAATACAGATGAGAAAACTGAGGCAGAGAAAGAGGATAATTAACTTGCCCAAGATTACATAGTTTGCAATGGAGTCAGGATTCAAATACATACAATTTGACTCCACATCTAGGCTCATTATTCACTTACTTCATAATAAATGCTTTAAAAGAGGTTAAAAGGAGACAGATTTCAAGCATGCTTGACAAGTCATTATATAAGTCCTACCTATACCCTGGAGTTTAAGGCAAACCCAGTTCAAAAAATGGCTAATGTCACCTAAGAGGAACGTTTCACGTTAGCTTATTCCTGAGATTCCACACCCTAGGAGGTGTGTGGGATTTGAAAAGAAAGGAGATCACTGCTGAGTGGCATGGGAGATCAGAACATGATGACATAAAATAGGTCCTTCACTCCCCCTACTTCAGTGGTGATGAAGACATTTAGGATCAGCAAGACTATGGAAGTGCATGTGCGTTTGGTACCCTGAGTCATTTTTCTCAGAGGTTTAATTTGACTAACAGAAGCAGTGGCACAGGGCAGGCATCAGTAGGTATATTGCAAAACCTCGTGACGGACTGTCTCAGTATCACGGCTTGTTAGTATGACATGTTGGGGACTGCCTTACCTTGTCCTTCAGCGGCAGAGCGGCTGCACACGATTGTTTCAATGATTAGAGTTGTTGTTGCTGTTGCTGTTGTTATTTAAAATCCATCAGTTTTTCACAGACTTGAGGGTATTACTCATCTCTGCAAATTCAAGGAAGATGAGTAGGGATTCTACGAGGGGGAGTGCCAAATTTGTAGATGTACAACGTTTGAAATCTTTACAGTGAAATTCAGGTACTGTGGCAGCTGTGTGCAGGCACCCAGATTTTACATAGGAGGGGTAATGGCACTGGTTCACGCAGGCGGGTGGCAGAGTTGGGGGGCATCTCTCCAGAGAGCAAGCTTCACTCAGGTCTCCTGATTTCCTCTCCTGATTTCCTGCTGGTATGGAAGTCAGGGGTCACAGACTCCAGGATCAATGGAAAGACATGTCTGACTGGATGGGAAGAGAATATCGGGAAATAGAACTGCGCAGGTGGGGCCAGATTGCGGAGGGCCATTCGTTCCAGGTCTGAAGAGTTTGGAATTTTTTAGCAGGCAACAGGAAGTAGTATGTTTTTGACGATGACACCAATTTGGGAGGGCTTTGTTATGAATACATTGAAATAAATTGTTTTAGGGCTAGACGTTGACTGGTTACATAATAATAGCTAACATGTAGTGAACACTTATGTTTTACATTAAGGTTGTGTATATTACTCATCCATGCCTCATCATCATTTGTTAGGCACTATTATTGTTCCCTTATCGCAGATGAGGAAACTGAAGCACAGTCAGGTCAAATAATGTGTCTAAAATCACACTGTCCCTGCGTGGTGGAGTCCAGGTGAGCAAAGGCATTCTGATGCCAACATTCACGCTCTTAGCTCTTTTCCAGGTATATAGCAAGTAATGTTTCAACACTTATTCCATAAATAATGATAATACTTATGAAGAAATTATTCTAACCTCAGAGATAGTGATGCCCTTTATCTGAGTCTCTATTGTTTCTATATTGCCTCCAGGTTCTTTGCCATGGCTGCACTGTTTTTATTTTTATTTTTTTGCATAGCTTTATGATGTTTTCATTAAGTGAAACTGCTAAATCAATAACATTTGCTGGATTATTAATTCAATCAAATAGCAGCACTTCTGACCTTTTGATATGAAATGTTAGTTTATTATTAAAGTTCATGTTAGAAGATTTATGGTGGCTATTTCCTAAAATATTTATATTCAAGATGCTATATAAATTAGTTTATTAAAGCCTACTTGGGCTGTTGGTTCTTGTGCATCATTAAATTTGTAGAAAATCTACAGTGGCTATAGAATGATATGCTTCAGTAATACATATTATTTTCTCATTAGGAAAATAATTTATCAATACTCCCAGAACCACGTTTATCCATCAGGCCATTGTAGCAGACACCATAGAGGGATGAGAGAAAATACTCGGTGTCATTTTGTCCTCCGGGAACTCATAGTCCGGTGTGAGAAAATCATACCCATGAAGATAATAACAAATAAAAGTATTAAGTAAATGTCAAGATTGACGCTGTTTATAACAAAGAGGGAGAAAAGATGGCTTCAGATGGAAGACATTAAAGACCGGAAGTGCTGGCTTGAGGGGCAAGGTGCGGACTCAGGTATCTTGGCTCCAGATATTCTCCCAACTTTTGTGCTTCACCTGCAGAGGGGAGTAAAAATGCAGATCCATGGAACCAACTTTCAGAAAGTCTGATTCATTGAATTTTATGAGGTTGCAGTACAGCTCTTCATTTCTCATAAGCTCTCCAGCAGTTTCTTTTGTACGTTATCTTTGTTCTGTACTGGAACATGGGCCTAAAGTGGGTGTAGATGGCTCTGAAATCAAGACAAGGAAGAAATGGGTACAGGAAGCTTTGCGTGAATGGAACAGCATCATCAGTGTTGAGTAAAAGCAGTGTTTGGTATGTGAATGTTTCTGTAACCCAGGGAACTCTGGTTAGAGAAAGACCAAGCTAGTCCAAGATAAAGACTAAGACTTAAGATTCTTAGTCTTAAGAATCTATTGGCTCCTTCATGATGGTGATGACAAATCTCTCCTTCTGCCTCACTAAACAGTCTCGTTTGCTTCAGCCAATTTCACCAGGCTGATATAAACAAGAGCCAGGTAATCCTTTGGGGTTTTATATTTTTTTATATAATTTAAAATTTTTGTAATAAAATGAATTTCTTTACAAAGTGGTAAGCTGTGTGAGGAAAAGAATTAGAAAGTCACATAAACATAGCAAGGAAACAGGCAATATATTTAGCAATAAGAAATATTACCTTTTGACCAACAATTTAGAAGGAAGATGTGTACTTGGGGAACCTGGAAATGGTGGGTAGTTCCTGTAATGTTCTATTTCTGTGACACAAGGCTGTTGGAAGGTACAATGCAGAAGTGGGTGCCTATTGTCTGTGACCTTTTGTGCTTGTCAGTTTATGTTCTCTTCTCCCTGCGCTTTAGTTAGAGTCTGATGAAAAAAAGAGTCTATCTAAATGGAGCCATGATTTGGTTATGATTAAAGGTCAGCAGAGATGTGTATGCAATCACTATTCACTGCTGATGTATTGGGTTAGACAACAGTCATGTTTTCAACCATATAATACATCCTGATTTCTAGAAAATAAGACCATTAGTTAATAGGTTTCTTTATAAAATATTATTAAATTTAGAGGAATAGATAATATGAGAATGAGGAGATCTGGGTCTTGACTCCATTACTTATTGGGTGTGTTAATTTGGACAGGAGATTTCCACCCATGCCTCAAGTTCCCCATATATAAATGAGTTAAAGTGCTAGCTTAATAAATGGTATTCTTAATATTGATATTTGAAAGGCAATTAGTTACTTTCCTAGCTTCTGTCAAAATTAATGATAGCTTCCATGACAAATTTTTATGGGTACTTTAAATTATACATTTGCATGTGTCAAAAATAGTTCCTATCATCAACTAGTTTGAAGTACACTGGTGGTCAGAAATAGCGTGCTGTCATTTACTCGCAAGGGCATTGTTCTCACATTCTTGGCAGAACCCCATCTGACCAAAATATATTAAGTCTGTTTGCTGTGGTTCATTTAGAATGTTGTACAGAGGTAAAGATGCAAAAATACCAATCTGTCACTTTGAGAACCACTCTTTGGGTCGCATCCAAGTCTGCAACGGTCAGTCAAGTTCATGCAATGTATTTGGTAGGGCTGACTAGAAAACTGCTTTACCATTGACAAGTTTTGTGCACCTGTTTTTCCCCATAGAGGCTCATACCTGAGAAACATGCAGAAATGTTCTTTTCTAAATTGAAAAACTGAGCTGTACTCTAAATGAATGGGATAAATGATCTTTTTCACAATTATCCATTAAAGGGAGAATTAGAATTAATATTAATCACAGATGTTTCATCAAGTTTTATTATCAACCAGATTGACTGCCAAAGTGCTTTCTGGAAGACATTTCTTTCCCTCCCCCGCCTGCTACTGAGAACAGACTGTCACTCTGTGCCCTTAGATAAAGAGGAATGGTGTTGGCAGTTCATTTGAGGAAATCTGTATATTACTGTACATTCTCCTTCAGCTCACGGCGTATCTGAAAAGCATGGCTTGCCACCTCCCTGGAAACTTTTTAAAGTAAAGATGCAAGGTAGTATAATTCTTTCCACCATCAGAAACAAATGAACTAATATAGCAGCCCAAAGTTCGCATCACTTGACTCATATTTTTAAAAATTTGACAAGTCTTGCTCATAGATACAATAAGCAAAATGCCTATCTAATCCTGGCATTTTAGCAGCTATATTTTTATTCATTACACTTAAATTATTTTAATATTACTTTTCATTTTTATGTCACCTCTCTTTCTGGCATAATTCATTACCAGATGTGTGACCCCTATAATAATTAGGAATATTCAGTAATGCCCCATTTATTTGCCAAGTACACCACAGATAAGCACTATACTCATCTGTAAATAATATTTATCAATTCTAGCTAACTGAAGCAAAAGAAAAATGAAGAACTTTTTCCCTGTTTAAGACATTGATTTTTTTTTTTTTCAACTGAGGACCTCATGATGGACAGGAACCAAGGCCATGCTGGGAATCTAGAACATAGAAACAAGTGGATAATTAGAATTATTCATCAAGACCCAGCCATTTGATTTTCTTAGATCTAGCATTTGTGCATTGCTGTGTCACTCAAGATTCAAGTTCCTGGGAGGAGGAATCTGATTGGCATATATGCAATCTGATGGGCATATGCCTCTCCTTTGGAGAGAATAAAGAGCACCTTGATTGACAACCCCACCAAGACTGCATGGAAGAAGGAAAGAATTCTTCAAAGTTTTTGTAGTTTTCGTTTGGTTTTTAGCCCAAAGAAGATAGACAGTGATGCTAAATAGGCAAAAATAACTACTGGCCAAAACAAGGGTGTATTTCAATCATGAATGTGTAGAATATGTAGAATTGTTCAAGTTAAAAAAAACTATGTAATAAATTCTGTAATTACAACAGGGCCTAAGATCAATTTAACGTTTATATTTCTGATTCTTGTACAGTAGTATTTTATCAAGTAGGCTTTGCTATATTCCAACAGACTAAAAAATGTAACTTATTTTTCAGTTACAATTTCTCTCACAGTAAATTGATTTTGTTTCAATGGTGATAATAAGAAAAAGCAAAGAGAGCAGACAAATAACAGAAAATAACCTATTTATTTACAGCTTTATTTCATTGGCATCAACAGGACACAAGAAATGCAGTGGGACGGGTAAAGTCCCTTTTCTGCCACTGCCCAACTCTGGTGGGATCCGGGATTAGTCATGTAACTGAATCTGTTCCTTCAAAGTTAAAGAGAGGCGGGTGGGCTGGACCAGGGATTGCTTACGTGATTCCAAGACACAAGAAAATTATGCTGCAATTTCTGATGGTAAGTTCAAGTTTGGGAAATTCTGGGTGACGTAAAATTAATTTCTTTCCCTGCAAGACTTTTTGGGGCCTTGCGTGTGACACATTGTAATTCTCCAAAGAGAGTAGGATGCTATGTGTTGTTCGCCAAACTGACTAGACTTTGGAACCCTTTTTTTCATTGAAGCACCTTGAGGGAACTTGCTTCCATGGAATGAGGTTAGGTTATATGTAAGATCCTATTCAGCTTTAAAGTATGCTAAGCACATACTTCCTGAGTGATGAAAACCGTGAAATCTATTTTACCATCGTTCATCATCCGACAGCTTCCGTCCAGTCAGCGTAACCAGACTTCTGTGGAGTCGAACCCACATCCTTACATCTAATCCTCATTTGAGATGAGGAACAGCTATAGGCTTGTTGTCACTTCCTTCAGAGTTTCCTGTGTTAGTAGTGAATTATGGCACTTACATTCCTCTGGCAGTTCCAATGAGAGTTGTTTTAAGTTCTTAAAATAACTTTTGTCACTTTTCTGGTCTTATTTTAAATGTAGATCCAAAACATCAACATAGTGCTTTGATTAGATCTGACGAATAAGCAGACTGTTGTGACGCATGTGCGGTTCCACGGTCTGCTGGGGTTTGTTTTCCCTGAGATACGCCTGTGCTTACGTGGCTGTTCTTCTGTTCTTGATGGAACTTCATCACACTTTTATAGGCCATTTCACTAGTTATCTTCCAGGATGAGTTATCCCACCCAAATAGCACTACTTATAAACCTATTCCAAGCCTGTCTCACAGCCTTTGATGAAAATATTAAGTTAAAACCTTAAGAATGGCCAAGCTGGGTGCTAGGGGAAGGGCGGCACTCATTAACATGTCTTCAGAGTTGGTCCTGAAGGGTGATAACCCCCTCTTAGCAATGAATAATAGCCAGTTTTACACTCCCTGGGACTATGTAGTTGTCTTCGCACCTGGCGTATCATTGTTCTACAGAAGGCATCTAGCTATCCACGTGGCTGCTCCAGGCACTGTCCCCACGGCACCCTCAGGAGCACCTCTGCTCCCCCACAGGCCTGTGTGGGAAGTGCCCCTGGTGCTTGGGATCATTAGATTGTGCCTGCTGGGCCCAAAGGGTCCCCAAAGCCTGGATGTCGCTGGACGCGACTCTAGGAGGTGGCTCTGTAGGGGCTTCCTGCACTGGTAAGGCAAAACAAAAGGTGAGACATGAATGCAGCTCCTTGGGTGAATATGGCTAGGTTTTCAGTAAATGCTTTTTAACTGCCTTGTGTCTGGTATTCTCTTTTAATTAGTGTTTCCAGGTTGCCAAAAGGCCCTACTCAAAGCTGCCCCTCTAGGCTTTTAATGTCTTTGTGCCAAGTTTGATAGAGAAGTTAGCATGTTTGACTAGGCCCCTGGGTTCAGAGTTGACAGAACCACCCACCCCAGAGCCTCCAACCTCTATGGGCCTGTGCAGCTGCTTGCTTCCTCAGATTTTGTATCTTACTCTCCAAAATGGAAGGTCCTGAGGGCAGTGACTCTGTGCCTCTTCTTTCTGATCATAGACACAGGGACAGAAGGAAGGGAAGCAGGGGTGCCTGAAGGATCCAGCAGAGCCCACCAAGGTTTCGGCAGTGGAGATTCTGGCTTTCTGGAATTTTTTATCTGTGCCAACGTAAAGAAAATGACTAGGTAGATACTGTTAAATATTTTTGAAATTATGCTTTCTGTTGTAGAGGAACTTTCCAACTGAAATGGGTAGAAGGAAATAATTAATGTTGATTTTATCCCCTTGAGGAACTATGAACAGGTCTATGTCAATTTAAACAAGCATGACATATGGAAATTATGATTTGGGGAAGGATAAGCTGCAGGGTGATCATTCCCTTTACGGAAATGGAATTTTTTTTCAGTAACCCTGAAGCATTTTTAAAATGATTTGATTTCTAAAAATCCGGTTTCCATACACCACTCAGGATCAATTTGGTTGCAAAGAACAAGAGCAGTTGAAATTTTTGAAAAGATAACTAGCTATAGGTGCATGGGAAGAGCATTTCTTTGAGAGTGGGATGAAATTCTCAATGCCAAGAATTGAGATAAAATTTTACAAACCTCTGTCTTAGCAAGATGGCATCAGGGGAGGTGGTGATGATGACGATGAGGTTGGGGCAGGTCTGCACCTGTTGTGTTGCTGAGGGCAAGTGGCATCGGCAGCTCTGGCCTAGGCTGAAGTCGAACATGTACAATACGTTACTACACTGTGCAGAGAATAGGGGCTGGTAGCTACTTATGAGAACAACATAACTTCATTAGTTTTTCAAATTAGTATCACAGACAGCTCCCACTTTTCACTACTGTGCTTTCTGGAAATAGAATCATAAAGCAGAGAGTTGTAAAGTGCCTCACATTTTCCTCCAGGAGTAATACCTTAATTGAGACTGTTTCTCCGACCATGTATTAGAGAAAAAAATAAATCATAACTCTGACTGACCTTAGAAAGATGCAGTAGCCATAACCTTCCACAGTTATTTAAAATAGTAAAATTCTACTCTTTTCTATAAAAGGGGTATAAATGTATTATACACATTGATTTTTACATGCACTCTAAAGAATATGTTCAGCAAATAAAAAGCTCAACTAAACTGATTCATAAATTTTAGCAGAACTAGCTATACTATAAATTCACTAAATATTTAATTTGTGATAATTCGGTTCTTTGTATTTAAGAGCAGCTTTGGGAATGAATTCTTTGCCCTAGTTCTGTCCTCACTAGTTTCAGTGAACTCTTTTTCCTTCCCTTCTCTTCCCTTCCCTTTCCTTCCCCTTCCCTTTCTTCCTTCTTTTCCTTCCTCCCTCCCTTTCCTCCCTTCCTCCCTTCCTCTCTTTCTTTCTCCCTCCCTCTCCCCCTCTCCCTCTCTTCCTTTCTTCCTTCATTCCTTCCTTTTTTCTGATAAATGTCCCTGGGCCAGATGCCAGATCAGCTTGTTCAATATCCTTCTCTCGAGTCAGATGAACTTGGCCTCACTGAAATGCTGAAGCTCAGTTTCTTCAACTTGTAAAATGAGGAGACTGAACTAAATGGTCCCTAAGGTTCACAGCCGTGAGTTTTGTGATATAGTGATTGAAGCTCTCAGGCTGATGTAAGAATGCCAAAGTGCTCAGTGTTTAACTCTTGATGATAGTGATGAGATTCACCCTCAGGTCTGCTTACATATTCTCAGGCTACTGAGGGTTGCCACTGCTCAGTATTACTCCAAATAAGGGCCACCAACAAAAGCCTGATCTTTTTGGACTTGACACTGGCTGATATTTTATAGTCACCTACCTTCACCATTCACGGAAAGGCCTTGAAAACCACCACTGAGATATTAGTAGAACCTTTTCCAAAGGTACTTTAAAATCATTTTCCTTTATGCATATATGTTTTAATGTATCTTAATAGAATTTGGAAAAAAATAACCCCACTCCATCTGGAAAAATAAGCCCTACTTACAGTTACAGCTAGCTTAAGGACCTTCTTACAGTGCAGGAAACTCACATGCCCATTCAGTTATTGGCTTATTTCTTTCCCTTTTTCTTCTCCAAACTTATGATTTCTTGGGCATTTATCAGTGAGTAAACATGCATTTTCTTGGAGTGACCTTGCCTTTCATTCATTTCTCCTTCTATTCTTCCTTCATTCAACAGATGTTTATTGAGTACTTACTGCTGGCCAGATAATATTTTAGACTCTGTGAATACAGTAGAGAAAAAAGTAGGCACAATCCCTGCTTTATTAAACCTACCCTCTACTGGGGAGCAGGGTTGGGGAAGGGGATAAACAAACAAATAAATAAGTATAAAATATTTCAGGTAGTTGGTAAATGCTATAATGAGAAAAAATAAATGAAGGATATTAGAAAATATAAAGATAGGGAAATTGCTATTTTATATATATTTAATATATAACATATAAATATACTTAAATATTTACTTCTAGGGTGCTCTATCTATATAACGATATATAATATAAGGTGGTCAGTTTAATTACATAACTATAGGGTCTCTCTCTCTCTCTCTCTCACACACACACACACACACACACACACACAAAATATGGAAAGAGGGAGGAAGAGACAGACAGAGCACAGGAAAGACGTGTCTTACCCGCTGGCACATGAGAGGGAACTAAAAGGAGTGAGGACATTGTATGTCTGTCTGGCAACAGGGCCTCCCAGGAAGAGGAAACAGAGCTGCAAGACATGGGGTGAGGTGTGTGCCCCCATGATTGGAGCACGATGAAGAGGGGAGCTCTGTAAATGTGGGGGGCGGTGTGATGGATGGGGAAGGGGTCATGGTAAAGATGCGGGACTCCACTCTGAGTGAGATGGAGCTGGAAACCCTGGAGGGTGCTGAGCAGAGGAGTAACATTATATCCAGGTTCCACCAGGGCCACTCTGGACTCTTACCCATCTGTCCAGAGTGGAGCAGAACCCTTTATTTCTGTAGATGGAATCCTATAGATTCTGTTCAGTAAGGGGAAGAATCTTAGGAAAATAGATAGTTCAGGAGTATGTTCTAGTGCTGGTGAGTAGGACATTTATAGATCCTGCTCACCAGTGTTACAGGGGAAAAAGAAAAAAGAGCAATATACAAAGTTGCCTTTGGTGTACCTTTTTAACGAACCCACGTAGTTATTGAATTTAAGGTTAAAAGTAGTGAATCTGCTGCATCTGCTTTTTGTTGTTGTTGGGTTTTTTGGTTTGTTTGTTTGTTTTTGTTTTTTAGACATCAAGAAAGGCCATTGGCTCTGTCTGTATATACACAGGCAGGTGGCTTTGGGCTCAGCAAGCCCCTCCCTCCCCCAGACAGAACCCTTTCAGTTGGATTTTGGACAAAAGGAGTTTCTGCTGTACCTGTTAATTTTGGTTTTTGTGCCACAAAGTTGTCAGCAAATTTACTTGTTCTCCAGGCCAAGGCACCACGGATGCAGGAGCAGGCGAGCGCTGCCGTGAGGTTAGGGACAGCAATGCCCAGCTGAGAAATCTCTCCTTTCACCAGGGCGTGTGTACTCAGGGTGCTGCCCGTTTTCCTAGTTTTCTCTTTGGAACATGGGGTTACTGCTTTGTTTCCTATTTCCTCCTCCAGCAGTGCGTATGAGTACTTAGGGGTGGCCAGTTACCATAATATAATATGAAAAGACTTTCTCTTGACACACACCTGATTAGGAAAGATGCACAGGGCATGTCCCTGCAGGCTAAACCCCTACTCAGTTTCTTACTGCAACCTACTGCGGATGCTTAAGATTACACAGTCAAGTTCTACCAAGTTTTAACATATCCCCACACTTTTTTTAAAAGAGCTTCTGGGAAATTATGAAACGTTTTTGAAGTAGGCCAGTCATGAAGAAAAACATGATTTCTATCGTAAACTGCGGTTGTAGAGCTTTGGCATCAGAAAGACTTGGATTTGAAGACCCGCTCAGCCGTATGCGAGCTGTGTGTGGCATCAGTAGCTGCTCCTCTCTCTAAGCCTCAGTCTCCTCATCTCTGAAACGAGGATAAAAATACCTGCCTGGCAGGGCTGTTCTAGAATTGAGTTTGGTAAACCTGCCACAGTGCCTGGTACATAGAAATCGTAGATAAATGGAAGCTATTATGATGATATTATTATGCATCCTGAAACGAAGTTCCCTCCCGCCAAGCTCCACATCAATTAAGAAATAATTTCATGTTTCTAATTTGTATTTGGTCAGAGGAAAAAAATAGAGAAAAAGAGACATTATGGCAAAATGATATTCTAGAGTAATTGCTGCCAAAAGAATCCTAAAATATGAAAATATAGGTCTTATTATTAATCCCTTAAAACAATCACTTATAACCAGTCTGCGAGAGATTTATTGACTACAGCATTCATTTGGAGACGCTAAACTAATGAGAAATTGGCCATTAGTTGTGATAATGGTCTATCATTTCGAGCATATACCATGTGTACTTATTTGGCCTCATTTCAAAATAATGAATTATTTCAAACTCATTTCATTTCTTGAAAATGTCCTTATGATTTAGGTCATGCTTTGACTAGATGAGTAGTATTCCTATAATTCATCATTTAAAATAAACTAGATGATTCTGGGCTATTTTAAGATTGAGAAACTTCATTTTTTTTCCTTTAGAAATTGCATAAAGGGGTCACAGAGGCTTCTCAAGCCTGTAATTTACCTTTTGATGCCTATGCTTGATTGTTATTCCATATTAAGGTTTATTTTCCCTTTTAAAATAGCTCTGCACAGAGAGAATATACTGCTAAATACTACTGCAAGAGGATGTTTACAGATGCAAATGACTTCTATTTAAGGAGCTCATGATTAAAACGTGAAAGAATGTGGCACTAGAAAGCATGTGAATAACCTTTGGAAAATCTCACAATAGAACTGACTATGAGATATTTATAATCTAGGATTGCAGTTGTAAGGGTACATGTGAATATGTACATTTAATGAGCTACAAAGGACCTCAAATTGAAACTTGTTAGTCTACTTTTACTTTAATTTAGATAAATTAACTTTTATTATTGGGCAGCTGTAATGTGGAATGAATTAAAAGGCCAATGAACTAGGAGCTAGTGTTTCATTTGCCTGCAACAGGTGAGCCAGACAGTTTCCACAATTGCATCTTTCTGATAAAGACGGGATATGTTTCCAATGAGTTCTTCACTGTACCATTTCAGTCTCTCCTGGATGCTTTGAGGCTCAAAGTATATTTCACTATTTCATTTTCTTACTGCTCACAGAGGAGGCTGCTAATAAAGTCAGAAAAGAGCTGGGATCTTTGGTGGACATATTTCCTCAATCTTTTTGTACCCAGAGAAGATCTGCTCTTTGTTTTCTTGTTTTAAAGACTAACCTTCTGGGGTCATCCAAGAGATGAGTACAACTTGTATGTCTCATTTCGGTGGAAATCATGTTGTTCACTCCTGAGCACAGGAAGCAGTCCCGGCTCCAGCCCTGAATGTGGGTTCTGGGGAACGGCCTGGTTCAGGCCCTGGCTGCACAGGAGAACTAATGAACATGTCATACGCGTCTTGAGTTTTCCGGTCTCTGGCACAGCTGTGGCACTTTACCCCCCCTGCTGGGAGGCACAGCACGCTGGCCATTTGTTGGCAAGTTCATATTTCACACTGCAGGGAATTGAAATGATTGAACAGACAGAAGAAGAGTCTTATTTGCAGTAGCCTACGTATCCCCAGACTCTGATTTGGCATAAAACATCTGCTTCATGATCTGCTTCAAGGCCAGTTCCTTTCCTCCCACAAAGGTTACGACTTCAGGCAAGCTGTGCTTCCACCGGCAGGGGGAAATTTGCCCAAAGACTTGATTTAGTCAGAATCAAAGCATCCTGCCACAGAATTTCTTTTTTCAATTATCTCTGAAGAGGCAACCAGACTTTAAATGTATAAGTATCATAAATGCAATAAAATAAGCCAGACGCTCCCTTCCCCTGTTGCTGATAACAAGGAGAGCTGCGTATACAGTTGCGCGTCCACACCCAGAAGCCCAAGAACCTCACCTAGCTACCTGCCAACACACCTACCTTGGCAACAGCTCATTGTAGGTATGGCCTTTTGCTTCTTTTCAGCTCATTGGCGTGGTCTGTAAGCACATGCGTTGGTGTTAACTAGAGTGTTCGCATCTTTCAGATTATAAAAGCAAAACGGCATGATGCTGAATGTAATTATTACTATTTTTCATAGTGAGGAAGCATCATGCAGCCTTTGTTTTGTAGTATGATCCTAATTACTAATTATGTTTACTCACATGATTTTGTTGTGCATATTCATATATTTTGTTCAAGACAGCCCTCACTAGCCTTACAGACATATACAGAATTAAATTCTGGCATTTTATTATGCCAGAGCAATTACATGCCATCCTTGTAATGAGAAACATGACATCTTCATCGCTCTCCTCTATATTTTCATGTTGTTTTAATGCACACATTTACCAGACTTTAATACAGTCTTCCCGCTCTATGCGCACTTGCACGCGCGCACACACGCACACACACACACACACACACGCACCCCTAATTGAATATCTGCATATCTCTAAGGAATCCTCTGAATGAAACCATGTATTCATCTTCTTTAGTTCTTAGGCCACTTTGGTTTAAGAGTAAGAACTGTTGCTTTTATGAAGTGCCTTTTTCTATAAAGTCAAAACCTCACAGCAGTGCACAGAAAGCTGATGGTATAAAGGAGCTAAGTAGAGTCTTTAATAGAGAGAGCTGGGTTGTAAGTGTTTTTGTTCCTACGGAGCAGATAGATTTGGCTCCATCTGTTCCATATTCATAACAAAGGAGCGCACTTACAGGAGGGCCGACTTCCCAGAGCCGCCCGGTAATGATCTTTTCACCGGAATGAAAGCGTCTGAACCGGGTGGCTTGGCCCCGAGAAAAGCAGCTAGCAGGATGGCCCTTCAGAACCCCGATTTCCTTATAACCCAGGTTGACGTAAAATTTCCCAATACATAGAATGAAAGAAACTGACCGATTTCTCATCTCCCCGTAGGACTATGTAGATGGGAAGTTCAAAATGCATGAATTTTACCACCCCCTGTAGCAACCAGGAGAGATTGGTAATTAGATAGTATGGGGGAAAGTTTGCACTTTTGAAGTATTTAAAGGTATCACAGGGGAAAGGATAGTCTTTAAACTTTCAAGTTGTTTCTGTTCAGACTTTTTAAGTCTTCTTAAAACTGGGGTTAATGAATAAAAATATGAGTTACACTGAAAAAGGAAAAACCCCTGTTGAGTTTTGTAATTAGCGAACTCAAAGCCAATTTCAACTGAGACCTCTTCCATTAAAAAGATAAGTTGACCCAAGAGTGCATATTTTTTTCTTCCACTAAGGCAGAAGAGAAATAGAATGAATTTTTTTTTGGCCTAAAATGCAAAGCTATACAAAAAAACTTTCTATTTATATGACATGCAGAGTCAGCACAGTAAAGTAAATAATTCCTTAAAACTTAAATAGGACATCAGTATTAGTATTATTATGGCTAGTGGCTAGAATACTTGTATTTATATCCTAGCTTCACAAATTTCTTAAGAAATGGGAACATATTTTGAAGAATGGTTATCCTTTTTTTTCCATTCTGTGTGTTTCAAATACTAGAAGCTCCTAAAATATATCATTGATTTATTTAAAATACTGCATGTTTAACTTATAATTGTAATTCATCAGCCTTTTATTAATCCATTTTGGTAACATCTTATATTGTCTGCTTGCTAAACTAGGATTTTTGGCAAATCAAATAGGAAACAAATCTCTTAAAAAGTTTGCCGCAGCAATAAAGTGGGCAAAATATTCATCTAGCTATCAGATTACTCTGCCCTACAGCAAAAGGAGACATAAAAGTAATATTCAGAGAGTGAAGAAAGCCTATCAATCTGTGAAGCTCTCAGGTTTCTACAACACCTTGGTCTCTGGTTATTTATTTGTTTGTTTTCTGCAATATATAGACATGAATATTTCTGGTTTATCCATTTTTACTTCATTTGTTCATTTCTTCAAAAATATTTTTTTGTGTGCCTGCTTTGTACGAAGTATTATGTTAGGTTTTAGAAGCTTAGTGGTGCATTTTTTAAAAAAAAGATTCTTGCTTCTGGAGCTCACCGTTTAATTGGGAAATAGACAGTAAACCAAGAAACAATCAAATTTCTAACTGCCAGTTTGCTGGGACCTATCAAAGCAGTCACATGTGGTGACAGGAGTGTGGAGCGTAGAGGTAGAAGTAGAAGCTTTCGATGGGGTAATCATGGAAAGCCTCTTGGGGGAGGCCGCATTTGAGCCATGGCATAAAGGGAGGTAGCAATATGAATTTTTGGCCCTGGCTGGTGTAGCTCAGTGGATTGAGCGCAGGCCTGTGAACCAAAGGGGTGCCAATTTGAGTCCCAGTCAGAGCACATGCCCAGGTTGCAGGCCAGGTCCCCAGTTGGGGAGGGGGCACATGAGAGGCAACCACACACTGATGTTTCTCTTCCTCTCTTTCTTCTTCCTTTCCCCTCTCTCTCTAAAAAAATAAATAAGTAAATAAAAATGTTTTAAAAAATATATGAACTTTTACAGAGGATGGTTTTTATCCATGGGAAAGGGTTAGTTTGGATTTAAAATTTGGTATTTGACTTATTAAAATTCGAAATTAGAAAATAACTCTTTCTTAAAATTTCAAATGTAACCTATTCAAATTAGTTTATACATTTTATGATTCTATATATAAGATGAGTAGGTTTAAATATTTGGCTCCATTTACAAACTTGGGTAATTAAATTCCTTCACCATTAGATATTTAATATTTTTTAAGTACTTAAATTGGTCAATTGTAATACTGTCTCATGTACTCAAGTATTAATAATTCTTAGCATCATAAGAATTTAAACTGAACAATATGAGTTTTAGTTCTCTTAAATGTTTTCAAACTTGACATAAATCTAAGATTTCACTTAGAAACCTAAATTATCTGTCCCATTATATATTTTAAATTGAAATTATATGTCCGGCCTGTTATCCTACATGGCCGACATTTCCCTACACTTTAAAAGTATCAGTTTCACATTCTCAGATACTTGTTTAACACAAAAAAGACTAGCTCTGTGGTTTTAATTCTTTTAAAAATGCCTGTAGTTAGTTTTCAACTCAACTGTGGCTAAAGCAGAGTTATATCCTTCAGTGCAACTCAAGGGGCTATATCCTCAGGTAATGTTTGAGGCCTCCTTTTTTTTTTTTTTTTTTTTTAAGATTTTATTTATTTTAGAGAGGGGAAGGGAAGGAGAAAAAGGGAGAGAAACATCAATGTGTGGCTGCTCCTTGTGCAGTCACAACCCAGGCATGTGCCCTTACTGGGAATCGAAGGGGAGACCCTTTGATTCACAGGCCAGCACTCAATCCACTGAGCCACACCTGTCAGGGCTGATTGAGGCTTACGAATGACTCCAGGCTTTCAGCCAGGATGGCTTCACCCTCACCTGTCTCTGATGATGCTCACCCCAACATTGCTTTTCTACACTTAGCATCACCTTGCCTTTGTTCCCTGTGCACAGGAGGGTCTTGCAGTCCCTCCACAGGCTGATCATTTGACGAGGTTCTGTTTCTGACTCTAAAGAGACCTGCATTCCTTTCATTTATTTCTTATCTCTTGGGACCACATACTCACAGATATGAAAATGATGCGTGTTTGAATTTTATGTGTCCCTCTGGGCTTTGGCTGAGGAGTAGGCCACAGTTTCCAAAATCATTCCATGAGAAGTAGCCGACAGAGAGGGGAGAGAGGAACGTTCCAGGAAAGGGGGATTTAAAAAAAGATTCTTTGCATTAGTCGCTACACCTCTCTTCGTTTCTTTTTTTATTCTAAACCTGAGTTTTGGTTCCAGTTTGTCAACAAATCATGTTGCAGCTAGCTACACACTTTTTTTTTTTAAGCCTCTAGACTCATTCTTCAAATCTTTATTGAACACATTATGAACGCAGCAGTGGGCTCCTCAGAACTGAGAACCCTGCACGGTTCCTGATCTCAGGGAACTCAGAACTCCAGTAGCAGAGAAGCTATGAACAGCGACACTCTGTAACAGCAAAATGGAAAGGGGTGTGTGCTATTAAGGGATAGAAACGGATTGGGGCAAGCACCCAGGAGAAATTTATTGTGTTAGAGAAATGGGAAATAGCTCAAGTGGCTGGAGGGAGCTGGATCCTGAGAGGCAAAGGAAAGATCCCATAAGAAAAGGGAGATGGAGGAGGTTCGGGGAGGAAATATTGTTGGGACTAGCTATTAATGTGGCTTGAAGGAGGGCAGAGAGTGGGAGAGATAAAGAAGGAAATCAAAGCTGGGGGCAGATTATAGAAGATCTGACTGTTCTGTGGGATGATGCCCTGCACTGCGCAGCTATTAGCTTGAGTGGAAATGGTCCTACTCAACCAGAGCAAACTGGAATTCAGCCCCTATCATTAGCTGTATTCACTCTGTGAATAATCTTCATCAAGGAAAGTATTTTTGGTGTGAAACATGTTGTATTATCCTGGCACCTCGATGACCCCTCCTTGGCAGAACCTAGTCTTCTAAAGAAAGAAATTAATTTGTTCAGGCCTCTGGGGTTCCATTAACGACCTGCTGTGCAAAGGAGTAGCTACTCCTGCCTGGATGCTTGTCTTACCACCAGAAATGGCAGGCGCTGGGGAGAATGTGGCCTACTGGCTAAGAAAAACAACCAAAGAAATAATTGATTTGTGTTAATAGGTAATTACCCAAATATGATGCAAAAGGATACTGAAGACACTAATAGGAACCATTTAGAGCAGCCCCTGTGGAGGGCCAGGTGCGGGCCTGGTGCGGTGCTTGCGTCACCTCGGGGCCCTGCGGCTCTGACACTGTCTGGGCAGCTGCAGAGGCAGTCTCAGCTCCCAGCCAAGTTACCTCTGGGCAGGATTCACGTCCTTATCTTTGGTCAGCGTCCCTCTGATACAATAGCATGTTCAGACTCTTAGAATGGAGCAGGGAAAGCTTTCCCAGAAACTTAGCATGATTTTAAAAAAAAACCCAGGATCTTCCAATGACCTTTCCAGTTCTCTAAATTCTCCCCCCAGCCTCAGTTCCCATCCTCACATAAACCTCTTCACCACCACCCCATAACTTGCCTTCCCCCAAAAGAAAAGATGGTAGAATCTAGTTTTTCTAATTGAGGCTAGAAAGAAAGGGTCCCGCTGATATTCCTGATGACTCGTCAATAACTTTTTATCCCAATTATCCATAACCTAACTAACCCCCTCTCCCTTCTACAGAAATGCAGTCAGAAGGAGGGACTGCTGCACAGGGGAACTGCCATGCAGAGGGGGCAGTCAGTACTGACGCAGCTGATGAGAGTAACCTGTGGAGTCATGGAAGGGTGTTCTAGATCTGCAGGGGTCTGTTACCTGAGTTTCCAAGTGCAATATAAAAGTCTAGTGCCCCTCTAAAGTAGGTCATGCTTAACTTTTTTTCCAAAGGGAAAGCTTAGAGGGAAACTGAGGCTCAGGTGGGTTAAGCAGCTGACCAGAAGGCAGACAGTAAGTCAGAGTGGGTGAACCAGGAGAGAGTTCAGACTGTTAGGCATGCACTGAGACCACCAAACCATGGCCCACCAAGGCCCCTCACGAAGGAAGATAGGGGTGAGTGTGACTATGAAAAATTCAAAGAAATACTATTAACTTTTCCACGGAGCTTTTTGGAATTGTATTAACTTGATGATTTGTTAGTAATTTACTATCATGCTACACTGGTGTCACCTGATAACAGCATTCTTTCTGTTAATACTGTACAGGTGAGTAACAGGTTCTGTGGCTTTCTGTGCTCACCAGTGAATAGTCTCCCCAACAGCGAGTTAGAGAGACAGCACTGGGAGCCTGAGGAGGAGTTCTTCTTTGGGAGTCTGGGAATTCTGCCTTTTGTCTGAATTTTTGTTTTTGTTTTTATTTCAATTCCGTGGCTTCTAGTTGAAGAGTTCTGCAAGCAAATCAATCTGTTTATGTCTTCTTTTGTCCAATTATCCCATCTGGGGAAGCAGGTGAAATTCACCAAAATTACCACAAACAAGGGAAAAGAACTATCTGCCCCTCATGGCCAGGAACTGTCATTTCAATAGTATGGCCTCGGGCTAGCCAAGGTCTCAGAAAATAGTTACAACACTAGCTTATAATAGGGAATTTATTTTTTCCTAACTGCTTAAAGATGTGCAGTGATTTTTTTTTTTAAATAGTGAAATATCCAATAAGGAACTTGACTAAATCTCCTCATGTTTAGGGTTTGGTTACCAATTAAAATGACATCTACATGGCACCTGGCTTTCTGTGGCCCTGTGGACTGATTCTCCCCAGTCCCCTCGAAGAAGGACGGGACCAAGGCTAGATTCAGAACCTGAGATGGAAGCTGACTTAAAATCTCCGTAATTGCAATTGGACATGCTTCCTATAGAGAGAAGTTTTTTAAAATGCATTCTCTGAAGTCCGGGTTATTTATTTATTTATTTTTGGTTTGCCCAGACTTCAAATAAATGTGAATGAAAGCATGACAGTATCCTATTTGTTTATTCCTACAAATCAGTGGAAAGGAACTTGTCCTCAGTCTTTTATTTGAGGTTGCTAAGAAAAAGTAATTGATCTACTGTGGCTTGGCTGCAGGAATTTAAATAATACTTAAGTTAGTCTTTGCAGTGAGAACTTTGCCTGAGGGAGCAGAGGGGTGGGGGGCAGGCCTTGGGTGCCTGGTGGCACCTCCCATTTTCTCTTTTGTCTGAGGCTGCACAGCTGGAACTTATTTTACTTCCCTTGCCCTGAACTTTCCTCTAATTATTTGTCCCTGTTACAGTTCTCCCGTGTTGTAACCAAGTTTTAGCTTGCATAGTATGTTGTTTTACCCTTATTATACTCTAGGAAATATACCCCTCTTTTCTAGTTTTTTAAAAAGAAACATCCCCAGAGCCATATCAAAGTAGCTCATATTTACATGATATTTTACATTTCTCCAAGGCTTCCACCTTCACTTAGTAACCTCATTTTCAAGTTTTACATCTGGGACTTTGACCTTAACCTGCCAGTGATTTAAGTCTTGAGGCACAGTGGCCTAAAAGAAGTGAAATGTGTGGGCAGAGGCAGCCAGCTCCTGTGGGTGCACTTAGGGTACATGTTTGTTATTAAAACATGTGACTTTTAAATCTCAAAAGGTAGTATGGTGAGATATATTCCATCATAACTGGTGATTTTGTTCTTCATATGAGAATAGGTGTTGTGCTGTTTTCTAAAAGGGGGCAGACAGCTGGGGTATTGCTGCTGTTGCTATTGTTGCTGGGGTATTCTTTACTAACAAGAGGCCTGACTTTTGTTTTAAGACTTTTTCCGGAGGGTGTGGTAACCAATTTCCAAGCAGTCCATTTGGCTTCGGTTAACCTCTCTCCTGGTCCCACCACCTCTCTTCCCCACCCTCTACCCACATACACAAAATGTATTTTATGGATTCATTAAATTCTAGAAGACATTTTTAGTAGTACCATTTATTTAAATTGGCTTTACTTTTTCAGCATTTATTGTGAAGGAATATTAATGCTTCATTCCACCATCACCTGTCTAATTTGCATATGTCTGTGTTGTGTGGGAAACCACATGGAAACCTGCAGAGGAAGCATGGGGCCCTGCTAACAACCAACAGTCCATCTTTTCTTCTGACTTGCACAAATTGAGAAATATTGCCTGTGGCAAACATAATGGAAAACTGCATTTTTAATGCTTCCACACACTCATTTCTTTAAAAAAAAAAAGAAGAAGAAAGCGGCTGACTATTCTTAAAAATAAAACTTCTCGAAGTACTGAAGCTGACAAGGGTCACAGAAAAGGAAGAGGATTCGGATTTTTGGAATTAAGATTTGAGGAGGAATAAGGTTAGGCAGAGATATTAAAGTTGACTAATGAGTACAGTTCTGGGCTTAAAAATATAAAAAAATATATAATACAAGTGTCTCACTCCCTTCCTGATAAACTTCCAGTTCTTCTTGAAGATTGTTACCTTAATTTTGAGTTCCTTGAAATCTCATACATTGGTGTTTAATTTGATAGCCTGTGTAAAAGATAACTGATAGGAGATTTTCGATATGAAGAGAAGTTTTAACTTATTACAGCCCTTTTATTTCAGGTATTTTGAAGCTCACCTTTACATTCTATTTTTCGCATTTGTGGAAAGGCATTTTCTCTTATGATTTAAGTTTACATTTTGTGTCCAAGATCATTTAGGTTGACCTAGCAATTTGGAGTTAAAGTGAGCCGTCATGCTAATTGCAAGGAACAGCACAGGTTGGCTATATTAGCAAAAACAAACTAAGTGACATGGGACAGAAAATTAAAAGCAGTTTTTAAATGCCCGGTGAAAACAAATAGATACATCTTGTAGTGTTTCTTCTACAGCAGTTTATAATTACTGCTCTGCAAGGCCTATTTTAAGTGAACTTGTAACAGTAGCTTGAGAGGTAAACTACAATAGTAATGGACCCAGTTGTTTAGACAAGGCAGCAGAATGAAGAAGGAGCTGCTGGAAGTGAGGGCCAGGCAGGCCGTTAGCAGAGTGCACACCAGTGTCTCAGTCCTTAGGTCTCAAGTCAGCCATGGGAAGCCTTTGATTGCATGGAATCAGTTAGCCCTTGAGAAACAAATTATCCCCCAATCTGTGGCTAAGACAACATTTATTTTTTCACAGTTTTTACTGGTGAGGAATCCAGGGGCGGCAATTTAGCTGGGTCCTCTGGATCTGAGCCTCTCACCAGGTGACAAGAGTCAGTTCACGAGTCAGCTGAGAAAGAGTCTCATTCTAGCACACTCACGTGATCAGACTCAATTCCTTCTGGGATTTTGCACTAAGGCATCAGTTCCTTGCCATGTGGGCCTCTCCATAGAGATTTTAACAGTGTGGCTCTTTGCTTCAGGAGCAAGAGGGAGAATGCTAGCAGTAAGGGAGTCACAGTCTTTTGCAACATAATCACAGAAGAGACATCCCATCATTTTTGCTATATTCTCTCATTAGAAAAGCAAGAAACTAAGTCCAGCCCACTGCCAGGGAGGGGAACACACAAAGGCAGCAGAAAGAGACAGGAGTTATTGGAGCCAGGTCAGAAGTTGCCTACCACAAGCATGATGCCAGCGTTCTCTTTTCTACATCAGACTGAGAGGCCTCTAGAGAATTGTGACATCAATATCACATTTTCAATGCCAAATACAGCTTTTGGGGGTACTGATTTGCAGGCATTGAATGTGATTCTCTTTACATATTAAATTGGCTGATAAGTGCTGAGCAGGGCTCACCTGAGCCCCAGGAGACCCAGTCAACAGGTTTTTGGGAATGGCTGAAGGTAGTGCCCCTGTCTGAGGTCAGGAACAGAGTGAAGATAAGAAGCCCTTGTGGCCTTATTAGCATGATACTCTAAACACAGAGAACCAAAGGGCCCCCAAGTAATATTTCATTATGAGTTATAAGTTTTTGATTGGTACTTTGCAGACCATTAGAGGGAAAGGACCCTCTGGTTTGATTTACGAAGTTGCTATTAAGATTGTGGAGTGCGAGGCTGTGCTTGTTTTAATGGTCCCCGTACCCCTGTTGCCAACTTCCTGACTCCAAGTGTACATTTTCAGCAGTAAACTGAGTAAAGGATATGATTTTGGATTATGTGACAGATGTTTAAGATATGAGTTGAATTTCTCATTTCAATTTGACAAATTCTATTAGCAAAACCCATATATCTTTATAGGAAGAGTTCGGGTCTGGTTTTCCTCACCTCATCTTCGTTGCTAAATCTCCAGTTTGGGAACTTGAGGACAAATTGTTTTCATTCTACCAGTTGCTGTTAGCTTCTGGAGGACCTGCAATGCCTGAATTAGGTTCCCTCTGATAAGCATGTGTAGGACTCTCCTGCACTCCCAGACGAAGCTAACTCCCTGCCCACAGCTGTGCTGGCAATACAGGCCAACTTCAGTTACCACGCAGATCCCTCCTGGTGCCCTGGACTGTGGTTCATATTTGTATCCCCGGCTGGAATAAGCACAACACAAGGACAGGATGCAGCATCTTTGCCTCCGCAGTACCTAATAGGGAAACTGGCGCACAGTAGGGATTTTAAAAGTGTTTGAATGGATGGACAAAGCTGCAGTGATATATGATGCATGTTAGTAATTACTATTAGTTTTCAAATGTCCACTATAATTTTCTAAGGAAAGCAGCATAAGGACTTAAATTTTGTCTTAACTAAAACAGAGATAATGTTGGTCATTATTAAGTGATGTCACTAGACTCACAGGGATTGATAGTACCTACCTTCTGGCAAAAACAGACACTTTCCAAGTGTTTACTCTCTCACGTCCATCTTCAATTCTTTTTCTCATAATTGATCCCCAGAGGATTTTTTTAAACTTAACTGTATGAATATTACATGTTCCAATTCCTGTTATTTTGTGTCTTTAATGCTCAATCCTTGGCTTTTTGTTTTCTTGTAAAGCATTTTGGTATTACCTTATAGCTTCAAATGTTACTAATAATTAATAATCTATATTTCTAAGTGATGTAAAAGCATCCTACATTAGTTAGCCAATGGCCAGGGTTAAGAAATCTGGAACATAACATGGAATGAAGCCACATTCTCATTTAAGCCTTGCACAGAAAAAAAATTGTTTTGCTGATACATGGAAAAAGGTTTTATGCTTATTTTTTTTGTTTTTCGGAGCAGCGAACAAGAAACCCAAGTTAAACCGACCTAGCAAGGCGCACCCACTGGGTTTGGCTCTAAGGGTTAAGAGTTGACTTTATGCACTTAGGTCAGAGGTTGTAGAGTCATTTGGCTTAATGTAATCTGCATTGTGACCTTACATTATATGTTTGTATTCTTTAAAGATTTTATTTATTTTTAGAGAGGGGGAAGGGAGGGAGAGATACATCGATGTGAGAGAGGATGTGTTTATATTCTTTGTTCCTCATTTTTTTCTAAGGATTAGAGTATAATAGGCAAGCAGAACCATAAGGTGTCAGTCATGTTATCATTGTTACAAGCTTTCTGATGACAGAGAGGAGATGAGGCACTAACGGAGAAGTCTGATGGGAAAGAGAGCTTTTTATCTCATATAAGTACATTTTATATTCTTAATTCACAAAGAATGTAACTCATCCAGTAGCTAAAGCTAACTGTCCCTCTTTGAGAGCTGGTGAGAGAACTCTCTTCAATTTTTCCTGGACGATTTATCATTTGTTGCTGTTTAGTTATTACAGTGATTTTTATGTCCTAGATTTATAGGCCTTTTCCTACATGTAAATCCGAAAGACCTGTACTAATTCCAGGTTCCCCTGCTAAACGAACTAAACATTTGATTCTGCCTTGAGCCTGTTGTACCTGCAGTGTCATCAAGAAAGTCAGTCGGTACACCTAGCAATCAAGTTCACGAGGTTTGTGGTGAGTTCCTCACAGCTCCGAAATCCATATGATGACAGTGTGAATATCCATGTGTCACTTTACCACACCACCTCCCTTGAATAAGACATAAACTATCTCAAGAACCCATGGTTTTTCTAATGAATTAGAGTCACCTATGCGTACTGTAATTTTGATGAACATTTGCAGTTGGGGTCCACAGGAAGGACACCATTTCCTGGATCAAACCACAGAGTGCAAATATTGTGCCCTAAATAACACACTAGTTACTGTAAATGTCAGTAGAAGGAGTTTTTCTGACTTTGATTTAATGAAAGCCTATAGCAAAGCCAGCTGTTAACACTTCTTAGCTGCTTGTCAGAGTGAACAGGGGAGATGGGGAAGGCCGAGAACATCTTTTCCATATACTTTTGTCTTAGAATTAAAAGTTTTCAACAGGTGTTGAATAGCAATGTTAGGGGTTCTTTGCAGCCTGATGTCTTTTAAGGTGGTGAATTTATAAATTCTCCTTCAGGACAGGGATCTGGAATTACATGAGGAGATCTGTGTAAAATTAGTTCAGAATTTGCATTTGAAATCCTCTCGCCTACAAAATAAGCATTTTAGTTCCCTGGGCTCCCCCTGAGGGATAGCAAAAGGTGAAAATCACGGCGCGAAGGCACCCCAAAGCCGGCCGTCCCTTTGTCACTGAGGGCATCGCCACACGGACTGTCAGCCATGTGTGTTTTGATTGATGTCATCTGCTCTGTCTGAACAAAGAAACCACTTGAAGCGAACACATAGGGAGGAAAGTATGCAGCCCTCATTTCTGTAATTTTTGTCATTTCTAGAATGCATTAGTAAACATATGTGATCGCTAATGGTCCTACCGCCTTGCCTTTGTAAATCCCTTTGATATTATGCTGTGTGTGCTGAGGGGAGATAATCTTTCAAATGCAGGAAGAGTTTACAGTCTTATTATCTTGAAGAGGAGAAGAAAGTTTCTTCCTCAAGTGTTTTATAACTTGAAACATGTTGTCATGTTTTGGTAAACCCACTTTATTAATTCCATCCTTCTCTGTGGCAAATTTTTAAAAATAAATGTACCATTGCATAGTACTTTCTCAATAACATATTGTACTTATAATAGCATGATGGAAGTTGCTGGGCTCGGTTTAGTCATATAGAATGTGGAGCCAAGTTCTGAGTAAACCCTCTAATTGAATTACCTGTAAAGCACTGACAGACAGGCTTTCAGGACAGACAAAGCTTTACTTTCCCCAGCAGAAACAGGTCATGTTTAAGTTGGCCTTGTAACTATCTGGTATTGGTTTTTGCCAGCACTTTCACCTTGGGCTCTGCTGGGCCCCCTCTCCCTGCAGCCGAGGAGGCAGAACTCTGTGAAAGCAGGAGAGCTCAAGCATTATCTTCTTATTTTAGAGAAAATTGATAACAGATCAAGTTAAATGGAAGAGCCTTTGAAATAAAAACCCAAAGTATTTTCTGTAGATTACCAACATTCTTGCATGATTCTTTCTTTATTGTATTGAAAAGAGAACACAGAGCTAGATAAGTAGCCCTCTCTGTAAGAGTCTATATCAATCTGAAAAGTAGTTTTGTTTTAACTTCTGGGAAGAATTAGAGTGTGCTGCTCTTATTCAGAAGAGAATTTATTGCAGCTCATTTGCATTTGAAAGTGAAGAGTAATCTGTTGTTCTCTCCGTTTTCTCTGCTCTTTTTGTCTTGTCCGCAGCCTCTGCAATCCCAGATAATGGAAGAAGGTCCTGTCTAAAGCTCAAAGTGTTTGTGAGACCAACAAGTAAGTTCACTAGAATGAGCTTCAGAGGGTGGCTTCCCTGCGCATGCTTCAGTGTATGGTCTGGTTCACAGCGGTAAAACTTTTTTTTACTGTTAAATCCTGTGTCGTATCTGTTTTGTATATCAACATCCATGTTTTAGTTTTCATCAGATTTTTTCTCATCATTCTTCACGATGCTTTTAAGTACACAGCAGTTGCTAACTTGTTGTTTCTTAAACTGTTGTATGTGCACAGCAAATGGGAACAATATTGGCATTTGGAAACGTGCCATTGATTGTAAAACAATCTCTACATAAATGCAAGGAAAAATAGAGAGAAAGAAAAAAGAAAGAAACGGGAGTTTAAGGGTGTCTGCACTAACATATTTGGCTGTTATCTCTATTTTTGTTATAGATAGCTGTATGAAAACTATAGGTGTTCATGATCGTGTTTTCGATGTTAACGACAAAGTAGAAAATTCATTAGAACCAGCAGGTTAGTATGCTTAGAGAATCTCTCTTAACAAATGCATCTCTCTGGTGCTTCAGTACTTTCTTTCCTTTCTTCCTCTCGCATGTTTGCATGTTAGAGTTGCTCTGCTTTTTGCTCATTGCTAGCAATGCTAATATTACTTATATTCTATCTCATTCCTCCAGTATCTTTGTGTAGTGCATGTTAGATAAAATGACTTTTCTGTTTTGGACATGGGTTTGCTATAATGCGGTATCCTAATGTAGAGCCCCATCAGAATGCTAAAATCTCACTACTTTTTACCATATCCTCCCAGCATGCCAGTGAGTCACTGTGAATATTAATGGATCTGTTTTAAGATAAGACAAAAAATTTCTATTGTATATGCTTATAAAATTTGTTTATATTATGTCCAGATCTGTGGATAAAAGTAGTAAGACTATTATTGCATAAAATAGTAACTCACTCAACATACTCAGTTTTCTCTAGAAAGTCACATGCATCACTGAAGTACTTTATTTTATCTCAAATATTGGCGCTATTGTTAATAGTAATTGATTTGGAGAAGTATAATCATGTTGCCTCCTAATACCACAAATTCACACACCTGCTGCTCCCACAAATGTATTAGTCTATTGAGCCAAATGTGATCTTTGATTACTGAGGTAAAATAGGTATTAAGAATAAATAGGTTTTATCTATTACTAATTTCTACATCCTCAAACTTTCCCCCATCATGGTGAAGAAACAGAAAACCTACTCATTGAAGGAAAGCACTCACTGAAGCATGTACAGGGTAGCATACTGTAGATAATGTAAACCTGTAAACCGTCCACATAGTTATCAATTCAATCTGGCTGTTTAATGCAACCATAGACTGATGGGATCCCCTGTGCACCATTCACTGAGGAGTGTGCCTCTGTCTGCTAGCCTTCCTGTGGGTTCTTTTCCTGGCCCTATTTGCTCAAGATCTTTACTAGTTTGCTTACCCATCTCCTGTGATCATCTTGAAGCTCAAGGGAAGTAAAATTATTTCCTTCCTACAGAAAGATGTGAACCTCCTCCCCTTATGTAAACAGAGACTTTCTTTCATCTATTTGCAGTAGGACTTCTTTCTTATGGCCCTAGAAACTGAAGGGTGTGAGCTCTACTTTATCCTTCAAGTATTGTTACTGGGACACACAGTCAATGAGCCTTAGGGAAACTTAGCCTGAGTAAATGCGGTGCCTCGGGACATACAATAGCTTTCACGTTGTAGCTGACAGGAGGAGTTAGGTTTTTTTCCCCAAGCATTCTTGTTTTTCTAAGGCAGGCATCTTACCCAGAGCACAAATGAGAGGTGTGTACAGTAAGCTCTCAGAGGCCCTAGTGGCTCCCCAGGGATCAGGTAGCTGCTTTAGAAAGTTGCATTTTAAATGTGTCCTGGAAATCTGGAAGCATCACTGTGGCTTTTCAAGGTACCAGGCTCCTCACAAGCTCGAGGACTCAGGCCATCGTAGGACCTATGAGTTGGATGGGATGTCTTGTAAGGACCATGGAGTCTGCACTCTTCCTTTTATAACTGAGACTTGCCTGGTGGATGATCTCAGGTCACACAGATACAGGTTTAATATGCAGATCTCTCAACTCCCATTCCAACGTTAATATAGAAGTAGGATTCTCTTACCTGTTTGTAGAGAAGTTCATAAAAAGCACTTGTCTCTCTTGGCTTTGTCAATGTCATTCATAAAAGGACCAGTAAAGTTAGGCATGTTCTCCACATGAGTTACCCTGAATATGATTTTCTGATGCAAGCTGTTACAGAATGTAGGCATATCTTTCCAGTAATCTCTTTTCCAGATAAATTCCATTACCTATCAAGAAAGCAAGAGGCTGCTTAAAAGCATAACAGATAGTATGTTTTTCTCTGCTACTGAAGAAGCACACTGAGGACTATTCTGGCGATAGAATACCTTTGACTTCAGCTAATGCTAAAATGCAGCATCTTGAGATGCATTCATACGTGAGCATCTCTCACTGTCTTTGGGGAAAGACTCTTTTTTTAGTGAGCATGTAAAAGTCCACCATAGCCCCCCAAATCTATGCCCAGATAACTGATGGAAGTTTGACAAAATGGAGTCAGAGACAGCGTGGGAAGGGGAGGAGTGGACACACAGGTGAGCCTGCATAGGTATTCATGCAGAAAAAGCTCCTTAAGTCAGCCCTGACTGTGCTTATGGGCTTTCTGGTGAGCATCTTCACCGAACAAGTAAGACAAGGTTGCCCTGTCATCCCTGGCTGTGTAAATGCAGTAATAAATCCTAGTACTTCACCTTATTCCTTAGAAAATGTGGTCAGATTTGTAAACCTAGACTTTATGAATCCGTCAGGCCGGAAAGGTTTCCACTGCATGTTCTGAGCAATGTGTACTAATTCACCTGTCTTTGGAATGTATTTGTCTTTGATGTTTGCTTGCACACTCTGCCTGCCAGTTTCCTATCATCAGGGATACAGGATGATCTCAGGGCAGACATATGCCACATAGTATGCTCCAAAATATTGCTAGTGTCCTCCCAGTTAACTACTGAAACCCTCATGTGTGGAACCCTGCAGCCAGGAGGCAAGACTTGATTTGGCTGCTGAAGAATATTTTCTTCTTCCAAGTCACCTTGATTGTTACAAGTGTTAGAAATTCTCTTGTTTAGGTATAATTTCCATTGGGATAGATTTTGCTTATGAATTCCCTCTTAGAATTCTGAGATTGCTCAGATTTATTCAAACAGCAGTATGTTTCTCAGTTGGCTTCTCGGGGCCATAGAGTCTCTCAACAGTGAGGCTCTGTTTTAATCAAAGCGTGCTTTGTAGAATGCAGAGCCCAGACCAGCATGTTGCAGGGAGAACAGAAGAACCGTGATGCCCTAATGGGACAGATTTTCTTCTTTGAGGGCAAGATGGTACTTACTGGTTGATTGCTTAGAAAAGGGCTGATTCTAAGGATGGTTCATTATTGAGAACTGAAAAGCACATTTAGCCTCATGTTTCACTTATATGAAAAACAAATGCTTCCTTCTTGGTGTCCTGTAGGTTCATTCACCCTGTCTTCTGCTGCGAGTGTGGAGCAATAGACAGCCCTCACTGCACATCCTGGAGGGACAGGCGGGGCTGGTTCCTTCAAGCTCACACTGAGTACTCAGGGTGTTACTTGGGTAGCTTTTAGCAGTGCACTTCCAACCTCGAGGACAGGGTAATAGCTTCGTAAAAATCAGGTGGAGAAGGATCCGATAGCTGATGTGATTTCAGGTGTATAAAGTAAGTGGTATTTCAAAGTGGACTCTGCAATCCTCAGGATTTATGGTTCTTTTACAATTAAGCCTGCTATACTCTATTGTTCTGATTGACTATATATTGGTGCTCTTAAGAAATGATTTGAATTTTAATTTCAAGGCTATTAAGGGCATTTACATGTACTTCCTGTTAAGTACAGACTTAATACCTTTGCAAGGGTGAGAAAGAGCATAAGGGTGAGAAAAGGAGTCCACAATTATTTGGCTACACTGTGTGAGGCTTTATATTTTCCTCTGCATCCATTTCACTTCCCACTCTTGCTTTCTAACCGTTTCTTGTCTCCTAAGGTAATAGCCACTCGATGCAGGTTTGCTGAGGGCCAGGAGAAGGGAGCCGATTTGGCATAGGGACACCGCAGCTTCTATGCAAGGGCAGGCTAACACAAAAGCCCTCCAGGGTAGAAGACTCGCAGCTGAGAAAACATATTTCTTAGTTCATGTTGGCATGAATGTGATGGACAGAAGGGGCCTACCTGAGCATATCTGAAGCAGAGGCTGAAAAGCGGTCACCTTAGGACAAATAATAGAGGGTGTCTCTCCACCCAGTGAAGAAAAAGTGTCCTTGTCGTGACATGTTGTGTGTTCTGAAAAATATAAGTGAAATTAAAAAAACAGATGGTTAATCCATTAAAGGTGTGAGGTAGGTCATTCAGGGGTGCTTAGGGATTGTCCTTTAAGATCCACAAGATTGAGAACCACCAGCGTCTCACTTGTCACTGACTAGTGAGCAAAGCCAAGATGACAATGGCTGAGCTCCTACAGGAAGGGCCCCTGATGCTGAAATAAAATCTACCACAGAACCCCACTGTTGGCCCCAAGAACGTGCAGTTCAGCGATAAGGTCGGCCAGGTGCAAGGAAGAAGATATGCAGTACGAGAGCATAGCATGGCTCAGAGGCAAACCTCCAATCTATCTTTGGGTACTAATTGCCGCAAAGTTCCTGTTCTGAAGTTAAGCCTGTTAATCATGCAGATCAGGAAGGCTATCCAAAGTCAGAGGCAGCCTCACAGAACACTTTATAGCTAAATAAAAGAAGCTTACCTCACTTAATCCATTTTATTTAGAGGAAAATTTGCATCCACGCTGATAATTTATGTGCCAAGCTTCAGCCTGATAAAAAATAAAAATAGTTAAGTTCAAGTAATTTAATCCTGGGGATACAGGGTTTGTAATGGAAATAGCACCATAATTGATGCCTAATTGTAAGCAAACCAGCGGGCACTGGTGTATTGAGGTTTAGTAGGCATTACATATAGTTTATTTCAAATGCTGTTGTTTTGGCATCTGATTTCTCATATTTGAAAATGTATCTAGGCTTCCAACAACCAGGCATTCAACACTAATCCTGTGACACTGCTTTAAATGAGGAAAATGGGCAGCCCATTCAAATTAACCACTAATATGCCAACATAACTGCCCCCACCCCGAACATGTTACTTGCTTCTCCATGGCATCTTGGGTTTAAGCGTTACATTCAGAGATCTCAAGTCTGTGCAAGGTGTGTCTAACTTCTGGCAAGCCATAGGAGCGCACATGCCAAGGGTTACTGTGTGGGCATATGTTTTTCCCCTCAATTTTTAAGAAAACTGTTACTATTGCTGAGAAAGTCCAATTTTGTCTGCCTCTCTTTTGTTTGCCGTAAATAATGAGTGATTATGCAGACATGAAAGTCAATGGTGGCACAAGGTTCATTACCTTACTTTGCAGAGGGTGGTGAGGTCTGTTAACAGCAGGCTGCTGCAAGAGAGTTATTAAGGATGTGAAATCTCATTGGAATGTGTGCTTTTTATTCGAACAGATGACACCGTACATGAGTCAGCCGAGCCATCCCGCGGTGAGAACGCGGCACAAACACCAAGGATACCCAGCCGCCTTTTGGCAATCCTACTGTTCCTCCTCGCGATGCTTTTGACATTATAGCACAGTCTCCTCTTGTCACCTGTCACAGAAAACATCAGGGTCTTGGAACACCAGAGATCCACCTAACTGCTCATCCTAAGAAGGGACTTGTTGTTGGTTTTTTGGCAAATGTCAGATTTTTGTTTTCTTTCTTTCAGCCTGAATTCTAAGCAACAACTTGGGGCCATGGGGGGCTAAAGTAGTTGCTGCCTCCCTTGCCCTATCCCCAGCCCTTGCCCTTGACTTTTCTCACCCCTTCCAAATTAAACGGACTCCAGATGAAAATGCCAAATTGTTGTAGGGACGCTAGTGGTCATCAGCTCCTGTGCATTCTCCTCTAAGAGCTCACCTCCGTCAGTGCACTGTGTCAGCAGCATGTGGTGGAGGAAGAATAGTGGCAGATGCAGCCCGTGACGGCGAGGCCCGGGAGGGTTTGACTCTCCCAGACAATATTTATGCCTTCTCAGTCTGGACTGCAGGATAATCATGCAGGGCATCTTGTCACCATGTCAAGGCCAGAGGGGAGGTATTAGGAACAGATATAATACTACACCATTTCCTCTTGGAGTGTGTAAATGAACAGGCTTCTCAAAGGTTGAGGCACTGGTTTTTTGTTTTTGTTTTTTAGATGACTGTCTTAAAGCATTCTTGACAGTAAAATGTGTGCTCCTTAAAAGAAGCCTTTCTTTTTTCCCTAGGAGGCGGGTAGGGTGCCAGAATGCTAGCACAGAGCAAGTATGAAATCAGAGAAAACTCACGTTTGGTGGGGGTGTGTATGTACGAGTGCCTCTAATTTTTCGGTGACTGGGCAGTGTACACCAGATTTTTTTTCCCTTTGAATACAGATCACCATGGTGCTACAACTATTTTTTTTTAAAGAAACTCAAAGAGGCATTTTTATGAATAAAGTGACCTTCCCCAAGGCTGACAAGCCAGGGTTGATGATTGCATAAGGGAATAGCTTTGGATACTCCTCTGGGGCACAACAGGAACCAAGGAAAAGATGCCAGTGGCCAGAGGAGATGTGATTTGGCTTTGCTGGAGCGCCAGTGTGCTGTGGCCTTTCCCCGACTCCCCCCCAGTACCCACGTCTTGCTCCATACTCCACAACTACAGGGGCTCCGACGTAAACCCGTCACCTGGAGAGTCAGTCAGTACTACTTGGGAGGGCTAAAGGGAAATTTGGAATAAAAATTCCAAAGTGTGGAATAAAAAAATTCAAGTGTTGATTTTATATTCTTTCCCTTTCTGACACAGCCTGAAGCATTGGGGGAACATGTGTTTATCTGTGGGAGATAAACAAAGGTGGAGTCCCAAAGACTTTAACAAAATATTTTTTTAAAAATCCACTAGAATAGAAAATACATTATTTAGATATACTTTATGCTGAGAGTGAGTATATATGCTTGTCCTATTTAAACTTGTGAGAAAAAAGTGGTATCCCTTGATACATTTAGAAATATGGGAGCTATCTTGTTTCATTGTGGGGATGGGGCCAAAGGAGAATAAATGCAGGATGACCCTGTGTGAGGAATCTCAGCGTGGCCAGGAAGGGATGTTTCCAGGTATGACCAGGAAATGCAAGCCTTGGGGGTTTCTACTGATGAGGCTGTCACGGACTCTCAGCTCCAAAGCCTAGACAGGGAAAAGCATCAGACCAATGGAAAAGAAATCTTGCCTTTTTTGCTCTTGCACGACGTATCAATAGAAACCATGCCTTTCAAAAGAGAACAAAAAGTAAATGCGATGATCATCGTGTGATATGAAAAATTAGAAGAATTCCAGCAAAACGGGGTTTTAACATTTTTAAAGTATGTGTAAAGAAAAAACAAACCAAGGTCACATTATGGACAGATTTCATGAATGGGAATTTGTTAAGAATTGTGAGCAGCTCTGAGTTAGAAAAGTATGTGAACAAAAGGCAGCTGTAAAGGTACTGTGCCCTGGGGAGTTTGTACATGAGCTGAGATGTCATCTGGGCTTACCTGATCTCTTTGGAGTGGATGTCACTGCTGGGTCGGCGTGCTCTCAGAACTGGTGAGCGGGGTTGCCAGCCTCGCCCATACAATCAGTTGTGTTCCTCCGGACATCAGGAAGTTCTCTGGAGTGGCAAAGTCCTGTTCACAGACGGCAGCCACCATTTCGCTGAAATAAAAGTTCACAGCATTGGATTCTTTTTTCCTTTAACTATTTATATACTCAGTACTCTCAGTAATATCCAATAATACTACTTTTTATTAATAGTTACAGGCTTGTTGGTCCAGTGGGATTTGGATAGAGGAAAAAGAGATACCTTCTAAAATGGATCGATAGTCAGAACCAAAATAATACTGCATGTTCTATAACCACAAGGAAATCAAATGATCCTGTAATGATTCCAGTTAGTCATTACTACATTAGCAGTGCTAATTTCATTTTAGAAATGGTGACTTCTGTGGTTTTTCTAGCATTTGTCTCTAACAAATGATGAAATAATAACTCATGGCCCTCTCTGCCAACTCTTTCATTTTTCACAGTGAAATTAGACCCCTTTACTTCACCATTGTGCCACTACAAATTAAGTAAAATAAGATAAAAGTAGCAAGACTATCCACACCAGTAGACTGTGTGCTTCTCTACCTATAAGTGACGTAATTGTAGGTAATGCTTGCCGCGGAGTTTTCAGGATGATTGGTATCAGACAGTTTTCATCTTGTCCAAAAAGTGCTGGTGGCCTTTTGTGGTGTCCTTACAACCCTCTGGGGGCTTAGCAGGATGTCAATGCAACTTTGTAGCAGCTTTTAATTTCAAAAACAATTCAAAAGTCTGAAGGACAGCCTTAGCTGCCTCTCAGCCCGTTAGTCAAACCCCAGCGACCTTTGGCCCTGGTTGCCTAGGGCTTTGCAACACGAAGCAGGGAAATAAGGATCTGTCTGTTTAGTGGATACCGTGTATCCTTTAATAGACCAGTTAACAGTCCGTGTTAGTTTAGACTATTGTTTTGTACTGTACTTTCTTGGGTGGCAGAGGAAAGAAAAGTAAAACATTTAAAAAAAAACTGCGTTCTTTAAATTCTGTATTATTAGCAACCTCTGTTGTATATAGTGTTTGATAATAAAGTATTAATTTGATTCTTATGTCTTTTGTAAGTGAGAACAATAGTCTTTCAGGATACAAAACATGCATGGAGGCTTCGAAACATCCAATATGTGTACTTGCTTGAGAGGAGCCACAAATGGCTGAGACACTGCTCCATACGAGACGCGTGTGTGGTCGTCGCGCTCCCAAACATGAGACTCCACCATCTTGGGACCTGAAACAACATAACTTTTGATCACTATTTTGTTCTCGATGTTTTCATGGTCTGATGTTGGAGCCCTACGGTGGGGTTTCTTTTCCCCTCACCCCATCACCCCAGCATGTTGGTTTGAAAAGGTTTAGGGAATTTAGAAACAGTTCTGTACTTTGGTTTCATTTCCTTTGTGGTGGTTTTCACAGCCTCACTTTGCCCCGGGAAAAATGACCAGTATCACACAGCCCAGGTATGGGAAAGACTGCCGACAGTTCCTTCAGGAAGGTTAAGGGGGGGAGGGGTGTTTCCCTCTGTCACTGTGAAAGGAAGAGTTATACAGTACCTGTGGATTTTCAGGAACTTTGCTTTTCTCTGGTGCCTTAGCAACGGCAGCAGCCATGTTTATTCGTTTTTCCCAAACTAGAAAAACAGTTTCAACTCCTCCTTTCCATTCATTGCTCTCAGAGCTGTGGTCACTAGTTTCTTTTGAGAACCACCTCCACCAACACCCCGTTTGCCTACAAACCCCTTTTATTTCTTGTGTTTATTTTTTTGTCTCTCTCCTTCCTCCCACGTTTTATTTTCCCTCAGAACCTTGAATGGGCAGGTCTGTCTCTGGTTTGGCATCACTGAGCTTTTCCCATGCATTTGCCCCAGAGCTGCTCGGATGTGAGACAAATCTCCCTACAATGGGCTTGCTCCCATTGTCTGTACAGTTTAATAGATGCTGGCATGTTGGAGGTTACCCATGAGTCAAAATCCGCTTTCCATGCTTACTCTTGACACCCCATTGAAGCCACTCATTGTGTGTGCGTCTGGGTGTGAAGTCCAGCTCCGTGTGGTCCTGTGCTTGTACTGCCCTGCTTTGCAGTTCCTTTGCACTTACTCATCGAGTGCTGTTTTGAAATGCTGACATTATATAAACGTTAAAAAAGTGTAAAAAAACAAAAACCCACACACACACAAACCCCATACGATCTGTATTTGTATATACACGTGTCCATACAAGTATACCTAAATAAAAATTAAAGATTTTCATCATTTTAATTGGAGCCCTCCTTCTACTTCTTTGTTCCTTGAATGACGCCTTTATTTCAGGGGCTACTTGTACTTTGCTGATTTTTCAAAATCTTTGTGGACAAAACAGATAATAGAGGACATGTACAAGAGAAGGCCTGAGAAGCTCAAAGAATGCAGGGTCGGAAATGGCCAAGTGTCTAGGCACATTCCAGTTATTCTCATGAGAAAATGGTGAGATTTCAGCCTTGTCTCTGTATTTGAGCCCTAAAAGAGGTGCTGTGACAAGCCCTGCATCCTTAACTGACTATTAAATACAAGTGCTAAATACAAATTATGTTTTTACTTTGCATATATTTTCCACCCAGTCAAGAAAAAGACATAATAAACTTTTTTTCCAGTAAATATCTTAAACCTCTGAAAGAAATAATGACCACAATGATAATTCCTTCAGTCCCACTCAAACCCTCAATTCTCACCAGCAAGGGAGAATTAGCTCACCGCTGTGTGACCCTGGGCAAGTCACACAGTGTCTTTGGGACTTAGTTCCCTTATCAGTCAATAACAGGGTTGTATAATCTATTTGCTTGATTTCCTGAATTTTGCCTTTGCTGGGTACCATCAAGTCCATTTTGTATTAGTGATGTGAATTTTGACTCTGATGATAACAAGCACAAATCGAAAATTTCATCTGTAGAAGGAAAAAGCCTCAAATATGACATAATAGACACCTAATGCATTTCAAGACTTGGCTTTAATCATACCATGTTAACATTAAACTCATTGAAAGCTTTTTATTATACTTAATTATTTGACAGGGCACTAAACACTAATTATAACTTACTGTAACCTTTTTTTTTTTTTTTTTTTGGCTAATGAAGAATGACAGCTTTGCAGAATGAGGAGCAACTCATTTAAAAAAAAAAATAAGAGATGTATTGGACCACCTATGTGATAGCTACAAACCAGAACAGCCTTACGTTGTCATTACCATCATCACCATCATTGTCAAAAGCATTTAAGTAACCATGGCATTGTGCTTAGTGCTGTGCAGAATAAAGTTTATGTTTCTAGTCTGTTCTTTCAAAGATTACAACATAAGGCAGACAATGTACGAGCATAATATAGGGATGTATAGTAGAAAAATACAAAATTCAAGCATTTATATTAATAAATAAGCAGGGAGATACCGTTTTTAATTAAGTGAATGGGGGAAAAGGTTGGCATGAAGATTAGGAAGTGAAGAGTTAAAGGAAATCATCTCTACAAATAGTCAAAATGGAGTTAAGAGCTTCTGACAAAATAGAAAATGGTTAGTTAAAAGTCACTGTAGGCTGTAAGAGTAAGGCATAGTAAGGCATAGTACACGGAGTGAGTTTTCTGAGTAGCTACAGTGGTAACTGTAGAAATGAAAAAAACCCAAGACAACATCTGGTGTCACTGAAGCAAATTATGAGAATATTGGTCCAGAGAAATCACCATGCTGAAAAAAATGACAATTTCAGATTTGGTTTAAAGAATAATCAGCTGCTCCTGGAGCTGAGACAGCATCTACACCCAATTGTGAGCTACCCAGGGTCTTACCCAGGTGAAGGGTGCCCAGCACAGATCACAGAAGAGGAACAAATGCAAAACATGAAAAGTTGGGGACTAAGACAATTGGAGAGTGATTTGTAAGTCCCTGATCAAAGGGCCAGTTCACAATAGAAAGTGTCGCACACTCTAGTGGCAAGGCAGGTCAGACCAGAGTGGGGACTGTGTGAACCACATTTAATTTGCGTGACAAAGTACTTGGGATGCTTGAGTCATCTAAGATGCTATATACAAAGAACCATAGGGGAAATTTTGGTGAATGAAACACATCTATGTATTTGAATCTCTTATTCCAGTGATGGATTAGAATCTTTTATCTCACTATAAGTATCTATATAATCTAGGTGTTGTAAATAAAAATGTTCACCAAAATTCTGATTAATTGCTTACTGACCATTCTAACAGTTTCTTAGTAATTGTTTGCAAAACAGTTTCTTAGACATTGTTTGCAAAGCTTAGTTTCATATTCTGCTGATAATATAAGCATCTTTCAGGAAAGCACTGGCAAAAATGCTGTGAAAAGCACTGTAATTTTGCAGTCTCTGGAAAACAAGTGCTTCTGAATGATTATAAATAACACATCAAGCCAATATTCTGTATCAGTTTTTAGTTTGATATATTCTGCTATGTTAGTCAAGTCGTTCAGTGGTTAAATACGTATGTGTGCCTATTTTAAAAATGGAGTTGTAACAGCTGATGGGCCCTGTGAGCAGTAAATTTGCAATAATTGCGTGTCCTTTCTAAATAGATGATAAATGAATGCACAAGATTTTTTTTTTTTTTTTTTAAAGGCAGGAAATTGCATTGCCTAAGGAATTGGTCAAGGTCTTCACCAAGTGTTCATTGTCTTGGGAGACGTGATTAGCTCAACCATTCTAAAAAAATAGCATCTAAGAGAAAAAAGCGGGCTTGTTGTATGTTCCTGGATAGAATTTATGGAGCTACCCTTCAGCACCAGACAGAAGAAAACAGACTAAGAGCCTCGTGTTCAGCCTATCCCAACCTAAGAACCCCTTTGGCAATTTCCATTAGAGATTGTCACACTCTCTTCCCAAGAACCTCAGTGCATGCTGAGAGTAAAACATGATTCCATTACTTTTCATTAAAACTCCCTCTGCCTCCATTCGAAGTGTCCTGTGAGCTCTGCCATCTTACTCCCAGCAACAGCATCATGTGGGCTCCACCCGGAAGGAAGGTCAACAAGACAGTGCCACTCACTTCAAATACAAAGAACTTCAGTTCCTCGTCTTATTCTCTGCTCTTTTGACTCAGTTTAATTCCTAAAGGTGGGATTTCTGCATTAATAAAAGAAAGCTTTTTAGCAATGCAACTAACACCCTGAGATGAGATGCCAAGAGCAGGGCTGTGGGAGGGACGCAGGAGGGCCTGAGAGTTTGGGGGAACGGCACCACCTCACGGATGCTGTCAGTCAGAGTTCACACTGAAGAATTCAGTCTAGGAGGTGGCTCTCTTGAGTCAATAGTGTGCTTTGAAATACCCCGGAGTTTAGTCATGAGTATTCAAGCAAGAACTTCATGTCACTTGGTAACACCCGGATGCTTGTCAATCTTGACAAGAACACAAAGAGAGGAACAAAAAAAAAAATCTCTTAGAGAGATTACAATGGGAAAATAGAACAAAATATTTTTGCATGCTGTTTTGTTCCCAAGTGCCAGGTGTTCCTGCAAACTGCACGTATCATTTGAAATGCAGGTAGCCAAAGTCGTTTTCTTTCCCTCCCAGCCGTGAAACAAGATATTAAAATAGGAGAAAGAACATGTTTCTTCTTACACACATCTTAGAAAATGCATTTTATCAACACCCTAGTATCCTCTCCTTTTTTGTTCAGAGCTTGTTCTTTTGGACCAAAAACAAAAAAACAATTTATGTAGCACAGAGCATGGAACATGTTAATGCCTCCAAAATCTGTGCTTTGCTTTTGCTAGATCTGGACATTATCTGCAGCAGACAGAACAAGAAGATCTGTGTCTTTTAAAATTTTTTCCTAGAGACAGTGTGCCAGCCAGAATGCTGACTCCATTTACTTCTCCTGCGGGGAGCCAGCATGTTCCTTCCCCTGGAAGATGAGGGTACTTAAAATAGTAATAGGCTTTGTGGTTTATCGAGAGTATTTCATCCCAAGATCTTACAGGCATCAAGAATAAAACATAAACCAATGGCTCTTTCCAACAAGCTTGGGAAGAATTAAATGGAAAGGAGGATTGTTGTCATTCTACCCTGGAGAAATGGGAGAATAAAGCAACTTAATTCAGGTAGCCTTGGGAAAGAATCTGAGTCAAGCTGATGCAGGATTTGGACAGGGGCCCCCATTTGTGTTACTCCTCATTCCTAAGAACTTGATGAAGTGCTCCAGCTGAAGGAAAACAAATGGTTAACCCCTTCTTTAAGAAGTTTCAAATGCACTGTAACTGGGAGAGGGGCACTAGGCAACTTCCCAAATTTTCTTGTGAGTTGATGGCTTTATTATAAAAGTGGACCTTTTCAAGTGTAACTTTAATTCTATAATTTCTCAAGTCATCCCCAGTTTATGTGCATATTCAAACTTCTCTAAAAATTGAGAATTTAAGAGAAAATAATTTGTAGTGTCACTTCTTCCAGTAGTTTCCCTATGTTCTCTTTTACATTTTTTTCTAATAATGTATTCACAGCATTTTTTTTTTTCTTGGCATTGCCTGTGCCAAGAAGCACCATATTTTAAAGGGTACTGAGGGTCACTTTAGATACATTTAAACATTGGGCCAATAACATCTAATGACACAGGGCAAGAATGTAGTGGTTAAAAGAAGTCCTGCTAGAAGATGGCCAGCCAGGCACGGTGGTGTTTATAGATCTGATCACAGTGTACAGAATTTTCCAGAGCCCCAGATGTAAACAAAAAACTGTCTACACTGACAGGGAACATCACTTGGCATTTTGGATCCTTGGCATCTTTTCCTTGGTGCACCTGATTTTTCTTTCCACCGTGCTCCTCCATGTTCTGCCATCAGGCAGAACCATCACTACACCAATGTTTGTACCCACAACTTTGCTCGTTGGTACAGCTGGCTAAGTATGAGAGTGTGGACTCTGAGCACTAGAGGTCTGGGATCTGCACCTCCAAGGATGACAAGTCTGGGTGCAAGGTTCCAAAATTTCACGTTGGTTTGTGACTTCCTTAAATTCATTTCATTTGGTTTCATTTAGTCTGGACTGTACACGTGCAAATTACAAACCCTGGTTTATTTTTACTTCAGATTTGGACGTCGCCATGAATTAGAGTGCCCTGCATTCTGCGTGGGTCTCGCCCTTCTCTGGTCCCCGTCAGTATGCAACAAAGCAAGTTAATCTCCCTGGTTAGTGACAGCTCTGCCCCTTGTAAGTGGCATGGAATCAATTTTTAAACTTGATTTGAGAAGTGAGAAGAGTATCAAGAATTCAGTCCCAGCCAGTGGATTCATTAGCAAGCTGAATCAGTTTTAGCTGGAATCTGGCTGTCCTTATCTCTTAGTTCTGAGTTTTTTTCTTTCTTTTATCATCGATCCTGCCCCACAAGACTTATTATCTACTCTGTCTACTGAGGACACGAGACCCCTTAGCTGAGCTGCTCACAGCAGGCTCCGACACCACGCCACTCTGGCCCAAACTTTGTCAGCTCCACGGACAGGAGGAAGAAAAAGCAGATGAGTACTCTTCACAGAAATTGACCAAAACACCCCAAAATGCTCTGGGAAGCACGAGAGACAGCAGAGAAGGAAGCAAAGGTGATTGTCATCAGGAAACCTAGTTCTTGTATGCAGCAGGTATGCACAGCATCTCAGAAGCAGGCCCCCAAGTACTGGAAAGTGTTCCTCTCAAGCAATATGGAAAAAACCAAGAGGACACCTCAAAAAAATTATTCTTTTTTTGTGTGTGGGAGACCTGCAAAAGGGAAGATTGATTTTTTTCCAATCAGTAAAATATTTCTGCTTCCAACCCCCTTCTCTGCCCTGGTCGTTTATAGATGTGCAGGCTGGACAACTGAATGGCGACTAGGCAATGGGAGGCACGCCCTGGCAGGAAGAGGCCTTTGCCCAGCATAACTCTGTACTTGGTGCTACATGACGGTGCTGCCCGCCGTGGCCCCAGAACCTTGATGCAGCTGCTGGCTAGAGACAATCCCATTGGGAAATCTACGTGAGGGTGTGAAGCGCAGTCATGTGACTTGCCTGCAATCCCTGGGAGGGGCTGCCCCCTGCCTCCGGCCCCAAGCATCTGTGGTATCTGTCCATGGCCCTGAGAAGCACACAATGTAGTGGGAGGAGTTCATATTCTGAGGGGGGATTTCCAGCCTTCCCTCCGATGGAATAGGCCCAGGCCCCCTTAAAAACTGGAATACAAATTTGTATTTTTCAAAACAGCTTTTCCTGTGGATGCTTGTGGGGACTTATTCAATAGTTGTTTTTTTTGTTGTTTTTTTTTTTTATGGTGAGTGACTTCAGGGTACTAGAGAAAACAGAAAGCTTCTCACCTTCAAGTGAGGTTTAGCCTTATTACTGGCTGCATGTTTGTGTCCCTCCAAAATTCTTACGTTGAAACCCCAATCCCCAATGTGATGATATTTGGAGACAAAGCCTCTGGCAGGGATTAGGTCCTGAGGGCAGAGTTCTTAGGATGGAGATAGGGTCCTTGTAAGAGGAAACACAAGAGAGCTGGCTTCTGCCTGCTCTCCACCACATGAGGTCTCGGGGAGAAGAAGGCTGTCTGCAAACCAGCAAGAGGACCCAACCAGAACCTGGCCATGCTGGCTGGCACCTTAATCTCAGACGTCCCCACCTCCAGAACTATGAGACATGAATTTCCATTGTTTAAGCCACCTGGTTTATGTATTTGTGATAGCAGCCATAGTCGTAGATCATTCACTTGCTACCTCTTCCACAATGGCTTGATTCTTACAGGATAAGAAAAAAAATCCGGAAAGGACAGAGGGAAAGTGAAATATGTCATGTTTTAGAATCCAGAACCCTCTGTAATTCCCTATTTGTTGGCAAGTAACTGATATAAAATCACAAGCAGACTGCAAGTTACTTTACTTCATCCAGAACTAGTTCCAGGAAAGAAGAATATAAGAATTCACTTATTCACACACCTATCATTTATGGGGCACCTACCATAGACGCAAACCTGTGCCAAGCACTATGGATATTTTGAATAGGAGGCTGGCTTCACTTAGCTGAAGCTCCCAGTAGTTACAGGCTTACACACATCAGTTATGGAGCTTGTCATATCCATAATCCCTTCCAAGGAAAAGAAAGGAAGCCACATATGTACCACATCACACATCCGTGGGTCACAGGTGACTGGACAGAGAGGGGGCACCTGACTCTGAGGCAGCCAATCCACAGGTTAGTCAGTGTCCTATATGTGTTCTGGCAAGGAAAATGCATCTCTGCCATTACTTGCTATGTAGTCAATTACCGAGGACAGGTAGTAAATCCTTCTTAGGAGATCAGATACATAGAATGAGTCAGAAGAGAGGGGGATAAACCAAAAAGGGGCAGATACACAGAAAACATCTTACATTTCTTCTAGCAAAGCCCTAACTTTTTTTTTTCCCCACTCAGTTCCATAGAGCTGCTTCCTTCAACCCAGAATCACTTTCTAGTTCCAGTCACCGCAATGCCTGGTCATTACCCAGCTTCTCTTTTGAGGTTTTCATGAGCTTCTGACTCCATGACTTCACAGGCATCCTTAACTGAAGTCCTCATTATCTGAGTCAGCCTGAGTGAATCACAGTTCCTTGCAAGCAAAATAGTCTATCAAACAAATATGATAGGATAAGAGGGCTATGAGGAAAGTGCAACAGAAGCACAGAGGGAGTAATTAACACCGCTAGAATTTTAAAAACCCAATTTTGAATTTGAGTGTTATAGTACTGAAGAAATTTGCCATATTTCAAAGGTTACTATAACTAAATTGACACAATAAATTATATAAAATGACACGTGATTTTCTTGAATACTCAGGGTTTTTTTTTTTTCCAGTTGGGGTAAAATATAAAATAACTAGTGGAAAGAGCCCCTTCCCCCTGCTGATATCTCATATCACTCGGCATAGGGAGGAGTTAGGAGAATAAGACTCTAATTAGAGAGTATTCAAGATGGGCCAACAAACAATGAGACGAATGCCAAACACCACCACAAATGAGCTCAAGAATCAATAGCGGAAAAAAAGGACCCACTAGTTCCACAAGAGCAGACCAAGGAGAGCCTGCCTTAATTGGTCCTCTGCTGGGGAATCTGGAGCGTTGTCCCATTAACAAGTGACATTTCCTAACAATGTGACGTAATGCGCAGCCAGTTAATAGTTGGATTGGTGGTAAGTCATTTCTGCTTGGCATAAGCTCCTCAGGGAAAGCAGAACTTGCTGAGCACTTTCGGATGTTACCGAAATTTTCTGGCACCTGTTAGCCATAGGGAAGGCCTCTAATTATCAAACGTTAAGTACTGTCAGCGATGGTTTGGAGGCATCCTACTGGAGGGCAGGCAAGAGCCAGGAAACATACTCGTACAAATATTTTCTCCCTACAACCTCATGCCATTTAAAAATTCCTTTTCAGTAGTGATAATTCTTAAGCTGAAAAGACAGGAAATAAATGTTTCAGCCAGGGAATGGGTGGTCCAAAACAAAAAATGTCCTCACTGGTTCAAATCTGTGTGCTCTGATGGGAAGGGCTGGCGGTTGGGAAGCATATTATTCCTGTTCTATTTGGTCTCTGCAAGAAGTTTGCTGGGTTCCCTTTTACTGCCATGAAAAGCTCTCCATACTGATGGAGAGTGCACAGTTTAGATAAACTGGATTAGAAGGAGAGAGATGGATATAATTCTTTTTAGGCACTGAAAATGGGATGGCCATCTGCTATAATAAGTCCAACAAAAGGGCCCTGCTTATCTCAACTCCAACCTGAAGTCAGTAATTATACAGAACTTGAGAAGTCCCTGTTAACTGAAGCAGGGGGTTTATCTGGCCTTTGTAGGCTCCTGGATGAATCCATTAGCAATGCAGCCTCCTGATTTCCCCTCTTATAGGACAGTATTTACCCTTATCTTCTACTTGACACAAAAGCACCATCTAGACAAAGCCGAGGAATGTGTGGCTCTTCACTGCAAAGCAAGGGAATGCCTCCCCTGCTTATCTCTTTTAATTATTATTTATATTCTGCATTTGTTTTCAGGTTAAAATCAAATAATGTAAAGTAGGAAAACCACCCTGCATTTCCTGGGCTCTGGTCTCATTAACCAGATTTCCTTAAAACTCTGGTACTTCAGAGAAGTTTTGCCAAGTGGCTAATGAAATGCACACAATTGCAAAGTGTTATGAATATTTATGATGGTTTAATGATGGGATTTTTTTGCATCCATGAATAATAAAGATTCTAACAAGAACAGATAACGAGATGAGGACAAAACAGTGAAGTGGTTAATACAAGAACTGCTATTGGAGGGACCCCACTGAGAACAGCAGGAGCTGAGGGCCTCTCCTCTCTCCACCAGGACATAGTACAAAGCAGGGGCACAGGAGTTAGCCTATTTCCTCCCCTCTTTTGATACAATAGATACCTTCAGCTAAAGTAGGCATTTTATCCCTGCTTTGTGCCTAAGCTCATCGTCTCCGCTGGAGGTAAAGGAAGCTCAGAGTGACAGACACCCTTGTAAAGTGACCTTCCACTTCTAAGGACAGTATTTATTTCAGCCTTGGGTCACCAGCAAAATTGGCTGCTTTGCCTTTTCTAGGCCATTTACTAATTAAGCACTTGGTGGGGGCTAAAGTCACTGGGCCTTTGCTCTGAAAGCTGCTGACAGTCTCCTGGCCACCAACCTCAGTTTGGGGAGGGCCTTTCAGCAGAAGTTTCTAAAAGGTAAGTGGTAAAGTTATTATCCCCACCAATATTTTTAAAAATGTAAGCAAATAATCTGGCATATAGGGATACACCATGTCCAGTTGGTAGTCTCTCCTGCAGACTGCCTTGGGATCATGCTGCCCCCTCACGTGAAAGCCCTTGCAGTGACTCAAAGGACAGGCACTGACATAATGGGACTGGGGAGTTCTGGGCTAGCTGCCACCTTTGGCTTAGATGATTTACTCATGTGAGGCAAACTTTCCCAGATATCTTAACATCATTCATTCAGTAAAAACTTATTGAGCATCTACTATCTGCCCAAAATGTTCTAAGCATGTATGATACACCTATGAAGCAGAGAAACAAGGTTCTGCTCTCAAGAATCCTACAAACTGGTAGGTGGTAAAGATATAAAAAAATAGACAAAACAAATAAATGTGAATTCTTGGTAAAGTGACTAAGACAAGAAAATAGGACTTCTACATTTATACTGGTAGTAGCCTTGCTTAATGTGATAAATACAAAAATTCCAGAAAAGTTGTGTGAAAATCCAATAATGTTTTTAAAGCCGTTGAGGAGCATGTATTGTGAGTGTGTCTTTAATACAATCACATGATGAATTCCTTCTTTTCTTAAGTAATGACCGTGTCTTACTTCATCTTCTTTGAAAATTTGAATTTCCAAATACAAAGTCTGGGATGCACAGATATAAATGTCCAGTCTTTATGAAGTATCTTTGGGATCAGAAATCTTTAGTATCAAACCGTAATATTGCCTAATACTTGGTTAACCCTCTGTGTTGGAAGAAGTGCACAACCAGGCTCTGAAATCTACTAATGCAAATTTAGGGGAAAACAATTCTCATCTGGAAACTCATTTAAAAAATAAATTAGGTGCAGAAAAAGAATGTATGATAGGTCCGTATGATTCCTTCACTTGCTCTCCATCTCTGTATTCCTCCCCAGTATTCTCACACAGTTCAACATCCTTGCCTGCCAATTTTATTAAAGCCTGCTGTGCGGGAATTTCCTTCCTCTGCTTTACTAGCTACCAAGACAACCCCGTTAACGTGATTTTTCACACATTTTTTCTTCCTGCGTGCTGCCTCTCAGTGAAATTTCATCTCCCTGACTCACTGTTAAGTGTTCCTCATCTGAAATCACATTTGCTCATAATCTCAAATAAAGTGCAAAAAGAGGAAGTCACAAAAGGAGAAAGACAGAACAAAGTCCTTCTCCCTCCAATTACTCAGACATTAAGCAAAAGCTACATGAGAATTTTCCAGTCAAGCAAAACTAAGTGAGTACCTACATCCAAGGAATAGATTAATCTTGGCACATGACACACCAGATTCCACAGCACTTCTCTTCTCATGCAGCACATACATCTGTCTAGATATTAAAATCCAAGGAACTGATGATAGGTGTTTCATGAACAAAAAGAGTAATTGAAAACTGACTCCCACAGGATAGACCCTGAACTGCCTCCCCAGGGAATTCAAAACAGAGCTAGAAGAGGGAAAGCTAGAAGGGAAGGAGGCAGAAGGGAGGAATGAAGAGGAAGGCAAGCCTAATACATCAGAGCCTAAGAAGTGGCCTTGGAAGGAAAGTCTCTGCCCTTGCCACCTGCTAGCAGAAAAAACTCAACAGTCTCAGAGGAAATAAGCAAGCAGCCTTCTATTTTTTATCATACAAAACAAAAGGCTTAATCATCCCCAAAAGCTGTAATTAATGTAGGTACATTCTAATTCTAACATACCTAATTCCAAAGAACCAGGAGCCCCAACAATATACTTGCACACCATGTCCAGTAATAGTTCACTGGACGAAAAAACTGTCACAATGTTAAGACAAAGAGCTGGTATGTCCAGGCTTGACATTTGCTTCTGACTCTCACACCATGGTACCAATTGATCAGTTGGAAGTTCTTGCATTCTGTCAAGAGCTGTGTGTGACACTTCGCTGGACACGATTTCTATCTACTCTCAAGGACTTGGTGCCTAAGCCCACAGATAAAACATTCATGACAGAGATTGGAGGAAACTGACCAATTAAAGTAGGCTGTGACGTTATGTGAAGTCAGAAGTCGGGTAGAAGACTTCCTTCTTGCTTGTTCCTTTTATCTCAGCTTACAAAGGAGCAGTGAGAAATGATGTATGGGATGAGTGAGGGGGAAAAAGGAGTGAAAAACCTAAGGCAATAATGATCTGTAGAGAAATATCAATGTTAGTCTATGTCCATCCACTATTTCGATTTGACAGGTATTTAATTAAGGTAATGAATTCCTAATGGTGTCCTATCATAGCATGGAAGTGTAAAGATCATGGTGAAAACAGACATGCACCAAAAGCCTATGTAGAAAAATTTAATAAAGTTTTAAAGGGAAAGTCAATAGATTAAATAGAACAGTACCAAGTAGTACCATAATGGCTAATTGTGGTTCCCTCGATCTCAAGCATGTGCTTTGAGATCTTAAAAGATGGTAAATGTGAAATGAAGATATCTGATGGAATCCAGAGAAATCCTGTGGCAGGCTCAGAGAATGTCTTAGTTGTATCGGAACTTTCCATCTTATTAAAAATCAAGGGTAGGATGCTAGTTTCAGTTAGCTTCTTGGTGTGATCTGAGAGAACACTGGCTTTGAAATCTGAGAAACATGACTGTGAATCCTGTCTAGGCCATTTACTTATAGAAAAAAATTCTTCTACCTCTTCACTCATAAAGGACTGATAAGAACACCTCCCATAGGTGCAGTTACTGGAAGGAAGAGTTATACAAGACATTGTACATCAAATAACAAGCATTGTAATTGCCTCATGGTAAATGCTCAATAATAACTGCCACCAACAAGAACATTAGAAACAGTGCCTAGGAAATACTTGAACATAGTAACTTCTTCCTCCTACTTTGCCTTTCAGTGCTTATGTTCTGTTTTCTCAGCCCCAGCTGCAAATATTTATTTAGCCTTCCTGAATTCTACCCTGACCCCCATCACTTGTCATATTCCAAAGGGTGGAGGAAATGATGGAAATGTTCTTGTCTGACAGAATCAGGAAGGTCTACAGATGACACACCTGAGATGGTAGCTTCACAAAGAGAAATCTATCAGAATATATCCTTCCAAACACATCTTTCACTTCTGACCAACCCCTGGAGGCCATACACATACTCCCAACATTGCTACTTTCGTTTGAAAAACTTTTTAAAACACTCCTTTTTGATAATTGCTTTAAGAATCTTTTCAATGTCATCAGTGATGATCAATTTTTGTATTTTGAAGGTGCGTTTAATTTTGAGAAATAGCCAAAAGTCCTCAAAAGCAAAACTGATAAGTACAGAGGATGATCTGCCTGGGTAGCACTATTTCTAAGAATAAGTGAGATGTCATTTGTAAATCATCAATATTTTTTTCCATGAATTTTAAGCATTTCTGAGGGAGTCTAAAGATATTTTGAATAAATTCACAATTCCTGGAATCAATATGGGTTTCTAAAGTTATTACTTTGAAGAACAACTATTTTGGCTGTTTAATTCCCTTTGTGTTTGCTTAAAATAGTCACATAGGTCATCACTTCATAGTTACCCCGATAGATCCAGAGATGGCAGCATCCCTCACAGCTATAACATACCAAGTAATGAAAAGTGTGGGGGAAAATGTAACAATTAGGGATGTTTACTATAGAGTGGATCAGACACTTTTTATTTTCATCAGCTCAAGATGTGCATTTTATATGAGTGAGTGGCCTAATGGCGACTTGGTCTGGAAAGTAATTAATACCTGCAAGGCCCAGAAAGGTAGACAGCATTGAACGCAATAAAATTCTGTTCCTGGGCATCGTCTTAACCAGTATTTTTTGGCACTACAATGAAAATCTCCTATAATCATGGTCATCCCAAATTATACAGGATAGTGTTTAAAAAAATGATGTAGATTCTTGTTCAAGATGGCGACTTAGGATTCTCCACTGACTTCCTCACACAGACACTACTGTGTAGCTGTAGATACGTAATCTGTGAAAGAGGCTTATTTGTTTATCTTAAAGTGGTGCACTGAGGGGCAGGCTTCTAATTTATCATACATCTAGGGCCCTACTGAAATATTCTCCGACAACATGGGCCAGCAGGTAACATCTTTGAGCTGTCCATCTGCCTTGCTCCAGCTCACCACTATCTGTGGAAAAGAAGCTTGTACCTTCATCTGGCACCTCAATTTTTGCTGCTGCTTGCCCAAGGGACCCCTCCACATTTCCTGGCTCAGCTGGCCAGCAGGGCTTACCCTGGTGGGTCCCACAGGACAGTAATAGAGAAAGAGATCTTACCAGCCACCACCCCCAGGACACAGAAGAGAGGCAACAGACTTTCAGTGAGAGAGGCCTATTCGCTTTTTTCATAACTGGCCTGAGGAATAAGCTTCTGATTAAACATACTTATAGGAGCTGACTGTAATCCTTGGACGGTGGTCAATATCTTTATGCTCTCCCTCTGCTACACTCCAGCGTGTCAGTAGTTCCTGGAAGGGAGCTTGAACATGCACCTGTACATGTAACTCAGTTTTTACAACTGGTGTCCCAGTTTTTGCAGTTGCTGCCCAAGGAATACCTCTTAATCATCTGGCTCTGGTGGCTAATGGGGGTTGTGTCCATGAGTTCACCAGGATGGTAACACACGGAAAACTAGCTCTTATCTAACAATCACCCCATAGGTCAGTGCAGGGGAAATGGACAAAAATACTTATCTCCAAGCCTTCCCTGAAAGAGGTATATTTGCATGCTTTAAAACCTGCTTCCTGACAGTCTGGTTTCCAATAATCGTGAAACTAGGTGCTGACTGAGATATCCCCCTTTAAGTCACAGACAGGTGTTGGCACAACCTTAGTTATAGGGAGACACTAAAATTAAAGTAGGCTGATTGGACAATCTCAAAGGCTTGAAATATGGCAGTGTTGAATGATACGTTTATCGCCCATACAAGGCTACATCTTGAGGACTGAGAAAGGTGGCTGCTTAATCTACTGCATGGAAACCAATGTAAAGAGCCAAGCAAGATAAATGTTCCAAAGTACTGATAGAAAACTGATAGAAAATTTTCTGAAGTTAAAACTTCAGAAAAGGCCTTAATAAAGTGAAGAAAAGTGATTTACCTGATAAAATTTCAAAATAACAGTCATAAAGATGCACACTAGCTTAGAATAAAAACATGAACAAAGTGAGAATTTCAATAGAGATGTAGACACTATAAGAAAGAGAGCAGAAGAATACAATAATGAAAGTGAAAAACACAATAGAGGGATTCAGGAGCAGACTAGATGAAGCATAGAAAAGAAAAAAGAACTCAAAGATACAGCAGCAAAACATCCATTCAGAACAGAAAAAAGAAAAGAATAATAAAAATGAGTGAAGGTAGTTTAAGGGGGTTATAGGGCCTCAAGTGACCAACATCAGCATTATAGAAGTCACATAAAAAGAACAGAGAGAAAGGTACAGACAACTATTAGAAGAAATAATAAATAATAATTTCGTCAACCTGGTGAAAGAAACATACATTCATCCAGGAAGCACAGAGAGTTACAAACAAGAGGAACACAAAGAGAGCCACACCACGACATTTTGATTAAAGGGTCTAGAGTTAAAGGCTAAAGGAGAATCTTAAAAGCAGTACGATAAAAACAACTTGTTACAGAAGGGTCCAAGATGGTAGAATATCAAGACCCTGAACTTACTTCCTCCCACAAACACACCAAATATATATCAACACATAGAGCAATTCCCCCTAAAGAACAACCAAAGACAGACTGAACAGCTTCTGCACAAGAAATGTGAGAGGTACTATATGGACAAGGGCAGGAAAGATGGAGACACAGTAACCATAGGAACCCTGTCCTATGGGGCAACATGAAATAGGGAGCCACTGAGAGGCCCACTTCCAAACTTGGCTGGTGGAGAACAGAGATGAAAAAAAAAGTAATATAAAAGGCACCTAGGCCATATGTGAAAAAAATCCATTTGTTAACTTCAAGGTGCCTGCCAAACAAGTGTGGGACTGTGGGAACTCTCTGGATTGGAGATGCCAGTGAGCTCTACTGTTCACATTCTCCTCCACCTAGATGGTATTAAGTGGGAGCTAGGTCCAGACACTGTAGCTGGCCTGCAAATCTGCCTCACGATGCACCAGACCACCTTACCTCTTGCCCAATCCAATTTAGACAACCGGCACAACTGGGCAATCCTAGATCTGTGCACCCTGGACCACCTTATCCTTAGCACACTACAGATCATACCAGCTAGCACCCTGGGCACACAGAGAGCTGAACAGCTGTTTCAGCTCCAGCCAGCCTGCCAAAACTGCCCTGCACACATAGTCTACACAGAGGTGACTCCTACACAAGGCCACTGTTTCAAGATCAGAAGAGGTAGCCGTTTAAGATTATTCATAGAAATAAACACAGAAAATGAAACAAAATGAAGAGACAGAGAAATATGTTCCAAATGAAAAAGAAAAAGAAAAAAAACCCTAATGAAATTGAGATAATTTGCCTGATAAAGAATTAAAAGTAATAGTCATAAGGAAACTCATCAAATTCAAGAAAAGAATGGAGGAATACAGTGAGAACATTAACAAAGAGTTAGGAGGAAAAAAAAGAACCAGAGCTGAAGAATATAATTATGATGAAAAATATACCAGAGGAAATCAACAGCAGATTAGGTAATATCGAAGAATGGATTAGCCATCTGGAAGAGAGAATAGTGAAAATTATCCAATAGAACAATAACAAAAAAGAATTTTAAAATAATGAGAATAGTTTAACGGAACTTTAAGACAACATGAAGCATAACATCTTCAACATTGGGTACCAGAAGGAGAAGAGAGAGAACGAGGGATCAAGAACTTGTTTCAAGAAATAATAACTGAAAACTTTCCTAACCTGGGGAAGAAAACAAACATTCAGGTCCAGGAAACACAGACAGTCCCAATCAAGATGAACACAAAGAGATCCACAGCAAGACATATAATAATTAAAATGACAAAAGTTAAAGATAAAAGAGCATCTTGAAGACAGAAAAAGGATAACAAATCATATAACAATGGGAAACTCTAAGTCTATCAGCTGATTTCTCATGCCAACAAATTGGACAGCCTACCAAAAACAAACAAACAAAAAACTCTCCCATGTATACGCTGCCTAAAAGAGACTTACTTCAGATTGAAAGACACACACATATTAAAAGTGAAGGGCTTAAATATATATATATATAACATGAGACTTCCAGCCAAGATGGAGGCATAGGTAGACACACTGTGCCTCCTCGCACAACCAAAATTAAGGGCAACAAAAAATTAGAAACAAAAAAACAATCAGAACTGATAGAAAATTGAACTGTATGGAAGTCTGACAACCATTCATCTAGACTTGTAAGAGGGGTGGAGTTGGTGGCTAGTGGAGACGGGTTGCTGCAGGAAAAAGCAGTGGCTGGCAGACCCCCCGGGTGCAGGGTGGCAATGGGCAGACCCCGTGAGGCATGCAAGGGGGCTGGCTGACCACGGTCACACATTCGCACGCAGATAAAACAGGTAAAAATGGGGAGCTAGATGGATGGTGCAACCCAGGGCCCCAGCACCGGGAAATAAAGCCTAAAAGCACCAATTGAAAACACCTGTGGGGAATGAGGTGTCGGGAGAGACTCTCAGCCTCACAGGAGAGTTTGTTGGAGAGACCCACAGGGTCCTAGAATGTACACAAGCCCACCCACCCGGGAATCAGCACCAGAAGGGCTCAATTTGCTTGTGGGAAGTGGTGGAAGTGACTGAAATCCGAGAGAGAGCAGAGCAAGCACCATTGTTCCCTGTCGGACCCCACCCCCACATACAGAGTGACTGAGTTGCCCTGCCCTGCTGAACACCTAGGCTCTGCCCCTCATACGTAACAGGCATGATCAGACCAAGAAGAAGAAAAAGAAGAAAGAAGAAGAAGAAGAAGAAGAAGAAGAAGAAGAAGAAGAAGAAGAAGAAGAAGAAGAAGAAGAAGAAGAAGAAGAAGAAGAAGAAGAAGGGAAATGGCTCAAGCAGAAAAACAAATCAAAGCCTCAGAGCAAATACATCTAAGCAATGAAGAGATAGCCAACCTATAAGATGCACAGTTGAAAGCACTGGTGATCAAGATCCTCACAGAATTGGTTGAATGTGGTCACAAACTAGATGAAAAAATGAAGGCTACACTAAGTGAAATGAAGGAAAATGCACAGGGAACCAATAGTGATGGGAAGGAAACTGGGACTCACATCAATGGAGTGGACCAGAAGTAAGAAAGAAACAGCCAATCAGAAAAGAATGAGGAAACAAGAATTCAAAAAAATGAGGAGAGGCTTAGGAACCTCCAGGACATCTTTAAACATTCCAACATCTGAATTATAGGGGTACCAGAAGGGGAAGAGGAAGAGCAACAAGTGGAAAACTTATTTCAACAAATAATAAAGGAGAACTTCTCCATTCTGGCAAAGGAAATAGACTTCCAGGAAGTCCAGGAAGTCCAGGAATCCCAGAGAGTCCCAAAGACATTGGACCCAATAGGAACACACCAAGGCACATCATGATTACATTAGCCAAGATCAAAATGGAGAGAATTCTAGATGCAGTTAGAGATAAGGGGACAATCGCTTACAAAGGAGATCCCATCAGACTGTCAGTTGATTTCTCAAAAGAGACCTTCCAGGCAAGAAGGGTCTGGGAAGAAGTATTCCAAGTCATGAAAGACAAGGACCTACATCCAAGATTGCTCTATCCAGCAAAGCTTTCATTTAGAATGGAAGGGCAGACAAAGCGCTTCCCAGACAAGGTCAAGTTAAAGGAGTTCATCATCACCAAGCCCTTATTATATGAAATGTTAAAGGGACTTATCTAAGAAAAAGAAGATAAAAAGCATGTACAGTAAAATGACAGCAAACTCACAACTATTAACAACCACACTAAAACAAAAACAGAAACAAATTAAGGAAACAACTAGAACAGGAAGAGAACCACAGAAATGGAGATCATATGGAGGGTTAGCAACAGGGGAGTGGGAGGAGGAGAGAGGGGGGGAAGGTACAGAGAATAAGTCGCATAGAAGGTAGGTAGAAAATAGACAGGGGGAGGGCAAGAATAGTGTGGGAAATGTAGAAGCTAAAGAACTTATGATACATGGACATGAACTAAAGGGGGGGTATGTGGGTGGGAGAGGGTGCGCAGGGTGGAGGGGAATGAAAGGGGGAAATGGGACAACTGTAATAGCATAATCAATAAAATATATTTAAATTTAAAATATAACATGTAAATAGAAAGTAAAATAAACTGGTAAAACAATACTCACATCAAACAAAATAGACTTCAAAATGAAAGTCTTTAAAAAGAATAAAGAAGTTTACTGTATAATGATAAAGAGCTCAGTAAAAGACAATATAATATTTGTAAATATTTATGTACCCAATCTATACATATAAAGCAAATGTTGACAGACAAAAGGGAAAATGACAGTAAAACAAAAATAGCAGGGCACCATTTTCATATGCCAAAAAGTTGTACAACTTACAATCAGTTAACAAATTTCTAAAACACACAACCTTCCGAGACTGAAACAGAAAGAAACAGATAATCTGAACACACCAATTACTAGTAACAAATTTAAATCAATAACGAAAAAATCCAAAATACAAAACTCAAGGACCAGACAGCTTCACAGGTAAATTCTATGAAACATTTAAAGAAAAATGAATACTTATCTTTCTAAAACTCTTCCAAGAAACTGAAGAAAGAGGAGTAATCCCAAACTCTTTCTAAAAGGCCGGCATTACCCTGATACCAAAACCAGACAAGGATACACACATGCACACAGGAGAAGAAGAAGAAAGAAAATTATTGGTCAATATTGCTGATAAATATAGATGCAAAAATTCTCAACAAAATATTAACTGAATTCAATAATACATTAAAAGTATTATGCATCATGATAGAAAGCGATTTATTCCAAGGAAGCAAGGATGGTTCCATACCTTCAAATCAATCAGCATGATATACCACATTAACAAAAGTAAGGATAAAAATCACATGATTATGTCAATGATACAGGAAAATCACTTAACAAAATTGAAATCCATTCACAATAAAAACCTACAACAAAGTAAGTGTGGAAGGAAGATTCATCAATGTAATAAAAGCTATATATGACAAACTCCATCGTACTCAATTGTAAGAAGATAAAAGTTTTTTTTCTATGATCAAAACAAGAGCCCTGGCTGGTGTGGCTGAGTGGATTGAGCGCCAGCCTGTGAACTGAAGGGTCATCTGTTTGATTCTGGGTCAGGGCACATGCCTGGGTTGTGGGCTGGATTCCTGGTTAGGTGCATGCAAGAGGAAACCAAACAATCTCTCACACATTACTGTTTCTCTCCCTCTCTTTCTCCTTCCCTTCCCCTCTCTCTAAAAATGAATAAATAAAATCTTAAAGAAATAGTTAAAAAATAAGATCAGGAAAAAGACAAGGATGCCAATTCTCAACATTTTATTTAACGTGGTGTTGGAAGTCCTCGCCATGACGATCACAAAAAACAACAACAAAAAACAAAGGCATTCAAATTGAAAAGAAATATTTAAAACTGTTCTGTTTGCAAGTGACATGATACTATATAGAGAACTTTAAAACTCCACCAAAAAAACCTGTTAGAATAAATGAGTTCATTAAAGTTGCAGGATACAAAATTAATGTGCAGAAGTCTGTCATGTTTCTATACACTAATAACAAACTATCAGAAAGAGAAAGAAAATAATTCTATTTACAATTGCATAAAAAGGATAAAACACATAAGAATAAATTTGACCAAGGAGATAAAAAAACTGTGCATTAAATATATATCACTGATTTAAAAAATTGAAGATAACAAACAAATAGATGGATACACTGTGCTCAAGGATCAGAAGAATTAATATCATTAAAATGTCCACATGACCTAATGGGCTCTATAGATTCACTTTAATCCCTATCAAAATACCAATGACAATTTTTAAAGAACTAAAACAAATAATCCTAAAATTTACATTAAACCACAAAAGGCCCAGAATAGCAGAAGCGATCTTGAAGAACAAAGTTAGAAGTATCTACTTGCTGATTTAAAATTATATCACAAATCTATAGTAATCAAAATAGTATAGTACAGGCATAAAGCAGACATACATCAATGGAACTTAATAGATAGCCTAGAAATAAACCCATGATTACATAATCAATTATGCTTTAACAGAGGAGACAAGAATAAACAATGGAGAAATGACAGTCTTCCAACAAGAGTGTTGGGGAAACTGGACAGATACATGCAGAAAAATGAAAACAGAGCCCTTCCTTACACCATATAAAGAAATAAACTGAAAATGGATTTAAAATGTAAATGTGAGATATGAAACCATAAAACACCTAGACGAAAACATTAGGCAGCAAAATCTTTGACATCAGTCTTAGTGACATCTTTTTCAATATGTCTCTCCCCAGGCAACAGCAACAAAAGATAAAAAACAATCAAAACTACATCAAAATTAAAAAGCTTTTGCACAGTGAAGGAAATAGTCAACAAAATGAAAGAACAATTTACCGAATGGGAGAAGATATTTGCAAATAATATATCCAATAGGAGGTTAATATCCAAAATATATTAAAAAGTCATATCAACTCAACATATATCAAACAAACTGATTTAATAATGGACAGAGGATAGTAATAGACATTTCTCCAGAGAATCTAGAGATGGTCAACAGACATGAAAAGATGCCCAAAATCACTAGTCATCAGTAAAATGCAAATTAAAACTGAGTGATACAAAAATCAATACTCAAAAATCTGTTGTGTTTCTGTGCACTAATAAACTATCAGAAAGAGAAATTTAAAAAGCAAACCCATTTGCAATTGCATTAAAAAGAATAAAATACTTAGGAAAAATTTTAACCAAGATGAAAGACCTGTACACAGAAAACTATGACAGTGATGAAAGAAATTAAGGAGACCTAAACAATGCAAAGATATTCCATGCTAATGGGATGGGAGACTAATGTTAAAATGTCTATAGTACACAAAACAATCTACAGATTCAACACAACTTTCAAAATTCCAACAGCATTTTTCATAGAATCAGGACAAAAAAAATCTTTAAAAATTTGTTTGAAACCAAAAAGACCCTGAATAGTGAAAGCATTCTTGAGAAAGACAAATAAATTTGGAGGCTCATGTTTCCTGATTTCAAACTATATTAAAAAGCTATAGTAATTAAAACAGTCACAATGACACAAAAACAGACACATAAATCAATAGAATAGAGAGCCCAGAAATAAATTCACACATATACAGGCAATTGACTTACAACGAAGCAACCAAGAACGTACAATGGGGAAAGGACAGCCTATTCGATATATTGTGTCAGGAAAACTGGACAGCTGCATGCAAAAGAATGAAATTCTGCCACTATCTTACATTACATACAACAATTGCCTCAAAATGGATTAAGTAGTTGAATGTCAGGTTTGAAACCATTAAACTCCTTGAGGAAAATATAGGGATAAACTTTTTGACGAGTCTCAGTGATGATATTTTTTTTTTTTGATTTGACATCAAAACAAAGGCAACAAAAAGTAAAAATAAACAAGTGGGACTACATCAAACCAAAAAGCTTTTGCACAGCAAAGGAAACTATCAACAAAATTAAAAGGCAACCTATGGGATGAGAATAAATGTTTGCAAATCATGTATCTGGTAAGGGGTTAATATTTAAAATACATAAAAACTCATACAACTCAATAGCAAAAAAAACAAAAAAAAAAAAAACAAAAACAAAAACCCCACCCATTCAATTACAAAATAGGTAGAGGATATGAATATACATTTTAACAAGGAAGATCTACCCATGGGCAACAGGTACATGAAAAGGAGCTCAACATCACTAATCATCAGGAAAATGTAAATCAATACCACAGTGAGATACTACCTTATACCTGTTAGAATGGCTATTATAAAAAAGACAAGAAATAAGTGTTGGTGAGGATGTGGAAAATGGAAGTCCCTGTGTACTGTTGGTGAGGATGTAAACTGGTGTCGCCAGTACGGAAAACAGTATGGAGTTTCCTCAAAAAATTAAGAAAAGGAACTTATCATATAATCCAGCAATTCCAGTTCTGGGTATCCAGCGAAAGAAAAAGAAAACACTAGCTTGGAAAGATATCTGCACCCCCACATGCACTGAAGAACTATTTACAACAGCAAAGACATGGAAGCAATGTAAGTGTCCATCCATGGTTGACTGGATAAAGAAAATGAAAATGTGTATGTGCATACACATGTGCACACAATGGAATACTATTCAACCATAAAAAAGAAGGAAATTCTGCCATTTGCAACCACACAGTTGGGCCCTGAGGGCATTATGCTAGTAAAATGAGTCAGAAAGAAAGACAAATACTGTATGATCTCACTTATATGTGGAATCTAAAATTAAAAAAAAGGTATATGGTACCGATCTTCCTCACCCTCTCAATTTGCAGATACAAAGGACAGATTGGTGATTGCTAGAGGCAGGTGTATGAGAGGTGGGAGATATGTGTTTAGTCAAAATGCACAAACTTCTCATTATAAAATAAGTCAGTCCTGGGGATGTAACATACAGCATTGTGACTATAGTTAATAATACTGTATTGCATACTTGAAAGTTGCTAAGAGAGTAGATGTTAAAAGTTCTTATCACAAGATAAAAAATTCTGTAACTGTGGTGAGGGATGCTAACAAGACTTATTGTGGTGATCATTTAACTACATGTACAAATGTCAAATTATGTTGTATACCTAAAACTAATGTTATATGTCAAATATAACTCAATAAAAAATGATGTCTATTATAGTTGTGGTATTAACTATATTTTATTATAATTCTTTTAAAATTGATCATTCATGTTGATGATTCATGTACCGTATGTACAGCAAATTTCAATCATTGCATATGTTTGACTATTGTATTCCACCAGGGAACCATAAAAGAACAAGAACACATTCTGTCTACAAGTTTCCACCTGGCCTTTAGTTCTCCCTGAGTTTCAACTGGCATCAGCTAATGTTGGAGCTACAACTGTGTGCCAGGTCTGTCCCTCATATTATCTCTATCATCTGCATAGCAATGTGTTACAGGTGGTAACTGAGCCCCAGGAAGTCTGGCCCTTTGATCCAAATCTCCTGACAGGGAAAGAGGAGAGCAAGTTCTAAAGCCAGCTGTGTGTGGATGCAGGCCTAGAATCAATGAAGAGACCCTTGTAACTCAAACTGGGTCAAGCAAGAGCCATGAATTGGCCTCAGCCAATGTCATAATTGAACAAGGGGAAGAAGCTATAGCATTATACAACCAGTCCAAGAGTTTCAAGGCTGTAAATGATATGCTTTGTGATTTTGATTATGTCCTCCCTTGCTCCTTCAGGTAGCATTCATGATCCATGTGTGTTTCTGGCAGTCTTGACTCTGGATTTCTTTAGAGTTTACCATTTGGTTCCTTTTTAATCCCATTTTTTTTTACAGTAAGCAGAAAAGGCAAAAGAGAAAAACTAAAAAGATATTATCTTAGTTGCTTGCCCTAAATGCTATATAATTTACACCAACACACTAAATATTGACACTTTCTTCCGACAACTTCCTTTAAACAAGAATTCCTTCTGTCTTTTTCACTTACACAAACTATAATTTTCTTCTCTGCATGGGTTTGTCTACAAGCACTGAATTTGATTATTTAGAAAAGTACCCGATTTCTTCATTTACTTTCATATGTGTAAAACTCAACTGACAATTTAAATAGGGATTTTTTTTTTAAACTCTGAAAGTTGGTGTTTAATTTGGGCATTTTGCCAGCTTTCTTTGTTTGTTTTTATCCATGATAATCTAGTATCCCATTACTGTGAAAAATTAAGGGTTGTCTAATCATGAGAGACTAATGAGCAATACACATGCTCAATTGGTTATTTTTAATACAGCTGAGAATGAAGAATGAACTATATTCGTGATCATGGAACCACATGTTTCATTCCATATATTAACTATAATTTAGGTCTTTTTAAAAGTGATGGAATGGGCTAACAAAGAGGACTGGTCTTGGCCATCAGGAAGTAAGTGGGTAACTGTCAGGGAGTTTGCATTTTAAAAAGTATAGCAGAAACTTCCAGTCACCTATTCAAAATTATTCTCTAATTTTTTTCTTAATATCAAAACTCCTGAGTTTATTTAGGGCAGAGACATTCCTAAGGAAAAAGCTATGGTCAATAAGATGTAAGCAAATTGTTTGGAGAACTTCTGAGGAAACACCATGAAAAGGAGACAGTCTGCTAGGGTTCATTTACACCGCCTGAACTGGTGTTCTGAGACTTAGTTTCCCATGTGGCAGGGGTAAGGTTGGGGAAGGGGTCCTTCAACACCTCCAGCAAGCAATCCTCAGACACCAGCAGGGTGCCCAGAATTCAACCAAATCCTGACACTGTCTACCCAGAGATAGCTTTAGATCCTACACTTAAGGGGTCCATCCACACCCCTCACCCCAGTACTTCGGACGTCAGTCACAGGCCCAGGTTGTTACCTGCACTTCTGACCAGCAACTGGCTATAAAACCAGAGGTTCCCATGACTTCCTTCTTAGGTTCAATTAATTTGCTAGAGCAGCTCACAGAACTCAGAGAAACATTTTACTTACTACGTTATCTGTTTATTATAAAAGGATAGAACTTAGGAACAGCCAGATGGAAGAGAGGCATAGGATAATGTATGGCTAAAGGGTGGGAAGCTTCCATGTCCTCTCCAGGTATGCTACTCTCCTCAAATCACCAAGTATTCACCAACCCAGGAGATCTTCCACCCCTGACCTTTCGGGGTTTTATGGTGATTTCCGTCATACAGTCTCAATTGATTAAATCATCGGCCATTGGTATTTGACTCAACTTCTAGGCTACCACCCCTCCATAGAGGTAGCAGATGGAGCTGTGATAAGACTTCCAACTCTCTAATCACCTGGTCAGTTCTCCTGTCAAACAGCCCAAAGGTTTTAGGAGCTCTGCTAGAAAAAGGGATGAAGATCAAATATATATATTTCTTCTTATAAACCACAATAATCACATCACCACACCCTCCCCTGTTCTCTTTCCTGCCTGGAATTGGACATGATGACAGCACCCACCTTAGACCACAGGGTGAATCTGAGGATAAAAGCTATACTTTCAGCACAAGGAGGCAGAAAAATAAAAGGCACTGCATTCCTGATGACCATATAGCACCCGAAGAAGCCCTGGACTGCCTATCACTGGACTTCCTTTTTGTGAGAGAAACTCAATTAAGCCATGTTATTTCTAGTCTCCGTTACTAGCAGTCAAACACAATTCCTAATTAATATCTCTAGTAAAGTACTCACTAATGTCTAAATTTAGAAGGCAAAGGGTCTTGTTAGTCTTAATCATTGATGTTTGTTGAGGTGCAGAGTCTCTTGGAAGAGGCAACATTGTTAAGTTTAAGGTCATTTCTCTATAGCACGCTTTGCAAAGAGGACAAAAGTAGAGATAGAAGGCTGTAGAGTAAAAATAAGAACTACTTATGGGTGTCCTGGAGACCATATCCAATAAACAACTAAGAAGATTATTAATAAACTGGCTCATTTTGTAAATAGAGAACTGATCAAGAGACTTTATATTGAGATTTTTGGAATAAGATTCCAAAACAGAAGAAAAACATGAATCACGTCAGCAGGACAATTGTGCTAAGCCCAAAGAAAAACAATGCAATTCTGTTCGTGTGACCTGTTTCTCCTTTGATTTTATGGTCATAATTGCCCCTACAGATGGAGAATAGGCAAAAAGACTCCACCTGGGGGCACCTTCTTATCACCAGATATCCAACCCCTTCCTGGTCCCATCTATAAACTGTACTACGTTATTCTCATATCTATCAACTCCTGCTGATTTTCAGAGTCAAAGATTTTTTACAAGAATATTTTAATATCTTTCATTCTCCTTTCGCTTTGAAGTTCCAGCCATTATAATTCAGCTATTTTTTGGCTCATAAACTTGGCAAGGCTTTCTAGAGAGAAAAAAAAAATCTCATTGGCAGAAAGGATTCTCGTATGCTGACAGTTTAACTTACATGAAATTGCTGAGTAATATGAAGGATAAAGTAGCATTGTCAGGGGAACAGGAAGCAGAGTGCCCTCCACAAACAAATCCAGATACTGATATTTGCCTAAGAAGGTGAAGGCGGCATTCATTGACCTCTTACTAAAACTGTTTATTCGATGTGATTTTTCCACTGAATGGAGAGTGGTCTTGTCTTCTCCAAACCTCTCCTTAAGTGCCATTTCAAACTTAATTCTGTGCTGTCACATCAGAGCAGCCTTCCCTTTGGCTAAGGACACAGCAGGAGGCTTAGGATCACTTGGGAAACTCACACTCAAGTAGCCCTTTGTTTCAAAACAGATCTCTTACAAATATTCCTTGGAGTAAATCTTTGTAGACTGTTCTGATGCCTCATAAAGGCTGAAAAGAGGGAGCTTGTGCACCTCTGAAGACAGTCTATCTCTAACTCTGAGTCTGAAGTACAGGAAAATATTAATTAGCTAAGGCACTGAGGACGCAACGCAGGAAAGACATCTGCCCTTGTTTTCTCCACGCTAAATTCTTTTTCCATGCTTACTATAACTTAAAAAAAAAAAAAATCACAGAAGTAAATATCGTGCAAATTAAAAACACACTCTTTCTCACACAACATTCTTAACAGTGCCATAATTCTACTGCACTGTAAACAATTAAATAGGGATATTGTAAAATTAGTTCTAATTTGCATAATAATGCCTTACTATTATAACTTAGTGACTGCGTTTGCACAAATTTAATAACAATTCAGCTTACTTTTTTTGTTTTAATATATTTTATACAAATAATGTCAAACTTATAGATTACTTAGTTCCCGAAAGCAAGCCAGATGAGGACATTGCATTTTTGCAAGTTTAATATACCACATGATTTGGTAATTCTAGCCTTCTTAAATTAAAGGTCATTTCCTTTCCTGATTCTGTTTCTTCCCCATTGCTTAAGAAAAAAGGCTATAGAGATTCCTAAGATTTGGAAGAAAGAAAAATATACCCATTATATACCCAATGATGTCTAAACCAGCTAAAAATATTTTAAATATATGTTCCCCATTTTTCTTTCAGAGAACTATAGAATTTAATCCTAAAATCTAATTTTAAAGATTTGTTTAAAATTTAAAATCAATCACATTTGAATCCTAGACCAGCAGAGCAAATTGCATTAAAAGATATTTTTATTGCACTTACTGTCACAATGTTAATTCAGTGGATCTAACCATTATTGTCTTTTGTGTTTATGGTGTAATTCTACCTGATAGAAATTGAATTGCCACATAAGTTCTGCTCTTATCTGAGGCTTTGTGCTCCCAGGGCCACTGGGTCAATGATGAAATCATTGCAAGTTCTGAATCAATGTTTTCCTTGAGGAAAATTTCAATGATTATTGCTATAACAGGGCATCTCTTTTTTACAAATGAAACCAGCAGTGGGTTTGTTGTAAAACAAAATTAGAATGGTCATTAGTATGTAGAGGTAAGTGACCTAGTTTGTCAAGGTAGTTGATCAATTATTGAAAAAACTTGATAATGTTATTTGCTAAACATACAAATCAAGAAAAGACTCAAGACCTAAGGCTCTGCCCCTATGTAACAGGTGGACTAAGACAAAAAAAAAAAAAAAAAATGGCCCAAATGAAAGAACAGATCAAAACTCAGAACAAATACACCTAAGAGATAGCCGACCTATAAGATGCACAGTTGAAAACACTGTTAATCAGGATGCTCACAGAAATGGTTGAATTTGGTCACAAACTAGATGAAAAAATGAACACTACACTATGTGAAATATAGGAAAATGCACAGGGAACCAATAGTGATGGGAAGGAAACTGGAACTCAACTCATTGGAGTGGACCAGAAGAAAGAAAGAAACAGCCAATCAGAAAAGAATGAGGAAACAAGAATTCAAAAAAATGAGGAGAGGCTTAGGAACCTCCAGGACATCTTTAAACATTCCAACATCTGAATTATAGGGGTACCAGAAGGGGAAGAGGAAGAGCAACAAGTGGAAAACTTATTTCAACAAATAATAAAGGAGAACTTCTCCATTCTGGCAAAGGAAATAGACTTCCAGGAAGTCCAGGAAGCTCAGAGAGTCCCAAAGAAGTTGGACCCAAGGAGGAACACACCAAGGCACATCACAATTACATTACCCAAGATGAAAGACAAGAAGAGAATCTTAAAAGCAGCAAGAAGAAAAGGAGACAGTTACCTCCAAAGGAGTTCCCATCAGGCTGTCCCTTGATTTCTGAAAAGAGACCTTCCAGGCAAGAAGGGTCTGGGAAGAAGTATTCCAAGTCATGAAAGACAAGGACCTACATCCAAGATTGCTCTATCCAGCAAAGCTTTCATTTAGAATGGAAGGGCAGATAAAGCGCTTCCCAGACAAGGTCAAGTTAAAGGAGTTCATCATCACCAAGCCCTTATTATATGAAATGTTAAAGGGACTTATCTAAGAAAAAGAAGATAAAAAGCATGTACAGTAAAATGACAGCAAACTCACAACTATTAACAACCACACCTAAAACAAAAACAAAAATTAAGGAAACAACTAGAACAGGAACAGAAACACAGAAATGGAAATCACATGGAGGGTTAGCAACAGGGGCATGGGAGGGGGAGAGAGGGGGGAAAAGGTACAGAGAATAAGCAGCATAGAAGGTAGGTAGAAAATAGACAGGGGGAGGGTAAGAATAGTATGGGAAATGTAGAAGCTAAAAAACTTATAAGTATGACACATGCACATGAACTAAAGGGGGGGGTTATATGGGTGGGAGGGGGGTGCCAGGTGGAGGTGAGTGAAGGGGGAAAATGGGACAACTGTAATAACATAATCAATAAAATATATTTTATAAAAGACTAAAAAAGATATATTCTTGATGATGCTTTAGAAATTCTTGATTTTGTTTAAGGCTGCTCCATATAGTTGTGTGGGTTACTGACTAAGGAAGGACCTAAGTGGTGGCTGAAATTGAGCCTGCACCCCATCTACTAAACTGGGTGCTCTAAGTCCTGGCTGTACAAGCCCAAAGGATGAAACACCTTTTCCAGTTTACACAGGGGCACTCTATGAGCTCATGACCGCCCATAGGTCTGACTTAGCCAGTTGGCATAGATGTGGTTTGGTGGAACAAAAGAACTACTTCCTTGGATCTTCTTCCCACAATTCCATAATTTTAAATGAATCCCCCAGAAGATATAAATGGGAATAATTTCATTAAAATATTAATCCCACAATAACTGTAACAAAGAAGATTGATAAAACTACTAAAAATAATCCAAGCCAAACCTAGGTTAATGTATATCTGTGTCTTCTTACTTATGAATTCATTGAATTTGTGATTATGTCTGTACCAGACAAATAATGTCAATGCTTATCCAATGAATTTGATCATTGTGGACAATTGATTGCAATAATCAGGCCAAAATCACATTATTTATCCCACCTCCATCTTCTTCTGAGGTACAGCAAGATTTTTATTATTTCCTTTTATCTAAACTCTTACATAAGTACTTAAACTCTTCTCTTTGGTCTTTCAAGTAATCAGCCAATCCTTCGGCCTTGCCATTTCTGAGGTGATTTATAACATTGACCAAACTCTTCACTCACACAGTTATCTAGAAAACTTATTGATAAAAAAATTGTTTGGCTCAGAGAGATGTTCCCTTTATAAAAAATCTATTTGTGCAATTATTTGCTATTTAAATAGCTTTATTTGCCATTATTCTGATATATTTAAAGGCATCTGGCAGGTTTAAATGACCCAACAGAAAACCCATGACAAATAATTAATGGAGATTTCAAACCAGGTGAAAGAAAAAAAAGTGGATAAGGAAATAAAACAGAAAATTAATGTATGGTTTAGATAAATTTTTATTTTATTTTTTATAAATTTTTTAAAAATATTTTATTTACTTATTTTTAGAGAGAGGGGAAGAGAGGGAGAAAAAGAGGGAGAGAAACTTCAATATGTGGTTGCCTCTTGCACGCCCACCCACTGGGGATCTGGCCTGCAACTGAAGCATGTGCCCTGACTGGGAATCAAACCAGCAACCCTTTGGTTCACAGGGTGGCACTCAATCCACTGAGCCACACCCACCAGGGCTAAATTTTTATATCTATATTGTGCATGTAGCTATTTCATTAGTGGTCTAAAAATTGTGTTTAGGTTAATCCCCTTTCTATCACCTTTTTACATAATCAGCTTTGCAACATGTGAAACTTTCTCCTAAAGATTACTTTGTATTAGCCACTCCAGGTTTCTGTACTGTCAGAGTGCAGCTAAGACATACTATATAGAAAGAACAAAATAATATGAACTTAGGTATATTATAGACACATTCCTTACATGGAAAAGAATATGACTGAGGTCTTTAAAATAAACCTAGAATGCCAGTTGAATTCCTACTCAAAACTTTTTCTGATGAGCATTGATCAGGAGCTATGTTTCATAGCTGCATCCCATGAAGCTCTAGCTGAAGCCCCTCTAGGACTCTTTTGAGAGGAAAATATAAGAGATCCACCTCAGAATGAAAGATACACAAGAGATTAAAAATACAGGGATGGAAAAAGATCATTTCATGCAAATACAAAAATATAAAGCTGGGATAGCAATACTTATATCTGACAAAACTTTAAAACCAAGGCTACAGTAATTAGAGACAAAGGACATTACAGAATGACACAGGAAACAATTCGACAAGAGGATATAACCCTACTAAACATTTATGCACCTAACATAGCAGAACCTAAGTATGTAAAGCAAATCTTGATGGACATAAATGGAGAGATTGACAAAAATAAGGCATAGTCAGAGATTTTAACACCCCATTGACTTTAATGGATAGGTCTTCCAGACAGAAAAATAAACAAGGAAATAGCAGCCTTTAATGACACACTGGATCAAATGGATTTAATAGCTATCTACACAGCATTTCCCCCACAAAGCAGACTATACATTCTTTTCAAATGCACATGGAATGTTTTATAGTATAGACCACAAGTTAGGGCACAAAACAAGTCTTAATAAATTTAAGAAGACTGAAATCATATCAAGTATCTTCTCTGACCACAATGCTGTGAAACTAGAAATCAATGACAAGGAGAACACTAAAAAGCATACACAGACATGGAAGATAAACATGTTATTAAGCCATGACTGAGTCAACAAGGAAATCGAGGAAGGAATCAAACCATACCTTGTAATAAATGAAAATGAGAACACAAAACCCTAAAATCTCTAGGACACAGGGAAAGTAGTCCAAAGAGGAAAATTCATGGCATTATAGGCTGACCTCAAGAAACAAGAAAAAGATCAAATAAAAAATAGAACTTTGCACTTAAAGGAACTTGAAAAGGAACAACAAAGCCCAAAATGAGTAGAGGGAAGGAAATAAAGTTTAGAGTAGAAGTAAACAAAATAGAGTCTAAAAAAATAATACAAAGGATCAATGAATCCAAGAGCTGGTTCTTTGAAAAGATAAACAAGATTGACAAACCTTTAATTGCACTCATCAAGAAAAAGAGAGGAACCAAATAAATAAAATCAGAAGTGAAAGAAGAGAAATAACTGACACCAAAGAAGTACAAAGGATTGTAAAAAAAATATATTATGAACAACTATATGCCAACAAACTGGACAACATGGAAGAAATGGATAAATTTCTAGAAACATACTGTCTTCCAAAACTAAATCAGGAAGAATCAGAGATTCTGAATAGACAGATTACACTCAGTGAAATTGAAGCAGTAATCAAAATACTCACAACGAACAAAAGCCATTGACCAGATGGCTTTACAAGTGAATTTCCCCAAACATTCTCAGAAGAATTAACATCTCTGCTTCTCAAACTACTTCAAAAAATTCAAGAGGAGAGAAAGCTTCCAAACTTATTTTACAAGGCCAGTTTTATCCTAGTTCCAAAACCAGATAAAGATGCTACAAAAAAAGAACATTATAGGCCAATATCCTTGATGAACATAGATGCTAAAATCTTCAACAAGATATTAGCAAACCAAATAAAGCAATACATCAAAAAGATCATATACCATTATCAAGTGGAATTTATTCTGGGAATGTAAGTATAGCACAACATTTGCAATTCAATAAATGTGATACACCACATAAACAAAATAAAGAATAAAAACCATGTGATCATCTCAATAGATACAAAAAAAGCATTTGATAAAATCCAGCACCCATTTATAACAAAAACTCCCAGAAAAGTATGAATAGAGAGAATATACGTAAACATAATAAAGGCCATATATGACAAAACCACTGCCAGCATCATACTTAGTGGGCAAAAAATACAAGCATTCCCCTTAAAATCAGGAATAAGACAGGGATGTCTGCTTTTACCTTTCTTATTCAACACAGTATTAGAAGTCCTAGCCACAGCAATCAGATAAGAAGAAATAAAAGGCAGCCAAATTGGAAGGGAAGAAGTAAAACTGTCATTGTTTGCAGATGACATGATACTGTACATAGAGAACCCTAAAGATCCCACTAAGAAAATATTAGAACTAATAAGCAAATTCAACAAAGTAGTAGAATACAAAATTAATATGCAGAAATCAGTTGGATTTTTATGTGCCAATAATGAACTATCAGAAAGGGAAATTAAGAAAACAATCCCATTCACAATTACTTCAAAAAGAATAAAATACCTTGGAATAAACCTAACCGAGGAGGTAAAAGATTTGTACTTGAAAAATTATAAGACACTGAAAAAGAAGAAGATACACAAAAGTGGGAACATATACTGTATTCATGGATAGGAAGAATTAACATCATTAAAATGTCCATATTACCCAAAGCAATCTATAGATTCAGTGTAATTACTATCAAGATTCCAAGGACATTTCACAGAACTAGAACAGATATTTCAAAATTTTATATGGATCCACAAAAGGCCCCACATAGCAACAGTGATCCTGAGAAAGAAAGACAAAGTTGGAGGAATCACACTACCTAATATTAAATTATACTATAAGGCCATGGTAATCAAAACAGCATGGTACTGGCATAAAAATAGACACATAGATCAATGGAACAGAATAGAGAGCCTAGGAATAAACCCACACCTTTATAGTCAATTAATATTTGACAGAGAAAGCAAGTACATATAATAGGTTAATGATAGTTTATTCAATAAATGGTATTGGGAAAATTGGACAGATACATTCAGAAAAATGAAACTAGACCACCTTTTTATACTACATAGAAGAAACAATTCAAAATGGATTAGAGATGTAAATGTTATACCTGAAATCATAAAAATCCTAGAAGTAAACATAGGCAGTAAAATCTCAAAAATTGCTTGCCACAATATTTTTTCTGATATTACTCCCCAGGCCAAGAAAACAAAAGGAAAAACAAACAAATGAGACAACATCAAACTAAAAAGTTTTAGCACAGCAAAGGAAACCATCAATAAAATAAAAAGACAACCCACTGAGTGGGAGAACATTATTGCTGATACAACTGATAAGGAGTTAATACCCAAAATTTATAAAGAACTTGCAAAACTCAATACTAAAAAACAAACAATCCAATTAAAAATGGGCAAAGGACCTGAACAGACACTTTTGAAAAGAGGACCTACGGATAACCAATAGACATATGAAAAGATGCTCAATGTTACTAATCAGAGAAATGCAAATTAAAACCACAATTGGATATCACCTCATACCTGTCAGAATGATTATCATCTAAATCAACAACTGCTGGCAAGAGGATGTGGAGAAAGGGGGACACTTTTGCACTGTTGGTGGAAATGCAAATTGGTGCAGCCACTGTGGAAAGTAGTATGGAGTTACCTCAAAAAAATTAAAAATGGAATTGCCTTATGATCCAGTGATTCCATTTCTGGGAATTTGTCCAAAGAATCCTCAAACCCTAATTTGAAAGACCATAAGCACCCCTATGTTCATTGCAGTGTTATTCTCAATAGCCAAGATGTGGAAGCAGCTCAGTGTCTATCAGCAGAGGAGTGTATAAAATAATTATGGGACATTTACACAAGAGAATACTACTTGGCTATAAAAAGAAGAAAACTTTACCCTTTACAAGAGCACAGATAGACTTGGAGAACATTATGCTCAGTGAAAGAAGCCAGTCAGAGAAAGACACGTACCATATGATTTCATTCTTATGAGGAATCTAATGAACAAATTTATCTAACAAGCAAAATAGAGACAAACTCATAGATAGAGAGCAGGATGACAGCTCTGGGGTGGTGGTTTCAGGGTGGAGGGATAGAGCAAAAAGGGAAAAGGACTCATAGATATGCACAACAGTGTGGTGATTGTAGGGGAATGGGTGTTGGATGGGGTGGAAGAAATGCCCTGAGCCCTAATCTAGCTATTTATATAAAAGCAAGAGAGAGAGAGGGAGAGGGAGAGGGAGAGGGAGAGGGAGAGGGAGAGGGAGAGGGAGAGGGAGAGAAGGGAGAGTTCAGGACAGAGAGACACAGAGAAAGAGAGAGACAGAAAAGAAGGGAGAGTTCAGGAGAGGGAGGGAGGGGAGAGAGGGAGAGGGAGGGAGGGAGGTAGAGAGAGAGAGAGATAGAGAGGTAAATATAGGAGAGACATTTTAGCAGCATCTGAGTTTTGCTTAAAAGCTTGAAAGACTTTTGAAAGGGAAGTACATTTCTTTATATGACATTGTAAGTTATTTAGTGTCATAATTATCTACTACTTATAATCATTTATAATGTCCACCTTTTAAAAATAAGTTTTGTTTATTTATTTTTAGAGAGAGGGGAAAGGAGGGAGAAAGAGAGGGTCAGAAACATCAATGTGTGGTTGCCTCTCACACGTTCGCTACTGGGGACCTGGCCTGTAACCCAGGCATGTGCCCTGATTAGGAATCGAACTGGCAACCCTGTGGTTCACAGGCTGGCACTCACTCCACTGTAAAATCATCTATCTATCTTTAATGTAAGGGCATGGGTCCCAAATTTTTACAAACACTGAGCAGAGGTTTCTGGCATTACTGGAATGCCCTTATACACACTTCTGACTCAACAAGGTTACTATTCCTTTGCCACTTAATAAATTGGCCACTGATTGTGAAACTTTTGGTAATAGCTAACAAATATCATAGCATAATTACTCAAGCTGTTTATTCATATGCTTAGTCAGACAAACTAAGGTATGCACTATGCTACCTGATGTGATTGCAAAGATTCAGTACCAGTCATTTAAGTACTTAATCCATGGAGGACTATTACCCAACAGTTTAAAGTTGCAATTAAAAAAGAAAAAGAAAGAACAAGTTCTGTATGCCTTGATTTTTTTTTGTTAGGCCTTTCTTCATTTCTAAAAAAATAAGAGAGAAAGGGAGAGGTTCCAGTTGAAGATGGTGATGTAGAAAGATTCTGAACTCACCTCCTCCCATGGACACACTCAGCCCACAGCCACATCTAGAAAAATTACCTCTGAAGAAATCCAGAAACTAGCTGATCAACTTCTACACATCAAGGGTAAGAGAGACTGAAATACAATTTCCCATAAAGCCCATCCCTTTTGCAGTGAGCCAGTATCAGAGGACTCTCACAAATCCCAGCTTTTCCCTGAGGGCAAAGGGTTACAATTATACCTCTGAAGCCTCAACTTTTAAGACTTGTACCTGAGAGACAGATTCCCAAACTATCTAGATTTGAAAGCCGATGGGGCTCATGTCCACAAGCCACACAAAGTGTCCACAAACTGAGAAAGAGCTTCTAAATGGCTTGCCATGGACTCACTGTGGCTAATGTTCCAGGACACAGTGCAGAGGCAGGGATAAAATGTGTCCAGTATTTCTGGGCAAAAAGCCTTTTCTGATTATCTGAAAAGTTTCAGCTTGAGGCACTGGCATCTAATTTAACATACATCTAGAAGTGTACTGAAATACTCTTTTAAAGAAGGTGAAGACCATGCTGGCACCCCTTTGCAACATTTCTCTACCTTACTCCAGGTCACCAGTACCTCCCAGAAAGAAGACTGCGCACACATCTCGCACCCGAGGTTTTTGTGAATACCGCTCAGGGAATACCCATTAATTGCCTAGCTCTGGTGGCCAGTGGAGCTTACTTTCAAAGGTTCCATACAACTCTAACAAATGGAGAAACAGTTCCTAATTGGTTACCCACCTCATCCCTCCCAAGGCACAGTGCAGAGGCAGCAGACTTAACTGTGTTCATTGTTTCTGTTGAAAAGGTCAATTAACTTTTCTTAAAACTTCAGCCTGAGGGGGAGGCTTCTAACTGAACACACATCTAAAGGTCTCATAAAACATGTTAAAAGAACTTTGCTAATTAGTAATAGGAAAATATATAAAAGTATAAATCTCATGGGTAAAGGTAAGTATATAGTAAAATTCAGGATAATCTCATGTTGTAAAAGGTGGTGAATTAATCGCTTATAAAGCCAGTATGAAGGTTAAAAGACAAAAGTGGTAAAAATAACTATAATTACATTATTTGTTAATGGATGCACAATATGAAAAGAAATATCAGACAAAGAATTCAGGATAATCCTCTTAAAGAAGTTTGGTAAACTACAGAAACAGTCAGATGACTAAATTAAATTAGAAAAACAATGCATAAACAAAAAGAAAAGTTCAACGAAGAAATAAAAACTATCAAAAAAATCTCAAACAGAGATTCTAGAGCTGAAAAATACAATAACTCAATAGAGGGCTTCAAAAACAGACTTGAGTATGCAGAAGAATGAACCAGTAACCTAGAAGGCAGGATATTTGAAATTATACAGTCTGAGAAGGAAAAAGTAATTAATGAAAGAGTGAAGTAAGCCTTTGGGACTTATAGGACACAATCAGAAGAAACAATATCTTTATTATAGGAAATCCAGAAGGAGAAAGAAAAAGGGACAGAAAGTACAGCTAAAACAATGACTGGGGACCTCCCACACCTGGAGGAGTAAAGGACAACCAGATCCATGAGACTGAAAATGGCTACACTATGACACAGTCTAATTAAATTGTCAAAAGTCAGACTAAGAAAGAACTTTGAAAATGGCAGAAGAGAAGTTACATACAAGGGAATCCCAATAAGACTATAAGGGGTTTTGTCAACAGAAACCACTCAAGTTGGGAGAGATTGTAATATTATATGTAAGATATTAGGGGGAAAACCTGTCAACCAATAATTCTATATCTAACAAAGGTGTCAGAGAGAGAAAAGCTTTCCCAAATAAACAAAAGCTGAGGGAATTTATCACTTTTAGACCTGTCTTACAAGAAATGCTGAAGGGAATTATTTGAGTAGAGTAAGATGCTAATTAGCATAATAAGGCATAAGAGATAGTGTAAAACTCACTGGTAATAATAAATATATAGTCAAAGTTAGATTCTGTAATATGGTAATGTTAATTCACTTACATCTCTACTTAAAAGTGAAAAAAAAAAACAACTGTAGTAAAAATAATGGTACAGTAACCTGTTATTGCATATACAATATAAAAATATATAAACTATAATATCAATAACCTAAAATGTGAGGGAGAGAAAGAATAAAAGTATAAAGTTTAGGAATGCTATGAAAATTATATTATTATCAGTTTACATAGGGTGTTATAATTTTAAGATATTTTATGTAAGCCTGATGGTAACCACAAGACCTGTGGTCATTACACAAAAGAACATTATGAAAAGTCAAAGCATACTGATATCAATGTATCCAAAACATACTCACACAGACAGCAAACTGACGACAAACTCCAACTATCAACAACTGAATTTAAAAAACAAAAATAAGCAAACAACTAGAACAGAAACAGAATCACAGAAATGGAGATCACATGGAGGGTTATCAGCGGGGAGGGGGGAGAATGAGGGAAAAGGTATAGAGAATAAGAAGCATAAATGGTAGGTACAAAATAGATAGGGGGAGGTTAAAAATGGTATAGGAAATAGAGAAGGCAAAGAACTTATATGTACAACCCATGGGTATGAACTAGGGTGGGGGAAATGCTGGTGGTAGCCGTGGTGCAGGGCTGAAGGGGATAACAGGGATAAAAAAATGGGACAACCATAATAGCATAATCAATAAAATATACTTAAAAAAGAAGTATAATTGGCTTTATTTGCAGATGACACAATTTTGTATACAGAATATCATAAAGATTCCACAAAAACTACTAGATCTAATCAACAAATTCAATAAAGTTGCAAAATATAAAATATATAAAAATCAGTAGTATATATTCTATCTGAAATTATCTGAAAAAATAAACAACCTGTTTACAATAATATCAAACAAACAAAAAGTACTCAGGAATAAATTTAACCAAAGAGGTGTAAGATCTCTACATGAAAACTACAAGGTATTGATGAAAGAATTTAAAGATGACAAAAACTAATGAAAAGGTATCCTGTGTTCATGGGTTGAAAGAATTAATAGTGTTAAAATGTCCCTGAATATGAAAAATGTGCCCAAAGCCATCAATAAATTCAATGCAATCCTATCCAGATCCAATAGCATTTTTTTACAGCAATATTAAAGACAATTCTAAAATTTACATGGAATCACAGAAGACTCCAAATAGCTAAAGCAATCTGAAGACAAACAAAAATGGAGGCATCACACTTCTGGTTTAAAGCTATATGATAAAGCTATAGTAATCAAACAGTATGGCATTGGCATAAAAACAGACACATAACCAATAAAACAGAATTGAGAGCCCAGAAAAAGAAATCCATGCATGTAAGGTCAACTAATACTTAACAAGAGAGCTAAGAATACTAAATGGAGAAAAGACAGTCTTTTAGTAAATGGTGCTGGGAAAATTGGATATTCCCATGTAAAAAAATATGAAACTAGACCCCTAACTTACATTACTTACAAACATTAACTTGAAATGAACTGAATGACTTAAATGTAACACTAGAAACCATAAAACTCCTAGAAGAAAACATTGGGGGAAAAAGTTCCTTGAAATGGATCTTGACCATGATTTTTTAATATAAGTCAGAAAGTACAAGCAACAAAATAAAAAAATAGGTGTAAGTATATAAAACTAAAGAGCTTCTCTGATGCAAAAGAAATCATAAACACAATGAAAAGACAACCTACAGAATAAGAAAAAATATTTGCAAACCATCTGATTACTGGTTAATACAGGCTTGGGCAAAAGTAGGTTTACGTTGTTTGTATGGAAAATAATATAATAACTAATAAATAATAATACAAGAATAGACTCTGTGTCTTGCAGACACAAAACTGTAAGCCTACTTTAGGCTCACTCTGTATTCAAATATATAAATTCACAGAACTCTATAGCAAACAATCCAAATAAACAAATTAAAAACGGCTAAAGGACCTAAATAGACATTTTTCCAAAGAACACATACAAATGGCCAATGGGCACATGAAAATCTGTTCAAGATGGCTAATCATAAGGGAAATGCAAATTATAACTACAATGGGGTATTATTTCATACCTGTTAGACTGGCTATCACAAAAAAAGATGAGCTAATAAGTGCTGGCAAGCATAAGGAGGAATAGGGTGACTTGTGCACTGTTGGTAGGATTATGCATTGGTATAATCTCTATGGAAAATAGTCTAGAGTATAGAGATGCCTCAGAAATTAAAAGTACAATTATCATATGATCCAGCAATTTTACTTCTGGGAACATATCCAAAGAGAACAAATACACCACGTCGAATAGCTGCACACGCACTCCTGCCCCAGTGTTCATAGCAGCAGTACTTATGATAGCCAAGAACCTAGGAAAAAACCTAGGCGCCCACTGATGAATTAGTGCTTAAAGAAATTGTGATATTTATATATAATAGAATATTATTCAGCCATAAAAAGGAAAACTTCCATCTGTGACAACATGGTTGGGCCTTGAATACATCATGCTAAGTGAAATAAGTCAGACAAATACTTGCATGATCTAAGTTATTTGTAGCTTCCAAACAAACAAACAAACAAACAAACAAAACACTGAACTCATGGAAGAGGAGAACAGATTTGTGTCCACCAGAGGTGGTGGATGCAGAGGTGGGAAACTGGACAAAGGTGAAAAGGCACAAACTACCAGGTATAAATAAGTACTCAGGATGTAACTGTATGGCGTGATGACTACCATTAACACTGCTGTATGGTGTATTTAAGATTTATTAAACCAGTAAATCCTGAGGGCTGCCCTCACCAAGAAAGAAAAACATTTTTCTCTTTTTTGTGTCTGTATGAGATCATGGAAGTTAACTGAACTTATTGTGGTAAAAATTTCACAACACAGCTAAGTCCAGTCATTATGCTTTATATCTTAAACACATACAATATTGTATGTCAATTATATCTCACTAATATTGGGGGGAAAATAATGAAGTTGTGACATCAAAAACATAAAATGTGTGAGATTAAATATGTAGAGCTTCAGGATGCATTTAAATTTAATTTGTTATCAACTTAAAATAGACTTACAAATATACACTGATTTATGCAGTCCTCATTGCAAGCAGATAGCAAAAACCTACAGAAGATACACAAAAGATAAAGTAACCTAAGCATACTAATATGGAAAATCATCATATTACAAAGGAAGAAAGCAAGAGAAGAAGAGGAAACAAAGAAAGTACAACACAGTCAGGAAAAAACTTACAAAATGGCAGTAAGTACATAAATTTCAATAATTACTTTAAATGTCAGTGGACTAAATTTTCCAATCAAAACACATAGAGAGGGTAAATGGATTAAAAGACCCATCTATATGCTGCCTACAGTAGACTTTCTTCAGATGTTAAGACACATTGACTAAAGGGAAGGAATGGAAAAAGATATTTCATGCAAATGCAAACCAAAAGAAAGCTTGTTTAGCTTTACACATGGAGTGGGGCAAAAGTAAATTTACAGTTGTTTTTAGGAAAAATACAATCATTAATAAGTAATAATACAAGAATAAAGTGTTTCACATAATCACAAGTCTACTTTTGCCTCACCCTGTATATTACAGAAAATATACTATGTGACAAAGACTTTAATAAGAGACAAGGAAGATCATCACATAATGATAAATGCATCATTCCAACAAGAGGACAAACATTTGTAAATATTTATGCACCCAACATAGGAGCATGTAAATATATAAAGCAAAAATTAATGAATCTAGAGGAAGACACAGACAGCAATGCAATAATAGCTGGGGACTTCAATACCCTACTTTCATGAAAGGAGAGATTATCCAGGCAGAAAATAAGGAAACATTGGCTTTACATGACGCAGTATACCAGATGCATTCAAAATACATATATGATAACATTCTATCATGAAGTAAAAAAAAAAACAAAAACAAATTCTTCTCAAATAGACATAAAACATTTTCTAGTCTAGATTTTATGTTAGACTACAAGTCTTAAAAATGTTTAAAAGACTGAAATCATATCAAGCATCTTTTCTGAACACAATACTATGAAATTAGACATCAACTACAGGAGGAATACTGAAAAATTCACATATGTGGCAATTAAACAACATACTACTGAATAAACAATGGGTCAAAGAAAAAATAGAAAGAGAAATTTAAAAATACTTAGAAACAAATGAAAATACAAATAAAACATGTCAAAACTTATGGGATGCAGCAAGTTCTAAGAGTGAAGTTTATTGCAACAAATGCATATGTCATGGAACAAGAAAAACCTCAAATAAATAACCTAACTGTACACCTTATGGAACTAGAAAAAGATGAACAAAAAGCCTACAGTTAGAAGAAAAGAAATAAAAAAGATCAGAGTGGAAAAAAATGAAATAGATACTAAAACAACATTAGAAATGATCAATGAAAATAAGAGCTGTTTTTTGAAAAGAAAAACAAAATTCACAAACCTTTAGCTAGACTCAGCAAGAAAAAAAAAAGAGGACCCAAATAAGTAAAAGTAGAAGTGGAGACATTAAAACTGATGCCACAGAAATAGAGGTTCATAAGAGGCCACTAGGAACAATTATATGCCAACATATTGGACAACCTTGAAGAAATGGATAAATTCCTAAAAATATACAACCTACCAAGAATGATCCATAAATAGAGAAACTGAGCACACCGATTGCTAGTAAGGAGATTGAATTAGTAACCAAAATCTTGCAACAAACCAAAGTGCTGGACTAAGTGACCTCACTGGTGAATTCCGTCAAATATTTAAAAAAAGTAATACCAATCTTGTAAAACTATTCCAAAACATACACACACACACACACACACACACACACACACACACGGAGAAACACTTCCAAATTCATTTTACAAAGCAAGCAAGCATTACTCTGATACTGAAATTAGACTAGGACACCACCAGAAAAGAAAATTATAAGCCAGTATCCCTGATGAACATGGATGCAAAAATCTTCAACAAAATAATACTAAAATGAAGTTGACAATACATTAAAAGGATCATACACCATGATCAAGTAGGGTTTATTTCCTATATGCAAGTATGGTTAACATCCACAAATCAATCAATGTGATATACTACATTAACTGAATGAAGAGTAAAATTGTATAATTATCTCAACAGATGCAGAAAAGGCATTTCACGAAGTTCAAGATCCATTTATAATAAATACTCTCCACAAATCGAGAACAGAGGGAATGCATGTCAATATAATAAAGACCATACATGATAAGCCTACAGCTAACATCATACTCAACAGTGAAGAACTGAAAGTTTTTTTCTAAGATCAAGTATGAGACAAGGATATCCACACTTCGACATCTTAGTGGAAGTCTTAGGCAGAGCAATTATGCAAACAAAAACAAAAACAAAAAAAAAACACACCTCACAAAGAAAAACAGAAAGCATGAAAGAAAAAGAAATTAAAGTCATACAAATTAGAAAGGAAGAAGTAAAACTATTTGCAGATGACATAATATTAAATATAGGAAGCCTAAGAATTCATCAAAGAACTGTTAGAATTAAATAAATTCAGTAAAGTTGCAGGATACAAAAATCAATTTACCAAATTCATTTACATTTCTATACAATAATAAACTATCAAGAAGAGAAATTAAGAACGCAATGTCATTTGAAATTACATCAAAAAGAATGAAATACCTGGGGACAAATTTAAGCAAGGAGATCAAGGTCCTATATACTGTAAACTATAAGACATTGATATAAAAAATTGAAAAAGACACAAATAAATGGAAAGATATTCTGTACTATGGATTAAAAAATATATTGTTAAAATGTCTATACATTACAAAGTAATATACAGATTCAATGCAATCCCTATTAAAATTATACAACATTTTTCACAGAAATAGAACAAAGAAACCTAAAATTTGTATAAACCGTAACAGGCCCTAAATAACCAAAGCAATCTGAAAAAGAAGAAAAAAGCTAGAGGCATCATCCTTTGTGATTTCAATGTAATGGCATAAAAATAGAAATAAACACATCCATACATGGTTAACTAAATTATAATAAAGAAGCCAAAAACATACATTAGGGCAAAGGTAGTCATTCTCTTCAATAAATGATGCTGGGAAAACTGCATAGTCACATGTAAAAGAATTAAGCTGGAACACTACCCATCCACAAAATCAACTCAAAATGGATTAAAGACTTGAATGTAACACCTGAAAACCATAAAATCCCTAGAAGACAATGTAAGGGATAAGCTTTTTGACACAATCTTTGTGACGATTTTTTGACACAATTTTGGTGATGATTTTTTGACACAATCTTGGTGATGATTTTGGATTACATACCAAAATCAAAGGCACCAAAACCAAAAATTAAAAAGTGGGGCAACATCAATCTAAAAATCTGCATAGCAAAGAAAACCATCAAAAAATGAAAAAGCAACCTACTGAATAGAAAGTATTCGCAAGTCATATCTGATAAGGTGTTAATATTCAAAATACAGGGTCTGGAAGAAGCCTGAGTGTGGTTGGTAGAGTAATAATATGGGTGTAACAATTAATGGTTTTAATTTCAACATTTCACTTAAAATGTCATCTGGTGTGCTTGAGTGTGATATTGTTATCTTACAGAATTACTTGCTTAGGATTTTGTAATAAAAAGGAGGTGTTATTTGTGCTGGACCCTGTACATAAAGAATTCATTCAACTCTATGGCAAAAAAAAAAAAAAGAAAGAAAGAAAGAAAAAATCAAACAATTTCATTAAACATGGGCAGGTGATCTGAATAGATATATTCCAAAGATAACAGATGACCAAGAGATACATGAAGAGTTGCTCAACATCACTAATCATTAGAGAAATGCAAATAAAAAAATACGAGATGTAACTTTACAACTGTTAGAATGGCTATTATCAAAAAGATAATAATAAGTGTTGGTGAGGATGTGGAGGAAAGGCAACCTTTGCACACAATGGAAAACGTTATGGAGATTCTTCAAAAAATTCAACAATAGAACTACCATGTGATGCAGCAATTCCAATTTCTGGTGTTTATTAAAAAAAAATAAAACCCACTAACTCAAATATATATCTGCACTCCCATGTTTACTGCAACATTCATTATAATAGCCAAGACATGAAAATAACCTAAGTATCTATTGATAGATGAATGAAAAAGCAAATGTGAGATATATACATATTTATATATAAATATGTACATATACATACGCACACCGGACTATTAGTCATGAAAAAGAAGGAAATCCTGCCATTAGTGACATGTATAGACCTCATGGGTATTAAACTGAGTAAAAATAGACCAGGCAGAAAAAGACAAACACTGCACGATCTCATTGCGGAATCTAAAGCAAACCCCCCGAAAACCCCCCACGCACAAGTACAGAGATACAGATTGCCAGAGGTGGGGTGGGTGTGGGGTGAGTGAAAGTGTGAAGGTGGTGAAAAAATTCTAATTATAAAATAAGTCCCATGGATGGAATGTACAGCATGACGACTATAGTTAATACTCTATTACATATGTGGGGGGGGGAAAGAAAAATAGTTCGAAGCAAAAATGAAAACGTTCAACTCAGGTAATCCCAATTCTTGATTATAGTTATCCCATCTCACACAGGGCTTCCTGATTCTTTCTCATGTGTGTTAATTGCTAATATACGGAACCACTCTCAAAATCTGAAGGGAAAAAAGCCACTGTATAAGTCTATGATACTAAAGCAATAACTTAACACTTTGCTTTTATAATTTCGAGAACACTGCCATGTGTATTTGTTTTATTTGAACCTCATGGGATTCGGATTCAATTCGGAATCCCATTTGATAAAGTAAAGTAGCTAAGTATCCAAAGGGCTGCAAGTTTGCCTGTGATCCCAGGGATGTTAAAGGGGAAACTTAGGTCAATCTTTTGGTTATTCGGTCACCAAAATCCTCTCTTGTCATGGACAATTTTGGTGTACCTCTTCCTCTGTCCAGTTTTCTGTTCCATGTTCCTGTTAGTTTATGTTTATTGGGTACCTCATTTGTGCTAGGCACTGTGATAGGTAAGGATATGAAAATTAATGAACCCCAATACCGTCTACTTAACTTGTGTTCCCTAGAAGGGCTATAGTCCTTATACGCTACTCTTATGATCCTTGGGATTAGGAATGAGGAACGAGGGCGGTGAAAGAGGGAAGGGGGAGAAATAAGAGGAAGCATTACTGAGTTCGGTGAAAGAGGGAAGGGGGAGAAATAAGAGGAAGCATTACTGAGTTCACTAACAGTAAGTTCGACTAACAGCAGAGCTCTTAGAACCATCTTCTAGAAGCTTTATAACCTTTGTTTCAGAACATTGCATGGTGGGTATTAGAAGGTTGTATCGAAAGAGCAATGAATTTATGTGCCAGCTCCAACCACCCATTGATTGAAGGTTTGTCCTTTAGAGTGTTAACTTCTTCACCCTTAGGTGTTGCCCATATGTGAGCACCAAGGGGGTCTGCCTTATCTCTGTCCTCAGGGAAACCTTTAAAAGGATTGGGGCATATGAGGAAAACACAAAGGTACACACACCTTTGGTGCTAGTAGAACTTGCAGGTTGTCCCCAGTAAGAAGATGAAATGAGAGTCAGGATAGGCCAAGTGTGTCTGGGGTGGCACAGGAAGGGAGTCTGCAGGTCATTCAGTGTGAAGATTTTAACACTCACCATTCATATTCCCAATTTCCACAATGGCTGGCAGGAATCTTCGTGCAGGTGTCTCTCAGCATGCCTAATCTTACAGGTTTCCAAAACAGAAGTCTTCACCTCTCTCTCTTCAAAGGGAACTTTCTTCCAAAACAAATGGTAACCAAAAAAACTTATCTTCACTATGACAAAGATAATTTCACGCTTACAATTAAATATCCCCTGAAGTAGGCTTTATGTTAGGACACGCTGGGATACACACGCTCTCAGTCCTCACCTTAGAGCAACTGACTACCTCACTTAGCTGCACTTGGAATTCAGCTGAGGAGCTTTATAGAGCGAGTGCTGGCCCAGGTGCCATGCCTAGAGACTCTGATTTAATTGGGCTGGGGGTACTGCGTGGGCATAAAGATTTTTAAAATCTCCCATGTGATGCTTCTGTGCATGCAAACTGTTGCAACCTGTGATCCAATGGTAGAAAACAGGTTACAGTCTAGCCTAGAGGGCTTTAAACTTCAGCGCATCGGAATTACCTAGGGATTGTGTGAGGCCTGCTGATTCCCAGATGCACCGTCAGGTCTGTGATTCACAGGGTCTAGGGCGAAGCACAAGCATCTGCAGGGTTAATAAGTGCTCCAAGAGAAGTGTGCGTGGAGAGCTCAGACCTCACTTTGAGAAGCATTTCCAGTCTTAAGAAGGTAACAACAAGAGTGAAAAGAATTCAGAAGAGAGCACAAAGGTTATTTATGGATTGAAAAATATTATGAGGAAATATTAAGATTATTTATTCCAATGACAGAGCCAAAGGAAGATTTTTATTTTATTTTATTTTTTTAAGAGGAAGTGTGCTGTGTGGTGACCAGCTGTTCTTTAATCACCTCCAGGGCAGATGAAGAGCAAAGGCCGTTAAACTGTAGCACGTGGGCTTTAGGTTAAATGCAAGAAAGGAATTCCTGGCAGTGAGAGTTGTTAAGCACTGATTTAGGTTATTAAAGAAGGCTGTGAAATTTTTTTCTCTGGAGGTTTTCAAAACCAGTATAGATTCTCATCTATCTAGGCTGGCTAGGGAATTATTCTGCTCAAAGGCAGAGGAAATAGACTAGATAACTTTTTAAGCTCTTGAATGGCTTATGACTCATGGATTTGTAACTAACAGCAATGGTAGTTAAAAGTGAGTATGGAGGGACTTCCAGAATGATAGAGTGAGAAGCCTGGCAGACCCTTTTTCCGGCAAAACAACCATTTAACCGATGAAAATTATGAAAAATAATCATTTTAGAGCCCTGGAAATTGCCCTAAGGGCAAATAGCAAATGGAAAAATATTCATTCAAGAAAATCTACTAAATCTTAGAAAGAACAGTAAGAGTCCTTGGCATTTGAGTCACAGCCCCCTCCCCTACCCGCTCAGTTCTGTGTTTGGGAAATTTTCTGGGAATTCTACTCTGGGAAGTGTGGCCAAAAAGACCAGGGAGGGTGTGGGTAGAGGGAAGGGATCAACATTTTCTCCTAGCTCCCACCCAATCTAGGGCTATCGTTTTACTCTGCAAGGAGCAGGCTGCTAGTGCTACCATCTCCCCACTCCCCCACCCTGCCCCCACTTATGGTGTTAGAGAAACTCTAGAGAAGGTGTGGCTGAAAGGACTAGGTTCCCATCCCCATCAGCCCCTGCTCATAGGGCAGAAGCTCTACTCCAGGCATGGCAGGCCCAAAATACTGGGCCTCAATTGCTGGTGGGCACAAGTTGAGAAGAGCAGGGACTACTGCCACCAGCGCCATCCACCCCACTCCAGCACCCACTTGCAGAGAAGGGGTGTCACTTTAGGAGAAGCAGACCAGTGTCTCTGCTCCTAGCTCCTGAGCAGCAGTATAGAGGTTCTGCTCAGGGAGAGAGGCATACTGTAAACAGCTCTGTCGAAGGGGGCTGACTACATTTGGAACAGAGTTTGGAGAATTCCAGGCCTAAGGGTGTTGTTGAAAACAACAGCGATCTTGGTAGAGAGCAATTAAGAGGGTTTGGTAGCTCCACGACACTGGTAGCAACAAATGAAATGGAAGAACAGCCAGGAGTTAACAGAGAAAACCACAGAACGAGCCAAGAATAACCCTCCTGGAATCACTGTCAGCTGTGGGTTGGGAGGGCTGTGCCCAAGTGCTAGGCACCTACTCAGAAGCAATCAGAGCAGGAATTGCAGCTGTTTTGAAATCATTCCCCAAGCTGCACACAGAGCCATCCACACAGTGGAAGCCTCCCTGGCACATGGGATTTGAGTACAACCTCTGACCACACACTGGCCAAACAGTAAGCTGCTCTGGCCCAGGGGCAACTCCTGCGAAGCCAGGCTTAAAAATCAAATCACATTCGTCCCTGGCAGTTTGGCAGACTGTGTGTGTGCCCTAAACTGCACCTCTTAGGAGCAGTTGGAGAGGGGACTTCCAAGTTACTATGAGGCCGATTATGCGAAAAAAAACCTAAATTCCCTGAATTGTGTTAGCAGCTTCCAAGGCACATGGACATCTGATGATAAAAGCTAAAACTTAATTGGCCATGGGGGCTTAAAACAACCTTTAAGTGAAAAGAGGCTCAAGGACAACCAGTAGAAAGCCAGCATAAAAGATAAAAACACGGGGAAAATAATCTGAGCAGAGACATCAGAGAACAACGGTCTTAGCGGAAATAGACGTCACAGAGTAAGTTCAACTATGTAACTGAAATCATAATCGGAAGAGCAAACAATGGTAGCAACAACCCCCTGGGGGATATTGGTATCCAGAGTTGCTACAATATATTATCTAAACTATCCAGTTTCAGCAAAAAATTACACCCTATGTACAGAAACAGGAGAGTGTGGCACATACTCAGGAAAAATGGCATGCAACAGCAACTGCCTTTGCAGTGCCGAGATACTGAGTTTAATGGACAGACTTCAGAGCATCTATTAAAACTATGTTCAAAGAACTTGCCCAGGCTGGTGTGGCTCAGCGGACTGAGCGCCGGCCTGTGAACCCAAAGGTCACCAGCTAAGATTCCCGGTCAGGGCATGAGCCTGGGTTGCCGGCCAGGTTCCCAGTTGGAGGCATGGGAGAGGCACCCAATCCATGTATGTCTGGTACATTGATATTTCTCTCCCTCTCTTTCTCCCTCCCTTCCCCTCTCTCTAAAAGTAAATTAAAAAAAAATCTTTAAAAAAATGTTCAAAGAACTCAAGAAAGCCATGTCTAAAGAATTAAGAAAAGTATAATGACAATTTCTTATCAAATAGAGAATATTGAAGAAACTGAAAGGTGGAAAAGAATCAAATGGAAATTCTGAAGTAAAAAAAGTACCAAAGTAAAAAATTCACTAGAAGGGCTCCCAAGTAGATTTGAGCTGGCAGAAGAATCAGTAAACTTGAAGTAAGATCAATAGAGAGGATACAATTTGAAGAACAAAACCAAAATATAATGAAAAAACTTCAATGGGCCCTGGCTGGTGTGGATCAGTGGATTGAGTGCTGGCTTGTGAACCAAAGGGTTACCAGTTCGAATCCCAGTCAGGGAACATGCCTGGGTCCCCAGTATGGGGCAAGTGAGAGGCAATCACACATTGCTGTTTCTCTCTCCCTTCCCCTCCCTCTAAAAATAAAGAAATAAAATCTTAAAAAAATACACCCCCCCCCATAAACAGAGGCTTATAGACATGTGAGATATCACTGGCATACCAACATACATATATGCACAAGAGAATTCCCAAAGAAGAGGAGGAGAGAGGAATAGGCAGAAAAAAATGTGTGTTGCACTTCTCAGACATGTAATGCCTTTCATCAAATTTGGAGGTTTTCAAGTATTATTTTTTTCAAACTACAAATAGAAAAAACATAGAGATTCATACCTAGACACATTATAATAAAAATGTCAAAAGCCAAGGATAAAAGGAAAATCTTGAAAGCAGTAAGGAAAGTGACTCACCATTTACAAGGAAACTGCAATAAGATTAATAACTCCTCATCAGAAACAATGGAGGCCAGAGGCGGTGGGATGACATTTTCAGAATGTGAGTGTGCAATGGGAGACTGGAATCTGTGGACAGTATTCTCCAGGGACTCCATCATTTGTTTTTCTCTATTCTGTACAATTTTTTTCATTATTCTCCATGGTGTTCTCTCCTGATGGTTTCTGAATCTTTGTAGGAAATATTTTACCATTTCAGTTAGTACAAAGTCACCCAAGTTTTCAAGAATAGTCCTGGACCTTCCATAGTCTCTAAGAGTAAGTATGTACCTTTGACTCTTGTCACAGGTTGTGAGGACATAGTTCTCTGTCACGGACATCTGTTATCTGTTCTACATCTATTCTTTCTTCTTATGATGATATACCCCGTGTTCTTCAGTCCTTCCCAGTTCACATGGTTTTTGTGAGGCTGATCTAAAATTCTGGCTTTGCTAGTGGGCATACAACAGAAACCTGCTCAATCAGAGATTTCCTCTGGACATACTGAACCCTGATAGGTTTGGGGATGGGCACATATCCAAGCCATGCTAATGGGACTCAATTTGAGGACTTGGACTAGGACAATTGAGAAGATTTTCTTTCATCAGCATTACTCAGCAGGTACGGTATAAACCCAGGGGTGTCATGGGCCATCAGGAGGATAGAGCCTCTCTGAGAATAGGCTGAAACAGGAAAAAATAAAACAGAGATTGAGAGGAAAATATCTTCATCTTATAGCATTAATTTGAGCCACATTGAATCCAGTTAGTTGTGCCTGAAGCCACTTTAATCTCTGATTGCATGAACAATACGCGTATAGCCTATTTTGCATAACAAATTTGAATTGGGTTTCCATTAGCTGAAACTAGGAGCCCTGAACAATGAATGATATGCTCTTATTCTACACTTTTCATATACCTATGAATGCATTCATTTTACAACTGAAGAAACTCCAACTTGATACAAGAGGCAAAACAGAAATAGGTACATAGAGACTCAACAATAGCTTAAGGTGATACCTTAGAAAGCCACTCTCCCTTTTTGTGGATTTTTTAAAAAGCTGAAGTAACTTTGGTAATGAATTTAAGAAACTGATGTCAGTTTCAACTTCTAACAGCCCATGTGTTGGACAACATCCAGTACGTGGTGCTGATCTAAGTGTGAACACAGTCTTCATTGGTGTGCCCATGTCTATTTCTCGTTAACATTCTCGGCCTGGAAAGGTCATGGAGGTTAGGGCTGAGGGCAGGGTGGGTGAGCAGAGGTGATTAGCAAGAAAGCCCTGAACATTAGCTCAGGACCTTGTTGAGCTATGTAGGACATACTAAGAGATCCAAGGAGGCCACATTTAAAAATAGCATAATGAAATTAGTACACTGCAGTCTGCCCTGAGGAGCAGACATGACCTGACTTGATGAAGCTTCACGTACAAAATGAATTTTATTTTTAGGGCATTCTATCTGGGATAAGAATGGCTCTGCTGATAACAAAGTGGTAGGTATGGTTTGTCTTAGTGGCTGGCACTTACTCTTAAAAAGAACAAAATAGCATATTTAAGCTGTCGAGCCCTAATTGTTTCATTAGATGGTAGCAGTCTTTGACAAAAGGCCCTAACTGTTGTCAATGAAATAAACGCCCAAACCTGCAGAAAATTTTTAAGAGTTTATTTGAGCCAAATTGACGACAGTGGCCAGGAAGGAAAATCTCAATGGATTGAGAAACTGCTCCAGAGAATGGCAGTTTTGCACGTTATTTTCTGCATTAGAATCAAAGGAGGAGACGCAAAGTGGTTCCATGAAATCCATTTGACATAGACTGGTGAAGTGGGAGAAAGCGATGGGGGGAACCTCTGGAATTGGATAAAAAGTAAAAGTAATAGACACATATTTCTTTTACATAGGTGGGTATAGGACAGTTAATAGTTAACGATTAACATGACGGCAATAATAAAGAGGGGCTGCTTGGTCTTCTGCTCTGGTGCAGAGGCTGTGCCCTGAGGAACCTGGAAAAGGAAATTGCCCTGACATTCCAAAGGTGTGTTATCACAGATGCAAAAAGACAATAGCCAGGCTCAGTTAAGGAAAAGATTGGCCTTTGTCAAAGAAGATAGTGGCCTAGGACATGACTACCCACCATGACTTGCTTTTAGTTAGAAAGTTTCAATTTCAGACCATTGTATGTGGCTACTTCAGGTCTCTGGGTTTGTGAGGCTGCCATGCAGGCCTCCCCTGAGCTGTCAGGTTTAGTACGTGGCCCCTTTCTGTCCACACTGCTGGAAGCCAGGACGGTAAGCAGTGCACAGAGGCCCTGCTCTAGTTACCTCTCCTTTTTTGTCTCCTCCCAGTTCATCTCTGGTACAAGGGAAAGTCTCATTTTCTGATGTCATGACTGCTGTTAAAATCAGTTAAAAGCCTTTCATGAGCTCTGTGATATATCTGCTACATATTTTTAGATATGAATGAACCATGGAGGCAAGTTCTAGCATTTGTATTCATCTGTTGGGTCTCTAGCATCCAGTTTAATATGAATCACAGTAATGGTAGAGATTTGTTTAGGACTTTGAACCCAGCAGGATCCTAGAAATGCTTTACACATTTTCTACCTCATGGATGAAATACTTTGTTCACCACTGACCTGTTGCCACTTCACCTCTGATGTGAGCGTCAGGACACCCCAACTGCCCTCCTACCCTGCAGACGGGCTCCTTCTGCCTGACCCGAAGGAGGGTGGACTTCTGATTGCAGAAGACAAGGACTCAGCTTAATATATTGATGGGGCAATGTAGAGAAAGCCCCAGGCTAGGCATTTATGGTAAATAAAGCAGTTTCCACATATTAATTTTATAAAGCATTTCTGTTCTTCCCTCTAATGCCGCACATCTGTGAGGTATCAGGGGAGAGACTGAGTGGGGGCGTGAGAAGGGGGGAGTTCTGATTTATTTCTTGCTGCTCAGTGGAATAAAGCCCCACCGCATGTTTTCCATTTACACACATTTAAGAGTTTAGAGGCTGCTTAGAATGAGAGAGTGGTTATATTTCATCAAGAGACATCATAAAAGCTTTCTCCAGTTTGAAACACAAAAAATCAGATCCCAGAGATAGCTATTTTTTCTCAGGTACAAGGAACCCAATGTGATTAATGCCTTTTTCAAGGGCCTGCTCCGTCTTCCTCCATCCAGAGAGAGTGTGAGGGGCAGTCCTCCCAGCCTCCCGGCTCTGCTCTTGGTGGGGAGGATGGGAGACTCCTCCACTGGGTAGGCTGTGTGGACCTCGGAGGTGGAGTTCAGAGAGCTGCTTTATTTTTGATTGGGTTTTTTAAATTAGCCTTGTTTAAAATTGTCTCTCTTTTTCCAAGGGTGGCTTTGCTTTTAGCCAAGCCTCGCATTACGCCCTGTATATAAGTATCAGCTGAGCTGTTCTCCAGATTCAACAGTCTGATATGTTGAAGCCCACATGTACCGTCACCTGGGTTGAGCTGCAGGAGCCTTGTCCTTGTCAGACATTGGTTCCCAACCTGAGCGGACCCTTTACTTTATCGATTCCTGTTCAGCATTGAAGAGCGCTGGTGATTTTGTTGGAGAGATGCTCATCAGTTAAGCCCACCACGCCCTAACTTAGGTGTGGACAGATGAGAGGCTGCAGTAATTGAAAAGCTCCATTAAGTGGGAAGAAATCTGTCAGAAAAATGTGGAAAGTGTGTTGAAGAGGAAATTTACTCCTGGAGTTGAACAAAAGCTCAAGTGGAAAGACAGTGCTTGTGACCTCTCTGCCTATCCTGATGAAGTGCTGCAGAGCACCCTGGAATCTAAGGGACTGACCCCAAAGGAAATAATGCAATCTAGGTGCAAAATGCCTTGTGGTTTACAAAACGAGCAGGCAAAAGCTGACCTTCAGTTAGCAGGGGTGACTGTGAGGTTGTGGCAAAACATGTTTCCAACATAGCCTGCCTTGCTCCCAGTGTGGACAGGGCTGCTGCTTTCAGGAGGCGCTGACTTCGGGCTTCCCTTACTCTTGTGGCTCATTGCTGTTTCCACAGGCTTAGCTGCCACCCAGAAGGTTCCATGGAGATGTGCCATGTTCAAAAGCTGGAGACAGGTCACTTGCCATTGGGACCATCGAGAAAAGGGAGACAGAGTCTCATTTTCAAATGTTTAGTTGGCCTGACACATGTGAGAATGCATTTCAATGGTCTGATTTGGCAGTCTGGTTTTCTAGGTAATAAGATGAACAAACAAAAACTTCTAGTGATGATTACCATCTCCCATTTCTCTAATTTCCAAAAATGTATGAGCAGATGCAGGGGAGAAAGGGGTTATTTAACAATTACAAAACCCCAGAATCAATTCCTCTAAGCAACGAAGAGATAGCCAACCTATCAGATGCACAGTTCAAAGCACTGGTCATCAAAATGCTCACAGAATTGGTTGATTTTGCTCATAAATTAGATGAGAAAATGCAGGCTACAATACATGAAATGAAGGAAGACGCATGGGGAACCGATAGAGATGGAAGGAAAACTGGGACTCAAATCAATGGAGTGGACCAGAAGGAAGAAATTAACAACCAAACAGAAAACAAGGAAGAAACAAGAATTCAAAAAAATGAGGAGAGGCTTAGGAACCTCCGGGACATCGTTAAACGTCCCAACATCCAAATTATAGGGGTCCCAGAAGGGGAAGAAGAGCAACAAGTGGAAAACTTATTGTAACAAATAATAAAGGAGAACTCCTTTCCCCAATATGGCAAAGGAAATAGACTACCAGGACGTCCGGGAAGCTCAGAGAGTCCCAAAGAAGTTGGGCCCAAGGAGGAACACATCAAGGCACATCGTAATTACATTAGCCAAGATTCAAATGAAGCAGAGAATTCTAGAAGCAGCAAGGGATAAGGGGACAGTCACCTACAAAGGAGTTCCCATCAGACTGTCAGCTGATTTCTCAAAAGAGACCTTACAGGCAAGAAGGGGCTGGAAAGAAATATTTGAAGTCTTGAAAAGCAGGGACCTACATCCAAAATTGCTCTTTCCAGCAAAGCTGTCATTTAGAATGGAAGGACAGATAAAGCGCTTCTCAGATAAGGTCAGGTTCAAGGAGTTCATCATCACCAAGCTCTTATTATATGAAATGTTAAAGGGACTTATCTAAGAAAAAGAAGATCAAAAATCAGAAAAGACAGCAAACTCACAGCTATTAAGAACCACACCTAAAACAAAAGCAAACTAAGCAAACAGCTAGAACAGGAACAGAACCACAGAAATGGAGATCATATGGAGGGTTAGCAACAGGGGCGTGGGAGGAGGAGGGGGGGAAGGTACAGAGAATGAGTAGGATAGATAGTGGGTAGAAAATAGACAGGGGCAGGGTAAGAATAGTATGGGAAATGTAGAAGCTAAAGAACTTATGACACATGGACATGAACTAAAGGGGGGAATGTGGGTGGGAGAGGGTGTGCAGGGTGGGGGGAATGATGGGGGAGAAACGGGACAACTGTATTAGCATAATCAATAAAATATATTTTAAAAAAACAAACAACAAAAAAAACAAAGTGTTTTGTATTATGAAAAGAAACTAGAAATTGGATAATTGCATATATTTCCAATTTCTTTCTTTCTTAAATGCACACAAATAACCTGGAAACCTAGAAGCTAGAGTTAGTGACATGGTTTTGGATACTGAAGCAAATTGCCTCACCTAAGGCAAAATTAAAATACATGGCAATAAGTTTCTTCTAAGTCTGTATAGGACTATATTATTGATCAAAATTGCCTTGTAGGTTAATAAGTAGACAATTTTTTCTTTTGTTTACTTTTTCACTTGGAAAAATTAGCATTCACATTGTTTTCATGGATTGTTATATCATGCTCATGAATTGATCAAATGTTAAGTGCTAGGGATAATAGCAGCTTCTCTAAGGAGTTGTCTTCAAGGCATTAACAATAATGTACATGTCCATAAAATTGCCAAATTGTAGTCTCAGCTGTAAATTGAATCAGAAATCTCCCATCATTAACCCTTCTGACAGGCGTCATGAGACTGTCTTAGAATTATAGAATGATGTAAACTTACAGCGTCTAGCTCAGCAAAGCAGGGGGCAGGTCTAGTGAGTGTGAGCAGGTAGCTAGACACAGAGCTGGCTTCCATTTACCCACTTGTAGCTAGAACTCCTTCAAAGGCCATCTAGGAGTGTCAGCTCTGAAAGCTAACAGTGATCTCAGTGATCTTGTGAGAACTTTTTCTTTATAATAATCTTTCTTTATAATAATCTTGTGAGAATATTTGTGTGAACTTTTTCTTTATAATAATCTTTCCAAGTTTTTTCACGGAGACGAGTGGTTGAGATTAATAACCAGGGCCTTATAATTTTGGATTTTTTAAACAAATACTCAAAGACAAAGCTGAAATTTCTGCTCCAAGTGGGAGCAGGATAGCACAAGGAAAATAATACACTGACAGAATCTGTCTGCATTGCCCCAGCCCTAATCCTTCCCATGAACTGGGAGCACCAGAGGCCTGGAGGTTGAAAATTCTGTAATCAAGCCTGTGGGCAATGCTATTTGCCCACAGGCTTTCCTTGTGGTTCCATATCTAATACTCCCCTGCTTCCTCCGTCCTAGTCCCTCATCCACTAAAGCTCCCAGTCCCGCTTTTATCCATTCTGGCTCTTGTGAGAGATAAATGAAAGTGCAAATAATTTGACCAGGTTTGGAAAATACAATGCAGTTTTAAATAATTTTCTGTACATTTTTGGGTACGCATTCTAGATTTTAATAGAGATGCTATAAAGTGGCATCACTATAATTGCTGAGACTCGAGTATTGGGAATAAAAAAAGTGAACACATTGAAATTTTTTATGCTTCAAAACACACACATGAAATAATAGTGTCTGTAAAATATTAATGCTTCAGAGTTATACTAGATCAGCTAATAGTAACACAACTGACAACATAGAAAAAATAAAGTCTGCTCTGTCCACTATGGCTCGGTTGGTTGGAGCCTTGGCCTATAACCGAAAGGTTGCAGGTGTGATTCCAGGTCAGGGTACATACCTAGGTTGTGGGTTTGATCCCTGGTCTGGCTGTGGGTGCATGACCATTGGTGTGGATGCTGGTCTAGACGCATAGGATCCCTGGTCAAGGTGCCTATGAGAGGCAACCAATTGATGCTTCTCTGTCACATCACTGTTTCTCTCTCTCCCTTCCTCTCTCTCTAAAAGCACTGAAAAAAATGTTCTCAGGTGAGGATAAAAAAAGAGAAAATCTGGCATATTTAATGCATGATACTGATAAACTCCATGGGTACTGGGAGGGAGAAATATTTAGAAAATATGACTCAATTGGCTATGATCCACTGAAGTTAAATAATTCTTGATGTAGACAAAATGGCAATAATTCTAGAGTGGGGTAGGGTGCATCTCATTATAAACAAACAAACAAATAAACAAACAAACACACACCACTCTATACAGTTCCCAAGGGTGGGGGTTGGAGACACCAGGCATTATTGAGTAAGATGCATGAGGAGAATTTCAGTGATGCTATAATTTTCATCCTATGATTTCTAGAACTATCCCCCACCTCTACTCCTAGTATCACTTCCTTTTTTTCTTTTCTTTCATTTTCTCCCACCACTCCCACCCACCCCAGTCATCCCTACCTCCCACCCTCATTCCTACCCCTCTTTGGTTTTGTCCCTGTGTTCTTTGTACATGTTCCTTGACAACCCTTCTCCCTTTTCTATCTGTTATCCCCTTCTACCTCCCCTCTGGTTACTGTCAGTTTGCTCTTTATTTCAAGGTCTCTGAGTATATTTTGCTTGCTTGTTTGTTTGGTTGATTAGGTTCCACTTATAGGTGAGATCATATGGTATTTGTCTTTCAATGCCTGGCTCATTTCACTTAGCATAATCCTGTCCAGATCCATCCATGCTGTTGCGAAGGGTAAGAGCTCCTTCTTTCTTTTTGCTGCATAACATTCCATTGTGCAAATGTACCATAGTTTTTTGATCCACTCATTTACTGATGGGCACTGAGGCTGTTTCCAGCACTTGGCTATTGTAAATTGCGCTGCTATGAACATTGGGGTGAATGGATTCTTTTGAATTGGTGTTTCATGATTCTTAGGGTATAATCCCAGCTGTGGAATTGCCTGGTCAAAATGCAATTCCATTTTTAGTTTTTGAGGAAATTCCACACTGTTTTCCACAGTGGCTGCCCTAGTCCCACCAACAGTGCACTAGGGTTCCTTTTTCTCCACAACCTTGCCAGCACTTGTTGTTTGTTGATTTGTTAATGATGGCCATTCTCACTGGTGAGAAGTGGTATCTCATAGTGGTTTTAATTTGCATCTCTCTGATGACTAGTGATGCTGAGCATCCTTTCTTATGTCTCTGGACCCTCTTTATGTCCTCCTTGGAGAAGTGTCTGTTCAGGTCTTTTGCCTATTTTTTAATTGGATTGTTTGAATTCCTGTAGTGGAGTTGTATGAGTTCTTTATATATTTTGGAGATCGAATCCTTGTCCAAGGCATCATTTGAAAATATATTGTCCCATATGGTTGGTTCCCTTTTCATTTTGCTGATATTTTCTTTAGCCATGCAGAAGAAAATTTTATTTTGATGAAGCCCCATTTGTTTATTCTTCCCTTTATGCCCTTTGTTCGCCAGACATCAGCAATGGGACATCTTGGTGTCATCGAAAGTGAAATATCTTTTAAGTGGAACATCTCTTGCCTTTGAGCTTCATTTCCTATCTCCCCAGGTGTCTGTTAAAGATCTCTATTACTCAAACTTGAAATCATGGAGTTACCCCTGTTTTATCAAGAAAATGTGAGGATTTTTCTAAGAGTCAACTCTATTCTTCACTCATTTTTAATGGTGTTATTGTTATTTAGGCCAATGTCTTAAATAACCTATAAGCATCCCATATTGAGAGACTTTACTCACTGCTCATCTTTTCCCTGGGCTGTATGAATCTATTAAGGTTCAGTTTGAGGCATATTTTTCCGTGTAATTTGGCTGAATTTTACCAAACTTAAACACTTGCTCTTCTTCTCTAAACCTTGACAATAGACAATTTATACCAAAAGCCCACTAAATTACTGCCTGCCTTGTGATGTTTGTTGTTGTGTGCACATAGCATAATCTTCCTACTGAAATGTAAGAGCACATGATGCAGAGATTACCTCTCATAGTTATCCTAAATTTCCTACAGAACCTAGAAATTGCCAGGGAAGTAATGGGCATGCTAAAACAGTATGTGTCATTTGATTTCATGTTTACTGAAAGCTATCAAAAACATTTATAGTTTTCATGAAAATGATCCTCATTTTTTGAAACCTATGTCTAGTTGTAAAAAATTCAAAATGGGCTACATACCTAAAAGACAACTACATTTGAATTTTGGATTTTTTTTGGTCTTGTACCTGTATTTGCTGAGAGCTGAAGGCAATGCCTAAGGATGCAAATGTATGAGACTAATGTGAGTTAGATGAGACAAACAAACAAAAAAAAACCTGTCTGTTTCTATGACATTTGAGAGCCCTCAGAAACTTACATAAATACATTTTTGTTTTTATTTCAGAAATCTTTGGCATTTTGACCACTCTAAGTGCAGGTATTATAGAGGCCATGTCAGATTATACATTGTGGGGCTGAGAACTGATATATGTCAACAAGAATCCTGATAGATGAAAATTAGAAACATAGTAAAAATGCAAATGTTTCAAATTCTCTCATGTCCCATGCTGTATTGAGGCTGTCTCCTATAACTGATTATGTACATTAGCAGAAATAGCTTTATCAACATTTTAGAAATATAGTTCAGTGGTATAGATATTATCCAAAAAGAGAGGATGAGCAATGATGCATCTGATTTATAATAAATCTGTATGAGACTTTGAATTTTAAGCAATGGCTGTATTTATTTTTATTGTATTTTTTATGAGGAGCCTTTGGGAAGCTTATGTTCCATGTTCTGATGTTTATGGTCAGTTCAATCTTTCTTTGAAGATGAGCTACACCCATAAAATAAGCCATGACTCATTCGGATGCTTATGACTACATGATGCTCATTTGTAAGGTTCAAATCTTTACTACCTTTGGACACACCTCTTCTTGCCAAGCCTGAGGTGCCTGAGCTTGGTGGAGATGTGAGTATGTGTCACTGCAGGCTCAGGAATGAGCATGCTCTCCCATCATCCAGGCTGACCTCAGTGTCTCTCGCTATATAAACCAGTCTGTTGGCTGAGAATATTAATCATGCCGGCTTTAAACTTGGGAGACTTTTAAAAGAGAAGCTTCCCACTCCTCAAAAATAACAAACAATTTAACATTGTGTTTAGCAACTTGTCAGCTACTCCATCTCTGTCAAAGGAATCTCTTTGGTGATTATATATTAATCATGGTTGGATCAGTTTGCAATATGCATTATATAGAAGCAAGGTGTTCATAAAACAACTTAATGGCATTTTTTTTCATGTAAAAATGGAGGGGGGGAGAGAGAGAGAGAGAGAGAGAGAGAGAGAGAGGGAGAAAGAGAAAGTAAAAGGAGATTACAACTAATACTTCTTGGGAACTACCTATTTGCCTAGAACTTCTAAGAGCTTCATACAGATTTACTCGTTTAATTCTCCCAACAGCCCAATGAGACAGCTACTATTATTATCTCTAGTTTTTTTCTGATGAAAAAATTGAGGCACAATGAGTTAAGACAAGATTTAGGATTTAAACCCCAGCAGCCTGACACCAGAGCCCAACCTTTAAAGCTCTATAGCATAGTTTCTCTGTCTATAAAAATTCCTAATTGCTCTTTTAAAAATAGTCATAACACAAAATAAATCGAAGGTTGTAGTCTCTACTTGTTTAGGCATAGTTCCACAAGATGCTTAGACAAGCTATTGAACATTGAAATATTTCACCAATCATTTGATCGTGAGTCCATGAAATGGAGCTATTTGTTTGGTTAGCGGTGGGTAGAATGCGCTGACAAATAGTTTTGGCACAATGGGGTGACAATGAGTGTCATTTGAAATCCCATAATTGTTAAGAAATGTGCGGGGTGGCCCCTGTCCTGGGTGCCAGATGTGGGGGGGCTCCACCCGCAGAGCCCCATCCCTTCGTCATGGATGAAAATAAAAACTACCAAGACATGATCTGCTTGGGGAGGAAAGGGGTCAAACTCTCAGAGGAGAATGACCCAGAGCCCCATCCTCACTGGGCTTTTACTGGGTTCCAATACACTGGAATACAGGTTTAACATTTCAAAGAAATCTGAGGGCTTAATCTGAGCCAGTGTTTGTCAGGAAAGGGGGTTGCCAAACTTTGGGAGACATACTCATTTCCTCCTGGGACCCTTATCATTTAAATGAGAGCACTCTTAGCAAAGCAGGTTTCACAGGACTTTAGGAATTCTTATGCCTGATCACCCAGGGAGCCATCCTGGCCGGTACAGGGCTGAACCACTCGCCCCCACAGTTTCAGGCTTTAAGCCGATTAGGAAGCAGTAGACATCTCCCAGACAGAAATGAGGACTTGGGCTATGTCAGAATAGCCAGGGGGCGAGGGTCCATCACATCCTCTTTGCTGCAGCCCCCCGAGTCCTTCCATGAGGCCTCCCAAGTGGTCGAGTCTGGCTTCGGTTGCCTCCCCCCCATGAGGAGTCTTACCCGTCATTGACTGCCAACCAAGCATTGGGGCCAGAGATGGATGAGGCAGAAGCAGCACTCCTGCCAGGGAGATAAGCTTTGTCTCCTTAGTAGGTCATGTCCTTGTGACAGAACAGACCCAGATGAAGTGGGTCCCTTGGCTCTTACACAGCCCACCATGGGGTGAGGGTTACAGCTCCTGAAACCAGGCTGAATGGTCCACAACAGAAATGCATCTATTTGGGGGATTTAGTTGGCTCTTTTCATCAAGTACTGTTCTGGATCACTTTCCCTATTTTATTTTAGAGTTTCATACAGATGTGCCCAGCCTTTGTAAATGTCAACGCATTAGCCAGCAAATATTAATTGATTAAATGTTCACTCTTCTGATGTACATGTCTAGAGAGTAGGGCCTTGTGGATGCTTTTCTGAGTGTTGATTGGTAGAATCCATCATTTAGCCGAAAGTAAAGGGTAAAACATGAATATGAAGTATATAGTATTTTATCTGAAGACAATTGAAAAAGGGGTTTGGTTTTGACAGTCAATATATATTCATGTAAAGTTAGCGGAGCAAAATTAGAAGATTTTATTGTCTTGTGTGAAATTATTTTCAGGCATCTCTAGTTGAGTACTATGTCAACTATGGTGGAAATACATTGTTCTTCTGCTTAGCATCCAGTTTATACACTGGTAGGACCACTTCTCCCTCAGTCTTAGCTCATATTAACCTGACAGAGTTTACTCTATTCCCAGTACCAGGGGTAGAACATGGGACCAAAGCCTAAGCCAATAAACATATAACATTTCTTTAACACTTATAATTAATTTAAGTGTGACGCTATTTATACTTTTGAGATGTAGGTATGGGAGTTTCTGGCAGCCAGTTTGGAACCAACATTGAGGACATTGAGTTGAGAAATGATGAAAAAAACAACAAAAATCATGGATAAAACCATCCAAGCTCTGGATCAGTCCTTGCTTAAATCAAGAATTCCTCATTCCTGTTCAGTTATACAAGTCATAACTGAACAGATAATACTATTTTTTTTTTTTTTACTTAAGCAAATTTGAATTAAGTTCTCAAGGATTTGCAATGGAAAAAATCATAAATATAAAAATGAAAAGCAGTGGAGAAGGAACCAAAACCATAAATTTCTTAAAATATATCTAACTTTTCTATTGTGATACTAAAGAGTCAAAGTTAGGTAGGACTATGTGACATCATCTTCCTCAGTGGGTTATTTTTTTAGTAGCGGTTGTTTTTTAGCAGACACTATTTGGGCCTAGCAGAAGTCCCCCTTTTAAGCTGCCACCAATATCCTTGACATCACCTGCTAAAGTGGTGGACATATAAGGCCCTGTTGGTTCCATGTGACATTGAGATCCATGCCACCTCTTTTGGGGAACTGACAAATGTTGGGTCAATCTAGAGTTAAACAGGGCTATGTGCTTTATCTTGTTTGAGTATTTGGACTACGAGACAACATTTGTCTTGAGCTAATGAGGACTCGGACTGTAGGTTATGTTGAGTATGGAGGTAATTTTCAACTGTGCGCACATTAACCAATAAGCAGAAAAGGCAAGTTTGGAGAAAGGAACAGGAGACCTCAATTCACAAGCAAAACAAAAGAAAAAAAGAGAAGACACGTGTTCTACAATAGATGAAAGAAATTATCTAAGTTTCTGACTTCCCAGTTTCATTCTTTCTGTAATTTTATTCATCCATCCATCCATCCATTCATTTGCTTATTTATTTACTTAACGGTAATCACTGAGCAACCTTTTTGGGGGCTCTGTGTCATCTGTTCTAGGTTCTATAGATAGTGGAAAAAGAACAGATAAAGTTCCCACCTTAGTCATGGAGCTTATAATTTAGATGAGAAAACTAAATGAAGAAAGAAAGAAGGAAGGGAAAGAAGGAGATAGAAAAAAAGAATGAAGGAATACCTACATATACATGTACATATACACACATGCAAACACCTGTGAATATACACACACACGTATACGTATATATAATGGAGAGAGAGGTGGGGAGGGATAAGAATATTAGAGGGACTTTGAAGAAAAATAGAGAAAGGTCAAACGGAGGAGTGAACCAGAAATGTGGGTGATGATATTTTTATTGGCTGACAAGGTTTGCGTCTCTAAGGTAACATTTGACAATTGAAGGCAGGAGAAAGTAAGCTACTGTGATAGTTGGGAAAAGAGAGTTCCAAGGAGAAAGGTCAGAAAATGGAAAGACAGGAGCAAGGGTGGTGCTGTGGTGCTGAGGAGCAGCAGGAAAGTCAGAGAGGCTGGGACAGAGTAACCCAGGAGGAGAGCGGTAGCACCTGAGCTCAGAGATGCGCACAGGCTGGGCAGCAGTAGGTAAGGCCTTGAAAGCCGTGTGGAGATATTCCGAACAGGCGAATTGGAAGTGCTTGTGCTTCCAATAATAACAGTCTAACAGTTGTTATTATTCACTCATAGGGCTTCCCTTTCTTGAAAACAAACAACCCCTGACTAGAAAAGTTATAACATATTTTTCATAAAAGAATTATTTTTCTAATTCAGTATCATATAAAATCCCTTACATATAAAAGAGCTCAGAGCAAATGTGAGAGTTGGAAAATTATTTTAAAACTTCATATTTGTAAAATTTACTTACTATAAAGCCAAATTAATGAGAAAATTGACATTGTTTTTAATGAGCACAAAAATGTGAACTCTAGTTTATAGATGATACAGTCTCAATCTTCAATTTTATTTTTGTATTTTGCATTGCTTATGCAATATTGTAAAAAAATTCTGATTCACACCAATAAATAGGTGCAAATGATAAATGATCTTAACAGCTCACCTTTAAATCTCAGGACTTTCTTCATATAAGCTGATCTAGAAACTTGGAAGTGGGTTAATAATTTTCTTTAAAATTTTAGATTCTTAGAGCAGGGCCAAGATGGAGGCGTAGGCAAACACACTGTGCCTCCTCTAACAACCAAAATTAAGGACAACAAATATTTAGAAACAAGAAAACAACCAGAACTTATAGAAAATTGAACTGTACGGAAGTCCAACAACCATTCATCCAGACCGGTAAGAGGGGCAGGGTCGAGGCAGGAGAAAGTAGAGTTGCGGACCTGGAACGCAAGCAGCAGTGGCTTGCAGTTCCCAGGTGCACGGGCGGTGGCTGACGGTCCCCGGGCCCACAGGCAGCAGCTGGCGGACCCCGGGCACAGGGGGGCAGCTGTGCAGAACCAGTGAGGCTGCACAGGGCGGCTGGCTGACCGGGTGGTCCCACATTCACTCGCGCAGACGGTCCAGGCAGAGGGGAAGTGGCGGAAGGGACTGAATCCAGGAGAGAGCGGAGCAGGCGCCATTGTTCCCTCTCAGACCCCGCCCCCACATACAGCGTCACAACCCAGCGACTGGGCTGCCCCGCACTGTGGAGCGCCAGAGGCGCCACTCCTCACTACGTAACAGCACTCGCACGTGCGCGGATGATCCAGGTGAAGGGGAAGCGGCGGAAAGGGCCAGAGTCCAGGAGAGAGCGGAACAGGCACCATTGTTACCTCTCAGACCCTGCCCCCACCTATAGCGTCACAACCCGGTGACTGGGCTGCCCGGCTCTGAGGCTCCACCCCTCAGTACGTAATAGCCGCGACCAGACTAAAACCAAAACAAAACCAAAAAACCCCCACTGAAAAATGGCTCAAACCGGAAAACAAGTAAAAGCTCCAGAGCCAATTCCTCTAAGCAGTGAAGAGATAGCCAACCTATCAGATGCACAGTTCAAAGCACTGGTCATCAAAATGCTCACAGAATTGGTTGATTTTGCTCACAGACTAGATGAAAAAATGCAGGCTACAATACGTGAAATGAAGGAAGACGCGTGGGGAACCAATGGAGATGGAAAGAAAACTGGGACTCAAATCAATGGAGTGGACCAGAAGGAAGAAACTAACAACCAAACAGAAAACAAGGAAGAAACAAGAATTCAAAAAAATGAGGAGAGGCTTAGGAACCTCCGGGACATCGTTAAACGTCCCAACATCTGAATTATAGGGGTCCCAGAAGGGGAAGAAGACGAGCAACAAGTGGAAAACTTATTTGAACAAATAATAAAGGAGAACTTCCCCAACCTGGCAAAGGAAATAGACTACCAGGACGTCCAGGAAGCTCAGAGAGTCCCAAAGAAGTTGGACCCAAGGAGGAACACACCAAGGCACATCGTAATTACATTAGCCAAGATTCAAATGAAGCAGAGAATTCTAGAAGCAGCAAGGGATAAGGGGACAGTCACCTACAAGGGAGTTCCCATCAGACTGTCAGCTGATTTCTCAAAAGAGACCTTACAGGCAGGAAGGGGATGGAAAGAAATATTTGAAGTCTTGAAAAGCAGGGACCTACATCCAAAATTGCTCTATCCAGCAAAGCTGTCATTTAGAATGGATGGACAGATAAAGTGCTTCTCAGATAAGGTCAAGTTGAAGGAGTTCATCATCACCAAGCCCTTATTATATGAAATGTTAAAGGGACTTATCTAAGAAAAAGAAGATAAAAATATGACAGTGAAAAGACAGCAAACTCACAGCTATTAAGAACCACACCTAAAACAAAAGCAAAGTAAGCAAACAGCTAGAACAGGAACAGAACCACAGAAATGGAGATCATATGGAGGGTTAACAACAGGGGCGTGGGAGGAGGAGAGAGGGGGAAAAGGTACAGAGAATGAGTAGCATAGATAGTGGGTAGAAAATAGACAGGGGCAGGGCAAGAATAGTATGGGAAATGTAGAAGCTAAAGAACTTATGACACATGGACATGAACTAAAGGGGGGAATGTGGGTGGGAGAGGGTGTGCAGGGTTGGGGGAATGATGGGGGAGAAATGGGACAACTGTAATAGCATAATCAATAAAATATATTTAAAAAAAGAAAAAGAATTTTAGATTCTTATCAACATCTAACATACTTGCATTCTTTACGATGAATATGAAAGGGAGCCAATAAACTCACAAAATTGAAAGAAAGAGTTAAAAACTGCTTACAGTAACGGTGTCGCATGATGCGAGATTACATGATTCTCTGTGTGGCTGACTACTTTCCTGTGGCTGGAACTCGCACCAAGCGCCAGTGTCCGACCTGGGCTGTCATCAACAGAGTGCTGCTGGCCTGTGCTGCAGGAAGTGCTTCCTCAAATCGTTCTTCACAAAGTGCACATAGGAAGGAACAAATTTATTGAAAGATCAGGTCAGAGCTACAATGTACTTGATCGATAATTCAATTTCAAGAAGTTCAAATGTATGCCCAGAGATCATTATGAGGCATGTACAAACACTTGTTAACCTGAATGCATAAACTATCATGTTAGTAGTTCATTTCCAATGGGCTACAATCTGGTATAAAGCATTTTTGACTCTGCTATGTGCTTTACCTTATTTAAAAATGGCTTGAAGATTATTTGAAAAATTAATTTTTTAAATCAAAATTTTTCAGGACCCAAAGCTCCTTTGAGGAATTTCAGTGATATTTGAACAGCTCATTAAAAATGATGAATCAATATCACAGGGTACGAAATTAAAGCCCAGTGAGATGCCTTGGCTGGTGTGGCTCAGTGGGTTGAGTACTGGCCTGTGAACCAAAAGGTCACCAGTTCAACTTGTGTCAGGGCACATGCCTGGGTTGCAGGCCAGGTTCCCTGTTGGGGATGTGCAAGAGGCAACTGATAGATGCTTTTCTCTCACACATCAATGTTTCTCTCCCTCTCTTTCTGCCTCCCTTCCCCTTTCTCTAAAAAATAGATAAAATATTTTTTAAAAAAGATAGAAAAAAATAAAAGCTCAGTGAGAGAACTTGGGAAGACAGAGGATGTCTAGGATGAGAACACAGGTCAGCTTGTCTTGTGGCTTATGATTCTTTGTAGTTTGCACACTGCAATTTATTTTCTTAGTACCAAATTATACAAGTTCGTCAATTTTTTGGATCTTATTACATTAACTTTCAGATTTCCTAATATAGTTTATGAAATACATTGTAACATCTTTACATTTATTTCTATGGTTTCTATAAAAGGATGTTAAATCTGGAATGAGTTTCTAGTTACTACAAGTAACTTATATAAAAATACTTATGTTGAAGGGAAACAGCCAAAATCCCAAATCTCTTTCACACACATTTGAATACCTGTTTCTGAAACGAGATACTGGTCTGTCTCACCCACCAGTATGTAATCTCCATTGCGTTAAGAATTCTTTCTACTTTGTTTACTTATGAATCACCAGCTTCTAGAACAGTGTGTAGCACATACAAGGGGGACAACCCCAAAACTAAAATTATCTTGTGCAGGGTGGGCCCCTTGTAGTACAGGCTCCCCCCACTATGTGAGTGTTCTAGGAACCCATCTGTATTAGTGTACCAGCTGGTGTTATTGAGAGAGGTTTCATTTGGCTTCAGTGAATTTTTTTTGAAGACTTTCAACACATTTGCCCATTCCATGATGGGTGACTTATGAGTGCACCTGCCCACACCTGACTTGAGTGTTCAGCAGTTTTTGACCAAAATTGGCCTGACCCCCATGTTCTACCTTCTCTATTCTTGCACCAAGGGATTTATTTGTTGGTTTGTTTTCCTGGATGAAAAAAGTCCTCAAAGGGAAATGCTTTGCCAATGTGGCAGAGGTGAAACAAAAAACAGCAGAAGCACTAAAAGTCATCAAAATCAACGAGTTCAAAACCTGTTTTGAGCAGTGGGAAAAACATCTTGATAGCTGTGCTTCATCAAATGGAGAGTACTTTGAAGGTGACTGAAGTTTAAACATGTAAGAATAAGAATAAAAATAGAATTAAAAAATAAATTCCATTTTTTGGGGGTCTCCCCTCATAGTAGATATTCAATTACTTTTTGCTGTCTTTTTGGCAATGAAGCCTAAGAAAGCAGCTCAGGACATAATTTCTGGGGGCCTTAGCTCCGATGAGTTTAAAAACAAGAAGTTAGAAAGGCCAGCTTTGTTGAAATTTTGGGGGTAAGCAGTGTAGCCTAAGTTCTTACTGTGTTATTAAGTATAGGTCTTAAAGTCATTTATTATCTAATTTTAACAGTTGAGAGTCCACTCTTACCCCTGAAATCTCTAAAGTTTTTCAAGTTTTCTAATTCAGGTATGATGAAACTGGATTGTCAATGGCTAATCTTGATTGTAACAGTGTTTCCATTTCACTTGAGTGTTACTCTGAACTTCCATCATCGATGCCGACATCCTAAATGTTGAGGGACAGTCGACTCTGATTCATCTCAGCTGACTGTGGTTGGCATGGATGTGTAGGTGTGTTAATGTTGGCCCATTTTCAATGGATGCCATAGATTAACCTGAGTTTCATTTATTCAATGAATAATCTGTTAATTAGTTTCTTTGCTTTACTTAGAACCTGGGTGTGTATTCAGTAAAAATAAAGATGGGAAAAATTACAGAATCAAAACTATGTTCACACATTAATTATATCCAGTTGTTACCCCAAGTTCTTATCCTATTCAAAATCCTCCCTGTCTCTTTCTCTGTCTCTCTTTTTTAAAAACAAGAACCTGCCTTTTTAGCCTCCCTTTGCTTGGTATCATGGAGATCAATGATTTAGTGTGCAACGTACTTTGCCCCTGAGATTAGCTCTGTTCTTTCTTCCTTATTCCTGGGCTGCCACTCCTCATCCTAACAATGGTCCTTTATGCCTCTGTGCCAACATCTGACTCTTGTGCTCATGTGTTGGATTATTGCCAAGGGTGAAACTCTGAAAACTTTATGGAAGTTCTGATGCCAGTAAAGCTCCAAATGGAGGAACATAATAAGAATACGGTCTTAAATTTCTAGGAGCTGTTTAGTCTCATAATGACAGTGATGCAGTTTTGCTTAATTGCCTCCTTCAGGGGAATGGCCACTACTCCTCCAGTGAATGATCCCGTCTAAATTGCTGGAAGGCTTTGGGAGGAATGATAACCAACACTTAAGGACTGTTGCTCTTCAGAAGAACACCACTGTTGTAAGTTAAACTGTGTCCCCCAAAACGTATGTTGAATTCCTAACCCTGGTTACCTGTGAATAGGGTCTTTAAAGAAGTAATTAAGTTAAAATGAGGTCACTCTCCATGAGGGTGGCCCCTAATCCAATGACCGGTGCCGTTATAAGAGGACGAGAGACGCCCTGGCTGGCATGGCTCAGCTGGCTGGAGCACGGTCCTGCAAAGCAGGCGGTGGCCAGCTCCATCCAGGTCAGAGCACACGCTCAGGTCGGGTTTCAGTTCCCGGCTGGTGCTCTGAGGCAGCCTATTGGTGTTTCTCCCTCCTATCCATGTGTCTCTCCCTTCCCCTCTCCTGATCTTCCCCCCCGCCCCACCCCGTAAAACTTTTGAATGAGTTTCATGAATCATATACATACTGTTTTTCCTTTCTTCCTCTATCATCCTGGGAGGCAGGAGCAGAGTCCTCCCCACCACCCCAAACTACGGGAATCGCTTGGCATCCTTCTAGTGGCCCTTTTTTGGAACTGTCTCCTAGATCCTGACTGCCCTTTCCCTTCGCAATGCCCCTGCTCAGCACTGCATTCTCAGGATTGTGTCCTTTACTTCCTTTCTTCCTGTTCCATCCTCTCACAGTCACACAGACTTGCCTGGTATCATGTTCCTTCAGAACCTTGAGATCTGCCAGGAAGCATGTTATCTGGTCTGCTCAGTGTGTTGGGACACTGTATTAAGTGACCATTACTGAGTTAAAGATGTAATGTCTCACAAGTAATGAATTTGTTTTAACAGAGCCCATCTTTATGCATGACTGGAAGAAAAAATAAGGCCAGCAGTGGAAATTTCATGATGCGGAGGGTATGGGTGAATGGGAGGGCAGATATCTTGGGGCAAACACACCTGTCATATCCTTCAGGTTATATCACATAGCCAGCCGCCTACTGTTCCCTATCTTTGAACTCTGCAGGTGGGAGTTCAAGTATCGTCCCAAGGGCAGGCTCCAGGAAGAAGCGCCCAGGAGCCTAAATTGAGCACACTAGGATAATTGCCTCCTGAATAGTAAGAGCTTAGAGTCAGTTCATGGTCCTTGTGCTGTTTCTATTTTACTTTCTCCATAATTGGACTCCTTTATCTATTTATTTCTTTATTTACAACAGTGGTCCTCTGTGAGGCACTTCCTGCCACCACCTAATCATGTGAATGAGAGCACCCACACGGGTAACAAGGACACATGAAGCCTCCCGTTGCAGTTATAGCCTAGGTTTTTTTTTTTTAACTCATCAAACATCTAAATAAATAGTCACAACGTCTGGTTAGTAAACATTTTGGGGGTGTGTACGTATACACACATCTATACATATATTTTATACTTATGGGCTACTAAATCATTTGTCTATAATTTTATACTTTGCATTTTTGACTGATTTGAATGAGCAAATTAATAGATTCCCACCCCCCCCCGCCCGCCATTGTATAGACTTGGCCCAATTCAAGGGCAAATGCCCAAAGCTAATTACACATCTGTTGTGACCTAGTCTTACGCAACTCCGCATTTGTCACCTTTATTTTCTGGGGTCTAGGTGACTGAATATCTGTCTTCCCTCACGGAGCACCCACTCAGGAAATAGCTCTGTGACTGCAGTGCCTCAGAAACATTTAAGTAACAACAAGCTCCTACTGATTTTCTGCCAGGGTAAATAGCTGTAAGTAATTTTTGAAATAATAATGCTGGACTAAGTGATCATCCTCAGTTAATCAATGTGAAAACATCCTCGAATTTATTCATCCAGAAGGTATCAATCTTGAAAGGAAGGGTTTTTTTTTTCAGGTAAAATGCTAATTTCCTTCTATTTTTGTCATTGCTGACAGCATTCCTGGGGCTACTACAAACAAGCAATTGTTTATTGACAAGTGAAACTAGTGTCTTCTGTAAGGGAAGAAAAAATGTATAACAGCATAGACTCTAGAGCCAGAATGTTTAAGTTCAAATCCCAGCTCCTCTATTACAGGCACTGCATCCCTGGGCACATTGCTAAGCTTCTTTTTCCTTGATGTCCTCATTCATAAAATGGAGTTAATAATAGTACTTACTTATAGGGTTGTTGTGACAATTAAATGAGCTACTATACACAAAGCTTTTAGCATAGTGTCTGGCACATAGTAAGCACTCAATAAATGGTACCTCTTGCTTTTATTAATATTGTATGTTTTTCTTAATTCAAAGAGACAAGCCCTTCAGACTCCCAGGTGAAGCTGGAACCAGGAGCTGAAAAACATTCCTGAATTGCATTCTTGCTGCTGAAAATCAAGGCTGTTTCCAGAAAAGGAAAGTTTATGGCAAAATGTATTGAGGACATAGAAAAGTATGGCAGAGACCAAAATGTACAAGCACTGAATGGCTGATGAGAACTTGGCAGCTGTAGCAAAAGTTGTTTCTCTTCTATCAGTAGGTAGTAGCCTGAACTGACCTCCATGATTGTCTTGCGAGTCTGAGCCTGTGTGCTATGTGTACAAAGCATTATCAAGATCCCTGTTTTAGACAAGATCTTGTTATTTTATCAGAAATGACTGGCTTAGGAAACATTTGACAAAGTTCAAGTTTTTGCTAGTGTTGTATATTGTTTAACAGAATGCTAAAGCCAGGCCACCAAATAAAAGGATTATCCAAAAGAGTGATGTTTTGTCCAAGTTGGAGCTGGGCTCGGGTCCAGAACAGAAGATGAACCAGAAAAGAGAAAACAAGGTCAGAGCGCAGGAGGCTGGGGCAGGAGGCAGGTCATGTGTGGAAACAAAATTACTGCGGAATTGTGTCTTTCTAGGGCAATTAGATTCTGAAGCCCACATTTGAAAAATTACATAGTCAAAATTACCTTTTAAAAATCCTGTTTATCCCTGATGATATAGTATAGATAGTTTTGTACATACTTTACATAGTATATGTAATTATGTAAATGTAAGAGAATCTATGAAAAATTAAGTAGTATGTTAAAAGTACAGACACAAAACATAATTTTACAGCATTTTATAATTAAAACTGAATCTTGACCCTGGGCACTTAAATTCACTTAAGCAAAATGCACTTCTTATGTTCTTCTTCAACCCGTAGTTAGATCCTTGAGTAATTTTTATTCTCTGGGCTGTGTGTTCCATCAGTTTTTCTTAGCCTGCATACATTTTTATGCATATTGATACCTAAAGACTAATGTATATTTTCAGGAAAAGGTAGCTGGTAAACAATGATGCGACATGTGGATACTCTGTTCTCCAAGGTTTATAATATTATAAGCAGTTGAACAAAGGTGCAAATAGGAAAATAAAACAAGAAATTCTCGTATCCATATCCAGTTCTAACTGGGACTGGCAAACTGGACGCTTTTTAGGAGATTATTGGAAAAAATAAAATACTTGTCATCATTTTCAGACAGGTCACCAAAATGAGTGAGTGTCTCTGCTCAATTCTTCTTGGTTGTTTACTTCCCACGGAGAATAGAGATAGTTTATACAGGAATAGACTTAAACATTGAGTGAGAAACCAAATAACTGTGGTATGATTGAGAGGATATCAAGGAGCCACTTCTCCCTCAATCTGGTCTATAATCAATATGGAATTTTATTATAAGAGATTAATTTTTTTGTTAAAGTTTAGTCCCACTTTAGAGTGGTGATGAGACAGGATGGTAAGAAGGTAGGAAAATTCCTTGGCAAGTGGAGTAGGGAAACTGAGACAGTGAGCTGAACGCAATGGCTGAGCAATTTATAGCCAGATACAAAAGTGCACCTCCCTAGAGATAACATCTAGGTCTCAGTTGTATTTTAGCTCCAGGCCCCGAAAGCAGCAAAACCAGGTGGGCAACACCAGGACCAGCTCCAATGACTGAAGACCCTGTCACTGACCAATCAGTGGAGACCACAACCCTGATGTCTCCTGAGCACACCTGAGAAACTGATGAATATTTCCTTGAAACCCTCCCCCAACCACCTGCCCCAAGATCTCCCCTAAGACTGCTGCCTACAAGAGAGAGATAAAAGCCTCAAGACCAAGGACCCAGTTCCGCACTCTCCCTCTGGGGAGCAGCTAATGCCAATCATTTCCCCTCTCCTTCCCCCACAGGCATGCATCTCGTAAACTCTAAGGGTCCTCATGAGACTTGCAACCAGGGGAGAAATGGACAGCAGTAGCTCATCCCACAGGAATCCCCTGAACCCGTCCCCAAGTCCCCTTTTCTCTGACTTCCCAGTGAGCTAAGGCAGTCCAGCCTAGGCTCTCCTGTTGCTTCTTCTATGCTAAGTCTTTCCTTGTTTCACTGTCCCCAGCTTTAATAAGTGGATCCCCAAAGTCACCAGGATTCGTGTTGCGAGATCTTTTCTACATGAAGTGAAGAACCCACACACTATAGCTGGCCCAAGGCAGGCCTGCTCAGGGCCAGGCCCCTGTCCAGTAACAGTAAATCTTTAGACTTGCCAATCATTGTACTAGAGTCAAGCTAGATAAACCCTCATTTCTTCTTTATGCATAATGTTAAGTTTGGACTAGAGGAATGTCAGTGGAAGAGATGCCAACCATTTCCAGGCCTGGACTTAGAAACCCTTGCTTCCTCTTCTAAGCTCTCCTTCCTAGCTTGGTGATTGAGACAGCTATATTAGAAATGGTGCGATTACAAGATGGAAGCAGCTGGAACTCCTAAGACCTCACTGGAGAAAAGCCTCCTAGGGGAACTTTCCACTCACCTCAGGCTACGCACAAATGACAAATATACCTTTTCATTGTTAAGCCTTTGGGATTTTGAGGTTCCTGGTTACAGCAGCCAAGGTTATCCTAATAGAGACATTTATATCAGAAGTGAAATACTGCCATTAAAAAGCTAAAACAAATGTTTGCTTGAAAAAGTTGTTTCTAAATCCTAAACAGGAAAAGTGGTTTTTTTTTTTGTTGTTGTTTGTTTGTTTGTTTTTAGTTGAACCAAGTAACTCAAGGCAAAGATTGCATTAAGGGTGTGTGCTTCCCTTAGCTAATTCTTGCTGATAAGGAAGATTACCTGCCTCACCCATGAGGTTGCCCTTAGCCTCAAGACAACCATCATTAAATTGAAGGAGAGTGGCATGAGGGTGAAGAAACAAAGTAACAAAGCTCATTTCACAACCGTATCTCAGAAAGCAAGTTGGAAGTGCTTGCCTGCTCACGGCTAATGCATTGGAAGCCTATTAAATTGTTGAGAGAAATGTATTGCCAAAGAAACAATGAATCCAGACTAAAAAAATTCTTGACTGTTTGAATTTGAAGGATTTCTGGGGCCCTGGGGCAGATGCTGTCATTGTACCATCCTATTTCCTCAACCGACACATCCTGCACCTGTACCTCCCTGCTCTTGGGGACTTCATTGCCTGTGGGCTTGCTTGGAATTAGCAGTGCCTCTGGAGTGACCTTAAATCCACAGGGGAGTGGTGGTGGGGGGTTGTGTGTGGGGGGGCAGGGGACTAGAGTTTCTGCACCACTCGTGGGAAATGTGTTCCATAAAGTCCCCTAGAGGATCCCCAGAAGTTTTGAGCTCTGATCTCTCTAATAAAATGCCTCTAATGATAACCTATTCATGAATGCTCTCTTTACCAACTCCCCTTCCTTCCATGTCTTACTTCTCCACTACTCACAGTGCTTCCTTCTGAAGATCACTTCTCAGACAAAGTGCTTGCACCTAAACCCTTGTTCTGGGTCTTGTTTTTAGGGAACACATTAAGACAGGTCTCTACCTTGCATGGAGGGCAGTCAGGGCTTCACATGCTCTACAGCCTCCAAAGAGGCCATGCTCTGAAACATCACCATCTGATGTCACCAAGAAGGACAATGGGGGAAAACAGATTTCCCAGAAGATTGAATCAGAGTCCATGGAGAACGATTGACAAAGGAATTAGTCCCATTCCTTTGAACAGAATCAAAGCCAAATTATGGAATTGCCCCATCTGTTCAGTGTAACTTTGGAATTGGAAAGGACCGCCAACTACTTTGTAACTTCCATTCCTTTTCTTTCTAAGTGGGAGTGTTTAAGGGCCGAATGAAATTCCAAATCCTTAGCAGTGAAGGAGCAGTCACATTTATACAGTCCTAAAACTATTTCAGCCCTTTGAAGGCAACTGTGAGGTTGATGTGACCCCTGGCGAAAATGAGTTTGACACCCCTGGTATTGGGGATGTGCATAGGAGAAACAGAAAACTTTTCTTTTTGGTTCATATGTAGCAGCAACTAGATTTGTCATATCCAGCTTGCGGGAGAGGACTGTGCTTTGCCCAGAGATACAGAATTTTACTTTTGATGCAGTGACCAAAGGATATTGTGGGAAGACGATTGAAATGAGTATTTGATGACCAGAAGGGAGATTAGTGTAACAGACTCACTGGTCACTCATCAATCCTATTTCATTCTCCTGAACACAAGTTCATTTTTAAACTTCCCTTGAAGTTATTTATGGGCCATGGAATGAGAGCAAATGTAATGTCTGCAACTTGCAGCCTGGCCATAAAATCTCCCATACCATTGTCTATGCTCTTCCTTTCCCTTTCTTGGTGAAAACGGAGACCACCTGTGGAAGATGGTGGCACAACCATAACAAAGATGAAAGATCTTTTCCTGAGTCACTACTCAGAGGAGACTTGCCCAGGGAAGTTCACTGTAATGTGAGCAGCAAGCAAACCTTTATTTTGTTAAGCCACTGAGAGTTTTTGGAATTGTTTGTTCCAGTTGCTAGCATAACTCACGAAGAGTCATAGAGACATACACATTGATGTATTCTTCTCTTGTTCTAAGATACGCTTAGAACATGTTTTGGTGGAAGAGAAGGCAGCTAGATCATGGCACGGAAGGCATGGATCAGTGACAGTTAGCAAGGGACGGACTGCTTCTGACAGAAATCAGAAGATGGCCTTGACCAGTGTGACTCAGTTGGTTGCGTGTTGTCCCACCAAGTGAAAAGTTGCTGGTTGGCTTCCTGGTCAGAGCACCTGCCTGGGTTGCCGGCCTACTCCCCTGATTGATGCTTCTCTCACATATTGATGTTTCTCTGACTCTCTCCCTTCCTTCCCTAAATAAAATATTTTTTTTTAAAAAAAGAAACAAAGACAAAAAAGAAAAGAAACCATATGATGCCAAAAATAGCCCATACTTTTCTTCATGGACATGACTGTTGGTTTTCCGCTGGATTCTATAGCAGTATACATGGTATTTGAGTGCAAGCATGTGTGTGCACCTGTGCGGCTGTTTGTGCTCTCACAGTGTCTACATACACGAGGAGGACACAGGGCCAGCTGCAGGTGGTATTGTAGAGCATTTGATTTGCTTTGTTACCTCGACTTGTGGTGACCCCTCTGTGTTCTGCCTATTTGCACTGAGCAGTCCCTTCTTGTTTCCCACTTGAAACTGTGCTGTTTATGACATTCGCAGTCCCAAGCACACATTGCCAGGGTTGTTCTGCAGAATCAGGCTGTCTGGGCAAACTCCGCAAAGAAACAAAGAACTCACAGATAAGTAAGGATCATTCTAGTTCAAGGGTTCCTCTCCTTCCCAGCTTGCTATCAGCTAAAATGTGCTTTTTTCTAGAAACATTTACATTTCAATTGCAACTTCCAGAGGACTTCTACTGGCCCAAGAAAATCTTTTTCACGCTTGAAAAAAAATTATTTTTATAGGTAATACATTTACATGGATCAAAAGAAAAATAATACACGCTGAGAAGAATTTGTATACATTCTGTATCACCTCCTCCGCACCTACAAGTAAACACTTTTACTAAGCTTTTATGTAAAAATCAAGCTTTAATGACAAAATTCTCAATAGCAGGTGGGAAATATCCTAAGACAGGGAATGCTCTCTTCAAATTACATGCTTTTATAGTGTTTTGGCCTTCTATTGCAACTATTACAAAATGGTCCTAAAATTGAGAAATAAACATTTGAAAAATTGTCTCAACCCCACCACCAACCAAGGAACATACCATCAGATTTCCATACTGTCAGATTGAAATAGTTTAATATAAGCTCTTTGTTGCTGAGATAAACATCCAAATATTCACTCATAGCAAATTTTAATTCTGAGCAATTGCAATCTTTGTAACATGTTACAAAGACTTCATGTTTATCGTATCCCTTCTCCTCAGACACCGTTTCCTATCCTTCTGCTGGTATCCAAGAACAAACATGCTGTAACAATCATCCAGGTAGTAATACCACAGCCCTGCTGGGTTTCCCCAGTGCGAGTGCAATCAGCTGCACCAGACTTCCTCAATTTCTTTCCGATAGATTTTCCTATTACTTTTCTCTATGGCAACAGCCCCAGAAATTTAACCCCCCTTCTATTTAGAAAAAACAATTTGATTTGAATATAAAGCCCTGAATAAATTTAGTCTTCAAGATATTTTTGATATTCTTTTTTTGTTTTTGAATTTCATTTCTTGTGACAGTTACATTCAAAATTATAAATAGAAAAAAACTGAAAATGAAGTTCTCAATGTTAAATACTAACCATGTGTTTGGGATGGTTGGAGGGGAGGTAAGCAACTCATGGCTTTTGGATCTGTATAACAGCAGATGTAGAGATCAAAAAGGGAAAATTAGGAGTATGAATGTAGGAAAAATACTTTGAAGTGTAAGTGTTTTTTTTTTTTTAACCAGAGGAAACCAATTTTCCCAATTTACTCACACAACACGGGGACGAAGAAACCCTCAGCGAGCACAAGCTGACGCTGAAACGGTGGTACACGGACTAACAGATGGGAGAGTGCGCTGTTAGTTTTCTGCCTTCTCATTGCCACTTATTACATGAAGAGAATGCAAACAACAACAACAAACAAACAAAAACAAAAACAGAATTTGGGAAGGTGGCTTGGGACTACTTAGAATTCAGAGTAAAAGGACAAACGGAGCATTTTGAATAATGGAGTATGTCTCTGTAAGCATACCATCAATTAATCAGCCTTTTGAAATCTCTGATTCCTCATAGTTTAAGTATATCATGGAACTAGGTTTATAAGATTTCTCTTGGTCTGAATGAAAAAATAAAATTTATTTATGGTTTATCATAAACTATATATAACCCTTCATATAGTTATGAACTATATATAACTCTTTATATAGTTAAAAACTATATAACTATGTAAGTATTGATATAACTAGTTATAGGTATTGTCCAAAATTTTAGCAATTTTACTATTGCCCTTATTTAATGAGTAATAATTACTGCCTGGAGATCTTTAAAGGTTGCCTGACTTAAGAAACTCTAGGAAGTCTTAAGGCAAGAGTATCATGTGGTTTTTTTTTTTTTTTTTTTTTGATCCTTTTTCTTTTTGTTTTTTATTTTTTTGAGAGCTTTCAGGATCATCTGTTTCCTCTGGCTTTTCATGAACGACTGTGGACAATTTTGCCTCTTCCTTTGGTATATAGGTTCTGATGATCTCAATGAACATGTTGGACTCCATGAATTTGCTCCCATATGGAACAAGTTAGCAGCTATTTAATTTCTAAAAATGTTTATGAAGTCCACAGCCATGGTTATTTTTAGAGAGGCCTATTCAGATCTTTGCCAGACAGTTATTTCAGGGCTCCAGAGACTCTGCATGAAACTCCCCTAGAAAACACCACCTTAAATCTATACTCAGTTACTGAAAGATTAATAAAAAGTTATTCAATCCTTGTCTTATTCACATGAATTCTCTTTTAGTAGGAGTTAGTTTGTACTTAACCACATGACAAACAATTTTTTTAATTAGAAGATTTGTCTTTAGGCTTATTTGGTTTTATAATCAATGAATGAACTGTATTCATAAATGACCGAAAAAAATGTTAATGATAGTTTTAGGAATCATGCAAGCCCTTAGATAAACTTACAAAAAAGGAGTATTTTGAAATTGCTTTTTAGCATGTAAACTGAGCCTTAGAGAACATATTTCACTTATGTTGTTTCCAAGTTCCCAATATCATGGTCCTTAGGTGATTTAATTTTTCGTCTTGGCCTATTAGCTTAGAGTTACCCATTTATTTAAGGATTTGGCACTTTTTAGTATTCAGCTTTCATTACTCTGTCTGAAAGCTTCTTGTGACTGAATGTTGAACACTCACAAAAGCTGAGAGGTATTTAAATGCGAAAACAAATTCTTATAATTAGATTCACTTTTTAATGAAAGATGCAAAATACTGTTTCTTGCTCTCAATAAAATTTAGGGGATGAAGTTGAGAAAAATGTGAAAGTAAATGCATCTGTTTCTGCCTATTTCAAAATCTGTATCTTTCTTAAATTGTTCGTGTTCGATAATGTTTTTCCCATTACATGATTACTTAGTCGTAGCTGTAAGGGGATGTTTAAATTACAAAAATGTCAGTCTGGTGGTGTTAGAAAAACATATTGTGGGTGACACTTATCTCTGGGTAGCAGCGCAGGGTAAAACAATCGTGGAAAGCGGAAATGCCATGAGACAGGAAGTGGGAAAGGAAAATGATTCATGTAAGGAAGTATAATTTGGCTCCTAATAAGTCTGGAGTTGTAGGGACCCTAGTGATTTTTTTACTAACAGCCCCTGTTGTGGAAGACATCATAAGCAAAATAGTAAAATGCAAGCTCTTTTCTTTTTCTTTTTAGTTGGTAGGGATTCAATGGAGATTTTTTTCTTAAAACATTAATTTTAAAATAAAATGAATTTGTCAGCTTGAGGAACCAGTCTTTCTCTCTAAGATGAAAAATAATTTTGTTTTGATTTATGCATTTAATATTTCACACTGGAAATGTAAAACTACAGCAGTTATTTTATAGTGACTGAGATCAGGAAATATGGAGGTAATTCATTATATTTATTATTTTTCTTATAAAACTATAAATCAATGTTATTGAAAATTAAATGTATAGTCTACTGTGAGGGCATTTTTGAGGTTTAACAGTACTTTCCATAAGGCTTTCTAGGATCTGACAGAAACTTGAATTATTCATAAGAGCCTTGGATTTTCCTTCAACCTAATCAAATTAATAAAACAATTTCAATTCCAAAAGCTATTAATGCTCTGCGAAGAGAGCAAAAAGCATAAATTTATCTTCAGTTTCTTTCTGAATTTTGTATACTTCTGGGAATCACCAAGATCACAAAAGGAGATTTTTTAAAAAGGCAGAGTACCAAGTGCTATCATTGTTACTTTGCTCGTATAATACAGTAATGTGATCGTTTTTCTTCTTGCATCATCAGTGCACTTCTAAGAAAGACTATTATTTGTGGTCCCCTGAAGGGTCTTTTGAACTCCCTTTTTAAGGAAAAAATAAAGAAAATTATATGGAAGCATTCTGGTTTTTAGGATTAATTACCATCCTATATCCAAAATGTTTTGTAGTTCTTATAGAATGGAGTCATAACATATATTTGTCTTGATAAGACAAATATAAGCAGCTATATAAAACAAATGTAGAAATAAATATAGGTGCTATGTCACTGGGTACAGTAGGTAAACAAACTCACTGAACTGGATTGATTTGAAATTTTTGGCATTTAAGCATGTGGGACATACATCGATTGCATAACCTTCATTGTCTAACCCCAAAGCAAGTATATACATTTTCTATGCAGAAAAACTTAATTCAGAATGTAAATTCAAACAGAATTTTTATGTGAATCTTTGGACAGTGTTTAATAATAAGGTGAACAATGTCTTCAACTCCAGCTTCATCTTACAGAAACATAGTTCATATTGAGCCTTCCTGAATCAATCTCTTCAAAGGTTGAGGATATGATATTACTCAGTGAAGGCATTCTTAAGGATGCTCAGACAATAATGTTTAAGTATTCCACTTGTTGAAAATCTGGCAAAATACAGGGATGGAGCTGGGAAACACCAGAAGGAGGAAGTACTTTCAAGCCCCCTGGGAGGTCTCTCTCAAATTTCAGATGCTTTAAGCAGGCCTTTAGTAAGCACTGGAACACAGTCAATTCCGAACCAGAAACCCATAGGTAGGATGAGGAACAATTGTTCTATTGTGAAAGTCCAACTTGCTTTCTCACTCACGCAGAAAGCACTGTATGCTTTAGCACGGCCATGGGCAGCTATAATGCTTGAAGACAGGGTCAACATCTTTTCCAAATCTTCCTATTTCCCTAGCTGTTGCAATCATAGAGCATGATGGATGTGAATTAGCCAGAAAAATGTTTATTTACTGTGGAAAGTCTAGTTTCTAAGCAGAATACATTCCGATAACACTGCCAGGAAGAGTTAACTGCAAAACACATACAACATACCTAAATCGGTTGAATGGTATTACTTGAAAATATCTTTTTAAATGTTAGAGGATGACTACAAGATGTTGCCAATTTTGATGTAAATGAGACCAAGTGACCTCTTTTGATTTTTATCAAACCCATGAGTCCAGTGCTTAATGCCTTTGTTTTATTGGCAGGAAAAATTCAAGTGTCTAACATAAAGAAGGGTATTTGGCATTTTGTTTACTAGGCATAAATACATTTTATTCATCAAATAGGTTTGCCATTTTGTGTAGCTAAGAAAAATAAAAGCAGTGAGACTAAATTAGTATTAGAGATTCAACACTAGACAAGTGCTTGCATGCTGCCTCTATGTCCACTCATGCACTCCAGTCTAATGATCAAATCAAGTTTGGGCTGTTTGTCCCACAGACTGAAGAACGATGAGTTAGCTAAGAGAGGGACAGGATTGATATTGGAAGTTAAATAATGGTGCTAGAAATCAGTTTGTGGTTTAGACTTTAAAGGGCATGCCCAGCAGGTGAAGCAGTTGAAGTTAAGATCACAGCCCTGGCTGGTGTGGCTCAGTGGGTAGAGCACTGGCCTATGAACCGAAAGGTCACTGGCTCAATTCCCTGTCAGGACACATGCCTGGGCTGTGGGCCAGGTCTCCAGTTGGGGGCATGCAAGAGGCAACTGATTGATGTATCTTCGGCACAATGATGTTTCTCTCCCTTTATTTCTCCCTTCTTCCCCTCTCTCTAAAAGTAAGAATACTTTTATCACTTTTTATCACAAAGAATAAACATTTGTAACTGTTGGCTATTCTGATGGACTTAGATCTCTAATTTTATAAGGATAAGAACATAGTAAGAATATATTGGAAATAGTTTGGGGGACAAGAGTGGGTATTTTATATAGTACTTCGTCTTTGATACTATTATTGGTTTTTGTTTTATATTCTATAAAATATGGAGACAATTATGTAAAATTAAATGCATATGTTTGCTTCTATTAATTCTGTCAAGAATCAAATTACAAATAACCATTTCTTTTAATCTTCATTGTTTTCTGTGTCTGAATTCAAAATTCCTCACTGAAAGCTTATGTTTTATAAAATATATGATATATTTAAATATATAATACATCTTATATATTTATTATATATATTTATTATATATATTTATTATATGTACTGGCAATTTTTGAATGTGAAAATGAGAAGACAGAAGTGAAGAACAGAGAAGTGTGTTAGTCTTCTAGGGCTGCTGTACCACAAATGGATGGCTTTAAACAATAGAAATTTATTCTTTCATAGTTCTGGAGCCTAAAGTCTGAAATAAAGGTTTTGGCAGGGCTGTGCCCTGTACAAAGCCTCTAAAGGAAGATCCTTGCCTCGTTTAGCTTCTAGATTCCTTGGCTTGGGGTAGCATAAATTCAATCTCTGCCTTGGTCTTCAAATGGTTGTCTTCCTTCTGTGTGTCTCTCCTTCTCTTCTTATAAGGATACCAGTTATATTAGATGAAAGGCCCACCCAACTCCAGTATGACCTCATCTTAACCTAACCTGCAACCACCATATTTCCACATAAGGTCAAGTTACTGGGGTTAGAACTTCCATATATCTTTTGGGGGAACATAATTTAACCCATAACAAGGACGTGTTTTGTTTCGTTTGTTTGGTGGGGGAGTGTCAATCTTTATGTAAGGAAGAGTCATGTAAAACCAGACCTTTATTTTTCCAGATAAAAAACAGCCAAGACTGGCTTACTTCTCTATTACCTGTGACGTAAAAAGGAAAGGTAGTGGTAGTTGAAGAACTGGTGAGATCCACCTTCTACTTGAACTTTTCACTGTGCTGTAGTATCCTAATAGTCTTGCCCAATCAGTTATGGGGTCAGATGCAGAAATAATGATATTGGAAATCAAAGTACACTTAAAGAAGAAAACAATTTTAGCAGAGGCTAGGGCATCAACTTGAAGAGTGAAAATAAATTATAATATTAATTAATCATTAATGCGGATGTCAGTCAGATAGCCCAGAGGGCAGCCTGATTTACACTATAAAGTTACAGAGAATGAGTTTGACCGGCTATTTTCATAGAAGCTTCAAACATCTACCTCTATACAAAGAACCTAAGAAAACACTTTTATTTTTCCATTGCTTTTAGAGAGAGAGAGAAAGGGAGAGAGAGAAACATCAGTGCAAGAGAGAAGCACCAACTGGCTGCCCTTTGTATGGGCCTGGACTGGGGACTGTACACGCCAGGCCCTGGGATCAGACCTGTGCAACCTGGGCATGTACTCCTACTGGGAATCAAGCCTGCGAACTTTTGGTTATGGGGTGACACTCCAGCCAACTGATCCACACCGGCCAGGGTGGAAAACAACTTTCTGAACTAAATTTCTTTTGTGTGGAAGCTGTGAAATCACCTTTCATTAGTTTAGTGACCTTAGTTGAATAAACCCATTAATCTTTGAATTTTTTCTGCATTTGTAAAACAGAAATAATAGTAACTTAGCTATTAATTTAATAGGTCACTTTAATATAAAAGTTGTTTATATACTATAATGTTATATACACAAGTGTAAGAATTTATTTCTGGATAATGTCTTCATGGAGCCTTTGAACAACAGCACTATGGGATAGTATTTATGCACGTAGGTTTGGAGTAAGACTGACTTAATATTTCAACTCCACCATCTACTAAGGTATGATCTTGATGTCTCTGTGCCTAGGTTAGTTATATGTAATATGAGGACAACAGTATTTACTTCCTAGGTTGTTAAGAGGATTTTACAAGTTAATAATGTGAAGCAACTAGGCTAGTGCCTGGTACATTCAATAAGTGTAAACTGCAGATAGTGATTACCATGAACCCTGGAATCCAAGTCTCTCCAGTGAGTGCTTGGAACAGACACTATTTAGAAGCCAATGAAACTGGTTCTAGAAATACAGGGTGTTACTTTACATATGCAACATAACTGTGGTCACCCACCCACCCACCCATATGTAGCTCTCAAAAGCTTGGGGGTTCATAGGTGGTGGGCAATGGAGAATGGAATCTGTAAAAGTTCACACAGGATTAGGTAAAGATGAGAGTGTAGTGGTGGCCTGAGGAGAGTCAGTGAATATCAAAAATAATCACAGTGGGGAGTGATTAAAGGATTAAAGGACAAATAAAATTTGCTTTAAAAAAATTACAAGACTACTTTGGGCCTAGCTCAGATTGAACTCATGGTCCTCCCTGTCCGTTAGGACTAACTACCCTTGTGGGTCTCAGCACTGCTCATTGACACTTTCACAGATCAGGAATCTGAGGCTTAGCTTAACTGGAAGAGTCCAAAAGGAGAAGGAACAGTCTTTACATGATAATTGTGAGCCTAGGGCCTTCAGCTTTAAAACCAATAGACTTTTATTTTAAGTTGTCACAAAATAAATTTAAAAATTTTTTTCTCTCTTTGAGTCTTACATGTAATGTGTGAATCTTGTTGAGCAATAGCCATTTGATTAGTTATAAGTGTGGAACGGTTTGAACAGTCAGTCAGGATATTTTCTATTGCAAGTGGGACATAACCCCACTGCAACCAGCTTAAACAAGGGGGAGATAACTGAATTTAGAGACCACATAACATGAGTGGTGTTCTCTATCTCCTAGTTTTCCCTCTTCTCTGCTGCCTCTTTGGTCAGTTCTGGCAGGCGCCCAAGAGCTGCACTAATTTCAGAGTCTTCATCATTTTGGGATTCATCTAGTAGAAAAAGAATGACAGCCCCACAAAAGATCTAAATTTCACTGATTGAGCAATTGTGGTCACATCGCCTCCTTGAACTAATCACTGTGGCCAGGGATGGATGAGGTACCGATTGCCTTAGAGTGGTTTAGAGATTGAGATTAAAAGAAGGGTAGAAGTCCAAATGAAATTTAAGGCTGTTGTTGAAGGAGGGAGGCTGGGTGTTGGCAAAGCTAGTATCAAATGCCCATTGAAGGCCCATGTATCTTGGACAGTTGCCTAAAATACCCTTGACATGATTATGGATTGAACTGGTTTATGTTTGTTTGGACGTGGTAATGACTGAGAATATGACCACCTTTATTCTTTCCCTTTGCAAAATTTGGATTCCATCTAGTCACAGAATTGAAAGGCTGTTTAAATGAACCACATGAATGCTTCTTGTCTAAAAAGACACTAAAGTTTGTTAAATTTTTCATTTAAATATGATAGATTTGAATGTGTAAGATCAATTTTTCATGTGGTTTTGACATTAGCATTGGCTTTGATATTTTAAAATGTTTTCCTTCTTAAATGTGTTATAGTGTTATTGTAATAGGAAGCAGATATTTAAATTGAACTAAAAACTGCGCTTGACAGCTAAAAAGAAATAATTATAATTTAAATAAAAACAAAAACTATAGATATATATTTTTATGATTGCAATCTTTATAGAAATTTACTTTAGTTACTATCGACTTAATAAACTATAATTTTAAAAAGTGACTAAAATTACGTATACACAAATAGAATTAATATAAAAAAGAGTATAAGGTGTCAAATTTTATACACTATTTTAAAAACAAATTGGGTTTTACTATATTACTTTTCTTTAGAAGAAAAAAGTAGCTTTAATGTAAAAGTATTAGATAGCTGGAAAAATGTTACAAAAAACCTTAAAATCAGGCTAAGGTAAATGCTTTTGCCAGTTCTTTGCAAGAGAAAAGCACCAGCAATATAGTAGAAGCAAAAAAAAAAAAAAAAAAAAAAAAAAGTCTTTGAAGAAATTGCAGAGCCAGATATTACATTGATGTATGGGCCATTTCTAGAAAAAAAATATCTCCCAACACACCTAGAGAATCATCTATTAATAAAGCAGTCTACTTTGTATTTCATGCATCTGAATGTTTCATTGCATTTTAATATGTTTACTATATAAATTATAAAGTAACTCTCAACAACACTTTAAAAATTATATGGTTTAAGGATTTCAAAGATGGGGAGCTATCTTTGACTTTTATTGGAAATATTGTTATTATTTCAAATTTGGGTGTGAGTATGTACAAAAACTCCTTGAGAGAAAGGTGCTTCTTATATTTTATCCAAGGTAGATGCTGCGTTGATTGGTGCTCAAGAATAATAACTGGGAGTATGCCTGATACAATGCCTTTATTACTAAATTGTTGGCCAACCAACTCACATTCATTGGCAAACTATCCTCTATTGTGCTATGACTTGGTGTCTGCATAAGGACAGCAGTCTGGTTCAAGGCTGACCAGACTGAGGTGGGTGGTGTTTTCCTAACAGAGGTGGTTTGGCCCAGTTAGCTACTCCAGCAAAAATGTATTATGGGAATCAGTCTGTTCTCTCATAACTGAGGGAAATTTTCCAGCCAATACATTTGATTGTTCTTGTGTAAACAGCCCAAGTATTAGAAGAGAACTGACATGACTTTATGTGAAACCAGCTCCTGCCTGTTTCTGCTGGGCACATCCAGTTCAGAATACTCTTGTTAAATTATCCAGAGTCTGGGAGAAAGGGCAATGCAGACAGTATTATCAGTATGGCCACGAGAGTTGTTAAAATACTACATTAATTCTGTACCAGGAGATACAGAGCCACTGTCCCGAGTAGCCTTCCTCGCCACAACCCTGTACATCTTCCCCTAGACCCTGGACCCCTAAACCTCTCCATGATATATTACAGCAACTCAAGGCATAATTCCTGGTAGAACAGAGGCCCTCTGCTCTGGCGCTATAGGCAGGATCTGTTCTGATTGGCTGGTGTCTGAGTGTCTCTGGTTCTTGAATCTACTGAACAGCAAGCACCCTGACAAAGAGCTAGGGAAATGTCATTTTAGCACATCCATTGAAGACTCCAAACCTCAGAATAATGGCAGTAATTAAAACAGAGGATAGGGATCCTGGCATTCAATCAGGTAGACTTCAGATCCTCATGCTTCTTTAAGGACAGTTTTAATATTGCATGTGATGTAGTTTGTCCTTCCTCATCCTTTCTGCCTCCACTTTTGGAACTGGTTTTGTTTATAATCCTTCTTAGGGCTTACAGCAATTGCTCTAAAGTTCCATGGTGGAGCATTTCTGCTAATGAGCATATGCCGGAAACATGTGGGTAGAATGATAACAACCCACCCACTTTTAAGCTTATTTTAGAAGATGCAAACATTAGAAAATGAAAATTAATTAATGAGCAAATTAAGGAAAATGCCAAATATCATCAATTAGAGATTTCTGTATTTCCTCATTTCTTTTACCTAGAATTTTTTACAAACCTGAATTATGTTCTGACTCTGGTTTAATTATGGTTTAAGACAGTAGCTTTCCATTGCTCTGAGAGTAAAATCCTCAACCTTTATTTTGACCTGCAAGGTTCTGTAAGATCTGGCCCTGGCCTTCCTTTCTGATCTGATCTCATACGGTTCCTCCTTCTCATTCTGCATCTGGCACACTGACCTTCCAAAGATACACTGAGTCGATGCCTCGCCTTTGCCCTCGTTGCTCACTCTGTTCCAAATGTCATCTGTGTGATCCTGGCTATCATTAGTTCCTATCTCCTTAGAGAACTGTTTGCTGGTTGTCCTTAGAAATTCTCCAGCCAGCACTGCAAGATAATGGCATCAATCAGAATAAGCATACAAGGCAAAATCCAATTATTATCCAAAGGTAAAGGAAATGTTTTGGTTCTAGGACTGATATATGTAGTGTTTGTTTCCATTCTTTAATTCATCCGAATGGCTTACCTGTCCCTGCTTCTACTGGCCATTCAGAAGTGACAGGGATGAGAAAAACAAGGGCTTCTATTTCTGATTTCTTCCCATGATATGTGGGACTTCGTTTTATCTTTTAGGAGGCGAATTGTGTTCAGATCACAGATAAGAGGAATATGAGAAATATTATTAAATCTCACTGCTTTAATTAAATATTCTTCACCTGACTAATAGCAACAGAAGAGGTGTAAACTTGAATTTGCTCTACATTCCTGAGGTGTTAACATTGCCTAAATATGAAAACAAAGTACTACTGGTTTCTCTCACTTAAAATAGGATGAACTAAATTTTTATACACACACACACACACACACACACACACACACACACACGTGTGTGTGTATATCCTCAAAGACATTGCGGTTATCAAAAACATTCATAGGCGAAAGCCCCTATTATTTGAAAATCTTGATTTTCTTTACAATTTAATGAGGTTTCATTTGTAATGTTGAATTTAATTTTTAGCTTTCTGGCCCAGGTATCATTTAAATTGGTTGGTTCAAGCTTGGCATTAAGGAAATCATAGTCAGGGGTTCAGTCCCCTGGTTTCCTGTCAGAGTCGGTTAGATCAACCCCGAGAAGGCTGCTCCACAGTCACTGACTTTGCTGTGATTTTGGTTATCTATCCCACGTGTGTGGCCAGTTGTTTACAAGGTAGAGGCCTCATTTTTGCTTTCAGTTTTTCAATATTTATTAAACTCTTATTAGCATCATTACCTCAACTCTAAGACACTATTGGTGATAAGGTACAGTATCACTTTAATATTATAGGTAAATGAAAACTAACTGCATTAAATAAACCCATGGATTGCAAATATGTATAGAAACTTAAAATCTTTTGTCTTAGGATTTGGAAAACATGGTTTGAAGTATAACCCTTCGCTGTTATAAGAAAACAACACAGAAGTATATATTTCATTGTTGGAGACACCTGTAATTTAATATACATTTTTATTCAATTTAAAGCTCCTTCTCAGTATGAGATTAAACTGCTTGACCTATGTAGTGAGATAGTATTCATTCATTTACATACAGGGTGGGGCAAAAGTAGGTTTACAGTTGTGAGGACACGAAACACCGAGTTTATTGTTGTGTTATTATTTGCTAATTACTGTATTATTTTCCAAATGAACAACTGTAAAGCTACTTTTGCCCCACCCTGCATATACTTATATTATTTTAACTACACATTATTTTATATATGACTATATATTTTATAAGTATAATGTAAATACATAATATATTCATGCACATAAATATGTGTATAAATATAAGTCTATTTTATATTGTTATTTATCATGTTTATATATTCGTTCAGCAAATATCTGTGGAGCATCAAAAATATTTAACAGCAAAAAAAGTCAGATAAGGTCATTATTTTCATATACCAGTAAAGGAGAAATAGTAAATACAAGATTAAAATAAATGATAGTAAAAAGACTGCAAAATATAAAACAGGATAATCTGTTAACAAGTTCCTTGGGAAGAGGAGCAATCAACTTTGCTCCAAAGCAGGTCAGAGGTCAGGGAAACCTCTGAGGAGCTGGCAGCGGAGCTAAGACCTTTGTGATGAGATGCAGCAAACAGCATGAAGCCACGGGGCAGAATGTTCCAGGCAGAAGGAACGGAGCAGGAGTTTCAAGGTGGAAAGAAAATTGGAATATTTGAATGACAACTACAATAACAACTAGAGCCAGAGTCTGGAGCGAGAGAGCGTAGAGGAGATCATAGGATATCAGCTCAGGATGGAAGGAAGGGTTGATACGAGAGAGAGGCTTGGTGGCTGTGATAAGGGGGTTTTGTTTTATTCTATGATCAATGGGGAGCATTTGGAAAGTAAACAAGGTCATAATGTGTTTTGCTTTACGTTAATTTTTTTTCTGGCTGTTTTTGTGTCCCAAAGACATCGGGGGCGGGGGTGGAGGTAGAAAGACCAGGTTGCTGTATTGCGAAGATAGAAATGATGGTGGACTGATAAGGTGAGAACAGTGATGAGAGGTAGTGATGGGTTATGCGGTGTATGTTTTGGAGACAGAGGTGACAGAAGTGGCTGATAGATCGTTTTTGGAGTGGGAAAAAGAGAATTCGAATAGAACTTTGACTTGATCCACAAGGTGGGTAGTGATGCTACTTCCTGAAATTAGGGAAGAATAGCTTTTTTGACACAGGAGAGAAGTCCAGAATTCTGTTTTGATCATGATACATGTTTTGAGAAAAGCCTATGATACATTTAAATAGAAATCAAAGTAGTCATGGAAACAACATGGAACAAACTGATGACATGAAAATGTTAATGTTTCATGTCACTTTTGAAAACATGAGACATTTAAAATGAAGAAACTAAGGCCACTGAGGCTTAAAATTATTTAGCAAGTTGATCCTAAAAAACCACCATGTCTGCCATCTGAATTATTTTAATAGTTCAATGTGAAATATTGTTCTGTACCGATAGAGCATTATATGATACGACACATTTTAAAGGTTTATTTTAAGAAATGTTTATAAGAGAGTAGCAGGAAATTACAAAGGAAAAGATTCCTTTCTGTAATAATGGCATTTGAGCTACTGTCTACAGACCAAAGGGTATTCCAAGCACTGATCCAAGATAGCTAAATAATGATGAGCAAAAATTTAACAGATTCTACTTGGGCAAATATTTGCAAGATACACTATGTGCAATAAGTTCTTTCTAAAACATGTTAGCTTTGATCCAGACAGAATAGATCATAGTCTTTGGAACTCTTGCAGGTGTACTTTGTTTTGTTAATATGCAAATAGCTTTAGATTTACCCAATGATAGTGAACCATGGGGCTCAGTAGTAGCCTGGTCTTGTTTATAATACCAAAAGTATGAGGTGTTCAAATTTATGCAACTGGGGATACCAGAACTCTTATTTATACAATGCTGTAAATATACAGAAGGCTTTATAATAGATTGAGTTGTGACAATAAAACAAAAAACAAAACAAACAAAAGCAAACCTAGACAATTGTTACAGTTTTGCTTCCATGGGAAGCTGACTCTGCAATGGAGATCTGTGTGCAGCTGACTTATTGGGAGTGGTCTTGGGAATGACACTTTAAAAACAAATTATTGAATTCATTGGGGTGGTGTTGGTTATAAATTTGGGTGGCATTGGCAACCTATATAATTTTATTAATATAGGTTGCAGGTGTACAATTCTATAATATATTATCTGTATACTGTATTGTGTGTTCACCAAGTCTCCCTCTGTCACCACTTACCCCCCCCATACTCTTCTACTCCCCCTCCTTCACACTCCCCCTCTAATCACCAGAATGACACTTCTGATGGGAACAGGGAAACCAGACTGTGAACTAAGAGAAGTTGAACTGCAATGCAGATGCAACAGAGCCCTCAGGCAAACTCATCTGTAACTGTCAAGTTGGGATGGTCTTTTGAGATGTCTTGGATTGGGGTAAGGGGCGCTGGCTTTTGTAATCCCTCACTCATTAGTGATTTAACCTGGGTGCAACTTTGAGTGCAGCAACTTACTGCAGCTGAGGGCAGTCCCTGATGAGTTGAGTCCCTCAACTGCGGGCTCTCCTCAAACAATATACCCAGCAGCTGGGCCATGAGTGCCTCAGATCTGAAAAAGCAGTGCTTGCTCCACTTGCCTTGTATTCTCATCTGGGAAAGGCTCCTCCAGGATTCTAACTGAGTTCTTTTCTTGGGGAACTTACTACAGTAAAGTTTGTAAGGTGACCTATAGCCCCCACCACAGCCCTTGGTCTCAGGGCTGCCACCGATATCATCTCCCTTCTCTACTACCCATTCTAGTTCCTCTTGGCTTCAGCTGGCACCTCCGTTGGTTTAGGTGGTTTACCAAATGAGGTGAGTCAGACTATAACTCTGAGTGGTCACCATGCCCTCCTCGGGTCATAGGTGGTACATTTGTCCATTTATTTTCAAATAAACAACTCCTCGAGGGAAGTGATTCCTCTCCTTATCTGATGGTGACTCCTTTGCTCAAGGAGTGCAAAGTGACTGGGCAGTAGCTTAAAATATGGTGAGAACCTTGCTATCTCCCTTCATTTTCAGGCAAGATGAATTGCTGCCAGCAACAGAGCCCAACACTGAGCTCCTGATATGGCACCATCCCTTGAGATGAAACATTCTTTAGAGGCCAGTCTATTACATCGGACCTCTTCTATCCTGGAATCAACTCTGTTACACTGCCTGTTCCAGGATGGGAGAGGATTAATGTAACTGACTTACTATCATGTGATGTTTTATTTCTCTCAAGGTTGATGCCATCATGGGGGCTCAGTTTTAGCCTTTGTTGCTGGCAGACTGTCCATTCAGGAGCAGAGTAGCTAGCTAAGTTTTAGTGAGTGGGCAGTCCATGCTGTTTGGACCATCATATCCTCCATCCCTGCCAATGTGGCTACTCTGTTCATGCAAATGTTGTTCCCACATTGGGGTGGCTGATGACACAGGCTGTACAATGTTGCTTGCCCAAGTCATGCCTACTTTGTTAGCTGATTAGTGCCTCTTCTGGGGTAAATGACTTTGTGCGCACTGCTGTATCCACACAACTCTTTGCCTCATCATTCCTGATTTTTCAGCCTTTCTTCTCACACCCTCTGGCCAACCAGCTGAGCCATTTGCCATTTTGGATAATATACTTGCCTCAGGCCACTTGATTTTTTTTTTTCCTTTTAAAAAATTTTTAATTGTTGTTCTTGTACAGTTTTCTGTCTTTTACTCTCATCCCAGCCCACCGCCCCAGTTCTCCCCACCTCCCTCCCATTCCGCCCCCCCTAGTTTTTGTCCATATGTCTTTTATACCTGTTGCTCTAAACCCTTCCCTTTTCCCCTGAAATTCCTTCCCCTCTCCCCTCTAGTGACTGTCAGCCTGTTCTCAATTTCAGTGTCTTTGGTTATATTTTGCCTGTTTGTTTGTTTTTCAGTGATGATGGTCTCACTGATGTCTTTCAGGGCAACCCTGAAAGTGCAATGGCAGACTATGGTTGGTTCTAAGCCATCCATACTTTTCTCCTGTCAGCTAGTCATAATGTGATGTCCCAGCCCCATGCAGTCACAGATGTGAGAGATGCAATAGTGGTGAATGACATCTAAACAAGTATGGAAAGTAGGGTTGGGCAAAGGGAGAGACTATGGTAAGTCAGTTGCAACAGAGCCATCAGAAGACCCCTTCTGGATCTGGGAAGTCTGTATGGCTCTTTAGATAAATGTTGAATCTGAAATTGAACACAGAGGCTGGACCTTTGTACTCCTAGATGAAGGAGTCATCTGATGTGTCCTGCCTCTGTGGAGACAATGTAACAGGTCGGTGAGGCGGTTCCCTTCTGTTTGGGGAAATGCCTGGAGTGGGATTGAGCCATGAGTTCTTCAAGCAGTAAGAGTAGCTGGAGGAATAAATGTTGAAGTCTTGAGTAGGACATGTTGGTGGTATACCAAAGACACATTACACCAACGCCAAACCATGCAAATTTTCCCAGGATAATTCATACCATGTGAAGACATAGGACAGAAAATACTGTATTGGTTGAGGCCAAAATAATACACAAGCAGCATTTTGGATTTTGGGAACGACTGGGCATTCCAACAATGTCAATAATTGGTTATCACCTAAGTAACTGTTGGGAGTCGAAAGACAGGAATGAAGGAGTATTGGGACTGAATGAAATGTTATCACATCCATGTCTGTCTAGGCCTGATTGCCTCTCTTCACTCTTGAACTCAGTGACAGGCACTGAGGAAGGCTTGCCCAGATATGCAATCACCTCAGATAAAAATCAGCAACTCATGGTTGACGCTTTTTTTTTGCCTCTATATTGGGTTAAGTACCATACCCCATGGATTGGCCTCTGATTCTTCTTGAACTCATCCACTCCTCTGCATATATATTACCTAAGTTCAGGCTCTAATCACTTTACCTGATTCATGAAAACAGTTGGTTTGTTTCCCTGCCTTCAACCGCATAGCTTCCTTGGGCTTTTATACACTGCACTCTACTTTAGCCAGAATGATTTTTCTAGAAGGCAAATCTGGTGATATGCTCCTGTTTAAAATTCACAAAAGGCTAGTTATTGCTGTCCTCATAAATTCCAGTTCCTTAAGTGGAATACAAAGCTCTTTCTGACCTTTTCTCTGCCTGCCTCAACCAGCCTTCTCATCACTCCTGCCTTTTCCCCATTTACTTGAGCTTTATAACCTTAGGGGTCTCATACACACTGACTGTTTTCTGTGCCTTTTGGGTTTTACATTGGCTGTTTCTTTTGCCTGGAACCTTCCTGTGGTAGACAGAACAATGGCCCCCGTCAAAAAAGTCCTTGCTATATAACCTGGGAATATGTTATCTCAAATGGAAAAAGGGATTTTGCAGATGTGGTTGAAGATCTTGAGATGGGGAAAGTCTCCTGAGATACCCAGGTGGGCCCAAGGTAATCACAAGGGTCCTTATAGAAAGGAGAGTCACAGTCAGAGAGGACTACATGATGTTGAAAGCACAGGTCAGAACGAGATCGTTTCTAAAACAGGGTTGTAGACCAAGGGGTGCTGCAGGCCCCAGGATCAGGGAATAGATTTTCTCTTAGAACCTCCAGAAGCAAGACAGCCCTGCAGAAACCTTGATTTTAGCCTAGCAAGACCCATCTCAGATTTCTGACCTTCAGAACTTTAAAATAACACTTTTTTTTTTGTTATTTTAAACCACTAAATTTGTTGTAATTTTATATGGCAGCAGTAAAAAACTAATATACTTGCCCTGTGGCTAAATTCTATTAATTGTTTAAGACTCAGCTAAAACCATGAATCTGGTGTAGTGGAATCTCCTTTATGTCCTACAATTAACACAATATTTCTTCTATTTTTGCCTTGACTGGTGTGGATCAGTGGGTTGGGTATTATCCCATAACCGAAAGGATGCAGGTTCAATTCCTGGTCAGGGCACATGCCTAGTTTGTGGGCTCAATTCCTGGTCTGGGCCTGTATGGGAAGCAACCAGTCAATGTTTCTCTCCCTCCCTCCCTCCCCCCTTCCTCTCTCTTTAAAAGCAATTTAAAAAGTCCTTGGGTGAGGATTCAAAAAAAAGTAGACTCTATGGCTCAAGACTACGGTAAATGGTATAAACATATATCTAGCCACATTTAAAAGTGTGTGTGTGTGTGTGTGTGTGTGTATCTCCAAAATACATAAAGAACTCCCACAACTCCACTCCAGGAAGACAAGCAACCCAATTAAAAGATGGGCAAAGGACCTGAATGGACACTTCTCCAAGGTGACAAACAGAGGTCCTAGAGATGTATGAAAGGATGCTCAGCATCACTAGCCATCAGAAAGATGCAAATTAAAACCACAATGATACCACTTCACATTGGTCAGAATGGCCATCATTAACAAATCAACAAACAAGTGCTGGGAGGTTGAGGAGAAAAGGGAATCCTAGTGCACTGTTGGTGGGAATGCAGACTGGTACAGCCACTGTGGAAAACAATGTGGAATTTCCTCAGAAAGCTAAAAATGGAACTGCCTTTTGACCCAGCAATTCCACTGCTGGGATTATACTCTAAGAATCCTGAAACACCAATTCAAAAGAACCTATTCACCCCAATGTTCATAGCAGGTTTATTTATAATAGCCAAGGGCTAGAAACAGCCTAAGTGCCCATCAGTAAATGAGTGGATCAAAAAACTGTGGTACATTTACACAATGGAATTCTACACAGCAGAAAGAAAGAGCTCCTACCCTTCACAACAGCACAGATGGAACTGGAGAGCATTATGTTAAGTGAAATAAGCCAGGCGGTAAAAGACAAATACTATATGATCTCACCTATAAGTGGAACCTAATTGACAAAAGAAACAAGTGAGCAAAATAGAACCAGAGACATTGAAATAAAAACCAAACTGACAGTAACCAGATGGGAAGGGGGAGGGGGATAACAGGGGAAAGAAGGGGGAGGGTTGTCAAAGAACATGTATAAAGGACACATGGACTAAGCCAATGGTAGGTAGGGTTGAGTGTGGGAGGTGGGTATGAATGGGGTGTGGGAGAGTGGTCGGAGGAAAATTGGGGACAACTGTAGTTGAACAACAATAAAAAAAGTAAATTTGATTTCTTAGCTGACGCGCATTCGACTCATTATCAAATCAAGGTATATACTAGAACTTTTTAAAGTATGTTTTACTACTTTAATAAACATTACTGAAAGCTATACACACACGTATATAAATATTCCTTCTACTTCATTATGGTTATCTATTTATTCTTGATCCCCACCCTCTATTCCCACAGTTATACCCTACATGAGAGCTGTTACTGTGTCTTATGTTCTGTGAATCCTAGGCACCCAAATGCCTGACACATAAACTCAGGAAAGTTGTAATTCTTCTTTTGCCACTGTTATCTTGCCCTGAGGGTTCCCTTTACACTTTGAAGCCACCACTGTTGACTGGATATAGTTGACCTTGTTTTCTGTTTTGAGGGCTTATGCATGTTTGGGGTTTGTGCAAAAGAAAATGGAGAGGGGATTAGTTTCTGCAAGTCAGGCCAGATGAACTGATAAAGTCCCAGGCACAGTGAGGGTCCTTCTGTAGAGAAATCATGGGGATGCGCCTGTAGCTACTGAATGAAGGTCCTCCTTTCACAGCATCATGAAGAACATTCCATGCACTTCTCTTCCCAGCACTTGTGCTGTGCTCCTGGAATCCCAAGAGGTAGCCTTCAGCTTTCCACAAGGCCGCTGGCACAGGTCAAAGGCACTCTCCACAATCCATGGTGACCCCCTTCTTTCCAGGGCCTCCAGGCCTGTCCTGCCCAAGCCTTCCTCCTGTGTGTTTTCCCCACTCCTCTACTCTTTTATCTGTTCTATTTTTATGGCCTGTGCTTCATTATTTGCTTCCCCTAGGCCCTTTCTTTTGATTCTCTAGAAACTGTTTTAGAAATTAAAAACAAATATCCAAAATTGACTTCTCCTCAAGGCAATGTGCTTGCCTCTGGCTGACTTGGGGGAAAGTCACAAGGGTTCAGAAGAAAAACACAAATATTCCAAAAAATTATCTTGCTACATTCCAGTCTCATTATCAACAAGTATATGTGAAATGAATAAGAAGTGAGAGGAAACAGAAGAGAATATCAAGGTTTGGGTTAGGGGACTATTTTTCTTCTTTTCTTTTTAATTGTATTTTTTCCAGGGTGCCCGGCTAGCTCAGTTGGTAGAGCATGAGACTCTTAATTGTATTTTTTCCATTACCATTTAGTCCCCTTATATCACACGTCCTATGCAATCACCACCCTGTCGTCCATGTCCATGCGTCCTTTTTTCTTTTTGCTCAATTCCTCCACCCCCTAACCTCCCTACCCCACCTTAGCTGTCATCCTGCTCTCCATTTGTGAGTCTCTCTGTTTTGCTTGTTAGTTCAGTTTATTCATTCGATTCCACATGTGAGTGAGACCACATAGTGTTTGTCTTTCTCTGATTGGCTTATTCCACTTAGCATAATGTTCTCCAGGTCCATCCATAGTGTCACAAGGGTAAAACTTTCTTCTTTTTATGGCAGAGTAATATTCCATTGTGTAAATGCACCATATTTATTTTATCCACTCATCTAATGATGGGCTGCTTCCATAGCTTGCAATGAATATAGGGGTGCTTATGTTCTTTCGAATTAGTGTTTTGGGTTCCTTCAGATAATTTTCCAGAAGTGGGATCATTGGGTCAAAAGGCAGTTCCATTTTTAATTTTTTGAGCTCTCTCCATACCGCTTTCCACAGTGGCCACACCAATCTGCACTGCTACCAACAGTACACAAGGGGTTCCCTTTCTCCACATCCTCACCAGTACTTGTCGTTTGTTGATTTATTGATGATGGCCATTCCGACAGGTGTAAGATGATATCTCTTTTTTGGTTTTAATTTGCATTTCTCTGATGATTAGTGACGTTGATCATCTTATCATATGTCTATTGGCCATCTGTGTGTCCTCTTTGGAGAAGTATCCATTCAGGTACTTAGCTTATTTTTTAAATTGGATTGTTTTTTTGGTGTTGAGTTTTGTAAGTTTTTTATGAATTTTGGATATTATCAGATGTATCAGCGAATATGTTCTCTAATTCTGTGGGATATCTTTTTTATTGTTGATGTTTTCCTTTGCTGTGCAAACACTTTTTAGTTTAATGTAGCTCCACTTGTTTACTTTTTCTTTTGTTTCCCTTGACAAGGAATATATATTTGATAAAATATGGTTATGAGCAGTGTCTGAGATTTTGCTGCCTATATTTTCTTTTACTTTTTTTATGGTTTCAGGTCTAACATTTAAATCTTTAATCCATTTTGAATTTATTCTTTTTTTTTTTTAAATATTTTATTTATTTATCTTTAGAGGGGAAGAGAAGGAGAGAGGGAGAGAAACATCAATGTGCGGTTGCCTCTTGTATGTCCCCTGCCGGGAACTGGCCTGGCAACCCAGGCATGTGCCCTGACTGGGAATCGAATCTCGATCCTTTGGTTTGCAGGCCCGCGCTCAATCCACTGAGCTACACCAGCCAGGGCTTGAATTTATTCTTGTGTGTGGTGTAAGAAGGTGGTCAGGTATCATATTTCTGCATGTATCTGTCCAATTTCCCCAACACTGTATATTGAATAAACTATCTTTAGCCTATTGTAAGTGCTTGCTTCCTCTGTCAAATATTAATTAACTGTAAAGATGTGGGTTTATTTCTGGGCCCTCTATTCTGCTCCATTGATCTATGTGTCTATTTTTATGCCAGTACCATGCAGTTTTCATTATTATGACCTTATAGTATGGTTTAATATTAGGTAGCATTCCTCCAGCTTTGTCCTTCTTTCTCAGGATCACTGTTGTTATGCGGGGCCTTTAGTGGTTCCACATAAATTTTAGAAACATTTGTTCTAGTTCTGTGATGTACATCATTGGAATCTTGATAGGAATTACATTGAATCTGTAGATTGCTTTGGGTATAATGAACATTTTAATGATGTTAATTCTTTTTATCTATGAACACAGTATGTACTTCCACTTATTTGTATCATCTTTAATTTCTTTCTTCAGCCTTGTAATTTTCTGTGTACAGGTTTTTTAATTCCTTGATTAGGTTTATTCCTAGGCATTTTATTCTTTTTGAAGCAATTGTGATGAGATTGTTTTCTTAATTTCCTTTTTTGTTAGTTCATTATTGGCACATAAAAATGAAACTGATTTCTGGAAATTCATTTTGTATCCTGCTACTTTGGTGAATTCATTTATCAGTTCTAGTAGTTTCTTGGTAGAATGTTTGGTGTTCTCTAGGTACAGTATCATGTCACCTGCAAATAGAGACCATCTTACTTCCTCCTTTCCAATTGGGACGCCTTTTATTTCTTCTTCATATCTGATTGCTGTGGCTAGGACTTCCATACTAAGTTGAATAAGAGAGGTGAAAGTGGACATCCCTGTCTTGTTCCCCATGATAAGGAGCACTCTTGTTGGTTTTGCCCATTGAGTGTGATGCTGGCAGTGGGTTTGTCATATGTGGTCTTTACTATGTTTAAGTGTGTTCCCTCTATTCCAACTTTGCTGAGAGTTTTTCATCATAAATAGGTGCTGGATTTTATCAAATGCTTTTTTGTGTTTATTGATATGATCATGTGATTTTTAATCTTCATTCTGTTTATGTGATAAATCACATATATTGATTTGTGAATGTTGTACCAATCTTGCATTCTTGGAATAAATCCCACTTGATCATGCTGTATTTGGTTTGCTAATACTTTGTTGAAGATTTTAGCATCTATGTTCATCAGGGATATGGTCTATAATTTTCTTTTTCCTGTAGCGTTTGAATCTGGTTTTTGAATTAGAACGATGCTGGCCTCTTAAAATGAGCTTCCTTCTACTTTAATTTTTTAAGTAGTTTGAGAAGAAGAGGTGTTAGTTATACTTGGAATGTTTGGTAAAATTCACCTGTGAAGCCAACCAGTCAATGGCTTTTGTTTGTTGGGAGCTTTTTGATTACTGCTTTAATTTCACTGGGTGTAATCTATCTATTCAGAGTCTCTGATTTTTTCTGATTTAATTTTGGAAGATTGTAGGTTTCTAGGAATTTATCCATTTCATCCAGGTTGTCCAGTTTGTTGGCATAACAGTTGTTCATAATATTTTTCTTACAATTCTTTGTATTTCTTTGGTATCAGTTGTTATTTCTCCTCTTTCATCTCTGATTTTATTTTTGGGGGTCCTCTCTGTTATTTCTTGATGAGTCCAGTTAAAGATTTGTCAGTCTTGTTTATCTTTTTAAAGAACCAGCTCTTGGATTCATTGATCTTTTGTATCATTTTTTTAGACTCCATTTTATTTCTTCTCTGATGTTTATTATTATTCACTTTGAGTTTTGTTTGTTGTTGTTTTTCAAGTTCCTTTAAGTATAAAGCTAGATTGTTTATTTGAGCTTCTTCTTCTTCTTCTTTTTTTTTTTTTTTTGAGTTAGGCCTGTAATGCTATGAATTTCCCTCTTAGGATTGCTTTCCCAGTGTCCCACAGATTTTGGATTGTTGTGTTCTCATTTTCATTTGTTTCAAAGTTTCTTCCTTGATCTCTTTGTTGATGCATTCATAGTTCAATAACATGGTATTTAGATTCCATGGCTTTTTGTGTTTTTCAGTGTTCTTTTTCTGATTGATTTCTAGTTTCACAGCATTGTGGTCAGAGAAGATGCTTGATATGATCTCAATCTACTTAATTTTATTGAAACTTACTTTGTGTCTTAACATGCGGTCTATCCAAGAAAATGTTCCATGTGCACTTGAGAAGTATGTATATTCTGCTGCTTTGGAGTGAAATGCTCTGAAGATAATGAATTACCATATCTTTCAGAACATAAGACACACCTGGGGTTTAGAGGAGGAAAATAAAAAAACAAATTCTGAAGCAAAAAATGTGGTAAAATATTTAATTACATAAATAACATAATATTTCACCAGTGTAAATGTAAACAGAATTCAACAGCAGGATTAACAACCATTATTCCTCCCAAAATTGGTGGGAGGGGCTGAAAGTATGTCTTATAGTCCGAAAAATATGGTAAATCCATTTGATCTAGTGTGTCACTTAAGGCCGCTGTTTCCTTGTTAATTTTCTGTCTGGAAGATCTATCCATTAAAGTCAATGGGGTGTTAAAATCCCTGACTATGACTGTGTTTCTGTTGATCTTTCCCATTATGTCCATCAAGATTTGCTTTACCTATTTATGTGCTCCTATGTTGAGTGCATAAATGTTTACTAGGTTATATCTTCTTGTTGGATTGTTCCCTTTATCATTATGTAGTATCCTTCTTTGCCTCTTAATATAGCCTTGGCTTTAAAGTCTATTTTGTCAGGTATAAGTATTGTTACCCCAGCTTTACTTCCGTTCCATTTGTATGAAATATATTTTTCCATCCCTTTACTTTTAGTTTGTGTGTATCTTTCAATCTGATATTTGGAGGCAGCATATATATGAGTCTTGCATTCTTATTTATTCAGCTGCCTTATGTTTTTTGGTAGGAATGCTTAAGCCATTTACATTTAAGGTGATTATTGATAGATATGTATTTAGTGCCATTTTATTGTTAGATTATTTTCTTCTGTTTTTTTTTTTTCTTTTTCTTCAAGCAAGCCTTTTAATATTTGTTGCAATACTGGTTTGGTGTTAATAAACTCCTTTAGCTTTGTTTTTGCCTGAGAAACTCCTTATTTTTCTTTTGATTTTAAATGATAGTCTTGCTGGTAAAGTAGCCTTGGTTGTAGGTCCTTGCTTTTCATCACCTTGAATATTTTATGTCACTCCCTTCTCTCCTGAAATGTTTCTGTTGAGAAATCAGTTGATGGTGTAATTGGTGCTCCCTTGTAGGTAACTGCTTGCTCTTCTCTTGTGGCTTTAGGATTCTCTCCTTGTCTTAAGCTTTGCCATTTTAATTATGATGCGTCTCAGCTTGGGCCTCTTTGGTTCCAACTTGTCTGGGACTCTCTGAGCTTCCTGGACTTGTATGTCTTTTTCCTTCACCAGATTAGGGAAGTTTTCTCTCATTATTTCTTCAAGTAGTTCTCAATCACTTGGTCACTCTCTTCTCCTTCCAGTATTCCCATGATGCAGATGTTGCTACACTTCATGTTGTTGAAAATGTTTCTTGAGCCCTGGCTGGTGTAGCTCAGTGGATTGAGCGCGGGCCTGTGAACCAGAGGGTCGCGGTTCGATTCCCAGTCAGGGCACATGCCTGGGTTGCAGGCCAGTTCCCAGCGGGGGACACACGAGAGGCAACCGTACATTGATATTTCTCTCCCTCTCCCTCTCTCCTACCCTTCCCCTCTAAAGATAAATAAGTAAAAAAAAAAAAAAAAAAAAAAAAAAAGAAAATGTTTCTTGAGCTCTCTTCCTTTTTTTTTATTCTATATATTTTTTCTTTTTGCTGCTCTGCTTGGGTGATTTGTTTTATTTTACCTTATCTTCCAAATCACTGATTTGATTCTCTCCTTCATCTAATACTGTTCATTCCTTCCAGTGTATTATTTATTTCAGATATTGCATTCTTTATTTCCAACTTGTCCTTTTTTATGATTTCTATGTCTTTTTTCATGGTGTTTAGTATCCTTATAATCATTACTCTAAACTCTCTATCTGATAAATTGTTTCCCTCTGTTACATTTAGTTTTTCTTCCAGAGAATTCTCTGGTTCTTTTATTTAGGCTCTGTTTTTTTGTTTTCCCATTTTGGATACTTCTTTGTATTTTTTTCTATCTATTAGGTAGATCTGCAAAGATTCTGGTATAGGCCTTTGTTAGACGCTGCTGGTGACTGGCCCTGAGCAATGTGTTAGGGGCTGTCAGCAATCTACAGTGTGTAGCTCCCTGTGCTGGGCCTGGGTTGTGCAGAAAGAACCAGGCTGTGCATCAAGGCCAACTTTTACCAGCACCAGGCCTGCAGGAGGGTCTGCTAAAGTCTCAGAGCTCCCAGAGATCTGCCTTAGTTGTTAAACTTAATTCATAATATAGCCTCAAGCTGTACTCTGCAGCCTGGCTTAAGCTCCACCAGGTGAGACAGAATAGTTCTTGTGGGTGGGGCTATTACTTTCCCTCAGTCAGATGCCACATAGAAGGGAGTGTTCTGCTTGAGAAGATGGCCTCTGCAGTAAGGGGAATGACTAAGCACTGGGATCCTGGTGGTTATTCCTTCAGCTCCCTCTGCAGAGCCCCCCACCTAGACTCTCCTCACATGTCTCTAGTCCACTCTACCCTTCCTCAGCCAGAGCCCAGGGTAAATGGTTGCAAACAAAATTTTGTGTGTTGGTCCTTTAAGAGGCTCTCTGTATCTGCAGCTGTCTCTACCTGGCAGACCGATACCCTGTTACTTTTCACAGCTAGATATTATTTGGGTCCCTTTCCTGGCTCTGTTGATATAAGCTGGGGAGCCCAGCTTGGGGTTTAGACCCTACCCTTCTCAGGGGGAACCCTCTGGCAGCTGAAATTTCCCTCTGGAACTTCAGCTGCCACCTGTGGGAATCCAGCCAGGCCTCTCACACCTCTTCTGCACTCCCTACCAGTCATTGTGGTGAAGGGGATTTTTCCATATGTCCTTGGTTATAATGCTTCTCTCCAGCTAGTGTTCAGTTGGTTATTCAGGATGATTTCTTTACAATTTAGTTGTAATTCCAGACTGGTCTGGGGAGGAGGTTAGTGTAGCTTCTACTTACTTCTCCACCACTTGGAGCCTTTGTAGAGAAGGGAAGTATTTTTTCAACTCTAGCCTTTCTTTTGGGCTCTACTTGGTGGTCCTCGTACCACTGGTTGATAATCACTTTGCTAGAAAATCTCCTGGCCGAACATTTTGGCTAGAAACTGAATAACATGGAAGATGCTGTCAAAGGCTATAATGAAGAAAACTCTGAGAAGATATAGTTTAAGTAATCCAAGCATTCATCTCTCCCATATTTCCCTTCATGAGTCACATTTTTGCTATAATGAGAAAGAAAATGATTTCACCTTAGGCCTCTTCGTCCTGCTCAGCACCAAGAGCCCCTCTCTGTCACCCCCCTTTCCTCTGGGCCAACACTTCCTTCTCTGTGGTCACCCTCTTGTACCCTGGAATCAGGTTCCACTGTGATGTAATAACATCTTACCTTTTGCCAACACAGTCTGGCTGTGAAAAGACCACACATCCCTTTGCTACCCCATCCCTTCATTCTCCACAGCCACACAAGGAGTAGTGGAGTCATCATCCACATGACTGATACTGAAGTGGATCAAGTTAACTAAAGGTAGTGACAGCACAGTAGGGGAACATCTTGTACGACAGCGTCCATAGGCTCTCGAAGAGATCATCTCATAGAAATACTTGTAATCTTCTGTTCAGGTTTCGTGGCAAAACTGGGTGATGTTATGTCTGCTCTTGATCATCATGCTTCCAGCTTTTGGACACATGTATCCTGGATTTGTAAGGTTTGGTATGATCTCAGGTTCCATCTTCCTAATCATCCTTACCCTCTTCCCTTCTGTAAGAAAAAGACTCATTCCCACGACTTTGAAATGACAGACTGTCAAGTTTTTATTATACTTTTAATCTGGGACCTTCAGTGTTTGAGTCTGTCTCCAGGGAAGCAAGGGAGAAAATTCAGTCCTCCAGCTACATTGTCTCATTTGCAGATAACAAAAAATCCACGTCATTGCCAAACCTCTGCTAATGGTTTCTAGTAGAAATGGCAGGTAATAGCGGAAGACATTAAAGGATTTCTCATCGTTCCACTGGAGGGGGGACATAAAACTGTTTTCCCCCTGGTGAAATCTTTATCCTGGTGGGGCGGAGGGGATCTTTTCTTTCTATTACTCAGAAAGGGCACTTTTATTCTGAGGGTTTCCTAGCTTTGCCCCCAGAGTGAATCTCCCTTATTTTCTTTAAAGATATTAGGATAAGATGTAGAGCAAGCCCCTCACCTCCTCCCTCTTTCTTTTCCCCACTGCCTAAAAGCCCGGTTTTTGAAATAAGTTCAGGTATTTCACCAAGTGATGTGTCCCTGGTGAGAAAAAGTCACAGCTCTATTGATTAAAATCTTGGTATAACATCCATAATTGGAGTTTTCCTGTAATTTGGTGCTAGGTTGCCTCACCATTTCCTCTAGGGACTATATATCAAATGCTATTTTTCATGTTCCTGTTTGCTGATAAGGGCTTGATAGAACCACTAGTTTGCCCTGATATTAGATTTCTGGAGATGAAAGCACTGGTACAGATTGCCAAATGTCCTCAGATACACTGATGATCCATACCAATATTTTAAAAGAAATGTGTAACTCAGGGGAAAACATCTTTTGGTTTGGAGGTGTGTTGTGTTTTCATCCCCTACCTTCAGTATGTATTTTTATCCATTGCAAATAATTTTCAATCAATAATTAAAACTGGTAAACATATCTGCAGGGGGAAAAGTCCTTCAGCTCAAGTTTAATAGATTGCCTCTCAAAGTCACTCCCTGACACAGCGAGTTGCCGAGGGAGTTTGTGCCAGTAACTGGGAAAGAATGGGGTTGATTAAAAAGTAACACAACACAAAGCCTGAATCCTGTTGTGAGTTTAAAAATAAAGCAAAATGACTATTAGCAACCCATGTTGATTTCTATCAAACTATCTTTACATGTGCAGTAGGGACAGAAAAAACACATGGCTTCTTGTTAGAGAAACTTTGGGCTTTATGGGCTTTTGTGAATTTTTTTACTCTCAAACTTCTGTCTTTTTTGTTTTCTTAGGATGGTTTTCCTCCCGTGGAGACTCATGAGACACCTATTAGTCAGTCTGGAGCCTACAGGTATCTGAGTTGCTGCAGGAGGAGAAATGGGATGTCTTTCAGCTTTTCTTTCGTGTAGATTTGTTGCATGTTTACCAAGGTGAAAGGATTAGTGCCCTGGAGAGTCATTTGCTTTCATGAGCTTTAAACTAGAGCAGCAAAAGTTTCATGCCTTGATTCGCTTCCAACAGCTCTTTCTCTCAGCAAGGCACAGAGGAGCAAGCTGAGACCTACAGATTGCCAGCAGACTTTTCCAACAAAATTGCCCTGTCTCGATCAGTTAAACTGGGTGGGAAGGGAGAGCCTCTGCCAGTGTTCTCCCACATCTCCCACCATGTGGAGAGGCACCCGGAGCATTCCACACGGCATGATAATCAAGATGAAATACTCCAGATTTCTCAGTCTCAATACTACCCAAACCCCAGACCATATGTATGGGCAATTCACATACTTTCTAACCTTTGCATTTTGCATATAACCTCCCTGTCAAACATTGCTTTTGTGAAGCTTCACATAGAGTAAAAAGCTAAATAGAAACCTGAAGCTAAGCACTATTTCAATTTAATGTTAAGAAAAAGAAATAGTTGTTGTTATAGAAACTAAAAACTTTGCTCTCCAGCAATTTATAGCAGGTACTTTCCCATATGACCAGCATCTAAGAGATAATGATTTAAGATGTTGGTTTTGAAATGGAATATAATAGAGGCTAGAATGACAGCTGCAAAACAAACAATAACCCCAAAGCTGGATTGACATAAATTCAAAACCAGGTAAAAGCAAGTAAGTTCCTTTTCCCGAATTACTTTACTTAAGAAATACAATAAGAAAAGAAAAACGAAAAGAAATAAAATTAATTGATACTCTTCATACTGACCTGCTCCCTCCCTGCCCCTCCCCACATGGAAATGAGGGCGTGGCTTCCAGGGTGGAAGTGCCCTTCTGGACCTGTATGTGTGGTGACGGACATCGCCTGCTTCTTTACAAGGCAGTGGTCTAATTCTCAAATGAACTGATTAAATGACCTTCTCCATTTTGAGCACTAGAAACAACAAAACTGTAGGAAAGAGTAAAATTTCCACCATGAATTCACAGATTTTTTTTCCCTTTTATTTTCTTATACAAGCACAATAGGGATATCTTCAGAATAACCAACACCAGATATTCTGAAGATTATACTGAATTCCTATTGATTAATTCTGTATTTGGACAACTTAAAATCTGTGAATTATCTATCACTCCCCTCAACCCCACAGAATGACTTTACCTTGTATTTCATCTCAGGGAGCAATAGAACTTGTTTTCAAATCCTTGCCAGAAAACCCTTCAAAGCTACCCATTCTGCCCCATCCTCCTGTCCTTCCCTCTGTTTAAAATAGTGAACCCGATATTTTTCAGGCTTTCCTTGCCTTTGCTGTAAGTCCCTTCCTCCTCGGCTTCTTTGCTGCCATATACTGTTCTTTCTCTTTTATTCTTTATTGTAAATCATTTGCCTTCTCCAGGATTCTTTCATCAATGTTTAAACATGCTGGTATCTCTTCCATTTAGAAACACAAGGAAATAAACATGAAAACAACTTTCTTGAGTGTGGGTCTCTCTCCCTCCATCTACTACCTACCATTCTCTTTCCTTTCGTAGCTCCACTTCCCTGGAAAGTTGCTACTAAGTGACTTCAAGCCAGATTTGCATTTCAACAATGATCAGGTTATTTTGGTAAACATGTGCAGGCCCCGATACTTAGAGACAGGTAGGGCTTCCTGGCTCCTCCTTAGAACCTCACTTGTAGGTGGTATGTTATATTCAGTGCAAGTCTCAATTTGAAACCTGCTACATATACAAATATTTGCTAGAAGATTGGCACAAAGTTCATTCAATCAGTTCCCATAAGTCCTTCATTGCTGCCCTTTGGCACTTGTATGACAATTTACTCTGAAGCAGACACCAAGATGCTCTACAGGATTTCTAGTTGGTTAGGCATTATAGCCCCATACTTGGGAGGACAAAGGAACAAATGAGCTATATAGATCTAGGCTCCTGTTAAAAGGCATTAGGCTGTTGGGTTTGCTGGAGTCTTTAATTTTTCCAGGTGGGGATGGCAGAACCCGTACAATCTCTGTTTCTGCCACCTATTATGAATGCTACTCATTGAACAAAAAGAAAGTTTATTTCTAAGATCATTACACTAATTATCTAGGGTAGATTGAAGTGAGATTTGAACAGTTTGCCTTAGTGCCTCTGTAGTCTAGATTCCTAACTAAATTCTTCCAATAAGCACTAACTAACCTTCCATTAGGGTCTGATTAAAGTTAACTTACATATACACATAAATCATACCACTAATTCTGAGGAATTTTAAAATATATTAGTACCTAATTGTCTGACTATGGTCTCTTCTCTCTATCTCTGCTGCTTCACTACTCACAGCTCACTCCACTCTCACCTGGCCTCCATTTCCATGTCCAATGAACTGGCTCTCTCTAAGGTCTCTGTTAACCTTTGTGTCAAAAAATCCAGCGGATATAGTTCACTCCTCATTTCACTTAACTTCTGGTTGCGTTTGGCACTGTTGGTTGCTTCCACTTTCTTACTCCCATACATGTTTTCTTCCTGCCCTGCTAAGCTGTCTTGGCTGTCTCGGCTGGCTCCCCAGGCAAAGAAGATGGGAAATGAGCAGAATGGCCCATTTCTCCTGGACGACTTCCCTGGATCACCTCGTATATTATTATCACTTGCTCCCCCCGGAAGGTGATAAATGAGCACAGAACCAAGCTCTGGAGTGTTCCAAAATCTGAGGTCAACTAGATGCCTAGGGATATGCTAGGGAGGCAGAAGGAAAACCACCACTGAATGAAGAGCTGGAAGAGTGTTTCAGGAACAGGGAAATAGGCAACCATATTAAATGCTACCGAGAACCCGATAAAGATGAGGTCAGAAAAGCTCACACAATTAACAACGTGGAGTTTGATGCCAGTGGTTGCGACAACAACATCAGTGCCCTGATGGAGACAGGAACAAAAGTTTAGTTGGGGGCAATAAATGGAAGATAAAAATATGAGAAGTTTGTTTGAAAATTTTTCCTGTGAATTGAAGCAAAGATATGGAGTGACTCTTGAAGGGGAATATAACATCTAAAGAAAAATTTTTTAACATAAGCAAAATCGAAGCACGCTTATGTGTTGATGGGAAAGAGCCAATAGAGAGGAAGAAACTGATGATGTAGTAAAAAAACAACTAAATCTTAGAGAGGGTAAAAGGGGACACATTGTACAACATCGTGGAGAGAGAGAGTGGCTCCTCATAGCAACAGGGCAGAACTTCTAATGAAATGAAAGAGAAGACAGAAAAGTTTAACTTTGTACTTTTAGAGGTGGGATGAATATAGATCTAGTAATTTTTAAAACTATTGGGATCCTCAAAGAGTTAGAAGGAAAAAGTTTTGCTTTTTGTCAAAATGGGGTGTAGGCAACTTGTCGGAATGCTGCAGGTAGGCTGCTGCCCGTGCTCCCGGGGAGACACTGCCTTCATAGTACAGGGTGGGGCAGAAGTAGGCTTGTAGTGGATTGTACGGAAAGTTAATACAGTAATTAGCAAATAATAATACAAGAATAAACTGTGTTTCATGTACTCACAACTGTAAACCTACTTTTGTCCCGCCCTGTATATAATAAAGATGATTAGAGGGGTGTGTATGTGTGTGTGTGAGTGTGTAGCATGTGAAATGCCCATAAATCATGGACTCTGACATGACTGGGCTAAAATATGCATGTTGTTGTTATTTTTAAAATTTAAATTTTGCTGTATGATTTGAAAGGTAGTTGTTTCAAGGGAAGACAATAAAGATGATAGTAATAAGTAACTTTTGATTCAATAAAGTCACTTTAACTGCTAAGTCAAAATGTTAACAATTGTGATACCATGTTGATTGATTTACAACCTGCTGTTCACATAAGAACAACCCTCACAGCCCCGTGTTCTAAGAGGAGCATGTGCCTTGCTCTGCCTGTGGGATCTTCAACTCAAAGAGATGTGCAGTGTTTTGCAAGTTTGTAAACAAGTGCTACTAAAATCACCGCTGTCATCACACAGGATTCTCTTGAGGGAAGTGCTTTTTGAAAAGATTAAAAACACCAAGCATCACTGGCCACTCCACTGTTCAGCAGTGTCAAGCAGCATCCTGTTCTTAGCTTTTAGACTTTTTATTTTCTTTTTAAATAGAAACAATGAACTCTTACTTGAATTTTCCCCAAACATGACGTTTTTACTACCATTTGGGAGAAACGGAGCCAGCGTTTAGACTGTCACGCACTGACTTCCACTGAAGTATTCATCCTCAAAGGTAACTAGATATTCATGCCACTACTGCTGCAGTCTCCCTATCGTAATTATAGGCGTAGAGCAAAGGAAACAGTAGGGAAGAAACCCAGAGTTCTGTAAACATCACTGAAGCATCCTGGGAAATACGTGCACAAGTTCAGGTGTAGGGAAACTCTGGGTTTAGTGGTCTTGAAATGATATTTGAAGCGTATTTCAAAAAAAGAGAAAGGTTTTATAAGGGCTTTTAAAAATCTGTTTGTTTTTCAAGGAAGTTTTGGCCTGTCTGGTTTTGTAGATAATCTTCCCTCCCTAAATCAATGCCTTGCTGTTTTGTTAAGTCCGTGGCCCAGTGGACTGAAACAAAAGGTGCGAAGTTCTTCTCATCCATCTTAATGGGGTGTTAATGACTGTAGAGGCTGACTGTGACCATTTAAATGTGAGCGCTATTAATCACCTAGAAAAAACACAAACACCCAGCTTGAGTCACTGAAATGTAATTGCAAGGGACAGTTAGGTCCAATTTGTTTTTGAATGAAGACTAGTATTTAAAAAAATCCTGAGCTGCCCTCATGCCAGCTTGGCAGATTTAAAACTAAGCCAACAGGCAACAGCCTTCGGAACCTTTTATTGAGATTTAAAGAGCTGGCTTCTCCCATGAACTTGCAGTTTCGCTGTTCTGCATCCAGAGAATAACTTTTACCAGCGGTGTGAATTTCTACCAGGCAGTCATTTGCTAAATTATATTTCCTTAAGAGAACTTTTCATGTATCCTTTGATTTGGAAGTATGTGTGTATTTTTTAAATGCTTCAGGGATGTTTACTTCAAGGTTTTACGTAGTTTTCTATTTCCACAACTTGCGTCCTCCGACTCTTCTTACGATGCCCTTGTCGTGCTGGCACTGTTGTTTTTCCTCATTTTTTTTTCCCCTTGGAAGAGGGTAAATCATGGTTTCATCACTGGCAAAGTTGACAATATTTGCAGAAAGCCAAATTAAAAATATGGAGACTCTTTCTGTTGGTGATGTTGCAGGATGGGCTGATGAACAGGAGACATGTACTGATTGTCCTTCATAGAAAATCAGAGGCTCCTAGCTTCGGATTTTAGTATTTCTATTAATGAGTTAACTTAATAGAAGTACAAGTGATGCAAGGTTTCTGCTGAGAAACGTGCAGTTCAGGGCGTCTCATGGAGATCTCATTCGTACATTGCCTAAGGTTTGAGATTAGTCATCGACAAGGCAGGTGGCTTATTTACTTTTGTTTTTCTATAGATGGCCCGAAGACTGTGCTAAAGTGCACTGCCTGCCTTCGGGTTTGGGGATGTGAGACGCTAGGGGGTGTATCTGGTCCAATGCTCTTGGCTGGTGACATCATGCTTCTCCAGCAATAACTTCCACTTAGTGAAGGCCTAGCCCTGGCCTGATCTGACCCTGCTTCATGTAGATGATGCAAGTGTGGAGGGTGTTTATCTCAGCTGCTGAACATGTTGATTTTTTTTTTTTTTTTTTTTTTTTTGACAGGAACAGCCAAGCCACTTTTGGTTATACTGCTTCTTAAATCTACCCCTTGCTTGTTGCCTAGATCAGAAGGCACTTGGAAAGTTCACAAGGGAAATAAAACACTTCAGTTGCCTCTGATGTTAAATAAAATGCTTATGGGTTAGGTCATTCGTTGCCCCTTTCCCAATGGAGAGACGCAGAAAAGCTGTGGATTTTAATAAGGCTAATATTCTTGCTTTGAAAAAGGTCAAGTGATCACAAATGCCTGATAAAGTATTTACTTCTTTTTCAGTATAATATTTGAATTTTAAAATATGATATTTAAAGCAATTATTCTTCAGAAGTTCACTAACTTCAAATGAGTAGGTTCCAAGGGGGTAAAAATGCTCAGTGTTCCCCAAGACCTGTCACTGAGGCTGTCATTGAGACTTAAACGGGAGAACCTGAAATTCAATACATTTACTGTGTTGCCAGCCCCTGCCCCAGTGCTTGGTAGGTGGAGCCATGACCAAGTAGCATCAGTGTACACATAAAACACAGGTTGTACATTGTTGTCTTCAATTTTCCATTATGAAAATTAGGTGCAAATCTTTGAAAGAACAATGAATGCTATCCACATCCTCTATTCCTCCTCTTGCCTTATTGTGGGCTACTTACACTTTCTTGAGTCTTCCCGAATTGAAGTATTTGGAAAATTTAACATTATTTGACTATGTTTAAATTGATTTTTAAAAATTCTGAAGTTCCTTCTGCTAAGGCTACTGTGTGCGTAATCATTGCTCTTATTGGGGAGAGTGAGGAAAATTTACTGATTTAGTTTCTCCAGCAGAAGCCCTGGATTCAAGTACTAGCTGGCTTAGGTTCCGGCTCTGCCACTGCCGCACTGTGTGGGCTTGGCAAGATTTTCTGTTTTGCTCTCGGTTTCCCTACCTATATGCAAGGGCGTAATTACAACACTGGGTTACTCAGTAGGTTGCAGCTTTCAGTAACACATTAATGATTATAACAGAATGTAGAAATTCTAAGTGTTATTGTCTTATTCTCTTATAGGAGGTGATAAAATAAAAGTGAGATTTAATTAGTTAATATAAGCAAATTGAAGTTCTAAGATGAAAGGGGCAGGAGAGGTTCAAAGTCATTTTATTATTATTATTAATAAGGGTGTTGTACCTCTCTCTTTCACCTTCCTCATCTACATACGTACAGTCATACAGTCCTTGGTTTACAGTTAGTCTTCTCTTTCCCAATAACTTTTATCTACAGTGTTGGAGGCATTCCTTATCCTGTTTTATGGATATGGAGTTTTGAATGACCATAAACAACTGCTTTTTCCATAAATTCTTTCTTTATTTTTTGAAAAGAAGAGGAGACAAGTTGGCTCTTGGTTCATCTTCCTAAGCATGTGAAAATATTTTATGCGAGGCTCCTTACAGATTCCATTCCTCCTTGTGAGACCAAAACTCCTTGCTTGCAGGTCTGCATTCACGCAAAGATATTCTTAGGCAAGTTTTCCTCTAACTGTTACAGAACAGACCCAGGAGGGGGTGAATGATATACTATTACTGAAAGGACACCGCTTTTTCTCCGGCGTTTCCCCCCACCTGCTAGGTTCGCCTTGCCCACCGCCAGGGAGAAACATCTCTCAATGCCAGAGGTGGGTGAAAAGGAAAGGAATTGTTTATTTAAAAGTTATACAGACTTAGAGTAATGACTTAATGTCTTCATTAAAATACTAAAGTCCTTTAAAATACCCACAGACACGCACAGTCCTTCCTTCTCCCTCTGCCCTAATCTGCGGTACCATATCTCAGGAAAAGAAGCAGAAGTCTGTGATTCAGGCTCCCAGCACCATCAGCTGTGTTGCCGGCATGATCTCTAGTTAGTCCAAAGCCGTGTGGCACCTTCTCATGGCCCACCAGCAAGAGTCCTTTCACCCCCTTTCTTCCAGGCAAAGTCTTTCCTGCTTCCTAAGCCACGTGGCAAAAGGGAGTACCCCACAGCCACATGGTCCTCACTCTCGCCAAAGCTGCAGGGTTCTCTCTCCAATGGCTGCTGCTTCTGGATTTAAAGCCCTGAGCCAATATTCCTCTGCAGTACCATTTCTGACTCTGCCCACAATTGGTTACACCTGTCAGCATTCCCGTATTCCTCCAGCTTTCCTGGGCTGCTATAGTAAGTCCGCGCAGGTGTGGCTCCATGACATGAATCATCTCCACACTCTCACACAAGTGCTATAACCAGAGGGAGTTGCCTCCCAGTTACATCTTGGGTGGAAGTCACTTCCATCCCCCTGGCTCAAAGCATGGCCACAGCTATTTAACATACCTATGCAACCAGTTAAAGGTTATAGATATGTTAAATAAGTACACCAGAAGTTAGCTGTAAAGCTGTTGCTATGCCAAACAGCTCTCAATGGTCCTGCTCCATGTGTCCCTTCCCCTAGCTCAGACTTGTGGGGGGTGAGGACATCCTATATATGTATTTTTTCTAATATTTCCTGGACACCAAGTTCTGGACCCCATTACAAATCCCTATTCAGGGGCCCCCTCTTGGCTGCACCCTATTACATAACTACCTGAAGAGACCCCACTTTATATAATATTATTTTGAGACTACATATATATACATATAGTCTCAAATTATATCTCTAACGTTAACATAAAACCTCTGTTAAGTCAGAAAAATAAGTGAAGGACATATATACTTTATTTTAAAACACTTTACTTCAAAAATTTGCAGGAGTGTCCCTGACTGGTGTGGCTCAGTGGGTTGGGCATCATCCCACAAACCTGAAGGTTGCCTGTTCGATTCCTGGTTGCGGCACATGCCTGGGTTGCGGGCCAGGTATCTGGTTGGGGGAATGGAAGAGGCAACCAATTGATGTTTTTCTTGCACATCTCTAAAATAAACATTTAAAATCTGTATAAAAATAAAATAAAAATTTGCAAGAGCAAAGAATAGAGAGTAGAAATTTCTCATGTGAAATGAACTAGGAATGTCTCTGACAAATGTCAGCTTCATCTAGTTGAGGGGGTGGGAAGAAACAGAGTCAGAACTGGCTTTAGTCACAGTGAGAAATTGCAAATATAAACACAGTTAACTCTTGGACAACAGGGATTTGAACTGCACTGGTCTACTTACATGCAGAGTTTTTTCAATAAATACCTGTGCTGTTTTTGATCTGTGGTTGGGAGCCTGCAGATATGGAGGGCAGACTGTAGGCATTGACCTGCACCGTGATATGTAAGGAACTTGAGCATCTGCTTATTTTGGTATTCCTGTGAAGGTCCTGGACCAATGCCCCCACGGGTACCAAGGGACAACCTAGTTTTTGGAGAATCAATAGTCATATGTGGGTTTTCCAGTGTGCCGAGAAGGGGGTGGTGTCAGTACCCCGAAACCCTAGAATGTTCAAGGGTCAACTGTACTTGGCTTCTAACATCTCTAGTTCTGGGTCTTCCACCCTGTCTGGTAAAAACCATGTTGAATAAGTATGCAAAATTTATTTGTGCAAAAGAGTAACCAATAACATATTGAAGTAGCTTCTGGTGGGAAGTTCAGTGGCTCTTTTATTCAAAATATTAATGAGGATCATCTTTATAACATTGAACTATGCTGGGATTATGGAGAATAGAAGTTCATTTAAAATCTAACAAAATAGATGAGATACAGTGACCACTTAAATAACTAGAGTTAAATTATGACAGAAGTGTTTCAAAGCAGATGATTACATGTCAAAGCAGAGTGGCAGATGGTGACTACCATGGGCCCGACCTGGTACACTGAAGGTATTCAAGAACTATTTTTGAATGAGTTCATAGGAAGTAGATGCCACTGAGGGTTAGACTGGTTGCAAAGTCTTGGTGGAAGATGTAATAGTTGAGCTGACTCTTGGTTCAGGTTTAGGGACTGATGCAGAGATAAGATTAAAAAAGGCTTTCTAAACTTTGATTTATAAGATGAATAAATTCTGGAGCTCTAATGTACAGCATAGCTAATAGTACTGTATTGTATACTTGATTTTATGAGAGAGATCTTAAATGTTCTCACCACACATATACCAATAGTAACTATGTGAGGTAATGAATATGTTAATTAACTTGATTGTGGTAACCATTTCATAATATTTATAAAGTCATCATGAAATATACTTTAAACATATACAATTTTATTTGTCAATTTTACCTTAAAAAACTGGGGGGAAAGGAATTAGATTGGAAGACTGTGGGGAGGAGTTATGAGGAAGAATGATTACTGTGTGTTCATTAAAAATGAGTAAATCTGTGACTAAGCAAAGGACCTGAAACTTTTTAATACACACACACACACACACACACACACACACTGCAATGTGTTTCAATCCACAGAATTGTATAGTTTCTAAGTACTTTATAGTTTTTCCATTTTTGCTCAAGGCTAAAAACCTAGAGGAAGCTGGAATAATTGTCTTTTGGGAAGTGGAAGCTGTGTGGCTGGCACTTAGAAGAAAGATGTAGTTTTAGGATTCCTCTTCAGAGAAGTGATAACTAATAATATGCAAGTGTTGGTACTTGAACAGGATTTGAAGCCTTAAGCCAAATACATTCCTCTTCTAAGGTTCATTTTTAAGCAATTGTAAGTGCAAGCAGGTGAGCAAAGCAGTCAAAGTGGGTGATGTACGAACATGGAGTCCTTAACTTGGCTGTGATAAAAGCATACCACAGACAGCCTCTCTTCACTGCCCCTGCATGAATGAAGGGATATTGGGAAAGTAGCTGATAACTGGAAACTGGAACGAGAATGAAGAATGACTTGTCAGAGACCAACTTGGTATACCTGTTTTAAGCTGATTTTTATAAACTGAAGCTTTAAAACCTCATTAATGATTGTTAAAGACTCTAACAAAAAAATACTGCCTTTTTTCATAGTTGTGTGTAAAGTAGCTTCCGTGTGACCATGAGTGACTATGACATTCCAGGCTCTGAGTATGTGCTTTCAGATATCAATCTCCAGTCCTTCCAACCCCCTCAAAGTGGGTGCTGCAATTTTCTTTTTACAGTAGGAAAAGTAGGAAAAAAGCCTCAAAGAGGTTCAACAACATCTTTATGGTTACCCAGCCAGGAATCAAAACTAGGCTTAAGTCCAAAGTCTGTGCTCTTTCCACTATTCCACGCAGATTTTTCTCTCTGTAAAAATTAATTAAAAAATGTATTCTTCTTCTTCTAAAATCTAGAACTAGTATTCCCTACAGTACCCTGAACAGTTTATTGTTTTTAATACCTGTTATGTAATTACCCTGAAGTAAGTCTGGAGGCATTTTCACACGATCAGCTCGATGTGCTGAGAGCACGCATGTTGTACTTTGCAATCTGAAGTTGTTCTGTAGCTGGAGATTTCGAGCCATGCTAACAGAATTCCTTGCCCCTCTCCTTGCTGACTCTGCTTCCCCAGCCCGTTGCACTAAACAGGGGCTGCCAGAATCCACGTGTCTGTGCAGATATCAGTCCTTAACGCAGAAGTTGGCAACCAGTAAAGAATAGAAATGGCTGCAGATGTTCAGGGCAGGGGAGTTCAAAAGCAGGCCTGCTATGTGGAATCCCATCATCATTTGAGACTCTTTTTCTTTTGGTCGGGAAACTAATAACACTCCAGGTTTGAGTTAAAACATTGTGCTTCTTTCAGCGGAAATATAAAAGAGCACTTGCATTCCCTGCTTAGGCAGAGGCAGCCCTACCCTTTGCTGGCTCTTCAACCTTGTGCCCCAGCCTTGGCCCCATATTCACACCTCCTCCTTGTCACTGGCACTGGTTGAAAGGAAGGATTATGGCCAAGATGCGATCTGGCTGAACAGAGGGGTGTGGTGCCAGCATGGAGCCCCTCTCTCATCTCTGGCCCCCATCACTTCATCAGACATCAGCCATTTCTTTGACTTCCAATTCTTCCATCACTTTTTAAAGACTTGGCACTTTAAATACTCAACCGCATCATCATTATTTATTAAATACAATATCTCAAATAAAACAACATCAATAGATTGCCTATATTCTACCTTGTTCCTTTATTCCTTTACTGCCAACTCCCTCGCCTCCTAGGAAGAACTCATCATCCAAAATCAGTCAAACAAAACTTGACCTTGTTGTGCTTTCCAGCACACCCACTCATTCCCCTGAAAATCCTTTCTCTTAATTAGGTGCTGGCCAGGTATATGTGCCGTCTTTGTGGAGCACTATGCCCTGCACCTGTATGTGTGTGCATCTTAAACCAGTCAGGCACATCAGTCTCTCATCTGTGTGTCAGTGCATTAACCACATCACCCACTCATCAATTTTCCTTTTGAGTTTCAGTCTTTCATTTCTCAATTTCTCACTTATGTTCAACTGTTCATATGACCCAATGAATAATTCCTTTTGTGTTTCTTCTCAATCACCTTTTGTCCCAGCAATAAAACTGGAGCATATGACCTGGCCTTTGAATAATCTTCAGGGTCACATGGTAGACTTAGATGAGAACTATGAATTAAGTGTCTGGAGACAAGAGTATTTTTTCTGGCTTAGTAGCATAGGACTGGGAACAAGTTTGTTTGCCTATCTGAGCTTCAGTTCCTTCTTCTGATAAAGAGCTGGATGATTGGTCTCAAATGCCCATTAATCCATTCAAGAAGTAGCTAATGAGTACCTACTCTATGCCTGCATTGAGCTCGGTACTGTGTATACAATGGTGAGAACAAGATACAGTTTCTGCCCTCATGGAGCTTATGGTCTATGGAGGTGTCAGCTGTCAATTAATAATTCCACAAATAAACATATATGTATCAACCATTGTAAGTGCTATAAAGGAAAAGCACAAAGTGCTGCAGGAAGAGTTAACAAGAGGTAGTGACCCAGTGGGAGCAAGGGTGGCAGATATGTCAGGAAAGGAATATGGGGACGTATGAGAGTATGGTACAGGAGTTAACTAAGCAAGGAGGAAGAGAGTGAAGCACATTCCAGGCAGAGACATGGCGAATGTAAAAGCACTAAGGCAGATTGGAAGGTATATGGAAAGAAATTATTAAAGACCAGCAAGGCTGAATGACCACTCTGAGAGAGGTAGAAAGAAGCCAGACTGGTGAAGCCTTCCTTGTAAGCCAAGTTAAGAACCTTGAACTGTATGCTTAGTATAATTAGAATGCTTGAAAACAGTGGAGTGGCATGAGACTAGCACTTTAAAAAGTTCACTGTGGCCCCCTGAGAAGAGAAGTGATGGGAGGCAATAGAAGCAGCTGGGGGAATCTTTCCACACAAGAAATGCGAAGAGCATAGTTTTAAAGAAGGTGGTGGCAAAGATGCAGAGAAATCCTTCTAAGCTTGCCTCTGATAAGTTTCCTTGTGAACCCCAGCCTTCCAGTCACCTTGGAACTGATCTTTATCCTTCCTGCACGAGGTCCTTGTTTTGAACTCACACATAGTACAGTGTTTGCTCTGTCTTAGTTATTCATTGTTTTAGTTGCCCCACTGGATTGGAAGCCTCTCATAGTAATTATACTGTCTAGCTCATCTTTTTTTTTTTTTTAATAAAATTATTTTTTATGTCCAGAGTTTATAATACAGAGACCAGAACCTTCCCCCAGATTCAAGTTTGTAAATTCTCAAATGGCTTGTGAGGCCAGTAGAGATACTTCTTTTTGTCTACTTTGGTTTCTGGGAAGACTTCATTCAAACCCTCAATGATCATCTGGTCAAATGGAATTATGTCCTTTATCTTCTCCAGCTGTTTCTCATATTGCTCAATCCTGGCCTTTGAGTGAGACAAAAACTCAGCACAACTGTTCACCTCTTATTCCTCAGCATCCATCAGGACACTATGTTTATCCTCTGGCACAGGAATCTTCAGGGCATTAAACTTCTTTTCCAAGTCATCTACCAAGCCAGCCTTTGCTATGTCAGCCTTGTAGTAAGCCCAGTCAATAGCAGGTGGATTCTCAGGTAGAGTAGCCAACCTGGAGGTGAGGGTCTCATAGGATTTCAGGGTGCTAGCAATGGCCTTCTGGTTTCCAGGTATTATCTCCCCAAAAGCTACCCAGTCAATGGTTTTCAGAGCATGTTTTTCGCCCAGCCATCTCGAGGTCTCTCACCAACCCTGACCTTGCTCATCTTTTTTATCCCCTGAAAAATAGCCTTATAAATAATGGGTGCATAGTGGGTGTTTGGGTGGGATCCATGCTTTTCTTCATGGGCAGCTTTATGAACTGGTGAGACACCCACCTCAGAGACATAGCTGAGGGATACCTTGGAAGGCCTAAGTGGTCTGTAACCTACATATCATTTAATTTTCTCTGCTGTTCCTGATGGAACAAAGGGAGGAGAAGGGCTGTGATAGGAGTTGGAGGAAGAAAGAGTATCTCTCCTTTTAAGATCATATTTCAGTCACATTCTTCTCTGCTCCTGCGGTGCTTCTGCCCACAGAATTCTCACACACACAGAGTTGCATGGTTGTTTCAAGTGCTGTAGGACAGTGGGAGAAAATTCTGGACTGTCAGGATCATAGGCTGAAGCAGATAAAATGATAACCTTTTTCCAGATGGTTATTACTTACTCTCTGAGCTTCAAGGTATTGCCCTTCATAGTTAGGGGTCCTGTTAGCAATCTCTCGCCATCCTCTCCTCTAAGGCTGACATATCTGCTTTAGCTCCTTTGTGGCTTTTGTAAGAGCACAATTCTTTCTCATTTGGATCCCAGATCTAGCTTTTTGGTGTCTGGTTGAAACTCTCATTTGAGCTGCCAGTTTCTTAAAAAATTAAGAGCCTTATATTGGGTGCTCTTTCCATGAATTCCATTTACCCATGTTTTCTTCTATTTGTACTCTTAGGGACTTAGTCATTCCCTGAGTAGTGGGACTTCTGAACAGTATGTCATAGACTTTCCTTTTCCCTTATCTACTTTGTTAAAGAAAAAAAAGGAACTTCAGCTTTCCTCAGCATACTTCCTCTATCCTTGGAGCCTGTGTAGCTTCCTCTACTGCAATTCTTTTATAGGGCCCTGTAGTGGATGGTAATTTGCTAAAAGCCATCTCTTTCAGACTATGGGAAGTTCTATTGTCTTCATTTAGACTCTTGACAGTTCTTCCCAGCAAACTCCCTACCCTAGGAGGTGCATTTAAACTTAGGAAGCTAAGACCTTTTTCTGGGATCCCCTTCATTCCATATTTATTTTCTGGCGATAGTGATATTTTGCTATGGCTGACAGTTTTTCAATCTGCAATTAGAAAATACTAGCACTAGAAGTAACCTTAGAGACCATCTAAATTCTCATTCGTACTAATATTCTGTTATTAAGAAATCTAAAGGCCTAGTGAGTCAAGCAGTTTGCCCTAAGTCATTTCATTATATAGTGCTAATGACTAGAATCTTTGTCTTCAAAGACCTAATTCTCTACTCTATGCTTTATAATTCTCTTTTTGTGTTCTCTACTGAAAGTCATACAGCAGGACAAAGACAGTGTGTACTCACAGAGCATTACATCAATCATTCACCAAATATTTATTGAACACCTATCTAAACATGGCACTATGCTGGTGCATAACTAATACACATAATCAGCCTGATATAAATGCATACTAAGTATGATTAATTATTGCTAACCATTTAGAAATTCTATGTCCTTTTCCTAAGAACTGAAGAAGTAAAAAATAAAAAAAAAATTGTAGCCCTATAATGTACAGAATGTCATTTTAGGGAGGAAAGGGAGAATGCCATCTATGTATCATGCTGAGTTATGAATTTCTTGAATTTTATATAAATGTTCTGGTATACAAAGAGATAGGTTAAATTTTAATGTTTGTGAAAAAAATATATTGGGAATTAGGACATTCTCAGAACGTGCTACACGGTGGATAAGAGGTTGGAAAAATTTAGGTTTTAGAAGAAAACTTATAATGTTAATTCTCCCTGAAAACAAGTAAAAAGATTATTTATTTGTTTGTTTAATTTACAGGTAGCTTAGTATTATAGCTTGAAAGGACTGGATAGCTGTGCACTGTCTGAAACTGTTCATGACTTCATTGGAGGGAATATAAAAAGATAGAGGTCTTTTCTCAGTAGCCTTTTTATTAACTGTTCCCCTTCAGATTTAGCCCTCTGTGGTCATTTTAAATAGCAAGCATTGGAGATAATAACCAAGTTTGACAGTAATCACAAAGGTGGAAGCGATTGTGCCCAAACCACATCCCAGGGTCAAAAGGATCTTCATCGATTTGAAGATAACAATCATGATGTGATGTTGAAAGAGCACTAGTTCAAAGTCAGAAGTGTAGGTGCTCTCCCTAGTTCCATCTCTTCATTGCTGTGTGACATCGGGCAGGCTGCCTAACCCTATGAATACTATCCTCCTCTCTCAGATAAAAGCTGCTACCCTGGTGTTGTTTTGACAATCAAATAAGATCACTAATACAAAAGTGCTTTGAACACTCAAAGACCTTTGGAAATATAAGGCCGTTTTATTCCAAAGCTCCAGGATTTTGGTGAGTAACAGAAATTTTACCTTGTAAAATTAATATTTCCTTCTTTTGTGTGTGTTGCATACCTGTGGGCATATTTTACTCTGTTTGAAGGACTTCCGTTACCCTTTCTTTGAAATGGCAGCTGATAGACTCAGTGTTGCTGACAAATAGCAGGCTTCTTCTATTCCTTCAAGAACCGAGAACAGGACTGAATTTCATTAGAAAGACTCAGCCTGATGATCACGATGGGGTAGCAGGCATTGGGCAGCCACTAGTCATGTCCTTTTCCCAGAATCCTGGGAACACTTCACAGACAACTGATGTGAGTGAGGGCTCCAGTCCTGTTTGCAATGTTTCCAGGTGGTGGCTGATACTAATTTTTTTTTTTTTGGTCAGTGCTACAGAGTTTGTTGTGTCATGGGAGAAAGGACTAAAAATCCCTTCCTAATGCTGGATTGCAAAGAGCTTAGTTTTTCACATTCCATTGGTTCATTCAATAAGAATTCATTGTGGGGGAACCGTGCTGGGTGTTAGAGACACAGGCTGATGTGGTTGGGAAGACAGGCCATGGGATAACTGCATTACGTGGTCACAGTTCTAGTCTGAGGTAGTTGAAACTGGAGTATTTCCTCCACAGCTGTGTCCCCTTACCTGGTGGAGGGCATGTATCTCAGAGAGGACAGATGGAGATTCTGGTGGAGGACTGGTGGAGATTCTGTTAGCCTGACTAGTGTAGATCACTTTTTTCAGTACCGCTATTCCCTGCCTCTGGTCAGCATCTACTGTTGTGAAGATGATAGAGTGAAAAATTAATATGGCATTTGTCTGAGGTTGCAGCAAGCAGTGTATTTCAATACATTTATTTGGTAAGTATTTAATTAATATGCAAGATCTTTGTCCTCAATCAGCTTAAATTCTAGATTGGACACAGTAGTCACAACAATGTAGAAATTCCTAACCTGGGGGCAGAAGTTATATTGCAAAGGACCTGCATCAATATACCAAACATAGTCTGAATAAATGGTATGCTTGTGCACATATATGCTATTTTCAAATGCATGTAGGGGGTGTTGTGATTAATAAAATAAAAGTTATGAAATTCATTGTCTCCTTATCATTTTGTATTTTACTTTTGCCTGTGTGATTATTTTATTCTGTCTTTTCCTACTACAGTGTAAGCTCCATGAATCTGTTTTTACACTTCATTAAGTCCCTGGGTACTCAAAGAACATTTGTTAAATGTTGATTAAATATATTTTCTCAACCAATAGGTTGAGAAATTACAAATATCATGTGCTGCCCCTTGAAATTTTATAATGTTAAAAAGGTGTCCTCCTTTGGGTTGAGGCTGAGACTCTGAGTGTGGGTCAATAAAGGAAAGATAAATAAGATAAAGATTATGGACCCAGTTAGAAGGGGCAGGGCACAAAGACTGGGGTTAAGAGATAATTAACTGTGGATTGTCGCCTCTGCCTTCATCTCTCATTGTCTTGCATTACTTCCTACTCCTTACATTTCCAAAAATTCTAACAAATCTTGTCTCATATGAGTTTTACCATAACGCAGTGAGTAACCAGGTAAGAAGGGGAGCAGAATGGCTGATGCCTAGTTCTTTTCTGTTAAGCCTTTACAAAGTTGCTGATGCTTTGAAGGACCCAGCTGGAAGGGACAAACGAGATCCTCTGGTCCTACAAGCATGGTTTTACACAAAGGAAACAGAATGCCACAAATGCTAAGGTCCCTCTCCAAGGTCATATGGCTAAATGGTGACAGAGCCGGACTAGAATCTAGTCTGACTCACACTTTTCCCACCACTTCGCTGCCTCTTTGTTGGGGTCAGGCTCATCAGCACTCAATTATTTGATTTGGGAGGAGAATGTAGTAAATCTTATGAATTAAGGGAGTATAGATTCAAATTTATAGTTTAGGTATTAACCTTCTGTTTTCATTCAGTCTTTCAAAATATATGCTCCTTTACACTAGCAACAGCTTGAGTGTCATCCAAAAATAGAACTTAGACTGTGAACTAGATGTTAATGTCTATCTAATTCTACTGAATTTTGCAACCTTTAAGTCAGCATGCATTTATTCTGATAAGTTATTATAAATATGCTGCTTGCCTTAACAAGAGTTAGTAAATATGTTCTTTCTTCATCAGTTGGGCATTCTTTTGATGCAATAATGCTCTTCTGAAGCCAATATCACTGCTAATTCTGCATTAACAAAGATAAAAACATAAAACATAGTGTTGTAATAAATATCTGACAAGGCAGAGAGACACTATGTTAAAGGAAAATCGTCCCAAGACACTTTAATGTTTTCTTTTGTTATGGTTACAGAATTACTTGAGGGCACATTGCTGAGGGGACCTCTATTACATCTATTATTGAGATTTATAAGAGCACTAATAGGTAAATTCAAAGCTAACTCCTACATTAGTGATGCAAACTAATGTGATTCTAACTATTCAACTTGCAGTTATAAATATGCATACAAATTATCTGTCATAATGAACACAGACGTTGTGTGTTTTAAATATGTGTGCAGAAGAACATGATGTATATGTTGACATGATGACAAAATCACACTATCATCTATAGAGGGAATATTCTTATCTGAGTTAAATGTACAACCTCTAGTGACTCATCTGCTTTTATTGCTGAGGAAGAAATGTATACTACCGACTACAGATCGAAAGGCAGATGGTTAAAATATTTTCTAATACCTTTCAATGGCACTGACCCACAGTCTTTATCAGCAGCCTGAGTAGTACTTGTAAGACCATCTGCTGGGTTCAGAGGAGCACCAGTCATTTGGTGAAGAGAGAGAAGATTAAAAAATGATACTGGAAAACAGCTTAAGCATGGAGAAACTGGAAAAGTGTATCATGGCAGCATGATTAATTAACATTTCAGTAGATTCTGAAGGGGGAAAGAAATTTCTATGCAGGTAGGAGTAAATTTGAGTCCATGCTATATGAGTATGTGATCACAGCACTGAATATCTTTTTTTAAATCATTTTGCATTATCCTATTACAGTTGTCCCAATTTTTCCCCCTTTGCCCTCCTCTACCGATCCCAACCACCTGCTACCAGTCAATTCCCACCCTGTTGCCCATGTCCATGTGTTATTCATACAGATTCTTTGACTAGTATCTTCCTCTTCTTTCCACCATTACCCTCCTCCCTCTCCCCTCTGGTCACTGTCAGTCTGTTCTATGATTCCTTGCCTGTGGTTCTATTTTGTTCATTAGTTTATTTTGTTCACTAGATTCCTCCTATAGGTGAGATTATATGGTATTTGTCTTTCACTGACTGGCTTATATCACTTAGCACAATATTCTCCAGTTCCATTCATGCTGTTGCAAAAGGTAGGACTTTCTTCTTTCTTTCTGTTGTGTAGTATTCCATTAGTAAATGTACCAAAGTTTTTTGATCTAGTCATTTACTAATGGGCACTTAGGCTGTTTCCAGCCCTTGGCTATTGTAAATAGCACTTGGTTATTGTAAATAGTGCTGCTATGCTATTGTAAACATACTTGGTTGTATGTTTAGACAGGGGTGCATAAGTTCTTTTGAATTGGTAATTTGGGATTCTCAGGGTATATTCGAAGCAGCAGAATTGCTGGGTCAAAAGGCAGTTCCATTTTTAGTTTTCTGAGGAAATTCCATACTGTTTTCCACAGTGGCTGCACCAGTCTGCATTCCCACCAACAGTGCACTGGGGTTCCTTTTTCTCCACTACCTCTCCAGCACTTGTTTGTTATTTTGTTTATGATGGCCATTCTGGTATGAAGTGATATCTCATTGTGGTTTTATTTGCATCTATATGATGGCTAGTGATGCTGAGCATCCTTTCATCTCTGGGTCCTCTGTATGTCCTCCTTGGAGAAGTGTGCATTCAGGCCCTTTGCCCATTTTTTAATTGGGTCTTCTTGGTGTGGAGTTGTGCAAGTTCTTTATGTATTTTGGAGACCAAACCCTTGTCCTAGGTATCATTAGCAAATATATTTTCCCATATGGTTTGTTCTCTTTTCATTTTGCTGATGCTTTGTTTAGCCATGCAGAAGCTTTTTAAATTGATGTTGTCCCCTTCATTTATTCTTTCCTTTATGTCCCTTGCTCTAGAGAAGACATCAGTGAAAATATTGGTGCATGGAATATGTGAGATTTTCCTGCCTATGTTTTCCTCTAGGACTTCTATGGTGTTGCAACTGATATTTAAGTCTTTTTACCCATTTTGAGTTTATTCCGGTATATGGTGTAAGTTAGTGGTCTAGTTTCATTTTCTTGCATTTATCAGTCCAGTTCTCCCAACACCATTTATTGAATAGGCTATTTTTACCCCATTGTATGTCATGATTCATTTGTCAAATATTAATTGACCACAGAGACATGGGTTTATTTCTAGGTTCTTTATTCTGTTCCATTGATCTATGTCTTTCTTATGCCAATAGCAGACTGTTTTGATTATAGCATAATTGTAATATAGTTTGATATCAGGTATTGTGATGCCTCCTACTTTGTTCTTTCTCAAGATTGCTGAGGCTATTTGGGGTCTTTTTTGGTTCCATATAAATTTTTGAAATATTTTTTCTAGATCCGTGAAATATACCATTGGTATTTTAATAGGAATTGCATTGAATCTATATATTGCTTTGGGTGGTATGGACATTTTAATGATGTTAATTCTTCCAATCCATGAACATGGTATGTGCTTCCATTTATTCGTATCTTCCTTAATTTTGTTCTTTAGTGTTGTATAGTTTTCCAAGTACAGGTCGTTTACCCTCTTGTTTAAATTTATTCATAGGTACTTTATTTTTCTTGTTTCTATAGTAGATGGGATCCCCCCCACCCCAGTTTCTCTTTCTGATATTTCATTATGTACAAAAATGCCTTTGATTTCTGAATATTGACTTTGTATCTTGTGGTTTTGCCAAATTCACTTATTATGTTGAGTAGTTTTTTGTTGTTGTTGTTGGAGACTATAGGGTTTTCTATGTACACTATCATGTCATCTGCAGATAGTGACAGTTTTACTTCCTCCTTTGCAGTTTGGATGCCTTTTATTTCTTTTTCTTATCTGATCACTGTGACTAGAAGTTCTAATACTATTTTGAATAAAAGTGGTGAAAGCGGACACCCTTGTCTTTCCTGATCTTAAGGGGAAATATTTTAGTTTTTGCATGTTGAGTATGATGTTGGCTGTAGGTTTCTCTTGTATGGTCTTTATTATTTGAGATATGCTCCCCTGATTCCTTCTTGGCTGCATGTTTTCATTACAAATGAGGGCTGGATTTTATCAAATGCTTTTCAGCATCTATTGGTATGAACATGTGATTTTTGACCTTCATTTTGTTTATGTGGTGTATGGCATTTATTGATTTGCAAATATTGTACCATCCTTGTATCCCTAGAATGAGTCCCACTTGATCATGGTGTATGATCATTTTAATGTATTGCTGAATCTGGATTGCCAATATTTTGTTGAAGATTTTAGCATCTGTGTTCATCAGACATATTGGCCTGTAGTTTTTTTTTTTTTTTTTTTTTTTTAAATTTATCTTTAGAGGGGAAGGGAAGGAGAGAGGGAGAGAAACATCAATGTGCAGTTGCCTCTTGTATGTCCCCTCACGGGAACTGGCCTGGCAACCCAGGCATGTGCCCTGACTGGGAATCGAACCACGATCTTTCGGTTCGCAGGCCCACGCTCAATCCACTGAGCCACACCAGCCAGGGCTGGTCTGTAGTTTTATTTCTTTGTTGTGTCTTTTCTGATTTTAGAATTAGGATGATACTGGCCTCATAAAAAGAGTTTGGGAGTCTTCCCTTTTCTTGTATTTTTTTGGAATAATTTGAGAAGGATAGGAGTCAGTTCTTCCTTAAACGTTCAGTAAAATTCAACTGTGAAGCCATTCACTCCAAGGCTTTTGTGTGCTGCGAGTTTTTTGATTATTGCTTCTGTTTTACTAGTTGTTATCAGCCTATTCAGGCTTTCTGCTTATTCTTGATTCCTTTTTGGAAGGCTATATTTTTCTAGAAATTTTTCCATTTGCCTAGGTTGTCCAATTTCTGGTTATATAGTTGTTCATAGTAATTTCTTATAATCCTTTGTATTTCTGTGATATCTGTTGTAACTTCTCTTTCATTTCAACACTGAATATCTTAGTGAACTTTGCCATTGTATGATTTAAGAAATCTAAGTCATGTCAAAATTTTTTGTCTTGAGTCCTGGCTGGTGTAGCTCAGTGGATTGAGCATGGGCTGTGAACCAAAGGGTGGCCTGTTTGATTCCCAGTCAGGGCACATGCCTGGGTTGCGGGCCAGGTCCAGAGTGGGAGCCACATGAGAGGCAATCACACATTGATATTTCTCTCTCTCTTTCTCCCTCCATTGCCCTCTCTCTAAAAACAAATAAATAAAATCTTAAATTTTTTTCATAAATGTCTTACTTTATAATTCTCCTTGCAGGTCCTGCTTGATGAAATGGCATTATTATTAGGTCTCTGTGGTCCTTAAATATGAAAATTCATTTAGATGAAGATGAACACAAGCCTAATTTTTACTTAATTCCAGTGCCATGTTTATGTTCTCAAGTATTTACTTCAAATATGCATTCTGTTGTACTATGTGGTTACAAAGAATTAATATTTTTCCAAGTCAGCGTAATTAGGAGAATATACTGTGTTTTACAGTTTTTTTTAAAGAAGGAAGTTCATTATTTATGTGCTTTTAAGAATAGTTTTTTATAGATAAAATTAATGTATACTTTATTTTTTTCTATGGATTATTTTAAATATAATTGAAGATCTCTATGTTTATTTTATTTGTTAAGCTGTGATTCATGATTGCTTAACACTTTGGTCTGTGTTTTGTCTCTAATAGTCCAATGTCAAATGACATGTTGGTTTCAAAGACAGTCCCTGGTCTTGCTGCTACATATGCATACTCAAGGAGAGTCACATTAGACTTGCAAATACAGTCTGATATATGATCATCTAATATGTGTGTTTGTATTTTTTGTATGCCACAGTTTCTTTTTATTCTATACATTTAAAGTCTACTGCTTTTACCATCTCCCCCATATTTCTTTTGAAATGGATTATACACTGAAATATTCCATCAAGGTCATCTTGCTTCAATGATGCAATCATTGTGCACATGTACTTCTGCCTCAGAGGGTTCTAATGAGGAAAATTATCTTTCTTTACCCATGACAATATTCCTTGGCATTCTAGCCCACAAATATCTGCAAATCAGATGTTTATGAAGTTTAGAAAGAGACCTAAGAAAATGAAGGATAGCCAACAAGTTAAAAATCTTTGCTTGCCCTTAGGTTTTTCCATACCTAATAATCACCACTGTCAATTCAAATAAATTCAGCTACAAAATGGTACATAAAGAAGTAACTTTTATGTCTCTCTCCAGAGTCCTTTCAAAGTATGTCTTTTTAGCTTTAAAAATATATACATTGTGCAGAAACGCCAGAAGCAGATCCAAAACAGAAAAAAAAATCATGGAAAAGGAATAATGAGATATAGTGAAAGAATTCCAAATCAGTACCAGCTGCTGAACAATTAGGTTCAACTGCTCACAGGTGTGTAGAAGAGCCCATGAGTAATGTTACCTTTTGTCAATGTGCCTTCCAAAAGGACTTTGGGTTGTAAAATTCCCAGAGTATCTGGGCTGTTTAGAGGAAATGCTTTGTGTGTGTGTGTATCTGTGTAAGATAAAGCTTATTCTTTTTATACACTTCCTTTTAAACTGAACAGAAATCAAGTGTTCATGTTACAGAAATCATGGAGACATGGGTGGAGAGGAATGAAAGACAGTGGCAGGATTCAAAATCTTGGACCTGCAGGTTCCCTGGAAGGCTTCTGGGATGATAAACCCTTCAAAGTGCATATATATATATATATATGCACATATATATTTGCATTAATTCTTGGGTGAGCTTTCAAAACTTTCATGAGCTTTTCAAAAGAGTCTGTGACTCCACTCTCAAGTTTGAAACTGGTGAAGTCAAAAAATCATGAACTTTTAAGTCAATCAGCCCTGTTTTCACTTAATGTCATCAATAGATTCTTGGCAACTGTGACTTTAAGCTTAATGACTTATAACAAAACCAATTTTATCCATGCAAATTGATGTAAGTAGAAGTTCAGTTCCTGCAAAGTATTTCTGGTCACAAGAATATTACCAAACTTCTAAATAAAGACACAAAACAATTCTAATATTAAACACTGAAACAAATATGACACACACACACACACACACACACACACACACACATATGATAATTATTTTCCAACCTGCTTCTTCCAGTTCAGGGTTGCCGGAGGCTAAAGCCTATCCCAACAGCTCAAGGCATGAGGCACAACACACCCTGGTCTGGACACCCTTCTACACAGGGCCACTCACACCCACACACACTAACTCAAACTGGGACAATTTAGACACTCCAGTGAATCTCATCTATACATCTCTGGAATGTGGGAGGAAATGGAGCACGTGGAGAAAACACACACACATAGGAAGAAGGTGTAAACTTCATCCTGACAGCCCCAGCTGGGAATCAGTTTTTAATTCTATCAACATTATAACAAAATGAAGTTGAATGAAACAACATTATTTAAGGACCTGCTGTACATGACCTTTCTGAACACGTTTCTTTCTTTAAAAATAGGGATAGTGTTACTGACCTCATTTGCTTATTCAATTATTTAAAGCATTTTTTTGTACAAATTGCAGTGTGCATGTTAACCACTTGGGATCTTATTAAAATGAACATTGTTCCATGAGGCCTGGGGTGGCACATGAAATTCTGCATGTTCAAGAAGCTCCCGGTTGATGCCGATGCTATTGGTATGCTTAGCACACTTTAAATGGTAAGAATTTGAAACACTGGTTCTCAAATTTGACTGCACATTGTAATCACCTGGGAAGTTAAAAAATATCTGATATCTGGGCCCTACCCCCAAGGTTCCTGATTTAACTGGCACAGGGTGCCATGAGAGCAGTGGGATATTTTAAAGCTCTCCAGGTGCTCTGAATGTGCAGTGCAGTCTGAGAATCACTGATTTAAAGCACAGTGCCTGACACATATGAGCATAATGTGCTCCACAATCACTAGTTTCCTTAGGAGGCCCCTCAGTGACTGGGTTAGGGTAATGAAAAATAGAAGACTGACATATTCTTTCCAGTGGTCTGAGAACTGCCAAGATTGCTAGGAGCTAGGCAAATTGAATCCCATTGTGCAATATACTTGCTCTGAGATGGAGACTGAGGTTTCTTATCATTTTTGTGTTTTTTATATTTAGACAATTGGGAAAAAAGGGATAATTATGTTTTAACCTCACATATTTGTTTGGAAAATTAATGTTTATAAAATACTTTGAGACTTGTGGATTAAAGGGTATTCAAGATATTTAAAATATTTAAAATATACAAGGGAATAAGTAGATACTCTAAAACTTTTCAGTAATTGTCTCAGAGCAATGGAGTTAATCTTGGGGCAACATGAAGAAAGGCAGTGGTGAGGGGAGGTCGATGCTGGCATGTTTTCTTTGGATACTTGGAACAACGACACAAAAGTTTATATTGGTTCGTTTTACTGGCCTTGATAATTTTTATAGGCTTTCTTTCTAGTGGAAGCCTAAATTTCAACTCACCATCTGGGTTTTTGAAGTCTTCTTACCCAGGCACAGGTTGTGGGAGCCACCCCTGACTAAGCTGTTATTATCACCAATCCCTGCCAGAAAGAACTCCCAACCTTTCATAAGAGACCCTTCGGAAGTGTTTGAAGCAAATGCTTTGAAATTTGTAAGTGTTGCTCTCCTTTATGAGTGTCCAAATTCTTTGAGAGTGAAGTTCATTACTATAAAACATCAAATATTTGAAAAGCTCCTTAATTGAAGCAGGGTCCAATATGGTGCGTGTAAAAGGGGATGAGTGCCTCTGTGCACTGGACTCATGTGAGGGACTGTAGAGATAGGACGGCCTGGCCAGACTTCTTCCATTCCCACCTCCAGTATCTTCCCTTTCCCCTGCGCCTTCAGACTTGTGATGTTAACAGAGGTATAGTACTGGACCCAGGGTACTGCATTATTGCTTATAGTTTCTCTTCACTTTGCATATCGCTTTATAAATAGTCCTCTATTAAGCCCTCCTTAGATTATCCTTATTTACCATAAACAGAAATACTGTGAGAACCAGCACCTCATCTCTCTCATTTACTGTATATTCGTTAGTGTTTCCTAAATGAACAAATGAATAAAAGTTTCAGCCTCCTCTTCATTGGCTACATTTGTACTCTTGACCTAAAGATATTGATTAGTGATCAGGGGAGCAATTTTGTGCGCAATGGTGCACTCCCTGCAACTAAATTTGTCTAAGAATTAAGGCCATATACAGAACATTTCCATGTCCCTTTGCTTATATTTATTTTTACATTCTTAAAGTTATATGGAGTTAAAAAAATATGATGTAGGAATTTCACTAATGCAATGTATCTGGTTTCAACATTCCTCTTACATGCTGAATTACCCTTACACACAAGCAGAATCTGTAGCACAAATTGGCTAAGTGGTGTCCGGGAAGTAGTAGGGCCGCAGCTTTTAAAGCCCATGCTTGTTAGTTGCCCTCTCAGCTTCCCCACCTCTCATTTTTATCTCCATTAGCAATGAAAGTTGCATTCACATTTTGAGATGATGATTGTCATGTTTTACTTTCCCATCTTGGGACAAAAGTATTTTTTTTGTTTGTTTGTTTTTGTTTCCGGTGTTCAGTTTGAGCTTCCATTTGTTCATATTAATAGGAATTCATGTTTCCTCGTAACTTCCCAAATTTTTCTAAGGGGCAGCTTAATCATGTTAGTGAGTTAGGACTCCTCCAAAGGGACTTCAGTGTACTCCTGAAGTCAGGTCTCCACAGTCCCCTCCCCACTCTTGCCTGCCTGCTGCAGCTCTTTTTTGCCGCTGTCACAACAAGAAAGCTCTGTTGTCATTGCTGGATCCTGGCTTGGGACAGTTCTTACATTTGAAGATAAACCTGGTATTATGGGCTGGATTGGGTATTCCCCAGAATTCATAAATTGAAGGCCTAATCCCCAGTACCTCAGAAAGTTATTGTAATTGGAAAAAGAGCCTTTGAAGAGGTAATTAAGGTCATAAGGGTGGGCCCTAAACCAATATGACTGGTGTCTTTATAAGAAGAGGAGATTGGGACACAGATGTACGATGAAGGAAGACCATGTGAGGCAAAGGGTTTCCTTTTAGTTTTGTAGGCTAGAAGTCCAAGATCAATGAGTCAGCTGGGTTGGTTACTCCTGAAGGCTTCTCCTCTTGGCTTCTCCATGGCTATCTTCTCCACATGTCTTCACATGCTCTTCCCACAGTGAGTGTGTGTGTGTGTGTGTGTCCATATCTCGTCTCATAGATACAGTAGTCAATATGGATTGGGACCAACTCCAATGATCTCATTTAACCTTAATTCCTTCATCGAAGACCCCATTTCCAAACACGTTCTGAGGTACTGTAGAGTAGGCCTTCAGCATGTGAATTTTGGGAGAAAACATTCAGCCCATAACAGACATGACATTTTATATAAGCTGTAACCTCAGAAAATATTTAATTGCAGCTTTTTGTTCAGTTTCTTTTCATGGGCATAGAAACCAACATTGGCCCTGTTTTCAAGAAAACAGATAGGCTTCAGCCTCCACATTCTTTAGTATGCAGGTATATCCCTGATTGCCCCTGCCTGTTTCAAGAAAGAAAACCCGACACACTGCCACTTCTGCCCCGCTGACTTCTTTGTGCTTCTAGTTCATGGAGATGATTGCCTTATTTTGAACTCAGCTCACTGATATGTGAGAGAATCATCAATCAGTTGCATCTCGCACGTCCCCAGTTGGGGACCTGGCCAGCAAGCCAGGTGTGCACCCTGACCAGGAATCGAACCAGGGATGTTTCGATTTGTAGGACAATGTCCAACCCACTGAACCACACCAGCCAGGGCTCATTTTTGTTTGTTTGGATTGTGGCAGAGAGTAGTCAATGAATAACTTAACAGTACCATTTTAGTGGAGTTTCCAATATTATTTCTTAAAGAGAAAAATAAAACTTTGTTGTTAGCGAACTTCATAGGAGCTCAAATGTGACCATTTGATCAAATCTGTGGTTAGAAGTCTATCTAAACATCCTACTAAATTAACATGATTACTAATAAACATAGAAGAGTAACTTGAATCCAACAATATTCTTCCAAATATATATCCACAGAAGTACAATTAAATTTCAAGCATAGTCCAATTTTTAAACATTGCATAATGTAGTCAATTATTTTCCAATGAAAGGCTAGGGCACAAATTATTTTTGAAAGTTTGAATTATTTATGCTAATAGAGGGGAACTTCGGCAAGGATAATGCAAAAATGGTAAACTGCAAATAACTTATATTTTGTTTGCTTTATATTTGTGTACTCTATTTAATCCAGGTGTTTGATGTGTTGGGAGTTTACACCATTACATTCGAATGATAAAAACACATTTTGAATATTGGATTTGGAAAATTCCCCTGCTTCCCATTCTGTTTTATCACTTGCCAAAGTCTTCCCTGTTATGATTCCATGCTCAGGAGAGACACTGAATCAGTTCTGACTGATTCACATCTGGAACTCACCTTATCTCTTTCTAAGTTCATCCATGATCTGACTCACATCTTCCTTAAGGAGCATATTAGAAGGAAATTATGTGTTTGGCTTCCATGGCTTTATGCAATGTCTGACCTTAGGAGCAAGAGAGAAAAATGTTCTAGAATCTTGTGGAGGTTATATGTAGACTAAGTCAACAGAACACAGAACTCATATATATCCTCTGTAAGTAACCCACAAAGGGACTAATGCTTCACAGATTTGATTGTTATATTGCTGAGTGTTTACTGTGATGCTTTGACAAAGACTTCAAATTGCCACCAACTGACTCCCGATTACCTTTGCAATTAAAGCAAAATGACCAGTAAATCATACTTTGATCTGCTTTTGTGACTGCAGACATTACACAGCATCTTGACATGATTTGCCACCTTCTGTTCACAGATCCCTGATAGGCATCCCCCTACACATTCTTCTTCAAGTAGAAGAATGAATCTACTTGACCCTCCCAAAGAGTACATGATCTAAAAATTTACCAATGTAGCACATGCTCTTACAAATACATATTAAACTCCCACTACTTGTCAGAACTATTCTAGGCTCTGAGATAAAGCAGTTAATAGGACCAGATTCCAGTCTGGGAGTTGCTCAAAGCTTGGTGTTAATGTTTTTCAATTAAAATATGACTAAACATTTGGAAACATTAACCTATGCAATGCTTTAAAAAATGTATTAAATGCTTTGAGATGTGAATTTTAAAATTCCACTTGAACTACTCTGATGCCTATGTAGATAAGTTGTGGTCAATTTTTCTGATAGAACTTTATGATTCTGATATTATTTTTCTGAAACGCACAGGTCCTGTCAGTGATAAATATAATGATTGTTTGTACTTAGATGATGTGAATTGGAAAGTCAAGGAAATTACTCCGACAATTTAGGAAAAAAATGTTGTCAAGGAAAATCTAGGGTTTACTTATTCATACTCAAGGGTCCATTACTCAGATTCACATAATAATTACTTAAATTTCTCTTTTGCCTTGTGCACATGGTCAAAACCAGTGAGAAAAAGTTGAGAAGGCAGAGGTAAATGAGTTTCAACTTTTCTAATGTAAATAATGACTTCTTTCCATAACCTCAGTTTTATTATTTAACACTATGCCAATAATTTACCATAATAAATATGCTATAAAAACCATTCACATGGACATTGGTTTCTGAAGTTAAAAATGCAGAGCCAAGTTTAATAATGAGCTGACCGAAATTTGTGTGGAAATTTTATGTGGTTCTGAAATTGTGTATGTGAATCTAGTACTGGCTTGCAATTAATAATCTTTTAGGATATTATGTGTATGAAGTATTGCTGAAAATATCATATATAGCTTTGCGTACCCCAAATAGCATCCAATTATTTAAAATTAAACTTCAACTCAGTGTTTTCAAATTTTAATTACTGAATCTTCTGCTTCTGAAACATTTTTGGCCAGATGACTGATTTCCATGTCAGACCTTGTGAATCAGAGTCTTCACAGTTGTACTAAATCCTGGAATCTACATTTGAAATAAACTGTCCAGGTGAGTCTAATGCATACTAACGTTTAAATTTCTCTCTTAACCTCATCATGTCTTAAGATACTTAATTTGCTGCGGTTTGAAATTGTCTTCTGGCTTATATAGAATTTACATTGTTTCATTAATTTTTAAAAAATGTTAACTTCAATTTAGGCAATTGAAAAGCATCCAAGACAAAAGTGTGCATTATTGGAAGTTTTTTGCATCTTAAAGGATAGTTCACATGATGTGAAAAATGGCTGCTTAACATCATCCATATTTTCCCAAGGCCGACTAATTCTAGTAATTCAATTTGGCAACTGCAGTTTTGTAGATACTAGAGCTCTTAAAATATGGAACTATTTTCTTTGACATGTATAATAAAAGGGAAAGGAGCTTTAATAGATACGTTTGACTAGGATGATTACACTTATAAATCATGTTTTTCAGCCAATTGCATTCCTTTGTAACACAAATGAATCTTGGAGTCCCAGGTAGCTCAATTTCCACAGAGAATATTTTTTTAAAAAGTGTCCAGCCCACAAATAGAATTAAAAATGAATTCCAATGTTTACTTACCTCCTTCATAGCACACATTGAAGAGAATCCCTTGATTGGGTTTCTAAAAAGTCCTTCCTAAATTCTCCAGTTCTTCTGCTACTCCAAAGCTGTTATTGAACATCCTATATCCGAAGTTCTAAATTCCCCTTTCATCTTCACCCAGGCTTTCCCCCTCTTCCTTCCTGATCCTTTCTATTATTTAAATAGACAGTTTCTGTAGATACCCTCCCTTTTCTCCTTACTTGCATCTCACTAATCTCCTGATTATCCTAGGTCAGAAAATATGAGAACTTGATTGACAGATGCTCTCTATTTTTCACTTAATGTAAATAATTAGGAACTGACTGAAAATAAGATTGTACACCTGAAAGGTCTGATGGTGGCTTGAGATTTAAAAATTCCGTTGTCATCAATATGTCCTTAATATTACTGTTACCAAATGAAACTTTAGCTGTCTGAGTTCTATGAAATTAAAAAAAAAGTTTTTTTCCATTTTTCTAATTTTGGTACCTATTAAGTGATATAAAATTTTGTGAACTATAATTTCAGTATCTACTGTGAAATATGATATGTAATTAAAAACAAAATGCTACCTAGTACATATTCATTGCAGATTCCAGACCGCAGCAGAAATATTTTCATGTTAATGTTGGTACCTTCATAGGTAAGTGTGATGTAAGCACTATGGGACCATATATGGACCTCAGATTTTCGCCAACAGGCAATTTTTATTACATGCTTTGCTTTCCATTTACTTCAGTAACACTTGATAACGATACTTTGCATTTATGTAGCACCGTTTATCCATTGATCCCAAAACTCAATACAAACATTGCTTCTTAAAATTCTCTAGAAGATCAGTATTTTTAAACTTATTAAAAACTTTAATAAAAATATAAATCCATGCTATCTGGAGTTAATATATTCAATGGCTTAGTTTGTTAGAGAATAGAAGCTGTTACAATTTTTGCCCTGGATTTTGAAATTCAGTGTTTATTAAAAATAAAACAAAGGGTCTTTTTTCTGAGTATAAAGTAATATATATTTACTGTAGAAAAATCTGGAAAGTACTTAAAATATCAAGAAGAACACAAAAATTACCCACACTCTTATAACATAGAATTAAGCACTCTTACTGTTTGGTATATTTTCTATAAATTCTCTTTATATGCACATATACAAATATATATTTTAAAACATTATATTATTACTAGGGGTATGTGTATGTTTATATATTTTTAGCTAATGTAGTTAAAGCATTTTCAAATGTAAAATATTTTTGAACTTGGATTTTTAATGACTATATAATGAATACTAGGTGAATACATAATTATTTAACTATACACATACTTTGGAATATTTAGGTTATTCCAGATTATTAGCAATCTGGTAATGATCATTTCTATGCAAAGCATCTTTCTCTTTCCCTCTATTTCCTTAGAGTGGATTTTAAAAGTGGAATTACTGTGCCAAATGGCATTAAAACAATTTAGGCAATTTGTATGTGTTAAAAAATTAATTTCCAAAAAGGTTTTCTGTTTTACTTATTTGTCATCTTTTATTTATAACGTTGAAACAGCTTAAAACTCCTGATAAAATAATCTGAAACTAAAGAAAAATAAAATAATATCACAATGATTAAGGGTTTTGGAGTCAGTGATTCCCTGCTTTAAATTTTAGCTGTGTGATTTCAGGCAAAATATTTAATTTCTGAGTCTCAATTCTTCATCTGTAAGTTGGGGATTATGATGCCTATTTTATAGATTTGCTGTAAGCTTTAAATAAAACGAGATATGCAATACAGTTAGAACAGTTTCTGGAAGTTTCTCACTGTCTCATCCATTCCCATGGTAAATCACAGCTGTATAGACCCAGCTCGGACCTGTCTTCCGAGACTTGCCTATCTAGTTCCCTACTTGACATCTTGTTTTGCATGTCTCTCAGGCACTCTAGTCATAAAGCTTTCAAAATCCTAGTATTTGATATAAATTCTAAAAGTATTGTTTATATGCACATATGCAAATATATTTTCTTTTACAAAATTATATCATTATTAAGTGTACTTTAGGGTTTCTCCAGATAGCTATTCTATCTATCATCTATCTTCTTTCTATCTATCATCTATTTTCTTCCTATCTATCATCTATCTATCTATCTATCTATCTATCTATCTATCTATCTTCTGTCTAGATATTTTAAGTAATTGGTTCATGGTACTGTGGCATCTGGCTAGTCCATTATTTGCAGAGCAATTTGACACCCTGGAGACCTGGGGAAGAACTGATGTTGCAGGTTGAGTATAAAGACAGTTTGGAGGTAGAGTTCCCTCTTCCTCGGAAATCTCAGTCTTTTTTTCTTAAGGCCTTCAACTGATTAGATGATATCCACTTACCGTATTTTTCAGACTATAAGATGCACCTTTTCACCACATTTTTTGCTTCAAAATTTTTTTTCCGATTTTCTTCCTCTAAAACCTAGGGGCATCTATTTTTTGGACCATAAGACACACCTAGGTTTTAGAGGAGGAAAATAGGAAAAAAAGTTGAAGCAAAAATGTGGTAAAATTTTTGAAGCAAAAATGTGGCATCTTATAGTCTGAAAAATAAGGCACATTGTGGAGGGTAATCTGCTTTGATCAAAGTCAACTGAATTAAGTGTTAATCTCATTTCATGAAATACCTGCATAGCTACATCCAGACTGGTATTGACCAAATATCTGGGCACTGTGACCTAGCCATTATATAAAATTAATCATCACACTAAATGCATGTGTGTACTAACTGCTAATTAAATGACTCTTTACTCCCTAATCTATGCCTTTTGCTGCTCTTCCAATCTTACTTCCAGCATCTAACCAGTTGTACAAGTCAGATACTTAGAATTAACAGTCTTCTTATCAAATCTTTCACCAATTTTGTGTATTTCATTTTCTAAATCTCTCCCATCTACCTTTCCTTATCCATGGCAACCACCCTTGCCCAAGCCACAGCGGCCTCTAGTCTAGATGGACTGAACTGTCTCCACTCTTGCTCTATTCAATCTCTTCTAAACGTAGCAGGCAGAGTCAGCTTTAAAAATCTAAGTTTCTACTTAAAAAGTCTTCAAAAGTTTCTTATTTCTCTAAGAATAAAAGTTGAATTCTTACCATTACCTAGAGGATCATGCATGCTCTGGTCCCTGTACACCGCTCTGAACACATCCCTTGCCCTTTTCCCTACACTCATTCACTCACGTCCAACGTCGTTGTCTGTTTTAGTTCCTGGAAATTGCCCCACTCTTTACTACTTCAAGGCCTATGATAAGTTGTTTATTCTGTGAGGTCCCTGGCCTCCTAATTCTTTGAGTGTCTGGGTCCTTCATATACCAAAGTCCTAACTTAAATTTCCCATTAAGTGCAGCCTTCCCTGAATACTCTACCTAAAGCTCTCCTTTGTGTAGTGCCATGTTCTTTTTCCCATATAATGCGGCCACAATTTGTTGTAAGTATGTCTTCAGTTGCTTACTGAATGTCTTTCAGACTGATCTATAACTTCCATGGAGGCAGCATGGGTCATGGCTGCTTGGCTTCCCACCCATGGCCTAAAACACAATCTTCATGAAGAGAACACTTGGTTAGTATTAAACAGGTGAAAGAATGGATATAGACTTACTTAATAGGCAAGAGCTGCTACATTTTATAACACTTTTATTATTAAAATTACAAAATTAGGATATAATTTATGATTGTTACTGTGGGTTGAATACCCTTAGAGAGGTACATCCACATCCTAATTCCCAGAACCTGTGAATGTGACTATTTGGATAAAGGGCCATTGCAGATGTAATTAAGAATCTCAAGATGAGATCTCCCCATTTATTTGTGTGGGCCCTATATCCAATGTCAAGTGTCCTTATCAGAGACTGAGGGGGTTAAAACATGAACACACAGAAGAGAAGACCATGTGAAAATGGAGGGATTGGAGTGATACAGCCACAGGAAATGCTGACAGCCACCCAAAGCTCCAAGAAACAGGGAGAGTTTCTCCCCAGAGCTTCCAAAGGGAGAGTGGCCCAGCTGATACCTTCATTACGGACTTCTGGCCTCCAGAACTTCAAGAGGACAAATTTCTGTTGTTTTAAATCATTCAGTTTGTGGTAATTTATTACAAAGTCCCTAGGAAATTAATGCATTGGTGAAGATTCTGGGCCTAAAGACTAGCATTTTGAATTCTGCAACAACCTTTTAGCTTAAGTATGTTTATATCATTTAAAACATGATGTATGTAAAATCTTAACATCACTAATTCAGAATATAGATCACTGTATTGTAATACTCATCATCACCACCTAACACACACACAGATAACCACTTATTTGCTGAGATAAGGGCAGGTTTGCATTTTTCTTTGCCTTTTTATATCAGCGATTCCTACTTTTATAGATTTTTCTTTCCTCTTCCCTGAAATAATTGCATCAATTATCATTAGTAAATGGGCTCCACTTTTCACTGTGCATAAGGGGAAGTTTAAATAGATTTAACAATAAGTTGTAATGAAACAAAAATTTTCACTATTTATTACTTACAAGAATATAAGGTTAATATTTTTGCTAATAATACAAGTAAGAAATGGAGACTCACAAAAATAAAGTAACCTACAAAATCCACAGCACTAGTAGGCAGTAGGAAGTGGCACTCAGACATGGGCCTAACTGTTCTGTATTCTTAATTAAAACACCCTAATCCATGTGGTAGATGCTGCTACATCCCTTCTATCAGTCATGGGGAATGACTTGAAAAGCCAGTTCATTTTAATTGCTTAGAAATTTATGTAATAGTTTATCTCAGGAGACACTTTGTTTTGAAGAAGTATCTGGGCATGAAGCCCTAATAGTAGAACTTCTAATAGGGGGAGATATTTTGAGGACATCCCTCTTGAATTGAAGCCAACCTAGGATATGAAATTGCTTACTCTGCATACATGAAAGGTTGACCCCAAACCTGTAGGACATGACTCACTTGAAACAGATGGAAAGTTGAAAACTGATACAATGATCTGGGCTGACTATACAGTTTTATTCAATAGCTACCAGCTATTTACTGATTAGCTGTATATGTATTTATATAGAACATCATCTGTTTCTACACAGGGGAAGGAGCTTATAGAAATTATGCCTCCAGTGTAATGTGGGCTGTCACAGACCCTCATATGACCTGTGTCAGCACCGATCAATGCCCTCTAACTCCAAGATGAGAGTGGGAGAGCCTTTTACCCTTCCAGCCACTGAAGTTCTTTTAATCAGAATACTTTTTTAATGACTGGAGCAATAACCTCACCTTGGCAACATGGAACATCTTACTTTAAAGAAAAATGGTGATTTGTGGTCAAATTCTCACTTTGCTACTTGCTAACTGTGAGACTTAAGCAGGTTAACCAACTTCTTTGAACTTCTCTTCCTTCATCTTCGAATACTGATGAAAAATTATCCTGGTGTTAAAAAAAAACAAAACAACCCAAACACATAGTGTGTTGCCTAGTACATATTTATACACTCAATTTAGGTTAGTTTTATTCTTTAAATCACTCAACAAATAATTTTTGAAAACTTTCTATGCGCCATTCAGAAAGATCATTAATTAACATGATGCTGGAGGAAATCTGATCAAAAACTTTTAGAGGTACCCATGCTTCCTTGTGCTATCTCCCACCACCCAGCTAAGGGGAAGTCTAATAAAATAAATTGGAACTTAATAGCTTCAGTGGAAGACTGGCCTGGTGGAATTCCATCATCAGCCCCAGAGCCTACTCTCTGCCAAGCCACCACTGGGCACTGCTTTACTGATGTGCTCTCGTGGAGTGCTCTAGAGGACAGCCTGTAGCTAACATGGGTGCTCAACATTACTTTGTTAGTAATGCTTTTTGATAGCTGTCAATTCTTAGGAAAGCCTAAAGGAACGGGGAACTCTCTGGGTAGAGTAATTATGTAGGATCACAAACCGGGCTGTACATGACAATTCAAAGCACCTAACCATTCAATGGAATGGAATTGGAAATGGTACTGGAAGATGTTGGTTGGCTTTATAGCATTTTTGCCTTAATGTTCTTCTTTGGTCAATGTGTTGGCTAGCTATGATTCCAACCCTCTACTTTTGACTAAATTATATGATTGTATTTTCTTTAGTTACATACATAGCTTGGCCAAAACAAAAATATTTATGTAAGTTACTAAAATTGCTCTGTGTCAATAGAAATTTTAAATTTTATAAAACCCAAATAGGTATTTATTACTAGCAGGTATAGAGTTGGCTGGTCAAAAATATCAATTGAATAGTGTAAATATTTAATGAAAGAAGAAACAAGAAGATTGTATTCTGAAAGCTTGCAACATAATACTGGCGTGAAGAGAGTCCCATAAACATATATGTGTGGCCAATGATAACTTTTTTCAAGGGTAATGAATGTTATTAGAATGACAGGATAAAGGCAATATGAATCTGGGAAGGCTTCATGGAAAATGTGAGTTTGAATAAGCCTTTAAATGTTTTGAAGGCATAAGTCTTGGCAGAAAGATTGTTTTTGGGCAACGCAGGCAATGAGAATGTCCTAGGCAATCTCTTCTTCTCATTTTACATCCTTTCTACATTTCTAGGCCATATCACAACTTTGAGTATTTTTTCGTGCATTGAATATTCCCAAATTTGCAAACACAACCCAGTAGATCCAATTGCCTACTGATATATTTACTTGGTTTTTCCAGAGGATTTCTAAACACAATCTATTAAAAAACGAAACTCATCAATATCATCCCTTCTGCTCCCGTTCCATACAGCCTTTCTCAGTGCAGGGCATTACCATCTATCCATCTGCTTAAGGAAGAAATTTGTGACTCACGCTTGACACCCCTGCACCCTCACTCCTACTTCCAATTAGTGGATAAAGCCTATCATTTTATGGCAGGAAATTTCTCTTATCTATCTATCCTTCTCCATCCTCACAGCCAGGTTTCTAGTCCAAACTACCTACAAGAACCTCCAAGTTTGTAATGATTTTTATGCCCCCTAGTTTATTTGTTTACCTTTTACCTAGAGTGAGTAATCTACAAATGTAAGTCTGATTATATTACTACTCTGTGTAAAACTCTTTACTGTCTTTCCATTATTACAAGGTTACTCCAACCTTCTTACCATGGCCTTACAAGGTTGTTTCACACTATGGCATCGCCATGTTGTCACCCTCATTTAGTGCCATACTACCTCTCATCCCTCTGCCTTAGTTACACTGGATTCCTCCCAGCATCATAAACAAGCCGCCATCCTTTTCTTCTCTGATCTTTTGCAAATGCTCTTTAATTTATTTGGAGAGACAATTTGGAGTACTCATTCATTCATAAATAAATAGACACTTAGACTATGGTAAGGGTGATGAAAGAAAAATACAGGGTCCAATAAGGGAACCTTATTAGAATGGAGACTGGAGGAAGCTGCTGAGCAGTTATTGGCTAGTGCGGAGTAAAAACATTCCTGAAAAGGTGACAATGTTCAAAGGCTCTGAGGCAAAAAGAGCATGTCAGGTTAGGGGATATCAAAGGAAGAAAAAGGATAGTGCATGCAAGGGCAAGTGGCATGAGCTGAGGCTGGAAATGTAGGTGGAGCCCAGACAATGAAGGGTCCCCTAATCATGTGAAAGATTTTAGGTATGAGGAAAGAGCAGTGGTGCCTGTGTGCTGAGTAGAATGGATGAGGAGAATCTGGAAATACAGACATTTGTTTGTACATTTCCAGTATTAAAGCTGGTGTTCATGGTTTAGCTGTGGGGGAAAAGAGGTGGAGATGTGAACACTTAGAATTCAAATCAGAAAAGATGAATTGGTAAAATTGGTGCATGAACCTGGAGACAGGTGAGAGAGAAGGGGCTGAGCAGGGACTGAAGAGGACACCCCATAGTTATATTGCTGTGCACCCAGGTGGGGAATGGTGACCCTGACCATAGTAGACAACTTAAAATGGGCAGCAGTTTGAGGGAGAGGATCCTGGGTTCAGTTTGGTCATAACTAGTTTTAGATCTTGCCAGGTCACTTAGGAAAATTATTTTTTGGATGGCGCAAAACATGTCATCAGGAAGAGGATGAGGGGTCAAGACCTGAGATACTGATCTGAGAGCCATCTGTGGCCAGGGAGTAGTAGTCATGTGGCTTTGCAGTAAGCAAGATGGTGTGACAATATAGAATTTATTAGACTGGGTCAGCTGGGTTCCTGGAGCTTCATTAACAGTGCTTAGCTGCATCAGCACGGTGAAGAAGTTCGGACTGTGGTGCTTGTACAGAGGAGGAGGAAGTGATGGAATGAACGGGAGGCTGAGGAGAATGAGAAACATATACAAGCCTACTGTCTGCTGCCAGGGTCAGCTTTAGGGAGCAGTCAGAAGAAATTGGGTTAAAATCAACAGAAAAGCCTTGAACAGAAAAGGAAGAATAGCAGTATCAGAAGATAACAGCACATGCATCGAAAAGTATGGATGGGAAGAAGGGGCCAATAATAATCAGCCTCTGAGCCCCGATAATGTATTGATCTCATAAATGGTTTGTATGTGTGTGTGTTTGACCATTATGGGTAAGTGCCTCTTCAATTTTAGTTTATTTTTGAGTGAAAATCTGCTATGACATTTGTTAGCTTCATAATCTTGGGCAAGCTACTTAAAACTTTTCATATTTAAGCTTCCTCAACTTTAAATCAGAGAACAGAATAATATCAGGTGGCTATCAGGTGGCTCTGAGCTTTAAGTGAACCGATGTATGAGAAAGTGACCAGCGCTGTGTTTGCCCCACTTCATCTCTTCAAGTTCCAGCAGGTCATCAAGGGATTGAAGACCATTGGAATCTTTATCTTTTGCTCTTATCACCCACTGCAATTGGAGGCCTCACACTATTTTACAAGGTCTTTTCATTTAGGAGGAAATCAGATGCCATCTGCTCAAAAACTTCATAGATCTATTTCCACAAAATAGATTATTGCCACAATTTTTGAATTCCTGAGAATTTCATTGATGCAGCAATGAGCATCGGTGTCCTTGATAACTCTTTCATCTCTAGGTTACACAGAATAAGGCTGTGCCTGTGAACTCATTGTAATTTGCAGAGCTGTACATACCTTTGAAAAATGGTTTGTAATTCTCGTGGCTAGCTTTCAAAATATTTTTTAAATGACTGAGCTGTACAAGGACAAGCCAACCACGTAAAGCTTTAAAGAGGCACCTGACAGACACAGATATCATACATCTGTTTTGATAGTCAATGGGACACTAGGAAGAGGTCTAATTCCACTGATCACAATACATTTCACAAGGACTTATACTTGGATTTTTTTTTCGTGTTGCTCATACAGTCCATGAAAATATGTTGCTTTCCTGGCAGGAAAAAAATAAGTAAAAAGGAGGTCTTTGATCTTTTTAAAAACTCTAGCATAGATTCCAAAAGCACTTATCAGCATAACAACAATGCAAACAGAGATAATGTTATAAGGATTGCTATGAATGGATGCTCACTTATTTCTAACTACAGCCAAAAGATGCCAACTAATAATTTGCAAATGGCCTTGCCAGAACAAGTTTATTTTTTTTTCTTGGAACATTTAAAGTTTCTACATTAGAAAGAGGCAAAATACATGTTAATTTTTTGAACTTGAGATCAGGGCAAAACAATATGCAAATGACAAAATTCACATCTGAATGATCAGAACACATGTAGCATTTAAGTAGGAGCGACTGGAGGATTCGTTGTGAGAAATAGAGTGTTTGGGAACCCACGTTGTGCTGGGGTTAGTAACTGACCTTGGGAGGTAGGGCTAGGGGTGAAAGAAAGTCTTAAATCTTGCCTACTTACAAATGATTACCCTTTAATTGGCTGAAGGCAAAACTGTTTTGTTCACCCACTTCTTTATAGAAGCCTTAGGCTGCAGATTTTGGCTTCTTACATATTCTCTTTGAGTCGGTCCTTCATCAGTATTTCACTCTGGGTTCTCCCTCTTACATAAATGTGTTGAAAGGATAATGAGAATTTGCAATGATTAATTGTTACTTTTTAAACAAAGATTTTCCCTGGCCAATATGGCTCAGTTTGTTGAAGCATCATCCTGTAACAGAAGGATTGCAGGTTCAGTTCCTGGTCAGGGCATATACCTATGTGGCGGGTCCAATCCTCCCCCTTCCCTGTTCTGGGTGTTTATGATCCCCAGTCCTGGTGTGTATGGGAGGCAACCAACTGATGTTTCTCACTCACATCAATGTTTCTCTCTCTCTCTGAAAGCAATGAAAAAAAAAAAAAAGTCCTCAGATGAGGCTAAAAAAACTAACTAAAAACAAAAATAAGTAAGATTTTTGTCTTGAATATTGTATTTTTTCTCAGTAATAAATTCTAAGTTTGACTTGAAAAACATGGGTTGTTTCTATTGCCTCACTCTCAAAGTGATAACTTTGCACTTAATAATTAGAAGCAATAGCCATAGCAAAAATATCATAGAAACATAAAAGATGCAACCATGTAAAAACTTCTTTATTATTAGCTTATAGTTTTTAGTCAATTAAAAGTAATTTTGTCCTTCCCTGGATGATGTGGCTAGGTTGGTTGGCTGTCATGCTGCAAACCAGAAGGTTGTGAGTTTTCTTTTTTTAAAACTTTTTTTGAAAAAAGATTTTATTTATTTTATTTTTAGACAGAGGGGAAAGGAGGGAGAAACAGAGGCAGAGAAACATCAATGTGTGGTTGCTTCTTGTGCACCCCCTGGCCTGCAACCCAGGCATGTGCCCTGACTGGGAATCTAACCAGTGACCCTTTGGTTCCCAGGCTGGCACTCAATCTACCAAGCCACATCAGCCAGGGTAGAAGGTCCTGAGTTTGATTCCTGGTCAGGGCAGAAGCCTAGGTTGTGGGTTTGGTCCCCAGCAGGGGCACGTGCAAGAAGCAACTCACCAATGTTTCTGTCTAACATTGATGTCCTTCTCTCTCCTTTTCTCTCTCTCTCTAGAATCAATAAAAATCGATAAAATAAATAAAAAAGTAATTTTGTCCCCAAAGATTCTTTTGATCAGCTCTATTTTTCTATTGTCTTTATTTGAAATCTGTTTTCTTGTTGCTAAGTAACTTATTTAAAATAAAGTATTATTTAAAGCACATGATATTAGCATGACTTGCTCTGAGGGTGTTAACCTAATATTAAAAAAAAGGTTAAATTCAGTTTTACTATCTCAGTGGTATTATGCTTTGTTAAAATTGCATTTCTGGAAAACTCACTCATCTGTAACAGTTTAAGCATGAACCCTTTACTCATATACTATATTAGCTGAGTAAAAATAAATTTCTTTTTTACTGTTTTTCTTTTCAATACATCTTGTGAAATCATAAGAGAATTCCGCAATTTATACAGTGAAATTTAGCTGCCATTTGCTTGGACTGTGACATATGACTATAATTTGTAACTTTCCTTCAAACATTTGGTTATTTGTTATCTGAATATCTGAGTTTCAGAAGTATAAATCAATGTATGAACAGTGGAAAAAGTAAAAAGGTATTCAGTAATTCTCAGGGGTATACTATGCTACTGTCCTTAGAAATATGGGAAATATGGGCTGGGAAACACATTTAGGTACAGAATTTGTATTCTCCTTATCTTCGTGATTTACATGACTCAGTGTGACTTGCATCTTCATTTGATTTTTACATCTTTTCGTTTGTATGTTATTCATTTTGTTTTGTGTCTGGGATTGTGCACGTCTTTAGCTGTTTCCAATTGTCTTTGAAACTTGATCAAAATCACATCATTATTCTTGGAGTGAATTTTAAAGAAAATATATATTAAAGCCATATAGGCCTTATAGAGTAGGGCGTTTATTCCTTCTTAACAAATATTTATCAAGTGACTGCTATGTCACTTACTGTTCTGGGCACTGAGAACACAGTCGTAAACAAGGCAGACGCAGTCCTGTTTCAGAGAGCAAATGGTTTAGTGGAGGTTACAGAGGAGCAAATAGGCAATTATAAAAATGATGTAGTAAAGAATAAGTGACAGTATTGAGGTACACAGGATGGGGTATCTACCCCAGAACTGGTAAGTAAGGGAGGGCTTCCAGGAGGAAGTGATTCCAACTTGATACTTGAAGGATGAACAAGAATTAGCCAGCCAAAAGGAGTTTGGGTTTGGATGAAGATAATGGACAAGAAAATAGTATACTAATCAGAGGGAGTAGCTTTGTTGTACAAAAGAGTAAAGGCAGCAGAGAGCATTAGTCTCTGAAATATTAATTTTTTTAGCGGAGGTAGCAAGGCAGAGTACTAGAGACATAGTTAAGAGATATGCAGGAAGTAATATTCAATAGAAATGGTAATCATTGATTGGATATGAGCCTGGGAGAGGTGAAAGTGAAAGATGACACCCTAATTTATTATTTGAACAAATGGATAGTTGAAGAGAAGTAGGTTAATGGGGAACAAGGCAGGCCAAATTAGTTTGGATGTGGTGAATTTTAGCAACATTGAAGAAACATAAAATAACTATGGGACATTTAGGTGGAGATGGGTTAGATAGACATGGAGTTCAGAGGAAGATCTGGGCTGGACTTACACAGCTGTGATTCCTTAGCATATAGATGGTATTTGAAGCCATGGGAATGGACTTGATAAAGAGTTTTGGAGGTCAGTATAATTCACTGGAACTCAAGCTTGAATAATGTGTAAAAGAATTGGTTCAGATGCCTTCAAAACAATTGAGGTCCATGCTTTGAAGGACTATGTCTTATTGAATTAAAGTAAGTTGTTATCAAAGAGCATGTAAGAACCAGAGGCCCTCGGCCGGCTCCACATGAACAGGAATGTTGAAGCCATATAATCTTCGCCTTGGTTTATGTTTCAGAGGAAAACCATCCTAAAAGATGGAGACACTAGCATAATTTGAGATAAAGTCTAAAGATCCTATTGGATAAGACCATTACAGTGCCTGCCACACCAATAGCTTTCTTCTAAGGAAAAGCACCTTAACCACAGTGGGCTGCGGAAACTGCCCTGGGTGGCCGAGAGTCCCCTTCTTACAGACCTATCTGACTGGACCAGGGTGGTCCTATCCTTAACCAATCCCTATGCTGGCCAGTGTGCTATGAGATGGTTTGGCATAAAAACTGCCCAAACAGGCAAAATGGTGATTAGTTGGGTCAGATGTTCTAGTTAGGAATTTGAACTCAGGCATCTGGGGAGGGAGTCAATTAGTTGGTTTTGGGAAAGAGCATAAGCTATGAAGAACCACAAGAAGAGGCTTTGCGGCAGCAAGAAAGATGAATAAACTGATGGTGTAAGTAAACTGAATTTATGAGTAAGCAGAAAGACAAACAGAAATGACAGAGAGTAGAGGGTAAGGTGGCTAACTGACAGCAGCGGAAGAAATAGAGGCAGTCAGAAAGGAACTAAGAGATCACCATAGGGGCAAGTGAGTGATCAGCAAAGTCCTGCTACTAAAGGGCCAGTATGTTCAGTAGCCACTGCAACCATGCTGGATTTTTCTTATTCTCAAATATTCCCATCTCCACAAGCGTTCCATGATGCTCTTTTTTTGTCTTTGAATATCCTTATAATAAGCTCTAACTAAGATAGCCAGAGTGAGTTCTTTATTTATTGGAAACATATTGCTTTACTAACGGAATCCTTCAACCCAAAAATTTCTTCTGGGCTTGCCTCTGACATCACAGCATGATGAAATACACCATTAGAAATGCTTTCCTTTGGTCTAAGAAATTGGGGGCTCGGGAGTCTTTGGTAAATGCAAATATCAGTGAGGGGTATACAAGGCCATTTTTCAACATAAGCAACAATTACTGAGCCTCTATTATGTATTAAACCTATATGTCTGAGGGTGTGTGTGCATGTGTGCATGCAAGCACAGGGGCGTAGAGATGGGAAGTGCTGAGGAATACTGAATATGCATAAGACAGAGCCCCTTCCCTTAGAGGTTTCAGTGGGAATATACTCAGGACTAGGAAGGACGTTAAAAATAATCTAGACCAGGATTGTAAACTCGAATGTCTATAGAGGCCGTGCAAGCAGAGTGTGGAGTGAAGTGGGCTGAATCTGAGCTGCGGTGACCCGCAGAATGTGCACACCATCTGGAGGGCTAGTCATGTGATGGTTTCTGGGCAGAAGACCTGCCCAACGCTTATACATCAAAGTGTTCCAGAAAGGCTTGATTTTATGTAAAATACTCAAAATTTTAAATTTTGGTTTGTGTTTCAACTTAAAGCAAAGCAAAATAAAAATCTTTGGAGCCAAACAAAAAAATCTGCAGGCTGCATTTGAACCGCGGGCCAGCAGTTCATGATCTCTGGTCTAGACCAGTAGATGTCAAAATGTTTGATGCTTCAGAAGCTTCCTGCAAAAGAAATTTCATGCCTATATCTAACTGATCAAACGCAGAAACAGACAGATTGGGATTGAGATTGGATGAGGAAACAGAGCTTTGTCACCCTCATCTTCCACTTTCAACCCAATTACGCCCAAAGAGAGCATTACCAAATCTTGAGAACCACTGAGGTGGTTCAATCCCTTAGTTTTGCAGATGAGGGACAGGGAAAACCTGAGAACTACTGGCCCAAGATAAGAATATTTAGAGAATGATGCAAACAATGTTCTCTTTCATACTATGGAGTATGAATTGCTTTGTGAAGGTGGTTAGGTGTTCTGGTTCTAGAGTCACATTGTCTGAATTTGAACCCACTTTTCAAGAGCAAATTTAAGAAACTGACATTCAGTTTCTGTCTAAATGTCCCTATCTGTCAGATGGGAATGATAAATAGTACTACCAACTTCATTAGGCTGTTGAGAAGGTTAAATGAAATAACACATATACAGCATATATACAGCATATATACACTATACATCCACTATATGCTGTATATGTGTATAGTACATACAGTAATTTAATTTATGGGTCCATTTTCCTCCTCCATTCACAACAGCAGGTATGGCCCAAAATACCCCTTCTCAGGTGCTTGAGGAAGAGAGCTGTAATTGTCCGGGGGTCCAGTTTAGAAGCCATTCTAAGAAAAGACCATCTTTGTTGGCAACCTCCTTAGGATAATAACAAGTGTGGACATTCAGCAAGTAATTCCTGAACATATACCATGTGCCCAACTTTATGGTGTTTCAAGTGTTTCCCAGTCAAGATGGCTTTATCAGCCCCATTTTGGTCTGGATGAAGACTGCAGGGCCTGGTCAGCCCCACCCAACACCACCCTCCCTGTGTAGCTCGGGGTCCTTTATAAGGCAGGCACTTTAGGGAATCTGGTCAAAGGAGAGATTGAAGCCTCTTGGCAGAAGGAAACTTAAACACCATAAAAGGATTTTCTAAATATGTCCACAATCCAATATAACCCTAGATAATTTGATTTGTAGGAAATGGAGAGAAGAACATTATAGAGTGCTTATCTATAATTCATAATAATTACTGTAACGGGGAATCTATTGTATAGATAGATACATGAACACAAATTACACCCTCAGAAGAATGCATTTCTGGCTGAAATAGCCTTTCACGCCCTTCTAATCTACCTAACCCTTAGTGCATATCACTTAGCCAGTTGCCCAGGCTGCCTACTGAAAGCTCAAGGGTTCCTCCTTTTGATGAGAGACAACAGTGGCCCATTTTGCAGGAGGAACTCAAGCACTTTCTCAGTCTAGTTTTTCTCCAGTATTCTGGGCTTTGGTCAATCGAAACATTTGAGAATTTTACTGATTTATTTATTTGTAATATTTGTGATTTAATTAGGAGAGGAACTTTTTCTCCTCAGTGGAAATTACAGGGCCTCTTAGATTACCCTGTGCCACTGAAGGCTCAAATTCAACTGGGCTAAATGCTGGTAGGTCATGAGGGGACATGTTTCCTTGGAAAGGCACTAGAGAGAGAAACAAATTTGTGAGGAGCAATAAAACATGGAGACGAGTAACCTGTGTTTTGAATGTGGACCTTAGAATTCCATGTTTTTACACTATGCAAGTCCTTTGCTATCTTTGCTATGCAAGTCCTTTGCTATCTTACACTATGCAAGTCCTTTGTTATCTTTGCTACATTGTGAGATACATAAAATAATACCCTCTTTCCTGAGAGTAAGCGGAGAGGGTAATAGGTACTACATACAAGGTCTAGCACAAATAATGCCCCTCTTTATTACAAAAATCTTTTATGACAAAATCATAAGCATGTAATTCTGTAACATAACAATATCACACTCAAGCACATCATACGACATTTTTAGGTGAAATGTTCAAATTAAAACTGTAATTATTACAACCATGTTATTACATTCATGCAGGCATTCCTTCTGTCAGAGCCTGTATCTAACAAGAAAATAGTTATGGTATCTTTATGCTCCTACTTTAAGCATTATTTTCATAACCGTTGTTTCTCTTTCATAGATGCCCTCTGACCCTCACATTCCGCCCCAAGAGAGCTTCCTGTAGCTGCTACTTCAAACATCGATCATAGTCTCTTTTAGCTGTTCTTTTTACAGTTTATAATTGTCCATCATCATGTGCTTTTGGTCTGTCTGGGAGACATTCAAAATCTAGCCACTACTTTATTTTTAGTGGCAGAGCGTGTCTACTCTTCAGCTGTTGAGAATGCTGGTCCTGGCTGCGAATCTTGTTTGCTTTACGTTGCATGCTTTCAGTCCCATGTGTTTTAGTTTTTGGAAGCAGCTGTATTGGTAAGGCTTCTGGCTGTATTACTGGACAAAGCCTGCATTATAAAAATCCTCAACTTGTTTGCTCTTCACTTCAAAAAGACTGTGGGCTGCCAGCTTGTCATACTCATATTACCCATACGCCTGCTTAAGTTTTCAGCAGCAGGCATGAGTCTTCTTGGTCTCTACATTTTTTTTAATGGGTTGGCCTATTGCTATTTGGTTTGATACTGATCTGTCAAAGACAAACCATGAAAGGGCTGGCACAAGATAGCTGGCCCTCCCATTAGCAAGAAGAGGGTTTTGGATGGAGGATTTTACATTTTCCCCTGGTCAGCATCTTCAGAATAGAGCTGAAACTGGCATAGAAGACTTCTGCTGGATTTTGGAATGCTGATTGCTCAGTCCAAACTCAGAACGTGTGTGGGTGCATGTGTGTGTGTGTATGTGCGTGTGTGTGTGAACATTAGAGACCACAGGGCAGTAAAGCAGGACATGGTAGGAAACACAAACATGCCGTGGATCGTAAACAGTTCTGTATATATGACATCAAGAGGAGGAGGAGGTTTCGGTTGGTTGGTGGCCCATGAAAGCCCTGGAATTCCATCAATGCTATGTAGTTGTTCAGTTGCTTAAATTGCCACCATATCACTGCTTTCATTGCCCCTAAACTCATCCTTCTGTTTCTCCAATTTTCAAAATGCCTACTGAGTCCTCACTGCCATTTGTGATTTTTTATTACCACCAGACCCAACTGTATTTCTTTTCCTATGATTCATTCCCTGTCTTAAAGAAATTCTGGATAGTTTGAAGACATTAGTAGATGGAAATTGAGTTAATCTGCAATTGATTATTGGTATTTATATTGGTTATAATGAATTCCACCCTTGGATGTTCAAGATAAGTGATAGATGAAAAGAGAATTAGCTTCCTTTAGGTTTTTACAGAGTCTGACTCTGATGAGATAGTGGAGAGTGGGAGAGCAAAATTCTGTAATTAGCATTTGGAAGTGTTCTTGTCATTAAAACCTTAGATTAAGTTGTAGTGAATCTTGTGCTTGAAGTAAAATCTGAAAATATTTTTCTGAACATTGTCATGACTAGAGGTGCAGGTCTAGTCCACAGATGAGATTTTGTTTGGTCTTAACATTTATACTCCAGCAAATGACTGCCTTTTTTAAAAAGCCTTTTGGTGGACTTAGTTGTCATCACTTAATAACTTAAAAATTGGGAGAATTTTGATTCTTGATTTTCAGCTCCTTGGGAAACCATAAGATCTGGCAATACTGGGTTTTTATTCTTGCCTGCAAAACAGCTGGATGGAGCTTAATAATCACTGACCCTTGTAGATGGCATGTTTGCCACAGACTCCATGAATGCCAGTCATGGAGGTGAGCATTAATTGTCACTCATCCTATTTGTAATTTTGCTTTTTAAAGGGAGTATTAGGAATGCTCCCTTCAAACCTTGTGCCCATGTCACTTTGCTTTCTTCTCCCATTATACTTACCTGCTTGGCTCCTAAAAATATTTGCATTTTGTGGTGTCTGCCTTCATCTCTCTACAAGGCTGGGGAAGTACACAGCAGAAAACAACGGTGTCCTCTTATTGAGACACTCAGGCACTTTGGATTTATTTTGTATGGCTCATTTTTTTTTTTGTAAAATCCTGGTGTTAGAATGCTTGTGGCATCAGGAATAATATCTAAGGCAGATGCAAAAGAGAGACTCTTATCTCTGTGAGGTATAAGTGATTCAGGATGGTGGTAATGCACTAGGGTAGGAAGAGGGTCTGAGAGGTCACAGGACTGTGGAAAGCTTAAGTACAATGAACAGTGAATCCTCTGAAGAAAAATCAAGTCCTTCATACCCTTCTCCAAATACAAAATTACAAAAAGAAAAGTCAGGCTTGAACCTTACTTCCTTTGGAGACTGCATCAAATAAGGAAATATGAGAGCCATTGTACATTGTCTTGAGGCTCCTGGAGAAGAGACTTCCCAGACAAGTTCTATGTGGATATGTGGGGAGAGGACCATGGATGGAAAAACCTACTACAAATTTGTTTACTGCACTATGTGCCCCTTGAATTTGGGGCATTCTGTACTCATCTAGCCTCTTTGTGGGAAGAAGCACTTCAAGGACAAATCACATAAACTATCCTCTGGATGCTTGATAAATATTTCTAGATGAATTTGTAAGCCTGGTTGTTGGTTGTTTTAATAGGAAATCAGGAATGAAAAGTGATCAGTTACTGGCTTTTTAAACATTGGCTCCCCAGGAAGACATTGCCATTTGAAATTATTTAAGATCCCCCCGCCCCCTCCCCCCTGCCGGTATAAATGCTTAAGGCAAGAACTAGCTTTTATACCTAGCAAATAGCAATGTAAATGTCAAAGAACATATTCCATAGCTTTACACTTACAGCTCTTAAAATGGTATCTTAGAATGGTATTAATCACTGTCAGTGTTGTGTACAACATTTCATCAATTAAATAGCAAGAGGACCTGTCCTTTCATGGAAAGCAAATAACACATATGGATTTCCTCTTAGCAATTAGCTGAACATTCTGCATTTCCTTCTTGCTTGCAAAAAGGGTTTGGTCTGAAACCATCAACATGTTTGTATTCTTCACTGGTAAAGTAAAGCAGATGTATAACATCTTCAGTAGAATCTAGATTCATTTATAAAGTATCTTGTGAAACATCTTGATGCATTGTGAGATCTTTTAGAGTTAGAGAGAGGGTGCATTTCTGTACTGTTAGATCTTTTAGGGTTGGATAGAGGGTGACACCCTATAAAAGCTATGAAGTGCTTTTAAATGTTGTTGTGTCTTGAGCCGAGGTTTTCAAGCCTGTGTCACTGTGTGTATGTAACAGGAGTTTAGAACTTTCAAGCTTAATGTGAAAAATTTGTTTTCAGCAAGGACTAGTTTCAACTAGGTCTATGGATTTATGAAATGATGAGGCAATTTTGTGCAGCAAAGACTGATGATAGAAATGCAGTTTACATAAATGGCAATGGATTAGCACTTAAACCACTCTCCATGTATGTTTAAACAATCTTCTACAACCCTCAAAAATCTCCTTTTATAAACTTCATCATTTATCTGGGATTAAAAGGGCAATGTTTTGACAACATTGTTGATTTACTTGTAACTCATCATTTGTTTATCGTTTATCTGAGATGATTAGTGCCTGAACTTCATATGCCTGGAATGTGTTACATGTGTTTACATTTTTGGTGGATGATACCCTTTTGAATGTACTTTTTAGGGCTCAGGACAGCCTGGTGACTCTGATGGTGTTTCTAGTAGTTATTTCCATCTAAGCCTGAGGTAAATTGTGGATGCATACCTCTCAGCACAATTCAGTTTGAGTGATAACCCATCAAAGTCCAGTATTCTTCTCAGATCTCAGTTTCAGACCTAGTTTGACATAATGCATTGGTCTCTGAAAATTGGTCCTTAGGGCCATAAAGTCCTGTAGAGAGTCAGGAATACACCAGTCATATGTATTCCCAAATGTGAAGAGGTAAACGAACAAACAGAAATGTGGATATCAATACAGTGAGAGACACTCTATATTGGTAAAATACATACATACATACATACATACATACATACACATGCACTCATTTAAGCAAGATGTAATTATCATACTCCAATATTGTCTACCCATCTAAAATAGCTTTTGAATTTATTCATATTTCCAGTGATAGAGTATGCCTGTTGCCATGTATTTGTTATGACTTTTTTCCTCATCTAGGGGCATCTTAAATTGATTTTGTAGCTTAACATAAGAAAAGACATCCAGAGGAAGTGATTGAAAATAATTTCTATTTGTAGAATAATTTAAGCAGTTGGGTGAATGATTGTACATTTTATAGATTGAACGTCTAACAAGGTGGAGAATTTGTATTTTTGTTCAACATCATTCCTGTGAGAGCTGTTTGTTATGAGAAAAACATTCTGAGCAGAAGACAAACTCTGCTCCGATGGTGTAGAGATGCGAATATCGGGAGTGCTAGATGCATAAGCTGTGCTGGGCAGAGTGGGACGGTTATGAACACGGCAGGAGTGAGCCTGGACAGACAGTAAGAGGCAGCTTCCATGAGAAGGAAAAATGCAGTGAAAGAGAAATGTCCAACTATAATTTTTAGGAACTCTCTGTGAAATTTTATTTAAATTATCCACATTACCCATTAATGACAATTCACAATCAATACCTACATAATATTTCAGGCCTTCTGCGGCTAGGCCACTGTTTCTTTGAATGAAATGTTATACAGAAACTTGTCCAAGTAGAAGTCAGCTATATCTGGGACACATATAGGATTTTGTATCCAAATCATTACACTAGAACTAAGTTAGAAATGTACCTTCACTTATGACTATCTATGTTTTGAAATTATATGGAAGTAAGTACTATGAAATTTAGACCGCATGGTTATTTCAACTGAAAAAATTATATAATGTGGTATTATACAATTTTTACAAAATATTGACACATATGAATTTCTTCTATTATGCATTTATCTGTCTACAGGATATATGTATAATAGGGAAAGATAGTTGCAGAAGGTTGGGAGACGTTTAGGGGTAAACCATATAGTTCTAAAATAAAACAAACACAGGAAGAACTCACTAGTATCAATATACACAATGCCTAAGTAGACCTTAGATTCCACAGTATGTTATTAGATGATGTTATGTTATTGGGGGTTATTCAAAACCCCCAAGAAGAAGAGCTGACTGAAAGGACTCAGTCACTTATCTGCTGGAAGATAGGTCATGAGACATTAATAAGAAAACAGTCAAATAAGAGGGTGTATCTAACAGCTAGAACTTAAGGTTATGGGGATAAGTGGTGAGTTGCTTAGGGGAGAAACTGGAGGTGTGAAAGGGGAGAGAGGAGGAGGGAACTATTTTCTTGTATTATGTGTAAGCCAGATCACTCACTGCATCATTGATTCTTGGTCAGACTCTAACTGGCAAAGGAGTGCTTTTAAAATTAAAGCTCTCAAGTGAGATAAAGTTAAGGTAGTCTGTGTGATGTCTATGATTTCTTAAGAGGGAGGATGGATGCTGCTTCTGGCTTGCTATAGAGCAGTCTCTGGTCCAGGTTGATCTGGTGCTATCAGTCTGTGTTCTGTAGCATTAGGTTGGCTGGTTTGAGATTAATGACTAAGGATCAATAGAGAAGTCTTAAAAATTCCCTTGTGAACAAACAGACTGAAAATTGATTTTTAACATAGACTCAATGGACACCCATTTACTAAGGAAATTGGAGTTGTTCTTGGAAAGGGAGAAGAACTCAGTGACAGCTAGCCTTGGGTTCCTTCTGTGATTTGCATTACCTCGCTGGATGAGAACAAATACCTAGGGCCTTGGTTCCAGCTATGGGTCTGGAATTAAGCAGGCTTTGAGTCCATGGTAGAGGCCAACTCTCCTAGAAACTTGAGAAATTTGTACAAGATGCTATGTTAGGAACTGGAGTAAAGGTCTCTAAATGTGGTTAGAATGTCGCTGAAATGAGACATAGATAGGTAGCCTCAGAGTGGGGAAATGCTACCAACTAATTGCAAGTATACAGGCATTCAGGTCATCCATAGGTTCACGTTTTGAATTGACACTGTGAATCAGCAAAAGGAAAATATATAGAGCATATTGTTCAGATTGAAGCAGGTGGAACTGTGGGCCATCCACCAGGGGGCAGTAAATTGAAGCGTGGTCAATTGGGAACCTGAAACAGATTGGCTATTTATAGACAACCTTTTGAATTTTATTACCAAACCAAGGAGCCATCACAATTCTTTCTGGAGGGAAAGAGGCAACTCTTGCAAACCTCCAAGAACACAAACAACAATTTTACTTGAGGCCTAAGATGCTGGCATGATCTGGGCAGTTGGAATATGATCATGCTTCAGTTTCATGCAGTGTGATCCCTAGCAAATAAGGTCTCCCTAGGCAGGGGCAAGCGGTTTGCAAACCCTGAAGATCGGATTGGAGAATTGCTCTCTCGTTCATTTCAGGAGTGGCATGGTGATCACAAGCAAAGTTCCTTTGATTCTTTAGCTATCCATTCTTCAGGGTTTTGCAGACCTCCGCCTACTCGGGCTGCTCAGAAATTTGAGGGGCCGCAGATGATCTCATCTTTGCTTGTGCTGTTTTGACAAGGGCTTCTAGTGCTTCTCAACCCCATGATGGAAAACATTAAGTGAAAGTACTCTTTTAGCAGCAATACAAATTCTGCAGAGGCTGACATCACCTCAGAAAGCCAACAAGTTGTGTTCCTGGACTTGCTAACAGGAGCTTTGAAAGGTCATGTTGCCTGAAAGATATCAAGAAAGGTGAAGGAAACTAAGTATGAGATTCCGTAATGGGAGAAGGAGTCCCAGGGTAGCACCAAGAGAGATTATGCTAGTCTTTGTGAAACACTACCAAGATATAAATAGATGTAACAATAAAATGCTAGCTAACATTTATTTTGTACCTGCCATGTGTCAGGCACTGTCCTAAATGCTTACATGAGCAACGTACTGAATGAATCCACACAATAACCTCAGAGGGAAACACGATCATGATTGCACTTTGTAGGTGAAGAAAGCAGGCACAGAGAAGTTAACACCCCATAATAGGGCTCAGCAATTCAGCCTGTGCTTTTACTGTACTGCCCTGCTTCGCCAATGAGGCAGATGATTTTATTCATCGGAGTCTCCGAGGGCATGGTGCCAGAATTGACTATTATAAGGAAGGTAGTTATAAGTTTAGGGGAGATGGAAGTATGTCAAATAAAATATTTAGAAAGCATTTTACATTGAATGCTATGTGTCTTCTGTCCTTGACGCTACCATACTTTGGTTTTAAGAAATTGTGGGTGAAAACCTATATTGTTCTTCAAGATTTCTGTAATTGAATGCAGCAATATGTAAAAAAAGAATAAAAAAATAAAAAATTCACAAGGGTGACCAGCTATATTCAGGTTGGTATAATTTTGAAGAAATTTTATCATTCATCATACAATGCTATTTTTCTTTGTTATTTACAAAGGGTCTTTTCTCAAAGTTATTAAAACTCTTTGAAAGTTGGAAATTCAGAATAATAAAGACTGTAATATGAGGGGTCATCGCTCTGACATAGCGGTTACTATGTATGCAACGTTATCCCATTTCGGGTCCCAGTTCTTCTTCTTAAGAGTTATCACAAGGACTCTCTAAATAATCTAAAAAACTGGGGGAAAATAATCTTTATTTAATAGGGTTTTTGAGAGCAGTCAATAAGATTGCAATTGTAAAATGCTCGTAAGAATATAATGTAACATGTTACTGTTATTATTATCAGCACACCTCATTTCTGATCACTAATATCAGCATTAGTCTGAGTTGCAGAACACATCAAGTTAGACTGGATACTAGGTGGTTTACTTGGCTGTGGTTACCCCCTGCTGTAGCCATTAGTAGCTATCAACATATCAATAACCCTCCATTTCTGAGATAAGTTTTTTAGCTGGCTTCTGATTCCCTCCTACCACACTGGCCATGTTTTCTTTCCCATTTTCTTAATTTTGAGGTGTGTCAAGGCATCATCCTTGGAACACTCCTCTTTATCTGCACTCATGGTCTTGAAATCTCTTTTGAATGTTACTTTTACTTGACTACACTCAACTTTACATCTCCAAACTAGAATTTAGACTCATGCATCCAATTGGTTATTCATACCTCCACTTAGATGTCAAACACACACAGCAAACTAATCATGCTCAAAAGGGAACTCTCGATTTTTCCTAAAACTTACCCTATCCACAGTCTTCCCTATTCTCAGTTACTAAAAAAGAGCGAAACCAAAAGCAAATAACAAGAAACACCAGAAAATCTGATATCATTCTGGGCTCCCCTGTCCCTCACGTATCACATCTATGGCACTCCATCAGGAAATGCTATTGACTCCACCTTCAAGCTCTTTCAGAATCTTACCACATCTTACCAGCAACTCCGCTACCAGCCAGTCCAAACTGCCATCCCCTCTTGACTTCATTTTTACAACTGTCTCCTAACTGGCTTCACTGCTCCAACCTGTTCTCAACACAGTATTCAGAGTGATCCACTGTTCACATCCAGTGCCACTCAGAGCAAAGCCAAATTAAAAAAATATATAGAGAGAGATATTGTGTGTGTGTATACATTTATATATGTATATAAATGTATATAAATATATACATATATGGGGCGGTGGGCCAGGATGGGAGTAGAAGACAGAAAACTGCACAAGAACAACAATTAAAATAAAGGGAAAAAAATTAAAAATTAAAAAAATATATACATATATGGGTATATGTATATGTGTATATATAAATTTATATGCATACACACACACATAGATACACACAAAACTCTGCACAATCTGGTCACTTTCCCCTCTATTTCCTTGACTATTGTTCATTACACTTTCTCTAGCCGTAGTGGCTTCCTTGCTTTACTTTGAGTGTATCAAGCTCACTCCTTTCTCAGAGCATTTGCACTGCCTTTTTTTCTCTTCCTTGAATACTTTGCTCCCAAATATTGGTAAGATGCACCCTTTTGCCTCAGAGTCTTTGACTGCCCCATTTACAATGGTAACCTCTGATTACTCCCATCTTTCTCCATAAAGTGAAACTGAACTGAGATATTTGACTTTATTGTTTTCTGTAGAGCACCTATTAATACGCTCTATATTTTATTATTTATTTTGTCTAATCTCTGATTCCCCAACTTGAATACTTAAACTCCATTTTTGATGTTATGACCACTGCTATGTTCCCAGCATTAGAACAGAGTCTAGTTTCGGTAAGTGCTAAAAACAGCCCTGAACAACAGGTGTTCAATAATCACTGGTTGAGCAAATGATCAATTTGTTTATTCCTTATGAATTAGACACAGTTTGGGTGCCTTGCTGTAATAATTACTACAAACATGAGGAGCTTCACTCAACAGGTATGACTGCATGCTACGAGAGAATTTCAGTTCATTTGCCAGGCTGATTTCAATTATCTGGCACATATACGCATATACATACATAGATCTTGGCCTCTGTCATCCTAAATGTTCAGGGTGACATTTTCTCCTGGGATGTGTAGTTAGGGAAATTATCTTGGTTCTTATTCCCCACCACAAAACAATGGAGAATGCCTCGGCATAGCTAGAAAAAGTAGAAATGTATTTGTTTTTCTTCTCTTTAGTGTTTATAATCACTTGCTTTTCATCCTCACTTGTGATACCACTGGTATTGCAAACCACAGGGCCCAATACTAAATTTTTTCTGTTCTTTAGAATTCAGGCAATAGCTGCCTTCACCATCTGCTCTTTTCTTGCCAACAATTGGAGGAGCTATTATATTAGAGGCACAAACTGTCCAATGAGCAAAAGGCCAGGTGTCACTTTGAGCGACAGCCTTCCAGTGTGCAAAAACTGTAACTCTGTTCATTCAATTAAGTAATTGTGTGTCTGTATGTCACTTTGCTTTCAGAATATCTCCTCTCAACTTCCAGTGTTTTGACTGCATTCTGGAGTTGATGCTGCAAGAAAAGGGTGGGGCAATGCAGAGAGCACTGACAGTTTGAGTTGTCCACAAGCTGGGGCATATCCATGGCTGCAATGTTTGTATCTTTGGCTAATAGTGACATAGTTCCTTTCTTTTGAATGACAGGTAATTGGGATTTACCTGTCCTGATTTGTTCTTCCATAAAAGGAAAAGCAGATTCATGTGGTCTGTGAGGGTAGGATTCATCTTGTTCTGAGATTTGAATCTAATTCCTCAACATTTCTATATTAACTTAATTGAATGGGAAGAGTAAAACTATGGCTGTGTTAACTTGGTTATTTTATCTGTCATCTTACTCAGAACAGAGATCACTGCATGGTTGATTTGGCTTCATTTATTCTCATTTGAAGTTACTGAGTGTCAAGGCAGTCACAACGATGAGCTTGGAAATGAAGGGGTCTGCTTAATTGGCCACAGGTGATAGTCAGTGAATGGGTGTTTTTCTTAGCAGCATTTTGCAGGGCTGTTTCTTCTCAAGTGTCCTGTGATGTTAAGTAAAAACATCTACATTGCCACAGACTCAGATAAGTAGTAGTATAGTTGCTTTGGCTGGTTCAACAATCTCTTAAAAATTGGGAAAACTTACCATTCTTCAGGGTCAGATCTTGAAGTAGGCAGAAAAGGCATCTTTCTTCCTACTGGGTACCCAGGCTAGGACTCAGGCAACTATCCTTATCCACACCAACAGTGGCATCATATTAGGCAGGTCTTGACTATTAGGCTGGTCGTTGGGACTTCATTCTTTCAGGGAAGATTTCATCCCTGGGCAAGGTTCTCGGTCCTGTTTTAGAAAGATGAACACATCACAGACTGTTATGCATTTACCAAAATTCATTTTCTGCTCTCCCTGGGGATACAGCTAGACTTATACCACAGTCTTGCTGTGGTTATCTGAAGCTAGATGACAGTTTTGGCCAAAGGAATTTGAGGAAAAGTTATGGATGTCACTTCTTTGTCACAGTGGTTAAGAAGTAAGTATGTCTTGCTTATCGGCTGGCTGGATGGAGGCACTCTGATGACTTAGATACGAGTGCGGACAAAAAACAGAAATTGTGAATTTCTGAATGAAGTTTACTTGACTAGTATAGAGAACCCTAAAGATTCCACCAAGAAACTACTAGAAATGATAAATGAATTCAGTAAAATAGCAGAATACAAACTTAATACCCATAAATGAGTTAAATTTTTATGTGCCGATATTGAACTATCAGAAAGGAAAATTAAGAAAACAATCCCATTCACAATTGCTTCAAAAAGAATGAAATCCCTAGGAATAAATTTAACCAAGGATGTAAAAGACCAAAGCTTAGAAAATTTTAAGACACCAAAGAAATAAATCAAAGAAGATACAAATAAGTGGAAGCACATACTGTGTTCATGGATAGGAAGAATTAACATAATTAAAATGTTCCTGCTACCCAACACAATCTATAGATTCAATGCAATTCCTATCAAGATACCAATAATATATTTCACAGAGCTGGAACAAATATTTCAAAAATTTATATGGAAACACAAAAAGCTCCACATAACACTAGCAATGTTGAAAAAGAACAAAGCTGGAGGAATCATGCTACCTAATATCAAACTATACTATAAAGCCATAGTAATGAAAACAGCATGGTACTGGCATAAAAACAGACAAATAGATCAATGGAGCACAATAGAAAGCCAAGAAATAAACCCACACCTTTTTGGTAAATTAAAATTTGATAGAGCAAGCAAGCACCTACAATGGGCTAAAAGCAGTTTATTCAATAAATGGTGTAGAGAAAACTGGTCAGATGTGTACAGAAAAATGAAACTAGAACACTTTCTTCTTCTTTTTTGATATTTCCTTTCTTTTTTTAAACATATTTTATTGATTATGCTATTACAGTTATCCCATTTCCCCCCCTTCACTCCCCTCCACACCCCCTCCTGCCCACATTATCCCCCCTTTAGTTCATGTCCATGGGTCATACACATAAGTTCTTTGGCTTCTACATTTCCTATACTATTTTTACCTTCCCCCTTTCTATTTTCTACCTACCATCTATGCTACTTATTCTCTGTACCTTTTCACTTCCCCCTACCATTCCCATGTTGTTAACCCTCCATATGATCTCCATTTCGGTGCTTCTGCTCCTGTTCTACTTGTTTACTTAGTTTGCTTTTGTTTTGTTTTAGGTGTGGTTGTTAATAACTGTGAGCTTGCTGTCATATTGCTGTACATGCTTTTTATCTTCTTTTTCTTAGATAAGTCCCTTTAACATTTCATATAATAAGGGTGTGGTGATGATGAACTCCTTTAACTTGATCTTATCTGAGAAGCGCTTTATCTGCCCTTCCATTCTAAATGAAAGCTTTGCTGGATAGAGCAATCTTGGATGTAGGTCCTTGACTTTCATGACTTGGAATACTTCTTCCCAGCCCCTTCTTGCCTGTAAGGTCTCTTTTGAGAAATCAGCTGACAGTCTTATGGGCACTCCCTTGTAGGTAACTGTTTCCTTTTCTCTTGCTGCTTCTAGGATTCTCTCCTTATTTTTAATCTTGGGTAATGTAATTATGATGTGCCTTGGTGTGTTCCTCCTCGGGTCAAACTTCTTTGGGACTCTCTGAGCTTCCTGGACTTTCTGTAAGTTTATTTCCTTTGCCAGATTGGGAAAGTTCCCCTTCATTATTTGTTCAAATAAGTTTTCAATTTCTTGCTCTTCCTCTTCTTCTTCTGGCACCACTATACTTCAGATGTTGGAACATTTAAAGATGTCCTGGAGGTTCCTAAGCCTCTCCTCATTTTTTTTTGAATTCTTATTTCTTCATTCTGTTCTGGTTGGATGTTCCTTTCTTTCTTCTGGTCCACACCGTTGATTTGAGTCCCAGTTTCCTTCCCATCACTATTGGTTCCCTACATTTTCCTTTATTTCACTTAGCATAGCCTTCATTTTTTTCATCTAATTTGTGAGCAAATTCAACCAATTCTGTGAGCATCCTGACGACCAGTGTTTTGAACTGTGCATCTGATAGGTTGGCTATCTCTTCATCGCTGAGTTATATTTTTTCTGGAGCTTTGATCTGTCCTTTCATTTGGGCCATTTTTTTTTCTTGACATCCATGTTACGTAGTGAGGGCAGAGCCTTGGGCGTTCACCTGGGTGGGGTAACCCATGTTGCTGTTTTGTGAAGCTGTGTGTGGAGGAGGGGTCCAAGAGGGAACAATGGTGCCTACTTTGCTCTCTGCCGGATTTCAGTCACTTCTGTTGCTTCCCCCAGGCAAATTGGGCCCTTCTGGTCCTGATTCCTGTGTGGGTGGATCTGTGTACATTCTAGACCCTGTGGGTCTCTCCAACGAATTCTTCTGTGAGGCTGGGATGTTCTCCCGCTGCCACAGGTGTTTTCTCCCCCACAGGTATTTTCCATCAGTGGTTTGAGGCTTTATTTCCCTGTGTAGGAGCCCTGGGTTGCAATGTCTGTTTCACTCCCCAGTTGTTTCTCCCGGTTTTTCTGAACATGAATGGGGGACCTCCCAGTCCACAATCTGCCCTGTGGCTGGTCTGCCTGCTGCTGGCTTGCTGGCCAGCTGCACCCTTGTGTGCCCTGCTCCACTATCTGCCACCTCACTGGATCTGCTGCTGCCACCTCGCCTGCCCTGGTCCTTCAGCCACTGCCTTGCCATGAGTCCTCTCCACCCGGCCTGTCTCCACCCCTCCTACCAGTCTGGATGAATGTGTCTTCTTTAATTCTTTGGTTGTCAGACTTTCACACAGTTTAGTTTTCTGTAAATTCTGGATGTTTTTTATTTTTACATTGTTGTTGTCCTTCTTTTGGTTGCGCAAGGAGGCACAGTGTGTCTACCTATGCCTCCATCTTGGCTGGAAGAGCCAAAACTAGAACACTTTCTAATGCCACACACAAGAATAAGCTCAGAATGGATTAAAGACTTAAATATTATACCTGAAACCATACAGTTCCTAGAGGAAAACACAGGCAGTAAAATCTCAGGCATTGCTCATACCAATTTTTTCTGATATATCTCCTCAGGCAAGGAAAACAAAAGAAAAAATAAATGATATTACATCAAACTAATAAGCTTTTGCATGCAAAGGTAACTATCACCACCAACAACAAAATACAGGAGTGGTAGATGAGAAGTATGATGGAATACAGATGAGGATACTACTGTTATAAAGAAAGAGAAATCGTTAAGGAAGGCAGAAAAATAACCACTAGACAGAATAAAAAAAGAGCAATGTGATGGCAGAGAATTAAGTTTGTTAAGCAATTTATCTTTAACACTGAAAAATGATTCAGGTAATCAAAAACTACAAGGAATAAGAAAAAGCTGACTTCCAGCCAAGATGGAGGCTTAGGTAGACATGTTTTGCCTCCTTGCACAACCATAAGAAGAATCAAAACTAACTTCAAAACTAAAACCAACAAGAACTGCCAGAAAATAGAATCGTATGGAAGCCTGACAACCAAGGATTTAAAGAAGGAATAGTCATCCAGATGGTTAGGAGGGGTGGAGCTGGGGAGCCAGGGTGGAAGGACATGGTGTGGCAGCAATGGTGAGTTGGTGGTGGCAGCAGCCAGCAGAATGAGCGGTCCGCACATTCATGTGCGGTGGATAAAAACCAGGAAGGACACCTGGGGAGAAAGTGATCCCAGCCCCAGGCCAGACTGTGCAGCACAGAGTTCCAGCACTGGTAAAATAAAGCCTCCATAACTCCTAGATGTAAATACCATGGGGGTTGAGATGGCAGAAAAAATTGCCAGTCTTTCAGGTGAATCCATTCTGTACACGGTCCTAGAATATACGGAAACCCACCTGTTCTGGGATTCAGCACCAGGGTAGCAGCAAGAAGGGCACTAGTTGCATAGGGGAATTGGGGGAAGGGACTGGAAATGGGGCAAGAGCCAAGCAAGCAGCATTTTTCCCTCTCTGATCCCTTCGTCACATGCAGTGCCAGAAAGCTCTGAAGCGGGTTGCCCTATACTGGCAAATACCTAAAACTCCACCCCTAACAATGTAACAGGTAGACCAAGATTGGGAGTCAAAGCAGTTCTACATAATACACAGAAACAAACACAGGAAGGCTGCCAAATTGAGGAGACAAAGAAATATGGCCCAAAGAAAAGAACCAATTAAAACTCCAGAAAAAGAAATAAACAAAATGGAGATATGCAACCTATCAGAACCAGAGTTCAAAACACTGGTGATCAGGATGCTCAGAGAATCTCCTGAGTACTGTGAATGCATAAGGGAAGAAATGAAGGCTACACTAAGAGAAATAAAGAAAAATCCACAGGGAACCAACAGTGAAGGGAAGGAAGCTGGGATTCAAATCAATGATTTGGAACATTAGGAAGAAATAAACAGTCAACCAGTGCAGAATGAAGAAATAGAAATTCAAAAAATGAGGAGAGAATAAGACTTTCAGACATCTCCAAATGTGCCAACATCTGAATCATACAGATGTCAGAAGGAGAAGAGGAAGATAAAGAAATTGAAAACTTATTTGAAAAAATAATGACAGAAACTTCCCTAGTTTGGTGAAGGAAACAGGCATATAAGTCCAGGAAGCACAAAGAGTCCCAAACAAGTTGGACCTAATGAGGGCCACACCAAGACACATCATAATAAAAATGTCAAAGGGTAAAGATAAAGAGAATCTTAAAAGCAGCAAGAGAAAAGCAGAGAGTTACCTACAAAGGAGTTCCCATGAGACTGTCAGCTGATTTCTCAAGAGAAACCTTACAGGCAAGAAGGGGCTGGAAAGAAGTATTTGAAGTGATTAAAAGCAAAGACCTACAACCTAGATTAGTCTGCTCGGGAAAAGCTATCATTTAGAATGGAAGGGCAGATTAAGTGCTTCCCAGACAAGGTAAAGCTAAAGGAGTTCATCATCACCAAGACCTTATGCAAACTGTTAAAGGGACTTATTTAAGAAAAAGAAGATCAAAACTATGAAGACTAAAATGACAACAAACTCATAACTATCAACAACTAAACCTAAAAAACAAAAACAAAAACAAACTAAGCAAACACCCAGAACAGGAATAGAATCACAGAAATGGAGATCTCATGGAGGGTTATCAGCTGGGAGGTGGAGGGGAAGAGAATGGGGGAAAAGGTACAGGGAATAAGAAGCATAAATGGTAGGTACAAAACAGACAGGGGATATTAATAGTACAGGAAATGGAGAAGCCAAAGAGCTTATATGCACAACCCATGGACATGAACTAAGTTGGGGGGATTACTGGAGGTAAGGAGGGGACTAAGCTGAGCGGGGCAAAGGAGAAAAAAATTGGGACAATTTTAATTGCATAATCAAGAAAATATACTTAAAAAATAAAAAGCTATTTACTTTGATTTTTTAAGACTCCTCTCTGGGGACATCTCTCTGTATGGCCATGATAGATCTACATGTGTGTATATTGCTGCCATGTAATTTTAAAGGGTGATCCCTGGCTGGATGGACTAGTGTGAACACAAAGGAAGCTTGGAAAGGCATAAGACACATTTTAGATTTAGTATATGTATCAATATCTGTCGGATACTTTTTTGAGCATCTTTTATAAACTAAGCTTTAAATAAAATGGGCAGAATGGTATAATGCTGAGTCCTAAGTACCCTGCTATGGGACAAGTGCCTTGGGGATACAAGGCTGGGGCTGCTGGAGCTTTTTTCAGGCCTGTGGAGATGGGTTAGAAAGAAGGTGATAGCAAAGCAAAGTGACTTTCAAACACAGTGAAGAATGAGTAAGGGTAAATAAGCACATGGACAGGAAAGGACTGAGGAATGGCAAGATTTCTTGGTGATGAAACTGGAAAAGAAGGGCCTTTGGTGTGCAGTATTCCATTGTGTAAATGTACCACAGTTTTCTCATCCACTCATTTACTGATGGGCACTTAGGTTGTTTGCAGCACTTGGCTATTGTAAATTGCACTGCTATGAACACTGGGGCACATAGGTACTTTTGAATTGGTGATTTAGGATTCTTAGGGTGTAGTCCCACCAGCAGCAGCAGAAAGCAAGAAGGAACTCCTACTATTTGTGACCTCATGGATAGAACTGGAAAGCATTATGCTAAATGAAATAAGCCAGGTAGTGAAAGACAAATACCATATGATCTCACCTATAAGTGGAACCTAATCAACAAAACAAACAAATGAGCAAAACAGAACCAGAGACTTGGAAATAAGGAACAAACTGACGATCGGGGTTGGGGGGAGAATAGGGGAAAGAAGGGAAAGAGGCAAGCAAAGGAATACAATAGAGGACTCATGAGCATGGACAATGGGGGGTGGGGATTGACTGTGGGAGGAATAGTGTTTGGGGTAAGCAAAGGGGAAAAAGTGGTACAACTGTAACTGAACAACAGTAAAGTTTAAACAAAATTAAAAAGGCTAAGAAAAAAGAAGGGCCTTTGGGCCTTGTTCTGTAATAGTGTGGTTCCACTGAGGATTGTACATAGAGGAGGGACAGGAATTTGTGCTTTGAAAATACGGTCTGGTAGCCTCAAGGAGGATGGACTAGAAATGGGAGAAACTGGAAATATAGACAGTCATGAAAAGCTTATAATAATTGTCAGGTAAGAAATAATGAGGGTCAGTACGTAGCAGAATAGGCATAGGAAGGAAGGAGGGAACAGATTTGAAACTGTTTTGGAATTGGAAATGGTAAATTTTCTGACTAACTGGATGTGGATAGGGGAAAGGTTTACTTAAATTTGAGGAAGCTATTATAGGTATAGATGGTGCAAAATTTGTATTGTATATGTAGATTATGATTCACCAAATCCGCTCTGGGGGAAAAATTGCCTTCACCCTCAAAAAATATCCAGAATCCAACTGCTTCTCCTGACTTCTTCCTCTAGTCTCTGTACCAAGCTGCCAGCCCCTCTTGCCTGGATTATTACAATGCCTCCTAGTTTCCCTCCTTCTACCCTTTGCTTTCTATAGTCTATTCTCAATGCAGCAGCCAAAATCATTCTGCTAAAATATAAGGACAAGCCTTTTCTCAATATGTCCCAATTGCTTTCCAGCTCTCAAAGTAAAGCCAAAATTCTCACATGATCTACTAGGGATTATCCAATCTGCCATCTCCTCTGTTCCCTTCTCATCCACACATCCACACTCACACACCCCTTATCTGTCACCCTTAGCTCCATCATCATTGCCTTCCTTGTGTTTTCTGTAATATATCAGGTGTACTTCTGCTTCATGCCCTTTGCATTCGTTTTTGTCTCTGCTGAGAATGCTCTGTCTTGGAAATCTGCATGCTTCTACACTCTCAGCTTTTTTTTTCAGATCTTTGCTCAAATGTCGCATTCACAAAGACTCCTCTCCTGGTGACTCTAAGTAATGGAAGCATGCTGCTGCTTCTTCTTATTCTCTGCTTAATTTTGATTGTGAGCATTTTTCATTGTTTAATATAATTGCTTTTAAATTTAAATAGCTTGTATATTGTGTGTTCACTAGGATGTAAGCTTTGTGAGGGTGGAATTGAAGAAAAATGTTTAATGCTATATCAATGAGCACTTGACACATAGTCATTGCTCAATGTTTGTTGAATGAATAAAAGTTTCAGTGAAATACATCTTGTAACAAAAAAGTTAAAATGGGGAAAATTATTTTCATAAGAATCAACACATTGAGAAATACTCCAAGATCTCCATCAGCCAAGTGTTGTTCATTAATATTTCACCAAAATGCCTTTAAGCATTGAAAATACATTACCTAAGTAATAAATTAATAACAAAATACATTATATAGTTATTGTTGATTTTTACAGGGAGAATTAAGAGGAATGCAGCGTTAAAAGTATGGCCTAGAAACATGGCTGGCGTGAGGAGCAGAATCAGAGTACCACCCAGGCTACCTCTGTGAATTCCACATCTACATTGGGAGGCTGGATTCAGAAGGTTGATGAGGGTTTGTAAATCATTAAAGACCTTGGTGGCCTCCTATATTTATGCTTCTTTGAGACAGTAAAAAGGAATTAATTCTTGCCTGCTCTCCACTCTAAACAATTACAGTGAAAATCATATGCCAACATACATCATTACTCCCCTAACATTTCCAAACAGTTTGATAATGATGTAACTATGAACTTCAAGTTTCAGGGAAATGTGTCTTATACAATGAAGGAATTGTAGGGGGGAAACTTTATAATTGTGTAATGTTTGAACTAAAGAATCATAACTGTTCAAAAAGGTGAAGATAAAGTCAGTCTTATGAATTGTATGACTGATTCATCCATTTGTCAACGTTCATTGAATTTTTCCTTTGTGATAGACACTGTTCTGGATGGTAGGCATATAAGGTTGACAAAAATAATGCTCATTATTGATAAAATTATCACTGTACCCAGGAATACAGGCAGGTAAATAAATAATTATTTTACTGTATAAAATATTATGACAGTGATATATACAAATGATGCTATGGGAGGCAAAGAGAAGAAAACATCCAATCACAAAGGCCTTTTGTTTGTGGGATCCAGGATGTAACTGTGAGAAGAGAAAGCAGTGTACATGAATTTGTGGATACATAAAGGTTTATAGTAATATAAAATACAAAAATAAATATGCAGAAGTATAACTTAACACTGTACTAATCAAACTGATAGCAGAATTCATGAATGGTGCAGCATCGTTATAGATGACTGTGTGTTCAGCAGCTGAAAATTTGAATCTGAGGTTCAGGACAGAGCCTAGGACTGGAAAACAGCTTTTTGATATTACTGATCTATGGGTGATAAAGTGAGGGAAGTGAATAAAATTACTCAGAGAGCATAGAGAAGGAAGGGATGCGTGTGTTTAGGGATGGGGGAAGGAAGCCTGTGACACAAATGATGGGAAAGTATCAAGGTGGTTGGAGTCAAACCCAGAGACCCATTTTAAATATCAAGAAGGGAAAATGTGAAGAAATCTAAATCCTGTCAAATGCTTAGCATCCAATGAAGTGACTGAAATGAAATATTAATAATAAAAAAACATTGTAGGCAGCTTCTTTAAATGATAGCTAGAGTCAGTTTTAAAATAGTTTCATTGCTTTTTAGAATATTAGGCACCTTCAAACCTATACAAAGTAATGTGGCACTTATAGAAAAAAATCATCAAATACAAAGTTTCCATTGTGGTCTTTCCATTGTGTTAGCAAACATATTACTTGTTTTTTTTTTTTTTTTTTTAAAGATTTTATTTATTTATTTTTAGAGAGGGGAAGAGAGGGAGAAAGAGAGGGAGAGAAACATCAGTGTGTGGTTGCCTCTCACGTGGCCCCCACTAGGGGCCTGGCCTGCAACCCAGGCATGTGCCCTGACTGGGAATCGAACCTGCGACCCTTTGATTCGCAGCCTGAGCTCAATATTACTTGGTTTTTATTAGTTCAATAAAAGCTATGGCTTTTTCAAATATTTAGGGTTGGATAAAGTCCACATGATTTCTAGATTTTCAAAATCTACCTTGTAAAACCATAAGGAGAACATGGTGTGGATCCAATTTTATGCTATCTGTATATTTTTCTAGGTAATTTGTTTCTTGCCTTCCTTTTCCCTAATATTTCCTATAGAGTTTCTCCGTGGTTTTCAAAATCCCACTGGCATATTTTTGTAGCACTTGACATCCATCTTGTTGTGGGCTCAGATATTTTTGGAAGATCAAATCACATAGAGCCTAATAAAACAGGGATAATGGCATTTTTGACTATGTGGCACATCTATTTCTTAATGAGTTTAGGGGTCATACTCTGGTAAATGGAAGAACTGACACCAAAGATGTTTGTGTTGCTGGCGGGTACAAAATGATTACTGGCTGGAAGAACTGTGGATGAGTTGGTCTATGTCTAATCCTTTTGTGGCTTCCTGTGTGACATACTGTAATGAAAACATTGCCGCAAATTATAAGAATTGTCAAAGTAGGCTACCAGAAGATTTTTTTTGTTTGTTTTTGCTCTAGAATTTGCTAACCAAAAATGTGCAGAGCGTTGTATTATACACATAGGCCACTCTTGGTCAATGGGTGTCTACAGGAGCCAAGCAATTAACATATGATAAGAAAGTTAAATCCCCTTTTAAGTTGATGGATTGAGGTCTGGAGGACAGGGTTTCATAAACAGAAATATAGAAATAGGTTGAAAGTCAAGTTTCACTCCTGGGGCTAAAATCATATTTGCTTTTGAATGTTAGGTATTTAGTTTGAGTATGAAAGATACCATTTCTATACTTAACAATATTTAAAAAATTTTGGGTGTATTATATAACCATTAAATATGCACAGACAAATTCTCATTTATAAAACTGTTAATTCATTTAGGGCCTTCCAGGAAATTTACAAACTGCTCATTTACTTGGGCCATGTAATGTAGATGAAAGTTCTTCAGGAAATTAAAAGATCTTAAAAAACTCACTATAGAAACTGCACCACTAGTTTAATAGATATAGTGCTAAGTACTTTAGCACTGTTTTTCTCACTTACTCCTCCCATGAACTCTAGAGATATATACTATTATGCTCCCATTTCACAGGCAACATCAGAGGCAGGCACACACAGGGAGCAAGGACATCACAACTGAAAACCACAAAGTCTGACTCTAGAACCTGTGCCCTTAGCCACGCACCTGGTCTTTGCCCATCTCAGAGTGCTTTCTCATGTGCTGCTTGTCCATACCTTACCTCATTTGGGCTTCTCAGTGCTGTGAGGCAGGCAATAAGGACAACTATTCCTACACTGAAGATGAGGTGCATAGAAAATTAAATGGCTTGTACAGGGCCTCATAAAAAAATCTGTGACAGACTGGACTAAGTTCCAGGTTTCCTTTTTTTTTTTAAGATGTTATTTGTTTATTTAAAGAGAGGGGAAGGGAGGGAGACAGAGAAGGAGAAAAACATCAATGTGTGGTTGCCTCTCATGTAGACCCCATTGGGGACCTGGCTTTCAACCCAGGCATGTGCCCTGGCTGGGAATCAAACCCATGACCCTTTGGTTCACAGCCTGCACTCAATCCACTGAGCCACACCAGCCAGGGTATAAATTCTGGGTTTCTTAATTCTATTCTAGGCTTGTTATCTGTTAATCAACTCATTTCTTTTAGAAAGACTAGAATTTTTCCTGGGGGAAGAAACCCTAATGAAATATACTTCTAATGTAGTATATTTGTGCTTAAAAATATCATTAACATTTCTCTTAGAGATAACAAAATGTAAAATCAAGTTAACCTTTCTTTGATGTATTAATTCAATAGGTAGTTGCTCTGCAGTATTGAAGGGCCAGAAAGAAAACTTTGAAAGTATTTGGTTCACAAGTAGTAGCTGAAGTCATCAGAGAGGAATGGGCTCCCCCCAGGGAGAAGTTTGGTAAAAATATCATACCACGGTCAACAAGGAAATGAAACTCAAAACAATTTTGATGCATATGATGAAGTTTTAATGGGTTCAAGACAATTACTCCATTTTAAATGGCTTCCATGCCCTCCCCCAAACCTAAAAAACCATGTAGGTTAGACACACGTTTTACTGAATATTTAATATGTTTTAAACGCTAGGCAGAGGAGGCCAAAGATGACTGACGCAGAGCCCCAGCTTCACAAGGAAAGCCTTTTAAATAAGGAACAGGCAAATATGGCAATAGTGTTAGTATGAGGTATAATGTGAAAAGTGCTATGAGAAAAGTCAAAGATGCAACGGGGCTCAAGGCATGTTGAGAGCCTATGTAGTAGGGGAAGCTCCAGGAAGTTTTATAGGAAAACATTTTTGAAGATGGGTAGGGTTTCAACAAAACAGAAAGTGTGAGGTGAGGGTACTGGGGGAATTTTAACAAAGTGGCTTCCAATTTACAAATTGAGAAAGGATAAAAGGAAGTTTATATTTTACCCTAATTTATTAATATTATACCCATTTTTACCAATTCTTTGCAAAGAAGAGAAACAAAATATACTATAATTAAATCTAAAACTTTTATTGATTAGGCTTTCTTTTAATGCAGTTAAAGAATTGGGTGATCAGGATAATCTGAATGCTTATGTTCTTTGCAATAAGTGAGAACTAAAAAAAATTGAGGGTTTAAGTAATTGGCCTTTTAACACAAAGTTACTGGAAAATTAAAAGTAGAGTTAATACTGTCTTTGGACTTTCTTCTACTTCCTCATTTCTTAGTATAAAAGACAGGGACTATAAAGACTTAATTCTGGAATTGAAAAATAGATATTAATGAAATGAGTAGAAAAAATGTTTTATAATATTGTTGCAATCTACAAACTTATATAACAATTTCTTCTTAAATATGGTTAAGTTTACTAAGGTTCTCTGCTTTCCAGAAACATCCCAAAGCTATTTTCCACCTGATAAAAATCTCTCAGCTCATTATGCTAGAATGTCTGAGACTCATTAGAACATGCCCAATACATTCCACTTATCAAATGAATGAAACTACCAGAGGTTGCTATGCTGGACACAAACTGTATAACAAACATGTATGGCAACTCCCCAAACCTATTCAATTTTGGTGGTAACAGACAGTGAACTCAGTCCTTCCTAACAGTATGAGATTCTCCCTTCTCTCATGGTACAAAACATCATTTAGTGGACTCAAAGTTCAAGTTTTGAGAAGGAAAAATAAATTTTTCTTCTAAGTGAAAATAATGCGCTAATCATATAATTTAGAGTTCTTCTAATCTGGTTTTCTGTTGATTTGACAACAAGAATTGAGTCTAATCTGAGAAAGAACTCATTAAGCCATGATAATAGAACATTAGAAAGTCCTATGTTTAAAGGACTCAAATGCATTATTTTGAGAATTTAAGAAAAATATTTAAAGAGGATTAGGGGGTATTATTTATTTTGTTATCTCCATATTTAGTCCCTGTTTGCTTTTATTTAAAGAAAGACTTTATTTTAGAGCAATTTTATGTTCATAGCAAAATTGAGCGGAAAGTATAAAGAGTTCCCATATATCTCCATCCTCACATATGCACAACCTCTTCCACTGCGGGCATTCTGCAGCAGAGTTATACATTTGGTACAATCATTGACATTGTACATATGTTGACATTATTATCACCCAAATTCTATAGTTCACATTAGGGTTCACCTTGGTGGTGTACATTCTTGGTGTTGTAAACCTGTGCAGTGGCATGTATCCATCGCTATAGTATCATTCAGAATACTTCCATTGCCCTAAAAATCTGCTGTATTCCTCCTTTCCATCCTTCCCTTCATTGCAAACTCCTGGCAACTGCTGCACTTTTTACTGTATCCATAGTATTGACCTTTCCAAAGTGTCAGACAGTTGGCATCATGCAGTCTGTGGCCTTTTCAGATTGGCTTCTTTCACTTAGTAATATGCATTTAAGTTTTTCCCATCTTTTCATGGCTTCATAGCTCATTTCTTTTCAGCACATAGAAATAGTCCATTGTCTGGATGTACCACAATTTCCTTATCTATTCATCTACTGAAGGACACCTTGATTGCTTCCAACCACCTTTCCCTCTCTTTTTGTTCCCTCTTTTTCATTTAACTAAAGGTTCCTTTACAAATACACTGACCGAAAATGTAGAGGTTCTAAGATTTAAGTGTTCTCAAGGTATCTTTTTTCAAAATACAGATTCCTAGGCCTCACTGTTCATCCAGAAGATACGATTCTGTAGGTTTCATTGGGTCACAAAATCTGCCTTTTGAGCAATTTCCCACCAGCTGTTCTAATGCATATGGTTCCAGAATGCACAGTGAGAAATTTTGACATAAAAGTAGTATAATACCAATAAATCAAGTGCTAGGACATTATAACAAGTCAGTAAAACTAAATCACAAATGATGTGCTAAATGCTATTTAAAATTCAAGGTTTCACCAATTAAAAATGCAGATAATCAAGTCAAATAGCAGCAGTGTTTTTGAGAGGTTACTACTTCTAAGGTCTCTGTCAGGAAAAATGGACATACAAAGATGCAGAGGCCCTTATATGTAACTAATGGATGTAGAAGATTGGAACTAGGCTCTTGAGAAAGCACTGCAAGTGGTGTTAGTACTCAGTGATATTATGACTTGGCCATGAGTTACCTTACTTGATACTGCCTACTCCCTCAAATTTGTTTTCATAGTGAACTCATCATCAATGGGCCTAAAATATAAATTAAAATTTTATATCATTTATTTAAAAATGCTGGTACTTTCTAGGAAAAAAATTTTATTAAACTAAAAATTGATAGGGCATAAAAGGGGAACTAATTTCACTAGTTCATAGTCTCATTTTCTGATTGCTAAATGTTTTCTGATTTCATTTTTTCTGTTTCTCTTATTAAAATTTCACACTGCCCAATCCCAAGGTCTCTTGAATGAGCTCTTTCTTTGTGATCTATATGGTTTAACTGATGTATATTTCCAATGTAACAAAGGATCTGAGTCTTCATTGAGAAGGCACTCGTAAAAAGCTTTTTTGTTTAACGATATACTGTCCATTCTTTGAACATTTATTTGAGAGATGTAAAGAAAATATCATAGAGCTAAACCTTGTAGGTATCAAATTTAACAGCTTGCATATTCTCCACTTTAAAATCTTAAGATCTTTAGTACTTTCAAGGAATATTTTAATATCCCTCTACCTAATAATTAAACCTATTTTGATCATAGATAGCTTAAATTATTATCAGCTTTTCAAGAACAATATGAACAAAGCTTTTTAATGATTTGTCCCTGGAAAGCAACTGTCAGCTGTCAGTTCTATCACAACTCAGAAGTCTTTATGGGTGAAATCCAAAATTAGCTAACTCCTCCTTCATCTCATGAACTAGTATGTTCTGAATGTAATAGCTTGATTTATTCATTTAACAACTGTTTATTGAGAGCTTACCTCAGGTAGGGCATTGTTCTGGGCACTTAATGCAAATGAAGCCATTACAGATTCCAGCATTCAGTTCTAACAACTTTTTCTATTTAAGACATTTACAGGGATGAATAATTCACCCAATTACAAAAAAGTTACACAATGTGCTATTGTTGGAAGGAGAAAATAAAGGCTTTTCCTCATCTTACCCTGCTTATATTCAATTCCCCAAGGTTAACCATTTTTCAGATATTCAAAGGTATACTCTAGACAGTTTTCAATGCATGTATATGAATACAAATATACATACAGAAAAATTTGCATGGAATGTTTATAATAAAAGGGACAACATTAAAAGTACTATTTAGCAACATGCTTTTAAATTTCTGTAAATATAGAGTATTTGTACATACCAATCATCTCATTCTTATTAGCAAATAGTCTCCTATTAGCAGACATCAACTTACCTTAATTTGTTTCTGCTATTTACAATAACAGTATAGTAGATGCAGTTATACATATAACCTGATACTCTTTTGCTAACATTTGTATATTGAAACATGATAAATCCTAAAAAAAATCCTAGCATCAGAATTGTTAGGTCAAAACCAGATACATTTAAAGTTGTAATAACACTTACCAAATGATATTTATATTAATTTTTGAGTGCTGTGTAACAAATTACCACAAATTTAGTGGCTCAAACAATACATGTTCATCTTCTCCCAGTTTTCACAGGCCAGGAGTCCAGGCCTCGTTTAGGTAGGTCCTCTGCTCAGGGTCTTACAAAGTTGCAAACAAGGTGCTAGATGGAGCTGAGGTCTCATCTCAGGCTTGAGGCCTCTGCCAAGCTCACCAGTTGTTGGCTGAATTCACTTGCTTGCATCTGTAGAATGCATGCTGGCTTGCTTCTGCAAGACTATAAGGAGAGAATCTCTAGTTCTCCTGACTCTGGCCTCTAGATCTAGTAAAGGGCTCAGCTGATTAGATCAGGCCCACCCAAGATAATATCCTCGATAATATCCTCTTAATTAACTTAATGTTGACTGATCAATTAAACCTGTAAGTCCTTTCACCTTTGCCCTGTATGCAATATAATCATGAGAATGACATTGCATAATTTTGACTAGAAACAAATTACAATGTCTCACTCACACTATATGTAAGGAGAGAATATACAAGGACATGGGTCATTAAAGGTCATTTTAGAATTCCTTTTACCACAGTATTCTAAGAGGGTTGTAATAACCTGTACTCTCACCAAGATTTTTGAGGAGGCCTTTATCAATCAGGGGTTTGTCAAGAAAACAGAGGTTACTCTATGAATTCCATAAATAGGAAATTTAAGTACTTAAAATTAGAAGCTTCTACAACAATTGGAAGAGCTAAGGAAGTAGGTCCACATAGCCGCCAGAAATGATTTCTGGCTTTACCAACAATGTGGGTGGTTCTTTACAACTTGCCAGTAAATTGCTAAAATCTCCAAGAATTTCTGGGAAACTCTGACCAACTACCTCAGTCAGCAGAAGGAAAATGGGTGTGTCTCTAGAACTAGTCAAAATCTCACATCTGGACCCTCATCTGGCTGCAATAACTTCTGAAGTATAATGGTTCTTCCCCGCTTTGGCTACCCTAACCTGGCACAAAAGTGTTTCATTAGTATGGTGCCTGGAATGCAATGAAGGGGATTTGGAGAAAGGCAATTCCTGCCTTCTGTACTGTAATTAAAGAGAATTTAAAAGGGGGCCAGTGATAGTTAGCTAACATCAGACAATCCTGTACCCATTTCTCTATACCCATTTCAACCCTAAAGATTAGCAATCTTTTAAAATTTTGCCATTCTGAAAGGTGTAAGAAAATAGCTGTGTGTAGTTTTAACTTGTGTCCTTGATCATCAGTAAGGATCATTTCTTTGTCCTAATATTTTAATCCAATCTAAGCATTGTATACTTTATCTCTCGGAAGACACTAGTGCAGATTTGGGGTGTCCAAACCTATACCTGCATAAATACAATACTCATGCTGCCGCTCCTCCCCCCGACTCAACCACCAATTTAAAAGGAAAAGAAACAGAGCCAATTCTGGAAATCCAATTAAATCTTTCATTTTCAAGGTTTTGTTAAAACTACTCTTTCACAGAAAAAGTGCTTAAATATTAAAACAAACCCAAGATCAAATGGCACAGATTAATCTAATGAGTTAAATAAGGAACAATTAGAGGAATATGACATTTTCTATCAGATTCTTAGTATTAAACTTACAAGATACCAGTGTTGAGTTATATTTTACATTTAAAGCTAATCTGAATGTCTTCCTTTTAACTTAATAACTAGTATAAACTGTTGTTTTTAGACACAATAATTGGGTAATACACAAAAAATGCTTCATAGTCAGACACATTTGTCATCAGTGATACAAAGGCTAAAAATGGGGCCTAGTAGCAGTCATTGCTATTTTAAAAAAATCATTATGTTTAATCTCTACATGCTGTTCCATGAAACTTGCAAAGCATACATTGATATTTCTCTTATGTGGTATTTTTGTTTCATATATAGTTTAGGATCATTTTGGCTGCTAAATTTATATGTTGTATACTATAAAACTTTGTATTTATTTTAGGAATGTTTATTATGATTCAATTTTTAATTTGATCAACAGAAAACAAGATGAACAGCAAATGAATTGCATTTCTTGGCAAGCCCAGGTATGATTAATTTTCATTGTGTTTGCTATTGAATGCAAAAATACTGTCTCGATTACTATCCATTGAGCAACAATTCCACCCATTATAGCAATAAAATGCTTTTAGAATATTTCTGAGCAGTTGATTGTATAAAGCAGGGAACTGCTAACTGTAGTAAAAAATAAACCCCTAAAGTTCAATGGCTATGAACAATATTATCAATTCTTACTCATGGGACAGTTGGATGTAGGTGCTTCTGGTCCACAGTCAGCTTCCCTCCAGGTGGTGATTCAGGGATCAAGGTTTCTGTCATCTGATATATAACCTCCTAGAATGTGAGGAATGTCCTCTGCATCCAGCTTGCAGTGGGAAAATCCCCCGTAAAATCTTTCAGTTGATTAAATTGCTTCTGGGAGAAGATAGATCAGACTAAGCATATGGTACTCAGAAAACCACTCAGTTTGGACAAATGGCTCACAGAAAAAAGCAGGTTAGAGATTTAGCTTTCTACAGGAAAGCCTGCAGTCCCAAGGAGTGCCCTTACACTGAAAGAAAAATACAGGGTGCTTGCATGTGTGTGTCCATGTGTCTGTGTGTGCACATGTGTGTGTTGCAGAGGGAGGGGATGATGGGGCTGGTGTTGAGAAACCAAAAAACAAACAAAAAGAACAAACTAAAGGAAATATGAGCTCACAGTTTATTTTATCACTTTTTGAGATAAGAGTGTATTGCTAAAGGATCAGTGAACCTGGATTAAGGCCTGTGATAGCTCGAGATTTAAAACAAGTCTTGGGGTTCCATTCTTCTCCTCTGCTGGTGACTGAGAAAGCTGTGCAGCCCCTCAGGGGCTTACTCTAATGACTGCTTCAGTTGCAGCCAAAAAAGGTACTAAAGAGAAGAAACAAAATCTCTTAGTGGATGAAGCCAGGGAGATCTTCCTAAGGTGTGGAATTAGGGCCTAATTAAGAACTAGCTCCGTACTCTTGACTGAAAGACCTTATAATACTAGCTTAGGAGACTTTCCGAATTGCTTTGCTATAGGCCAGGGGGTTCTGTATGTCTCTCAACCATCCTATTTCCGATAGGATTGTTACTGTGGTTACTGTTCCATCACTGTGCACTGAGTGGCTGTAGGACAGATGGATTCACATTTGAAAGCGATTTAGAGATGACTGCACACCACTCACAGATAATGGACTTTGATGAGGATGCCAAAAGGATGGGCCTTTCGGCTTTCTCCTGCAAGGAAGGCTTCAATGGGATCCATGTGTGGAAAGAAGGGAGCAAAGGAATGTTTGGTGCTCAGAAAGGCAGACTGTGGCAAACATTTTGATGTTCACCCAATGTTCCATCTGCTCCCCCACATTTCTCAGCCTGACTCCCTGATTGTGAAATAGAACTCCTTGCAGAGCGCCAACACGGCAGGCGGGGGTGGGGTGGGGTGGGGTGGGGTGAGGTTGGGGGGTTGTGGGAGAGAGGGAGCACAGAGGGTAAGACATGGAACTGGCAGAAAAGACAAAAAGTAGAATGGTTGGGCATATTTATGGTACATTTTTCTTATTTTAAATTTATATGAGAACCATACAGTCTATTATCCTTCTGATAGAAGTAATAATAGTTGACACTTATTGAACATTTACACATGCCTGCCACTGTACCAAGTTGTTTAATCATCACAATTGCCCTGCAAGTGCTGTTATTATTCTTATTTTACAAATGAGGAAACCTACACAGAGAGAAGTTAAGCAGCTTTTAAGTGGTATAAATCAAATAAGTGGTAAAGATGACATAAGTGACCTCAAGCAGATTTATAAACAGAACAGAAGGCACAGTCAGGAAAGGTTCAAGAACCGAGGTCAGAGTACCGGAAGGCTCTGTTGTTATAATAATGGGCAGGTTTGCCAGAAGGGGCAAAGCCCAGAGTGCGAAGCACCAGAGAGACTGGTTATTTCTAACCCTGCTCCGTGGATCTGTACAACTAATTATTTGGGAGGAGAATTTTATGATGAAATAGTACTTAGAGCTGTTTCTTTTTGCCCTGTTCTCTCATTTTGTATTTTAATCATGAACCTGTATGAAATATGTTTAGCTGAAATCCATATTAGGTATTTTATAAATCAAATTTCAAATTCCAAAAACTAGTTTAACACTATATAAAATTAGAGTAGGGTTTCAAATTGTACTTAAAAATCATTGTATGTATAAGACATGCCATTCTTTGAAATAGTTTTTTAAAGTCCCTAAATATAATATACTTAAGAAAAATTAAATAAAGTTGTTTACATTGAGCTATTGGTGTTTGTTGATTTTTTTGCTTTAAATTAAGGTTAACATAGTATTCTTCAAATTGATTTACTCTTAGTACTACCAAATATAGATGGCATCAGAAATAATGAGGTGTTATTGTTGCTACATTTTGTTATAAGAAACTAACTTTCGATGTGTCATGGATGATATTTTCCTTTTCACTAGGCACTAATCATTGGGTGTCAGAACACTTATTTTATATTTATTGAAATAGTAGTTACCAATTAGCTTGTTGCTCTGGATTCATTTCTCTATTTTTAAATTTCAAATTCTAACATTCATATTAATAGAAATTTAAAAAGTAAGTAAAGTAAAACTATAATAACACAGTAGTCATGTTATACTTTTTCTGATCCTTTCCATTCAAAAACATAAGTAGTTTTTGCTGCAGCTATAATATTATTTTCTCAGTGAAAGAGGATATACACATTGAAAATAAAACCTAACCTAAAAGCAATGGCTTCAGATAATATTTTAGCTTGAAATTTAAAGCACCTGGACTTCCTAAGAATAGGTGTCTCGTAGCTCCAGACACAGATTCTCCTGTGATGGATGGAAATATTTCTATCCTTTCAGCTGTCATAAGAAGTTGCTCAGTATAAGATTCAAGTTCAGAATACACAGTGCCAATTTAAAATAACACCTATTTGAGTCCAAACAAATACTTCTTGTTTCAGAAATGACTTAATTGATGTGACCTAATAGGTATACCATGCCCAATGGAGCAATCTCATTTTAGCATGTTTTTTTCTACAGTTCTCTTCACTGTTGCACAAGGGTTGGCTTGTGTAATATTAATAATGTTTCAAAACCTATGCAACAATGAACGAACTCAGAGAAGGCTGCACTGGCATATAGAATGCTGAATAAGCACATCCAATTAACACGGGAATCTTTTGTGATTCATGTCAGTACTTCAAAAGCAAATTATGTGCATCATTATTTTGTGTTTTATTTCCTGGGATAAATCTAACAATATTAATGAAATAGCCAAGAAATGCATTTAAATTCTAAAGAATAAATAAAATATTACTTGCTTTTCTGCATGAAATTTTTTTTGTATATACCTGTTGAAGTGTGGCTCTAATGAGTGAAGGACTTGTTAAAATAAGAATTCCAGAGCTGTATTTTGAACCTAAAATTACACCTCGTGTTAAGTGATTTGTAACCCTTATAAAAAGTATGAGGTTAAACTTTATCCATCTGACTATTCAGATAGTTTAAAATATCAAAAAATATATTTTTAGGTTTCCTATAACATTTAAATAATCATGTATAAAATAAATATTAATGTGAAAAGAGCTTAGTTTTTTTAAACTTTTTAACAGTAAAGATAGTTAAAAATAATAGTGATCTTTTAAAATATCTATTATTTGATATATAATTTAAAATTTATATTATTTTAAATAATTCAACAGGTGATAATATAGGGAAGCTTGATGAACAAAACATCACAATGTAGTTCATTTAAATAATCTAAACACAATGAGAAAATATGAGTCCATTGATGAGTTCAGTAAACCTACCAGGGAAAGGGTAAACTAGCTGTAAATACATTTTAGAAAATGAATTCAAGAAAAAGCTAAAAGGAATAAAATATTATAGTAAAGATAGTTTGGGGCCATTAACTGCTTGAGTGATCAGAACCAGGAATAATAAGGTAGACAAAAAAGATTTACTCATAGCATCTAGGATACTGAAAAAACATGGCAATGTAATACTTAAGCTTGTGAGGAGCTATCTGACAATTTTATAAACAAATAAAAATATGTATTTTGACCACACATATATATATATTCAATATATACTAAAATTATGCCATAATCTTTTCAATGTCTGCATTGACTTCCTGAGAGTAAGATCAAACTGTGACCCCACAGACGCGGGCTGTGGTTTCCAAGGCGTGAAGCTTGTGATCAATGCTCCAGCATCATCTATTAGGGAATGATTACTGAGAAAGCTGGTTGCAATGCGCATTTTGGCAGACTTTGTTACAGATAACATTGTATTTCTGGTAGCATTACAAGGGAGGAAGTCTCCATCAACCCATTAAGCACTGAGGGTATAAACATGCTAACAGAATATCAGGGAGAGTAGGAGGGAAGATTTTGCTGCCGTGCTATGTTCTGAATGGATGAGAGAGATTGAGAAAGCTGTTTCTACAGTACATGGAGCTAGGTCTTAATCTCTTTGTCATAGAAGGGGAGGGACTTTTTGAAATGGATACCTGCTTAATCTCCTCCCTCCTCAGGAAGCTTCTGGCAGCAGCACAATTATGTGACTCCAGTGTGGGCATGTAGATGTGGACCTTGGCTCTACTTCCCAGCACATATTGCTCTCTGCAGAAGTCCATGCAGTCGTATGGTTGTCTTTGGGTGGCCATCTGTGGCCATTCTGAAGCATGGCAGTACTCGCCTCAGATGTTATTCTAGAGAACTGGCAGTTTTCATTCCCATGTATGTACTTGGGGAGGCAAACGTGATGATCTGCTAGTGTAGAGACAGGGTTACCCTGAGCATAGGTGCAGCAGACATTAGCTTATGCAGTGAGATAAGTGAAGGTAAATAAGTACAAGCATCCAGTCTTGCTTCAAAGGTGCTAAGGAATACATACAGCTTCTAAGCTGGCTTATGTGAAAAGGCAAATTTTGCTGGCTGATTTCAGGGCAGCCAGGAATGTTCACTAATCTAAAATATCCATGCACGCGCCCCCCCCCCCCCCCCCCCCGCCCCACCGCCTTCTATTTTGTTTTTGCCTGTCATTGTTCCTGAAATTGCACTGATCAAGTATTTATTCTTTGGCAGTAAGACTTTGCTTTTTCTAGGAATATCCTTTGACTATTTATTGCAGTGAGTGAGAATGCTTTTACATTGTTACTGCCCCCTACCCCACAGCCCCGAGAACAGGAATATGGAAGGAAGACAAGTTCCATTGGTTTCTGGTCAGGGGAAGTACAGCCTAGTGTGAATTGGCATAGCTCTAAATTTACACCACTTTCTAAATTTCATGAGAGCACCAACCTCATTTTGTTCATCACTGTACTCACATCACCAAACACAATCTATGGCAGTGAACAGGAAGACAGTATATTGTGAACGAATGAAGATATGAGGATATGGTGCCAAGGGAGTCATTGAGGCGTTCATTCACTTGGTCAGGCTAGATCTCTGAGAAAGTGAAGCCAGGTTTTATCTTTGAACAATAGAGCAACCTTGTAGCTAGACTGAGTCAGACCAGAGAAGCTGTAGGCCAGAGTGGTTGGAGCACACCCTTTCAAGAGAGACAGAACATTTGGATCTAGGCACCATAATTTTACTTGCTCTATGATCTCAGGCAATCTAATTTTTCTGAGTCTTAATCTCCTCAACTGTAAAATTGAAAGTATAATATCTCATGAGCTTTTATGGAAATTAAATGTGGTAATGAACACAAAAATCTTAGCACAATGTCTGGCACATAGGAAAGACTGCTATCATTTTTTCCTTTTTATAATTATTCATGTCATCATAATTACTATTATAGTGAATTAGAAGAGTAGATTAGAAAGAGCTCTAATCATTACTAAAATATCTTTGCTGTATTCCTGACCCTTTAAAACATCTTTAAACTATATTCTAATCTTGGGCAAATCAGATCTCCCAGGTGTTATCTTTTCTGTAAAATACTTATGGACAAATAAGGTTACTATAAAAGCACTTGTGAAATTAGAAAACATTATAAGAATGCAAGGTGATATTATTTTCTACTACTTTATTTGGTTTTGTGACTTATACTTTTGGTGTCTCTTATTTGACTTACTTGACCTTGGCTGTCAAACCAAAGTATTCATAAGAGATACCAGGGAGCTTTAAAAATGCAGTTTCTGGGTCCTCGCCCTCAGAGATTCTGATTCAATAGGTCTGGGGTGGAAGGAGGATAAAGCTGCATTTTTAAACAAGTTTTTCTGTGGATGCCAATGCAGGTGAGCTGTGGACATCTGAGTAGTAACATTCTGTGATGTGTAACTAATTTGAAGACTGCTATGACCACTCTGGAATTCTAGATCTTGCTTGGCCCTGAAGCAGTGGTTGGTGAAGGCTACTACGAGAGCTGTGGCCCACTGCGCATCGTCATTTCTATTTGTAGCTGAGTGGAGTTGGCAGCAGACACAGATTGGCAGCAGCTTGCAACACACTCCTTGTCAAAGCGCATACTGTTTCTGCAGCTGGCATCTATTCCCCGTACATCCCAATTATAACAGTATTACTGAGTCTATGACAGTTGCACATTTCATCACCTTGGGGGACTGGGCAGGGTAGTTTTGCTGTGGCATGGATGCCCTGCCCTCTCCCTTCCTTATATTCATCATTGCTTAACACTCTTGTAGGTCTTGCTTGGCAACGAGTGCTGCTGTTCCTCACTGAGGATGTTTGGAGCCCAGACCAGGTCAGAGATAATGCAGGAGCTGCAGGTTGTGCAGAGTCCACCTGCTGTAAAACACTCCTTTTTGAAGCATTTCTACTATTACAGTCATCACTATTGTGATGATCACCATGCCTCTGCTCTCCTTTGCTGGGCTTTTATGCTTCAACAAACCATACCTACCCCTGGATGCACAAGGCTGGCTCTCTATAATTTGATAGAACTACAGGGTGCATTTCACTCTACCTGAATAATGGAGAGTTTTAACTTCTGCTTAGCTTTTGCCTCTTAAGGGAAATAAAGGGGCTAAATAAGATAGATGTTGTACTCTCCTATGAAATATACAATTGATAAATGATGCACACTCAAAATGCCTTTACCTAGTAATCTGATTTTAAAAATAGAGTGGAAAGTTGATACACAGAGAAATTTTGTTTTAAAATTACTTGTCTTTCCTTGTTGTGCAAGGCGGCAAAGTGTATCTACCTATGCCTCCATCTTGGCCGGAAGTCCTCTATAATTATGGTTATTTTATCTTAGGGGAAAAATTTGTGAAGCATTTGTTCCTAGCTGAAGGATAATGGTTACAAGTTCTAGAACTGGAGGAAGAAAGATCTATTATAATTCTTAAACAAACACATAAAAAACTTTAAAACAAGGAATGTTTGCATCTAAGTCATTTTCTTCAATTTATACACATCTGAATATTCAGGCTTTGGTTGGAAATACTTTCTCATTTATAACTATACTGTTACTAGGCTGTAGCTTAATGTAGTCCATGGTTGGGCTTCTGTTCATAAATCACTGGCCCACAAGTAACAAAAAGATGATTAATTGTACATCATAGAAGCACGTCTTCAGACTGCTGTGCCTTCCAGGCTGTTCTGTTTGGTTTTCTAATGATCAAGGTTCAGGTTCAAGGTATTACTAATTTTGATGAAATGTGTTTAACAATCTATATTCAACTTTAAATCATTTTATCTGTGGTAAAAGTTTTTTTGTTTGTTTACTTTCATAGAAGTACCAGTGTTATTCTTATCTATATTCATTTGGTATAAAATCAAAACAAAACTGGCCGCATTAACATGTACAACTGTCTGTAGGACGTGCACAATAAATAACTGAAAAACTGGTCAAAATATTTAATAATTGAAGTAAAGTACAGGCAGACAGCTTTGGGGGGTGGCGGTGTTTAAGGGGATTAAGCAAACAGGAAAAAGGACTCATGGACACAGACAGCAGTGTGGTAACTGCGGGGTTAGGGGGATAAATGGTAATAAAGATACAAATGAAAAAATTTCTTGTCTTTTCTTGCTGAGTGTTAATATTTTCTCTTTCATTGTTGTTCCGTATTGTTTTGTTTTTTCCCCCTCACTGTGCCATTCCTTGGTTGAACCGATTTTTATTTGGAGTGTTCTCATTTTAAATCTTGAAAAATTCTCAGCTATTATCTCTTTTAAATATAGTTTATCTTTGATTTGCATTTGGCGGACCACAACCTATTTGTCTTTTGGTGCTGCATTCTGAATGGGCCAGTTAGTTTTTCTTCTAATTGATTGACTGTGTTAGTACAGAGATGAAAAAAATCAATAAATACTTTTGTCTTAAATTTCTAATTGATTCTATATCATATCTGTTGTTTTGTTTATGTCTATTTTGGTTTCATTCTTATTTTTTCACTTTTTAAAGGTGAAACTACTTTTATAAGAACTTCAAAGATTTTTTATTATAGTCATTTTCACATTAAAAAATAATTTCATTTTACTGGTAGTGAATAAGCCAAGTACACATTTTGTTGTTCTTTTTTTTAGTGCTAATCCCTAGGGGCTTTGGAATAATTCTTCCTAAATTTATCATGAGTTCTCCTTGCCTGCCCATCTTCCCCCAAACCCCAGATGCACTACTACCTGCCCACTCATTTCGGAGTGGTTTTCCCTGCCCTGGGATCCTGACCCAGACAGCAGCCCTGAGCTGGTGAACAGCACAGTCCAGGTTGTGCCTAGGAAAATTCCTCTTCGATCTTCCAACCTCTCATTGATCACATCCTTATTTAAAGACAGCTTCAGGCAATGGAGAATTTTGTCAGTACCCTTTCACGGGCTACAGCCCAGTTTAATGATTCCCCTCTTTGTTTCTTTTTTTAAATCTGAACAGGCCCACAGATTCATCCTCTACAATTGAACCCCTTTCTGGTCCATAAATTGTTTTTTAGTGTGATTGTGTCATTCTAATTATTTTTTTTTAAATTACTCCTTTCTTTTGAGTGGAGGAAAAAAGTCAAGGTTGAATTGACAGTGTCAACCTGCCTTTGAGGCCAATGATTATTACATGTGTAGAGAATCGAGATAATTAATGCAAAAATAAATCAACTAATCTGTTTGAACTCAACATTAAATACGTGTTTGTATATGCTCTAGCTTGAAACTTGGGAGAGGCATCAGTTGATTTAAAACAAAGCTCCTCCAGTTATTACATGACTATTTCATCGAAAAAGGGAAGAGAGAGACCCAAGATGGCAGAGGAATAAGTGGAAGCTATACTAATCTCCTCCAGGACCAAACTGGAATTACAACAACATTATAGAAAAATCACCCTGAATAACCAACTGAACACTAGCTGGAGAGAAGCCTCATAACCAAGGACAAACAAAAAGCCACATCACCACAATGTCACTGGTAGGGAAGGAGGTGTGAGAAAGGTGACTGGGCAGCAGCTGAAGGGCTGGAGGGATATGTCAGTGACCTGGGGGCTCCTCCTGAGAAGTGTGGGGTCTAGACCCCAAGCTGGGCTCCCCAGCATATAGCACCAGAACCAGGAAAGGAACCCAGGTAACATACAGCTGTGAAAAGCGGTAAGGCTTCTGTCCACCAAAGAGAGATGGCTGGAGATGCAGAGAGACTCTTAAAGGGCCATTGCACAAAATTCGATTTGCAGCCACTCACCCTGGGCTCCAGCAGAGGGAGGGCAGAGTGAACTGGACATGCTTGAGGAGAGTCTGGGACTGGTGGCTCTAGGGAGAGAACTGAAGGAATAGCCATGCAATGCCTGTACAGAGTCATTCCCCATACTGCAGAGGCCATCTCTCTCAGGCAGAGCACTCCTCTCAGAATGGCATCAGCCTGAGGGGAAACAATAGCCCCATCCACAGGAATTACTCTGTCCTACTCTGTGGTGCTAAGCCCTGCTACTGAGGAGCACAACTTGAAGACATTCACTGAATAACCTTACAGAGATGTCTGTAGGCAGGGGTGGATTACTGGGTACTCTAAGACTGTCGCTGATCCTCCCCTGGGCCCAGTGCTGAGAAAAACCCACCTTGCTGTGCAGCCAGGATCTTTCTGCACATACTGAGGCCAGGCAGAGTGAGTCGCACACTGTGGATCACTGACAGCTCCATACAGGTTGCTCAGGGCCAGTCATAGGCATGGTTTGACTTAGGTGTGCACCAGAGTCTTGCAGATCTACCTAATAGATAGAAACAAACAAAAAGAATCAGTCAAAATGGGAAGACAAAGAAACAAGCCTCAAATGAATGAAAAGAGAATTCTTTGGTGAAATGAGCTAGTCAAGGAAAGTCAAATACCATATGATTTCACTCATATGTGGAATCTAATGAACAAACTGAATTAACAAGCAAAATAGAGACAGACTTATGCAAGAGAGCAGGATGAGAGCTAAGGGTCAGGGAGGGGCAGGGGTGGAAGCAAAAAGGAAAATGGACTCATGGACATGGACAACAGGGTGGTGACTGCAGATGTGGGTTATATGGGGAATAAATGGTAATGGGAAAAATATAACTAAAAAATGTAAAAAAAATTAAAAAGATGAAAAAGGGAAGAGATATTGTTACAGAACAGAGCCAAGCAGGGGTACAATATACCATTACAGAAAAGACCCCCCACTAGGTTCCCTATGTCTGTCGCCAGAGCAAAGACGTCTCTCAATGCCAGAGATTTGCGAAAAGGAAAGGAAATGTTTATTTAAAGCTATACAAACTTAAAGTAGTGACCCAATGTCTTCATTAAAATATTAAAGTCTTTTAGGATACCCACAGACATACACAGTCCTTCCTTCTCCCTATTCCCTAATCTGGGGTACCGTATCTCAGGAAAAGAAGTACATGATTCAGGCTCCTGGTACCATCAGCTGTGTCGCTGCCACAATCTCCAGTTAATCCAAAGCCATGCAGCACCTTCTCATGGCCTACCAGCGAGAGTCCTTTCACCCCTTTTCTTCCAGGCAAAGTCTCTCCTACTTCCTAAGCCACGTAGCCAAAGCTGCGGGATTCTCTCTCCAATGGCTGCTGCGTCTGGGTTTAAATCCCTGAGCTAGTTTTCCTCTGCAGCACCATTTCTGACTCCTCCCACAATTGGTTACACCTGCCAGCATTTCTGTATTCTTCCAGCTTTCCTGGGCTGCTATAATAAGTCAGCGCAGGTGTGGCCTCATGTCATGGAGCCAATCATCTCCACGCTCTTATGCAGGTGCTGTAACCAGGGGGCGTTGCCTCCCAGTAACCTCTTAGGTGGAAGTCACTTCCATTCCCCTGGCTCAAAACGTGGCCACAGCTATTTAACATAGCTATGCAACCAGTTAAAGGTTAGCTACACCAGGGGTTACAGTACACCAGAGATTAGCTTCAAAGCTGTTGCTATGCAAAACAGCTCTCAATGGCCCTGCTCCATGTGTCCCTTCCCCCAACTCACACCTGTAGCGGGGAGGGGTGAGGACATCCTATATATTTTTCTAATATTTCCTGAACACCTTGAGTTCTGGACCCCATTCCAAATCCCTATTTGGGGCCCCCCCTCTTGGCTGCACCCTGTTTTAATATGAGTCTGTCTAGCATCTAATATTTAGATGACTCATACAAGTACATCTAGAGTCTTATTTTGATATTTGTGTACATTTTATGTAAACTCAATTTTTGTCTTGAATGACATGAATAATGATCTCAGATATCCTCAGAAAAAAGTATAGGTTTGGAAAAAAGTAGTTGGTGATATTGTGAAAAGAGTGAAAAATGGAAATAGCTACAGTAATTTATAATATTAAGATTCCAGGAAAAATAGAAACTAGTTAGTTTAAAATTTCAGGTGGGTCAGTGTCCTGAGTCAAAACTTTGCAAAGTTTTCTTGGGTCACACTCACTAGCTAAATTTGAGTGATGTTTTGTTGAGCTGCCAAGAAAATTACAATCAAAATATTCCCACATAAACATTATGAATGGTATAGAAGTCTTTGACAAGACTATAAGGTTGTTACTCCATTTTTTATTTAAAGACTCAATCAGATGTCAGCAAATTTTGATGAAATGGAACTAAAAAAAGCTGGTGCTTTTAGTGTTTTTCATTTTGTTTCATTTTGTTTTTTAGTCCTTAAAGTCTCAGTTTTGCGAAGACACACTTGACCTAAATCTTGCCTTAAGGACACTGTGTGTGGAGCCAAAGACAAGTGTAGTAGACCACGTTTCTCAGCCAATTTGAACATAAAGAATATCCGTTCAGGGGATGGACAGAAAAATAGGGGTCATGTAAATGTGTCTCTTGCCATCCTTGAAGAAGAGGTGAGGCAAATAAAACAATATTTACGCGTACTGCTAGCAGAGAAACTCTCAAGGTACTTTAAGTCTGATTTGACACACCATGTAACTCTTCCAGGCACAGGAAACACTTTTCATAAGCAGACTGAACTGAAAGATTCCCTGCCACTGCTCTGCCATTCAGCTGACCCTGTGTGTAACTGCACATGAGAGTTTAGCCTGGGTTCTATGCCATATTTTTTCAGAAAAAAATTTGATAAATAGGGATTCATAAAATTTATGGACATGATTTATCAAAGCAATGATTAATTGCTCACTTTTAAGTGTAAGTATAAAAATCGCTGAAGGTTTCTTTGACAATTGCCATGACCCAAATGGCTCATCTCATCCAAACAATAGAATCTATTTTTTTTTTAATTCATTAAGATGTTCAGAAAATCCAGTGGCTCTGTAGAAGCATGGATTGTGAATTCCCCATTTTTCCTAGTAATACACAATTAAAACTTTCTCATCTGCTCTCTTTTATGTTTACACTGGAAGTATTCACATGTGGTTACATTATATTATTTTTGCACACTTAACAGAAGATTTTGTTTTCTGTAACAAAAATATTGATATTTTATGTTATCGACCACATCAAGCACAATGAACGTAATGAAAAGGTAAAAAAAAAATAACAATCAATTTCATATTTGTCAGTGAGGACACTGAGTGTGCCAACATTCATGTATGTTTCTAAGGAAATTTGAGAACAAGGGAAGCAAGGATGGTGAATGAGACTTTGAATAGCAATTGCCTTTGTTCATCTAAGACTCAGGGGTGATAAGGATCTCTCTCATTCACAATATATTAATGATACTAACTAAAAATTTCAGTTCCAAATCCTCTGCCCTTTATACATAGCTTCCTCTGTTTTCTGATCTTTATTCATAGGATATTGAAGTCTGATTAGGGATACTGAAACTTTAGTAACACTTCCCTAAATGTCTTTGGTCCACTCAAGAGTGTAAACAAGAATTTTTTAACCCAGTGAGAACTGCACAACTCAGTGATTATAGTGAATAATTATGGGAACATAACAATATGTTTAGAGTAATAATAAAAAATGTTAACAACACAATCAAATTTTCAGCTTGCAAACATACGGCATTGCATTCAAATACTAATAGATTTTAATTTTAATTATTCTATTCTAAATATTTTCACATAGATTATAGAAAATAATATAAAGATTTTAGTCTCCTGATCTGAGATATATCAAAACCATAGGAACCTACTTTCATACATTTTGTTTTCTTTTAAAATTTAACTAGAAATATCTAAGACATTCGGAAATGAATAAAATCACTATACCAATGCTTCTACCGCAGAAATTGAGAATAGAATACATTATTTATACAATTAAAGCTCAAAAGCATCCCCTCTGACCCTCCCAACCTCTACCTCTGTCCTTCTCTGAGGAAACCACTCTCCTGGATTTGATATTTAAAGCTCTAGTAAATGGTTTATAATCTTACATCGTAAATATGATTAAGTTTTATGTATATGGTTCTAAATTGATGCACACTGCTACTTACTGCTTTTATTGCTTGATATAAATATTTGAAATTCATCCATGTTCATAATAAATCCACTTTATTGATTTTCTATGTATTTGATAAGTGCATATCATTCATTTATCTCCTCTCCTATATGTGGACATAACTATTTTAATTTTTTTCAGTATTACAAACAAACAAGACTACTACCATAAGTAGTCTTATATTATTAGGCTTGTATCATTCACAAGAGTTTCTGTAGGATATATAAGTGAAAGTGAAATTGCTAAGTCACATAGTTTTCCATCTTCAATGTTATTATAAATTGCCAAGTTGCCAACTGTACAAATTTAGATCCTTGCCAGCAGTGAATGACAGTTTCTGCTTTTCTATATCCTTGCCAACTCTTGATATTGTCATACATTTTTCTTAATTTGATTAGTGTGAAATGTTGTTTCATATGTATTTTAGGTGGTACTTTGTATAATCTATAAAAGGATGAGCTAATATTTTATGTATTGATTGATTATTCATATTTCCTCTTTGAATTGTATAGCTCATAATCTTTGTTTTTATTTGCAGTACTTATCTTTATTCATTTGTAAATTTAAAAAAATCTATGGATACTAATCATCTGTAGTTACATGTGTTACCTGTACCTTCTCTTGGTCCATGTCTCATTGTTTGATAATTTTCATACATTTTTTTCCAAAGAAAAATTTTTAGTGGAAAGCAAGTGTGTGTGTGTGTATATATTGATAGTTATGTCTATGCATATATACTCACACTCATGTATATGCATGAATGCATATGTATGTATACACATACACACACACAAAATGACTTCCAATAATATATAGCAAGATGATATCTCTAGGAGCCGGAACTATAAAGTTTTTTTCTTTTAAAACCTTATCTGGGACTTCCGTTGCTGGTCCAGCCTGTAAAGAGCTTGGAAGTTGCCATTCCATCCTAACAATAGGCATGAAACTGAACAAACTGAAAAATCAACAACTCTTCTTAGAGCCATAATAGAAATGAGGTCACAGGGCAAACTACCTCTAAATTGGAGACACAGACAAGGTAAATACAAAGAATCACAACTTATTAGAGCAGAAATATTTTAGGAGCCAGTGCCAGGATCGAGAATCCTAAACTGTAATTGATGAATTGCTGGGGGAACGGTGTAGGCAAGTCTGGAAGATAAAAACTCCAGGGGATCTGGTAATTGAAGAGCCCCCACACTTTGTGAGTTTTACCTCCTGAAGCTCTACTGTGAATATGGGAGAGAAATTCCCTTCTGCTTCCGGTAGACAAAAGGAAAAAGAAACCATTTTGAAATATGCCGAAACATTCTGTTCTTCTTAACATGGTCTGACCTTAGGAAAACTATTTAACCAGATCTTAACACGCTGGGGTCTTACTAGAGCCTAACTGTCCTGGGGGAAGGAAAGTACCCAACTCCAGCTGACTCTACCTTCCACACGGAGGAAGAGAAATAGCCATTCCATCCCACTTATGAGGTGGAAAATTGAGAAGCATGTGTCAAGTTCACAGTCCAGAGAAAAGGCTTACTAAAAGACTGAAACCTAATCATGGGGCTAGAGAACACTTCCTCTCCTCCCAAACCTTACCACAATATTACTAAAAGTTTATTTATAGCCATTACTCCATATATCATGTCTGGCTATCACACACACAAAAAAAATTACAAGATGCACTAAAAGGCAAAAAACACAATGTGTGAATAGACAGAATAAGTATCAGAACCAGACTCAGACATGGCAGCAATGTTGGGATGATCAGACCCAGAATTTAAAACAATTATGATTAATATGCTAAAGGTTCTAATGGATAAAATAGACAGCATGCAAGAACTGTTGGCCAAAGTAAACAAAGAGATGAAGATTCTGTAAAGAAAACAAAAGAAATGCTAGAGATTGAAACACTGTAACAGAAATGAAGAATGCTTTTGTTGGACTTAGTACTGGACACAGCTATAGAAAGAATCTCTGAAATTGAGAATTACTCAATAGAAACCCCCAAACAGAAAAACAAAAAGAAAAAAGACTGAGAAAATTTAGAATAGAATATCCAAAAATTATGTACAACTGAAAAAGAGGCATAACATACACATAATGGGACTAGCAGAAGGAAAAGAGAGAAAGGAAGAGAGTAAGTACAGGAAATAGTAATGATGGAGAATTCCCCCAAATTAATGTCACAATTAAACAACAGATCCACAAAGCTCAGAAAATACTAAGCAGGATAAATGCCAAAAGAAATGATACCTAGGCATATTATTTTCAAATTATAGAAAATCAAACATAAAAAGAAATCCTGAAAGAAGCCAGGAGAGGAAGAGAGAAACCATTCCTACAGAGAAGCAAAGATAAGAACTTCTCAGAAACCAGGGCAAGCAAGTAGAAAGTGAAATAAAATATTTAACATTTTGAGGGGAAAAAAATCCCACCATCTAAAAATTATGTACCCTGTGAATTTATCCTTCAGAAATAAAGAAAAACTGAAGATTTTCTCAGACAAAAATTGAGGGAATTTGTTGCCAGTAGAATTGCCTTGCAAGAATGTTAAAAGTAGTTCTTTAGAGAGAAGGAAAATTATATAAGTCAAAAACTCATACCTACATAAAGAAAGGAAGAACATGGGAGAACAAATAAGTGAACAGGGAGTGGAGGAGCCTGAAGCAAATTAGGTAAATATGTCTCTTGTAAAAGTGCAGCCCCAAGTCTCCCAGTGACTGTGGTTGTGAGAAATCATGGAACTTACAGATATATGTATTTCCTGTAGCTGAGGTCATGGTCAGAGCAAATAATCTGAAGTTATTTTGGATTTACATAGTCTTTTTGGGTTGTGCATCTCAAGGCCATTGCTGTAGAGGCAGGAAAATTCGGATTGAGGGAATGGACATCCTGTAGTGTTGGTTTGTGGCTTTTCTAGCCAGTGTTCCTGTTGTCTCAGATGGAACAGCCTTCATTGCTTACCAATATTTTCTGTTAAAGCAAGGTTTTCCTTCCCCAGGCATAAAGAAAGACAATGTTGTCATTGTGGGGTTATCCAAAAAGAATGGAGATCCAGATTGTTTATTTTGAACTATTTATAAGCTTCATTGAGGTATAATCAACATATAATAACCTATAAGTATTTAGGGTGTACAATTTGAAAAGTTTTGTTACACATATACATCCATGCAACCACTGTAACCATGAAAAAAATAGGAATAGAAGGGAACATCTTCAATATGGTCAAGAATATCTACAAAAGCCCTACAAAATACCACACCTAGTAAGAGAAACTAGAAGCTTTTTCACTAAGATCGGCAAACAGGCAAGGATGTCCCTTCTCATGACTGCTTATCAACAATATATTGAAATCCTAGCTAGTGCAATATGACAAGAAAAGGGAATAAAAGGTGTGTAGACTGGGTAGGTAGTAAAAAAAAAAAACTCTTTGCTCACAGATGGCAGATCATCTATGTAGAAAATCTGCAAGAAATGACAAAAGATTACTGAAAGTAATCAGTGAGTATAACAAGGTTAATATAAAAAGTCAATTGCTTTGCTATATACTCACAATGAATAAATGAAATATGCAATTAAAAACACTATCATTTACAACAGCACCAAAAAAATAATATTCCAGTATAAATCTAACAAAATAGGTATGAGATATATGTGGAAAACTACAAATCTCAAAAGAAGAATGTTAAATAATTAAATAAAGGTAGAAATATTTTATGTTCCTGTGAGGAAGAAAATATTATCAAGATCTCAGTTCCTCCCAACTCTATAGATTCAATGCAATATAACCCAAAATCTCAGCAAGTTATTTTTGTGAATATTGACAATGAAATTCTAAAATTTGTATGGAGAAGAAAAAGTTGGAGGTCTGAAACTCCCCAACTCCAGGAGTTACTTAAAGCTACAGTAATTAAGACAATGTGGTATTGGAACTTTTCAGATTGGCTTCTTTCACTTAGTAGAATGCACTTACGTTTTCTCCATGACTTTTCACAGCTTGTTAGCTCATTTCTTTTCAACACTGAATAATATTCCATTGTCTGGATGTGCCACAGTAATTTATTTATTGATATACTGAAAGACATGTTGATAGCTTCCAAGTTTTAGCAATTATGAATAAGGCTGTTATAAACATTTGTGTGCAGTTTTTTTTTTAAATTAGAAGTTTGTTTTATTTTCTTTATTTTGTTTTTTATTATTGTTCAATTACAGTTGTCCCTATTTTCCCCCATTACTCTCCCCTGCCCTACCCACCACCTCTGCCCACCTTCATTCCTCTCTCTCTCCCTGGTCCCTGTCCATGGGTACCTTATACATGTTTTTTGATGACCCTTTCCCTTCCTTCCCCCATTATCCCCCTCACTCCTCCCCTCTGATTACTGTCAGTTTGTTCTTTATTTCCATGCCTCTGGTTCTATTTTGCTCACTTGTTTGTTTTGTTGATTAGGTTTCACTTATAGGTGAGATCATATGTTATTTGTCTTTCACCAATTGGCTTATTTCACTTAGCATAATCCTCTCCAGTTCCATCCATGCTGTCATGAAGGGTAGGAGTTCCTTCTTTCTTTCTGCTGCATAGTGTTCCATGGTGTAAATGTACAGTTTTTTGATCCACTCATTTACTGATGGTCACTTAGGCTGTTTCCAGCACTTGGTCATTATAAATTATGCTGCTATGATCATTGGGGTGCATAGGTTCTTTGATGTCTCAGGATTCTTAGAGTATAATTCCAGCAGTGGAATTTCTGGGTCAAAAGGCAGCTCCATTTTTAGTTTTCTGAGGAAATTCCATACTGTTTTCCACAGTGGTTGTACCAGTCTGCATTCTCACCAACATTGTACTAGGGTTCCCTTTTCTCCACAACCTCTCCAACACTTGTTTGTTGCTTTGTTTATGGTGGCCATTCTGACTGGTGAGAAGTGGTATCTCATAGTGGTTTTAATTTGCATCTCTCTGATGGCTAAAGATGCTGAGCATCCTTTCATATGTCTCTGGACCCTTGGTATGTCCTCATTGGAGAAGTGTCTGTTCAGGTCCTTTGCCCATTTTTTTAATTAGATTGTTTTTCTTCCTGGAGTGGAGTCATGTGAGTTCTTTATATATTTTGGAGATCAAACCCTTATTCGAGGTATCATTAGCAAATATGTTTTCCCATATGGTTGGTTCCCTTTTCATTTTGCTGATGCTCTGTTTAGCCATGCAAAAGTTTTTAATTTGATGTAGTCCCATTTGTTTATTCTTCCCTTTATGTCCCTTGCTCAATTGGACATATGGATGAAAATAATGCTGCATGGAATATCTGAGATTTTCCTGCCTATGTTTTCCTCTAGGACTTTTATGTTGTTGTGACATATATTTAAGTCTTTTATCTATCTTGAGTTTATTTTTGTGTATGGTGTAAATTGGTGGTCAAGTTTCATTTTTTCCATGTCCAGATCTCCTAACACCATTTGTTGAAGAGGCTATTTTTACTCCATTTTATGCTCCTGCCCCTTTTGTCGAATATTAATTGACCATAAAGACATGGGTTTATTTCTGTTCTGTTGATCTATGTGTCTGTTGTCATGCCAGTACCAGACTGTGTTCAGATTTTTGTGTGGACATGTTTTTATGTCCTTTGAGTAAATGTGACCCTTGTGCTTTTCATTTTTTCTTGCTGTATTTTCCTGTTTATAACCTCTAGCACAATGTTGAATTAGTCATATGGACAGTCTCTTCTCCTGTTTTATTGATATAAAGTTGATTTATTACATTTCATAAAATTGTATATGCGTATATTGCAAAATGATTACCACAAGTTTAGTTAACACATCCATCATCTCACATGGTTACAAATTTCAAGACCTCTCAGAAACTTTCAAATACACAATACAGTAGTGTCACCATAATGTATATTACATCCTCAAAACTTACTCATCTTGTAACTGGAAATTTGTACCTTTAGACCACATTCATCCATTTCCTCCATCTCCCACCTCCTGCCTCTGCCAACCACCAATCTGTTGTCTGTCTTCGAGTTATTTTTTTCAAGTTTCACATACATTATTTGTCCTCTGTGACTTATTTCATTTAACATAATGCTTTCAGGTTTCACCCAAGTTGTCACAAATGGCAGAATTTCCTTTTTCATGGTTGAATATACCATAGTATGTGCATGTGTGTGCATGCATGTGAGTCACATTTTCTTTATCCATTCATCCATCAATGGACAATTTAGGTTGTTTTGTTTTGGCCATTGCAATGTCTTGTCCCATGTTTTATATTATAACTATTGCAAATAATACTGCAATGAACATGAGGTTCAGATATCTCTTTGAGATAGTGATATCACTTCCTTTTGATATATTCCTGGAAGTGGAATTACTAAATCATATTTAAAAATTTTTTCCATCATGGCTGTACTGATTTATATTCTCATCATTAGCATGCAGTGCTTCACTTTTCTCTACATCCTCGCCAGCACTTGTTATCTCTGTGTTTTTGATAACAGCCATTCTAACAAGTGTGAGGTGACATTCCATTGCAACTTTGATTTGCATTTTCCTGATGACTCTAATGTCTTCATTGGAAAAAAATGTCTATTCAGGTCCTTTGCCCATTTTTAAATGTGATTATTACTATTATCACTTTTTTGCTATTGAGTTGTATAGTTTTTAAATATATTTTATATATTAACCATCTATCAGTTATTTGCTTGCAATGTTTTCTCCTACTTCCAATGTAGCCTTTTCTTGGATGATCATTTCTTTTGCTGTACAGAAGCCTTTCATTTGCAGTAATCTTACTTGTTTATTTTTGCTTTTATTGCTTGTGCTTTAGGTGTCATATCCAAAAATTATTTCTAAGACCAGTATCAAGGAGCTTTATGTTTTTTCTAGGAGTTTTATGGTTTTAGGTCTTACATTTAAGTTTTCAATCTATTTCCAATTTATATTTGTGAGTACTCTAAGATAGAGTTCTAGTTTCATTCTTTTGCATGTGGGATATACCACATGCAATTTTCCCAGCACAATTTACTGAAGAAACTATCTTTTTTTCCACTGAGCATTCTTGGTTTCCTTGACACATATTAATTGCCTGTATATGCAAAGTTTTATTTCTGGGCTCTTGATTCTGTTCCATTGGTCTTTGTGTTTGTTTTTATGCCAATACCATACTGTTTTAATTACTATAACTTTGTAACATAGTTTGATAAGAGGACATGTGATGTGTTGGCAACTGCCCTGCCTGTTTTCAGAAGCTGTACCCTGCCCCCCTCCCCCCAAAGCTAAGGCTGAGTCAGAGACCTTGGGGTCTTAAGCCATTAAGGAGACAAAGCTTATCTCCCTGGCAGGGGCACCACATCTGCCCCCTTTTACTTCATCCTGCTTGGCCCCAGGTGGATGACCGGTTAGCCAATGATGGGTAAGATTCCTCAAGGGAGGGATGACCTAAGGCAGGCACAGTCATGAAGGGGCCTCAGGGCAAGACTTGGGGGGCTATAGAAAAAGGGGGTGATGGACCCTCACCCCTCAGCTTTGACATAGCCTGAGTTCTCCTTCTGTCTGCGAGAAGTCTCCTAATCTGTTGGCTGCCTTACTTCCCCTGCCTGACTTAAGCCTGAAACAATGCCAGAGGGCAGTGCAGCCCTGAGCAGGAATGGGTGGTTCCCTGAGGTGATCAGGCCTAAGAAAGAATGCATAAAATCCTGTGAACATTGCTTTGCTGAGAATGTCCTCAATTTTCTGATAAGGGTCCAAGCATGAAATGAGTTTGTTTCCCAAAGTTTTATAGCCCTTTAGCTAACTGACCCTGACTCAGAATAAGCCCTTTGAATAGGTAACATAATTCTTTGAATGTTATCTATTGTTTGACCATTACTGACTGAGAATGATAAATGAAGACCTTTCTTGAGGTAATGCTCCCAGAAAAGCAATAAAAGCTTGTCCACGCAGGGGTTGGGATGCTCTCTCACTCAGAGGGTGGCTGGCCGTGCCTTCCCTTTTTCTCCACAGGACTTTTGCAGTCTGTGTGAATTTGTTCATTGCATCCACAACATACAGACCCCACTGGATGGGATCCGCATCAGTGATGCCTCTCTCTTTGTTCTGTTTTCAGGATTGCTTTGTATAGTCAGGATTTTTTGAGATTTTACATGAGATTTAGGATTTTTTTCTACTTCCATAAAACACGCCATTGGAATCTTAATAGGGATTGCATTGAATCGAAAGATGGTTTTGGCTCATATGGACACTTTAATAATATTAATTCTTCCAATTCATGGACATGGGTTATCTTTTCATTTGTCTTCTCAGTTCTTTTATCATTGTCTTATAGATTTAAGTGTAAAGATCTTTTAACTCCTTGGTTAAATTTATTCCTAGGTATTTTATTGGTTTTGATGCTACTGTAAGTGAAAAAAATTTTAAAAGATTTTATTTATTTTTAGAGGGAAAGGGAGGGAGAAAAAGAGGGAGAGAAACATCAACGTGTGGTTGCCTCTCATTCACCCCCTACTGGGGACCTGACCTGCAACCCAGGCATGTGCCCTGACTGGGAATCAAACCAGTGACCCCTTGCTTCACAGGCTGGCACTCAATCCACTGAGCCACACCAGCCAGGGCATGTAAATGAAAATTTTTTAAAAATTTATTTTTCATATATAATTCATTGTTATGAGCACTTCTATGTTACTTCAGAAATGAATGGAAGTTTTTCTTAAGTTTTACAATTAAAGATCATATTTACAGCACATTTTTGTTACTTATACTTCAGATTTGAAATGTGCTATTATTGCTGAGAGGTTTTTCATGAATGAAAGTTAAATTTTATTAAATACATTTCTGAGATAAACATACAGTTTTCAGATTTAATTATTAAATGTAAATTATAATACTTTCTTATGTTAAACCATTCTTGAATACCTAAAAATATCCAGCTAAGTTATAATTTTTCTATCAACTTTAGAAGCCTCATTTTGTTAATATTTTGTTTAGGATTTTGGTATCAATGTTCCTAATGATTTCTTCCACTTTCTATCTAGATTTATAGCAAGTTACTTGATGTGAAATTTTTCTTAATAAGAAATGTTTTCTTCTATAAGTTAGTTTTCAACCCTTCTTAAAGAGAAAGATGGAAGAAATGTGGTCCCTAGATTTTGGGGCCACTCATTTTTAAAGAAACTTACAAAGATTTTTATATACTTGTTTCTCAAATTCTAAAGCTATTTTCTTCTTACATTTTATAGCTTTCTTTCCTCCCCAATCTCATCTAGCACTTATTGACTACAAAATTAATTTATTTTTTATAAACAACTTTTCTGCCTAACTTTCTATTGTTTAGAATGTTATTTATTTGTGTTATTCATGTTGTCTTCAAATATACTATAAATGCCTCTACTCACATGTTACTACAGAGCTTTATTTTGCATTTTTTAGAAACTCAATAGATATTTTAATTTTGACTTGACTTTTAGTATTGAACATATTACCTTTCTTTAACTAATACTTAGTTTGGAGTATTTTAGGCAGTTCTAAATATCTTTTGAGTCCATAAGTCTTAATTTTTTTTTTTTGTTCATTTTATCTTTTACCTTCATCTTTGATTGACTCTCTACCTCCCCCAACACCCTTCTCTCTTTCCCAGGAGATTGTGGGTTGACACTTCTACCCAGGCAGTTTTTCTAGGTCATTGACTGGGTCACTGAGGTAAGAATTAGAGGAATGAAACATGCTTTTGACTATAACATCTGATTATTCCAGTCCATGCTGTATTTACTTATTCCTAAAAGCACAATTGTCAACAAAATTTCAATGAATCCTGAACAGCTTCTGAAGGTATATTGAGTTCTTTCACTTTAAAGGCAACACAAATCTTCCCAGTGGGAAAGTAAATGATCGAATCTCACCTCATTCCAAATGAATTAGAGTTGGCAGCCTTGTGTTTCTGGAGTGGACTTACAGTGCTTGATGCTAATGTGTAGCCCCTTGTCGTAGTTATAATAAATTAAGGCTTCTGTTAGAGACCAAAGTCATTAAAGTTAAAGGAAGAAATGTATCACTTCCCTTTATATTTTGGGGTCTGATAGGAATTTGGGTGTGCAGCAGGTTGACAGCACAAAAAAGACAGATTCAATATTTTAGGATTGCCTGCCAAATTTCACGTGTAGGAGCCTGTGACTGTCTTGCATTAAGCTGTGAGTTATAGCAGTGAAGGCCCAGAAAGTGAGAAATGGCATAGTTTTTGAGGCCTGTAGGGCATACAAGTTCCATAGTTCTCTCTTTAGAATGACAACATGGTCCAACGTCCCCGTGAGAAGCATGCTTGTATGTTTCTTTTTCTGTACTCTTTTCTGAATAGTGTGATTGTTAATTTTTCTGAATAGGTGTTATTAATTTAAAAACTGTCACTTACAGGACAGAACAATGTTTTTCATTTCAAAGTCCAGTGACAGGCAGAAGGCAACAATGACTTGGGGACTCTGAGACAGTGATAATTTTCTACAGTTAATTATCTTTATTTTTCTATATGCAACATTATCAAAAAATATATTGAGTAATATTTGCCTTGATAAGGTGTGTTTGTAAAATGCAATATTCCGTATTAACTTTACCAAATAACCACCACTTATTTAAAAAAAAAATGCTGGGTTATTATTGCTGGTCTCATTCAGAGTTGCAGTGTCTTTGCTGAGATAATTTTTTGTCATTTTATCTGTTTGATCTTCGCTATTGTGATGAGGTAAAAAATGAGAAAAAACTAAGGATAAGCTGGAAGCTGTTTCAGGGTATCAGGATTCTGAAATGGAACCTATTTTGCTTCCCCACTGGTTTCCTTTCCTGATAAATTTCATAGTAACGGAAGAGTCTTTCTGTGACGGAGCACCACGGTAACAGGAAACTGCCCAGACCTCTTCCCAAGGCCTGTAGGAGTCCATTTGTCAGTGGACTGAAAATAATCTCAGTGATGTGACTACTTGTCTGTCCAGTGACTGTTGTTAAAATTGACGAATTAAGTGGGCATCCTCTGGCTTTAAATGAAAAGCCTGATATATTAGCAGTGGAAACAATCTAAAATATTTTTAAAAGAATCGGAGAATGGCTCAGATTACCTGAACTATAATTACCACAAAACCAATGGAAATGGAAAAGAGTAAAAGTTCACATAGCTGCTGGTGGTGCTGGGTATTAAAGGGTATGAAAACAGAGATTAATTTCTTGACTTCTGAAGATAACCTAAGTAGAGCTGATGCACAAAAAAACAATGTATCAATATAGAACTGCAAAGTGAAAAAAAAAGCAGATCTATTCCAAATGTGATTTAAATCTCTTTATATTTTGAATATTCAGTGGGAATCTTCTAAGGTTTCAGTTTCTCCTTGGGAGTAAAATGGGTTCTTAAAAGTGCATTCATCTAGTGCTAGAGTATCATTTACTAACAAATGATTGCAGATGTACCCAAGTGGCCCAAAGGTTTTAATGTTGCTTCCAGATGTGCTTAATTTATTTCCAGGGCATGATGTTTGCCTTGGGAGCCTTGGGTGATTTTCTCACTTATCAGTGCCAATTTCTTGGAGGTAGGTAACATTTTAGTCTATTTCTACTTGGGAAAATGGAACAGGAAGATATTACGATTGCATTAACATCAAATGAGGAGCCCTTAACCATCGTGGGTAAAATGTGAAATCCAGTGTGTACTTCATGAACTTGCACACCTGGGCTTATGTTTGCTGCAAAAATTTCCTGGGACTCTTCTTGCCAAATAAAAATGTATGTCAGGAATTTTAAAATTTTAGAATTTTGAAAATTGCCCTTTAAGTTTAGCTTTCAAAATCTCCTGGGGTTTCTTTATACAATACTAAGAGGATGAAACAAATCTAAGTTTCAAATACTCAAAGGACTACTGAATTGTACCTATTAACATTCTTTGAATGTTGGATATGAATAATAATATAAGGTATTTGTTGCAGGGCAATCAAATAAAATTTATTTCAGAGCACATTAAAATGAGCTCTTTAAATGTAAAATCCATAACATATCTAGAGCAAATCATAGTTATTATTAAAGCTACTTTGGTGATGTGCAAACTATGCAATTGGATTTTAAGAGGTTTTTCACAAATATAAATCAAGTGATTCAAGGCATTCAAATGTATTCAACTGCATTTAAATACATGCTAAAACAGATAATCTAATGTAACCTGTATCAGAAGCACAGAAATCATCTTGTGTGTGATCACTTAGTATTTGTACTGGAATTTAAACCTTAGTCTCATTGTTACACCTTTAATACTTTTTCTGAAATAGCATGTTTATCTTTAAAACAATGATAACATTTTTTCCAATACCTAAGTAACTCCATTTTGAAAGACTTTGTAAACATAATTCCTTATGCTAGTACCAAAATCACAAGAGAGTGTTATCTTCCCCCAAAGGATTCAGCACTTAAATCAATGACTAAAACAAGAACTGGAAATTGCTTATCATCACAATTAACCTTACAAATATTTTATTACTCTCAAAAAAACAAACAACACATTTTACCTCTTTTACAGTGGTCAGGAAATCCTTAAAATTACCATACATTCTTTTCATTGATTTGCCTGACAGCACCGTTTCAAGGTTTTTTTGCAATGTCTGATTAATACAAATAACCCGATGTTCAAATTCTTCCTATTTGTTGAAGTAAAATTCTCAGATACAACCAGACTATCTTAGTAGAATGTAAGATCATGAAGACTGAGAATTTTGTCGGTTTTGTTCCATGATACAATTCACTAACCTCCTAGAACAATTCTTGGGATGTACCATGTGCTCAATAAATATGTGAATAGATAAGTAAAAGGTGAATTAGACATACTGAAAAAGTGAATGAATAAAATGTAAATTAACATGTCTCCTAAACCCAGTTAATTAAGGTTTTAAGTTAACACCGAAATATCTAACTAAAGAACTGATTATATGGAGTTAGAGTAAATAACCTTCTGAGGTTTTTGGCTTTTTAAATATTTCTTTTGGCTTGATAATAATCTGGTATATTTTGAATAAGGTGGTAAAATTACAAATTTTTAGTTGCTGTTTATAGATGACTTCGTTCACATTCATTCAGGTTGCTCAGTGAATGGACCAGCTATTTGACACCACTTTGATATGGTAGAAATCTGCTACTGGAAAGTGCCCACTAAAATAAAAGATACGATGAAAAATAAGTTGTTTTACATGAAACTCTTACAGAAGCCAAGTTATATCTTTACAACAAAGAAATTTAACCTTTCAACACTGAAAATATTTAAATTTCATATCCCATGGCTTCCTCTAGCTCAAAAAATAGTTAGGATATTACTAGTAATTCAGATCCTCTGGGGACAATTGCTCTGTAATTGGATTTCCACTAGGAAGGCTGTTTAAGATTCATTGTGTCACCAAATTTGGGAATACCTTCCTGTTCTCCGTTCTCTGAAAGTTTTAGGTTTTTTTACCCTTTCCTTCCCTCTCAACATTCTTTTCCTCCCCTTTCTTTTCTTCCTCCCCCACTTCCTCCTTTTCCTTCCTCTCTTCCTTTCTACTTTCAATTGTTTAGAGGGTGGTTACAGATTTACTTATATTACCTTTAACATATGCAAGAAATTAGAACCTCTTCAGTTCTTTATAACCACCCTGACTTCCATGATGAGGTCTCAAATTGTGAGGCTTCCCAAATGGTGGGGAAAAGTAAATGGATTTAGTTTAGTTGGATAACTTCAGGCCTTTAAAAGAAATAATCCATATGATCTCACCTTTGACAGGAACCTAATCAACAAAACAAACAAACAAGCAAAATATAACCAAAGACACTGATACTGGGAACAGGCTGACAGTGACCAGAGGGGAGAGGGGAGGAAATTTCAGGGGAAAGGGGGAAGGAACAAGTATAAAGGACTCCTGGACAAAAACTATGGGGGGTGGAAATGGGAGGGAGGTGGGGAGGGCTGGGGTGGTGGGCTGGGGTGGGAGTAAAAGACAGAAAACTGTACAAGATCAACAATTAAAATTAAAAATAAAAAAAATTCAAACACACACACACACACAGAAATAATTCTATCAAACAACCAACCTCTTTTGCCTAAATGCCTCGTATCTTTTAGATAAAGTGTTTTGCTGCCCCTCCCCTCTCATCCTAGTCTTTTCAGCGTGTTTATTCAAGGCAGTGTTTACTCACTGGCAGTCCTGAAAGACTTGCAGCAGGGTATAGAGGTTAAGTTCGTGGCAGTAAAATGCTGCCCTGACCGCTCTGCCTTATGCAATTCACATATCAGCTCTTCAATGTTGATATATCTGATTAGCTAAAGCAATGACTTCAAGGGCCTAATAATATAAAACCTTCAAGTTTTAAATGATTAAAGTTCCATTTGGTTTGGACATAGTCTTTTATTAATTGGATAACATAGTCAAGAGAGATCAGCTATTTAACTACCATTGTAGTAGGGAGAGAAGGGCCGAGATGGAAGTGGGGGCTCTGCAAACAGAAAGGAAACACCAGGTGTTCTGGAAGGCTGTGCCTGGGGCAGGAGGAGTGAGGCTGGTAGTTGGCCTCCTTTGTCTAGCAATTCAACTCTTAGCTTTCTTCCTTCTTCTGGGGGAGAGAGGATCAACTTTTCAGCTTTCTTTCAAATAGTAGCAGGGCTGGAACTCTCACTCTGCAGTGTTACACATTTGATTCATTCTTTACTGGTTTGGTGGAAGTATTTTGCTTTTAGGCTTCCATTAAGGGATACATATAGAACTGGCAGAAGCAGAGACAGAGTTTACGTGTTAGCAAATGATTTAAAAGCATGGAGACAATTATGTAAAAAAAAAGCAAAACACAGGAAATGGTGGCCAAGTACCAAAGATTGGCTCTGACCCTGAATTTCTAGGGTCACAGGATGTTGAAACTGAATTAGTTAATATTGCCCCCTCCTTTTGTAACAGAGGAGACCCTCCCCCAATAAATAGGGAGGAGTGGAGAAACGCAGAAGACTGCACAGGTGTGGGTCGCTCTGGCAACCGGGAAGATTCACCCGCATGACACAGCAAAAAGAGGCACATAGGGCTGGCAGCAAAAAGCAAAAACTGGGGAGGAGGCTCCATGGAGGATTATGGGGACAGTTTTAAAGGCAGAGCACGTGGCAATCATGCCCTCTTGCTCCCCCATCCCCTGGCTGGTGGGTCTGAGGCTGGGGACTGGAGGTTCCTGAGCTGGTGGGCCTTGAGGGAGGATTCCCTGTATCTCTGCGCCAGCGTTGTAGGACCTGTCTGGCTTGGAGCGCAGCAGGTTCTGGTAATAGGGCAGCCAGGAGGTTGGGGCCGGTGGGCTTGCTTCCCTTCCCCAAACAGGAAGCCATAGTGGCTGCTGCCTACTGCAGCCCATGCCAGTGTGAGCCCATGGGGTACAGCCCCAGTGCACCTGGGGGGCAGGCTGCGCACCCCTCCCTGAGTGCTCTGATCCTGACCAGGAGCACAGTAGGCACTAGGATGGTAAGAAGGGGAGCTGGGGAGGAGGCTTTGGCCTGCACGTCCTGGGAGGTGGTGTGGCCAGGCAGCAAGCCCCGCACCCCTCCCCCAGGCGGGAAGCTGTGGGAAGCCAACCGCGGACACTCTATGCTCCTCCAGCATGGGGGTTGGAGACGGCATCAAGAAACTTGCTGTGCATGTTTTAAATTAAAAAAAAAAAAAAAAAAATCCATTTCCTTTCCTTGGGACTCTGTCTCCAGAGTTTCAGCCTATGGGTGGCAAGTGGTAGGACCCCACTGGCTGTTCACTTACAGTTTCACAGATATTTATGGTTTAATTTTAACTGTTCAATTTAGTATATTCTCTGTGTGAGTTTAGCCAATTATTTAGTTTATGCTTTTAATTTTGTAAGTCCTAACATTTCTACATACATACATGTACATGTTAAATCATGGAATTTTAAGAGGTAAAAATTCTGCCAAGATTTTGAACTGTGCAGAAGGACTTTACCTTGAACCTAATGAAACAAGTTACCTCAAAGGTACCAGAAGAGGCCCTAGCAATGTGTCCACAGGGTAATACAGTTTGATAGTTTGCTAAAGTCAAGGATGATGTCTCTGCCCACTGTTACTTCTCTTTGCTCACAAATCCTTTTTGGCCCTGAAATGCTGGGATTATGTCTCAGATCAGGTCAAGGTGTGGATACAATAAACTGAGGTTTAATGGTGTATATGATGGAGGACCCCCCAAAACCCGGAATTATCTTCTGAGGGCAGGCCCCTTGTAGTACAGACTTCTCCACTAGGAGAGTGTTCTAGGAACCCATCTGTATCAGTGTACCAGCTGGCATTGTTGTGAGAGGAAATGTTTGGCTTCAGTGAGTTTTTTGGAAGACTCCTTCAACGTGTCTGCCCATTTCATGATGGGTGATTTACAAGTGCACCTGCCCACACCACAGCAAGTGGTCAGCAGTTTTTGGCCCAAAACAGCATGACCTCCATGCCTCACTCTCCCTATTCATGTCACTTCATCCCAAGCAATGTTTTTTGGGGTTTCCCTAGATGAAAAAAAGTCTTCAGAGGGAAATGTTTTGCCAATGTGGAAGAGGTGAAACAAAAAAAAAAATGGCAGAATAACTAAAAGGCATCAAAATCTATGAGTTTAAAAACTAAGCAGTGGAAAAAATATCTCAGGTGTATTGAATCAAATGGAGAGTACTTGGAAGGTGACTGAAATTTGAACCACATACACAATTTTTTATAAATAAATTTCAGGATTTTCTGCCCCCTCCCCCTCATATTTACATGGTTTTAATCTCCTCTCTGCTAGTTAAGTTACTGGCTGTCCAGGTATCATTGGAATGTTCTGAATGCCATTGGGCTGCATTCCTTAAGTGTATAGGGCCAGAGATCTTACCATGATATGAATGTCTTACAGTGGTTAGCACCAGAAACATATGGGTGGAGGATGAGAAGGAAGATCTGAAATACATAAATCCAGAAGGTTTATAGAAAATATTTCCAGTCATCAGATGTTTAAGTTTTTAAGTGGAGGATTCAATTAACATCAATACTTAGTAAAAATGAAAGTTCTCACCTGTCATGAATATACTCAGTAATGCATTTTATGAAATTCAAATGTACCTTACATTATTTTTATTTTTGATGGAAATTTTGCAAAATGGATATGTCAGAATTTTCAGTGTTATAGGAAACAAACTTCTAGCAGTTCTAAAAATGGTGATTGTGTTGATGTTTCATGTTTTTTGTAGCTCAAAACACCCTGACATAGAAAAGCCCTAACCAGGCCACTTCATGCAAGAATGAAGCCATCGGTCCACTCTGCATCCCAGCTCCACAGTTAGCTCTGACTTCGTGGTGGTAATCCATTATACTTGTTAAGGTCAGCACTTTCTTCCACGGGTGTTGTTCCCTAGAGGGTGGGAACTCTTTAAAGGTCTGACAGAAAGCGAGTGCAAATGTTTTATCTGCTTTTGATTTGTGGGTTCTAAGCACATGGTTTCCAAATGTCACATTTGGAATGTGGAATTCAGTAATTCACGAGCATTTTGATCAAATCATTGATCTTATCCATTGTCTTCTGTGAATTAACAATACATGATGTCTGGCTCTTTTCAAGCATCCCTCTTCCTTCCCCTTATATAATCTTATTCAGCTGACATGTTCTTTCAAAGGTTAGGAGCATCAGGGATCTGTGTGTTTTGAGAAGAAAGGTGAACTCATTAGCTTCATTTCTAAATATTTTAATAATATTACTGAAGCCTGGGATGCCATCTTTATTCAGCTATCTCTTTTGTTTTTCTGCCACAACTTAGCACTTATAGTGAATGGCAATACATATTAATAAGCAGGCAGCTTCAGAAGACTCAGGTTAATGATGATAATTATTCCTACACGGTGTAGCTGACAGTGTGTGCAAAGATATTCACTCTTCAAAAGCCCCAAGGCTGTACAGATAATTCTGACATCAGGTACGTTATCTGAGAAGAAGGTTAACAATGCTATGTGATACTTGGCTTTTTTTTTTAAGTGAACATTTTAATTACCTGGGGAACATGTCCGTGGCTGGAATTCAGTGAGTGGGCATAGGGCCAATAACTTTTCAGTAGATCCCTCAGAGAGTATTAGAATTTTAACCATTGAAAATTATGGGCTTGCAAATGGCACACTATCTAGAAATAAATAAGCATAGTCAAGAATTAAGAAAAGGTCAGTGTTTTAACTTAAATTCTCATGGTGGGTTCCTAGTTTGAAGCAAATATTTATTTTTTGATTAACTATGGTAAAAGTATGAAATTGTGAAGTTCTGCTTCCTTTATTCTTTATTCTCGTCCAAGTCCAACAAATTTTCCACAAAACCAAGCACTCTAATGTCTAATGACCCTTGTGCTGTGTTTTCTGTTTTTCTGTTCTAGGCTACTCTACAAGCTGTCATTTATACCTGAAGAATTAATGACAAGTGACTGATTGACAGTTCAGAACTATGTTCCACTTTTTTCCTCCCAGGGTCAATTGCCTTTTCAGAAGTATTAAAACCTTAAACCTGGTATCTCAAAAAAATGAAAACAAAAACAAAAATCCCCCTACCAGCTAGGGCCTGTCAAGTAACATTGATGAGTGAAGCTGGCCTAGTGAGGATTGTAGGGAGATGAACGGGAGGTTTCTAGAAGGGGGGTCATCCCTGATGTCTCTAGCAGATTATTTCCATGTAGACATTTTGGTCCATATTTGCTACAAACATACTTTTTGTAAGGGAGCTGTTAATCTGGACTTTGGTGGATTCTTTCCATGTTTAAATTGGTATTCAAATACTGCACAGGTCAAGCCAACATGTCCAAAGCCGAAAGTGGTCTGTAGGCAGTTTGCAATTTTTGCTTGTACCAAAGGGAAGAAGTTGCAATGAATGTAATTCACACACTCATGTTGTTCCAAATTCAAGAAACTGGAGGACACACACTCCTCTAACGGACTGGCAACCTCTGGCCTTCCTCATGCTGCTCCATTTGCTCTGGGTGCTCATGCTGCCTCTAATACTCACTTCTGATGGCTGTGGCTAAATTTCACCTTTTCTGCAAAGCTTCTAAGGCCCTTCCTTCCCTCCAAACCATTTCTCTTTCACCTCCCTTCCTTGTGGGATGAATCCATTTTCTCATTATGTTGCTAGAGCACCTGGCACATACTGCATTTAGCTATTAACATAGTGTTTGGGGGTGTGTTGATCTCCCCAGGTACAATGTGAGGTCCGTAAGAGTGGAGTGCTTTTTTAAAATATCTTTATCAGCACGACATGATAGACAATGAATGTTTTCTAAGTAAATGAATGGATCGGTGAATGAATATTACAAAGCTACTCGAAGGGGTAAGTATCCTTGCAAACCTCTTTGACCCCTAGCAGGGGGTGTGCATATAGAAGACATTCAGTTCATATTTATTAAATGGAAAATGAATGTCAACCAATGGAGGAGGGTTATTCTTTGAAGAGTTGGAGATTGGTACACAGGCAGTTCTCAGTGCTTATACTCCTTAAATCACTTCCCACCAGAAAGAAATAGGTTCTTATATTCTATCTGATCCTATAATTCAATGTAAAATTAATAAAAATTATAAAATACATATACACACATAACAGAGATGTATTTAGTGCTTTTCTTTTAACAGCAATAAATGATCTTTTAACATTTCCCTTACTGATTCTTCTAATTGAGGCAACTACCAGGTATGTATAGGCTTCAACATCACAACTGAGCAGATACTATTAAGGCAATACCTTATATAGGTATAATGGTTATAAAATAAATTCTTTCAGAAGTCAGTAAGGATGAATTTGAATTAAAAAGCCATCTGGTAGTACTACATCCAATTAGTATTTATTATAAATGCATACACAGTTATTTAAAATATATTTGTTGATATCGAAAATGTTTAATCTTCTCATCACATTAGTGAAAATCTATTTGACTCCTTCATACCTGAATCTTCTAAATACTGCCTTATCAGAGACTGATTTTTGATTAGGGAATCTAGATTAATTTGGAATTATGTGAACAATTAAGTTAACGATCTTGTGTAAGGGTATCACCCAAGTACTCTGTGCTACACATTGACCCAGGAAGAAAGAAAAAGGTGAAAGAAATGATGTGCTTATGGCCAGCTCCTTATTTTTGCAGGGATAGAATTAGTAGAAGACCTGCTAATTATTCTGCAGATGTGTCTACTTAGAGGAATAGGTTTGGGGACAAAATCAAATGAGGCAGGCCAGTTGTCTAGTCACTTGTACATCATGATAACAATTAACTATTTGGTTGTGTAAGAATCAACCAATGAATTAAAGATCTAAGTCTGCAGACAGCTGTGGCACTGCAGTAGTTGTTTTAAAAAGAAAAAAAGTTGTTCATTAGTTTGTGTATACCATATCATGATACTATGCAGGAGATTATGCCATTTTACCTGACACTGGATACTTTAACAATGAGCAGCTATGAATCATGAACATTTTTCCCCATTTGGGACAATGCATACAATGCAACCCAATTCAAATGAGGAGATTTTCAAAGTGTATTAGAATCTCTTCCTGAGGCTAAGATAGACCTGCCACTGGTCTCTCCATTTCGTTTGGTAAGCCCTTGTATTTTAAGTTTAGAAAATAAAAACAACAAATGTTATTCAGCAGAAAGATAAAAGCTCAATCTATGTAAAGTGAAACAGAAGAAATGGAAACAGAGCATGTGGATTTTGCATGCTGAGCCTCATAAAATGCAAGCGTGAATTTCCTCTCACAGTGAGTGTGGTCCAACATTAAACAAAGCATGGGGCATGATTATGAGAGATAAGATCAGTAGTTGGAGAACATAGAGCAAGCTGTTTTACCCACATTGAATATAATTTCACTCCTCTGATCTATTAGTCTCTCTTGTTGCACATCTTTGTAGATTTTTGCTAGTTCTCAGGAATGCATTAAAACCTACAGGCTATAACTAAAATTACTGAATGTTTTTTTCATGTGTCACATGTTGACAGGCCTGATTTTTGTTATATAAGAAATAACTGTCGATAGTGCCATTTAAATCCCTACTCTTCAGACTTGTGAATGCTAATGGCTGGGCTGTCGAACTCCAGCTTCTCCTGTAATCGTTATTCCTGGTTTCCTGTGGTGGATATGTATCGAACATAAGAAATTAGCTGCAGAGAGAATTAGAGGGTGTAAGTCTGAGTCATGTAAATGCCAAAAGCTTTTTGTGACATTTTTCAGACTTTAAAAATGGAAATATGTTATTTGCACAGGAGCTCCTGATGGAATATGACATACTGCAGTGATGTGGTGATTTTAAGATTGGGCTGCAGGCCATTCGGATCCCTCTGTGTGAGAGCCTGGGGTCTGAGCGGAGAAATGGGAGTGAGCTGCTTGCAAGAAGCATGGCATTTGCTGACAAGCCAAAGAATCCTCATTAGATCAAGAACTGCTAATGAGAATTAAGGACTTGCTCAAACCTGTTATCATAAGTAAGGTTTAGGAATATAATTTTCAAGCTTGATGTAACTTTTGTCTTTATTCCAGATAGTCTTACATCATCATCATTATATCAGCACATGAAAGGAAATCATAGGGCTAAGTACATACCTTAACTCTTATATTTCAATTAAGGCTGAGCCCTTTAATTCAGTTAAAATGAAAGAAAACCCCATCTTAAAAGATTCTGAACCGTTTTTGGGTCCCGAGAGGCATGGAGGATGGGTGTGGGGATGCATAGCGGAACTTTCTCTAGAGGAAAATGGAGAACTCCCATCTGTACATTGTCCATCACCTCCTGTTCCAAGTCCTTTTAGCTTTGGAGAAAGCCTCTAAGGGAGGCAGAAACTGGTTTCACCCTGGGTTAGCAGGGTAGATCTCCTCAGAGATTTACTTCTACTTCAGGCAAAAGCCCAGCTTCTTATAAACATGGGAGCTTGGGGCACATATTTTGTATGGGGGGACGGGGGCGGTGTAAAATAGTTCAGTGATCTCATACTAATTTTGATATCTTTCTACAGGGGATAATGGGCAATCATGAGAAACAAGCTTGTTTCATTTTCTCTGCTTTGTAGTTTGGAAAATTCAGTGTTCAGTTTTTGAAAGATACGTAATCTGGGAAAATAGATGGATGATATTTGGAAGATGACCAAGAAGACTCCTGAAGGAATTTCTTAAGTGTGGTCTTGAAGCAGATGATTAGTGAAAAAGACAAAACAAACAAACCAGGGGAAGGCAGTCTCAACTCTTTTTCCTTTCAAGAATTCCTTCTGAGAAGCCTGTGTCCAGACTGTTCTTTGCACCTGATAAGTGCAATACTGCTTTCCCCTTAAATTCTCAGTGATGGTTAATAATGCCATTAAACCTGTTCTCCCAAAGCAAAAACCTAGTTGCTATCCTTGACAATTCCCTCTTCATCTTCTCCCTCTAATTCATTGTTAAGATATGTTGGTTCTATTGTAAATCTCCTGTCTCCTTGCTCACTCCCTATTGTTGCTCCTTGGTCTTGACCCTAACTTCATCTCAACTAGATAGGGCACTTTTAACTGGTTTCTCAGCCTCCTGTCTCAGCCACTTCTCCATCTTCACTGTTTACATAAATATTTATGATGTTCTTTCTTCTCCATATTGGCTGGAAGCACAACTGTATTTGATATAGAGCACGGTAACAATTACATTTTGTAATTGTGAACTATATCAATGTATGTTTTCCCTTCTCTACTTATGCCCAGGAACCTTGTAAGTATGTAGGAATCAAAAAAAAAAAAAGTAGTTCTCTGCCTCCTGGGAGCCAAGCAAACCTGCAGTTTTGTCCTTCTTCCTCCCCTGCTCAGGTGAGGAGCTCTCAATTTTTCTGTTGTCCATGGGAAGAAGTCTACAACAACAATCAAAGCTATTCACAATTCAGTCCTTTCTTGCCTCTTGGGTTTACTCATCATTTCACCTAAATACAACTGTCCACAGGCCAAACTGATGGTATTCCAACTTTTGTCATTCATTTTAAGAATGCAATACATTTTTAACATCTAGTTCCCTCTGCCTGAAATACCTTTCCCCATCTGACAAATAGCCAGCCGTTCTTCAGACCTTTTCTAAATGTCCTCTCTTCTATACTTCCCTGACACTCTCAGGCTGACTTGAGGGTTCCCTCCTTCAGGCCTTTACATTTTAATATATATTTACCTCTTGTATGTCTGACTTGCCTATGATATTACAAGCACCTTTGTGACTGTAAATTTTTAGAGAGAGGGGAAAGGAGGAAGAAAGAGAGGGAGAGAAAATGATGCAGCAGAGAAATATTGATGCAAGAGAGAAACACTGATGGGCTGCCTCTCATACCCTGTCTGGGGACCAAACACACAACCCAGGCATGTGCCCTGACTGGGAATCAAACTGGTGACCCCTCATTTTGTAGTATAATGACCAACCAACTGAGCTACATAGGCCAGGGCTGATTGTGACTTTGTTTTAGTCATCTTTAGATTTCTAGCTTTTAGCACTGTATCCACAAAACAAAACAAAACATGCTGTTGAAATATATGAAAAAAATTGAAGATGTAGCTTTAATACTTTCTCTTTGCATCAATTTTCCAAAGTAGTGGAAATCTAAGACATTGAATATCCTGTACATTGCCTGTACAAAACAGGGTCCGGGGAGCAGTAAGTTCATAGAATGAGCAATGTACATTTTTCCTTGAACAGAATCTGTGCTCACTTAGAGGTTTACTGAAGAAACATTGTTCTGCTAACAAGTGCCACTTTCCTGAATTCTATTAGAGAATTTCACTACAGGTTTAATTATTGCTCACCTTGGTGTCGGGCTGCTTTCCGTTTATTAACTAATCATCTACTGGCCCAGTGGGGTTCCTGCAGCCTCTAGGCATCTCAAGATATGTCAAATCAGATTATCTGTCCTTATTTTACATAGATTAAAATTTAAGTCTTTTCTATACTCAGTGAAGAAACAATCACCCACTGCTTAATATATGCAAAATATACCAAGGCATGCTTGAGCTTTGTTAATTAACTTTGGAAAAGAAAGTTAGCTTAACCAGAATAGTAAATAGATATATTTGATGAAATTTTATTTACCTTACAACATAAGAGTATTGTAGTGTTGTTACAATGATTTCTAAATACCAGTTATGGAATACAGATCACGGACCAGTCTTTGTGTACACTGTCATAATAACGTCATAGTTCAGTGTTTGTTTTTACCTCAGCAGCTCTCAGAAAAGGAAGATCCTGTGAATTGAGTTGGCATTGAAGTATCAGTTATTTGTAAACTGCTTTTTGTTGATACTAAATCGATATGCTGAGAATTACTTTTAAAAAGCCTAGCTTTTCAGAAGGCTTTCATGTTTGAAATGTGCAAATTAAAGATGAGGTATTTTAAAACATCATGAAGTGCTACATGGCATAAAATATGTCAAAAGTATCTTGATTTTTAACCAGTTTAAAAATGGGACCTCAGTGTCTTATGATCTTTTGGATTATACTTGAGTCCATCTAAGTTTATATTCTATGAAGCTTAGTGATTATGACTCATAGAAAATAAAGCTTGAAATCATTTTTGTGTGTGTTGGGTGTTAGTTCTATATGCAGGCCCAATATGTGGTTAATAAAGTGTTAGAACTTTTAGTGTATATGATTAGTAAAATTCTCTATATGAATTAAAGAAACCTAGAAATGATATACTTAATTCATAGATATGAAATAAGCTGGGACAAATATGAGAGTAGATTTCTCTCTATTCTCAGATCTTATTGCATTTAATAATAATAATTTAATCTAAATGTAATGGATAATCAGAAACTATTAGTCCCCCCCAATAATTATAGCATTTATTATCTTTTCTAATAGATTTTGTATTAGTGGTTTTATTTTTAAAAATGATAGTAATTTTTGACAAAATATCAGTTTTTTAGCAAACTTATAAAGGAGGCCAACCAAGTTGAAAATATACTTAAGTTATAAATTCTAATTTTATTGGGATGTTATTTGGTTTGATTTTCCCTTCAATTAATATGAACATAAGAATAAGAGAAGATCTGAAGGATGCATTTCCTTTTTCAATTTATTTAGTTATTTAACAAGTTGTATTCGATAACTAGTACAGGCTTTTCAGTTACCTCATTAATATGTGAATTCTAAATTCCCTTAGTTCTTTCTACGTATGTATTATTTCTTGTTCCTCATTAGTATATTTGTGTGTGTATGTGTTTAAACCTGTGTAATGAAGATTTTTTCCCTTTTATTGTACTCCTGAATTAATGTTTTTAGAAGTGTCCTGAGTTGATACTATTAGCATTTAAAAAAAAAACTTAAGATATAATTAATACAATATAGAGATTTTAAAATAAATCCCAATAAAAGTTCAGATAAATGTACATACATATCTCATCAAAATATAGAGTATTTCCATAGAATATTCTCTCCTGCTCCTTTGCAGACAATCTCCACATTGCCTCCTACTCCAGACAATGAACAGTTTGATTTTCATCCCTCTCGATTACTTTTGCTTCTCTTTGAGTTTCATTCAAATGGAATAGAAAGAATATAGCATATTATTGGACTATAAAATGCTCCCCCCCCAAATTTGGGAGGAATAATGGTTGTTAAAATAATGGTTGAGTTCTGTTTACATCTACATTGGTGAAATATTATGTTATTAAATATTTTACCACATTTTTTGCTTCAAAAAATTTTTTCTATTTTCCTCTAAGATCTAGGTGCATCTTATGGTCCAAAAAATACAGTATTCTCCTGTCACTGGCTTGTTTTGTTAGACAGAATTCACCCATATAGTGTATATCAAGTTTGTTTCTTTTAATAGCTGAGTAGATAACTAGAGAGGCTCATGTGGTAACTCTATTCTTAATGTTTTGAGGAACCCTCAGTTTCCCACAGTGGCTGGGCCAGTCTATGTTTCCACCAGCAGTAAAAGAGGATTCCCTGTTCTTCCATCCTTGGTTAGATTTATTCCAGATATTTTATTCTTTTTGAAGCAATCATGAATGAGATTGTTTTCTTAATTTCCCTTCCCAATAGTTCATTATTGGCATATAAAAATGCAACTGATTTCTCAATATTAAGTTCATATCCTGCTACTTTGCTGAGTGTATTTATCTGTTCTAGTAGTTTCTTGGGGGAATCTTTAGGGTTCTCTATGTACAGTATCATGTCATCTGCAAATAATGACAGTTTTACTTCTTGCTTTCCAATGTGGATGGATGCTTTCTCTTTCTTCTTCTCTGACTGCTATTGCTAGGATCTCCAGTACTGTGTTGAATAAGAGAGGTAAAAGTAGACATCCCTGTCTTGCTCTTTATCTTAAGGGGAACACTTGTAGTTTTGGCCTGTTGAGTATGAGGTGGACAGTGGTTTGTCATATGTGGCCTTTATAATGTTTAGGTATGTTCCCTTTATGCCCACTTTGCTGAGTGTTTTTATCATAAATGGGTGATGAATTTTCTTCAGATGCTTTTTCTGCATCTATTGATATAATCACGTGGTTTTTATTCTTCATTTTGTTTATGTGGTGAATCGCATTTATTGATTTGCAAATACTGTATCAACCTTGCATTTCCCAGGATAAATCCCACTTGATCTTGGTGTATGCTCTTTTTGATGCATCACTGTGTTCAGTTCGCTAATATTTTGTTGAGGATTTTAGCACCTATGTTCATCAGGGATATTGGGCTATAATTTTTTTTTGTAGTGTTTTTATTTGGTTTTGAAATTAGGATAATGCTGGCCTTGTAAAATGAGCTTGGGAGTCCTCCCTCCTCTGGAAATTTTTTGAAATAGTTTGAGAAAGAGAGGTGTTAGTTCTCAGAATGTTTGGTAAAATTCACCTGTGAAGCCATTTGGTCCAGGGCTTTTGTTTGTCAGGAGTTTTTTATTATTGTTCAGTTTTACTAGGTGAAATCTGTATATTCAGATTCTCTGATTCTTCTTGATTTAGTTTTGGAAGGTTGTATGTTTCCAGGAATTTATCCATTTCATCCAGTTTGTCCAGTTTCTTGGCATATAGTTCATAATATTTTCTTACAATACTTGGTATTTCTTTGGTGTTAGGTTTTATTCTGCTCCTTCATTTCTGATTTTATTTATTTGAGTCTTTTGTCTTTTTTACTTGATGAGTCTGTGTTAAAGGTTTGTCATTTTGTTTTTCTATTCAAAGAACCTGCTCTTTGTTTCATTGACCTTTTGTATTTTTATTTAGAGTCTATTTCATTTATTTCTCTCCTGAATGTTTATTATTTCCTTCCTTCTTACTTTGGGCTTTGTTTGTTGTTCTTTTTCAAATTCCTTTAAATGTGAAGTTGAAGTGTTTATTTGAGCTTTCTCTTGTTTCTTGAGATAGAACTGTAATGCTATGAATCTCCCACTGAGGGATGCTTTCCCAGTGTCCCACAGACTTTGGATTTTTGTGTACTCATCTTCATTTGTTTCAAGGTATCCTTTGATTTCTTCCTTAATTCCTTATTGACCCATACATTGTTTAATAACATGTTATTTAGGTTCCATGTTGTTATGTATTTTTCAGTTTGATTTCTAGTTTCATAGTATTGTGGAGGAAGAAAATGCTTGATATGATTTCAGTCTTCCTAAATTGGAAGACTTGTGGTCTATCCTAGAAAGTGTTTCATATGCATTTAAAATGTATGTATATTCTGCTGCTTTGGGGTGAAATACTCTGAAGATATCAACTCATAGATGGAGAGCAGCAGACAGCTATTGGATGGGGAGGTGAGGAGGTAGAGGGATTGCAAAAAAAGGAAAAAGGACTCATCAACATGGACAACAGTGTGGTGATTGTTGGGGGGAAGGGAGTATAAAGGGACTAAATGGTAATGGAAAAAATAAAGATTAAATAAAAATCAATCAATCGATTCATTTGATCTAATGTGCTGTTTAAGGCCACTATCTTCTTGTTGATTTTCTGTCTGGAGGATCTATCCATTGAAGTCAATGGATGTTAAAATCCCCTACTGTGATTGTATTTCTGTTGATCTCTGACTTTATGTCCATCAATATTTACTTTACATTTTTAAGTGCTCCTATGTTGTTTGCATAAATGTTTATTAAGGTTAAATCTCCTTGTTGGATTGTTCCATTTATCATTATGTAGTGTATGTCTTTGTTTCTTACTATAGCCCTAGTTTTAAAGCCTATTTTGTTGGATATAAATATTACTAGCCCAGTTTTTTTTCTTTCCATTTGCATGAAATATCTTTTTCCATCCATTTACCCTTAGTCTGTGTGTATATTTCAATGTAGGTGGGTCTCTTGGAGACAGCATATATTTGGGTATTGTTTTCTTATCCATTCAGCTACCCTATGTATTTTGATTGGAACATTTAAGCCATTTACATTTAAAGAGATTATTGATAGATATGTATTTATTGCCATTTTACTTTTAAACTATGTTCTTCTTTTTTTTTTCTTTTCCTTCTTCCTCTTAAATCAGCAAGCATTTTAACATTTGTTGCAGTATTGATTTGGTGTTGACAAACTCCTTTACCTTTTTCTTGTTTGGGAAGCACTTTATATCTTCTTCATTTTAAATGATACCCTTGCGGGGTAAAGTAGCCCTGGCTGTAGATCCTTGCTTTTCATCACATTGACTATTTCACACCACTCCCTTCTGGTCTGAAATGTTTCTGTTGAGAAATCAGATGACACTCTAATTGGAGCCTCCTTGTAGGTAACAACTGATCTTGTAGCTTTTCACATTCTCTCCTTGTCTTTAAGCTTTGCCACTTTAATAATGATGTGTCTTGGTGTAGGCCTGTTTGGGTTCATTTTGTTTGGGACTCTGTGCTTCCTGGACTTGTATGTCTTTTTCTTTCACCACATTAGGGAAGTTTTCAGTTATTATTTCTTCAAACAGGTTCTCAATCCCTTGCTCACTGTCTTCTCCTTCTGGTATTCCCATGATGCATACGCTATTATGTTTCATGTTGTCCCAAAGGTTTCTTAAGTTCTCCTCATTTATTTTTAATTCTTTTTTCTTTTCATTGCTCTGCTTATGTGTTTTATACCTTGTGTTCCAAATCACTGAATTGACCCTCTGTTTCATCTATTCTACTGTTTTTTGTCCTTCCAGTGTATTATTCATGTCAGCTGTTGCATACTTTATATCTGATTAGTCCTTTTTTTATGGTTTCTATGTCTTTTTTCACGCTGTTGAGTATCCTTAATAATGATTACTCTGTACTATACCTCATAAGTTGCTTGCCTCTATTTCATTTAGTTCTTCTTGAGAATTCTCTTTTCTTTAATTTTGGGACTGTTTCTTTGTCTTCCCATTTTGGCCACTTCATATTTGTTTCTGCATATTTGGTAGATCTGCAAAGACTCTGGTGAGTCCTGTGTCATACAATGCCTGTGACAGGCCATGGGCAACCTATTTGGGGCTACCAGCAATCCACAGCTGGTGGCTTCCTCTGCTGGTATTGTGTGCAGGAAAAAAACAGGTTATGTACTAAAACTGGCTTTTACTAGCCCTGGACTGTGGGAGGATCAGGTAAAGTCTCAAAACTCCCAGTGATCCACCTTTGCTATTAGACTTAATCACTGATATAGCCTCCAGCTGTACTCTTCAGCAGTCTACCTTAATCTCCACAGTGGGGCAAGAGGGATTCTTGTAGCTGGGGCTGTTGCTACCCTTAGGCTGATGCTGCTTTGTGGGGAGTGTTCTTCCTGAGAAAGATGGCCTGTGCACTATGGGGAATAACTCAGCACAGGGATCTTGGCTGTTGATCCTTCAGCTCTCTCCTCTGAGCCACCGACCCTAGACTTTGCTCATGTACCCCTTGTTCACTCTCCCCCACCCTCTGCTCAAGCTCAGGGTAAGTGGCTGCAAACAAAATTTTGTGCATTGGTCCTTTAAGAGATCTCTGCCACTTTAGCCATCTGTCCCTGGCAGGCAGTACCCTGCTGCTTTTCACAGCTGGATGTTATTTGGGTTCTTTTCCTGGTTCTGGGGCTCTATGCTGCAGAGCTATGCTTGGGGTTTAACCCCCACACTTCTCAGGGGAACCCCACAACCACTGAAATATTCCTACAGAACTTCAGCTGCCACCTTTGGGAGCCCAGTGAGCCCTCTTGCTTGCACTGCCACACTCCCTACCAGTCTCCTTGTGGTGAAGTGGTTTCTTCCACCTGCTCTTGTTTATAAGGCTTCTCTCCAGCTATTGTTCAGTTGGTTATTCAAGGTGATTTTTTTACAATTTAGTTAAAATTCCAGATTGGTCCTGGGAGGTGGTTAGTGTAACTTCCACTTACTCTGCTGCCATCTTGGGTCCCTTGAGGGTTCCCTTTTCTTCACAACCTCTGCAACATGTTTTACTTTATCACTTCTTGTTAATAATAGCCATTGTAACATGTGAGGTGGTATCTCATTGTAGTTTTAATTTGCATCTCCCTAACAGCTAGTAAGATTGAACATCTTTTCATATATCTGTTTGCTGTTTGTATGTTTTATTGGGAGAGGTGTTTGTTCAGGTTCCCTTCCCATTTTTTATTTGGATTATTTGTTTATTGTTGAGTTTTGTAAATTCTTTATATAGTTTGGATATGGAGCCATTGTTGGAGCAGTTGTTTGCAAATATCTCCCATTCAGTTGGTTGCCTCTCTGTTTTGTTTTGGTTTCTTTTGCTGTGCATAGCTATTTAGTTTAAGGTAGTCCTATTCATTTATTTTTGCCTTTACTTCCTTTACCTTTGAAGTCATATTCTTAAAATGTTCTCCACAACCAAGGTCCATAAGTTTAGTACCTATGTTTTCTTCTATGAAATTTATTGTTTCAGTAAACTTAAGCCTTTGATCCACCTTGAATTAATTTTTATACATGGGTACAAAATGCAATCTAGTTTCATTCTTTTGTATATGTCCCTCTCCTAGGTATCTACCTGAAAAACTTGAAAACATGTATTCACAAAGATATATGCACCCCAATGTCCATTGCAGCATTATTTATGGTGTCCAAGACACAGAGACAATCAAAGTGTCCTTTGATAGAGGATTGTGTAAAGAAGAGGTAGTATGTGTACGCAATAGAATACTACTCAGCCATAAGAAAATATGACATACTGTCATTTGCAACAACACAGATGGACCTTGAGAGTATGACGCTAAGCAAAATAACTCAGAAAAAGCTAAGAATCATATGATTTCACTCATATATGGAATATAAAACTCACGGAAACAAACAACAATGTCGTGGTTGCCAAAGAAAAAGGTGGGGAGTAAAGGGGGAGGCTGAATATATTATGATGGAAGATGGTTTGACTTTAGGTGGTGGACACACAGTAGAATACATACATCTAATATTAAAGAAATGTACACTGGAAACCTATATGATTTTATTAACCAATATCCCCCCAATGAATTTAATTAAAATAAATATACCATTAAAATAGCTGAGTAGTATTTCATTATGTGCAATATACCACAATTTATCAACTTAACTGCTCATGGACATTTGAGCTGTTTCCATTTTGTGATCTGTTTATTATAATTAAGGATGTTCTGAATATTCACACACATGTCCTTTTTTGGCTAAAGTATTTTCATTTTTCTTGGCTAATATCTTGAAGTGAGTTACATATATGTTTAGCTTTACAAGACAATGCCAGATTGTTTTCCAAATTGGTTGTCCCATATTGTGCCCCAGTAGCACTGTACAAGAGTTTCTGTAACTCCATGTCCTCATCCATGCTATCTGTTAGTTCTTATTGGTGTGGAGAAGAATTACATTGTGATTTTAATTTACATTTCCCTGATGATTAATAAATTTAGCATTTTTTCATGTGCTTAGTGTCTGTAAGAATATCTTACAATGTGTCTAAATCTTTACCCATTTTTTTTTAAACTTTGTTTTTTTGTTTCCTTCCTGAATTCTAAGAGTTCTCTTTTATGTTCTGAATAACAGTCCTTTATCATGTCATGTACTGCAAATGTTTCTCCTAGCCTTGACTTTTTATTTCTGAAAGGGCACTTTTGAAGAACAAAAGGTTTTAATGTTGATAAAATGCAGTTTATCAATATTTTATTTTATGCTGTGTGTTTTCTTGTTCTGTCCACAGTTTTTTTGGGGGGTCACCTTTCCCCCCACACATTATTCCACTCCACTCCCCTCTGGCAACCATCACTTTGTTCTCTGCATCTATGGGTCTGTTTCTGTTTTACTTTATTTATTTATCTATTTATTTGTTTGTTTTTAGATTCCATATATATGTGATCATATGGTATTTGCCTTTCACTGTCTAACTTATTTCACTTAGCATAATACCCACTAGGTCCATCCATGTTGTTAGAATGGCAATATTCCATTGTTTTCTATTGCTATCTAATATTTCATTATATGTCCATACATCTTTATCCAGTCTCTGTTGATGGATATCTATGTTACTTCCATATGCTGGCTGCTATAAATTATGTTGTAATAAACAGATGGTTGTGTATATCTTTTTGAATTGTTTTTCCCCCCTTTGGGTAAATGTCCAAAACCAAAATTGCTTGTTCAAATGGCAGTTATGTTGTATTTCTGATTTTTCAAGAAATTTCCATACTGTTTTCCATAGTGGCTACACCAATTTATAATCCCATCATTAGTGCATGAGGGTTCCCTTTTCTTTACATCCTTGGCAACACTTCTTGTTGACAATATGATGATTGACATTTTGAAAGGTATGAGGTGGTATCTTACTGTGGTTTGATTTGTAACTCCTTGATGTTGAGCATCTTTTCATATGTCTGTATGCCTTCTTTGGAGAAATGGCTATTAATGTCCTGTGCCCATTTTTAAATGGGATTATTTATTTTTTTGATGTTAGGTTGTATGAGTTCCTTATACATTTTTGATGTTATGATTTGCAAACATTTTCTTGCATTCAATAGGTTGCCTTTTCATTTTCTTGATAATTTCCTTCACTGTGCAGAGCTTTTAGTTTGATATACACCCATTTATTTATTTTTCTTTTGTTGACTTTTGGAGTGAGTTCCAAAAAGTCATTGCTAAGCACTTACTGCCTATGTTTTTTTCTAGGAGTTTTATGGTTCCAGGTCTTACATTGAAGTCTTTAATCCATTTTAATTACTTTTTGTGTATGTTGTAAGATAGTTGGATGTGGGTGTCCAGTTTTCCAAATACTATTTATTGACAAGAATGTCCTATTCCCATTGTATAGTTTTAGCTCCTGTGTTGTCAATCAATTAACCATATATGTGTATGTTTATTTCTGGACTCCTTCTTTTGTTCCACTGATGTATCTGTTTTAATGTTAATAGCATATGTTTTGATTACTATAGCTTTGTAATATAGTTTGAAATTAGGAAGCATGATGCCTTTAGCTTTGTTCTTCTTTCTCAAGATTGCATTGGCAATTTGGGTCTTTGATGATTCCATACAGATTTTAGAATTGTTTGTTCTGTTTCTATATAAAAAATGCCATTAGAATATTGATAGGGGTCACACTGAATCCTGAGCATTTTATTTTATTCTATTTCATCTCCTTTCTTTGCATATCAATTTATTTCTTTAAAAAATGTTACTGATTGCACTGGAGTTTGCAATCTATATTAAGGAATGTAAGTCTACTATCAAATAACACTATACCAGTTTATAAGCAGTGACAGCATCTTTTAATGGAGTATTTCTTACTCTGTTCCTTTATGATATTACTGTCAGTCATTTCACTTATTCATATTCTGTAATCATGCTATACATTGCCAGACTTTAAATAAATATAATTCTTGTGAATAAAAAAAGAAAAATGAAAGATTTGTTTTACCTTTATTTTTTCCTACTCTGGTACTTTTTCTTTATGCAGATTTACACTTCTGACCTATATGATTTTTGCTTTCTTTGAGAATGTCTTTTAACATTTTTTTCAGGGGAAGGTCTGTTGGTGATGAATTTCCTCAGTTTTTGTTATTCTAATACAACATTTTGTGCTTCACTTTTAAAAAATAAAAATGAAGGATATTTAGTGTGCTTTCAATAGTTTAAATATTTCACTCCATTCTCTTCTTGCTTGTACAGTTTCTGATGAAAAGTCTGTTGTAATTCTTGTCTGTGTTTCTCTTCAGGAAATATTTTTATTCCCTTTGGCTTTGTTAAAGATTTAATTTTTGTTCTTGTTTTTTTTGTATTTTGAATATGATATGCCAAAATGTAGATTTTGGGGATATACTCAGCTTGCTTATCTCTAAGACTTCTGGACCATATTTCACTACTTTTTAGTTCTTAGCCATTGTGAAAATATTTCTTCTGCTCTGAACTTTCTTCTCCTTGTGGCCTACCAAATATACATATGTTGCACCATTTGAAGTTCTCTCCAAATTTCTGACTGTTCTTTTCCTATTTTATTTTTCCTTTTTTTTCTCTTTGCATTTCAGTTTGGGAAGTTACTGATTATTCCCCTGTGTGTCTAGTCTACTGATGATTTCTTCAGAGGTACATTGTTTTAGATTTCTAGCATTTATTTTTGATTCTTTGAGTTCCTATCTCTATGCTAGAGTCAAAGAAATACCCTCAGCCTCTGTTAAAGTCTTTTCAAATGGAGAGTAGGCATTTGTTATAGAAACACTCTGGGTATATTTCATAATGGTTGCTGTACTCCTCCCCCTTCCTAGAGTCAAGATGACATCATACTTGGCTCTTCAACATGAGATTCTGGCAGAGTCTCTTGAGTGAACATGTGAGCCTCCTTACCCTTTACACCTGCCAAGACTGCAGCCCCAAGGAGTTTTGCAAACTAACCTACCCTCTAGTAATTTGTCATTTTACCATTTAGCGTTCCCACCACTTTATGGCTTCAGTAGCTTCTCCTCTAGAAAAGCTGCTGTAGGAAAGCTGACTTCAACTGTGACTCTCTGGATTTGCTTCACTTCAGATTTTGTGGTGGCAGTTTGTCCTGTTACATTAGTTCTCTCATGAGTCCAAGAAGTCATTGATTTTTAATTTGTTAATCTTTTTTTGTGTCATTTAATCCTGCACAGTTTGTGGTCCAAAAAAGTATAGCATAGGTCATGTACATCTGAGAGATACATCCATTACTAGTATGTGCTGAAAAGCAAAATAAAATTTAAAGCAATACCACCTGTAGCCCATAAATCCTGCAAATTTATCCAATTGCTACGACATCAACCAGCTAGATATGAGGCTTAAAAATGCTTTCAATTTGGTTTTGTATATTCATTTAGCATTGCCTTCTTGTGAAAACTGGCTCGAGATAGTATCAATGTATTTATTTGTATGTAATAAGATTAAATCTAAAATACCATTTGTGATAAAGCAGTTCCAAGGTTCAAGATCTATCTTCCTTTTTTTTGCATTTGGCTGAACTAACAGACGTTGACGCAAAATATTCTGTGGCTGTTTTCTGATTTACCTTTTTACTGGATTTTCCTCCATTTTGATTTTTTATGATTTCTAAAAAGTACTCTTCATTCATGTTTAATTTATCTTTACTTTAGCTTCACTAGAAATATCTTGCTTGGTATTTGAATCTTCTGAACAAATTTCCGCATAAAATATTTTCATTTTCACATTTGCCTCTATCATTCTTATCATCAGACACAAGTAACATTTGCTGAAGTTTTCAATAGCTCTTGGATTATTGAATTGATATATTTTTCCAGCCATTTTCAATGGTAAATGAAAAACACACACACAACACTGACTTTGAAGTTCATGAAAAAAAAAAACAAACCCAACTACACCAACACTGACTTTGGAGTTCATGGTATCTCTCAGATACAATTTACTATCAAATATCACACACCCTTACACAACACATAATCAAACTGATGGCTTAAACATTATGGCTTAAACATTATGGCTTAACATTAGTCACAGACAAACATGCAGCTAGCCATGACCTTGAACCTATGCACCTGATGTATGTAACAATATTTGAGAAAGGAGTTTGTATCTCTCAGATCAGCCATGATCTCTACAGGGTTAAGAATGGAAGCAACGACTTCCAAGATCTTTCATGTTACAGTTGAAACTAGAATTTTTAACTTTCTATTCTCATGATATTTTGCCAATATTTGGTATCAGAGCTATAGTGCCCTCATAAATCAAGTTGGAAAGAACTTTATTTTCTGAAATATTTTGAGTAAGAGCAGTATTTTAACTCCCTTAAATGGTTAATAGCAATTACTGATATGTAAGCCAGGATTTCTTTTTGAAAAGATATTAAGTATAAATTCAATTTCTCTAAAAGATATAGGGCAGTATATCAAATTTTCCTATTTGTTTTTTTATTAGTTTTTTAAAATCCATAGTTTCCCACCCCACACACACAAGAAAATGTTTTCATTTATTGATTAATTTATTGGCATGAAGTTGTTTATAAAAATATCTTATTGTCTGAATGACATATAGGAATAGCCACTATTTCAATCCTGCTATTGATTATTTTGTTTTTCTTCATCAGCTTTCATAAAGTGTTGCCAATTTTATTAATTTTTTAGAGAACCAACTTTAGGATTTATTAATTTTCTTTATGTTTGTTAGTCATAGATTTTTGTTCTTTATTGCTTCCTTTTTCTTCTACTTGCTTCAGGTATGATTTGCTCTGTTTTAATCTTATTAAGATAGTATTTTAAATAATTCAATATTTTATATCTTTTTTGTCTTCTGATATTGACATTTAAAGCTATATATTTCCCTTTAGGAACTGCTTTAGCTGCATCTCACAAATGTTGATGTGTTTTACATTCATAATTAAACAGTTTGAAATTTCCTTATGATTGTTTCCCTATCTACTGTTTATTTAGAATGAGTTGTTTAATTTCCAAATACTTCAGAATTTATGTATCTTATTTTTATTAACATCTAATTAATTTTTTTGTTGTAAGAGAACATACTCTATAAAATTTTCAGTCTCTTGAAATCTATTGAGATTTATTGCATTCTAGGTACACACTTAATCTTGATAAATGTTCTGTTTGCCCTTGACAAAAATTTTTTTCAGTTGATTGTTAATGCCATTTAAATCAGAATTGTGATTATGTTCTTCACATCTTTTATATTTGCATTGTTTTGTATATTGTTCTGTCAATAACTGTGACAGAAATGTTAAATATTCTATCATCGTAGATTTATCTATTTATCTCTCGAGTTCTGTCAGTTTTTGTTTCATATTTTTTCATGGTTTTCTATTAGGTGTATATTTAATCTTGTTATATATTCTGTTGATGACCTTTTTATTAATATACCTCTATATTTATCATAATATTGTTTGTTTTAAACTATATTTTGTCTCACTGATGTAGCCACAACAGTTTTTTAATGATCACTGTTGCATGATATATATCTTTCATATTTTTACTTTTAATCTCTCTGTATCAATTTTTTTATCCTCACCCAAGGACATTCTTATTAATTTTAGAGAGAGGGAAAGTGAAGGAAAAAGAGAGGGAGAAAAACACTGATGTTAAAGAGAAATATCAATAGGATGCCTCTCATATGCACCCCAAACGGGGACTCATGGCCCAACCGGGGATGGAACCTGCCAACCCAGGCATGTGCCTGCCTGGGAATTGAACCCATGACATTTCAGTTCACGGGACAATGCTCCAACCAAGTGAGCCACACTTGTCAGGGCTCTCTGTGTCTATTTTAATGCATCCATTTTGTAAAGAACATATAGTCAGAATTTGGTTTTTAAAACCAGTTATACAATATTCACCTTTTAATTTGAATGTGTAGTTGTTACTTTTAATGTAATTATTGGTATGATTGAGTTAAAGTCTACTCATAGTCTACTCATTGAGTCAAGTCTATTTCGTAGTACTTGTTTTTTGCTTCTCTTTCACTTTTGATGCCACTTTTGGTTTAATTCTGTATTTCTAGTGTTTCATTATTTTTTTCTCATGCTTTTTAGCTATATCTCTTTATGTTATTATTTTGGTGGTTGTAATAAATACAATGTTTATTTTACTCTCATTAGAGTCTATTTATAATTAATATTTATCATTCAAAATTTTCATACTATATTATATATGTAAGATTCTTATGTAATATACCCTTCATTTTTTGTTCCAGTTTGTCAAATGTTTTCATTTTACATTGGTTATAAAGTACCTTATTATTATATCCTTTTGCTTTATTGTTTCACTTGTTTTTAAAAAGAAATTTGTAGAAGGAAGAAAGGAGATAATCATTTATATTTGCTCACATATTTAGCATATCTTTTGGCTCCTGCATTTCCTGATGAAAAATCAGTGATTATTCATATTAGTGGTCCTCTATATGTTATGAATTGATTTTCTTTACAGCTTTCATTTCTCTGTCTGTCTTCTTTACACCAGGTTTATAGCAATTTTTTTTATGATGTGTCTAGGCATGGTTTTCTTTGTATTTATTCTCAATTAAATGAGCTTATTGGATCTGTAACTTGGCTTTTTCCCTGAAATTGGTACAGCATCAACCACTATATTTTTAAATAGTTATTTCATGCCTTTTTATCTCTCTTTTCCTCTTTTTGGAACTCTAACTGCAGATGTTTGAATGTTTGATATTTTTTCACAGGTCACTGAATAGTGTCCATTTTCCTTCTATCTTTTTCTCCATATTATTCAGATTGAATGATTTCAATTACACTGTGTTGAAGTTTTTTGACCCTTTCTTCTGCCATCTCCAATCTGCTGTCAAGTTCATCAAAGTGAAATTTTCATTTCAGATATTGTGATTTTTCAGTCTAGATTGTAATTTGTTTCTTTTAAAAAATAGTTTTCTTTTATGTCTGAGATTTGCCATTTCTTTCTTTATTGATTAAGGCCATATTTTTCTTTCAAGTTTTTGAGCATCTTTACATTAGCTACTCTAAATCATTGTCTGTTAATTCTATTATTTATATCATCCTGGAGTCTTTTTCTATTCACTGCTTTGTTTCTTTTAGAAGGGTCATATTTTTCTGCTTTTTCACACTTTATTAATTACAGTGATTTTGCAACTCTGTAGGTGGGTTATTATAAATAATCTGGATTATTTCACCTTTTTAAATATAGTGTTGAATCTTATTTTGGTAGTTGACAATTTACTGGGAGGCTCCTAGATCTTATCAAGGCTTGGTTTAGATTTTGTTAATCTTAAGATATAAATTTTCTAGCATTTCACCTGAATAACAAATGTATTGATGAGTTCTTTAATCTCTGGCTGGGCTAGAACTTAAGTCTTCCATACTGTGTAACTTCTGGTATTTTTGCTTCACTCGCAGTCTTGTAAGGACCACTCTTTGGTCCACCTCTCAAAAGCTTACTCTGTATACGTGCAGTGCAGCCTTTCATCCAAAGACTTCACACAGATTTCTGGGACCACTCTTCCTCTCTGCTCCCTTCTCTCTCACACCTTGTCCTGTAAGTTCCAGCTGCTTTCAGCAGCCCTAAATTCTGAATGAACTTCAGTCAGGTGGTACTTCCTTGTTTCTGTTAATCTCCAATTACTTATGCTGCTTTAGGGCAAGTGTCCCTAGACAGAAATCCTAGTAATCATAGAACTCACCTTTCCTGTTTTCCTTCTTTCAGAAAGGAAGTCCTGTGCTGTCTGTTGTCCAATGGTAGGTAATAGTCACTTCACATATTTTGTTCAGTTTTACTATGTGTAGCCATCTCTGGTACAAGTTAATCTTTCATATTTGGAAGTGAAAGTTTCACATTATTATCTTTTTGACACTATGATATTCTTTTTAAAAGTGGTCCCTGACTTTGACATTGATTCTCTCTCTCTCTTTTATTTTGGCTAGAACACATAAATATAAAATGCAGGATGTGAGAAGCTAAAACCAGAATGCCTGTTTCACAGGTTAGTAAATATTTCTAATTGATTTTTTTATATGAAAAAATGAGGAAGAAACATTATATAACATTATATATTTCAACAAAACAAGAAATGTGAGGGTGTCTAAAGCTGTGTGACATTAATGTGCCCGTTTTACTAGATGTTAATGCTTATTGCATTTCACAGAATCAGTAATACTTAAAAGAGAATTTTAAATTTTGGGTTTTTTCCTTTGTGAGTTTCAAATTTTTAGATTTATTTACTTAGCTGGAGATTCTAAACATTAAATATATATATATATTCACAGTAGTTTTTGTATAATCAACATGGTGAAAAAGATGTATGTTAAAGGTAGAATTTCACATAGCTACAGATTTGCCATGGATCAGGGCACAGGGACTATTTTTGAACATAACAAAGCCCATGTTTCTTCATCTGATTGTAAGTGAAGCCTGAGCAGCTGTATTCCATCTTCTTTTGTTCTTCCTACAGACCAGGGTCTTGTTTTTTAGCTGCTACTCTCAGAATTTATTTTAAATTTCAATTTCTTTTAAAACTCAGTTCATTACCTCAAAATATTTCTACACATTTTCTTCTCATTAGTTATGTTGGATGTATATTGGAGACTGAATTCTCTTTCCTTATTGCCTAATATTATGCACCAAAAGTTTTGCCTTTAAATTTAAATTTTCTTAATTGGCATCTCACTGTAAAAGAATAATTCTTTGTCTTGTGAAATTATCTGCTGAATCCATTCCTCCCCATTCTTGAGAGTTACATTTCCAAAAAACTCTTGTTTGGAGATCCAGTAGAAGTCCCTGTGCCTTAAGTAACAGTAAAACTTTGAGGGTCATGTATTCTGAGTGAAACCCTGAAAACTTTTATCAAGAGTTTGACTTTACCACAGTAAAGCAATACAAGATGTCATGTTTTACAGAATTTTATTTAGTAATAAGATCCTGTACTATTAATATATAAATATATATAAGAAATATACATTCATTTTCAAATGAGAAAATTTGAACTTGAGAAAAATTTGATATACTTGTTTGTCTTTATTGTTCAAAAACTTAGAAAAGCACTCTGTATTTTTGGAATAACTATGAATGGGTGGCTAAAACTTTAGGATTACTAATTCAAATACAAGAACTCATTGATTATCTAACATATGCTCGATGTATGAATACATTTGAAGAGTTATTCAAACTATCCACTTTTAATTGAACTTCTGATTTCCTTCTAGTTGTTTTAGTAATTACAATTAACTTTCCTTGTTCATATGCAAATTCTGGCTTTTCTAGACACTTTTTATATGTAGAATTTATTTGTATTTGTGATATAGAAAACTTTGATAGATGTTAAAATCTGATAAAACTTCAAAGAGCCAAATAAAGTAGCAAAATGTGAATAAAACATATTGTAGTTGAGATTTCTATGAGTTAATTTTTTTAGGACTTATGTTTACTAATCTTCTGAAACAGTTGTTAAATGATATATTACTAGACCTGGAGGACTGACAAAATTTAGAGATAATTAAATAATTTTCCTATGTTAAACTGGTTCTAACCAAATATTAAGAAAAAACATTGAGATCAGCTAGTTGCAGAAATTTCATAAGAAATGTCCCAACCAGTTACAAACATGGGCTGATTTTACTAAGAAAGCAGCTGAACTTTCAAAACTGAGAACCAATCTCTAGTATACGGTTGGCTTTATTAAAGTTCAACCACCTTCTGAAGCTACTTTAAAATCATGTGGAAGTTTTTCAGATCATTTTAAAGACATCATCTTCATAACATTTAAGCTCCTGGTAATCTCGTGGGTATGTTTGTCAGTAAGAGGTTGACACTGACCATTACTGCAAAATTAGCTACTTAATTGAGATGATGCTGAACAGTCCTATGGGAGCTGATAAAAGTTACATATTAAAATATTGGTTCTTAACTCCAAACTGACATATTTAACAGCCTATACCACATGTATATCTAACTTTGCTTATTCAAAACTTTACTCATCCAAAACTGAATGCCCCACAGTATCCCTCTTGTTCCAAATCTGTACCTTTTGTGACCTCCTGTTTTTATTCTCAAATACAGACATCATTTATAACTTCTCTTTTTCTATATCTCAAGTCCAACACAACTGCAAAGAATCTTGACCCTGTCTTCAATTTGTCTAGAATCTGGTGTCTCCATTGCTACTATCATGACACAAGTTATATCATTTCTTGCCTAGATTATTGAAATAATCTCCTATTCTTTGAATAAAGTTGTTTAGGCACTATGCTTAGAACTTTACCTGCATGATATTTGGTCCTCATAATTATGTTAAATGACAATTACTAGCCATATTTTGCATATCAGGGAGCTGAGACTTTAAAAAATAATTTCTCTACAAACACACAATTTGTAAATTACAGAGCTAGTATTTGAACCTGATGTGTTTAATTCTATATCTAGACTTACAACACCTTTTTAACGCTTTATCTTTTGGCATTCCTAGTTCTAGTAACTACAAAACTAGGTCAAAGTTAAGATGAAAACTACAGTATTAGAAATTTTCATAATACTTATGAGATCTAGGCAGTAAACAAAAATTCAAAACACAAACCCTAAAAGTCAAAAGTAATTATGATATGATTAAAATGGCAATTTTGAATAGATAATAAAATTAATTGTTCTACTTTAATTCTGACTGTACAAATGACAGGAACTGTGAGAGGTCTGTAGTTTTTCCCTGTTTGTGAGCTAACAAGTTAGTCAACCGGAGTTTTTATATATGCTTTCAGAAGACAAGAGACTCCTGGGTCAGGTGTTATAGTAAATCATGTACATTTTAAGCCCTGGCTTGTAGAAATCTTTCCCATATTAGTATACTAACATATTTTAATAACATATAAATATCTGTAGTTTAAATGCAACCTAATGTCAGTTTCCCAGTTAACCTGATCAGAAATAAGGGTTAGGAGCATATTTTACACTTTTTATAGATTTAAAAACGTGCATAGATTCTTTTCATTTATTGTTGTTTGTGGGAGACCCCCCCCCCCCAATCCACCATAGATGAGAATACAACTACCAAGACATGATCTACTTGGGGAGGAGAGGTGGCCAATCTCTCAAAGGAGAAGGACCAAGAGCCCCTTCCTCAATGGCTTTTATTAGGTCCATTTTACACAATACAGGTAAAGCTCATCAATCATTGTCAGGTGGCAAGGATCAAACAATAGATAACATGCAAAGAACTCTGAGGGCATAATCTGAGTGAGGGTCTGTCAGCTACAAAATTTTGGGAGACAGACTTATTTCCTGCTCAGACCCTTATCATTTAAATAAGATCATTCATAGCAAAGCAGATCTCTTAGGACTCTACGAATTCCTTCTTATGCACGATCACCAGGGGAGCCCACCCTATCCAGCACAAAGCTGCACTGCCCTCTGTCAATGTTTCAGGCTTAAGTGGAGCAGAGCTGGGAAGCCAAGAGATAATGAAACTTCTCCCAGATGGATTGAGGACTCAGGCTGTGTCAGGATAGCTGGGGGGTGAGGGCCCATCACCCCCTTTTGCTGTAGCCCCCCAAGTCCTTCCTTGAGGGCCTTCCACGTGATCATGCCTGTTTTAGGCGACCCCTCCCTTGAAGGAATCTTACCTGTCATTGGCTAACCGACCAAGCATTGGGGGTCAGATATGGATGAAGCAGAAGCAGCACTCCTGCCAGAGAGATAAGCTTTGTCTCCTTAGTGGCTTACAGACCGAAGGTCACTCACTCAGCCTTAGCTATGGGGGGATTACAACTCCTGAAACCAGGCAGGGTGGTTCCCAACAGTTGCTCAACTACAGTTGTCCCCATTTCCCCTCTACCCACTCTCCTGCACCCCACCCACCCCCATCTGCCACACTCAATCCTACCCCCGTCATTTTCTTTATCCACTGTACACGTTCCTTGAAAACCCTTCCCATTCTTTCCCCATTTATCCCGCCCCCCTCTGGTTACTGTCAGTTTGTTCTTTCTTTCAATGTCTCTGGTTATACTTTGCTTGCTTGTTTGTTTTGTTGATTAGGTTCCACTTATAGGTGAGATCATATGGCATTTATCTTTCAATGCCTGGCTTATTTCACTTAGCAGAATGCTCTCTAGATCCATCCATGCTGTTGTGAAGGGTAGGAGCTCCTTCTTCCTTTCTCCTGCATAGTATTCCATTGTGCAAATGTACCACAGTTTTTTGATCCACTCATTTACTCATGGGCACTTAGGCTGTTTCCAGCACTTGGCTATTGTAAATTGTGCTGCCATGAACATTGGGGTGAATAGGTTCTTTTGAATTGATGGTTAAGTATTCTTAGGGTATAATCCCAGCAGTGGAATTGCCAGGTCAAAAGGCAGTTCCATTTTTAGTGTTTTGAGGACATTCCATACTGTTTTGCACCAGTCTGCATCCCCACCAACAGTGCACTCGGGCTCCCTTTTCTCCACAACTTTGCCAGCACTTCTTGTTGATTTGTTTATGATGGTCATTCTGACTGGTGTGAGGTGGTATCTTGTTGTGGTTTTAATTTGTATCTGTCTGATAGCTAGTGATACTGAGTATCCTTTCATATGTCTCTGGGCTCTCCATATGTTCTCCTTGGAGAAGTGTCTGTTCAGGTCCTTTGTCCATTTTTTAATTGGATTGTTTGTCTTCCTGGTGTGGAGTCATGTTAGTTCCTTATATATTTTGGAGATCAAACCCTAGTCTGAGGTATCATTGGCAAATATATTTTCTTATATGGTTAGTTTCCTTTTCATTTTGTTGATGTTTTCTTTTGCTGTGCAGAAGCTTTTTAATTTGATGAAGTCTCATTTGTTTATTCTTTCCTTTATGTCTATTGCTCTAGGGGATGTACCAGTGAAAATATTGCTGCATGGAATATCTGAGATTTTCCTGCCTATGTTTTCCTCTAGAACTTTTATGTTGTTGCAACTTATATTTAAGTCTTTTATCCATCTTGAGCTTATTTTTGTGTATGGTGTAAGTTGGTGATCGAGTTTCTTTCTTTCTTTTTTTTTTTTTTGGATGTAGCTGTCCAGATCTTCCAACACCATTTGTCATTGTTTGCAGATGACGTGATTGTATACATAGAAAACCCTATAGACTCCACCAAAAAACTACTCAACCTAATAAGTGAGTTTGGCAAAATGGCTGATAAGAGTCAATATTCGGAGATCAAAGGCATTTTTTTACACCAACAATGAAATATCAGAAACAGAAATCAGGAAAGAATTCCATTTGCTATAGCAATGAGAAAAATAAAGTACCTAGGATTAAACCTAACCATGGAGGTAAAAGACCTGTACTTAGAAAACTGCATAGATTCTTCATGCTCAATTGAGTCTGTAGGCTGAACCACCCAAGCCAGAACTTAAAAATAACTGATAGTGATAATAAATACCTACATCTGAACTAACCATGTCAAGCATTGAACTATTTTCTCCTATTTAATAATAATTTGCTGGTTATATAGTATAACAACTATTCTACTTCATAGTACTCTTTCAACACAGTTTTACTTCAGATGAATTTTGTTGTTTAGGTAGATTTCAGTGTGCACTAAAGAAAGGCAAAGAAAAAAATACCTCCAGTTAAGCTGAAGATTAGGTAACTTCAGAAATGGCATCTTTGCAGTACGATTAATATTAAATAGTAATAATTAAGGAATTAAGTATTTTAAAATATTCAAATTTTGTATGTAGTTGTAATTTTTAATATTGATGTAACTATTAAAATAAACTGTTTTTCCCTAACAATTTTTAATTATTATTTTAAAATGCTTTCTTAAATTCATGCGACAGACAAAGATATATTATTAATAAAATGAGAGAGTTTGAAGTCATGTCCTTGTATACCCAGAATACGAAAAGCATAATAGATCTCTAAAATGGGCTTTGGGCACAACTATGACAGGGGTAGAGAATGATTAATGGGAGAAGAAAGAATAATCTGATGGCTGTGAATCACTTTCTTTTGGTTTGTGTGTTCGTGAGGTTAACACAGTCCTAAGCAGATTCATTCAGCATTGTTTCAACACAACATTTTATCCAAAGCATAATTCCAAACCCACATTTAGGACATATTTATTAAGTCCAACTTTTAAAGCCAAACTGGAAGTAGAATTTTGTTAAGTATCAATAAAAATGTTCAGTAGGTGGATCTTGATTGGAGTGATGTTAATCAGTGCAAGGGCTATGATCAAGCTTGTGAAGGGATTGGCAGGCCAGCCAGGATCCTCGTCCCCTTCCCTCCTGGGAAGTTTCCTACTTACAACACTATTCTTTATGCATTGAACTAGTTCCAGTTTTCATTTTACATCTTAATTAAGGAATGTGCATGTAAAAGTCTAAGATGTCAACAAGCCGATTGGAAAGGTTTTTCACAAATGGTATTTTTTTATGCCTAATGTCTCATGTGGCATTATTGGAAGAATGTAATTATGAAATAGTCAATTCAGAAAGATTTTTTTGTCCTCAGCCTAAACTTACAGTCTTAGACAGTAAACATAGTAAGTGAAATCCACGGATTAACTGCACTGCACTATTTTAAATAGTGAGTCTGGGGAGTGATCCTCATTCAATGTGTAGTATTTTCTCTATTTCTTTTGCTTACCATTAATTTAGCTTTTTATTTATTTTATTTATTTTTAGAGAAAGGGGGAGGGGGGAGAAAGAGAGGGAGAGAAACATCAGTGTGTGGTTGCCTCTTGCACGCCTCCCACTGGAGACCTTGCCCGCAACCCAGGCATGTGCCCTGACTGGGAATTGAACCAGTGACTCTTTGGTTCACAGGCTGGTACTCAATTCACTGAGCCACCCCAGCCAGGACCTAATTTAGCTTTTTTTTTAAGTCAAATATAAAAGTATTCCATTTCAGCTTTTTCTTGAAAAAGTATGTGATCAGGATTTGTAAATAATTTTCACTGTGTATGCTGTTAAATTTGAAAATATTCCATCTAAAAAATAGCTGATGTAGCAATTATTTGAAGCCATTCTGTATCTCTTTTTGACCTCCAAGATGGTACAAGATAGATCATCTTTACTATTTGACAAGCTGCTATTCTTGCTCATTACTCTTCCAACTTTTCAAAAACAAAAGTCTACTTTTTTCTACTAAAAGTTCATCTCTATTAAGTTTTACCCTCCATGGCCCCTAGTTTTTTTTTGTTGGTTTGATCTGTTGTACTCGTCACAGTTTATCAAACAGCTCATACTCTGTGTTATTTGATACACACACACACATTAAAATTAAACCGGACTGGAATATTTACTGCCTTTTATGTATCAGAGATATTCTGCATAATTATGTGATACCACATCTCTCCTGAGTACTCTTTTTAAAATTTTGTCTTGAAATTTAAAAATTTATTCCTTCAATGAAAGTTTATAATAATTTTCTTGCTATCTTAAAAGTATTATAAGGAGATGGAGTGAAATAGCATTAAGCTTAAATTGAGAATTATTAATACTTTATAATATTTAATCTTAGAATTTGAAATTTTAAAGAATATAACATCCAATAAATATGACCTCACAAACTAATGGATAAATTAAGGATTGTTGAAATTATATAAAATTGACAAACTTGGAAATTGTTTTTTAATTTTTGGAAAAATCACTTTGGTGAAAAACTTAGATCTTCAATCCAAACATTCACATACTCCAAATAAAATAAACATTTAAATAATAAAAACATGTCTCACAAAAAATAACGGGAAAAGATATTAATTTTTTATAAGTCCCCAAAATGAGAGAGACTCTCTAAGCAGGTAAGTAATAGTACTAGTAAAGGAAAATGTCCATAGTTTTGAGAAACAAACAAACAAAAAATCTTAAATGCTATTAACAAAGCCAAATTAAAAAAAAATGCAGCCAATGTGAGAAGACAGAGTATGGTATAATTATTATGTAAGGAATTTATTTAAATTTATTTAAATTATATTAGATAAATGGGCCAAAGATATAGCAGATAATTCACAAATTAAGTTTATTGAGAAATATTTTATGGGATAGCATATGGTTTAACTTGCAAACTAATTCAATTGTGCTTAAAAAGAATATATGTTCTGGTGTTGTGGATATAGTGTTCTATAGTATTGGTTAAGGTGTTTGGGTTGTTGTTTTAGCTGTTACAATATCTCATATATTGTATTTTCTGATTTTACGTTTAGTAGTTTTATCAGCTATTGAGATCGTGATACTGAAATCTCCAAATATAATTGTTGAATTGTCTGTTTGTTCTTTTACGTATTTCAGGTTTTACTTCACATGCTTTTGGGGTTCTGCTGTTTGGCACATGTGCATTAGTAACTGTTATTTCTTTCTGATATCTCCTTATCATTTTGAAATATCTCCGTTTATTTATAATGAATTTTTTTGCCATCATGTTCATTTTGCTGGTATTATTATACTGCTCCAGTACTTTATGGGTGTATTTGCATGGTATATTTTTTCCATCCTTTTACCTTCATCCTGTTTGTGCCTTTTAAACTAAGGTCCATTTCTTGTGAAGTTGTGTCTTGCTTTTTCATTCAGTTTAACAATGTCTGCCTTTTAATTGGAGCATTTATTCCACTCACATTTAATGTAACTATTGAAAAAAGTTAATGACATTCTTGGCTTTTAGCAGTTAAATTATGTACCTTCACATGGCTGTCTTTATATTTATCCTACTTGGAGGTTTCTTGAGCTTTTTCATTTTTTTCACTAATGCTTTTCCTCAATTTTGAGATGTTTAGGCCATTATTTCTTTGACTATTTTTTCTGACTCTCTCTTCTCCTGGTAAATCCACTATACATATGTTAGTATACTTGATGTTGTCTCATTGAATAACTGTTAATTTTTCTTCAACCTTTCCCCTCTTTTCTTCAGATTGTATCATTGCTATTGATTTATCTTCAAGTTTACTGAACTTTTCTCTGTCATCCCAACTCTGCTTTTGAGCCCTGTATTGGGGGTTGGGACCAAGTCCAGGAATGAAGGCAATTCTTACTCAGAGTTTCAGCAACTCTTCATGAATAAGCATTGCTCAATTTGTTGTTTGGCCAATTTTTGAAGTTCTGAAAGGGTTGTTTTTGACCATGTTATCCTGTTTTATAATTGCTCTTTTGTGAGGAAGCTTTGTTGACCATTTAATTTCACAATAGCCAGAGTTCCTGACCAAAGACCATAAATTAAATTGCTTAACATGCATTTTTAAAATAGCTCAACTCCACTATCTAAGAAAGGTAAATGAAAATCACAATGAGATATTGTTTTCCCTATAAAAATAGCAAAGAATGAAAACTTGAGGATAATGAATGCTGACAAGAATTCAGAGATACAGACCTTTCCATGTGCTCTGGGTGCCCTGTAATCAAGAAAGCTTACTTATTTTTTATTTTACGTATTGTTTCCCTAAACCTAAATTTATAAAATGTTTTAAAATTGTTGCTTAGATTTCTTAAGTATATTTTATGTTATTACAGTTGTCACAATTTCCCCCTTTGCACCCCACCTCCCACATCCCCCCTGCCTTCTAGCAATGACCTCCCCACCCCCGCCAGTTACGTTCTTGGGTTATGCTTATAAATTCTTTGGCTTCTCCGTATCCTATACTATTCTTAACATCCCCCTCTCTATTTTGTACCTACCTTTTATGCTTTTTAATATCTGCAATTTTTCCTCCATTCTTCCCCTTCCCCCGCCCCAGCTGATAACCCTCCAAATGATCTCCATACCTATGATTTTGTACCTGTTCCGGTTGTTTGCTTACTTTGTTTTTTTAGATTCAGGTGTTGATAATTGTGAATTTGTTGCCTTTTTAATGTTCATAGTTGTCATTTTCTTTTTCTTAAATAAATCCTTTTAACATTTCATTTGATAATGGCTTGGTGATGATGAATTCCTTTAGGTTTACCTTGTCTGGGAAGCACTTTATTTGTTCTTCCATTCTAAGTGATAGCTTTGCTGAATAATCTAGGTTGTAGGTCCTTGCTTTTCATCACTCTAAATACTTCTTGCTCATCTCTTCTTGCCTGCAAATTTTCCTTTGAGAAATCAGCTGATAGTCTTATGGGAACTCCTTTGTAGGTAACTCTCTGCCTTTCTCTTGCTGCTTTTAAGATTCTCTCTTTATCTTTAACTTTCAGCATTTTATTTATGATGTGTCTTGGTGTGGTCCTCTTTGGGTCCAACTTGTTTGGGACTCTCTGTGCTTCCTGGACTTGTATGTCTATTTCCTTCACCAAATTAGGGAGTTTTTCTTTCATTATTTTTTTCAAATAAGTTTTCAATTTCTTGCTCTCCCTTCCTCTCCTTCTGGCATCTCTATGATTTGAATTTTGGCATGTTTGGAGATGTCGCAGAGTCTTTTTATACTATCCTCATTTTTTTGAATTCTTATTTCTTCTTTGGTTCTGGTTGAATATTTATTTCTTCCTTATGTTCCAAATCATCAATTTGAATCCTGGCTTTCTTCCCTTCATTGTTGGTTCCCTGTAGAATTTTCTTTATTTCACTTAGTGCAATCTTCATTTTTTATTTTATGCTGTTGCTCTACTCAGTGAGTTCTTTGAGCATCCTGGTTACCAGTGTCTTGAACTCTGCATCCAGTAGGTTGGCTATCTCCATTTCATTTAGTTCTTTTTCTGGGATTTTGTTCTGTTCTTTCATTTGGGCCGTATTTCTTTGTCTCCTCAATTTGGCAGCCTCCCAGTGTTTGTTTCTGTGTATTAGATAGAGCAGTTTTGACTCTCTGTAAGAGGCACCTCTAAATTGTGTGAGGTGGGGCCCTGGGTAGTCACCAGGGTGGGGCAACCTGCTTTACCACTTTGTGGCTCTGTGTGTGGGGAGGTCTTAGAGAGGGTACTGTGCTGCTGCCTGGCTTCTGGGAGTTTGTGTGGCAATAGCCCCATTTCCAGTCACTTCACCCACTTCCTATACGCGACTGGCACCCTTTCTGCTGTTGCCCTGGTGGTGAATTCCAGAGTGGGTGGGTGTGTGTATGTTTTAGACTATGCTGGCCCTTAAGCAGAGTCCTGAAAATCCAACAATTTCCTTCACTGCCCCAACTCCCACTGTTTTTTACAGCCACAAGTTATGGAGGTTTATCTTCCAGGTGCTGGAACCCTGAGCTGTGGTGTCTGGGCTGGGACTGGAATCACTGGCTCCCAAGGTATTCATCCCTCTTTATTTTTATCTACCACATGTGAGTATGAGACATCCCATGCCTGTTCCACTGCTGCCACCACATTTCCTTGCCACACCACCTCTCCTCGTCTCTCTGCCCTGTCTCTGCATCCCTACCCCTCCTACCCATCTGGATGAATGGGGCTTTTTAAAATCCTTGGTTCTCGGACTTCCATATATAGTTTGATTTTCTGACAGTTCTGTTATTTGCTTTGAGATTAAGTTGTAATTCTTTTTGTGGTTGCTCCAGGAAGCGAAGCTTGTCTACCCATGCCTCCCTCTTGATCGGAAGCTTTGTTGCTTAGATTTTTAAAAGATGCCAAGTTAAATACATTTTAACATTAAGTTAATAGAGTACATGGTGAGAATCAACTCCTTCTCCCAGACTTTCACATCCTCTCCCTGGAGACAGTCATGACTATCTCTTCCCTGTGAATATTTCCAGAGGTATTGTATGTATATACAAACATTAAGTGTATAATATAAGCTTTAAAAAAAGGACACACACTTGAATATTCAATACATAATGCTCCCCAGCTTCTGTTTATCATTAGAGTATTTTTGATGATCTAATTTAAATTAATATATGGAGATATCCTGAAACAATATCTTTTACAATTTTCCTATCAGGAAAATAGTGGAATCTTAGTTAATTTTTAACCACTTGTTATTTTTTCATACTTAAAAATTTTTCTGTAAGGGCATTTATTAATTCTGTAATTATAAAATAGGCTTTATTATTAAATAAGTATATCCTTTATTCCTTAATTTCACGTCTGTAAAAGTATCTAGGAAATAATTACAAATGAAAAAATCTTAAGCACAAACAAGTTCATAGCTAAATAAATATTAAAATGAGGGTTTCAATTACAATTTTAAATTTATTGACTATGTACATATAGCTCATTCATTTGAAAATGTAAGTATCTGTCAAAATTATAACAATAGCTAATATTTTATTGAATGCTATTATTATATGCCAGGGATTATTCTAAAATCTCTAAATGTATTGCCATTTTTCATTGTAAGAATAATTCTGTAAGATAGGCAGTTTTATTTTTTTTTCATTTTATTGCTGAGAAAACTAAGTTATAGAAAAGTTAAGTAATTTGCCCAATGAAAAGTTCATAATGATACGCAAAAATACTTATGTTGCATTAGGCCAGTTTCCCTGAGGAAGGAATTCTAAAGTTATGTAGGAAGAGGGGGCACCCATGAGATCAACACAAGAGAGAGGAAGAAGAGGAAATAAGATGTGGCTGAGCAGAGAACTGAAATGAGATGCAGATGTGACGCGGTCACGAGAAAGGCCTCCAAAAACCCTGCAGGGAGTCATGGAGTTGGCGCGGCCCTTCAGAAATATCATGACCTGAAATAAGGTGGCTGGGTCTTTATGCCCATTCAGTGAAGTCATTGGTGGATTGAGGTGATAGCAGAGGAAGGTCGTGATACTGTCAAGGAAACTGTCTCTTGCTGAGGGTAGTTTTCTGCAAGGGCATCAGTTGAGCACTGCCACCCACTACGCCCTTAGCATTTGATGAGACAAGTGCCTTGGTCCTGCAGGGGGGTATCTAAGTGGTGCCCACAGCATCTACTGCTCATAGAATAACAAGTCATTGTTAATCTGTGTAAGGTAAAGCATTGTTTACATGTATACATTTTTACATGTATATATACTTATATTTTAATATTTTTATTTTACATGGATTATTATGTATGGGTATATATATCACTTATGTACATATGCATATATATGTTTAGAATAAAAAGAAAATATGCTTTCATGATAAGAAGCAGGTAACTTTTTCAAATTTAAATTACTTCTTTTATGAGTACAAATACTTTATTTTAAAATAAAAGTTTACTCTCAAAACTTTCTTCAACTAGGTGAATTTGAAAAAATCCAGTTTTGTAAGATTTTTCTAATGTCCATGTTGGAGTATATAAAACAAAAGTTATCTTAATGGGTAGAAATGCTGGGTTTAAAAAGACTATTAATTCTGTATTTGAATAAGAGGGATAACTACAGTCCTAAGTCAGGTACTTATATGTACTTTAAAAGTTTCATATAATAAAATTTAACTTTCTTATTACTGTTGGAAATTTTTAAAATGAGAATAACTCCTTTCAGTCAAACACTTCAAAGACAAAATCCATTCAGAGATAGGTAACATGAAGTATTTGACCATATAATTTGCTTCTTGAGTTATTCTAACAGACTTCAAAAATATCAGCTTTTCATTTCTTCATTTCTGCAGCCTCCTTTTTATTGAAAAAGTGCAGACAATCAAGAAAAGAAAGGGAGTGAAAGGAACGTTGAGTCAGGAGAATAAAATCATCTAGATTGATGACTGCAATGGCTGCTTCTGGGCATGTCAAGAGTCCAATTTAGTGCAGCCTTTGGGCAGCTTTCAATATTCCTGACCTGCACCAAGGTGCCGATTGCAGATTGCCTCAGGCTATTGCAAAGATCATTTTCACAAATATAAACCGGTCTTTTACAATTTTCTCATCTTTGCTCTGAGCTCTTTTTCTCATGCTGTGTTCTTAGGAGACCCAACATCAAGTTGACGTGGCCACTTTAGGCACTCTTTTTCTGTATTTTTGTTTGTTTTTAAAGCTAAAGTGTCCTCCTAATGCATTCTGTTTTCTCCATATCATTGCTGTGCTGGGCATGTTTGACTGGGGATCTGGGAAAGTAGGCTAGGGTTTATTGATCTGACCCATCAGGATAATACTTAAGCAGGAGCTTGGATAGAAACATGTATGTGGTGAGAGCACGAATGTTTCAACAGTCACATTCCTGGGTGGGAATTTGTTCCATTTTTCAGTCATCTAGCATGTAATAGTTTATGGAATTTTATGTTTGGGAATTTCTCCACTTGGGAGTTTTGAATAGGTAAGTATTAGTGCATATAAGACCTGAAAACACTATAGCACAGACATGACTTGAGCTCTGCGTCAAGTAGATTCACTGATGCTAACCTTGAACTCAGCAATTAGTGTCACAAGAGAAGAGAGACTAAGAGCTTGTTCTCTCTTATTGGTGGTGACAGTAGTGGTGTAAGCTGACTGGAGCCCCAGGGAAACAATGACCTCAGGGTGGTGGCAGAGGTAGCTATGGTCATTAGTGCTCCCTCTTTGGGACATGTAGTAGGCGCATAGTCGCTGACCTCCTTGTCCTTGGGTGAAGATAGGTGATTAGTCTTGACTAATGAGTTGTGAGAAGAAATGACCATATCAACTTCTGGCTCAGTGTGTTTAATGGCTGGCATGAGACCCTCTTTCCGTCTGCCACAGTTAATGGTAAAATTCCAGATTTGGCTTCTATCAGCCTGGGTCCCACAGTGAGGACAATGCAGAGCAGAGTTGCCTCTGTTGAGCAAGTAGTGAGAGAAAAAGCATTTGCTGCTTAAGTGTGACAGTATAACCCCATGCATCCTGACTGATGTAGGGGCCACCACAGCCATGTTCCTGGGAGGAAAGTGGCAGCAGACAGTAAGAGGAATTGAGCTTTTATTATTCTGTATATTTAGTAATCACATCACTGTTGGTGATAAAATCTCTGTTGTCAGAATAACTTCTTATTTTTCCCTGTTCTTTTTCTTGTACACTTTAACCTGGAGGCCACTGGTGTTTAAGTGAAATAAATGGTATGGGCCCAGAGTGACAGCCGACAGATTTGTCTGTGTGGTAGTGCATGTAGCTGTGTGTGTGCGCGAGCGTGTGTGTGCATGCGTGTGTGTGATATGTCACCATAGATCCAATCATCTAGTTTTGGGTTTTTTTTTTTGGTGCAGGTGACAGATGTACACCCTGATAATCTTTACTGATAACCCAGTGGCTGGAAATTGACTTGCTACCTGTGATAAAGTGGAAACGAGGCTGAGTCAGATAAAGAGGAAATGAAATAGAGTCTGTAGAGGAGAAAATGAGCACAAAGTCAATAGGTGAGGAAGAAGGCTGCTGCACAGTGATTCAGGATTATTTGATCAATGCAGGGGAAAATGTAGGGGGAGAGGGCAGCGAACCCAGTTGTTTCGTACTCTGTCCACCAGTCAGTCAGAGGGCTGTCTGTGAAACCATTAGCCACGTCAGTGCCGAGTGGGTAATGCTGCAGTGAGAAAAGCAGATGTGAATGGACTGGAATGACTCAGGTATATGACAGTTGTTGGATAGATGCTGTTTGGACCAACCATATACTTGTAACAAAAATAGTGTGAAATTATGATTTTAATATTTTTGGTATCAGCACTACTCTTTAATATTATGTACATTTTGCATTAATTTTAGAATAAACAGTAAATTGAAGGGAGAACAAAGCCAAAAGACACCAGAGGCAAGACTTCCTTAAATGTGTAATATGGGTTTAAATATTAATGAGAAGAAAGAGGGACCTGGAAGAGGATGTTTACTCTGAAGCAGACAGACTTCTGTGGTTCTTTTGACGCCTGCCTATCTATCACTAATAGTCACTCCTTCAGTCTTCTTAAGGTCTCTTCATGATCATCTTTTGAAAGTAGTATTTGTTTTTCCTCAAGTCCAGCCCAGGAGCTTATTCTAACTAAATTTATTGCTTTTTTTGCTATGTCAAACTTAAAAAGAGCTGCTTTGTTTTGGTTTTGAAATATTTCCATCGTATGCCAGAAGATATGTTTTACACAGCAGGTGTTAAGGATCCAATAAGGTCTGTTGGACACATGATTCACAAATATGTGTTCACGTGCTGTACAATGGCTGAATAGAACCACAGATGGAGCCACCCTATTCTATTGAGGAAGTGGTATGTGTTTTTGTAAAAACTGTGATACACATGGTTTTTAGCCAAGCAGCCAGACTCTGGGAAAGTTTTTGGAATAATTTACTTATGTTGTACTGATTTGTTCAGTGGGAGCATGATGTAAATACACCCTTATTACATATTACAGAAAGGCCTGGGGAGACTTAATAAAAGAAATTTGAGGCATCTCCAGGGAACTATAGATAAGAACACAGATAAAATGAGTGCCCCTGGTGAAAAAGATGCTATCTGGTATTTTCAAAGTGATGGAAATTAAGAAATAAGCTATAGTACTTGGGTAAAGAATACATTTTGAATCAAATAGAGGATGATGAAAGGCCAGTTTTTGATTCTAACACATTCTATTTTGTATACATGTCACACTGGTGAGCAGGAGACATAAATGTTTGCTGAATATCTGAGCAATGGGGCTATCTAGGACTTTTATCAATCATGATTTGAGTAAAAATGAGTGAAATGAAAGGGTTTTAGTAGCCATATATTACATTTCATAAAAAATCTTTCTGATGGCGATGGGGTATGTAGAGACCATGGAAGACCTTGCCTCATCATTCACATGCAAACACGCTTTCGTGTGTCCTCACACCTCCCGGAGTATTTCATCATCATTCGTAAATGGAATATTAGTCAAGCGATCCATAGAGTCTGATTTAAGAATGACTTTGAATTCTAGGAGAAGCATTTCAGATTTTATTTTCCAATCTTAGAAATTCCGCCAAGCAAAGGAGTGGCAAGATCACCCTGGAACTTTGGGAAGATGTTGCCAGTGGAACTAAGAAGGAGTTTGAGGAGAAAGAATGAAAACAATGAGATTATGTAGTGGCATTCCTCCTCAGTCAGTCAGCTTGCTGTTCAGGATGTTCACTGAATGAAGGAGAAAGGCAGGCTGCACACACTCCCAGGCTGCTTAGTGCATTCACTAAGGATCCCCCTGCTCATTCCATACCCACTCAACACAAATTTAAACTCTTTGTTCCCACCTCTTGCTCTTGGATTGTCTTTATGGCAACTTCCAGGCCTTTCCTTTCCTTGGAAGGCTGTCCACCATGTATTTAGAAACCCTGTCCAGTCATGTGAATTGTTCTTCAGCCTCAAACCCCTATGTGGTAGGATAGGATTTGGACAATATCATGATATGCTGGCTGAGAGGTAATAAGGATTACAGCAGGCAGTTAATGACTAAAAGGAACTGTGGGGTCCTTAACTGAGATATGGAAGACACAAGAGAAATAGGGTTTAATAGGAGTGAGTTAAATTTTTATCATGTTAAGTTTGAGGTACCTGTGACATATTTTTGTGGAGCTGTGAGAGCAACTCTCATGAAAGATACATAGATATGCAAGCACTTTTTAGAGCCAAACGCTGATAAAATTGGAGTGATGATATTAGTCATAGGAAAAAGCAGAGCAAGAAAACAGAGGGCCATTTGAGTTATATTCATACTTGATGGTTTATCAGAGGGACAGAAATCAGCAAAGAAATTCAAGGAGGATTTAGAAAGCATGAGCAGAGTTAGAAGTGTGGAGAGAAGAAAAGTGGAGTGCTGTATAAGTCTTTATTCTTCTTAATAAAAAGGGTATAAAATTGTATGCGATAGAGGGAGCCAAGAATCAAATACACTGGCTTGACATTTTTCTGAATAACTTATTGTTTGATGGCTTTTCTTGGTTAATTGCATTCTTCTTGGTTAACTGTGTTCTGTTAGCTTGAAAGTAAAGGCCAATAAAGGAATAAAGCACAGCGCCACTGAGCACAGGTGAAGGCAAGCCTTCATTTAGTGGCTATAACTCTGGCTTTAGTGTTTGTCACTATTTTTGACTTGCTTGTTAAATTCACAATTTACATGATAATGGCTAATAGGTTTGCAGCTGTTGGGTTCCTCAGCTGGCCACTTGGTGTTTCTGGAAGCTTAATTTCAGTGAATTATGGAAATGTTTCTTCCAGACCGTTCACTTGTGACTTCCTACTTTAACTGCCCGTATAATTACTTGCTTGGAACCATGTTCCTCTTTGGTTTAAATTAGTACATTCATATTTTGATTAGTATTGGTGGGATTTTAATTATTAGTGATATATTTCTGTTTGTTATGCCAATGTGAAAGTGATTACATTTCTTAAGAAGTTGTTCATATGCTCTTATCTTTCAAACATGAAGGAAATATGTATGCATAGATGTGTCGGAGGGAGGGAGGAGGGAGGTGGCATGAGGGGGGATGGGGGAGAGAGGAAGAGAGAGAGAGAATGAGGAAAGAGTGAGAGCAGAGAGCACTCTGATGGGTTTTCAATTCAGTCCATTGGAACTATACACAAATTGATCAACTACCTGTTGACGTTTTTAATAAGATTTAAAGTTTTTTTCATACTTAGTTTTACACATTGCTTCCAACCTTGAAAAATCAATACTATTACCAGAAGGGTCTGATTTAGGAACATGGTGACCGCTAGACCTTATGGGAATTGGACTCAATAGCAGACAGATCCTTACCCCTTTAATATATTTCTGTTTTATGTGATAATAGGCAACAGGGCTTGTTACTATAAACAACAAAACATTCGCATAACACCAAAGGACCCCATTCTCCATAAATGCATCTCCAGACTTTCATGACATGTATAATTGTTAAAATAGAGTTGGTACTGATATTACTCCAAGTGCTAAAATACTGAATATGAATGAAAATATGTACCTATAAAATCACGTATCAATCAGAGATCTTTCCATTCATGATTAGTAATCAAACTAAACTAACATCAGTAATATTCTAGAATTGGAAGTAATATAAATTATATCAACATATATAGTGAAAGCAAATGTCACATTCATGTCTTATTAACTATTTTATTGGTCATATATAGTATAGGATGTGGGATAAGAGAGTCAATGATGAAAAGTAGAGGATTTGCTTGAGCAACTGGAAGAATGACATTTCCACTTAATTAAATGGGGAAATATGGGGAAAGAGAGGTTGGGGTGGTAAAACTCTGGAGTTTAGTTTTGGCCATTTTAATTTTGTAATGATTGTTAAATGAATTTGTGAAGTTCAGTTCCATAAGGCCTGGACAGAATTTCCATGACTTTGACCCAGTATTCCTCGAATAAATGCCTGAACAGGGTTCAGGATAGAGGACCAGCTTGAAACATAAATTTTGCCATTGTCAGCATAAGGGTTGTATTGCAAATCAAGAGTCTGGATGAGACCACTAAGGCTGAAACCGTAACTAGAGAACAGAAGAGAGGTGAAGAAGTCAAGTGACCGAGGACTGGGCATGCTGAATTCTGGCAAATGAGTAGAATGTCTATCTCTGCCTCTGTCTCTATCACCTTTACCTCTGTCGCCTCTCCTCTCTACTTCTATTTAACTCCATCTCCATTTCCATCTCTGTGTATACATCCCTATCTATATTCATATCTGTGTTCTTATTCATTACTCTTTATATATATAAATATATATCCATATACATATCTATATTCATTTCCATATTTATATAGACACAGATACACCACAAACATATATATCACAATGTGTGTAAAAGGGATTATACTATATTTAATCTTTGGCTGTTTGTGTTTTCAATTTAGGAATGTTTCTTGAAGATCTCTCTATGTCATCATATCCTGCTCTATCTTATTCTTTTCTAGTAGCTGCATAGTGTTATATTGTTTGGAAACTCAATAGTTTTCGTAAACAGGTTCCCACTGACTGACATTTAGTTTATTTCTATTTAGATTATTTGCCATTGCTAACAGTGTTCTAGGGAATATCCTTGTCTCTGTATCTGCGCACACTTCCGGGTGTGTATATCTGTAGGCTATACCCCAATAGATGAATTTTTGTTTAAAAATATATACATCATTAAGTTTGACAGATATTGTCCAAATGTTTTACTGAAAGTGGCCCTTTCAATCATAGTATGTGAGGTTTTTAAAAAGGTTATTTATAAATTGAGTGATTTCTATGTCAACTGATTCATTTGTGTAAACTCAAAATAGTAACTGACATAGGTCACAGAGAATAAAGTTTTGATTGGTACTGAGAGGCGGGGAGGGGTTCTTCCATAGTCACAAAGCCCTGGGACACCTGTGTGTGATGGTCACTTCTTGTTCACTGAATGCTCAAACCAAAGCAGAATTTTACTTTTGATATAGTAACTTCCTCATTGTAAATTTTTTATTGCTATAAATATAAGCCAAATGTTCATGTAAGCATTTAGGATTTAATTCTATTATGTACTTGTGGTACTTAATTAGCTATTTCAACAAAAGCAAGCTAATATATTCACACTTTATCACCTGAAATAACTTCAAATGAATAGGAGTATTAAATATTAAAAATCAAATCGTCAAAAGGCTGAACATTTGCCACCCCATCACCACTACAGTAGTGGCAGCAATAAAAACAACCAATCTAGAAATACTTAACTACAATCTTAAGAGTAAAGGATTGTTAAAACTGACAAAAGACAGAAATAAACTTACAAATTTTAGTAAAAATGAATGTTTTTACATAAGATAATCAAATTAAATGACTCAATATTTTAGAAAACCATATGTGAAAATGTAAAAAGTGAAGGCTAATATTGTTTACAAGAAATATAAAATCAAATATGTGAATGTATCAAAAGGGATATTACTAAACTAAACAAACCAACATTAAGACTTAAGAAAATGGGCCGAAGCATGAAAACTATGCTAAAGAGAAAAAGAGAAATCAGAATTATAACACATATCTGGAATAATAATGCTAAATTTCACTAGAAACCAAATAAACACAAATGAAAATGATATATTGCATTTGATCTATCAATTACAAAAACTGTAAACGATACTGAGAAAACCATGTGGCTGGTAAAAGTGAAGTGAAATGAATATTTTTATAAATTGTTGGTGGCAATTTTAGAAAGCAATATAGTGACACACTTATAAATGTTATCTTTTGATCCACATATAAATTACTTTATTTCTACTGAGAAAATAATATATATGTGAAGTAAACATTAAAAGTATTAATTGCAGCAGTATTTGTGAAAGTAAAAACTTATATTCTACTAGATATTTAATGATATGGAAATAGATATCTATGAACATAACCTGTATGATGGGTTATTATGCAAAATTTAGCATTGCTTAATGTGATTAATAATAAGGATATGATTAGTATATAATAAGTGAAAAAAAAAGACCCAGAATCCAATGAATGGTATGATTACAGCTTTGGGAAGAAACAGTTACTGATAGATGAAAAAAAAATAAAAGAACCACAGCAAACTAGTCAAAGTGGCTGTGTTTGGAAGGTCGGTGGTCTCTTGGTAGTTACTTTCTGAATACACACTTCTATATATTTGAAATGCTCACTAGTAAGAATGTAAAATTTATGATAAAACAAATGTTTTACAACAGTAATTTGATAAAATGAAAAATATTTTTTGTATTGTAAAAATTCACTGTTCTTTTTTGACTTTAGACAAATAAATAAATTTTAATCTCTGGGCTCTGTGACTTCTCCTTAAATTTCATATGATCAGAATCTAAACCTCACTGAATAAAGAACTACATACCTGAAAGAAGCCGTCTGTGTGCCACTTTCACCTCCTAAAGGACTGTCAGAGTTTCCAAGTCCTCCAGCACTCCCCTCCATCCTATTTGAGAAAAAGAAGTCCTCCATGTGTCTCTATTATGTGCCAACTTTAAGAACAGGTGATGACACTCCACTTACACCCGTGAGTGAGCCCATTTTAAAGTTTCCGAGAGTGTAAACCATGCTGAGTGTTTTGCATTTGCAGAGACTGTATCACCAGGACTGGTAAACCAAGTACTGTGTCCAGTGAGGAGAGCAGAGGAAGAAAATTGAGGCATTAAATTGTCTACTGTAAAGCAGTTGGAAATAAGACTGATACTCAAAATTGTAACCAAGTGATATCCATGTCTTCTAAATTTTTCAAATTGCCAAGATAATTGAAGCCTTTGAATTTGTTCTATCTTATAACCACCGAGTTAGCAGAATTAAAACTCAGGAATGTGAATGACAGTATGACTGACAGCAAAGTTTCCCTTAAGGGTAACTCAAAGCGGGACTAGATAGATACACATTCTAAAGATGAGGAGTTTCCAATATACCTTTCCTTCACCCAGCTCCCTGAAGGTCAGAGACTTAGCATTTTTTAATAGACTTGTGTCAGACCTGGATCACGAGGAAACCTAGAGATTAATCATAAACCAAAGATAAATGTGTATCTACATTTACATGTATGTATATATAGGATACAAGTGCACATATATGTACTCACATGTGTTATATGTAACGTATGTTACACAATCCTTTCAGTAGGTTTAAGATTATATTGAGCTTGTTAAATAATGGAATGTGGTGGGTTATTACCTGACCCAACATCAAATCTCTTAACTCTTATCTGATCAAACTAATTAGGAAACAGTATTTGCTCATTTACAAAACACAGAGCCAGTCTTTAATCTTCAAAGTAGTTTGCTGTGTTAATTAATTTAGTCTATATTAGCTGTATATTAATTACTTTTATACTCACCTCTATAATGTTGTCTACATATCTCATTATGAAGAATAAAAGACTAATGCATTAACTAAGTGATATTTCTCATATGGCTGGTCTAACTTTTGACACTGATTTGTCAAGGTAACAGCAGAAGTTTCACAAAATGCATTGGTTTGCCATCATCTAGAATACTGAGCAGCTTATAAATGCACTTCCCTGGAGACCTCATCAGGGTATACATTTTTAAAGAGACTCCTAGCACTTTCAGCAAGTCATAGGTAATCTCCAGCATCGCAGCTCTTCCATCTGGCCTGAGTTTTGCTGCCTTTATTTGTACATCTTCTTATGAGGAACACTCTAGGAACTAAAAACTGTTCTCTCCTTCATTATGCATGTGGAGTGCGATGCATAACAGATGTCATAGCTAAATACTCAGGATCATGTCATGATTCATTCATCTTAAGACAATCTGCCTCAGAAACGTGTGGCCTTCTATAAATCGGGAAACTTCGGCTTTTGAGTAATTCTGTAAAATGCTGCCTGTTTATAACTTCAATTTTTCTTAAAACAATTATAGACTTTAGATTGTTTTCAGGTTGGCAGCCTCTTTTTCATTGCACTTTATAGATCTCTACTACTAAAAATAGTAATAAAGAGTTTTACATTTTTTGCCAGAGTGGTTACTGAGGGAACTCAGAATATTATCCTAAAACTGAGGTTTTGATGTCTAGGCAAAAAAGTTCCTGCCGGGTGGTATTTTACATAATAAAGCCATTAAACATGGGTTGGCTTTAGTAGAAGAAGCAGACAGTAATAAGTCAAATAGGGATGAAGAATTATCTGAATCAGAGGAGATACACTTGCAAATGAGTAACCAAAATTATTATTAAAGTAGAAATGTGACATCCAGATTAATAGAATAAGAGGTTGAAAGAAATGTTTAACTATTGAGAGTAATTATTGGAAGTTTTTTCATAAAAGAATATGTTACGTAGTCTCCTATTTTTGGAAGCTTATTTTTCTATGCCAGAATAAAGAACCCATAGATTCTTCACTGCAGCTGTTGTGGTCTTGATTAATCTAAGTACTGTAACCATAAAAGGAAAAGTAGCTTAATTAAAAAATGTTAGAGCAGAATAGAATACATTTACAATAACTTCCCTTTTTTTGGCTGAATGCAAGAAAGAACATCATCCTTTCTTTCAAAGGGAGCAAATCAATATCTGCGCCTTTGCAATTACCCCCGAGGCACAATGTTACACAGGCGGGCGCACAAACAAAGGAATCATAGGTTAAAAACCATATCCCTCAGCATTCAAAAAAGAAGAGAACTATTTAATCCTGCTACATTTATTTCTGTTCTCCTCCTCCAATCAAACGCTATTATTGTAACTTCCAACAGTAATCCCATAAAAACATTTCTCCCAAATGTATAAGCTTGTTCTTTATTACTTAATTCTGTTCTTTGGTTTTCCCCCAAGGGATTCAAATTAATTTCCTTATTACCCAGTATGTCTCATTGGGTTGATGTGCAGATTGTTTATAAAATAAATTTATCCTTTTAATATTTACATAGCTTTTGAAAAGTATGGGGTAAAGCCACTACAGGAAAGGTCCCCAGTTGTGACTTCTGTGTTTTCCTCTCCTGCGAACATAGAAATTGATTTCCCATGTGCATTTTTAGGAGCCCTATGGGAGATAGTTTTCTTATGATTGTGCTGTCAATTACTTTTAGTGTCTGTAAATGACAGGCGATAGTTTCAACAAGAACAGGTAAATATTTAAAATTTTGATTGTATGTTTATACAAGTTTCCTTTTTGATAAATTTAAGAATACATCTAAATCTAAATTTATTTAAGAATACAACAGGAAAAAGCAACAGTATCAGACAGAGAGTTTTGTAATATTAGTCATGACCATCCAAGATTCTTATATCATTGTCTTACCTTCCTCAGCGATTATCTTAATTTCTTAAGTACATAACCAACTTAGTTCCATGATGGTTGCTTTGCATCATGGCTGAGATAGATTACATTCCAGACATAATTTATTTTTCATGGTTTTCCCATGAAAAACTGAATTATTTATCTTCAATTCTGCAATATGTTTGGTTTAATTTTAAAGGATTTTTATGACTCCATGTGAAAATAATAAAACATTTTTAATAATGCCCAATAATACTGTACGTGGAATAAAACCAAGCACCACCCACCACTCAGCTCCCTGAAGTCCATATTAAAGGCTAAATAAAACATACCACCCAAAATTAAGGGATGGAAGAGACCCAACTGGACTGAACAATAGGAGAGCATTTCATTTCTCTGACTCAACCATATTGCTGACATATAAAGCTATCTGTACTTCTTATATAACATAAAAAAATATATACTTTGCTTTACAGATCCCTCAGGAATTGACAGAAGCAGCAATTTGGTTAAAACTGTTTCTAATTCTTTTCCTTTTGGCTAAATTCAGATCTATAAACTGAATATGTTTGAAACAGAAATTCTTTTATTGTTTTTAGAAACATATGAAGGCAACCTCAATCTTTTATTTAATTGTGGCACCAGTTGATAGATTCTTCATTTCTTCTAGGCAGAATGTGTATCTGCTATTCAGTTGGCTCCTTTGGAAGGAGGAGCTTTTTGGTGTGGACGAAAGTACATGAGGAGACTCAGTTGTCATGGTGTCTGAGTTGCCCTTGAATTAATGAAAAAGTCAGAAACTAGATTTCAGAAACCTAGAGAATAAGCTAAGGTATCTTTTAAGGAACATACCTTGTTCAAAATTGGCAACAAAGAATATCACTTGAACTTTGGGTTGGCTAAAAAGTCTGTTTAGTTTTTCCACAAATAAAACACACATTTTTCATTTTTACCAATAACTTTACTGATTTTGATACTTTGAGTATGTCAGCTGTCTCCCGCTATTGGCTTCCAGTGGGTAGAGGCCAGGGGTGGGTGCTGTTCAACATCTTCCAGTGCCTCAGACAGCCCCACAGGAAACCACTTTTGACACATCTGATCAGTCACAGTACCTTCTCCATACACTGCACAAATTTTTTCTTGTCGTTTTTGTTTCAGATGCATTTTTACCTTTCTTGAAATAATAAAGCATAATATGCTGAAAATGTTGCATATTTTCTTCCATCTTTAATATTAGAATGTCTGTACAAAAATTCACCAATTTTGAGTTTTTTTTAAATGCACTCTGATATGACAACTGTTATAATACAATCTAACAAAATTGTTTTCCATGAAGTTAAAGACAACTAAGCACTGCTAGAGCCATCACACAGAAACAAATCTAAACAAACTTTTAGGCCAACCCAGTACTTGCTGAGATAAGAGAAGCTATAATACTCACCAAGCTGTATCTAGGGAAAGACCTATCTATGGAGAAACAATATATGAGATTTATTCAGTCACCCTTTCCATGAGATCAGGAAGTTTCTAATCCAAATTCACATTCCTTCAGAGGACAGGCAAGTAATGTAAATGACTGAATTAGGGCAGGTGACATATAAGTGTTGGGAATTAATATTTGAGTTTTTAATGCAAAAAAGGAAATGTACATATCTGTTTTGCTATGACTACACATGTCAGACACACAACAAAACTATCTGGCTCTACTGATTGGCCCCAACATGTGACAAGTCCTAACTCTTCCACTAACTAGTTGTTTGACAGAGGAAGTTTCTGAAACTCTCTGTGCTTTAGTTTCCTCATTTACAAAATGGTAATTGTAACAGTACCTATCTCATGGAATAACTATGAGGAATAAATGAGTTGATACATTTCAAATGCTTTAAGCAGTAACTGGCACATACCAAGGAGTATACACGTACTTACTGTTAAGCATGTTTGTTCTGTGTCTCTCAATATTCCTCTCTCTCTTAATATACACACTGAGCACATATACACACATAATCACAAACATATGTAAGGATAATAAAGAAGTTCCAGAGAGTGGAAATTGATATTTGTCCCTCAAGAACCACTCTTTACCTTCTTTACACCCTTTCTCATCTTCTCTGTGCCCTAGAAGGCTGACCTCTACAAACTGGCTCACAGGTCCTCTGGGTTACGCACAGATTTGCCTAAAGGGAGTCTTGCACTGGAGACTGTAAAGAGCAAGCAGAATAAAGTCAAGGTATTTATTTCTCTGCCTACACCGATTGGATTGTTGCTGGTTGACTAGGTTCCTCTGCTGAAAGCCATAGTTCCTTTAATGATTCTTTCAATTACCATTCATCTTACTGTTGTACCTTAGGCCTAGGAGGTGACAGCTCCTACACTTGCTAGCTCCCACGTATTTGGTCATAAATGCTATGAAACTAAAAATCAATCACAAGAAGAACAATGAAGAACAGAGAATGGAAGCTAAATAACATGTTATTAAATAATGAATGGGTCAACAAGGAGATCAAGGAAGAAATCAAAGAATACCTTAAAACAAATGAAAATGAGGACACAACAATCCAAAATCTGTGGGACACTGGGAAAGCAATCCTAAGAGGGAAATTCATAGCATTACAGGCCTATCTCAAGAAACAATAAAGTCTCAAATAAACAATGTAACTTTAAACTTAAAGGAACTTGAAAAAGAACAACAAACAAAGAAAAAAGTGAATAGAAGGAAGGAAATAATAAAGATCAGAACAGAAACAAATGAAATAGACTCTAAAAAAGCAATATAAAAGATCAGTGAAACCAAGAGCTAGTCCTTTGAAAAGAAAAACAAGATTGACAAACCTTTAAGTAGACTCATCAAGGAAAAAGACAAAGGACTCAAATAAAATTAGAAAGGAAAGAGAAGTAACAACTGAATGAAAGAAATACAAAGGATTATCAGGAAATATTATGTACAACTATATGCCAACAAATTGAACAATCTGGATGAAATGGATAAATTTGAAGAGACATATAGTCTTCCAAAATTAAACCAGGAAGAATCAGAGAATATGAATACACAGGCAACTAGTGAACTTGAAGAAATAATAAAAAAAACTTCCAACAAACAAAGATCCTGGAACAAATCGCTCCCCAGGTGAATTTCACCAAACATTCAAAGAACTAACACTTGTGTTTCTCGAAGTATTTCAAAAAATTCAGGACAGAGCCCTGGCTGGCGTAGCTCAGTGGATTGAGCTCGGGCTGCAAACCAAAGGGTCGCAGGTTCGGTTCCCAGTCAGGGCACATGCCTGGGTTGCAGGCCAGGCCCCTAGTGGGGGCCATGTGAGAGACAACCATACATTGATGTTTCTCTCCCTCTCTTTCTCCCTCCCTTCCCCTCTCTAAAAATAAAATAAATAAATAAAATCTTTAAAAAAAAAAAAATTCAGGACAGAAAACTCCCAAGCTGATTTTTCAAGGTCAGCATTATCCTAATTCAAAAGCTACATAAAGACACTATAAAAAAGAAAATTATAGGCCAATATTCCTGATGAACATAGACACCAATTTCCTCAACAAAATATTAGCAAACTGAATACAGCAAGGCATCAAAAGATCATATACCATGAACAAATGGAATTTATTCTGGGGATGCAAGTTTGGTTAATGTCCACAAAATCAATAAATGTGGTACATACTACATTAACAAATGAAGGATAAAAACCACATGATCATATCAATAGATACCAAGAAAGCATTTGATAAAATCCAGTATCCACTTATGATAAAAACTCTCAGTAAAGTGGGGATAGAGGGAACACATGTTAATGTAATAAAGGCCATATATGACAAACCCATGGCCAGCATCATACTCAGTGGGGAAAAACTACAAGCATTCCATTTAAGATCAGGAACAAGACAGGGATGCCCACTTTTACCACTCTTATTCAACATCATACTGGAAGTCCTAGCCACAGCAATCAGATAAGAAGAGGAAATAAAAAGCATCCAAATTGGAAAGGAAGAAGTAAAACTCATTTTTTTTTTTTGCAGATGACATGATATTGTACATAGAGAACCCTAAAGATTTTACCAAAAAAATTCTGGAATTAGTAAATTTAGTAAAATAGCAGGATACAAAATAAATTTCCAGAAATAATTTGCATTTTTACATACCAGTAATGAACTATCAGAAGAGAAAGTTAGAAAACAATCCCCATTCACAATTTCCTCAAAAGAGTAAATTACCTAGGAATAAATTTAACAAAGGATATAAATGACCTGTACTCAGAAAATTGTAATACACGGAAGAGAGAAATTGAAAAAGATACAAATAAATGGAAGCATATAATGTGTTGATGAATAGGAAAAATTAACATTGTTGAAATGTCCATACTACCCAAAGTCATCTATAGATTCCTATCAGGATACCAAAGGCATATTTTCTAAAGCTAGAACTAATATTCCAAAAATGTATATGAAACTACATAAGGCTCTCAATAGCAACGGCAATCTTGAGAAGGAAGAATAAATTGGAGAAATCATTCTACTTGATATCAATTGATACTACAAAGCCACAGATACCAAAATAGCATGGTACTGGCATAAAAAACAAATATATAGATCAACTGAACATAATAGAGAGCCCAGAAATGAACCTATGCTTTTATGGTCAATTAATATTTGACAAAGGAGGCAAAAACATACAATGGGGTAAGCAAATCTATTCAATAAATGATGTTGGAAATATTGAACATATATGTAAAAAATAAAACTAGACCACTGTCTTCCATCATACACAAGAATAAACTCAAAATGGACTAGAGACTTAAATGTTAGATTTGAAACTATAAAAATCCTGGAAGAAAACAGGCAGTAAAATCTCAAACATTGCTTGTAGCAATATTTTTTTCTGATACCTGTTCTCAGGCAAGAGTGACAAAAGAAAAAAAATTGGACTAGATCAAACTAAAATTTTTTTGCACAGCAAAGAAACCATCAACAAAATGAGAAGACAACCCACTGAATGGGAGAACACAACTGCGGACACATTTGGTGAGGGGTTAATATCCAAAATTTATAAAGAACTTATGAAACTGAACACCAAAAAACCCCCCACAGAATCCAATTAAAAAATGAGCAAAGAACCTGAATAGATTCTTCTCTGAAGAGGACATATGGGTGGCCAATAGACATATGAAAAGATGCTGAACATCACTAATCATCAAAGAAATGCAAACTAAAACCTTACCTTATACTCATCAGAATGGCTATTATCAATAAATCAGTAAATAAATGTTGGTGAAAATGTCAAAAGAAGGGAACCCTTGTATACTGTTGGTGGGAATGTGGATCGGTGCAGCCACTTTGGAAAGCAGTATGGAGTTTCCTCAAAAAATTAAAAGTTGTAATTCCTTAAAAGCCAGAATTCCATTTCTGGGAATTTATCTGAAGAGACCTGAGACACTAATCCAAAGGAATGTACACACTCTATCACTGTATGGTTGTTTACAATAGCCAAGATTTGGAAGCAGCCCAAGTGTTCATCAGTAGAAGAGTGGACAGAACAACCATGGGACATTTACATAATGGAATACTACTTAGCCATAACAAAGAATGAAATCTTACCCTTTGCAACAGCATGAGTGGATCTGGATAGCATTATGCTAAGTGAAATAAGCCAGTCAGGGAAAGTCAAATACGATATGATTTCACTCAAATGTGGAATCTAATGAACTAATAAGCAAAATAGTGACAGAATCACAGATAAAGAGAGCCTGCTGACAGCTATCTAGGGTTAGGGGGCTGGAGGGATTGAGCAAAAAAGAAAAAAATAAGAGAAAAATTCATGGACATGAACAATAGTGTGGTGACTGCTGGGAGGGAGGGGTTGTGCTGGGAGAGGCAGATGATGGTATGGGGGGATAACTGGTGATGGATGGAGTCTTGACTTGGGGTGGCGAACACAACACAATGTACAATGAAATGTTGTAGAACTGTGCACCTGACGCCTGTAAAATTTTGTTAACCTGTGTCACCCCAATAAATTCAATAATACGGAAAAGAAAACTTTCCATTTTGTACAACTCTTCAGAGAGCCATTCTATTTACTAAATAGGATGCTGCTTAATTCATGAGTCATTCAATAAAGCCAAATAGATCTTAAAACCAAGTCTTTGAAAATTTATTCTTTAACAAGTCCAATACCAATGACTTTGGTAGCATTTAGTTAGGGGGAAGAAAAAGAAAATTCAAGCATTCTTGTTTCTAGTTGTCAGGAAACCTAATTCTTATCATTACTACAGAGTGAAAAAAATAAACACAGAGAATAGATTACTCAGATAAATATGAAATTATCTGGCAATTTGGTTTGTATGAAATCTATAAAACTTTTTTTTTCTATCAAGTATTTATATGAACATCCATGCATATCCTGGAAAAAATGACTCTCTGGACTGCCTGAAACTTTATAACACTGTTAGAAGTCAAGAGTGCTTAAAGCAAGGGCAACGAATAAGTGTGTGTGGTGTGTGCAAGATGTGTGCGTGCATGTCCACACATGTGCTCCTCACAGCAAGTCCACACTGCTGAAGAGCAATGAAATGATGTCCACATGCTAAGCTCCACTTTTTATTGTGCTTTTTCCTGCAAACAATGTGCATGTATAGTCAGTTTTATAATGATTTATATTCTAAGGAGACAAGTGAGGAAATGTAAAATTTCCACTTTCTTACACAGTAAGAATATTTTACTATAATAAAATAAATTCATTTTTAGAATTTATTTCCTATCATAACAATTGCAGCTTAGAACCACCAACAATATAACAAAAAAACCCACCCTAAGGGTATTTGTTCTTTTTAATAACTTACATACTACTTATTTTCGTTGTCTATCAATCATCATACATAGCTGAAAACTTATGAACATTTAAACACATTTTAAACATGGTTTGAAGTGGCACAATTTATTATTATGAAGTCTTTTAAAAGCCAACTTAACATTATGGTTTCCTAACTTCTTCCCCAACCAAAACAAGTCAAGGCAAAATCAAAATAAAACAAACAATGGGCATGAAAGGCAAAGAAAGAAGAATCAAAAGTGGTTAAGAGAAGTAAATAAACTACACATAATGCTTTGGTGTCTGAGTCATGTGGTCCATTCCAGTCAACACGAATGCATCTTAGAAAAATGTAGGTTATGTCAAGAGAAGATTCTACAATAGTAGAGTTTGAGGGATATTTATTTAATTGCATATAAGAATCTTAGATCCCATTTGAACCCCTATAAGTGACTTTTGGGGCATCAACAATAATATTCTTCAGTCTCCCTAGACACAAAAATAAACATATTATTTATTTATCTTAGGTGGAGATAATTTCACTAGATTCTTACGGGGGATTTTGTATCAGATTACCTGAGGCTGTCTTTGGAATATATAATTTATTAAGGACTGCTAAAGACACCTTCCTTGACACAGACTCAGGTAAGGTTCACATTTATTAGGTTCCAAATATCCGTTGATGCTATTAATCCTAGAATAGAGGATGGAATTCTAATGTACTAGATCATGATGTTAATTAACTTTCTGGGTTAAGTGGACAAAGCAATTTCAAAGTACTATGAATACTTGATTTTATTACATTGGTTTAATCTCATTTATATTTATTTTTTGAACAAAAAATAATCTCTACTGTGGTAAAACATACATAACAAAATGTACCATTTTAATCATTTTTGTGTGTATAGTTCAGTGGCGTTAAGTACATTCACACTGATGTGCAGTCATCACCACCATCCAGCTGTGGGGACGTTTTCATCCTTCTCAGTTGTAACTCCATAGTCATTCAACTATAACTCCTCATTCTCCATCCCCCAATCCCTAGGAGCCACTATCTACTTTCTGTTTCTACGAATCTGACTACTCTAGGTACCTCATTTAATCAAAATCATACAGTTTTCCCTTTTGGGGTCTATCTTACTTCACTTAGAATGATGTGTTCAAGGCTAATCCATGTTGTACCATATCAGAATTTCATTGCTTTTTAGGACAATGTCCCATGGTATGTACAGACCACATTGTTTTATCCATTTACCCATCAATAAGACATTAGGTTATTTCTACCTTTTGGCTATCACGAATACTACTGTTGTGAACACTGGTGTAACTATCTGTTTAAGTCTTTGTTTTTAATCCTTTTCATGTATATATCCAGGAGCGGAATTGCTGGATCATATGGTAATTCTATGAAGACCCTTCTACTGTTTTCCACAAAGGCTATCCCATTTTACATCTCCACCAGCAATTAACTCCTCTACAAGGGTTCCAATTTCTCCACATCTTGCCAACATTGGCTCTTTTCTTTTTAATAATAGCTATCTTTAATGGTGTGAAGTGACATCTCATGGTGGTTATGATTTGTATTTTCCTAATGATTAGTGATGTTGAATGTTAGAAAAAAATAATCTTGAAGTTCATTTTTTTAATTCCAAACAATATGAGGATCAGAAAGTTGAAATTACTTTAAAACTTTTTGGGGTTGACAATGTTATCTTTTTAAAAGGGAAACATAAAAATCACTGCATATTTAATTAAAATTTTAATTAAATTCTCTTTTTAGGAGAAACCGGATCACATCTCTTTTGATCAAGACAATGGAAAAATATTTTCTACACTCTGTAAATTATACATTTACTATTTCATTTCTAGATTTTGTGAGTAGCAGATTCTTATTAGGTAAAAGATTATTCTAAAATATGAAGAAAATGTAAACACCAAAAGAAACAAACTATCAAGCAAGCAAACTAAGTTATTAAAATAGTACTTGGATTAAGTATCAAGAAATACCAAAGAAATAGTGTAAATTTCTTAACTTAAATTTTTAAAAACCTTCTTTAAGTGACAATAGAAATTTAAAGAGGCTGTGAGAATTGGTGTTCTTATTTCTGAGATCTTCATTAACCTACAAGATAAATAATGGGGAACACTGTTGGAAGGAGAATGAAGAAGGATGTTTAAGGCCAAGAACGTAGTCTATTTGGAAAACAGATGGCTTGTAAAACTCAAGCTGTATGAATCAAAGTTTGAGGGAATTTTGCTGGTTAGATTTAAGAAAGTTTTTTTTCCTCCCCTCTGAGTATTTCCATTTAGTCAGAGAAAGCTTTGTGGTGATATTTCTGAAGCTAGTGATTCTGATGCTGCCAGCCAAGGAGTTTCAATGGTTTTCTCTGAAAAGTAGTTTCATACTTCCTTTTCCAAGACAGTAAATTACCCAAACAAAAGTAACATGTGTAGTTTGCTGGAGGCCACAGAAAGAAAGAGAGAAATGTGTTTGTGCAGCAACAAAAGACTGTGGCTTTATTGGCAACACCATCAAAGCTAATCCATTTGCTTGCCAAGGCAGTGTGAATCCATAGCAAGATGTGTCAAATCTGTCAGAGAAACATTTTCCTGGAGCACCCACTTGCAGACCCAGCTCTTTCGTCGGGTCCCCTGATTGAGAGTGAAGACTTTCCGTGACAGTGGGGAACTGCTTTCTTCTTAGAGTTTCCCTCCTTGCAGAAATTACATATGTAAGTAACAATTTTGATTCTCATTGGTCAGCAAATTTTCTATCAAATCACTGAAAAGATTTACTCAGGAAACACTCTCACATGTTTCTGATTAACAATCACTTCTGATCTTAACGAGTTGGAATCATTTAAGATGTGATTCCAAGAATTATTCTAAACCATTTTAATCTACTCATTTTAAGTGTTCATTGACTGTTGTGGAGACATTTTGGAAAATTAATAGGGAATATTTCAAGTCATGGAAATTTCACCCTCTGTCTCATGACAATATATGCTCAATCTGTGACTGGGGGCAATGCAAATCCACAAATATATCTTATTTAGCTTCCATCCAAAGAGTAATTTAAGCTGAAGTCTTTTTGCTCATGAGGATAAACCTCTTTACACAGCAAATACTGAACATCTTGTTATCTGGTTGAGCTCGAAGCCAGCCAGAATGACACAAAGAAGCCAGAGAGAGTGAGAGTGAGTGAGTGAGAGAGGGGTAGAGAGAGGGGGAGAGAGAGAGAGAGAGAGAGGATCCATAGGACCCTGTTTCACATTATAAAAGTCTTGACTTTGAATCCTAATAAAGTGGTATATACTGTAAATAATCCTGTGCTGTGGTTTGTGCATTGTAATTCAGTATCTTCTAAGTTTTTTTTTTGAATGTTATTTGATTTATCTTTAGTGTAAAAATGGTCAGTGTTACATGGAATTCACCAATCTTAGGTTTAGGCCTCAATGATAAGTTTCATTGTGCATATGACTTCCTCATTTAATATATTTGATATGGAAATGTTTTAAAGATAATATTAGAATAAATTTTTATGATTCTGGTGTGTTTATATTTGCCGTTGAGTAATAACTTACACACATTGGCTAGCACATAACAGTACTGGCTTATGTGTTGCATCTGACTTGTGATATCTGGGTAGACCATAAAAATGTATTTTTGCCAAGCCATTCAGTGTTACTGGAAGATGCCTTCTTACAATAATTGTGGGAAATGTTCTTAAAGCATTTAAAGCATAAAGACAGAACTAGAACTCTTGGTCAGAAAGGACATCAGACAGTCATTAAGTGCTTTTTCTTTTATCTAGGTCCGTGGTCTCCTGGGCTAGCAGGGCAAAAAATGAGCCACTGAAGTATAGGAAAATGTTAACCTTGTTTATATTTCATCTTTTAAAAACGTATGTTCATTTTACTTTTAAAACATACATAAAAATATATAAAGACCATGTGTAATATTAGTATCTGCAATCAACATGAAAATATACATATCTCGTAAAGGTACAACATAAAACTGTTTGGAGACCACTTTTTTAAGTGATACTGATAGGAAATAATCCTGGTAAAACATTGAGAACACACTGAAGATGTGTACTATAGTCCAGGTACCATATCTCACTGCTTATAAGAAGTAGGTACTCCACATCTACATGACGGAATGCTACACAGCAGAAAGAAAGAAGGAGCTCCTACCCTTTGTGACAGCATGGATGGAACTGGAGAGCATCATGCTAAGTGAAATAAGCCAGGCAGTGAAAGACAAATACCATATGATCTCACCTTTAAGTGGAACCTAATCAACAAAACAAACAAGCAAGCAAAATATAACCAGAGACATTGAAATTAAGAATAATCTGACAGTAACCAGAGGGGAGGTAGGAGGGGATAATGGGGGGAAGGGGTTTCAGGAACAACTATAAAGCCCACATGGACAAAACCGACAAAACCAAGGGGGTGGGTGGAATCAGGGGAGGGAGGTGGGGTGACTGGGGTGGGTGGGGCATGGGGGGGAAATGTAGACAACTGTACTATAATAACAATAAAATAAAAAAAAAGAAGTAGGTATTTTATAAATGGAATTGAATAATTTCCGAAGCTTAAATTATTCTTTTTGATTATCTACTTGACAAATGACTTGAACAACTGTAAAATATTCTCTTGTGTTTATAAAAATTGTTCAATTGTATGTGAATGTAAGCATGCTTATCTTTGAGAGGAAGCAATTGAGAGAGGGAGAATGAAAGAAGGAGAGAAAGGGAGAGGGAGAAAATGTGTATGTGTTTAAGAAAACATTCATCAGATTAGAAAATATTTTATCTGAAATTTTTTTGTTGCAGTATGTACTATCTGATTGAGATTTTCTTATTTAAACATGGTTATAGAAGTGACTGATGTTTTTAAAATCTATGTAAAGGTTGTGAAAGTTAAAAATACAACTATGATTCTAGATCATCTAATTACACACAAATGATATACTCAAATTCATTTCCACTGAAGTTTGCTTTGATAATAAACAAAATCTGTTTGTTCTTGTCATCAAAATTCAGTGTAACAGATTACTATGGTTTTAAGTGTTCAGGTTCAATAATTCGCCTTGCTTTTTCACCATCTAGGAATTATGACCAGTGCAGTCATTGACTCAACATATTGGTTTTTACCCTATAAAGAAGATTGGTTGATGAATATTATAATATTAATAATTAGGATAAAAATAACAACATATTAATAGTAGGATGAGATACTGTAACTGACCATCACATTTAATCCATGTAAGAACCCTATAAGGTGCACAGTATTAATTCTATTTTATATATAAGGAAACTGAGTTTCAAGGAGAGAAGTATCTTTTTCATGTTGCTGACAATATGAAAATCAGATGTGAACCCCATTCTGCCTGGCTCCATAGTCCGTCACAGGGAAACACTTTTTGTAGCTATAGTACAGGCCCCAGCTTCAGCCTTTTGTTTTATGTATACAAACTACTGGTGATAAATTTAAAGATATAAGATCACTGTTCCTGGAAAAACAGTTTAAATCACACATGCAACGTGATGATTTAGCGTATCATCCATCTACTTAAAAAGCCAGGTTTTTGTGCTTTAAACTAGACCAAAGCTTAAAGTTGGAGTAAAATGAATTCAAGTAACATTCTCCACAACATATTATTATTATTAATTGATTGCAATAACATTTACAGATGCTTTCCTGTTGAAAAATGCTGCTTTCCACCTTAAATATAATTCCCTAGTGTTGTAGATAAAATTTTTGAAAGCTGAAGTTTAAACTTTTCAAAAGAAAATAGTTTTCAAAACTAGGTGTTAAGAAATCAGTTTTGATAGCAAAGACAACTAATTAACAAATTTTGCATACCTACTATATGTTCTGCAAAAACTGCTTTGGGTTCAGGGATACATGACAATTTCCTCTCCTTCCATGACACGTAAGTGCCTAATTAATTAATTATAGTAATATGATAAGTGCTATAGCAATCTAGGCATCCACCAGATGCCATGGGTGCACTAAAAAAGTAGTGAAGAATTCCAGTGGAAATGAGAGAGGAAGGAAGGTAAACTTGTCTTGAAAGAATTTCACTAAGTTTTAAAGACAAGAATGAAAGACATAACCACATGTTTTAATGATTGAGGTCTAATACTATATGATGAAATGATTATAGGATAAGCTTATTTACTATTTTGACCACTGAAGAGGATTCTGGGAATATGACTGCCTGAATATGTCTCATCTCTCTTAATTGCCTAACTTCAATCAGAGTTTCCTTAGTCAAGTTGTTTCTGGAAATGTAGAAAACTATGAGTCAGACAAAGGAGGCTCAGTGGGAAAAACAGTAAATGGGTCAGACAATAACCTGAACACTAAACCTGAACAATAACCTGAACAGAAAACATCAAGTCATTAGTATCAAGGACTGGTCTACAATAGTAGATTCTGGGAAAAGCTTGGCCTTCAGGGTCTGGAACACACAAAGGTTAACAATGACAACAGATCCACTGGAGCTGGCCTGGTCTTGTTTGATGAGAATCAGAGGAGCTGCTGAGTTGTTAGACTGTTACCACCCTATTCCTAAGACAAGGGATATGTTTAGAGGCTGGAGACCAGGGAGATTTTATCCCAATGCTTTCAGGGAAGGGCAACTTGCCTCCTGCAACCCTCACTGCCCGTGTGAAAGAGCAATGAACTGTTAAGTCTTATACCTAGCCAAAAAATAATTGCATTTTAGATCAAAGACAGATATTTGAATTTATGTAAGAAAGACTGTGTTCTATAGGTTTCATCTTGTTGGCATTTGGGAGAAGAAATGGGGTGTCTTGGAGAAAAATTAATTTGTGTGAAGAAGTAGAGTATTTTGGCAGAAAAAATTAATTCATATCTCCTTTTTAGTAATAGTAGAGACATAGACATCTTAAAGTACCAGGAAAGGAAATTTAACAATTAAAGAATTGCAAAGGTAAAACTTTCTAAATAGGAGAAAAAGACAATCAAGGTAAATGTGCCAAAGGGGAGGAGAGTTGGGGGACTAGGTGAAGGAGTGAAGGGACTAGGAAGTACCAATTGATAGTTACAAAATAGTCACAGGGGTATAAAGTACAGCATAGGGAATATCGCCAATAACATTGTAATAATTGTGTATGGTGGAAATACCGAGGAGGGGCACACTTTGTAAAGTGTATAATTGCCTAAACATGAGGTTGTATACTTGAAACCAATAAAATATAATATTGAAAAAATTATACATAGATTTCTGACTGCATAGGGGCGTGGGTCACTGCCCCTAATTCCCATGTTGTTCAAAATCATCTTTATTTGCTGATGGAATATTTAAATAGATGGATCATATACTTGGCCATTAAGAAAATCTCAAATTAGATCACATTTTATTAAAGAGCACACGTTTTAATAAAACACATTAATCAATAAATGCAAAATATCTCGATTTAACTAATTGGAAACTAAAAAAACATACTCCTAGATTAATCTTGCATCAAAGAGAAAATAAAAATTGACATTACTAACTCTAGAAATCAGAGAACATAGAACCTCAAATTAACACCTCACATCACTGAAATGAGAAAATGTATCCCTTTTATCGCATTCCATATTAAAAATAACAACAATATTTCATACTTATCTTAAGTATTAGTATCTTAGATGCAAGAAAGAAGTAAAATGATAGAAAAGATGAAAAGAATTACGAAGAAAGTGCAATTCTTTCACTACAACTTTGAAACTTAGAAAGAACAAATGACTTTTATTACAAGTATAGATCAATCAATCCAATTCAAAAGAAATAGTCAATATTCAGACAGATAATTTTCCATAGGAGTTGAATAGGTGATCATAGTGTGAACTTTGAGAAACTCACCAACACCAGATGGATTCAGAGGTGAATTCTATCTAGCTTTTTAACATTTTAACTTCCTCATGCTTTTTAGCTGTTTCTTGCATGGAAAATATAAAATACTTCTGTAGTAATTTTTTGGAGTTGACATAAAATTAACCCCAAACCTGATAAAGATCACATAGAACAAATATACAATACAATCCCATTTAAAAATAGATACATAGCCCTGGCCAATAGATGGCTCAGTTGGTTGGGGCATCATCCTGTACACCAAAAGGTTGCATGTTCTATTCCCAGTCAGGGCACATACCTAGGTTGCAAGTTCGATCCCCAATCAAAGTGCATAGGAGAGGCAATTGATTGATATTTCTCACATTGATGTTTCTTTCTCATTCTCTTCCCCCCGCCTCTCCTCTCTCCCTCTAAAATCAATTAACATATCCTTGTTATGGCTAGAGATACAAATATACCAAATTAAAAATTAGTAAAGAGAATCCAAACATATAAAAAAAGAATAATGTACTTAGATGAGACCAGACTTGTTCTAGTAATGCAAAGGTGATCAAATATTAGGAATCTAGGAGCACAATCCATTATGCAAACATATCAAAGAGACAGCATAATCACAGAAATAGAAGATAAAAATAATATGCTTAAACTTGGCATGGAGCATTTGAGAATCACTTGGTTAATTGTAATAAAAGAAGCCAGCTTAAAGATAATAAAGATCATTTATTAAAAGTAAAAATCAGTATTTTTATAAGTGGCAAAAATTATTACAATTAAAATCAAGAATGAGACCAAAGTTTGTGGCATTACTATTACTATTCATCAGAGTCTTGGAAACTCTAGCTAAAACACTAACAGAATGAAATTAAATGCTTTGTATAACTATTGAAAAGTTAGAAGTAAGCCTTATTATATCCAAAGGTCTCTGGTTAGAAAATCCCACTAGCATTAATAAGGATATGTGATAATTGCTTGGATAAAAGACAAAACACAAAATCACGAGCTTTCCCTTGTTTAACAACAAGCTCCTGGAAATAGATATAACAAAAATATTAACTATTTTATAAAAAATGATAAAATGTTTTGGAATTTAATTAAGAACAAAATCTATACAAAGAAAATAAAATTTTATTAAAGGACATGCAGGTGATAAAGAATATGTCAACAAAAAGTAGTTATTCAGTTGGATGGAAAAAACTTGATACAATAAAAATTAAATTGAATAAATTACTAATTAGAATCTCAATAGATTTTTTCAAATAGATAAAGTATATCAGAGTTTACATGAAAGAAGAAATTTCTTAGTATCAAGAAAATGCTAATAAAAAGATACTTGCTCTATAAAATAAGTTATAGCATAAAACACCTCAACTCCAGTCAATATGGTATTGGTGTAAGTACTAGATAGAATAGAATAGTGAATTCAGAAAATGTTTCTAATGTATACAAAAATTTAATATAGGATATAATAGTATTTTATTCAAAGTGGAAAGAGTGGTTCTTGCTCAATTAACCATCTATCTGGAACACAATAAAATTAGGATTTTCACATTACAGCATATGAAAACTAAATTTCAGTTGATGTAAAAACTGAAATGTAAAGAGTAAAACAATAAAAACACATCTGGGAAATTATTTTATTCTGGAAAATATGAGGAAAAAAGAAGGAAAAGGTTTTAACTCAATAAAGAATTATGAAATTAAAGATGGACATTCTAGCATATGAGATATAATATACTAGCAATAGATGGAAGACAAATGTTTAATATTACTGTATTTATGCATCTCTTGAAAATTCATTTAAAAATTGTATTTAAAAACCACAAGAGGGAATGAATATGAAATAGCAATTATAGGAGCCCAAACCAAATAGCTTGCAATTATTATATGAAAAGCTGTAAATTCACCAGTATTCAGGGAAATTTGATAATGGGATAGGGCTTTTATATTTGCTACTTACCAAAGTAAAATAAAAGAATTGCTCCTTGCCAAAGAAAAATAAAAGACTAGGAACTACTTTGGATGCAATAACATGAGTAAAGTCTTAAGTGACAAAAATAAAATGTTTAAGCCATTTTTTATTTATTTTTTTTAAGTACTTTTTTTTTTTTCTTTTAGATTTTTTATTTATTTATCTTTAGAGGGGAAGGGAAGGAGAGAGGGAGAGAAACATCAATGTGTGGTTGCCTCTTGTATGTCCCCTGCCGGGAACTGGCCTGGCAACCCAGGCATGTGCCCTGACTGGGAATCGAACCGCGATCCTTCGGTTCGCAGGCCCGCGCTCAATCCACTGAGCTACACCAGCCAGGGCTGTTTAAGCCATTTTGGACAGTAGTCTGGAAATATTACTCAAACTCCTTCCTTCCTTCCTTCCTTCCTTCCTTCCTTCCTTCCTTCCTTCCTTCCTTCCTTCCTTCCTCTATCATCTAGTTAATTAAATATTTTTAGAGGGAGGGGAGGGGAGGGGAGGAAGAAAGAGAGGGAGGGAAACATGGATTTACGAGAGAAACATTGATCGGTTGCCTCTCGCATTCCCCCAACTGGGGACCTGGCCTGCAACCTAGGCATGTGCCTTGACTGGGAATCGAATTGGCAACCTTTTGCTTCATGGGACAGTGCTCAACCCACTGGGCCACACGAGTTAGGGCAATCATCTATTTACTTTTAACAATGGCACTCATGATTTTATTCCATTGTAAGAAAAACACCTAGGACTTTCAGTCAAGATGATGGAGAAAGTAAAGAATGTCTTTTCCTCCTCCCATGGCTACATCAAAATTACAGCTAAATTATACAACAACCATCATTAAGAACTACCTGAAGGCTAGCTGAACAGAATCCCTATAGCTAAAGATATAAAGGAGAAGCCATTGGGAGACTAATATGAGGAGTGAAAATACAGAACTAGCAAGTCTCAACCCATGGTGTGGCGATTAAGAATGAAGAGGGCTATCTTGGATGCAGAGGACTATCTCAGATGCTAGCACTTCTCCTTAGGAGTGAAGCGGCTCAGCCCCACACCAGGCTCTCCCGTTTGGGTCACCAGTTCTGGGACGAAAAGTCCCCGTAACATCAGGCTATGAAAACCAGCAGGGTTTGCATCCTAGAAAGACAATGGGCTGCTAGAGACCTAGGCACTGTAGGTCTTAAAGGGCCCATGCATATTCTTAGTTACTCACAAATTTATTGTTTCAGAGTTCCAGGATAGGGACAGCAGCTGAAAAAGCTCCAGGGACATATGGGATTGAACTGAATTGACTACCTTCAGGGCAAGGGCTGGAGGGGCAAGGATCAAGGCAGATCTTTTAGGGATGAAGTACTAGCAAGTCACATTGCTCCTTTGTTGAGCCCTTCCACTACCTGGCATGTGTACTCAAAGGAACACCAAATCTGAACACTCCATTAACTTGGCTAACACTGTTTTCCCCAGCCTGGTGATTCCCTGAGACCATGCCCCACCCAACTAGCATGCCAGGACTGAACTTCTTTCAGAGGCTTTTCCACACAAACAGCTTGTCTTGGCTTGGCTGCAGACTTTCCTAAAATGTCTCAAAGGTCCACAAACCCCCCAACAAGTTGCGACTGGCTTCAGTGTACCCTACAGTTCTTGCTAAGTGACACCAAGCACAGCACAGACAGCAACCAGTGACAGATCACTCCGTAGCTTCTACCAGGTTGCCCTGGGCCAGGCAGAGGCAGCTAACCTATGTCTGCACCAGAGGACCTCCAAAGATGCCCGAGAACCAACACACCTGGAGGCCAGCATCAGACAACTCATAAGCACGACTCAACCAGCACTAAAAATGACATACCCAAAAGGGTGGGTTTGGTAGGCACCAGAGCCCTGCTAAAGCAAATCCCACTCTGTGTTGTCAGCCCCTGAACAACAGCTTGTCTGCTGTAGTCACGGCCAGACTCAAAGCCATAGAGCTTCAGGGTCAATCCTACCAACTGATGTGCTAAAAGAAATCAAGACTCAACCAGAACTAAAGGAAACACACCACCCCCACAAAGAACATTCCTGGATCACCCAGCTCAGGGGCAAAGGAGACTGTACCACTGAGCTCCACAAGATACCTACTAGAAATGGCAACTCTGCCAAGACTGGGAGATAAGCAAATCTACCTAATACATAGAAAACAACAACAACAACAACAACAACTCAGGGATGCAGCCAAAATGAGGAGACAGAGAAACATGTCCTAAATGAAAGAGCAGGACAAAACTCAAAAAAATAACAAAATGAAATAGAGTCAAGCAACCTACCAGATACAGAGTTCAAAATACTGGTCATAAGGATGCTCAATGAATTTCCATGAGAAGAATAGATGAACTCAGTGAGAATTTACAAAAGGAAAAAAAATAGAAGTAAAAAATACAATAGGTGAAATGAAGAACACATTATATGGAAACAACAGCAAATTGAATGAAGCAGAGGATGGAATTATCAATTTGAAAGAAAAAGTGGCAGAAAACACATAATTGGTATAGCAAAATTGAGAAAAGAATAAAAGGAAATAAGGATAATTTAAGGGACCTCTGGGAAAACATCAAGCATAACAATATTCACATCATAGGGGTCCCAGAAGGCAAAAAGTGAGATCAAGGGATTGAAAAACTATTTAAATAAATAATGATGGAAAACTTCCCTAAGCTAGAGAAGGAAATAGACATACAAGTCCAAGAAGTTCTGAGAGTCCTCCAAAAAGATGAATCCAAAAAGGCCCACACCAGGATACATTGTAATTAAAATGCCAAAGTTTAATAACAAGAGAATCTTAAAAGAAGAAAGAGAAAAGCAATTATTGACCTACAAAGAAACTCCCGTAAGATTAGTGGCTGACTTCTCAACAGAAATTTTGCAGGCCAGAAGGGACTGGCATGAAATATTTAAAGTGACAATATGCAAGGACTTACAACCAAGATTACCTAGAAAGGCTATCATTTACAAAGGAAGGAGAGAGAGAGTTCCTTAGACAAGAAAAAGCTAAAGGAGTGTATCACCACCAAACCAAAATTATAAGAAATGTTAAAGGGGCTTCTTTAAAAAGAAAAGATAAAAAAAATTAGCAAATATGGGAAAGGAACAATTCTCACTGACAAGGGAAAACACACAAAAGCAGGGGATCAATCAACTCTAAAGCTAGTGGGAAGGTTAAAAGGCAAACAAGGGAAGATATATGTAATTACAAAAATAAGGGAAATACAAAAATAGAAAAGAAGTAAAAAACAATGACAAAAACATAAACATAAACATAAGAGGGTAAGTAAAAATGGTGGGGATTTTAGAATATGTTTGAATTTGAATGACATCAACTTAAAACAGAGTGCAACCATAGTTTGGTACATATAAAACACATGGTAAGCAAAAGCCCAAAATCTTTAAGAGATGTATAAGAAATAAAGAAAAAGGAACCCAAACACAACACTATAGAAAGTCATCAGCATACAACAGAAGAGAGCAAAAGAATAAGAAACGAAGAATTACAAAAACAACCGGAAAAGAATTGATAAAACTGAAATAACCACATACCTATGAATAATTACTTTCAATGTCAATGGCCTAATGCCTCAATCAAAAGACATAGGATGGATAAATGGATAAAGAAACAAGGCCCAATACATATACTGCCAACAAGAAACCCACTTCAGATTGAAAGACAGGCTGAAAGAGATGAAAAAGATATTTTATGCAAGTGGAAAAGAAAAATAAGGTGGGCAGCAACCTATATTGGACAAAACAAATTTTTATTTATTATTATTATTTTTTTAATCGTCACCCCAGGATATGTTTACTGATTTTAGAGAAAGAGGAAGGGGGAGGAAAGCAGAGAGGGAGAGAGAGAGAAAAATGATGTGAGAGAGAAACATCGATCTGTTGCCTCCCATACATGCCTGATTTTGGATTGAACCTGCCACCTAGGTATATGCCATGACTGAGAATTGAATCTGTAACATTTTGATGTATGGGACAATGCTCCAAACAACTTAGCCACCTCGCAAGGGCAGACAAAACAAACTTTTAAATAAGGACTATAACAAGACACGAAGAAGGGCATTTCAAAGGGATGAATCCAAAGAGGACATGACTCTCACAAACATCTACACAATGTAGAAGGACTTAAATATAGAAAGCAAATATTGACAGACATGAAGGGAGAGAATGACAGTAACATTATCATTGTAGAGGACTTTAACACCCCATTAATATCAGTGGGTAGATTGACTAGCCCGAAAATCAACAAGGAAACAGTGACCTTAATGACACATTAGACCAGATGGAATTATTGATATTTCAACCAAAAGTAGCAGACTATATATTTTTCTCCAGTGCATAGAAAACATTTTCTACGATAGATCTTATGTTAGGCCACAAAACAATTCTTAGTAAATTTAAAATTTACATTATATCAACCACCTTCTCTAACTATATGGCATGAAACTAGAATTCAATTACATGAAAAAAAAAAAACCCTAAAAAATACACAAACACAAACAGCCGAAATAACATGTTACTGAACAATAAATGGATTAACAATGAAATCAAGGAAGAAATCAAAAGACACCTAGAGACAAATGAAATGAACACACAAATGAGAGCATGTACCATGCTCATGGATAGAAGAAATTAAGATGGTTAAAATATCCATACTACCCAAGGCAATCTATAGATTCAACGGAATCCTTTTCAAAACACCAATGGCATTTTTCACAGTACAAAAAAAAAAAAATCTAAAATTTATATAGAACCACAAAGACCCTAAATAATCACAGCCATCTTGGAAAAACAAAACAAACAAAATAAAACAACACAACAAAATTGAATATATAATGCTACCCAATATCAAACTATACTACAAAACTACAGGAATCAAAATAGCATGGTACTGGGAAAAAAACATATGCATACATCAATGAAACAGAATAGAGAGTCCAGAAATAAACCACATCTATATGGTCAGATAACCTATTTCAAAGAAGGCAGAACTATGCAATGGGGTAAAAAGTGTCTTTAATAAATGGTGTTGGGAAAACTGAATAGATCAATGCAAAAGATTGAAAATGGATCACTTTCTTACACTATAGACCAGAATAAACTCAAAATAGATTAAGACTTAAAAGTAAGACTTGAGACCATAAAACTCCAATAAGAAAACATAGGCAACAAACTCTTTGACATCACTCTTAGTAATGTATTTTTGGATATGTCTTCTTAGGCAAAGGAAACAAAAGAAAAACAAATGAGACTCCATCAAACTAAAGAGGTTTTGTACAGCAAAGAACACCATCAACAAAATGAAAAGACAACCTGATGAAGGAAGAAGATGTTTACCAATGATGCATCTGATAAGAGGTTTATATCCAAACTATATTAAAAACATCATTCAACTTAACCCTAAAAAACAGACAATCCAATTAAAAAATGGGGAAAGGACCTGATAGACACTTCTACAAAGAGGACATATGGATGGCCAATACACATATAAAAAGATGCTCAACATCATCAATCATCAGGAAAATGCAAATTAAAACTACAATAAGATACTGCCTCACATCTGTCAGAATGTCTATCATCAATAAACAACAAACAGCAAGCAATGGAGATGAGGAGGAGAAAAGGGAACCCTCATGCACTGTTGATGGAATTGCAAATTGGAGCAATCCCTATAAAAAACAATTAAAAATAGAACTGTCATGTGACCCAGTATTTCCTAGCACTCCTGCTTATTTATCTGAAGAAATCCAAACACTAAATTTAAAAGACATATGTATCCCCTATGTTTATTGCAACATTATTAAAATAGCCAGAATATGAAAGCGACCAAAGTGTCCATCAGTAGACACATGGATAAAAAAGAGGTGGTATAAATATATAATGGAATATTACTTAGCCATAAAAAAGTAATCTTGCTATTTGTGACAACATGGTTGAACACGAACAGTATTATGTTAAGGAAAACAGTCAGATGGAGAAATAGAAATACCATATTATTTCACTTATACATGCAATCTAAAAACAAAATAAATGAATAAACAAAACAGAAAAAACTTACAGATGCAGACACCAAACTGGTGGTTGCCAGATGGGAGAGGGGTTGGGGGAATGGGTGGAAAAGGGAAAGGGACTAAGATGCACTATTGCCGGTTGTAAAAATGGTCACAGGATGTAAAGCACAGCTTAGGGAATATAGTCCACAATTGTAATTACTATGTGTAGTGTCAGTGGGTACTGGAGTTATTGGGGTGATTGCTTTGTAAGTTACATAAATGTCTAATCACTATGGTGTACACCTAAAACTAATATAATAATTGTATACCAGTGGTAATTTAAAATTATATATATAGACATAATTTTTTTAAAAAGAAAGAAAGACATCCATATGTATGAATGTATCCAGAAGGAGATAACTTTATCTTGGAATTTATCTTCATAACAAAACTCTGGAAACATATCTAGTTGTGGTGGAATAAATTATGGTACATCAAATGCCTAGACTCTTATGCAGTCATACAGAATGACATAGAACCACACAGGTTGATTTGAAATGATTTCATGTATTTTTCAGAGGAGAAAAGTATGTATATCATATGCAACTAAAAAAAAAATCAACCCCATATGTATGTGTATATGCACATGTATATTTGTATATGATTATATAAAATAGTATGAAAGTATGCATACAAAAGCATATTTTATACCTTATAGGGATGAGTGAACAGCAAGGAAGAAATAAGGGAGGGGAGAAGAAAAATTACTAAGAAAGTCCCAACATATGATATAATTCCATTGATGTATTAGTATGAAACCACACATATGTATGTATACTGAATTTTAAAGTTAATAAAGACAAAGACAAAGTCATGATATCTGTATTGTGAGTGTTACAAAAGAGGATAAAATATATTTTGAACATCTTCATTTCATTTAGAGGTTCCATGTCACAAATATCTTGTTATTTATTTTTGATCATTGTGTTGTCAGAAATTACCTTTAAAAATATATTTACTTCTACGGATATTTAAAAGAAACTAACAAGCACTTGAACTTTCTAAAACTTCATGTTTGGAATCCATATTCTAGGAAAAGACCTCAAGATGCTTGAAGCCCAGGCTCATCAAAAATGGGAAATGGTAAATTGCAGAGCATTTCCCTGGATTCTTTTATTTAGTACATGGTCAGGAATATACCATGGTTATTACCAGTCACTTGCATTTGGTGAATGGGCTGACACATATACAGAGTCTCTCCAAGAGTTAAAAAAAATCAGAAGGTTATAAGGTCCCCAGAGAATGGAAGGAAACCAGCTCTTTAGAAGAACCAGATGGAATTTTAATCTGAAATCTCATAGGGAGCTGGGTTGCCAAAGGGCATGGAACTTTGTTCCTCCAATTTGAAATATGGTTCCAGCTCTGATTTGTTTGTCTGTATGAAATTCCAACATTATTTCCTTTTCTACATTATTGGAAGTTGTATCCTTTGCTTGTGTGTGTTAGTGTCTTACCCTGTGCCATCACTGTACACATTAGAGAACTGCCTTTTTTCATTTATTTAACAAATATCTGTTGAATGCCTACCACAGGCTAGAAACTGCACTAGGTACATGCTATATATAAATTTGTATTAGGGCAGCTTTTTTGTTACTTCGGTAAATCTACTCTCTGAAGAACTTCAAGACATCCTTGACTACCTTTATAATATTAATAGCTTCCTATAAAGCATTCCTACAATAGATGTGCTAGAGAAAATGCTACTTCAAGTGTGGTGGAGTACCTTACACTGCATTTTGTATGATAACAAATACTATAGAAAGGTTCTAGTGCATTTGATGATATGTGGCCAGCTTATCAATAATAACTCTGACTTCGCTGTGGGAGAGGGCCTTCTATGCAAGGCATAAAATCCAATTGATTTTTATGAAATAAGATGCTATGAAGAAGTGCATTAAGTGTAGCGTATCACAGTAATTCCACTTTGTAAGCTAAATGGCTTTTGGAACATTGTTGAAAATGCTGTCAGTATTCTGAGCATACACAAAAGAGCAAGATAAGGCCAATAATTAAAAAGTCAATGCTATTCCTCTTCAAAGATTTCTTTCCTCAATTAATAAAGCATATTCTCCTCTATGTCAGTTAAAAATAAAATCCAAAATAGCTCTATATGATATGATCAGACTGAGAACATGTGTTAAGTTGTGTTGATCCTACAATACGAAGTTTCTTTATAGAATTCTTGGGTCACTGCTATCTTTAACTTCCTTTTAAGGTAACTTATAAAATCTATTATGCATATTTTAAAGGATACATTTTTGCTTGGGCTACATTTATAGAATTGTTTTCAAGTTAGTTCATTTCAGAAGGCCTGCTTAGTTAAATTTCATGAACATTTTAAAAATAATGGTATATGAATGCAGGCAGGAAAAGCAAGTCATCTGATTTCTGGGACTCTAGCATTTGCAGTGAATTTGCAGTGAATTTGGTTGGGTGTATTAGTGCTTGAAGCACTGCTCCCAATCTTTCCCCCCTCCTCCAACACACCTGAAGAAAAAGCACACTTCTATCATTAATAGGGACACAGTAACAGTGTTTCAATGAACTGGGGGGAGTAGAGTACACTGAAAACCAACCAACCAACCAACCTTCCCACATGGGAGAGATGATTTTCAAATGCCTTTCTAGGTGATATATTTGAGAGTAACTGTGAAGTAGCTGAAATTATGCGAAAGATTCTTGGCTCTTTATTTCTGGTGATCTTAGGTGAAGTGATAGACTGGTTTTATACCTGCGATCTAGATGATCAGTAAATAGATGATGAAATAAAAGGAAAAAAAAGAGAAGGGTTTTTATATCCCTACTTCTTATTATGGCAAAGTAGTATATATTGCACTGTCATTTAATATACCTGTTGTTAATGGAACTTCTCACAGGGTTTTATCCAGTAATGTATAGTACAATGAACATATACATATACCTTTTGACTTTGTAATCCACCTCTGAAAATCTATCTAATTGAAATACCAAGAGGTCCATGAACATTCCTGGTAATGTTCTTTGTAAAAATTAGAAACACGTTATTTGTATTTCTATCATTTGAAAATAAAACATCGTACCTCCACACAGTGGCATGTTATTCAACTATTAAAAAGGATGAATTACATTTAAACCAACTCACTTGGAGAGGTTTCCTCAAGATATTTTTAAGGAGAAAGAGCAGTGACACATAGAAATATTTCATTTAATTTTTGTGAAGCGAACAGTTCCATAATATTCCCATATATTACTGCAAAGGATAATATAATGAAAATATGAAAAAGATGAACACATTTCTAATATGAATTACCTGGAGCCTGTAAGGAGGCCCTAGGTAATTTGGATGTAGGAGGGAAGTTGACAAAAGTAAAAATTAATGATCATTCGAAGCAAAACTACTGCATGCATAAACGCATAAGATTGTTTCTTTTTTAATTAAATATATTTTATTGATCATGCCATTACACTTGTTCCATTTTCCTCCCTTCATTCCCCTCTGCCCTGCACACCCCCTCCCACCTGCATTCTCCCCCCTTTAGTTCATATCCATAGGTCATATAAATTCTTTGGCTTCTACATTTCCCGTACTATTCTTACACCCCACCCCTGTCTATTTTCTACCTACCATTTATACTATTTATTCTCTGTACCTTTCCCGCCTCTCCCCCTCCCATTCCCCCACTGATAACTCTCCATGTGATCTCCATTTCTGTGATTCTGTTCCTGTTGTAGTTGTTTGCTTAGTTTGTTTTTGTTTTGTTGGTTTTTAGATTTAGTTGTCAATAATTGTGAGTTTGTTGTCATTCTACTGCTCATATTTTTTATCTTCTTTTTCTTAGATAAGTCCTTTTAACATTTCATTTAATAAGGGCTTGGTGATGATGAACTCCTTTAACTTGACGTTATCTGGGAAGCACTTTATCTGCTCGTCCATTCTAAATGAAAGCTTTGCTCAATAGAGTAATCTTGGATGTAGGTCCTTGCCTTTCATGACTTTTAATACTTCTTTCCAGCCCCTTCTTGCCTGCAAGGTTCATTTTGAGAAATTAGCTGACAGTCTTATGGGCACTCCTTTGTAGGTAACTGTCTCCTTTCCTCTTGCTGCTTTTAAGATTTTTTCCTTATCTTTAATCTTGGGTAATGTAATTATGATGTGCCTTGGTGTGTTCCTCCTTGGGTCCAACTTCTTTGGGACTCTCTGTGAGCTTCTTGGACTTCTTGGAAGTCTATTTTCTTTGCCAGATTGGGGAAGTTCTCCTTCATTATTTGTTCAAATAAGTTTTCAATTTCTTGCTCTTCCTATTCTTCTTCTGGCATCCCTATGATTCGGATGTTGTAATGTTTAAAGTTTCCCCACAGGTTCCTAAGCCTCTCCTCATTTTTTTGAATTCTTGTTTCTTCATTCTGTTCTGGTTGGATGTTTCTTTCTTCCTTCTGGTTCACACCGTTGATGTGAGTCCTGGTTTCCTTCCCATCACTGTTGGTTCCCTGTATATTTCCTTTATTTCACTTAGCATAGCCTTCATTTTTTCCCTCTAACTTGCAACCAAAATTAACCATTTCTGTGAGCATCTTGATTACCAGTGTTTTGAACTGTGCATCTGATAGGGTAGCTATCTCTTCGTTGCTTAGTTGTATTTTTCCTGGAGCTTTGATCTGCTCTTTCATTTGGACCATTTTTTTTTTTTTTTGTCTGGACGTTCCTGTTACTTAGTAAGGGGCAGAGCCTTAGGTGTTCACCAGGGTGGGGCAGCCCACATGGCGTGATGCTGTATGTGGGCAGGGGTCTGAGAGGAAACAATGTAGCTTGCTCCACTCTCTGCTGGTTTTCAGTCACTTCCCCCACTTCCTGCAAGCAAATTGGGACCTTCTGGTGCTGATTCCCGCATAGCTGGGCTTGTGTACATTCAAGGACCCTGTGGGTCTATCCAACGAACTCTCCTGTGAGGCTGGGAATTTCTCCCGGTACCTCAACCCCCACAGGTGTTTTCAGTCAGAGGCTTTGAGGTTTTATTTCTTCCAACTGGAACCCTGGGATGTGGGGTCTGTCTCGCTCCCTAGTTGTTCCTCCTGGTTTATCTGCATGTGAATGTGGGACCACCCAGTCCACAAGCTGATGCCTTGCTGGGTCCACCAGCCGCCACCTTGCCGAGAGTCCTCTCTGCCCAGCTGCCTGTCTCTGCCCCTCCTACTGGTCTGGATGAATGTTTCTTCTTTAATTCCTTGGTTTTTGGACTTCCATACAGTTTAATTTTCTGTCAGTTCAGGTTGCTTCTTGTTTTTAAAGTTGTTGTTGTTCTTGTTTTGGTTGTGTGAGGGGGCACAGTGTGTCTACCTATGCCTCCATCTTGGCTGGAAGTCCAGATTCTGTTTCTTTAAAAGGTTATCTGTCTGTCTGTATATCTATCTATCATACCGATCCATCAATCCATCCTTCCATCCATCCTGCATAAAGTCATGCAAGAAAGTTTGGTCACCAAAATGTTAATGATGGTTATCATAGACTGGTACAGTTATAGTGTGTTTTACTTGTTTTACTTTTATGTATTGTTTGATCTTTTTACATTATTTACAGCATTTAGGTATTTTATATTACCAAGGAAAACTATTAAAACTGTATTTGTCCCCTAAAATTAAATGCTCATGGTGAATTCCTTCTTGGATCTCAAATACAATAAAAGTCTTAACCTATCGACAAACTAAACAACAAAGACCTAAACCAATCAATCTATTAACTAACCAATTTAAAGACACATGCACACATACACACACACACATCCTTATATATATGCAAGAAATATTGTCTTTTGAAACACTTTTTCCCATCTAATACTTATCTATTGTTTTTGAGGTTGAAATTTTTTAAATGTTAAAGAGTCAGGAATAATTAAATAACAGCAGCTTAAGCTATCTCCTAAAATCTATTCTGAACACAGAGGGTTCAAGCAGATTGTTCTTTTTCCTCTTTCCTTTTCCTCTAAGGAAAAGGATAACTACCTTTCCTTAGATTTGAAGCTGAGGGAAGAAAATTTCCTTTTCTCTTTAAGAATCTGAGAAAATCCTTCTAAGCCAAACCTGTAGAGTACACTCCCATTTTACTTAACCTTTCCTCACCGATGATCATTCAGTTTTCTTCTGGTAAGGGAAGATATTTTTTCCTCTTCAGATTTGTTGGATGGTAGAACAAATGAGGACCTCATTTCTGATGATGAGGTTGTTTAAAGGCTATGACTCTGGCCCACCACTCAATTCAGGTACTTTTAGGCAGTACGAAGGCAGCACCACAGTGCAGCAGAATTCTGAAATCAGGCAAGATGTGTATCAAATCATCATGCCACTCCTCATGAGCTGTGACACTTCTAAGTTATTTACTGTTCTACAGCCTCAGTTTCTTTATCTGTAAAGTGGGCACAGCAACTTCTACTGTTAGAGATGTAGTGCAGAAAAGCCTCAATGAACTATATCTATAAGCATCCAGCTTAGTGTCTGGTACTTCATAAGCACTCAATAAATGATAGCCACTACTGTTATTATTTTTATATACTTTTGTATATTCTCAGAATGTGTTGGTATAACAGAAAATTATTGCTTCTATGGGTATGTATATAAGCATTATTTATATCGAAGGAAGGGATATCCTTATTTTTTAGGTGCTTAAAGAGATTCCATGCATCATTATATTTATATAATAGTCTACTTCCCATGAATTAATGGAGAGTGGGGGTAGGAGTATTAATTCAGAATGATGAAATGCTTATATTTAAATGCACTCTCTCTCCATGCCATGTGATCTTAGCTTTATCTTGCTCTTCCTTTTACATGTATGAATTTGCAGCAGGAAAATATAAACAATATATTTTTAACCAAGGATTCAGTGAAAATCATAATGCTGTTGAGCACTGAATCATTAATCATCACTTGCACAGCAGAGAGAATACTTCAGTTTTTGCCAAATGCACTGTTTACCGAGAAGAGGCCAACATTTACCACTGGAAAGATAACATACTTGAAGAGGTAAAATAAAAGAGAATTAATTGTGTGTATATTAAATGTTTCTGGAAGCCATTTAATTTGTGATCTGAACCTTAGAACTCCTGAAATAAGGGAGCATACATGAGAAATTATCTTCCCTACTACACTGCACTTGTTACAAACACTTGCATTTTTTTCTTCAGAAACACCCACTAAAACAAAACATCAGCTGAAGAGAATTGTCACACTTCTTGAAAAGCGTCAGTAAAAATTGAAATTATTTCTTATGTAAGAAGAAATGTCTTAAGTAAAAGAGTTTTAACATACTTTTTCTTAAAAAATAATTCCTATTTATTCAGATGAAACTAAAGCAAAGGAAGAGAAACAATATTACTGACAGCTTCATTGTTCAAACATACAGTTAATAATTCAGTGCATTTTCTTCTAGTCTTATTTTCTCTAAGGTTAAATTTTTTTTTGTCTATGTAGTTGTAATCCTGCTGTACTTGTATGTTGTATTCGTAACTTGCTTCAACATTTTCACTGAGTAGTTAATTAAAGCAGGCACAGGATTAACTTGGTGACTTTATATTTCCTCTACCCTCTGTGAGCCAATGTTCTGTTTTCTGTTAGGCTTCAGAAACAATGTTTGAGTTTAAAAAATCATATAGGCAGACGGGAAAATAATTTACTTATATCGTGTAAATTAATTTGAACTTTGTAAATTTGACAACCTCTCATGCAATTCCTGAATTGGATGATGAATTTGATTAATAACCATATTCAGGATCTGATATGTTATGTAGGGAATTTCTCATCATCATACTTTTAAAGAAGATTAAAGAACTACTGGGTTAAAACTGTTTATTTTGTGGCAATGTGAAAAGTTACAGGGGGAAAAATGTCCAGGTTAATTCTCTTATGTTCCTTTTCAGACATGGTTTCTTTTCATTAACCATCTGTAATGAAACATTTGGTCACTGTCACCGGTAGGCATTAATTGCCAGGAAATGCATATTTAAATAGCTCATATTTTAGAGCACTATAGGGATCACAGGATTTTAAACAGTATCTACTTTAGATTAAGATGTCAGAAGTATCAAAACTTGTGAAGTGTGATATGAAGTAGTCCATATGCTAGATAAGCATAATCTCAATAGAAAGCCATTACATAATCATCACTGTTTTCCTCACGGTTGAGCGATAGTTCTTAATATTCAATTAAGAAACCTAGTTACTAGACTCAGATGCTGATCCAAATCTCAAAGTAAACTTCATTGATTTGACCCACGTAACCTGCTTTTATTTTATTTGAGCTTGTGTTTAATCCAACTGTCCCAACCAGGGAATTTAACCTAATCTACACCACTACCACCAACCACCACCACCACCATTATGATTGTCATTATAATATCGTTATCATCATCATCATCTACTACTGAGACATGATTAGTCCTTTAAAAAGATGAGTGAAGTTGTTTGGGATACCAATTTTGTTTGTTTGTTTGTTTTAAGGAGGAAAAATCCTCAGAGAATCTTTTACCTACATTAAATTTTATTTGCTAACATAAACAAGAACTAATCATTGGTGCAAAGAATTAACAAACACAGGAGACTAGATTATATGTTTCAAACTTTACTTTGGAGACCTGAGGGGATGCTTTTGTGTAAAATTGGATTAACCTTTTTGACACTTTTCTTTAAAATACCTCAAACTTAAACAGCTTTGTTTCCCAACTCTGGATACTCATCTAACGGTATAGGTTTTGAGGTTATAAATGAAACACTCTTAATTTTTGCCAAGAATATGAAATAAAAAATATTTTCATGATTTGTGAATGTCTCATTCCCACCATGCAGCTCTTTTCAATGAAGACTGTCAATTTCTACAGCACTGGTGTGCTGTTCTTGTTTATATCCCTATGACTGAGTCAATCCTAGGAAATGTGCTGAGAATAGTTTCTAGTGGATCAACGTGGCTCTTGCTAGTGAATTCTACTTAAAATCTTTTGCAAATCTATTTATAAATTGCAAATAGTTTTAGGGGTACTACGTTTATCTGCGTTGGATAAAGAGATAACATGTCAGATACTACTCAAGTATTTTTTTCTTTGCCTGATCTCTTTACCTTACCTTTTAACATGCAAAAGAGTATATTTCTCACATTAGTATTGATGTACATCTATTCATTTCCTGGATTGATATAAGGAAATCAGTTATGAAAATTTTGAAGCAAAAACTTATCAAAATTTTGATAGAAAAGAACTGAATCCTCTTCTCAAATAATTTTACTCAGAAAATTATATAGGACTAATTTCTTCTTTATCTTTTCCTTGTCCTGCCTCTCATCATCCTTTTGTTTCTCCTTCAACATTAGGCATTTTATATAAATAATTATCAGTACAAGTACCATTTTCAATTACTAGTACTTGGTTGCATATATTTCAAGTTTAATTTAGACACACTATTTTGGAATTTCAACACCACCACTTAAACATTAAATGTATTTTGCATCGAGTGAAAGATTTTTCCTAGTCATAGTTAACTCTATTTTTGCAATATTTTCCACTTTGATATTGACTTCTCAGTTATTTTTTGCTATCAAAATTATTCCTTTCTGAGGTTCTCTTTGCCAAACTTTTCACATTGGCTTTGAACTTGTGATCACATCATGGAATCTGTATCTAGATTCTACTCAGCCTTTCCCTCTTGGGTCTAAAGCATGCCTAGATGTTGAACAGCAGGAAGTTAAAAAATGAGCACCTTCTATTTGCCCAGAACGAAACACTATGAAGAAAAGGCATTGATAGATACATGGTTTCTAAATTTAATCCAGTGTTATAATGTGCACGAAGTAGTGCCATTAGACTATTGAAAGTATTAATCACTCTTCCTAAGGTCTGATTTATCGACATGTTTAATTTAAACCCTGGGAAGACCAATAGAACCCTTTCAGTGATTAGGTTCATAGTACAGTTTTATGGGCTCAGAGACCATATTCCTATGAGAATGAACAAAACCAGAAGATCCAATTAATGCTCTGCTTTCTTAGATATTGTCCTAAAGTAAGGTGGGGCAAAATTTGGTCTCTACTTTAATATAATGTGATTCTACTACAAACATTTAGCGCCATAATTGAATCTCTCTTTGGTAGGTGTAGTGTTCACATTTAAACTTGGTATGTTATTCTTCCAACCTTTTTTTCATGATTTTTACATATCATTTTAATTGTTTCTATCCTATATTATAACATATCAGTTGGCCAACACTTAATGATATATATAGCATCTCCTTTATGTATTTAATAATCTTTCTGTGTGGTTGAGTTTCAAAAAGAAAAATATAATAATCCAATACATTCATTGAAGTTAGAGACATAGTGAAGAAGTTGGACATAGAATGAGCTAAATTAGTGCAATACATGTGCTCTTTGAGAATATTCCCCAGGATTTTTCTCTTTATTTTTGCTCAAGAAAAAAAATCTGTAAAATCTTTGAATATTACCATTATATTCACATTTTTTCATTCTTACTATACTTGCATTTCAGGGAAAATATACAACATTGTGTATTATGTAGAATGAAATTCATATCTGGGCTCTGGCAATCAAAAACATAGCACAATGTTTAGAATCATCTTTTTCACCTTTCTGAAGGGAATGGCAACATAAGTATAACCCAACAAAAAAGAACCCCAAAGAATAAAAATTTAGCATATAATTAATAACCTCATCTCCATTTGCATCTAATTTTTACACCTATCTCCTTATGTGCTGATTTCAAAGTGATTAAGAAAAGCAATTCTGGGGTGATTATTTGAGATACCAATATGGCTATGTTTGTAAGTGAGCTCATGTATCATCCTATTTACAGATCTTCTCCTAACAGCGGGCTCAGAATCCTAAGAACAGTTTAGAAATTCCCAGGAGCATACAGGTGCTATTTGACAGTTTACCAAGGAGGGAACAAATTTTGTTTAAGCAAACGCTACCCCTTCACATGTTTCAATATTATGAACCAAAGAACCAAACAAAGTTATCTTACAAAATGTTTTATACATACATTTTATAAAGTACCCTTTTAATTTTAGTCTGAATAATCATCAAAGGAGAAAAATTCAGAAGTCATATGTGTGTGTATATAATTGATATTATGCATTTTTACATAAAAATCTAATATTATATGTGTTTTCTAATTCATTCAACATAGTGGCATAAGCATGTGTTTTCTTATAATTTTGCCACATACAAGAAACCCAGAAGGTATAACTTTGGTATGCTATTACTGATTTACAAAGAGAGAGAGAAGAGAGAAAAAAGAACTATATACCTCATTAATCTTTTTAACCTGGACATGAGAAAATGATATTTAACAGTATCTTTCATAGTGCTGAGAAAAATACATTGAGTTTCTGTTTGGTGATATCTGACCTGTTTTTGAGACATCAGCTTGGTTAACAAAGTCCCTTTCAGTAAGTGCTTAAAGAAGATGGCTGTGTTTAGTCAAGGGAAAAGTAGGAATGCTCCTCCCTAGTTTGACATTTTTCTGTATAGGTTATTCTTAAAAATTTTGCAGCTGTTCTTACTTTTCCATAGAACAACAGAGATACTCCTACAGTTTCTTCCCACAGGAAATTATTCCCCAGAGACTGCACTTGAGATGAGGAGAATATGTGGAACTCCTCGGCTAAAGTTCATGTAGCTTCTTTCAAGTAAGACATGAAGATGTGTGAACTAAGGAAACAGGTTAAAATTTAATTTTAAAACCTATATTTAAAATGCAAATAATGTAATAAAGTGGTTACTAATAAAATACAGTGATTTGGGCTAAGAATAGATTGAGAAAAATAATGTACAGAAGAATCCTATAAATTTGTGATTTATTTCTCAAAATGTACACAGCCAACTTTTACAGGCATTTGCAAACTTAAAAGCTGTGCTTTCTGGCATGATTAAATTTATTTTCTGAAATGCAAGCTCTAAGAAAAGAATCTTATGCTTAAAAGGAGCTAACCTTAAAACTTTCTGAATTTTAGAATGACATGTTCAAAATGTCAAATGATTGATGGATGTTTTTGTATTACAAGAGAATATAGCTGTACACCTTTGTGATTAAAAATAGTCATCAGCTTCAGTCTGGTATTTGGTGACTTCAGCATTAAGCAGGAGCTGGATGAGGTGCTAAAAGGTGAGATGAGAGGTTCACAGGGGTGTTGGTAGCCTATGTTATGGTGAGGGAGCTTACACCTAAGAAAAGCAATTAAATTTGCCTTTGTCTCCTGTTCCCATTTGAGGTGAATATAGATACCTGTTCAGAATACTGAGGTTGCTTACTGAGGTATGAGCTACTTAGGCCATAGCAGTTTCTCAGTGACAGAAAGAATAAATTTCAGGTTTCCACAGGAGAAAAAAAGGTAGTGAATAGGAATTTAAATACCATGAAAATGGATGTTGCTTTTATTAGTGCTAATACTTGTTACTGTAGAAATGCTTAGCAAATGAGTATCAGTTAAAGAACAGGACAACAAAAAAAGGGCCTATGCCTTTAACTGTCCGGTCATTTTGCTGAGAAGCTGAAATAATCCTCTGGTGAATATATCTGTTGTAAGTCACTCTTTTAAATCAGCTGCTTTCACCAACTGTGACACTATTCAGGAGTTTAGAGGAAAAGGCCTTGCTTTGCCTCAGGCCACGCTTCTATTCTTTTTGCTTAATGTGGAGATGAGAGAAGAGATGGAAATCTCAGGTGAAACCTCCAGGAGAAAATACCCTTGTGCATTACAACTTATTTTTCTGGTCTCACAGAATCTAAAATAGATTAGTTCTGGTATCCTCCTGATTTCAGCTTGGTTGGCCAGCTCCTTGTGAGCAAGGGGGCTGCATTAGTTTCTGAAATGAAGCATTTATGCTGTGATACACAGTTTTCTCTATGAACAATTTGCTAAGCTGTTTAAAAATCACAAAAGAAGAAAGGAACATAAAATGTACTATTAAGTCATTCCACGAGATTTACAAAGGCTTTAATGAGTTAGAAATGGATGAAAAAGCCTTTTTTGATTCATTAAAGATATCCATCTGATTAGAAGAGATTTTCATCGCCTTATCAGCTAATCCAATAAATTGACTATCCATTTCAAAATGACTCCAATTGGATTCCTGTCCATTAGAATGATTTTCTGAAAACCCCAGAGCACTGTATAAAATTGAAAATTATCACATTGCCACTGGAAAAATTTTACTAGATTCTGATAAATCTAGAGTATTAGGGGGAAAAATGCCCTGCACTGAAAAGTTATACAAATCAAAGTTCAGCCTGCATAGTTCTCTTCAATATTATTATTTATCAGTGCAAAAAAAAGTAATCCCTAACAGAAAAATCAGTTTTTGGCTAGCTAAAGTAGAACTGTTTCATAAGGAGGTTGTTTGGTATGTTTTTTGCTAACTCCATACAGACCTTGAAAAAACTAACATGGCTTTCCATTGTATATCTGGAAAATATTTTAAAATGCCATACCAATGAGATAGTTAATGTATGGAACCAGCTAATCAAATTTCCAGTTTTTGGCTGGTGCATGGCCCAGTGTAACAAAGTAAGATTAATGGGGTGTTAAAAGTCTGTATGGACTTGTCAGTTTTATGTTGCAAATAGGGTTAATTTCATCCAAATGTAGAAATTTTAAAAAATTAATGTGAGTGAACTAAAGCTCTGTATTTGCCTTTGCTTTAGAGAAACATGTTTGCAGGACCAGTCCTAACCTGGCTAATGGGGAAAGCTGAGGGAGGAAAGAAATGCTTTTCAGGGAACAGAGTATCACAAGGTCAGCTACAATGGAGAAATGCCAGACGCTGAAATTTAGAAGTAGATAATTTTACCTATCGGACTAGCCAAAAGCATTTATTCTGGGCCAATATCTGATACTACCCAGGAAGACAAGCCTCCTTTATCTTTCCTCAAAATCGCTTTTTACATAGTCTACACAGGAAAACTGGGGTGAAGATATTTTGCCCTTTGTGGAATATTTTGGGTAATAAGAAGGAGTCTTCATAAACCATCTCCAGCATTTTAACAAACTGGCTGTCATCCAGATATTTGTCTACATAATGCCAAACACTTGGATGCCTGGAAACATCCAGATGTCTGATTGCCTTTTTAACTTGTCATTCAAATGGGATAGACCTAGACTATGTCTATGAGTAGTTTGAATTGGGTGGTAGTTGAAGAGGCAAGGGGCGAACAGAATTTCACGAACACTTTTTTTATTGCTCCATATATTTTGTTTTCCCTGAGAGAACTTCAACTTAAATCATAGAAGCATACATTTTTAGGATCCCTGATAGAAGTAAAATGCTTACACTGAAACAGAAATTTACATAGCCTAAAAAAAATAGACATTCATTTGGGATGATGTATGGAGTGGATATGAGATAGCTAGGTAGATTGTCTATAGAACCTCAGCTATTTGGCATGACTTTTGGTATCCTAAGAAAAAGGGCAATAGGCAAAGGACTGGCCTTAGAAGAGCATTTTATAGTGGTGTGATTTAAAGAGTACCAAGAATTACACCTCTCATCAACTATCTCTCACATCTGGACCAAATATATTTTCTTCATTTTGTCTTATTATCTTTATGCTATCCGAAAAAATCATTAATTTGTAGTAATAAATATCATCTTTTAAAAGTGCAATCGCCTCTTCTCCAATGGAGCAGTTGTGAAATCCGTATTTGCTGAAAATGCATTTAATAAGACTCAGTGTCCTCCCATCTGACACCTTTATGCCAAGGACGGGGAGGTGGGAAGGAAGGACGATTGCATGGAGCAAGAACTCTGCAAGACAGGCCAGACCTGAGTGAGGGACTAAGAAGAACAACAAAGAAAAGCTGGAATTGGGGAGCTGCTAAACAGACTGGTGAAAACACAATGAAGACAAAGGTCCCTGCTTTCCCATTTCACTTCTGCCCTGTCCTCATGGGGCAATCTCTTTCTCTATGGGAGCATCTGCAGGTCAGGGGCCCTGTCTTAGTGCATTGGGGTGATCATTTGTATGCCCCAGTGCTTTCCGCAGCACGTAGCATACAGTAGACGTTCAGCAAACGTTTTCCAAGTGAATCAATAAATGAAGAAAAGATTGGTGTGGTCTAAAGGCTCCAGGTTAAATTTCAAAGACTCTAGGCTCAGAGGAATTTCAGGAAGTCACAGAGTTCAACTTGTCTTCAGCTAATGCTTAAGCCACACCAAGAAATAGCTTTCAGTAATTTTCTTTTTAGAAATTCCCACATCCTTTCCTCAAAGCATATTTCAGCATTGCTTTAGAAAATCTATTTTAAAACCTTCTATGATTCAAGATCATTTTCCTTCTTAATAGAAGTAAATTTATGCATATTAATACATCTTTTAACTTTTCCAAGAAGTTTTGTGCACAATTACCCCTTCTCTCTAGAACAAATAGCTAGGGAAATAGGGCAGGGATTACAGTCTTTATTTTAGCTTAATTTATTCAAAATTTCTGTCTTATTTTGTCATTTTTTAAATGAGAATGGTTTGAAGAAGCTTCCAGCAGTGTTAGGGCAGACAGCAGTCTCCCAACTCTTTTTAAAATTAAGGAAAGCTGAGGTATTTAGAGACCTGGGAGTTTCTCCATAGTGTGAATGAAGGCAGACCTAACACCAGAATCCACTCACACTCATCTGATAACAGTATCTTCTGTATTCCACATAATTCACGTATACTCATGTACGCTTTGGCAAGTGACCCCCATCTCTTTAAAATTTCCCATTGGCTTTCTATGTTGAGGTGGATTTTTTTCATCATCTCGATTCTTACTTATTAATTTTTTCCTAGGTTTTCAAAATGGCTTGGTTGTAGGTTAAATCCTGAGGCTAAATTCATTCCAATAATAAAATCAGGAGTGCCCAATGGCTTTGTTAGATCATGTTCAGTATTTATATAACTGTTATCCCTTTTTGAAAATGATGAGTTTCAGGAAAGTTGTAAAATAAATGTGGGTAAAGCAATTGTGATTTTCCTATTGTCTGATTTCTTGATTACCATGGGAAATGTTACCTGAAATATTAATTAAAAAACTTGTGGTTTGGAAATAATAGCACTATTTACATTTTGGAATATTCAAATAAAGATATTTTCTGAGTTGCATGAAGATATAGTTTATACAAGACAGAAATAGTCCATGCACATTAAGTTCATGTTATTTAGAAAATTAAAGTACCAAGAAGGGACTAACTAGTCCAGCAATGAATTTTCTGATGTATCAGGAGTCTGTGGGTCTGCCTGGGGTCTCCCTCAAAATCCAGTTCAGAAAGACAACAGCCAGAGTCGCATGACAAATCCAGTTAATATATGGGTGGCACAAGCTGACACATCAAATTGACAACTTTTCTCCCGATAGAAGAGGCTGGCCAGCCTATCTCATCAGCCACAATAGGAGTAACATTTTAGGCTTAAGCCCTTTTTCCTTTTCTTTCTGAGTGAGCTCTAACAGAGGATACTTTACATGGCCTGGGCATCCCAGACTCAGGTTTACCTCCACCCGTGGTCCTCAGCCTTGACAGGAGCTGCAGCCTTAGAAAGAACTACAGAATTTCTAGTTCATCATTCTCCTAATTTGTCCCACCTACTGTTGAGGCCTCTTTTATATATATGACCATGACAACTATGAAATGTGGTACAAATTTTCCTTGTATTTTGATACAAGCAGCAATTACCCCCGGTTGTGTCTAGTCATCTTGTAGGGAGGCTGCTCTCTGCTTAAAATTGATTATTTTTATAGTCAGAATAAACAAATACTTTAGCTTTCTACTGTTACAGTTTTTATGAGCTAAGTGCTTTGAACTTCAAAAGGCAATCCCATCTATACATGAGCATGAGAGGACAAGCTCAACTTTTGAATTCAGGTAGGTCTGGATTTGAAATGCCACCTTGACTAAGCCACATGAGGTAAGTTACTTACTGTCTTTGCCTTTTAGTTCCCCCATTGGTAAAAATGTAATAGTACCTTCTGCACATGGTGGTTACGAGTAAAAAAGAAATACAGAAGAAGGTCCAATGTATGGCCCATAGTAGAAACCAAATAAATTCTGTTTTTTTTTAATATTAATTGTTATTAGTGACAGCAGTAATAATGACTCATTACTTTATCATAAGTGCCTTTTTTGTTGTTGTTTGTGTTTCTATTTTTCTTATAGGACAAGATTTCCCAAAAGCACAACAACTAGTTAATTCATTAGTATTAATAATAATAATTGTGTTTGTTTGTAGGGCCAAGTATTAAAAAATATCCTTCCATCTGCTTTGTGAAGGGTTTTGTATGTCTATTGAAATCCTATGAGACAGAATGTTAATTTTGTGGAAAAAAAAACAAAAACAAAAAAACCAAACAAACCAAAAAACTCTGGGTTGAAATTAATTGTTAAACTTAACTCTTATTTTCTTCATAAAGAAGTACCACGCTTGCTTACAAAATAGTGACAGTGTAACTTGGTGAATACAGATTATTAGCCACATTAGTGATTTCATTAATATTTAGTAATATCTGAAGTACGAATCTCAAAGACTGCTTCTTACTACTAAATGTAATATTTGATGAATAACATGCAAACTGTTAAATATCAACACTATCAAAAAATGCAGATGAAATAATACAGTGAATGAGGAACTCTTATGACAGTAAAATGCTGGTTCTGCTCCTATTAAAGGTAGATCAATTTCATACCATCTCCTTTGTTTCCTGCTCTTTGATAGTGGGCCTTGCCTTTCCTGTCACCTGCTCTGGAGCATGAAAGCCCCATGCTGTTTCAGCTACCATCCTCTTGATGCGAAACCACGTCAAGGCCAGCAGGTATGCAAGGTAGTCTGTACCTTAAAATATCAACACTGAAAACTATTCTTCCAGTGCTTGCTTTTGGAGTGCTTGTAAAGTGAATTGCTGTTTCAGCAACTTGTAGGCTAGTCAGTCAGTGGTATAAAATCTTCAGTTATCACATGGTAATATCCTTTTATTAACCACTGAAATATATCAAGACATTTCATGATAACCGACAATGCCAGATGCTATTACCGGCCTAATGGTTAATACATTTGCACTTTCTTCTACTGAGCTCTTTCTGCATGCTTACTTTTCCTGTTGCGTAAAACATATTTCAAATGTGTGGGAACATCCTAACTTTTCAACATCTATTCTAATATACACATATTTATGGGCACTCAGTTGGCTTTTCAAGTTTCCCTACATAGATGTTATTTTTTAAAGTGCAGGCACTCCCCAAGAAATGAGCACTTACCTGACTTGTAGACATCCTGTACTTGGACTCGGTTTGCTGCTGGGACCTTCTCCTCTGCCCTTTAAAGGCTAACCCTTTCATCCTCAGCCTGCTTCTGACTTCCAACAGAAATACTCTTTAAAGGATAGTTTGCTTGTAGCTGGTAAATGGAATGATTTGAATCAATCTTGGCTAATTCATGGTTATTTTGATATATTTTTTCTTTTTATCCATTTCAGATCACAGCCAACACCATTTTTGGCATGTTTTCATCCCCTATAGCCATACACTCATTTAAATTCATCTTTTCCCTTGTTTTGTAATTCTTGCCTATTTTCTTCTGTAAAATTTCTATCCTTTGCCTTCTCCTGCTTTCCTTCGTGTGTGTCTCAATTGTGAGCCCTCAAAGGACTCTAATCAAAGATAAAGATGAGTGGGTATACTACCATTAAGGAAATATTCTCCATTTGAAAAAAAAAAATCAGAGTTGATGCATAAAATCTTGAAAGTCCTGGAAACTATCTTGAAATTTCTTTCAAAAAATTTTAAAAACTCTCAATATACTCATTTCCCTCAAGATTCGGGAGACACTTATTTTTGTTTCATCCAATTTTGTGTTAAATTCCTACCCTATTTGCTCTAATTTTCATATGTACAGTCATTCAGGTAAACATGGATATTTAGGCCTGTGTGGCGACCAACGCATTACTTATTTGGTTGTTATTATGGGCAAATGATTTGTGAGGTTGAAAACAAATGGCTTCCCAATGAAACTTTGTAATGTATGAGGCTGCTCTCTTTTGCTAGTTGGTGGGCAGAAAGTAGTCTACTCTAATTGATACCAAGCACAGGGAAGCAAGCAATAGTGGCAGGGCAGTGTTCTGTGCAGCATGTTAGGTGTTGCTAGAAGGTGGCACGGAAACTGTCTTTGTCTCTGAGAGTTGATGATGACTGAGAAGTGGATAGCTGACAGAGGTATGTGCTCACTGGCATCTCTCCTTTCGCCTCACTTGCCCTGTGAACTTACCCTGACTCAGTAAGTAGCTATCTCTGGCACTGCTTTGACGGTACAAAGGTTCTAAATCAGGCTGGCAATTGCAGGGCATAACAGTTCATCCTATCCACAGTAGAAAATGTCTACAGAAAATTTTCTCCAAAGTGCTAAGGAAATTTTTCCCCTTGACCTGAGAGCATGAGAGCAGGAAGGAATTATATCTCACAGTTTGTTTTATTAAAATGTGATGGTTTGGGGGATGGTTCGGGTGGGGTTCTAATTTCAAAAAACAAAATAAAAGAAGAAAGAAAGAAAAATAACAAAATAAGAATAACTCTCGCCCTGGCTGGTGTGCCTCAGGATTGAGCGACAATCTGGGAACCAAAGGGTTGCTGGTTGGACTCCCAGTCAGGGCACATGCCTGGGTTGTGGGCCAGGTCCCCAGGAGGGGGTGCATGAGAGGCAACAACACAGTGATGTCTCTCTCCCTCCCTTTCTCTCTCCCTTCCCCACTGTTTAAAAATAAATAAAATCTTAAAAAAATAACACTTTATAAGTCACAATTTACAGTTTACTACTACATTTTACACACATAATCTCAAGTAATTTCCTTCAATTTCTGAGATAGGAGGGCAGGAATTATCCCACTCGTCTTGGAGGTAAGAAACTGAGAGTTGAAGATGTTAAATTGATTTTTTAAGGCTGTATAGCTACGTAGGTTTAAAAGAGGTTGGAACTAGGGAAGTTTGCAGGTTGGGAACACAGAAAAGAATGGAGAAGCTGTCTCAGATATTTATAAATTGTTTAGTTTTTAGTAAAACTCAGTTGAGCTTGGTTAATAACTATGAAAATCTGCATTTCTGATAAATAATTTATAAGAGTTCCATGAAAGCTCTTCAAGATGTATTTAAATTATTTTTCACTATATTTGAAATTCTATAAGTTGAAAGTGATATGCCGGCCCCAAGGTTTAAAACTTATCCTAAGTGTAGAACCTGAAAGACTTGAGGTAACTTTAAAACCTTAGAGACTGGGACCTCCCCACAAAGTAGTACTTTCATGTCTGGAAAAGAAAAGCTATTTTTGGAATATAAATGGTTAGAAATCAAACATGATGGAGAACCCTCTTTGCTAAATGTTAAATATTCAGGTCCTCTTGATGACCCAGGGTAATTCATGGTTAGAATAAAATGCCTAATATCTTTTTAGGGAGACCAATGACAAACTAAAATCATAGTTTCAGGTGAATTAAAAAATATATATTTTTTTGTAAAGAACTAAGGTCTTTTGATAATCAGAAAAAAATCAGACAAAGAGGAAAAATGACATCTTTTGTGAATCTTCCTAGTGTCTGTTCAGTCTCCTTGATGAATTCCATTATCACAAAAATGACCTTTCCAGTTCATATCTCTTTTGAGGCTAATGCAATTCTTCTCCATTCTGTTATAATGAAAGTATTACATGGATAACTATCCAGCATTATCTTCTAGAAGGAGAACTAATTTGGGAAAGAAATGAAGCACTTTAATATAATATCAGATCTCACTCTTTTTTTTTTTATCCTTGTAGAGACCTGCTGGGTAGAACTAAGCAAGTTCATGTACATGGTAAATACGCTGAGCTACCTGCCTAATGCAGAAGTAATTTTTATTACTATATAAGTGAACAGTCATGTGAATATTTAAAAAACAGAACCTCAGATAAATTTAGAGGCATAAGGCGGTGAATATGCTGCAGACACCTTTCTGTTGATTTTTCTTTTTGGAGATGGGTAAATAAAAAGCATTAAGATCCATGGCACAGTTCCTAGATACAAGTTTCAAACATGTACTGCTTGTCTCTACCTGTGGGAAGCGTCAAGATGGGCAAGAATAGCATAAACACTAATTATGTGCTCTTGTTAATTGCATATTTCTTTGAAGTGGTAGCAAAATGCAAGCTAGTGGATGGTGGAAAGAGCTGGGATAATGATGGGAAGCTTCCTCTGACAAGTTCATGCATGCAGAAAGGTGAAGTTTTTGGTGAGCCATAGTGTCTTCCCCTTGAAAAACTTACCCTGATTTTCATTTCTATCTGAAGAATACATTTCTCTGAGGAATATAATGAATGATGGTATACTGACCAGTTAGCATATAGTGCAGAGATCCAAACGATGGTACAGATCCATGGCCAGGTCATATGGATTGAAGTCAGGCCTCTCACACCATTTGCAAGGGGGAAATCAAACAGATATACAAATCCCTGCTTGTTCTGTATGATAATAAATGTCTTTGTATAATTCTTTGTAAGGGGTAAAAACACTTTGTAAAAAATGCCTTTACTATTACACTCCCTATGAGACAATTAGTTGGCAGAGATTTTAATTGCTATGTTGTGGATGTGGAAATTGAGGCTCAGCAATCTTAAGTAGTTTACCTAGGTCATAATGTGGGCTACAGCAATGTGAATTAAAAATTTGGAAACTAGAAGGCAACGAGATAGAACAAGAAGCCAGTTGGCTTTGATGGTTAATATGTCCCAAATTTTGCTGAATGTAGATATTAAATTAACTTTGTGTAACTAAACATGAGTTTTCAATGTTTTAAACATGAGTAATAGAAAGAAAATAGAAAGTGAAAGCCTTCTTTTTGTTTTCTATAACTGTTAAAATACCAAGAGTGTGTCAGAGATTTCTCTCTTAATTGGCCACTTTCATATCAGCATTTTGGGTTATGCTGTTTACTTAAGTCTCGGTGAACCAGAGCATTAATAAAAGGTAAATATTTACTTTTCAATTTGCTGTTTTCTCCTTTTTTTAATGTAATTCCGCATATAATTTTGTTTTCCTTCTGCAGATCCTTCTGCACTTTTCGCTACTGCCCCCTGCTTCCCCACCAACCCCATTTTTAGCTTCTGCTTCCACATTTTATTTCTGGTCTAGTATGGTGACAGTAAACTCTAACCACCCAGTAGCACAGCCTGTATAACTACCTTTCACATCTCTTTCAAAGAGGCACATTTCCTTTGGCTGGGATGCTACAGGTTTGGGATTTGTAGATCAGAGCCTGACTCTTAACTCAGTCCTGCAGCTCTTAATACACACTTTTCATCTATACCATCCTTGACACCATACAGACAGCCCATGTTGAAATCTTTTTCAGAGTCTCGACCTGTCTGCTAGACTAAACAGAGACAAGGAAACAGGTAATGACAGGATTGAAACATGGTTTGGGGATCTTGGGAGGAAAAAGGAAAGTAAAAAAAATTTTTTTTGATGAACAACATAGTCACCCAAGCTTGTGGTGTCTCATCAGAACCTCTCAATGTTTGGAAGTTTTCCCAAGACTTGCCCTAGTGAGACAGCAAAGACTTATTAGATCATTGTGTCTGCTTCCCCACCTGGGCAGGAAAGAGTCTCCCATACGGAGAACATATGGCTTGGTCTTAGATTAGCAACAAAGAATGTCAGTTGGCAGACAGATGGAGGAGAAGCAGAGGATCATGTGAGCTTCGCTAGCCTGGACCTCACAAATGAATTTTAAAAATCATATCCACTTCGTTCAGTTAAGAAAATAAACACTGACCAACCTATATTCAGGGAAAAAGAGCTAACATTTATTGGACACATATTGCAATTTAGGCACAGTATTTTATAGATCTTTTTTTAATAATCCTCATTTGTTTTATTGTCTCCATTTTACAGATGAAGAAAATGGGGTGGCCTCATTTTGCCCAAGGTCATACAGTAGTAAATGCAAAGCTCAGAGTCCCACCAGGAGTTTGATTTGAAAGTAATGCTTTTTTGGAGGTCAGAGAACATAAAAAATGATTTTATATAACTTTCTAGCTACTTCTTCCACTTTTTAAACCCATGGATAAAGGGAATCTCCTTTTTTTAAATTATGAAATTCAATGAATTTGTTACAGACTGCTGCTTATATTGCTTAATTTAATGGTACTGGGAATATAGAAGTGAATTTTGAGGAAGAGGAATGAGGAAGAAGACATATAAATGGGACAGTTACAAAATACTAAATTATAAATGTTTGAGGCCACCCTTCCCCTCATGTCCACCCAGCCCCGGCCCCAGAAGAGGGAAGATTCTTACTTGTTGGATCAGGTTAAGAGTTTTCCTTGTTGACCAGAATCTGAGCACAGGTAGGGGGCAGGTGTCTTTTTCTAAAGTAGAGAAAGCAAGAATGCAAAATATGGATGCATGCCATGCAGGAAAAGAGAGTTAAAAAGGTAGGGAGGCAGTGAGGAGGGGAGTTTTGAATGTTTTTTTGTTCTTCCTTCTGCACTTCTCCAAGGATGGTGTTTCAATTTTTTTTAAACATACATTTATTTATTTGTTTGTTTGTTTGTTTGTTTATAGACAGAGAGGAAGGGAGGGAGAAAGAGAGAGCAACATCAGTGTGTGGTTGCCTCTTGCGTGCCCCCAACTAGGGACCTGGCCTGCAACCCAGGCATGTGCCCTAGATTGGGAATTGAACCAGTGACCCTTTAGCTCGCAGGCTGGCACTCAATCCACTGAGCCACACCAGCTAGGGCTGGTGTTTGAATTTTGATTATATCTGTTTATATACAGGGTAGGGAAAAAGGAGGTTTACAGTTGTGAGTACACCAAGCAGTTTATTCTTCTATTATTGATTAATTACTGTATTATTTTCTATGTGAACAACTATGAACCTTTCTTTGCCCCACCCTGTATTATTTAACTTCTATTCATAAGTAAAAACTTGAAAGATAAAGTTATTAGAGAAGTGGTTTGTGAGTTGAAGGAGATAAGAAAGTCTCAGCACCATGGTAGGTTATGTGGGAGATACAGAAGCTGGTGAGAAAGAGGACAAGGAGGAGTTTACTGGTTGTGAATTGGAAATTACTTGATATTTTTCAAGAGATTCCAGTAAAAACTTGAGTTTAAATCTACATATACATTGTCTAAATATACATTCATCCTTGTTTGTTCCATTTCCTCTCCTTTCTTATCTTCTCTTGGTTTAATCAAGTTTTGTTTTTTTTTTTTTTACTTATTATGTGTACCCTTTTTGATGATCTTCCTTCCTTTTTCTTTACCTGTGTTTCATTTGCTTTGATCCTAAAGAACTCCCTTTAGTATCTCTTTTAGCCAAGTCTCTTTACTGTGAATTTTGTAAGCTTTGTTTTTTTAGAAAATAAATTATCTTTCATTTTAATTTTTAAAATAAGCCATTTAATTGACGTACAATTGACATGTAAAAACTTCATATTTAATGAACATGAGTTCATTAAATGAATTTGGGGAGAAGTTTACACCCATGAAACCATAACTATCATCAAGACCATAAACCTATTCATTGCCTCCTAAGGTTTCCTTCTACCTTTTTTATAATTATAATTATTATCTTTTGATGTAAAAATACAACATAAGATCTATCTGCTTAGTAAATTTTTAGTATATGATACAGTGTTGTTAGCTATAGGCACTATGCTAAAGAAATCTCCAGAACTTACTTCTCTCACTGAAACTTTGTACCCTTGGACAATCACCTCTCCTTTATTCCCTCCCCCGGTTTCTAGCAAGCACTATTCTACTCTGCTTTTATGAGTTTGACTCTTTAGATTCAATGTATAAGTGAGATTGTACAGTATTTACCTTTCTGTATGGGTTACTTCACTTAGTATAATGTTCTCCAGGTCCATACATGTTGGTGAAAATGGCACGATTTCCTTCTTTTTAAGGCTAAATAATATTCCATTGCATGTATATATTGCATTTTCTTTATCCATTCATTGAGCAATGGGTGTTCAAGTTATATCCATATCTTGGCTATTGTGAATAATGATATAATAAACATAGGAGTGCAGCTATCTATCTATCTATCTGACATTCTGATTTCAATTCCTTAGGATAAATACCCAGACAAGAAATTGCTGGATCATGTGGCAGTTCCATTTTTAATTTTTTGAGGAATCTCTGTACAATTTTCTAAATTGTCTGTAACAACTTATTTTCCAACCAACAGTTCAGCTTCATTTCTGAAACTCATGTTCTCTGGGTAAAAATGTCCAACTTAGAAATTACTTTTCATTTACTTTTTCACATATGGTTTCTCATTGTCTTCTGTTTTTCATTGTTTCCTACTTTTTAAGGCAATGCTGTCCTTCTCCAGCTTCTTTTAAGTATTTCCCTTTGTTTTTGTTTTTCATCAGTTTTACTATTATATGGTTAGGGCTGGTTTATCCTACTTGTGGTGAGCAGAGTTTCTTGAATCTGTTGCTTAATACTACTTCATTAATTTTAAAAAAATATTAGTGATATATATCCAAATATTTCACTCAATCCATTCTCTTTCTCTTCTTCTGGCCACTAAATGTATACATGCTAGAGAATTTTATTATTTAAAAAAAATGTCCCTTTGAGCATTTCTATATTTTCCATAGTTTTCCTACTTACCCTCAATGAGGATATTCCCATATTGTCCAGTTTAAGAATTCTACTTCTGTTGTATCTTCTCTGCTATCAACCTATCTATTAATTTCAGTTACTATATTTTTCATTTCTGGAATGCCCAGTTAAATATTTTGTTTAGACTTAGGTTCTCCTGGAATATTCCTTACTTTTGTCTATTTTGTTTGAGCATAATAATCATGGTTGTTTTAAAGTTTTTCTCTATAACTCCAATACCTAGATCAACTCTCTGTTATTTTTTCCTTTTGGTTTTCAGATCTCTCATATATTGTTTTCTGGCTTCCTGATAATTTCTTCCTTGATTGCCAGATATTGCCTAGAACAGGTCATGGAGGCTCTTCAATGATCTCTTCCTTCTGAAAGAACCTGATTTTCTTCTGGCAGACAGATATAGTATGGGTATATCACATTGGTTCAGATGCAGGTGGATTTAAGGACTTGTCTATTTCTGATTTTCCCTTACTGGTAGTGCTTAGCCCTTTCTCAATGGAAAGCCTGAAGGGATTACAAGATCCCTTCCATCTTCACTAGCATTGAACTACAATATTTTGCCTCCCCAGCTTTGTCAAACTGTCCAGATCTCTGTTTAGCTTTTTAGCCTATAATTAGCTACATGTTGCTTGGACTGTTGACCTTCTGTGCAGATTTACAGGTTAGGATCTGTAAAGTGATTTGAGGGGGGACTGAATATAGAAATTCAATTTTACTTCTTTGGAGTTCACTTTTTTCTAGAACAATGGCCTATTGAATAATGCTCCCCTGATAGCTCTGAATTCTAGTGTTTGGTCTTCCTAAGAATTATGTCACCATCTTCCTGTTTGACTTCTATGCCCTATACTGTGATTCACCAAATGCCTGGAGAAAAAAGACTGCAGTGAATCCAGGCTCATTCCAATGCATTTCCCTTCTTTTTAGAATCTTGGCCCCTCAAGACCTGACTATATTCATCTCCAATGCCTTGAAACTGCTATTTACTACAGTTCTTTGTGGGAGAATAATTCCATCCATGTTACTACATTATAGATAGAAGCAGAAGTACCCAGTAAAAAGGGAGTCAACTTTTAGCTATTTTTGGCTGTTGAATATTGCTCTCCCTGCACCCCATGTATATTCTTACATGAAGCACCATAAAATAGCTGGTCCATGTATACTCCCAATTTATATAAATTTACAAAATTTGAACATCTCACAACTGCCTACATAGTTGTGGTGCTACCTACCAAGATAGGAAAGAACATGGAGTGGGGGAAAGAAATAGTGGGTTGTATGTTAAATGTAGGGTGTAAAATGAGGATTAGAAATCAGCTGTACCTACTTATCTGGAGTTTAGAGGAGAGTTAAGGCTGGAAATATATTTTTGAGAATTGTCCAGCTATAGATATCATTTGAAGGTTTGGGATTAGTTGAGATATGTGTGAAGTAAGTGTTGAAGAGAGAAAAGATAGGAAGAGAATCCAAAGCCCTCTAACATTTAGGTGATGGAGGAAAGGATTTGGGCAGATGAGACAGAAAAGAAGTTGGCCTTAGAGTAGAAGAAAAATCAAGAAATTGTGTTCTCTTAGAAGCCCCTTAAATAAACTGCTTCCAGAAGGAGAGGGTAATCGACAGTGTCAAAACTGCTGACAGAGTAAAATGAGGACAAAGACCTGACCACCAGATTAGGCAATATAAAGAAACAGCGACCTGGATAAATGCAGCTTGAGAAGAGTTTTGGGGATGAAGGTCTTTGTGAAGTAAAGTAAGGAAGTTGAGAAAAGGGTATATACACAAGTATTTTAAGGAGTTTTGCAATAAAAGTGACTGATAAATGGTTATGTAGTCAGGCTTTTTCTTTTTGTTTTTAAAGGGTGGAAATATTTCAGTTTCCTCCCATGCTAATGAAAATGATTCAGGAAAAAGAAAGGAAAATAATGATCCTTCTTGAGAGATGGGGCATAAAGGGCTAACAAGAACACAATTTTTACGTGGAGGAGAGAGAATGGGATCAAATGAGCAAATACAGGGACTGCACTTAGGTTAGAGTATGGCCACTTCATCCATTGGAAAAGGGGGGAATCATATTACTCAGGTACAGATGATTATACATTAGTAAATTTGGTAATGCAAATATAAGACATGTAGCTTCTGAATGTTTATGAACATATTGGAGGGCAAGATAGTGAATTGACCAGGGGAATGCAATGTTTGAGAGTCTTTTTGAAATTTGTGATCATAAATTTAAAGTGCATCCAGTCAGCATAGCATGGTTATGGTTTTTTCCAGTTATGTTCAACTAGTTGGGTAAATAAAGAGTACACGGTGAGATGAGTTCTCCCAGGATTATTTATTATCATGTGTGTAAGAGAAAGGTAGAGAGGGGAAAGGAGTAGAAGCTATGTGCAGGGCAGGGACTATAATTAAAATGATGAACCGCAAGATTTTAGGCTGTCTTAGCATGGAGGTAAGGATGACAGGGAAGAGGTGGGATGATTAAGGGGATGAAAAATGACTACATGGGGGAGGAGGAAGCTATAATCTGATGATATATGCTTTAGAAGAGCTAGATGATTTGATTTTTTGAGAAGGTATGAATACTGAACTTTTTTTTTCGTGAATTAACCATAGAGGATTAAGAAACTTCAGGGGAGGCGGGGGAGGGCTTGAAGAAACTAGTATAAAGGACACGTGGACAATAACAAGGTGGGGTGGAGAAGGGAGGGAGGTGGGGAGAGCTGGGGGGATGGGTTGGGATGGGGGTAAAGGGCAGAAAACGGTACTTGAACAACAATTAAAATTTAAAAAAATGTAATGCGGCAAAAAAAAAAAAAGAAGAAAGAAGAAAGAAATTGTGTCCGACCAGCAGTTATGCAGAGGTTTAGAAAGAAGAAAATATGAGGCATAAGGTAATGACTGAGGTTTAGATCCTCTTATGATGACTGAGACAGACAGGGATGGAATGAGTCGAGGGTGATATTCAAAATATTTTTCTAATAACCAATATGGCATGGGCTCTGACCAGTCAGAATTGGTGCAACCTATCATAATGGGCCAGTTATAAACACCTGTTATTGTGTTATTAGCGCTTCCAAACTGAATCCTATAACTGGGCGATGGGGCTGTTCTGGTGGCAGGTTAGGGTAAGAGGAACAATCAGACCAAGGTTCGTCCTCAGGATAATTTTAAGGCAGTTTGTTATGACAAGGCTGATAATGTGCTGGGAGAATATAGGGAGTCCTGGGGTCCTTACCTGCAGCCCTCCTAGAGCACTGTCAATTATAAATATGTACAAAATATAACTGTAATTATTTCTAAAGGAAATGGAGTTCAAAGGTATAAACACAATCCTTGCTCTAACTGCTTGATCTTTAGAAAGTAATATGACTATTCTGGGCCTCAGTTTCCTCATCTATAAAACAATTAGATTGAATTCAAACATTTCTAAGGTCCAGTTTGGTGGTAAGGACTTGAAATACGACTTATAGCTTGCTTATAGTTAAACATTTGCTTCATAAACATGTTTCAGCAGAGGTGCTATTTCTACTTTGTCATTTGTACTTAGTCTTGATAAACATTCCCTACATCAAAACATCCCCAGTATCAAACAGACTGTTTGATAGTGATTTTCAGACTTTATGTAGTGATTTTCTGATTCTGTAAGGAAAAAAAAAAACCCCAAAACCTGAATTTGCATTTTCTGTCTCTAATACTTGTTCAGTCTTTCTCCTACTCACTCTTTTAATACTCCTTAGGGAAAAAAAAATTTTTTTAAAGCTCTTCTGAGAGAACTTTTCATCTTTGCTAATTCCTACATATTTTCCAGAAAGTTTTGAAAGGGTTTAACTGTTGAATAAATGCAAGCTATTCCTAAACTTTTAAAAGACTTTTTTGTGTTTAAAGATTATCTCCTTTGTGGTTAGAGTGAAAAATGAGGCTAGGAATTCATTCTGTGTTACTTATTTAGACGGTTAAAAGGTCACTGGGTGTGTTCCTCAAAGTTCATCTTTGCTTAATGCTGCTCCTTTTTTGCCTGAGGCCCTAATGCCCTGAGCGCGCTGACCTGGTCTCATCTGGGAAGCTGCTCCTTTTTTATTCAGGGAAAAGTATTTCCAAGGTTAATTGTCCAGAATCTTTTAAATGCTAGAGATAGAAGTCCAATTCCTAGTGACTCAAATGAATTGTATTAGTTATCTATTGATATGTGGCAGATTGCCCCCAAACATACTTTTTACAAGAACACTCATGTATTTTGTGTGTTGGGAATATGGACCCAGCTTACCTGCGCGTTCTGCTTTGTGGTCTTTACCGCGGCTGCACCCAAGGTGCCAGCACGGTCTCTTCTGAGCGTTACAACGGTGAAGGATTTGTGTGAGGGGTACAGAGAGAGTAAGTCTGGGTACACACAGAGAGTCAGGAAGAGGATGAACTGGGGTGAACTAAGCATCAAGGGCCACCAAAGAGAAAGGCAGAAACAGCCTGGAGTCGCTGCTGCAGACCCTCTTCCTGAAGAAGCTGATATCGCGGCACCTCGGCAATCTGGCTAGAGTGGGCAGGGGAATCTCATCATGAGAAACACCTGGGTGCCCTAGTTGCCAGAAGCCTCTTATCTTGGACTTGTCAGTACCTTCTGGCAAATTCCAACCCTCACTGAAGTTACCCCTCTCACCTCAGCTCCATTCAGAGTCTTGGTACGTGGCGGCTGGCCTCAGGGTCACTGCCAGATGTAGGGAACTGATTATGACTCTATGGCTGTGGAAGAGCAAGACTGTGGAGGCCTCGTTCCGACATCACTGTGTTTGATTGCAGCCTTCAGCTCCTTCAGCTGTTGCCTCAACTCCTCCCTTGCTGTTGCTCAGAGATTGCCTTAGTTACTCAATGCTTGACTTCACCCACGTGACAGCTTGCTTCTTTAAAAGTGTGCAAGCCTAAATGACAATATATGGAGTATTCCATTAAGACAGAAGTCAGTCTTTTATAAATTGATCACTAATCCCTCATACTTATTCTATTCATTAGAAGCAAGTCAATAGCCCACGCACATGGGGGAAAGGATAACACAAATGCATGAATACTAGAAAGTTGGATTATTACTAATGTCCTAAAGTTAGATTGCTAAAATTGGATTTTTGAGGGTCATTTTTAAAGTCAGCCACATAGATTCACCCATACAATTGAAAATGCGAGGGGTAGCTTGTCTTCGGGTACAGCTGGATCCTGAAACTTAAAAGATGCCGGCAAATATGAGTTTTTTTCCATTACCTTTACTGCTGTTAGTTTCATTGTAAGTTCACCTTTCATGATTGCCCATGATGACTCTAGGTTTTCATCTGACCAGTTAGCAATTCAATGGAAAGAGTATTTCTTTTCTATTAGTTATAGTAGAAGTCCTGAGCTTCCAATCACTGAACCCACTTTGGTCGCATGGTCATTTTTAAATCACTCATGTGACTTTGATTGGATCATTGGAGGCCATTTGCCTCCTTCTGAAGCTGGAAGGAGTAGACATCCCAATCTAGGCAGCATGGACTGGGAGTGGTGCCTCAAGGGCATTAGGATGCTAGTCTTGGAAGAAGGGACAAAGGATTCTGGGTATAAACAAAAACAACCGATGAGTCAGACTGCCCTACTTTAACAGAGTAGTTCTGTGGAACATGAAAGGCATAGAGGCATTTGAGGTTTTGCTTCTTAATGATAGTTCAAGGATTCTGGACATGTCATCATTGCCACATAGGAACAAATCAGACATCTCTATGGCTGAGTGCCTATTGTGTGTTAGACTGTGCTAGGTCCTTTATATATATGGTCTCATGAAATACTTGGAGCAACCCTACAAAGTCAGCATTGTTTCATTTTTTATACAGAAGGAAGCATTTTTTCACACCTGATTTTGAACACCTGGTTTTTTCACACCTGATCTGTCATATTGACCTTCAAAACAGTCCTCATATGCTACCACATACCTGCCAGAATATACAAGTATTTTTAATCATGTTATATTTTATACTTATAGGAATAAGAAACTACTACTTATGTTTTAGTATAAAGTATGATTTATTATCTTGCATAGTTTATAATTTAGTAACCAAATAGTTTATTGAAATAAACTTCTTACTTAAAGGATTCTAGCACTGGGGTAAAAATTGGAATAAATTTAAAAATGGAAAAAAAATGGAGGAAATGAAGAAATCAAATATTTAAACAATGCTCTAATCAAATTTGATCTTACTAAATAATTAATTGCCTTTTATTTTTCTATTTTCTGGTCATCTTTACATTTTCGGTATACCCATTCATATGATGCATATGGGAAAAGTTAATGAAGGAGGAAAATATGCTTGCACTTGATAACACATGGTAAGTACCAGACAAGTGACTAATTGCAGAACAAAAACCACAGTTCCATGTGGCAGTTATTTTTGTCTATTTTAACCTCAGTTTTCTCATTTATAAAGTAGAGATAATATATCCAGAAGGGTTGTGTAAAGAATAGAAATAAAGAATGAGGGGGATCCAAATCCCCCGGAATTTATTAATAAAAAATTGTGTATTCACTCTTACATATTTAAATGTCAGTCACCTTCAAAGTAATGTCCACTTGATGCAATACCCTACTGAGATACTTTTTTCCACTGCTCAAAACAGTCTTTGAATTAATTGATTTTTGATCCCTTTTAGTGCTTCTGCCATTTTTTGGTTCACCTCTTTCATATTGGTAAAACATACTCCTTTGAGGACTTTTTTGATCTAGGGAAACAACAAAAAAAATTACTTGGGGTGAGATCCAGTGTTAGGGAGGGTGGGGTACGGGGGTCATGTCATTTTTGGTCAAACACTATTGAACACTCAGTGTGATGTGGTCAGGTGTGCTCATAAATCACCCATTGTAAAATGGGCAAATGTGTTGAAAGAGTCTTCAAAAAAAACTCACTGAAGCTGAACACAGCCTCTCACAACAACACCAGTTGGTACGCTGATACAGATGGGTTCCTAGAACACTCAAGTAATGGGGGATGCCTGTACTGCAAGGGGCCCACCTTCCAGAAGATAATTCCAGTTTTGGGGGGCCCCCTGTAATGGGGTAGGTCAGAGTAGAAATCACTGGAAAGCAAGGGACCACAATTCAGGCAGGAGACCCCCAAATCCAGCACAGAAGCTGCTCCCTCTCTTGCCAAGAAAAGTGTGGGGGGAATGTGAAGGGTGCCAAGGTAGCAGATTAAAGCTGCCTCCCTTTTGCGAAGGTGGGGCTGCCTGAAAAAGAAGAACTGCCCAAAGCAAGAGGCTATTATAAACACAATGCAGTTAGCAGGAGGAGGGAGCAGAGAGCTTCTGCAATTGAAACCAGAGTGTGTACAAGAGCCCTGGGGGTTGATCAACCCGTCAGGGTGACTAGGGATTTCTGTCCATGCCTGGAAACGAGGAAACACAAACACGGTCATTGGTTAAAAAACTGGATGCTCTCACTGGCTTCTGGAGTACATGGGGTTCCTGAGACAGGACTTTTTAAACAAGAGGCAGAGATAAGCTCTCTGGCTTTGGGCACTGGGTGCCTACTGTTAGCTCTTTCTTGGCTCTTGGTTTGGGGTAATTGGACTTTTGGTCTCAGGTGCACTTAGATGCTTCGGGTGTCTGGCCCTCATTCCCCACATAGATGGGAGCACTTGGACCAGCAGAAGCCAGGCCCACCAGAGGCTGAGGTCCCGCATCTTTTGAAGCCTGCTCTTGGAGGCAGGGTCCTACACTGGGACGCGTGTCTTTCTGGTCTCTAGCCTCTGGGACACTATGATCCAGTGCAGCACAGCACATGGGTCCTGGACTGCTACATGGGGACTGAGAGCAGCACACCCCAGACCCTGAGAGAGAGCTGCTGCAAGAAGATGGTGACTTTGAAACCCACATTAAAGCAAGGACAGATAAAGAAATAGGAAACTTCTGGGTGTGGTTTTGGCTTGTAATCTTTTGGGGAGCAAGAGAAGTTCTGGATCTTGTGGGCTCAGAGTAGGAGCACTCTCAGGCCCCCTCTGCAAAATTGGAAAATCATTAATAAATACTTGCTTTCTTCAGCACAGATCTTTGGGTCATGTATTAGGACAACAAGTAGCCAAGCCTCATGGTGCACAGTTACACCCCTTTACATATAAAGCATACAGTTTAATATGCGATACGTGCCCAGTAAGTTCTTTCTGCTATTATCCAAACAGATTAAAATATTGCCTGACATAGACTCACAAAGTAACTAATTCATTCAAGGGAAGGATTTAAATGGCTCTAGTTTATTATTATTTGGATATCAATAGATCAGCAATTTTTAACCTGTGTGCCACAAGAATTTTTAAAACATGTGATACCTGACTATTTAGTCAGGGGTAGTGACTCTTTTATCTTAGATTATCAAATTAAAAAATGACAAATTATACCTATGTTTTGTCAGATTGGCCAAATTATATATTTATTGGTGTGCTACAGAATTTTAGTAATTAGTTTACGTGTGTGCCATGAGATGAAAAAAGTTGAAAATCTCTGCTCTAGATGGATTGTTGTTAGCAATTTCTTAGAAATTTCTGAGTTTATCCCTCATATGGAGTGGTAATGATTTAAGGATTTTTCAGTGTCTTGCAATTTAGAGTGGAATATTTGTCTGCTCAAAGGAATTCTGTATCGTTTGGAGGCAGAGCCAGTTTCCCGTATGAAAAGTGAAGACACTGGCTACCTGCTTTACTAATTTTCCATGGAGATGGGACATGGGTTTGGGGGAATTTTAAGCCAAACTTGAAGGAAGAAAAGCAACTATCCCTATGGATATTGTGGGGGTGAGGGGAGTATTTCAGGAAGTCAGAAGAGCCTTTCCAAAGGCCCTAGGGTGAAGGTGCTTGGCAGGTTTTGAGAAACAGCAAGGAGGTCAGAGTGCCTGGGGCATTGCAAACAAGGGGCCAAGAAGCAGATTTACAGACAAACGTTATACACATTATTCCAAAACCATTTAAAAGAAGAAGAAACTGGGACCAGGAGAGTTTGTGACTTGCACAATGTGTGGCAAAAACCAGAACTCAGAAGATCCTCTTCTGATCCCAAGCCCTGTGTTTTTATTAAGATGCCATTTCCTGTTTACTTCAAGAGTGCCTTAACATTTTTTCTACCTCAGAGGTGTTTTTGGTTAAAGTTATGGGACGTCAGGAATCACACCTTCTCAGGTTGCCTTGAATGCAGCACCAAGTTCAAATAGACCCGTTCTAAATTGCTTTGATGAATTACTCTAAAAATAGACATTACTTTCCATTTTATTGTAATAGACTCGACTGATTTTCTTAATTTAGTGAGGATATATTAGAGTAGGTTAAATCTGATTATTTAGCAGATTAGCAAATACATTTTATATCTACATTATATTATTTATACAAAGCCATTTAAAAACTTTACATGGGATTTAAATTACTTGTTTGTTCAAACATCCAACTAAGGGACAAGGTTCAAGTCATATTCAGTAGTTGAATTCATTCAGAACATACCTTTATACAGACACACACACACACACACACACACACACACATCACCCATAACTCATGAGTGCTCTAACAAAAAGCATTTTTTAAATGCCTGATGAAGAATTAAATGGACTTTTATTGATAGTGTAACATTGTAACAGACAGATGATTTAATTTGTGTTATTTTAAAAATGTAATTATTAAATATTCATGACATATACTTTATGAGACTTACATACTCATACCAAAATCATATGGTGAAGATAAAATGCAGACAAAGAGTCTGGGTTCCCACAGCCACCGACCCCTAAATGACCTGCTAATAAATGCCAGATTCTCATCTTGTAAAACTCCTATGGGAGAATAATAAAGGATGAACATTTGGCCCAACATTTATTTTTATAAAACAAGCACCTTTAGTTTTCTTTCAGAAGAGTCATTTTCCTGCTCTGTAAAAGTCTGTGGTCCTTTATGAAAATGTGTACATCATGTCACATGGCTAGAGCCATAAATCCAGGCAGTTACACATGGAAGCTCCAACATCCGGCCTAGACAATCTATATGATTTAAATTGGAGTTGATATTTATATTTATATTTTCTAGTTCCTAGTACATTTACCAGTTAATTATATAATCCTTCATTTTTCTTAGATCATAGCTTTGGTTGTGAAATTTTAGGGAATAAAATGAGAAGGATCCAAAAAGAACTACAGTAAAAATAATCAGTCTTTTGATTAGTACTTGTTTCAGGCCAGAAATTCCAAAACTTATTTTATCTCTGGGTACTACATAACAGATTGGGCTATACATACCACAATGAAGAGAATAATGAGTTTGTGACAAATACAAATACAAATATAAACTAAAATAGATATATCAAAGATACTTAGGTGACTGAAAATTAGGAGTAAAGAAATACAACTTAACACCAGGAAGACAAACAATCTAATTACCAAATGGGCAAAGGACCTGAATACAGATGGCCATAAACATGAAAAAAAAAATGATCAATGTCACAAATCCTCAGAGAGATGAAAATTAAAAACACTGTGAGATATTACTGCACACCTGTCATAATGGCTATTATCAATAAATCAACAAACAGTACTGGTGAGGATGTGGAGAAAAGGGAACCCTAGTGCACTATTGGTGGGAATGCAGACTGGTATAACCACTGCAGAAAAGAGTATGGTGTTTCCTCAAAAAATTTTAAAAGGGACCTGCCTTTTGACCCAGTGATCCCACTTCTAAGAATATATCTTAAGAATCCTCAAACACCAATTATAAAGAATATATGCACCCCTATGATCATAGCAGCATTATTTACAATAGCCAACATCTGGAAATAGCTCAAGTGACCATCAGTAGATGAGTGGATGAAAAGGCTATGATACACGGTATATTTACACAATGGGATGCTACACAGCCATAATGAAGCAGCAAATCTTAGCTTTTGCAATATAGCATGAATGGACCTGGAGATTAGTATGCTTTATGAAATAAGCCAGTCAGAGAAATACAAACACCATATCATTTCACTTATATGTGGACTCTAATGAACAAAATAAATTAACAAACAAAATAGAAAGAGAGACATGGAAACATGGAACAGACTGACAGCTGTCAGAGGGGAGGGAAGAGGAGGAACTGGCTTATTTCATTTAGCATAGTTCTCTCCAGGTCCATCCATGCCGTTACAGTGGGTAAAAGAATAAACACAATTAAAATGTCCATACTAGCAAAAGCAATCTATAGATCAATGCAATTCCTATCAAGGTACGAATGCTGTATTTCACAAAACTAGAGCAAATATTCCAAAAATTTGTATGGAATCTCAAAGGACCCCAAATAGCCACAGCAACCTTAAAAAAGAAGAACATAGTTGGAGAAATTCCACTACCTGATATCAAACCATGCTACAAGGCCACAATAATTAAAACAACATGGTTACTGGCATGAAAACAGACGTATAGATCAATGGAACAGAATAGAGGACCCAGAAATAAACCCATGACTTCATTATCAATGAATATTTGACAAAGGAGGCAAATACATACAATGGGATAAAGATAATATAGTCAGTAAATGAACAAAAATGGAAAAATTGGACATACATGTGCAAAAAAGTGAAATTAGACCACCTTATCACACTATACACAAGAATAAACTCAAAATGGATTAAAGAGTTAAATGTTCAACTCAAAATCATAAAAATCCTAGAAGAAAACATAGTAAAATCTCAGACATTTCTTATAGCAATAGTTTTTCTGATATATCTCCTTGGGCAAGGGAAAAGAAAAAAGAAACAAACGGGACTACATCAAATTAATGTTTCTACACAGTAAAGGAAACCATCAACAAAATGAAAAGACAACTCATTGAATGGGAGAACATATTTGACAATGATACATCTGATAAGGGGTTAATATACAAAATTTATAAAGAACTTATAAAACTCAACACCCTTGCACTCCCCACAAATAAAACAACCCAATTTTAAAAATGGGCAAAGGACCTGAATGGACACTTCTCCAAAGATGGCCAATAGACATAGTAAAAGATGTTCACCATCACTAATTATCAGAGAAATGCAAATTAAAAGCACAGTAAGATACCACTTCACACCTGTCAAAATGGCTATTATCAATAAATCAATAAACAAAAAGTATTGGCAAGGATGTGGAGAAAAAAGAACCTCCTTGCACTGTTGGTGGGAATGCAGATCGGTGCAGCCACTGTGGAAAGCAGTATGGGGTTACCTCAAAAAATGCCTTATGATCCAGTGATTTCACTTCTGGGAATTTATCCTAAGAAACCTGAAACACTGATTCGAAAGAATGTATACACCCCTATGTTCACTGCAGCATTATTTACAATTGCCAAGGTATGGTATCAGCTCAAGTGCCCATTAGCAGATGAGTAGATAAAAAAGCTGTGGTACATTTACATAATGGGATACTATTCAACCATGAAAAAAGAAGAAATCCATGTGTCTTTACACAAAAATTAATATAAATGGTACTATCTTATATTATTCTAAAACGTAAGTATACCATTGTCAACCTTTCAAGTTGTATAAATTAGGAATTGTGTCCAGTTGTGAATAGCTGAGGTCAAACTTGAACAAGGTAGAAACTTTTTTTATCAGTTTGCTCCTGGAAAAAGTTAAATACAAATATTGGTATGGTAGTATCAATATATTATCCTGATACTATCAATATACTATCCTGATACTATCGATATTCCAGTTACCTTTTATATTTTATCTTTATTTCCTTAGTAAGGGGCTATAGTCACAGCCATATTTCAGCCAAGCCAGCTATCTCATACATGTTCTAGGTTGTAAGAAAATAGGAAGGGCAAAAGGGTGCTCTTCCCAGTCTAGAAATACATGAAAGTAGTTTCAGCCTCTTTAGTAAGCAAGTCCAAATTAGACAATGGGACACCAGTAAAATTCCATAGTCTCTACTTCTGAAGTGATCTACCCATTTTTATACACTGCAGATAATTAGATAAGTTAATACTTTTAGGTTGCTATTCAGCAATACATGTTGAGAAAGGGAAAAAAATAAATATCTGGTAATTCCACTTTTAAAATTTTCTATGAAATAATACAAAAATTTCAAGCTACTTATTTTTATTGAATTATTTTTATAATAGAAAAAATGGAAATTAGTTTTATGTTTAAGAGAGAGATCTGTAGTATTTATGGTACAACCATACAATGGGATATACTGTATATATTAAGATTGAAGTTTGGAAGAACTTTCAGTTAGTTGGAATTGCTTTCTGTAATGATTGTATGTTTAAAGCAAGTAATAGGCTAAAAATTTGTGGTCTTCATTTAGTAATATGTAGATGACAAAAAATCAGCAAAGAATTATAAAATATAGTCATGAATATTTATTCATCTATATTTGTTGGAATTCATTTTGATTTTTATTTCTTCTTTTGTAGTTTCTAAATTTTCTACATGAGTGTACTGTATGTTTTCTATAATTTGAAGAGTCCACTTAAAAATTATAGTAACTCACATCTAGGTGCAATATAAAACTTGATTGGATTTACCATAAACCTCAAGTATATTTTATTTAAGTAATACTTTATATATATGATCTATATTTGTGTATTCTGAGACTCTAGATATATTCATGTTAGATTTGAATAATATATTTATATTTGAGATGTCATTCAATTCTGTATCAGAAACTTCTGGTTTGAATTGATTAGAAACTGAAATAAACAAATCTGAAAAAATGGAACCTTCACTATTAGTTCACTGGCAAGAATAAACAAATAGAAGACATTAACATACCCTCAGAGTGGAGGGAGTATAATAGTCTATAATCTGATTCATGACTGCACATGAAAACTTGGTAGTATTCAGAAGGAAACACCCAGGAGGCTGGATTCTAGGAATATGGGTTTCCAGCATATGAGAAATTCCTGCTCCTAAGTGCAGCACAAAAATTCTTGAGTCACTAATTGTAAAGATACACTGGGACAATATGCCTATCAGTGGTAAAGAGTATGAATAGATATTCAAGAGGTCTTGGGGTCTTCTAGATGCTCTCATCTGATATAAGAACTCATGAAGTTTGCACAACTGGGTGTTGCAGAGGAGCTTAATAAGGACTGAATCTGAATTTCCTGCCTTCTTTTCAAGATGAGATTCTCATTGTATCCACTCTACTATATACTGTTGTGTAACTGTGTTTTTTAATACTTTTGGAAGCACCATTCATATAATAAGTCCAACCATAAGTAGAACATGCCTATTTCTCTGACTTGATATTGTAACTTCGTTCTTTTTGCCTTTATACTATGCTCCAAGAACCTTTATCTTCTTTCCATTTATTCAACGTATGTTCACCATGCAAAAGGGCCTTTATATTGGATTGGCCAAAAAATCCTTTATTTTTTTCCTGTAAAATAAAAGACACATTTTCATTTTTGCCAAGGACTTTATTAATTTGGATATTTTGAGTATGACGGCTATCTCACCCTATTGGCTCTAGTGGGTAGAGGCCTGGGGTGCTAGTAAACATCTTCCAATGCATAAGACACCCCTGAACAGAGAATTATTTGGCAAAAATGTCAATAGTACCAAGAAACTTCACAAACCACTTTTGACACGTTCAATCAATCATAGCACCTTCTCCGTACACTGCATAAGTCTCTTTTTTTTTGCATTTCACCTTTGCATTTTTACCTTTGTTGAAATAATAAAGAATAATATGCTAAAAATGCATGTTTTATTTCATCTTCAATAATAAAATGGCTACACAAAAATTCACCAATTTTGATAAGCTTTTAAAAATGCATGCTGATATTACAGCTGTCACAATACAACCCAACAAAATTGTTTTGAATGAAGCTAAAGACAATGAAATGCTACTAGAGCCATCATACAGAAAAAATGTAATGGAGTTTTTGCCAAATAAGTATTTGCTTTCCCTGATGTGTAGACTGCTTTACCAAAATATTTACATGACTCTTCTCATCATCCAGGTTTAAGTTCAAATACCACCTTTCCACACATGTCTTTCCTGTTGACTTAGCTGGCATCATTTCAATCTCACTATATCACATTTCTCCCTTTAATGTCATCAGAACTCTTACAACTATCTGAACTGGTGTTATATATATTTGCTTATTGATTTCTACACTACAATATAGGGTTATAAGAGCATTATCAATAAAACCCACTGTTCCATCCATAGTAACCTAGAACAGTGCATGACCTAAGAGGTGTTCAATGATTATTTGTTGAATGAAAGAATAAAGGAATACATAAATTGTAATGAATTTGAAACTTCAGATTGTGTCAGGTTTTAAATATTGTGAAGGGAATCCTTTTTTTCTCCCATCACATCTATAATCACTTTCTCTTACTATATGTAAACATTATATAAAATGTTTTTGTTTTATGTTGGTTTCGGCCTACACGATGATTACAGAGAAGACAAAAGCAGGACACAGGACAGCATTAGAGCACTGTCAGCTACGACCATGGGCTTGCTGTTGAAGAAGTAATCAGCAGAAGGAATGAAAAAGTTTATTGTTGGAATCTTTTTAGATTCAGTACATTACTTATGTATATATATGTGAGTCATTGTTTTTTATATTTTGATTTTTCTTTTTTATGTGCAAATTCCATAATGCAAATCATAAATTGGGTATTCGAGTAAGTAATTCTAGTACTCTTTTTATTCATTAATTTTTATCACAGTTGGTAATCAATTTTAGAAGTTGAAGTTGACATAATTCTCAGATCAAGTCAGCCATATGTCTACTTTTTAATAATAATACATAGTTTGATTTATCTTCTTTAGTCATTTTATGCTTTTTGTATATACTTTGGAATCTTTAAAAAATGTAGATAAACAAAAATATCTGGATGTGTTATTTATGTCACATGTTCAATTACTTCTAACATATGATGCCCCCCCAAAATGTATTTCTTGTCTTATAGTTCATGGTAAAAATGATTAAACATGATTAAAGGAAGTAATTAAATTTGAATATTAATACTAGTATTTTTTTATCTTTTGGGATTTTTAAATCCAAAAGCTGAAAGTAGTTTAATTTTTAATTTTGCATTCATGTAATCTGTGCTGTACACAGATTTAATATTAAGAAATGTACTCATTTGAGACTAAGCTTTTTTCTACTTTTAATTCTAGAAGTTACTTCTTTTAGTTAAACAACAGTCAAAGACATTTTTTAATGATAACTGAAATATTTATTACTATAATTAATAATTTTAAATTAGCAGTGTATAGTATGAAATATATTTGGTTCTTGTTTCAACAAATAAAAGGATTATTCCTCATAATCAAAACATACTTTTGCACTTATATTAATCTGTTCAACCTATGTTACATTTTTTGTACAAATTAGAAAAATAGATAAATATGAATCAATTAAGCATTTGGAATATCTTGAGAGTACATGTACTAAAATAAAATATATACGTCCCATTTTTTAAAAAATAAGAGATTTGTTGCAAGAAAAAATAGCTGCTGAAAAACATAATTGGCTCTTAAAACCTGTTGGAAAATGAAGCTGAACCAAAAGAAAAAGTCCTGTGGGTGTTACAAAGCCAGTTAAGCTTCATACATATGTTTGCAGACAGTTGGAAGAATGCACATTTCTCATCCCCCCCTTGACTGCATTAAAAGCATTGGAAAAGCTTGTGGATTCAGGTTTCATGCTCTTTGCAACTGAATTCTTTTCCTTTTCATATTTTAAATGTGTAACATGTCCTATATAGTCCTTAAGCGAACATCCTGTTTTCAGGACTTCTAAAACTCCGTTGCTTTGAACAGTGTGCCACATGGCAATACTACAAACATAGAGTCCAGCTGTTAAGATGGAAAATACCATATAAATCAGTGTACAAACGTCTTGTCTTTACTACTTTGGAGAGCCCACTGAAGTATTTTAAAGGAAAGGAATACTAACTTTAAAAGTCTCTGAAAAGCACTGTCCTGGTTCTTTGGATTTTAGATTATAATCTCGGACTGTTTCACGAAGGGCAAGTACACATAATTTGTTCCTTGAGTAAAGTAATTGTTTTTTCCACTAAATTTCTTGCATGCTCCTGTCCCTGACCTCCTGGATATGGTTTGTGAAATTTGTATCATAATTACTTCTATTTAAATTAACATTTTAAATAGAAAATTCTTTGAAATAAAATTCTAGATTCATCCTTAAAAATAAATATAAAATTTGGTGCAAGTAAGTCTTCTGGGTTGAAAATGTTTCCAGAAAGCAGAGCACCCTCAGCTAGAACACTCCTAGAATTTTGAGCATCCTGGAAAAATCCTGAACCAGGATGACTCAGGGTACTCATGTCATGGGTAACTTTTGTTCCTGATGTCATGCATTTTTATGTTGAGCTGATGTTTTACAGAATGACAAAATTATAGTAAGAGTATAATTCTAAATGCTATAAAAGAGAGGGCTTGGATTTAGAGACACTGATTAGGTTGATGAACAATATTCAAAAAAGGAATTAATCCATGTAAGTATGCCCTGATTTTGTAGAATCAATTTTGCTATCTTGACTTCCAAATAAGATGCTTAATAATTTTATTCCCTAATTGGACTATTTCAAAGAATTTGATTGAGCTTTCTTGGCTTTGGTAGTATTGATTTTTGATTTTTGTTCTTTTTTTTCCTTCATCTGACTGGAGGCAGGAGAAAATAGTTATTATAGATTATTATACTGGATTCAATAAACAGTTTGTGACAAACTATTTAACTTAGAATTCTGTTTCCTTATCTGTAAAATGCTAGAGATAATGATAACACTTTCTCATAAAGTTGTTGTGAGGATTAAATGAATAAACATTTTGTTAAGAATTTACCACAGTGCCTGGCACACAATAAGTGCTTGAGAAGGGATGGATGATAAACAGACCAAACACACTGGAATTTGTGATCCTGGTTGATTATCTTTGTGCTTAATATTAGTTTGGAATAATTTAGAAAGAGTGTTAGAGGTGGGTGGGCCTTAAAGATTATTTAGTCAACAATTTTATTTTGTTATTGAAGAGTTGAAATCTAATGAAAGAATATGACTTGCCCAATTTCTAAGTTCTATATCTTCTTATCATACTATATTCCTATGGTCCATCTGTCATTTTTAAATTTTTACCCACAGGGGTAAAGCATGTGCTTGGCAACATAACTGCTGTGAAGATACTAGAGAAATTTGTTTTCTCATTGAAGCCTTACAGATATGGTGACTGAGGAAAAAAAAATTAAAAAAAGATGTGTGGAGCAAAGCAAGGTGGAGATTGTTTCTGATGTTTCCATTATGTAGACATGGCCATGACATATTTCAATAACCATCTTTTAAAAGAATGAACTCATTGAACTTAATATTCAGACATGAATTACTTCTATTTATTTAACTCATAAGAATGGAGCATAGAAGTGAGATCCGGATGTACATGTTTGCAAAGTCATTTTGCAACAAATAACAAAGGCAGACCAATGCCTTCATGGGTTCAGGTTAATGCTTACTGTGCCTGGAGCTTCCCTGTCTGACAAATAAGAATTTAGATTTATCAAATGTTAAACACATGGCTTTAACGGTTCATATTAGGAGCATTCCTGAGGGATTTGCACTAGTTGTGAGGTTGTATTCACTTCACTTTATTTCTTTCCTATGGCTCTCCTATTTCCCTTTGGGATGTGTTTCATGTGTCTGTTATTGCTTTGAAGATTTTTTATTTCTATCTCATGCTTAACACCTGCCATTGACTCCTTGTATAACTTATGAGAAATGAATGGCATTCTTCCCCATGAGTACAGTCTTTATAAGGGAAATGTGTCTGTGTTGATTTAGAAAAAAATGTATTATACACCTTCCCCCTTTTGTACTAAAATATGATTTTACTTTTTTGGTTTTGATAAATTTTTGGAAACTTTGTATCACTTTTTATCTCCTTATTTGTTACATTGTGGAACAAGGCAAAATGACAGGACCTAGGATTTTGTTTTCAGATAACAATATGTGCCTGAGAAGATCAAATATAGGGATAGGTAGGGCCTCCGGAAATTCCTTCTTTGAGAGGACAATTTTATTTTGTGATGTTTAAGTTTTTGAATTTTATTATATGCTGATAAATACCTTGTAGTAATTTGAACTTGAGGAGAGTTACTTTGCTTCATTAATACTAAGTTTTATCCATGGTAGAGTTTAGGGCCCACTCATGAATGCTTAACTGAGAGTCACACGGGGGGGATCGGCTTTACTTTTTGGGTTGTTTCTGCCTGTTTAGGTTGCAGAGCAGTGTATTCTGATTGTAAATTGACCATCATTGATATAAATAAAACTGAAATATATTAGTGACTGGGCTTACAGATTGAATCACTATAAAACATTCAGCCTGTATTTCTGTGGCTGTATGTGTTCTTTATCTGTTTTTATTAGATTTGAATGATTAAAAAGAAATTATGTTAAAAAATCATACTGTGGTATGAAAAAACATATTTAAAGGAACTTCTTAATTTCTTAAATAAAATCTTTACAGTTGTCCTTATGGCAGAGCTATTCTAGCCAGTACCACCACCATACAACTTTTGTGGGTGTTACGGTTACCCTTACTATGTTTAATTAAAAACAGATCATTTAATAAATAAAAATAATATTGTAAAGAGGGTTGAGTGGAGATTTTGGCAAGTAGCAGGCATATGGATTTTAACAGATGATTCTTTTTTAAAAATAATTTGTGGTCAGTTGCTTGATGTCCTACTTCTGATTCTTCTCCAAAATGAGTAAAATAAATTTTAGTTCCATTCAATCATATTTGGAACAAATTTAGCTTCCCTCTTTTGATTTAAGAAAATCTCTAAGACTGGTTCTTTCCAAATAGAATGACCATGGTTAGCTCTTCTAGGCAGAGGGAAAAGTCCTGCTTTTCACTATTTTCATGCACTCCTAAGTACTATCTCCTGGCCACACCATCGACTATGATTGGTCACAGCTCCCACCTACTTGCGTTCAGTATGGCGTGAAGGAAATTTTTAAGTTATTTCATCATAAGGCTGTGTCAATATAACCTTTTCCATTAATATTGCCCATTATTAAACTGATCCTTTTGCTATGCTGCCTGTGAGCCCTTCATAAATGGTGAGAATGTGGGGTTTAGGACTGACCGACATTTCTCTAATTTTCTTTAACAAACTATAAATATCTCATTGTATAAATTTGACTTAATGATTGCCCACCTTATTCCAAAGTAAGTTTCTCTTACATCAGTGCTAAAGTAATTTATTAATTCCTTCTCCTTCCTTTGGCCCTGGTCCTCTTCCAGTTTTTCTTCTCATTTCTTTTGCTCTCTTCCAGTCTGTTACAAATAATTTATTCATATAAATATAACATATATTATATATATTACACTATAATGCATATAACATCTTTTTAGCCTGAACTGTGGATTAGATATCATTCCTGAACTGTGGACTAGACCTGTAACTGCTATCTTCCCTTGACTATCTAACATGAATTTCAAACTTCACAGATGTGAAGTAAGACATCTTATCTCCCCGCTGCTCCCACTCAAACCTATCTCTTCTAGTAAACTGCCCAAATTTAGTTAATGCCAACTCCATTCTTCCAGGGTTTCAGGCCTCAGGCCTTCAAATCACCTTTGATTCCTTTCTGTCTTTTACACTCTATATTCCATTTATCATCAAATTCTATTGACTTTATCTTTTAAATATATTCAGAAAAAAAGTACTCTCTATGCATTCTCTGCTGATCTCCTAGACCAAGCCACTGTCATCATTCTTGTGGGTTACTGTGGTAGTCTTCTAACATTGCTTTCTCTGGTTTTGCCTTGGATCGTTCTCCAGTTCCCTCCACTCCAATCAATTCAGCAACAGTAGTCATTATGTTGTCATCTGTGTGAAACAGTAAAATCATACCACTCTTCTGCATAGAATTCTGTACTCGATTCCAGCTCACTTGGAAAATAACCAAAGGTTTTACAATAACCTACAGTATCATAAACTGTCTAGTTTCCCATTACTTTTGTGATTTTTCTCTATTTCAACTTCATTCCTTTGGCTCCATCCAGTCCACTCATGTTCCTTAAAAATAACAGACACTCTCCAATGTGGGTTTACTCTTAGCCTGGAAGGAGCTTCCTCAAGATATCCACAGAAGCTCACAAGGCTAGTTTCAATCTGCAGCCTTCTCACTGAGGCTTTTCCTAAACACTCTACTGAGCATCTTGTTAAAGTCACAATGTCCTTATTTCCCTAGCACATCTTAGCTTCCTCTTCTGCTTTACTTGATTATATAGAATTTACCACCACCTAAAGACTTTATATTTTATTTATCTTTTTAAATACTTATTTCCTGCTTAGACTGTATAGACTACAAGCTGTACTAGGACAGTGAATTTGACTCTTAAAAAAAATCAGTCTTTCCTCTACCTAGAATGGTGCATAGTAGGTGCTCAATACATAATTATTCAAACAATAAAATAAGACTAAACTATAATTTTTGTACATTTTCTTCAGTGAATTGGAAGGAGATATACAATGTTATGAAAGCAACACCTGGCTACAAATTGGAATGGTGACAGGATTTATTAAAAATGTGATCATGAGGAGATACCATAATCACTTTAAATTTTAGTCATCATAAGTATAATGCTAAAGCTTAAATGATATATATGAAAATACTTGCCAACTATTAAGCATATTACTAATGTAATTTATGTTTTTTTTCACTTGAGGATGAATTAATTTTATAGATGGATTAATTTTGTCAGTAGTAGATTAACCCACATATATTTGCTTTTTTTCCTTTTTATAAATTTAATATTTTTTATATTTTTATACTACCTTTTAATCCCCTTACATCCCTTTCCCCCAGTAATCCCTCCACTGTTTATGTCCATGAATCCTTTTTCATTTTTGCTCAATCCTTCCACCCCCTTACCTCCCCCCAACTAAGCTGTCATCCTGCTCTCCATCTGTGAGTCTATCCCCATTTTGCTTGTTAGTGCAGTTTGTTCATTAGATTCCACATGGGAGTGAAATCATATGCTATTTGTCTTTCTCTGACTAGCTTATTTCACTTAGCATGATGTTTTCCAGGTCTATCCATGCTGTCACAAAGGTAAAATTTTCTTCTTTTTTATGGCCAAGTAGTATTCCATTGTGTAAATGTCCCATAGTTGTTAGCCACTCATCTACTAATGGACACTTGGGCTGCTTCCATACCTTGGCAATTGTACATAGTGCTGCAGGGAACATAGGGTTGCTTATGTTCTTTCAAATTAGTGGTTTGGGTTCCTTCAGACATTTTCTCTTGTTTTCATGATTCCCTTTCTAAGTTAATACAAATACAACTTGTTAGGTATTAAGCATTTACCAAATATTTTCTATTGTTATATAGGATAAAAAACTATATCTAATGGGTCTGGACACATATAACAAAATTTTCAAAACTGATTTATGTAAGGTTTTTAAATTTTTATTGTTTACTCTGTGCCACACTTTCTTCTAGGTGTTCTATACATATGAACTTATTTAATACTTGTGACAACCTTATGAAGTCAGTATTATTATCTCTGTTTTGCTGATGAGAAACAGAACAACTTGTTCAAAGTTATAGTTTAAAGTAAATATATTTATGTTTTAAATAATTTTAATATTAACAATACAGTTTAAAGTATAAACACAATACTTGTATACTGAAATGGGAATATAACCAAACTAGAGTTTGAGAAATCAAGTGTTAACTGACCTGTGCCCATTTATATAATATGGCCAATATATGCATTAAGCAACTGAGATCTTGAAATTATATATGCAATGTCATTGTGTTAGTCTTTAGTACTAATTTTGAGAGTAGAATATTGTGTAATTTCCATATCCAGGGAAATATTGGCTTATGGAAAGATTTCCACTTCTCTACATGTCCATAGGTTCCTAAAGTATGATTAGTGATAGAAGGTTTTTTGTTTTCTAGATATATTCTTACTATGGTCTGGGCCTCACTTCTTTCTAGGCTTTATACCCAAGTAACTTTTCCTAGTTAAGGGCGTTGGCTTTCAATGATGATATAAGACCATCTCCCAAAATTAATAGATAGATTTCCTTATTCACTTCACGTGCACTCTCTCTTTCTCTCTCTCTCTTTTATCATGGTTATTCATTTCCATATTCAGAATAATTTTTACTGGAAGGATTTTCTGAAAAACTTGATATAAATATATTGGTCATTATATAGGTTATGTATAGCACAAATATTATTTGAGAACCTACTATGTGTCGGGAGTTAGGAAAGACAGGTAAAATCACTGTTGTTGAAATCTAGTTTAAGAAGGGAGAGATTATGAATTTTCAGTTGATGATCTGTTTAGGAAGAAAACCAGGGAAGGTAAAAGGACAGTGACTGGGTGGCTTTTATCATTGTACTTCAGCTGTACAAGATCTAATGATGTTCAAGATCAGAAAGTCTAGTGTATCCATAGCATAGTGATGAAGGGGGAAGTGGTACAAGATGAGTTCAGAGTGGTAAGCAGAAGTCAGATACATTGGTCTTAATAGGAAGAAAAGAAAACAAACAAAGAGTATTTCAGTGTGATGGAAAGCCATTTGAGGATTTAAAGCCAGGGAATAACATGAACTCAATCATGCTTAGAAAAATCTATTCTGGCCTCACTGTGGAAAATGGTTACTGGGACCAAGGGAAAGAATACGTGTGTTCCATGGATTCCCTGAATTGACCTGAGACAGGTATGCACTAGTGAGCACATTTAACTCCATCAATCCCTTCCTATGAAAGAACAAAATATTTTCCAAAATTCTTTGATACATATATCAAAGAATGTTAATTACCTTTCACATACATTTAATTTAGACTGAACAAAAACTTACTTTGTCCCACGTAGAGTTAGAAACATTTTGATTTTGATAAGTATTAGATTCATATTGAAATGATAATTTTTTCAATATATCTAGTGTTACATGATACAACAGCAAGTTATTTTTCAGGGAGCATTTTGGTATAGTAAAGTTGTTGAACCTCTCTAATGTAAGATGCTTTTGAATTGTTACATCATCCCTAGTAATAGTATATAGTGGTACCACGGGACAGAGCAATTTCTTGCCATTTTATGCATTATTGTACTGCTGGGATATGAGATCATGTCACGATATCCAGGAGTTTGATTTATAGAACCCTTTTTCAATTTTTGCTTGATGTTATATAGTAGATTTACCTAAAGGACTTTGTAGGAAGTAACATATGATTTCTGTAACCCCAAGTTGTTTTTATTTATTTTAATTAAAATAAACAAGAGTGAGAAGATATTTTGTCTGATTTGAAAGTAGTCCTCCACTTTACTTGGTTTTGTTTTCTTTTAAGAAATCTGTTTTTCTTTAGGATTATATTACTGACATAACTCTTTAATATTATGAAAACATTCCAGTAAACTTGTGGTTTCTTCTATACTCTTTACTCATAGTGGTCACAATAAAGAATAAAACAGTCATAGTATTCAAGGTCCAGCAGAAATATATTTATAGATAGAGAAAATTGCAAAGGACAGCATGTAGAAATTTTTATATAAAGTAATCCCAAGTGATATTGATAACAATTATTTTTGATACCTTATATTTCAAAATATGTTTAGAAAAACAGAAGAAAATGCTGCCATTGAATTGTTTTTACATGCATCACAGAATATCACTTTGGTCTGTTTTGTTTATTACAATGGAAATAGAGCATTGGGTACCCTAAAAAGCCAGGCCTCATAATTAAGTGATACCTATTCATTTTCTGGACCAACGATAGTCAAGGGGTATAAAATTTATTCTCTAAACTTTATTTAAAATTTGGGTTCTTATAGTGTATCATCTTCTTTTCTCCACTTACACACTTGAATTCGGCCTGAAGGAAAAGTAGCATATCTGCGTATCTGCTTTCTATATCTAAGTTTAATTCAACAGAAGATTAAGATTTGGTGCAATGACTAGGCTATTGCTTAAAGAAGACAGGAGACCCTTCGCATTTGATGTCTGCACCTAAGACTTCGTACAAGAACGCCTCATACTCTCAAGGACCACACATATACAGGGGAGGTCAGGACAGCGTTGTTTTCTTTCACTCTCCTACCTGGTGGCCATCAGGCCTCACTTGCAGTTTTCAACACTCACTGAACTGATGCCAGTACAAACTTGCTTAGTTATGGTCAGTGCAATGATCCTTTTAGAAAAAGTGGCTTATAACAACTGCTTCAGTGTGGCTTTATGACAGCAACTTTAATATGCTGATGGTGGGTACCACCAATATTCCCCCACACTGCTATTAGTTTTTCCCATTCCTTTGTTTGTGGGCATGTATTATTTCCAGCTCTGTTTCTTTTCTTGTTGCGATAAGTTAGAATGCAGTGTCTGAGTCACACGGTAGGTTAATGTTTAAGTTTCAAAGACATTCACATATTGTCATTTAAACTAAGTGTATTGTTTCGAATTTTTAGCAAAGGCATATAAGGGTTTTATTCTTAACATCCTAAGAAAGTTTTGTTTTGTTTAATTGTTTTAAATTTTAGCCCCTTTAATAAATTTCTCATGCTTTCTTTCTGTTGTTTTAGTTTCATCTCCCTATGATTCACCAGGAGTATTTTTGTAGATATGTTTTTAGCAAAATGTATGCTGATGTAATTTTCCTATTCTCTTATAAGTCTGGGCTTTTTTTCTTTAGCATGTAGTGCAGTGAAACAACAAAGATATATGTTGTGTTCACCCATTTTCAGTCATTGCACAACATTAATGACTCCTTTAATTCATAGAATAATTGTTTTCAATATTGAAAAAATTCTCTATTTTTTATTTGTTGTGTTGTGAAAAAAGTCACAGACACCCCGTGCGCTTTAAGATTAACCTGCATTATTAATATACTTTATTATTTCTTAAGTTCCAAAATTCAGTTGTATACTGAAGTCTTACTTTTTAAAGTTCACTCATTTTTTTCCTGGTCTGTCACCTGGGGTATGCTGGATTGGAGCAGGATGTGAAGGTGTGCCATGTGATATGAGGATAAATAGGTATTTGTTGTGAACCAAGTCCCTGGCAGAAGCTAAAGAGATCAGTGATCAGATTCCTCATACCTTCTAAGCGTGTCCAACCTGTGAACCATGGGCTGCAGGCAGCCCAAGATGGCTATGAATGCGACCCAAAACAAAATTGTAAATTTACTCAAAATATTATGAGTTTTTTTTGTAATTACATGTCGCCATATATTTAATGTGTGGCCCAAGACAACTCTTCTTCTTCCAGCATGTCCAGAGACATCAAATGGTTGGACACTTCTGTTAGACCATGCAACCTAGGATCAAATCCCAAATCTTGGATCTCTTCTCCAGTTGGGCCAAGGCAGCCCCACCTAGGTGCTTTCCCGTTGCCTTATCCTAGGCCTGTCCTTCTTTCACCATCCCCAGCTTTAATAAATATACTCTCAAAAAAAAAAAAAAAATCAGGTGCCTATACTTGTATACAAAGATTTCTGGTACTAAGAATTAACCAATCAGATGCAACGTTATTATGCGTCGGGAGCAATAAGATGCAACTCTATAACATGACCTATATATTTATGGTTCAAGGCAGGGCATTCACATAGGACGGTATTGCATGTTTTATAAATTCTTGCAGCATACCCATTGAAAATTGATGGATTAACCCAAATGTCCATCAACTGAGTAATGGATAAATACATTTTAGTGTATCAATATAATGAAATATTATTCATCCATGAAAAGGAATGAAAGCACTGATATATGATACAATGTGTGAACCTGGAAATTTATGCTAAGTGAAAGAAGCCAGGCAAAAAAAAGTAACATATTGTATGACTCCTTTTACATGATATATACAGAATAGGAAAAAAAGAGTCAGAAAGAAGATTGTGGTTGTTAGGAGATGAGGGTAGGGGGAAATGGGGAATGATAACTTTACAGGTGTCTTTACAGGGGAATGATAACTTTACAGGTGTAATGATAACTTTACAGATGAGGGTAGAGGAAAATGGGGAATGATAACTTTACAGGAAATGGGGAATGATAACTTTACAGGTGTATGCTAAGGTAATGAAAATGTTTTGAAACTATAAAGAGGTGGTGGTTGCAGAGCATTGTAAATGCACTAAATGCCACTGAGTTGTATACTTTGAAATGGTTGGCTGTATGCTATATGAATTTCACTTTGATTAAAAATAAGTAAAAGAAAACTGAAATACAGAGTGTTTAAGTAATTTGCTTTCAGTTACAAGGCTAGTAAATTGTAGATCCAGGATTTAAATGTAGGCCATCTATGTCCACACACTATGTGCTTAAATACAATGTGCTACTGAAAATAGAGTAGTATTTCTTGCTTTTAACTTTATGTTTTGTAAGCAATTTTCTTTAACATTAAGCAAATATTCCTAAAGTTTTCATCTTTAAAATATAAATAAATGTAAGCAGTACATTTTTGCACTTATAATCTGAGTTCTAATATGTAACTGCTTTATGTATCTTTCCCTAAGAATTTGGCATGATAACCTGAGGATGGAGATGGTCCTGCCTGGTACTGTAGCAACTCCCTATTTTGAGAGAGGCAGATCGAGACAGAAGGAAGAAAACCTGGCTTCATCCATAGTTCCTTTTCCTCACAAAAGAGCCCTGCAGGTTAGGAGAGTCCAATGAAGTCAGAAAGTTTCTTCCACATCAGGGAGAAGAATTTGGAATACATTCTAAAGATCTAGATGACTCCCCAAAACTGGGTTGTTCAGGACAACCAAGGCATTTCCTTCCAGAAAAAAACGAGTGTATCAAAAATCAGAAAAATCCCTTTCTAACTTCCATGGTCAGACTCTGTGGTGTCAGCAGGTCTGGCATTGGAGGGAGTGAAGAAGGCACTTGGATGAAGGATTAATGAATGTCTCCAAGTTATTAGGAGCCAAAATGAGTGATCTGAAAATATTTAGTTAATAAAAGTGATTTTTAATAAATGTGAGCTATACTGAAAGTATCTATGTTATGCTTTTGCAAGAAATGGGAAGAACATATAATTGCATATAGTATGATTTTAAAAAATAGGAGAAAAAGGGACAGGAAAAATAAAAAATTTTGACTATTGCAGTTTCCAATGAATATATAGCAGCTGTTAGTCATAATTATTCTTTGGGAGATGACAGTAATATTGATTTTCACTATCTTATACCTCTTTTGAATCTTTTGATATTTCTACAAATGATATTACATTGGTTATTCAATAAACAGAGCATTGAAAATTAATTACAAAACAATGAGCCAGCCCTGATTGGTGTGGCTCAGTTGGTTTGAGTGTTGTACTATAAACCAAAAGACTGTGGATTTGATTTCCAGTCAGGGCACACACCTGGGTTGCGGGTTCTCTCATCTCTCTCTGTCTCTGTCTCTGTCTCTGTCTCTGTCTCTCTCTCTCACCACACACACACACACACACACACACACACACGCAACCGCTGCTTTCTCTCTCTCTGGAGTCAATAAATATATCTTTAGGTGAGGATTAAAAGTGGAAAAAAAAAAAAGAATGAGCCATATTCTCCATTTCACTAGCTTTTGAAAATTTGGAACAAATTCACTAGTTCACTCATGAATGTATGTTTCTTTTGTGTCAGGCACTGTGTTAGGCTCTAAGTGTTCAATGATAGAGTAAACAGACAGGGCCTAGTACTTAGCAAATGTATCATTTGGGAAACAAATTGGACACAGGACTTTTCTCAAATGCTTCTCCCCAGCACTCCCCCAGGTGCTCCCTTACTTGACAATTCTTCTTTTCCTTTTGCTTTTTGAGGACCCCCACTGCACACAGAGAACCAGGAATATAATGAAGGTAAGAAAGAGTTTGGGTCGTACTATACATACTATATCCTTCCTATGGCCAAACAAAGGATGGAAGAACAATCAGAAAGTACTGAAGGGTTTAAGCAGATTCAATTTATATTTTTCACAGATGATTGTGATGCAGTAGAATACCAGATTAGAGAGAGAAATGTTTGGAAGTAGGGAGACTATTGCGGAGGTCCAAGTAATGGCTGTTAGGACTCAGGGGTGACAACAAAGGAGAGAACAGGACAGCCTGCAGGCAGTTTCCCTAGTCTGGGGTAAGATGGCACAGGCGTTCCAGGACTTTTCCTCTGACCTCAGGCACAGCAGCAAACCGACCCTAGGGTACGAGAACCCGGGCCAACACTGGTTTTCTCTCTGATCCGCATTCCCTCTGACTGGATGTACATGTCATTTCTCAAAGAGTGTTGTTGATAGAATGACAATGATGTCATTGTTATTAAAGCATTGTCCAAATATATTATTTCCCCTTATTTTTTCTAACACTGCTAAGTCTAGCAGTCAACAACTTGAATGCTTACAGAGCCATGCTGTCCTTTTCCCTGTGGTACTATTTTTTAAAATTAAAGAACTGTAACATTTTCTTTTCTGCTGTGGAACTTTAGATATGTTTAGAATTTCCTACTTTTTCTTATAGCCCCTGAGAATTATAGCATCTGAATTTTTTTAATGAGATATTTGAATAATTGCCATTTATGTATAAATATATTTGAGATTATCAATGCTTATAGTAGTCTTGAAGTAGTGGATTTAACTGAGAACAAACACTACTTTAGACCAATTAATAATACATATATCCAGCCATAATATTTAATTGTAAATCTTTTGATAAGAAATTCTTTTCACATGGATTTTACCCAAGGCTTAATTTTATTTTCTACCTTAATTACATCGGTCCTGCAAAATACCCACCATATCAAAATCAGAGGTCAGCAATCTATATTCATTGAGTTCCACAAACTTATTATAAAAGTTTTAAAACAATGAACAAATAAAAGAATATATTTAGCTTTTCATGTCAATAAATGATGAAATACATAGCTTTGTCTGGAGCTATCACTTTTTCTTAGTAGTTTCTTCTTTACGAGCTCCCCACCCGTGATACTACACCAATCTTTACTTTTTTCCCCCCTACAAACTCTGGACTGTTCTACACTAGACACTCTTGACACTCCCCTCTTCCTGCCAGCAGAGTGACAAAGGCCAACATAGGAGACTACTTTATTTGCTACCTGAAATGAGCTGGGCTTTGAAAAAGCTAGAAGAAAAGATGCTTTTTGCTCACTATATTTCAGAATGCTGAAAGAGCAAAATGGGCACATGTCAGCCCAACGACACAAAGCAGGGGAGAAGCCACTTCAAGTGCATGTCCAGAAGACAGCTGCTAAGGAAAAGGGGGTGGTAGAAAAAAGCAGGAAAGAAAAGCCTTCAAAGCAAATGAAAAGAAACAGACAGTTCTTCAATAAACAAGAGAGGAAATTGGAAAAGGAACATTTGGGGGCCAAAAGCATGTGGAATTTTTCTGACATGAATGTACAAATCCAGCTCTTAGAAATAAGCACATAGCAAACCAAGAATTGAGGTAAGATGAAGGTGGTTACAGGAATAAGGAACAGCAAGTGCAAAGGTTTGAAGAGAGAAAAATCATTAATTGTTCTGGAAATCAGAAGATTCCTGTATTACAGAAAATGAAGAGGCCAGTGGACTGAGGAGGCTTGGAGAAGAAGCTGGAACCAGATATGCATATGTTTTTCTAACTGTTTGTGGTAAAGGACTATACAAAAAACAAAAACAAACAAACAAAAAAACCCAACAACTTCTAATTTGCAGGATTCTATTGTGCAAAACTCATATGCATATTGAGCCAGATACAACCAACCATGTGATTTCTGTCACACAAACGGGTCTATCTGTATCTTCCTAACAAAACAAGTTCACTGATCACATGTATACATGTCACAGAACTTTCAAATGAGTATAAACATCTCTAAATGCTTACTCTTAATTTTTGTACTTTTCATGTCACAGCCTGGCAACACACTTTGTTACACTAGTGTAAGGAGTTTTTATTTTATTCTGCTACAATGGCAAGTTACAGAAGAGTTTTTGAAAGCAGAGTAAAAAAATTAGATGATTGGCATTTTGAGTCACAATTGACAGTGTGTAAGCAACATGCTGGAGGCAGGGCAGGGGCAGAAGTAGGGAGCGTAGGAGACTATTATAGCAATGGGGTATAAATAATAGGTAGTGACTATGAAGATGGTGGATGGGTGGATTCAAGACACATTTTAGTGATGGTACTAAGGTGTTAGTAAGTTGGATGTAAGAACCAAGAGTGAAGGAAGAATCAAGAATAATTCAAGGATTCCACCTGGAACAACATTGGATAACACATGTTGAACTGTAAAATGGAAAAAGAATCTCATTTGTTTAAAAGATGATATCTTTCTGGTGGAATTAAAACAAGATTTTATGTCCCTGACCCCAGAATTCTGAGCAATCATCTCCACAGTGCTTTTGATGAACTAGTGAGGTGGTCTGATAGTGATGCTATTAACCAATAGTTAGGCCTCTGTGCGCAGTTAGCGGTCATCTATGGGAAGATACATTACTGCCCTTAACCAGAAAGAGCTCTCAATATATGTACACCATCTCAAAAGTGTCCCGTTAGTGTTTTTATTAATCGAATTTATTTCAGTTTTGGATTAAAAAATAGATTCATATTTGGATTAGTATTACAAGGATAGTTTTACAATTAGATTTAAATGGTGGAAATGGAGGAAAAATAGTCTTATAAACTACCTCAGCTTATAGGAAAGAGTACCAGAAGGGAGAAAGAGAGACAGGTCAGCAACTTCCTTAGAGTTCCAGAGAATAACCTTTGAATTCATACTAATTAGTTTCAAAGGTCCTGGCAAATTTGACCCCAGTAACTGCCCTGCCGAACTTTGCTAAGCATGAATAGCAATTCAATTCTCTGGTTGGCTACTAAGGACATGACAAGCTATCTGAAGAATTTCTCATTTACTAAAAATTTTCCCTATGGTACACATGACAGCATTAACTCAATATCTTCAATAAACTCCTGGTTATATTTTTACCAATCTGTAAAAATATTATGCTTGATGGTATTTAAACAAGACATATTGTATGGTGTCACTTTTTGCATTTCAGGGTTAATTCTTATTTCTAACAGGGCTTCTCCTTATGAGTTTACTTGCACTCTGGTAGCATGCAAAGTTTATCTTATAAATTTGTCTCTAAAATCACCTTTTCCCTCAGTCCACAGGTTAAAGCATATTCTTGTAACCTTCAGTGGGAATGAGTACATAGTATAAATGACATATCTAATGCCGAAGATAGTAGGAACAAGATCACACTATAGTCATTGATTTTTATTATTTTTAATCCTCACCCAAGGATATTTTATTATTGATTTCAAAGAGAGAAAAAGGTGGGGGAAGAGAGAGAGGGGGGGAGAGAGAGAGAGAGAGAGAGAGAATTAACTGACCGATTTGAAAAACATGGACCATTTGCCTCTCATACATGTCTGAGCGGAGACTGAACCCACAACCTAGGTATGTGTCCTGACTAGAAATCAACCTGTAACCTTTTGGTGTGAGGGCCAACTGAGCCATCTGGCCAGGGCTGGTCGTGGATTATTTTTATGTTTTAGTTCATATTACTCCAAGGGAAAGGATTTACCTAATTCTCTCTAGCTTTTATTTCCTATAGAGATTCTTAGTGCATAAAGCAAGGTTATTTGTTTCATTGGAAAAAGACCACTGAAAAATATCATTTACTCTGCTGGTCCATGGATTTTCTTAGAATGTTCAGTAGCAGAAACACATATTTTGGAGGATTACATTTAGTCATGGTTGAAAAACTTAAATATGACAAATTCTAATTTTGAAGACTAAGGGTTGACAGAAGGCCAACTACTTCAACTTCAAAGACAATGACAACAGCCAGTATTAATTGTTGCTAAATACATTAGACATATCCCTTATCCCTGGTGAGTTATATCTGTGATGGAGGCTTTCCCAGGGATGTTATTGTGAACAATGTATGGAATTCTTTATTCTGATTTATCTCAGGGAGCACAGTTATAATGACAAGATTTTGATCAGGGCATTAGCTAGTAGTCTCACTAGCTTACTTTCTAATGCCCATGGGTAATCCACTTAACAATTGAGATGGTATTTTTTACTCTTATCCACGGAACAAATTCCTTTTAAATGTATATTGTGGACTCTTTATGCCTTTGAAAAAACTTATATACTGAATATAAATAATTCTCTCTGGGAAAGATTAGATTCTGCTGAGCTGGTATCTATAATCCAGGGTTTGCACAGCTATTATCCCTAATGTACCAAGTGGTAATAACTCAGTCAGCTCTGTCCTTTCCAAACCAATCCTCAAACTCACTCCATCAATTTTTGTTGTGACTATTGTTGGTTCCTACTGCTCTGTAAAATCGCATGCTTTTCACTGCACCAAATTCTCAAAGCAGTTGCTACTGTTTGTTAAATCCGCAGAGAGATTTAAAATATTGGTTATCAATATAGCACAGTTGTTATTGCTAAGGAATGAGATTTTGGCAGTTTGTTGGGTGGTGGTGGTCAGAACAGTTCTGCAGATCTCCACTGGCAAATTTTGAAGAAGTTCCTGTAGATTTTAGCGCTGTGAGGATTTTTCTCTCTCTCTAATCAGCACCACACTACATAACCCATAACACCTCTAGAACTCTACTTAATGTTTATAATGTAAAAGCAGACTTTTTATTTTAAAATAGCATCACTAGCTCTTGATTTTTTGATTAACTCAGTCTGGAAACATCATAGCGATCAGAATAAACTCTTAGCCCTAAAACTTATCCACACATACATCTTCATTTTAGTAGTTAAGCACAGATAGTGGGCTAGGCATGTAAATTATTGAATCTTTTCTATGTTCTGAAAAATGAATAAAAGATTTAAAAAATGACAGATGTCTAGACTTTTGTTAGAGTGACCTGGTATGTAAACAAAATAATTTCAACTCTGTGTTAACTGCTGGGAGAGAGATATGTAAGATATGTGGGTTGTTGTTGATTTTTGTTCTTTTAATTTTTTTAATGACTTAGTTCAGGTTATCACATACATCTTCATTTTTTAAAATTTTATTTAAAGATTTTATTTATTTATTTTTTAGAGAAGGGAGGGAGAAAGAGAGGGATAGAAACATCAATGTGTGGTTCCTTTTCATGAGTCCCCAACTGGGGACCTCACCCTCTAACCAGGCATGTGCCCTGACTGGAAATCAAACCCTTTGGTTCACAGGCCAGCACTCAATCCACTGAGCCACACCAGCCAGGGCCGTTCTTTTAATCTTAACAGATGGAATAATCTATTTTACCTGGGGATAGTGGAAGGATCAAGGGAAGTTTTGTCAGAAAAATTGTTTGGCTTGGTGGAAAAGATGGGGAAAGAATTTCTCCAGGTGGAAGAGAGGGAGAAATACGTTAGCCAATGGAAGATTAATTTGAAAAAGGCACAGAGTCAGGAGACAGCATGCCTCTTTCACATCCATGTTATTAAAACTTTTCTTTCCACATGATTTTAATTTTTAGGAAAACAAATGACATTTAGAACTCCCTGTTAGGCCTGTGGGTTGAGTGATAAAGGTGACAGATACTGTTCATGTATGCAATTTTTTTTTTTGAAAAGTAACAGTGAGGTTGAATTTTATGCTTGGATCATAACTTGCTCTGAGGAGGATTCCCCCCGCCCCCCTGCCCAGAAAAAAAGTCAGTACATCTGAAGTAAGAGTAGATTATGTGGGTGTGGATGAGGGTCACAGCTTCTACTTATGCAAAAACTTTTTAAAATTAGAAGTCTTACTAGTCCAGAAGAAATTTTATCCACTCGAATAATTTCCCAGATATTATTTTTTATAACTATAACAAGGTAAACAAAATAAATAAATACCTGTTTCATGGGAAAAATAATTACATCATAGTCTGGACACCATATTGATAAAATGTTAATACTCTTCCTCTATCAATATGACAAGAAAAGAAAAAATGTAAAATGTTTTCTTTTTAATATAAACGATGTAGCTGACATGGTTGGTGTGTGGAGAACAATATGACTTATTAAAAAAGAGACAACAGGCCCAAAATGGAGCCACTTGTACCAACCTCAGCAAACTGAGCAAACTGAGCAAACTGAGACTTAATACCTAACCTAAATGCAGTTTCGGCTTTTCCCAGGACTATAATCTTAACCAATCTGTCTGGAATCCATTGGCCAGCATTATTATTAAGGTATTCCACGTGATAGGCTCTTTAATCCTTCAAAGGAAGGTGACTTTGCCTGAACTAATCTTTCCCTTTGTGGTATGATTTCCTTGTACCACCCACTTTCTTTCTGCTTTTATTTTATTTGAATTTTTTATTGTTGTTCAAGTATAGTCGTCTCCATTTTCCCCTACTATTCCCTTCCACCCCAGTCATCTCCACCTCCCTCCCTTGAGCCTACCCCCCTTTAAAAATCTTTCCTGTTCTGTAGTTCTTTGGAGTTTCCTTCTATTTGCGAAATGCAATGTTGCCTGATTTATGAATCCTTGAATGAAACCAATTAATCTTAAAATTTACTCAACTAAATTTTATTTTTCAACCGAGTATATAAAAATAATTTTATTATTCATCCTAATGTCTACACCAGTAGGAAATTGTCATTGCATTGTTGTTATAATTATAGCCACTTTGAAAAAGCAAGTTATTGAAAAATAAATGTAATTTGATGGAAAAATTCTTGCAAAGAAGCCAAAGACTATGGGCACGTATCTTGGTGATTATTCTTGATATTTGCATTTTTGAAGAGGTACTTTACAATTGTAACATCAATGCAGAAGTTTCCAGTGGGCTCAGATTCTTGATGAGGTTAATTACACACGATAAATTGTCCTTTTCTTGTTCACAAGCTTGTATCTTCATTTCTGTCCACAGCCTTTTATTATTTCTCCCATGTTGTTAAAGCTGATTTTTTTTAACATTCTTTTCGACACAGATCAACAAGGGAATCAGTTCTATTAAAGGAGGTCTTTAGAATGAAATCAACTCTGGAATGTTTTACAAATGTGGTTCAGCAAACTCCATATAATTTCAAAAGAAAATGATGCATACAAGAGCATCTTGGGAATTATCATAAAAAACACTGTTTCACTTAGACTCTTGCAAGAAGGACCTTTGGGAGAATAGGACTACTTTTAAATAGCCTGATTGGGGGAAAAAAATCTCTTACTGGGGTTCTAAAGAACAAAATTTGCATATTAATAGAAGATTAAAGTGCCCATCAAGTATTCTGAAGCAGTTACTTTCTCTTGTCTATTTTGTTCTTCACATAAACATCTTTCATAATAAAAGAAACTTGTGCCTTTGCTGCTATTTCAATGAGTCTCCAAGGTTTCCTATTACAATAGGACAGATTTTTTAAATGTCTAAAACCCTTGAACAAAGCTCTTTGAATTTTTATTTATTAACACAACGAAAGGGTTACTTTTAGGTAAAAATAGAACATTATATAGGAAAGGACATATCAGAAATGTTCTTTAAGTTCTCTCTCCACTAGAAAAATGAGTGAATGAATGAATAAATACGTAAATACGAAAGAAAATACATACAACTAAAAAAATAAATAAAAACTCAAAAACTCTTGTCATGAATAATATATATTTCAAAAGTTAATTTTAGATGTAGTGACAGCAAACAGGAAAAAATGTAAAAGGAGACCTTTGTAGGTGGATAAAAGCCTTGTATCAATTCTAATAATATTTCATTGTGCCAAAATGCAATTGTTGCTATATATTTTGTGTTAGTTCCTGATAGTGTTGTGGGGGTGGTATTGTGATGAAAGGTGGGTGTCGTTCCTCATAATGCCTCATAAAATTGAAATGTTAGAAATATATTTGAATAGAAAATACAGATTGAAATCAATATAAAAATTCATAATGTTAGAGAATTGCTATTAATGCCAAATTTTCTGCAGAAAATAAAGAAGATTTATTTATTCACAACCAGAGATGCGGGGTGGGGAGTCAGAATATGATTCCAACCCACCCTCAGCCCCAAGCCACTCCTGTATTTTTGGTTTTTAGAGCTCCTTCAAGCTCAAAGACCTGAGACTCTGCCTTTTTACTGCTTTATCTGGCATATGACAAAGAGCAGTCTTACTCAGTCATATAGAACATGGATTTTTTTCATTGATTTTAATATAAATGACTGCTGTTTTTCAGATATAGTCTCTAAACCAGACAATTTATTTATTTTTTTAAGAATAACATCTTTCTGTCTCTTCAATTAAGAATGTGTGGGATAAAAGTAAATCATGTATGGATTAGCTTTTCACATTCTCTTAGGGTCTTAAATGTGAAATAACCATTTCCATTATGATTAGGCTGGTATTCCGTTTCTATGAATGTATTATATTCACCCTCAGCTTGAAAATGATACTTTTGACAATGGACTTTTGTGTGCCTTTTTGGTCTGGCTTGCCTGCTTTCAGTTCCTAGGCCTCTCTAACCCCAATGACAAAGAAGCACAGAAAATTCAGGGACTACAGCTATGAGAGCTTTGGAAAACTCATCTCACTCGGAGTGCCCTTTGTCTCACTTTGAAGATACTAGCAGAGCTTCCTTGCTCCCAGCCAGCTACAGGGCATTCCCCTGCTCCCCCCTCAGGAACTTGCCGCCACTGCATATGGTCTGGGGACACTGAGCCGCAGCTCCAAGTTCTGAACCTCGATGTTCCCAAATATCCTTTTCTCCCTTTGATCTTGCTTATCTAGGTTTAGTCCTTGGACTTTCCTATTCTACATGAAATATTTTAGCTTATTCTTGGCTTTGAGAAGTGTTTCTCTCAATCCCTTTTTGATGTAAAGTGTTTCCAACTATGTTACCTTAAAAGATAAAATAGAATTAAAATTAAAACACCCAGAGAAAGAACTTTTCTGCAGAGACATTTCTTCCCATCTTTTCCTTTCTTGTGTAAGTTTCGCTGAGATATTGATATAGCAGAAACAATATCAGTATTTTTAAGAGAAGCCTTTCTACAATGAATTAGTTTCTGGCTAAGATATTAGGAATGAGATCTAACTGGTAATGTTAAATAGAAAGGAAATGGAATGACACACCAAAGAAGACCCTAACTCTTTCATAGTTGCTCAGTGGCAAATTTCGCTTTATTTAAATATGTTCATAAATTTTATTTTGATAAAATTTCCTTTTCTTTATTTATGAATAAATAGATTACCACATGAAAAGTCAAGAAATATTAGTAACTCTAATGGTTGAGAATGCTTTTCTTTAACAGAAAAATATGACTGTAAGTCTGATGTTATTGATGGCAAACATCGCCAACAACTTTCCAAATACCAAGGCCATTGGATTCGGTTTGCAGCTTCTTTAGATTATACTCTGTCAAACACTGTCATGGACTTGAAATTCCCTTCTTTGCCTTTCAGACATCATTTTTTTCCTGGTATTTTCTTCTTTACTGATAGCTCCTTATTTTTCTTTACTTTTACATTTACTACCACTAAGAGAACAATGACTACTACTCATATTAGCTATTGCATATTGAGCACTTCCTGCCAAATGAAGGTATTCAAGAATCCTATGAGGCAGGTATTACTATTATTACTTTAAAAATGAATAAATTACATCATAGAGAATTTGAACAACTTATCAAAGGCCAAAATAGGTGGTGAGTGATAGACTCCCATCTAGGTCTGATTCCCAAGGTCACCTTCCTAACTAATATGCAGTGACACCTACTGCGTCAGCTACAGCCCACCTGGAAACTGTTGGTGTTCTCTTGACACTTCCTTCTGGGCTTTCTTATTTTCTCACTTTACACTGTCCCTAGGTAATTTCATGCATTAGGTGATTTTATCTCTCCCCATCATGTTGCTGGTTTTCAAATCAAGCATTCTACCAGACTTATCACATGCACTTTAACTAAATTTTCCTGCCTTTTGATTACATCCACCTCGATGTTCAAAATACCAAAAAATAAAATAAAACAAAAGCCTGAGAGTTTATCTTGTCTTTAAAATCTGCTACTTTGTCTGAATCTCCCAAGTAAAAAAAAAAATTATGATAATGTTTACCCAAGGCAGTTCCTCCATATTCCCTCTCCATTCCCTTTAGTCCAATAGATTAACAAATCTTAAAATCTCCTTAATATTTCCCACTATATATTACCTAGCTGCCTTCCCTATACCTCTTCCCTTGGTTCTGGACTTCTTAATAGTTTTACTGCTATAATATGAAGCAATGTATGATCATTGCAGACCATCTGGAAAATAAAAAAAATCAAAGAAAATAAATCTAAAATTACTTATATTCTTGTACGTACAGAAAATTACTACCCATATTCAATAAATTTAATTGTAGCATTTTCTGTTGTATATTAAGAATAGAATTTTTTATTTTACTACTTTATAAGTTTCTTTTACTTAAGTCTTTAACAGTTTCGTACATAATATTTTTCTACTATATCTAATGTTTGTTTGGGATTTCATCATGAGGTTGCTATACAATTTAATCTGTCTTCTATTGTCAGATAGACAAAATGTTCATGAGTCTTTATACATTTCAGTCAGAGTGGACAACTCATTCACTTTTTAGGATACATTCCCAAATGGGTTCACATGTTTGTACATTGTTTTTAAAAATACATAATATTTTTATAATAAAAACAATAGATATTGCTTTTTGGATAAGGCAGAAAGTACATTTAAGTAAAAAAAAGATAATAAAATTCTTAACATATAATAAAAATATATTTGTTACAACTTTTTACATATAATTTTGCATGAAAATGAAATTAGTCTGTATATGCTGGTTTAAAAATTCTTTGTCACTTCTACATATGTTTGTTTTAAGAATATTAATTTATAGAATGATTCTTAATTGGGAGAGAGTAAACAATTGTGTGGCTATAGTCTATTCTTTAATAAATTTCCTATTATTGAACATGAATGATGCTTGAAGATTTGAATTGTTACAGTTAACATTTTCAATACTTAGATCTTTGCAAAGAAATTTGTGCTCATTCTTTAAAATGATTGCTGTAATTGAAATCACTGAGTCAAAAAGGTAAAAATATATTTAAGACTTTTGATACATATTTTTAATTTTACCTCCAACATGGACTATTTTTCTGCTGCCTTAGCAAAATTGATTCCCTTTCTTTTCTTTATGATTTTCTAACCAAATATATAGAAAATGTCTCAGTAATTTGAAATTAATTCATTACTAATTAGGTTGAAAGTTTTGCACATGATAATTGGCTTTTAGTATCTTTTCTTTTTTTTCCAATGGACTATATTCATACTTTGAATATTGTATTTGAAAGTGCTCTTTATTATTAAATAAATGCTATTTAAAATTATTTTTTTCCAAGTTTGTTTTGATAGAGTTCATTTACCCAGAAGACAATACCTTGGCATATTGAATATTTTAAAGTGAAGGAATTTGAGAAAATGTCATAAACAGGAAGTTCTCTTTGACTTTTCTAATCTTCTCCCCTGAAGCAGGTTATAAATCCCTCAGATGAGAGGTGCCCCCTTAGTATTTAAAGGAAAGGAGCATCTTCATCTCTGAAGACAAAGCGATGATATGAAGAATCTTAATGAACAGGACATCTCCCCTAGTTTTAAGCTACTCATACTTTTTAAGCTACTATATTTCTGCATGACTTCCCACTCTTCATCAAACTTGGCATAAAACAGACTGGCATAACCCAGATCCTTTGGGTCTTCATTTTTTTATGAAAGCTCTATTGTCATGTGAAACATATAGAATATATTTGTATGTCTTTCTCCTTTTAATCTTTCTTTGTTAGTTTAATCTACCAACCTGGCCAGGAACATTAAGAGAGTTGAGAAAAACTTTTTCTCCCCTATAGTCTCAGGTTTCTTCATTTTATAGATTGAGTTCTATAATGTAGATTAATTAAAAATATCAATCAAATCAATTTTCAATTTGTTTTTTTTTTTTAATCCATAAGAAGTCTCCTTTTCAAAACTGAAATACATTTTACCTTTTTGGTTTAAAATGTATACAATATTCATAACCATATTTTAAGAATATAAAAGAGTATGAAAAGCCTTATATTGTATCCTATTTACAAGCTAACAAGTTAGCCCACCATAGTTTCATGAATGCTGGCAGAAGAACTCAGCACAGAGATGAAGAAGAGTACATTACTCATAGAAATAGCAGTAGCCAGAATAGCAGGATTATTTTTGTGCAAGTAAGTGATCCTCAATCCCCACAAGGCAATACCCAGAGAAGGAGATGATACCGTATATGCTGTTAGCTGCTTATAGGAAAAGAAGTCTGAACTTAGGAAATGACTGTTTTACAATGAACAGTAAGTGGGCCTGCCCCTTGCTATGGAAGATGTTATATTTTCCCAGTCATTAACCAACCTGCCCTTTATAGGGAGTTACTATTTAGATGTTCCAAGGCTGTTTTTTATAGAAACATCTTTTAAAAAATAGTTTGGAACCAACTATTAGCCAGTGCCTTGCTCTGAAGAAGAGTTTAAATATGCATGACTCATAGAAGATTTCCTCATTATGAGGCTGAAACAGACACTTTTCAGCTATGTGAAGGAAAGGCTCTGTAGGGGTCAGGCCTGCAAGGGAAAAATGGCCTTGGTCCTAGGCCCATAAACTCAATTTACCCCAGATTCTGCCAGGAGCCTGATCTCAGCAGGGTGGGGCCACTGAGAGTCAAGAGGTTAGGGATAGTGGATCTTCCCTGCCGGGGAGGTGCCGGTCAGACTTGGGGAGAGCTGGGAGAGTGGCCCCTGCCCCAGAGCCACATAACTCAGTCAGTTGCAAATTCTGCCCAGATCTCATCAGGACAGAAACACCAGGAGTTAAGAGGGTGGGGCAACTGGATATTCCCTGAGGGGAAGGCACCAGTCAGCATCATAGGGCAGTGGTGGAAATGATCCCCACCCCAAAGCCACACAAATCAGTTACTGACACTCCCTGAATCTACACTGAACTCCACACCCTGGCCCAAGCAGCTGACTTTTTCAGCACGGTACAAGCTCTGCAGGGTGAGGCAAGAGGGAGTCCAGAGGGTCTGGCTATTGTTTTCCTCCAGGCTGGTGCCATATGGAGGAGAGGGCTCCATCCAAGAAAGATGGTGTCCACTCCACAGTATGGAGAGGGACTCACACAGGGATCCTGGCAGCTATCCCTTCAGCTCTCTCCACAAAGCCACAAACCTCAGTCTCTCCTCACATGACTCTAAGTGGCTATGAGTGATACTTGGGGCATTGACCTTTTAAGAGGGCACCTGTGTCTCCAGCAGACTCATCTCTCTGACAGACAGAATTCCTGCTGATTTTAAAAGCCAGATATTATGTGGGTACCTCTTCCTGGCACTGGTGCTCTGGAGTGGGGAGCCTGGTGTGGGGTTGAGACCCCATGCTTCTCAGGGGGATCCCTGACAGCTGAGACATCCTTCTAGAATCTTAGCTGTCACCTATAGGAGTGGGGCCAGCCCTTTTCCCATCTCTACCCTCCCTATCTCTCTTGCTCTGCCTTCTTTCATAAATCCTTGGTTATAAGACTTCTCTTCAGCTAGTCTTCAGTTGGTTATTTAGATTGCTTGTTTTATATTTCAGTTGTAATTCCAGTTTAGTTCTGGAAGGAGGCAACATTCACCTAATCTGCTGCCATCTTGGATCCCACAAACACTTTCAGAGTCCATACTTTAGGACTTGCTAATTAGTAGATCCTCTTTCACAAGTTTTTTATTAAGTATTTCTGTATATTTAGTAGAAGTATTTCTATATATTCAGCCTACCATATGTTGTTTTTTCCTAAGTTTTAGGTTTTTTCATTATAATTAGATATATTAATGGTACTACTCTTGTAAAATTATTTTCAAAGTTAACAGGATAATTAATGCAGGGGAATCATAGAATATACTACCAGGCACATAGACTGTAACTGATAAATTAATCAGGTTCCTCTTACATTCTTTAGTTTTTCTTCTATCTCAGTATATGTTTTCTCTTTGAAAACCTTTTGCTATTTTTAATTCTGCTCTGGCATCATTAATTTTCTCCAATCTTGCCACATTTCATTCAATTGTTTTTTTTTTTTCAAAAAAATTCTCCTTGCCCTTCAGCCAGTGTTTGTTTTTTATACTTTAAGATTATCTTTATTTCAGAGAGCAAATATTTTCTTGAATTTAAAAGAGATCATGAACAGATGCTATCTGAAATTTGCTTTCTTAGTAAATATTTTCCCAAAGCAGATTCTCTTTCTTTTTAGTGCCATATTTTTCTCATTTTTTCTTTTTATTTAATATAAATTTTCATTCAGTTGTGTGTGGATTTCATTTTTGTTTATTTCTTTTTGATTTTGAAACAGTGCATCCATGCTTGGTAAATGCCTCAAAGGAGAATATCTGGATTCTTCTTGGATCACTCTGATGTTCTCCAGGATCTTGTTAGAAGGATGTTCTAGATATTCATAGAATTCCACACCAATTCAATCATCCAGCAATATCTGGAGATGGTTTGGATTTTCTCAGAAGAATAAGTTTGCTTCTCTGTTCAAGTTTCCTTCCTCATTGCTGAAACCCAATGGCCAGATCTTCATGGTCAGTTTTCTGTTGGTTTGATTTTCTCCTAGGTTTGAATCTTTGCACATTGATAAAAAGCTGCAGTGTTTTTCCCTTCCCTTCCCTTCCCTTCCCTTCCCTTCCCTTCCCTTCCCTTCCCTTCCCTTCCCTTCCCTTCCCTTCCCTTCCCTTCCCTTCCCTTCCCTTCCCTTCCCTTCCTTTTCCTTTTTTTCTGGGATAAAGATAGTTTCCTCTACCTATGTTTTGGTAAACTTGCCTGCATTGTTTTCCCCTACAAAAAATGAGATATTTTGTGTTCAAAGTTAACTTGGAACATCCATAAAGTATACAACACAGGATTATGTATTAGAAAAATAAACACTTTTTTCTATTTGTTATTCTCTTTTCATTAATATGTTAATAAGCTTAATGCATGTAAAATGTTAACATAAACTATGTTTTTTATATTGTCTCCTAACCTGTCTCATTTTGTTTGCTTTGATTTTTTATGTATTTAGCTCATAAAAGTGTCAACAAAAGAAGGGGCAATGGGTGACTATACGTTAATCCAATGCTGTGACTTTCTACTATCTTAAATCAATGCTCATGAGTGAATCTTCATTCTATAATTTCCCAATAACAGTTTAGATGGAGAAATACTAAGTTATTCTTTTGGCCCCTCTTTATATATTTCTTTATTTCAATTTAATTTTTTTCTCCTTTCCTGTCACTTTTTGTAGATATATGTTAAATCACCCATTAAAGGAGATAATTGCCATTATTTAAACATTTTAAAAATTACATTTAAATAAATTCAATATGTTAAGCTCACTATCAGTTTTATTTCACTATTTTGATTATACCAAATAGTATTGTTAACTCTAGAGATATAAAATAGAAATATGGAACGTTTTCACTTCTACAGTTCACATATAAAAGTATGTTCTTCAATGACATTTACTTTTGAGATGTCATACTAGCTGCTTGTAACTTACAAAGGGTTATCTATTCAAATAAATGGCTTGCTCAGTTAGTGTGTGATTAGACACTGATTTTATCTAGTGCTGGATTTCTTCTTCAGAGCCATCTGGATGGAGTTTTTCTGTTCATGGCAAAGGGTGGTAATCTCAATTCCATGACACTTAAGAGGGCATATAAGAAACTATGAAATACTACAGGAGACATGTATTCATTATGTGGCCTTGAGGATTCAGGGGTTTCTTGCAGCAGTTAATGCTTCTTGTGTCATAACTACATGGTCATTCCAAGTCTGGCATCCAGGAACCTTAGTGATGCCAGGTGCAGGAAATTAGAAATCGGTGCTGGAGGGCTGAGATGACATGTCTCTGTAGAATTAGGAGACAACACTGGCATCCTTTATATGAGTCACATTAATAGTTACAGCAAAACTAGGATGCTGTCAGTATGAACAGTGTCAAAGTAAACATTGATCAATCTAAGTATGTGATATAATTATGCCTCCCAATAATAGGAAAAAACAAGGTGGAGGGGAATCAGCATCTAGCTTGACTTCAGGCTGCAGAGCAAGTCTAGAATGGTTGTTCTCATTACTACAAGAGCCAAGATATTTCCCCCATTAAAACACTGAGTGGATGTTCTGGCCATTACATAGCCAAACTCATGTATGCAAAAACAGGCTAGGTTACTGATGATGCCAAAAATTACAGAACTATTGCTGGTATAAACCAGGATTCAAGCTCAGATATATTTATGGTAATGCCATATTCTTTCTGCCTATTATACTTTCTGTGAGTAGAACAGACACACTGCCACAACATGATTTTGATTGAGAATTAAGACAGATAATGTTGGAAACAGCCTAGGGCCACATTAGGGCAACTTTCAAATGTTAAGTTGAAATCTTGTGATTCTCCCAGATTAATCTCATATGACTATTGTTCTAGCTGCTTAGTCATAAAAATCACAAAGGGTGCTTGTTAAATAGATTGCCTGGCTCTTCTGAAAATTCTTATTTGGAGAGTCTGGGGAAAATCCTGGATTCCAAATCTTATTCAATTTTTCTTTGGGGGATATGTTTGAATAATCTGCCAAGCGTCTTTCTTGGTGGTAGGAATTGCTCCCTCTCCTACTTAGATAGCATTTATTGAGCAGCTCCTGGGAGGAAAGGCACTGTGGGAGGTGCAGAGAGAGATAAGTCTGGGTCCCTGCCTTCAAGGCGTTTCCTTTGGTAATTGAAAGATGCCTCTAGCATCTCTCTGAACTACTTTTAGTTACATAGCCATCTTATTAGGAACCTCATTATGATTTGATTTTTTGTTTTTAAAAAAGAAATACATTTAAAAATACCGATTACTCTTCACTTGGTTAAAATAAGATTTAAGGCGTCCTTTCTTGGCTTTGTATATTTACCATATTTAATCTGGATTTACGTTATTCCGAGTATAAAACTATTTTTATTAAATATGTAATCATAATATTTATGCTTCTATGTTAGTTTTGGATTTGAGATACATAATTCTCTGAATTATCAAAGAAAGGCTTAATTTCATCCAGAAATGGAAAGTTTCTTTTTGTTTATTTAACCAAGCTACTTGATGTTCAAAGCCTCAGTTTGGGTGGAATTTTAGAAAGTGAGGAGTATTTGAACTTTAAATTCAAAATCTTGGCACCAAAGCCCTTAACTCTTGGTTACTCAGAAAATATATAGCATTCAAGCCTCTATTTATGTGCTAGCACAACCCTGCAAATATATCACGGCCTTAGGTTTCCACAGAGAGTATTTATTGGGAGTATTCCCACCAAACTAAAAGAGTTCCGAATGGAATACAAATCACCATTAAGATTGTGTCCACACATGCAAAATTAAATGAAAAATTGTCATAATTATATAAATATCCCAGGCCCTAAACAGCTTTCCTTGAAATAGTCAGATAATTGAGGCAATGAACATAGATTCTAGTAATTAGAAGGGACTCACAAGTCCTCTAATCTTGCCTTATTTCAGAGGAAAAGCTGACAACTATTTATTTAATCATAAGCCAAAAATATACCTTTGCCTGAATTTATGGCTAGTTCATGGAAAGGTTTTTTTTTTTTTTTTTTTTAGATTAGACATACTCAGGTAATTTTCTCACTTTTCACTTCTTTGTGCTTAAGGTCTTGACCCTAATGCCCACTTTAACATATGATGTGAACATTTTCCTTGGGTATGGGCAACTTGAATGATAACATTGTTTTTCTATCTTGACAAACTATGAAGCTTACATTGGGCACTTCTGTATAGAGGGTGACATGTGATTCAGATCCCTGGCCTACCTTTGAAGCTTGTGATATTCTCAGCATTCACCTTCTCCCTCCTGATATGAGCACCTTCCAGTTTATTCTTCACTATCGACTTTTCTGTTCAATTTAGTTCAGCCTGATGTTCTTCTGATTTTTTTTCCCTTCTAAAGGACAAGAACTAATGCTCTAATTTAGAAGACTCAAGTACCATTTTTGCCCATTCTTTATCAGAGATTGCACTATTCAAGTACTTTGCTTTTTTTAGATGAATGCCCTAATTTGTACCTGTTATACAGACAAAGAAATCTTAGTTCTATATTAAAAGGTCTCATCACCAGCCTCAGACACCTTGGAATATGGAATAGAAATAAAGTAGCATTGAATGAGTAAATGGTCTCTGACTTTAGGAATGAAAGCCCATAAAACAGGAGGTTGAAATTAGCTTTTTTGAATAGACAATCAGAGGGAACCACCAAAGGCTACCTAAATTGTGTCTGTGTGTCCAAAAATGGATAAACTTAAAACCACAATTTACTAAGTTTTTGCAAATAATGATGTGAAGAAGTATTTAGAAAATAAAAGATGCTAAGTAAATGTAGTCAGTGTTTAAGGTGTCCTTAGTAAACAGATAAATGAAGACGTTCAGAAGTACACATCATATTTTAAATTATTAAATCCATTTTCTTGGTATCGAGTTTAGCATGAGGATGAAAAAACTTTTTGTTTGCATTAGAACATAATGTGAAAATTAGTCTATGTTTGGCTAAAAACAAATGCAAATACATTTCATCTGACAAGCTAGGTTTCTTTTATTAACTGTATATAGTAACTCTGAAAATTTGGAGCTTTTCTCAGTAATATCTAGTGTTAGAGGCAGATCATTAAATGGCAATGAAGGATGAAATATATTTTATAATGGGGAGGAATATAAACATTTACTATCTTTTTTGTTTGGTAATCTTAGAAGATGTGAGCTACTAAAATCAGATCTCTAATATTTGTCAGAGTTTATTTTTCCCTTTTATGTATATTTTTAAAAACAAGGACACATTTGACATGAAGCAAATGTACAGATCTTAAGTGTACACACAATACAGTAAGTTTTGGCAAATGAAGACATCCATGCAAGCCACATATCTATCAAGGTATAGATTATTTCCATCACACAAAAATTTTTTTGAAAAAGTTTCCCTCCTAGTCAATCGGCCTCCCCAGCCCAAAGAGGCAATGACTATTTTGATTTTTACCATTATAGTTTAGTTAGCTGTTCTAAAAACTACATGAATGAAATAATATGGTACATACTTGTTTTGCATCCAGCTTCATCCATGTGGTTGTGAGCATTAACTTGGACATTTTTTGCTGAGTAGTAGCCCATTGTTTGAATACACCACAATTGTGGGTGGACATTAAAGAAAATTTCTGAGGAATAAAACTGCTATGATCATTCTTTTATCTGCCTTGTTGGTTGAAGTTACTAGTTTTATTTCTTTGGTATCGGTAAACTGGTCAGATCAAAATTACTGCGACATAGGGTAGGTGCATTTTTAGCTTTATAAGAAACTTTCAAATAGTTTTTTTAAATGGTTGCATTATTTTGCATATCTGCCAGCAATATATGACCCAGTTTCCTCTTCAGCTTTGCCAAAATTTGGCATTCTCAATATTTTCATAGTGAGTACATCTATATCTTACTGTGGTTTAAATTTGCATTTCCATGATATTTAAAATGGTGAGAATTTATTGTGTGATTATTGGCTATCTCCCTCGGTAAAGCCTCTGTTTAAGTCTTTTGCCCAATTTAAAAAAAAAAAAACTTTGTCTTTAATTATTATTAACTTGCTTAAAATCTTTATATATTCTTATAAGTGTTCTTTTCCAAATACATGTTTGAAAAATATTTTTCTTAATCTGTGACTTGCCATTTACTTTGATAAGCACGGGTTTAAATGCTGGTGCTGTCTCTTTTGTCAATTATTTTCTTTCCTGGTTTGTATTTTCTGTGTGTTGTACATATTTAAAAACTAAAACAAAACTATGAATAGACAAGGTTATGAAGATATTTTCTTTTGTTTCATTCCTAGAATATTTGAGCTTTAGCTTTTATATTTATGCCAGTACTTTCTCTTGCTTGTAGTTTCTCACAATCAAAATTGTGAGATGGGGTCATTTCATTTTTTTTCCCCAGCACTATTTGTCAAAAATTTTTTCTTCCTCATTAAATTGCTTTGGCATATTTGTCAAAAATCAAGCAGTTTTTATTGTAGGTCTATTTCTGGAATTTGTATTTAGTTTCTTTTATCTATTTATCTATCCTTAGGCTAACACCACATTTATTTGATTACTATAGCTTTGTTTTAATAAGTGTTAAAATGAGGGTGTGTAAATTGTCCAATTTGTTTTTCTTTTTCAAGATTGATTATTTTTGCTCTAGGTCCTTTGCATTTCCATATACATTTTAGAAACAGCTTGTCAATTATGCAAAAAAGGCAATATAATCATGAATGAAAAAAGAAGCAAAACATTATTCCTTCCCCTATCATGAATGATTCCTAGACTGTTTCCATGTTAAAAAAAAAAAAAAAAAAAAACTGGTCAGAAAAGTCAAAATTAGCATAAATTTATGCTAAAATTTTTTCTGTAGTATTTAATGAATGCTTCTATTATTTTTTTCTGCCCCCCAAAAAGATAAGTCATATAATAACTAACTACAACTTCCACATATAATCTGGAGAAATGACTGGTTAATGAAGAAGAGCTCATCTAAACAATGATAATTTATGGAGGTTAAAAACCTAACTATAGGCAAATTCTGGTCAAGACGGCAGTGTAGGGAAACACACTTGCCTCCTTGCACAACCACATGAAAATTGCAACTAAACTACAGAACAACCATCATTCTGAATCATCAGAAATCAATCTGAATGGAAGTCCTACAACTATAGTATTAAAATACAAACTACTTCAAGACTGGTAGGAGGGTCAGAGATGAGGAATGGGCTGGTGCTACACTTACATGTGTCAGAAAGAAATTGGGAAGGATATCTCAGGAACAAAGAATCCCAGCCCCCAATAGGCCTCCCTACCCAGGCTTCCAGTATCAAACAAAGAAGCCGCATAACTTCTGGCTGTAAAAACTAGATGGACTAAGGTTTTGGAAGACAGAAACTTCCGGAATCCCTGGAAGTTTATCTTAAAGACACACACACAGACTTACTCAGACTCACTCCCTCTGAGCTCCAGAGCAGTGAACAGTAGACTGAAAAGCACCAAAGACATAGAGGGGAAGCTGAATTGCCTGGCATCAAGGCAAGAGCTGGGGAGCAGCTAGCTCCTAGATGGTGTGCTGGCAGAGGCCACTGTTCCTTTTCAAGTCCTCCCCCAACAGAGCCACAGAGCAGCAGCCTGGCACCACATCAGAGACTCCACCAACCTAGTTCATAAGGTTTGCTGCCCTGGAGATCCCCTGAGGCCCTCTCTTACATAGCTTTTGGGCCAACCCAACCTGTTTCCAGTGGCTTTTCCACATGAATGGCTTGTCTTGGTTCATGCTTCAGATTTTTCTATCATCTCTCAAACAGGCAGCATGTGGCTTCTGTTAGGCCCAAACTTTTGCTAAGTAGCCCCAGGCCTGGCACTAGCAGCAGCCAGCTTTAGTTCACAGCTTGGCCTCAAATGGGCGCACATTGAGTACCCAGTGTAATAGGGGAGGCTGTGCCACTGGACCCTATAGGACACCTACTACGTTAGGCTGCTCTACCAAACTTGGGAGATGCAGCAGCTCTACCTAACACATAGAAACAAATACAGGGAGGCTGCCAAAACGAGGAGATAAACATGGCCCAAATAAAAGAACAGAAGAAAACTCCAGAAAAAAGAAATAAACATAATGGAGACAAGCAAGCTAATAGATGCAGAATTCAAAACACTGGCTACAAGGATACTCAATAAATTTAGAGGAAGAGCAGATGAACTCAGAGATTCAATAGCATAAAAAAGAACATGGAAACCATAAAAGAATCAGTTAGAAATGAAGGGTACGCTGACTAAAATGAAGAACAATTAACAGGGAATCAACAGTAGAGTTGATGAAGCCAAGAATCAAATCAGTGACTTCGGAATATAAGGAAGAAAAAACAACCAATCAGAATAACACACACACGAAGAATCCAGAAAAATGAGGATAGTGTAAAGAGCCTCTGGGACAACTGCAAGCATACTAACATTTGCATCATGAGAGTACCAGAAGAAGAAGAGAGAGAACAAGAAATTGGAAACCTATTTGAAAAAAATAATGATAGAAAACTTCCCTAACTTGGTGAAGGAAATAAACATGCTAGTCCAGGAAGCACAGAGTCCCAAACAAGATGAACCCAAAGAGGCCTACCCCAAGACACATCATAATTAAAATACTAAAGGTTAAAGACAAAGAAAGGATCTTTAAAGCAGCAAGAGAAAAGCAATTAGTTACCTGCAAAGGAACCTTCAAAAGACTGTAACCTGATTTCTCAAAAGAAACTTTGCAGGCTAGAAGGGAGTGGCAAGAAATATTCAAAGTGATGAAAATCAAGGACTTACAATCCTGATTGCTCTATCTAGCAAAACTGTCATTTAAACTTGAAGGGCAGTTAAAGATCTTCCCAGACAAGAAGTACATCACTACTAAACCAGCATTATATGAAATGTTAAAGGGTCTTCTTTAAGAAGAAAATAAAAAACATGAGCAGTGAAATGGCAACAAATACACATCTATCCACAATTGAATCTAAAAAAAAACAAAGTAAACAAACAAGCAGAACAGAAACAAAATCACAGATGCAGAGAACATTTTGATGGTTTCCAGATGGGAGGAGGGGTTCGGGGTTAAATGAAAAAGGTGGAGGCATTAAGAGGTACAAACTGGGAGTTTCAGAGTGGTCATGGGGATGTAAGGTACAGCACAAGAAATAGTATAGCCAAAGAACATGTATGCGTGACTTACAGACATGGACAACAGGGTGGGGGTTATCTGAGAAAGTGGGAAGGGCTGTGTGGAGGGGAAAGTAGGAAAACTGGAACAAATGGAATAGCATAATCAATAAAAAATAATTAAAAAATGATAATACATGTATTTAGAAACACTGTCAGGTAAGTTTCATTTTAGATTGAATTTTGTCAAAGAAATTTTTTTCCTATTTGTATAGGGTTTTAAGCTTAGAAATAATTTTAAAAATAAATTAATGCATATTTGTTTCAAAAATATCACTTCTAAGTGACCAGAAATTCAAACGTTATTGAACTTAGCATAGCTCTATACAACCAACATAAACAAATTTGGGATAACTCAGACTTTAAGTTTTGACCAAATTGTCCAGATCATTTCATCAAGTTTTCTCTGTCATGTGACTTTGCAAGTTTGCCTGGAAAAGCCTAAGTAGCAGGCAAATTGGAGCATTCCATTTGGGATTCCATGAGCATTGTTGTTTCTGTCCTCATTCGTAAGAATGGGCTTGTACATGGTTATAGAAATAAAATTATTAAAATAGATTTTGAAGACCATAACTGCTATATTTTACAGTGCCTGATATAATAGGCATGCAATAAGTACTTGTGGAGTGAATATGAGAAATATTTGTCTTTTCTGTTAATATTCAGAGCTTAATCATTACTTGAAACTTATAATTTAGTAGTTGACATTATTGTTGTTATTGCCTTTTTGTTTGTCTTGTTCAATATAGCTTTACACCTATGCAATGTCCAGTAGAAATTTAGGGTTCCACTTGGGACATGAAGTTTTGGAGGGCAGAAGAAGAAAGAAAATGAGGGGTGTATGGTTTGTGTGGTTCTGGGACCAGGGCGTGACTATGGGCCAATAATTTAATGTGCTTGGCCCTCTGTTTCCACACTTTATAATGAAACATCTGGATGTCTCAGGTCATTTCCGAACTTAAAATTTTACAGATCTATGTTCTGAACCTAAGATTTTATGCTTCTACAAATATTTCTCTGGGATTCCTGAACTATTGTACTACCTCTACAAAAACTACTGACTTTGAGACTTCAAATGCATAAGGGAGGAGGTGGATATTGACCATGATCATGCAATCAGATTGCTTTTTAGTTGATCTTTAACTATCTTTAAAATTGGTTCCCTTAATAATATCTGCTGTAGAAAGGTGTGCGTGATGGAACTGACGACATCCATTTGGAGTGAACGGCATTCCTCTTTCAAGTCTGAAAGTCAGAGAACTCATGGCAAGAGGAATGCATGTGTTTAAAGAGTAACCAGTATTCTGGCTGGTGCTGATAGCAGCTTGCCCTGTTAGAAAGAACACAGTTGCATTGCCTGCCTGTTACATGCGATAGAGAATCCACCAGAGCATTTGCAAGAGATCAGGGAGGAATGGCTGTGGAGTGATTCTTTACTACAGTTTGATAAAAGGGAGGATTTTAATTGGATGAGGTGGTATTCAGCTAGTATTATTTCAGAGCTTTATTAAATACCTTAATTAGCCATCAGCAATCCTGTTACTGGGATAAAAATGCATACCAAAATGCTGATTTCAATTTTGTGTGTTCTGTATTGAGAATTATTACTAATTTGACCTTTTTATTTTATTTTGAAAATTTCCTAGGGATTCCAATTGAAAAATATTTCTAACACCCAATATTTTGGGGGAAAATTTTCCCCACTGGTCTAATTAGTTTACATTCATTAATTCACTGAGTTCGCATAACAATGATATGTGTTATGTAAGAGCTTAGGAAGTTTAAAGGAAATAACTTATCCAAAGTCTCACAGAGAAGACCCAATTCCTACTCAATGACCTGTGAGTCTAGAACCTCAGTTATTACTCAGTAAGCTCCATCTTTCTCTGCAGCTTCATTCCATGTGGTACTCTTTTTGGGGGTGTATGATTGCATGTGAAATTATAGAAGCCGCCCCCAGTGTGACATTTTGTGTCCCAACATGATTCCAGTGCAGCTGTGGTTATAAAGTGCCATTGCTAATGTTGCACTTCAGGACTGCACACTGAGTCTCTCTGTTTTGCTGGTCAGGGCTTTCTCCAAAGCAGAAGAGGCTGCTCCTAGGTAGGACCAACTCAGAAGTACAGAGAAAATGATGCTGTGGGGAGGAACCCTGAACCAATGGCACAGAAGTCAGTGGATGCATTCACTAGCCTCTCCTGCTTTTGGTGGGAGGATTCTGAAATATGCTAGTCGCAGTCTTTGAAGGTCTACAATTGGACTGAGTCCTCTCCTCTATTTGTCCACATTGCTAACTAGCCCATTAAAGGTGCAATTTACTGGCTTTTTTCCTTCTACCTTTCTCATTACTTTCTCACTTTTCCTTCTGTGGAATTTCTTTCAAATAAATTACTTACATTTATGCCCTTGTCTCAGGCTATACTTTCAGAACGTAAACTAAGACAGTGATAATTATATTTTGTGGGTGCCTGGTTGTTAACTCATTTACCATATATTCTAAATAATAACCCCCGTCTGTTAGTTCCACTAAATTATTAAAACTGTATCAATTTTTTCTTACAAATGTCAGTTTTCTCTCCCCACATCACAGGCCTGGCCTTTGTCACATTATCCCTGAGGTACTGTGTTGGGCTTCTAGGTAGCATACCCTCTTGTACCACTTAGGATAGCCTATGCATTGATACCACATAAAATTTACTCCTGTGCGGGTTTTATCTGTCACTCTCCTGCTCAAAACACCTACAATTACTTTTAACAATTTATCACATCAAGTCTAGATCACTCTACACAAGTTAACATGAACTTTCTTCACAAAATTCTCCAACCTTGGAAGTTGTTTTGATTTCCCCATATCTTTGAATTCTTAGACACATGTAATATTGCAGTAGAATTTAACACATTAATTGTATTTTTATGTTTTCTCTTAGTCCACTGAACATAAACTATGCCTTGTGGTTATTTTGCATTTTCCATAATCTAACATAGTCATAGCCACAAAAGTACTAGTTTAAAAGCACTTTTCAGCAAAATGATAATTTATTTTTGAAGACTTCTTAAAGGGTTAATTTGTATCAGATCTTGCAGATATATTTTTTTCGGAAAACGACAACATTTGGAAGGTATTTTGATTTGCCCTGATGCTCAAAGTAAGCAACAAGTAAAGCTAGTTCTTTTAACTTGCAGCTCTAGAAAATTATTGCTAGTAGTCTAAGTGGCAAAAGTCATCTTCAAAAGAGTGTGAGATTTGCATGGCTTTTAAATCGAGAGCATTGTTGAATATTTGACCACAAGGCAGTGATAGAAAGGAAGACGGAAACCTTCTGCTGCATGCCCTGAGGATTTTACATCTTACAGCGAATTAGTTTTAGCCAGGAAGTCACGGTTGTTTTGCCTTATTTTAAAGACACCTCTCAGTTAGTCTGTGGAACTCTGTCTCGATTAATATGAGAGATTCTGGAGAGGGAATAATTTCACATTTTTATATACCTATAGTCCCTAAAGATTTATTTTTTGTTTGGTTTAATGTTTTTCAATATGTAAGCTCTGTTAGGGGTTTATTTCTTTCTAAAAACACATAAAATTCACTTATTTAAAAGCAGAAAATACTAAAATGCATAAATTCTAGAACTCACCATATTTTATATACTAATTTGCAATATTTTAGCGAGGGGTGTGTGTGTCTGCGCGTGTGTGTTTTCAGAAAGTAGATGGGGAAATAATTCTATGAAGCATCTAAAACTTGAAACTAAGAGATGTGATTCCCTAGAGAATCCGTCCTGGTGTTTTTGCAGGCTGAATTTTTATAATTTCATAAGTATACTCCCCAGAAAAGTCCTAATGGAAGCATCTAAATCTTACTGTGCAACCTCAAGAACAAATATATTCTCTTAAAAACTTGATTGCTTTTCTATGGAAGCAGTTAGCTTTGATTTATATCACTTCTGAAGGGAGCTTCACTGAGGCTTTGAGTAATACAATAAGGATCATATAATATACTCCCCTTTACATCTCATAGAGTTGCTGTGTATGGAGCTCTTTGTTTATGATTCAGGAAATGGGCTAAAAGCTTCCTAGGTTCATCTCTGTTCACAAAATTTGTTCTTGGGGGAAGTAATGGCCTCTTGCATTTTAATAAGCAGTAAATTTCAAGTATTACAATGCTCCAGTAATAAGCTATCTTTAGCAGTGTGGGCCTGTCTGTGTTTTTGAAGCTTGTTTCCCCCCGCTCAACCCCGAACTGAATATAGCAGTTTGGATATGGAGATAATTCTTAGCTCATCACTGTGTTTTCACTCGGTGATGCTGCACTGGAGGGCATGGCCACGTTTCCTCCTGAAAATATTCTGAGCCTCTTTGGTGAGTGTTTACGAGGGATTTGAAAACTTAAGAGGTGCTTTATAAATGGGCAGTTTCATCAAAGTAATATAACTTCATCTGAAAAGACAATTGTACATTATTTTACTTTGTTTCTCTTGTATATATTGATTACTTAAATATTTGTAGTTCTTCAAATATTCAATGTAATGTTTTAGGTGCTGGGGATGATACAAAAATAGATACGATAAATCCCTGGCTACAGCTGCTTAAGAAAATCTTCGTGTGAATGAACTGCAGGAAGTCTAACCAGAGTGTACCCTTCTTGAGTTTTGTGACATGGTATCCTTCTAAGGAGGCTCCTTAAAGCATTTAATTTTCTTAAGTAGAACTATCTCCAAAGAGAACCAGATACATGAAAACCCAATTATATAAACAATAAATTACCAAACAAGGATGTGGCTTTCATTCTTAGAAACTTCTAATGGGAGTTCTCATTAGAATAGTGTGGTTTTCACCTGGCTCTTTGGCTGTATCTTTGTGACTCGACATGCCTACAACAGAGTGATGTGAGGGTCTTGACTGTTTTAATTTGATCAGACCAAGTGTTTAAACAGTCAGTTAGGTTGCAGTTAATGTGATGTCCTTATACAGATGTGTCCCTAAATTCAAATTTAATGATGAGCTTAGCTTCTTTACAGCAAAACTTTCTCTAATATTATGTGATTAATTTCCTTGTTAGAATTTTACTTCATGAACATTTAGACAGCTTAAAACTATGAAAATGATTTAGAATCCAGTTAAAATACACAGAATATTACAGTATAAGAAACAGTAATATGGACAGGTATTTTCTAGGTATTTTAAAAGGATTGTATATTTTTCTTTGTTTCAGTATTTTCATAAGAACAGAGAATTTGAACAGTAAGGTATATTTTAATTCCAATCTATTTTTTTTTCTTTCATAAAAAAGATGCTGGCTCTTAGAGGCAAAGTGACATGTCCAAGAAAGAAGCAGGGCTAGAATGTAAGCACTGAACTTTTAATTTAGTTCAAAGTGAATGTACTGATTTCATTATTGTGTACATATTAGATGCTTACTTTTTATTTCTGTGAGACGTTTTCTTCTAAATATTAATATATTGGAATCACTATGAACTGTGAATGGTAACATATTCCTACCCTCCACCCCACCTCCCTTCCTTCCACAGTATTTATTGAGTGCCTATTACTTGCCAGATACTAGTCTAGCTATAAGGAATATAGAAGTGAACACAAGACAGATGGAGTCTCAGGGCCAGGAACCTTAAAGTATAGTGGGAGAGACAGACAACAAACAAACAAACAATGATCAAGAGAAATATGACATAGCCATGAATGCTATGCAGAAATTTCAACTGGATCATGTAAAGGGAGTGCCTGGGTGGTGCCTACAGACTAAGTGGTTTAAACAACGATTTCTCACAGTTCTTGATGCTAGGAAGTCCAAGATCAAGGCATCTGCAGATTCAGTGTCTGGAGAGGATACTCTTCCCGGTTTGCTGGTGGTGCTTGCCACCTTGCTTTATCTTCACATGGAGAAAGAATTCTTTTCTCTCTCTTTTTTATGGGTGCTAATCCCTTTTTGAAGGGACTCCATTCTCATGAGCTAGCTAATTATCTCCAAAGGTCCCAGCTCTGAATGCTATCACACTGGGAATAGGGCTTCAACATAAGAATGTTGGGAGATAGAAACATTCAGTAGATAGAAATCACATTTACACATATATAAATAAAGAAAAAAGCATAGAGCAATCCATGGTGAACAAAGAGCAAACAAAGACTGCAGTTGGAACAAACCTGGCATATTCAAGAAGCAGGCAGAACACTTGTCTAATGTACCTCTGCCCAGTAGAGACATTGGTGATCACAGAAATCTCTGAACTGTCCAATGTGGTAGCCACTAATCATGCATGACCTTCAGATTAACTAGAGTAAATGAGCAACTGAGTTCATATTTTATTTAAGTTTAATGGATTTGAACTGAACTTGAAATAGCCACATGTGGCTAGTAGCTACAGTATTGGACAGCACAGGTCTAGAGTGTAGTGGGTAAGAGGTGGGCAGTGGGGTGTGTCTAACAGGGTGGGTCAGTGGGATAAGAAGGGGCTAGATTATGTAGGGCTTTGTAAAACAAACAGAGAAACCTGGTTTTTAGTCAAAATGGATTTGGAAATTACTGGGGCTTTTCAAGCAAGGCAGTGGCATGATTTATTTATTTTTCTTGAAAAAGAACATTTTGGCTTCTTGGTAGACAATGGAACACAGGCAATAAAAGTGGGAAAGGGGGGCCTGTTAGACCTCTCAGTACTAATCCATGGAAAAGATGGTAGTGGCTGGGACTGGAATTGGACCCTGTCAAGAATATCTTTTGAAATGTGGAATTTTAGTACTTGATGATGGAGTAGAGGATAACAGGAAAAAACCTCTTTGGTAGCTAGAAACTCCAATATGACAATGGAATTAGGCATACGGGCTTCGCTTTCAAGCTCACCCGCTTCTCTGCCTTCACTCCATCTCAGCCGTGCCCTCTCTCTCCTGTTACTGCAGCAACTTCCTCACTGGTTGATGCACCTTCACATGTGTCTCTTCTGGCTCATTCCTCCTTTAGCAAAACAAAGTGATCTTTGAGAAAAGGAAATATGCTGTTGGTGCTTACCCGATAAAGTCCTTCAAAAGTTTACAAATTGAGTAAAATTAAAACTCTTGTTTAAAGAGTCTTCAAATTCATTTCTTCTCACGGTCCCTCCTACTTGCTTGGGTGCAGTCCTCCTTAGTCTCCTTTGTCTCCTATAGCCCACTGTGCTATTGCCTGATGTGTGGCCCTCACTCCTGCTGTTCCTGCCTTCCAAATGTTACCTCCTCATATGGACAGATTACCTTACCTAAAGTAAGTTCCCTTGATGTGGATCCCGGCTCCTGGGGTCTGCAGTGTTATGGATGAAATGAGACAAATTCACACGGACTACCAAGTCCTGTGGAGGGAAAGGACAGCATTGCTTTTCTCTCAAGGGGAGAGTGCCTCGACCCTTGCCTTGACAAGCTTTTATTGGGTTCAATTTGCACAGGAATACAGGGTATATACGTAAAGCTCATCAGTCATTGTCTGGCAGAAGTGATTAAACAATAGATAACATTCAAAGAACTCTGAGGGCTTATTCTGAATCAGAGTCAGATAGTTAAAGGGCCATAAAACTTTGAGGAACAAACTCACTTCCTCCTTGGACTCTTATCATTTAAATTGAGGGTATTAGCAGAGCAGGCTTCACAGGATTTTATGCATTCTTTCTTAGGCCTGATCGCCCTAGGGAACCAGCCCTTTCCAGAAGAGGGCTGTACCCACCTCCGGCATTGTTTCAGGCTTAGGGCATTGTTTCAGGCTTAAGTCAGGTAGGGGCAGTAAGGCAGCCAAGAGATTAGACTTCTTGCAGATAGAATGAGGACTCAGGCTATGTCAAAGCTGAGGGGCGAGGGTCCATCTTTCCCTTTTTCTATAGCCCCCAAGTCCTTCCCTGAGGGTCCCTTCATGACTGTGCCTATGATAGGTCCTCCCTCTTTTTGAGGAATCTTACCCATCATTGGCTAACCAGTTATCTGCCCAGGGCCAAGCAGGGTGAAGTGAAAGGGGGCGGAGGTGACGCCCCTGCCAGAGAGATAAGCTTTGTCTCCTAAGTGGCTTATGATCCCAAGGTCCTTTACTCAGCCTGTGCTGTGGGGGATTACAGCTTCCGAAACCAGGCAGGGCAGTTCCCAACATTTCCTCCCCTCACATGCTGTTTTATACTGAACCCTATGCACATGCCTTAAGATTCTCCTTCATATTTAATATTTGTTTGCTTTATTGCCTATGCTTTTCTCTTCCACCAGTGAGGTCAGAGATGATGGCCATTTTCTTTATCATGCTACTTTGGTGTCTAGCACAGTTCTTGACATCAAGTGGTAGTCAATAAATACAAGCTGAATGAATTCATAAATCAAACATTTTACTTAAGAAAAAAGGCTGTCATAATTCAGAAGAAAATTATATTTTGTCTTAGAAGACAAAAGCATGGTAGTTGCATCATCAGAATATGGTTCTCGAACTCTAGTGAACATACAAATTCCTGGGAAAATTGTTGGAACATAACCCGAGTGCCGGTCCCCACCCCTGTGTGTCTGATGCACTAGGCCTGGGGTGGAAAATTTGCGTTTTTAACAACTTCCATGAAAATACTGATGCAGTTCATCTGAGGATGATCTTTGAGAGCCACTGCCCTATAATAGTCCTTCTTCCCACCTTAATCTTGATGTACATTTAATGACTCTAGGTCACACCTATAAATGCATTGGGTGTTCTACAACTTCTGTTATATAGGTTTTTCTCAAGCAATTTGTAAATTTTAAGATTGTGGAGATTTTCTGAAGAAAAAGCCATTAGGAATTATAAAATTTCTTTATAATGTTGCTCATGATGCAGCTTCTTGTTTTATTAGAGTGATATTTGGAAAAACTAAAAAATAATTCTTCTATTCCAGCTGAGGAATAACTTTAAAGCCAGAAACGCTATATCTGTTGGATCTGGCCTTTGATTTTGAGAAAAATCTATATAACTTCTTACTTAGAATGTTCAGTGCATGCAAATTAGTTAAAATGTAGTAATACTTAATATGTCTGGAATTCTTTATCTAAAAGAAAAGTGTAAAACATATAGGTGAGCTAGGCACTATTTATGAACGAAAATTTTTCCTTTAAGCTCTTCTAAATTATGTTCCATTCATAAGTAACAGAAGATCCTAAATAGCTAACTAGGACCAAAACAAATAAAATGATGGGATATGAATTTTCACTTAGACCAAAATATCTTATAATCACTAGTAGAAAAGGTAACCCCCAGCTGACATTTACTGGAGGAGTAACCAAGCCTTACCTGCCTCAGCCCTTGACTCAGCTGGTCATATTGTTGCAATCTGGCTTTGCTTTTTGATGAGAAACTACTTTTTATTCAGAGGATCTCAGACTTCAACAGCATTAGAATCCCATGGAGGGCTTGTTGAAATGCAGATTTCTGGGCTCCAACGCCAGAATTTCTGATTCAGGATGCAGGGATGGGGCGCCAAATCTGGATTTCTTACACATACTCAGGTGGTGGTGGTGCTGCTGGGACACATGGAGTCCCTCATTCTGGGTGCTATTTGGGTAACTTTAGGGGTCCAGCAAATTCTAGAAGATCCTATTTATCTTTTTTATCTATGGCTAATGAAACAATGAAGATAATTTGTCTGGAAATGTGAAAGACTGTTATTCTAAAAAGCAATGGTGTATACCTTACCTTATTCTTTCAGAAGCACATCTAAAAAAATTGTTGCCCTGCTGAGTGCACATCTGACTTCTCTGCAAGTCGTGGTTTAACTTTTGTATCTCCTGTGTACATGAGACCAGTTTTTCTGCCTCCCTGGGTTCTTTTTGTACTGTTGCAAAGCAGTATTTGTTCTAATCTCATTAACTTCATTGCACATGTAGCAACTTCGAAGTATTTCCTATGTTTATTACCTTACAATTTCATTTTCATTTTAACAAGTTAGAAAGTATATGTTGACACAAACAAATCTTGAGAAAAATTTTTGGCTGGGAGATTTACTGTGGCAAGAAGATCCTTGAGATACTTTTTTTTTTTTTTATCCACAGTTCATTGATAAAGTTGTCTTAGGATGAAGAAGATTGATTGACTTAATTGTACTGAGATGAGTGTAAACTTATGTTAGGATAAATGCCAAACAGAAAAGCTTATTTCAGTTAAAAGGAAAGGAAGAAAATTAAGAAAACAACAACAATGAAAATTGTCAAGCCTTAATTGATATCAAAAGCTTTCTAAACTTTAAACCTGTCTACAGTTTTACTTTGTTGTGATACTCAGCAACTTAAGTGCTACTTTAATTACTTTCATTATTAGTGGCCTAGATCTCAGGTACTCCTTTCCTAAGTAAAATGTTCCCTGTGGGTGTCTTAAAATTCTCTCTTGCTAATTCTTTTCCTTGACATTATTTAGTGTAAACTGCATTTAGTGAAAATTTTAGTGTAAATGAGTGTCATTTTTCTTTCTAGACAGTGGAATAAATAGGCAGCTATCTTTTTCTCCAAGGAAGACTGAGGAAAAATGCCAGGCAGGAGGAGAATTTCCAAATGATGTTGATCATATTCAGGCTTTACTCTTATGTAGCTTGTATTGATTCAGGCATATTCATGAGCAATTGGTGATTTTTTGTGGTTTAGTTTTTCTTTAGTATTTTATAGAATTGTTTTTCAAAGCTATATTTTCAACACTTTTAGATATCTACATGTATATTTGCAACACAACAGAGAAAGTCTGTAGAAAGCACGTCTAGCTAAAAGGCACAGTGGTTTCTTCATCAGCTAAGGAAAATGCAGGCTTTTGTTCCTGCTGATTTTCATCAAGATATATGGTAATCTGATTATTAAAGTCGAATTGACAAGCTTCCTCTGGGTTGGAGATGAAAATTGATTCTATTTTTTTTTTTTACTGTCTTAATTAATAATGTTGTTTTAAAAATACGTCCATAACTTTTTTCATTACCTTTTTATGATGGAGTCAGAGATGCAACTGCCCCTGGACCTGGAGTTGAACCTAAGGCAAGCTGCAGTTCTGTGCTACAGGTTTCTGTTTCCCTGCTCTTTTACTCTCAAAACATCCAACATATATTTACAAAAAAAAAAAATAGTGATGCCAGAGAAAAAGCACTGAAATGTTACCGACCCCTGTTCTGTCTCTGAACAAACAAACACAAATTTGGGTGTCGATAATTACCCTTATGAAATGCCTGAGTCTAATTGCAGACTAGTTTCTGCAGACAAGAGGAAAAAAGATTCTCACTCTTAGCCAGAGGGAGCTTCTTTATACTTAGCCCTGAGAGCTACCCTAACAGTCTAGTTGGCTATACAATATAGAATTTTGTTCAATAATAAGCATTTTTCTTCTTTCTTGAAAAAACAAAACAAAACACCTAAAACTACTTGGAGAAATTCAACTCACAATCTGCTTCAAAGCAATGAATCAGTTAAGCAAGAGTCTTGCCATTTTTTAGCTAAAGATAAGAAAATAAGTTGCAGAGATATTATAAAAATTTCAAGTAAATCATGTGATTTATATTGAAATAAAACTTAGACATGCCTAATTTGTCTGTATATATAATTTTGTCTTATCAGATCATTTTGTATTATTTTTCTTCAGTTATTATAATGATAGGTTGTTCACAGCAATAAAACTATTGTTTATAGACTATTTGCCAGTCTGGAATAATCTCTTTTAGAATCCATGAAAGCAAAGGAGAAAACTCAGGCAAGATAGTTCCTTTTGTCTCCCAGGTAATAGCAAGTACCAGGGTTTAACATATGTTTCAATGAAAAGTTTGAGTAGCTTGTCTATTAAATTGAACAATTTGCTTATATTCTCCTTGTGTATGATGACATTTCCTTCATACAATATCAGTGATCATTTCTTCCCTTTCTCTTATTGATTGATTGATTGGTTGATTGCTCTGTGCTCGTTATCACCATCCCAAGGAGAAAGCAGCCTTAAGTGCTACTGGTAAATTTATTTTTCTTTTAACATTCTTTTGAAGGAAGCATGAAGACGAAGCATTTTAGAATGACAAATGCTACTCATGTAGTCACGTGTGATCACTCATTCTGCCTCTTGCAATTCTGAATCACTCTCTTTAATGGTTGGTTGCCAGACTTATGGAATCTTTTGAACAAGTTTGGGAAATTAGAAACTTTGAAAGACCATACAATTTAAGTAATGCTATTTTGATAGAGCTTAATTGTTGTTATTATTATTTTGATGCATGTCTTTGGAACATTTCAATAGACCAAATCTGGAAAGGGGAGTTTTTGTTTGTGGAAAATTTAAAGGTTAAGAAATTTCAAGAAATGGAAGAAATGACTGGAGAGGCAGAAAGAACTAATAATGTGATCTCAGTGCTGATTATGACCACGAGGACAGAGCATAGACAAGACCAAACACTTGGAAAGATGCTGCATGAAAAATAATAACAGACTTTATTTGGTCCAAGCAAGTTATGAAAATAAGAATAGTCATAGATGAATCAGCATCCTTATTGTTCACATAAATATCCAGAGTCATGCTTATTAAAGTTCATATCATGCTTTTCTTTGTGCAGAACAAAGAACTCTCAGAATGACCTCATGAATACCAATTACTAAAGTTTGCAGCCCAGATTAAATGAACACAGGCAGGTGGTGCTCCAACCATTTGAATTTTTCTCCCTTCTTATTTCAGTTGTGCTTAAAATAACTCTATTTACTCACCAACTTTCTAGACTAGTATATAGTCTTCCCTAAGGCAGTCACTGATCTATTTCACCTTTATATGTCCTGTGGCCATGCAAACAGATATACTACCATACCTTGTACACAGTGGATGTGGAACAATTATTCACTGAATTGAAGTTATTGTGCCTAATCTATTGATAGAGAACAGAAGTAAGTGATGACAATTCATCAAAGCCAAGTAGCTAGTGAACAGTTTGATCTTTTTCACTTATTTACATTTAATTAATACATACTTCTAAACACATGTGGTCATCATATGTAGAAACATCTAAATTTAAAGTGACTAGCTGTTTTTTTTCCACTTCAGTTAGCATAATGCATGTTCCTGACAGTCCTTCTGCAGCTGTGGAACAGAGATAGTCATGCCATTCATTTTTGTATAATACTGAAATCTAACTGTGATCTAAGATTTTGTTTCTTACAGTGAAGGAAATCTCTTAAGAGAATTTAGCCAAAGCCTTCCTAGTAGGCGATACCCTTTCCCCTCTTCTATGTTACACAACTTTATCATTACTCATAGCTACACATTAATACACATTTTTGATGTCAGATATTTGTGATGCTTTAGTGCGTTATAGGTTTGTCAGCTCCTTGAGAACAAGCTCCATAACTTACGCATCATTGTATTTTATGCAGCATCCATTGGATTGCTTTGCACATAGCAGGTTCTAGCATGTTTCATGACTGAATAAGTATTATCCATGGGGAGATATGTTCATTTAGAGGTAGCAATGGGAAGTAGTTAGGGTTATAGGCTCTAAAATTAGACTACTGCCTGATATGAATCCTGGTTTCTAGGTTTGCAACCTTTGGTTAGTCACAAAACCTCTTCTAAGCCTCATGGGCTTATTGAGGAGTAAAGAGCACAAGGTAAATGAGTCTTAGAGCAGTGTCTGCTCATAGCCAGTGCCTCATACATGTTAGTTTTACTCTGCATTTTCCCACTGTAAATCCTGTCTCTAGCTAAATAAGCTACATTGATGGAATTTTAGGAAAATCTGGTATTTTAACTTTCTTCTAGATTTCTATGGTAGCAATATAAAACTTGGCATGGGGAGTTCCAGCCAAGATGGAGGCATAGGTAGAATGCTTTGCTTCTTCACACAACCAAAAGAAGGATAACAACCAATTTAAAAACAATAAACATCCTTGACTGGTGTGGCTCAGTGGATTGAGTGCCAGACTGCAAACCAAGGGGTCAGGGGTTCAGTTGCACATGTCAATGCACAGGTCTGGGTTGTGGCCCAGGTCCCCAGTACGGAGTGTGAGAGAGGCAGCCACACATTGATATTTCTCTCCCTCTCTTTCTACTTTTCTTCCCCTATCTCTAAAAATAAATTAAAAAGACAATTAAAAAATTAAAAACAATAAACAACCAGAACTTTCAGAAAATCAAACTGCATGGAACTCTGACAACCAAGGATTTAAAGAAACATTCATCCAGACCGGTAGGAGGGGTGGAGACAGGCAGCCAGGCAGAGAGGACCCATGGCAAGGTTGCTGACCATGCCAGTGAGGCATGTCTGGCTGACTGGGAAACTAAATACTCAAAACCTCTAGCTGTAAAATACTATGGGGGTTGGGAAGGCAGGAGAAACTCCCAGTCTCATAAGAGAGTTCTTTGGAAAGTGGAGCTAGAGCAGAGCGAGTGAGCAGAAAACTGCAGAATGAAAACTAACATGCATGCTCCCTCTCTGATGGCTCCCCCACAGACAGAATCACAAAGCAGCATAGAGGGTTGCCCCACCCTGGCAAATACCTAAGGCTCTGCCTCTTACAACATGGCAGGTGTGTTGAGACAAAGAACTATGGCCCAAATGAAAGAACAGATCAAAACTCCAGAAAGAGAGCTAAGAGATGAGGAGATAAACAACCTATCTGATGCAGAGTTCAAAACCCTGGTAATCAAAGTGCTCACAGGATTGATTGAGTTTGGTTGCAAAATGAAGGAAGAAATAAAGGTTATGCAAAGTGAAATAAAGGAAAATATATAGGGAACCAACAGTAAAAGGAAGGAAACTGGGACCCAGATCAATGATTTGGAACAAAAGGAAGGGGGGGAAAAACATCCAACCAGGACAGAATGAAGAAACAAGAATTCAAAAAAATGAGGAGAGGCTTAGGAACCTGTGGGAAAACTTTAAGCACTCCAACATCTGAATCATAAGGGTGCCAGAAGGAGAAGAGGAAGACCAAGAAATTGAAAACTTATTTGAACAAATAATGAAGGAAAACTTCCTCAATCTGGCAAAGGAAATAGACTTCCAGGAAGTTCAGGGATCCTAGAGAGTCCCAAAGAAATTGGAACTAACGAGGATCATACAAATGCACATCATGATTAAGTTACCCAAGATTAACGAGAAGGAGAGAATCTTAAAAAAGCAAGAAGAAAGGAGAGTTACTTACAAAGGAATTCCCATAAGACTATCAACTGATTTCTCAAAAGAAATCTTACAGGCAAGAAGGGGCTGGAAAGAAGTATTCCAAGTCATGAAAGGCAAGGACCTACATCCAAGATTACTCTATCCAGCAAAGCTCTTATTTAGAATGGAAGGGCAGATGAAGTGCTTCCCAGATAACGTCAAGTTAAAGGAGTTCATCATCGCCAAGCCCTCATTATATGAAATGTTAAAGGGACTTATCTAACAAAAAGAAGATTAAAAATATGAACAGTAAAATGACAACAATCTCACAACTATCAACAACTGAAACTAAAAAGTAACAAAAACAAAACTAAGCAAACAGCTAGAACAGGAACAGAATCACAGAAATGGAGATCATATGGAGGATTATCAGTGCAGAGAAAAAAGGGCAGAATGGGGTGGAAAAGGTACAGAGAGTAAGAAGCAAAGTTGGTAGGCATAAAATAGACAGGAGGAGGTTAAGAATAGTATAGGAAATAGAGAAGCCAAAGAACTTACATGTACAACCCATGGGCATGAACTAAGGGAGGAAATGCTGGAGGGTTGGGGTGGTGCAGGGCGGAGGGGCGACAAAGGGGAGAAAAAAACTGAGACAACTGTAATAGCATAATCAACAAAATATTTTTAAAAAGGAAACTTTGACATGGATACCTTTTCTTTTCACCTTAGTATTTCAGTAGGACAGGTGTTTGTTCTCTGTATATGTTCTTTTGATTCTCATCTACCTAATGTTACTTTTCATTTGGTATTGGGTGGAGTTCCAGAAGAATTAAAAGAAATATTTGTCATTTAGATATTCTGATAATCTTTTAATAAGTCACTGGGTTTTGGGTTTTTTTTCCCCAAGCTGATTAGAAATATTTTATTTAAGGGATGTTACATAAAAGTTTTATTTTTGTAAGACCTTGCTTTTTTAGAGTGGGTTTAAGTTCACAGCAATATTGAACAGAAGGTACAGAGATTTTCTACATATTCCCTGTTGCACCCTTCCCCAACACTTAGCCTCCTCCGTTATCAACATCCCCTCACCCAATGGTACTGTTGTTAAAACTGATGAATCTACATTGACACATCATAATCACCCAGAGTCCATTGTTTACATTAAAGTTCACTCTTGGTGCTGTACATTCTGTAGGTATGGACAAATGTGGCATGTATCCATCAATACAGTATCAAACATAGTATTCTTACCGCCCTAAAAATCCTTGTGCTGTGCCTGTTCATCCCTCCCACCCCCAACGCCTGGCAGCCTCTGATATTTTTACTGTCCCCATAGTTTTGTCTTCTCCACAGTGTCATATAGTTGGAATCATACAGTGTGTAGCCTTCTCAGATTGTCTTCTTTGTAAGTCACTATTTTTAATTAAAGCAGGGTCAAAATCTTTTCTACATTACATATTGATAAATATCCAACAGATGGTGCTGGCACTCAGTGTCATACTCTAGTCAGGGAATAGAGTATGTCCAAGTAAGGCCTTGTCAATCGTTTTCTTTTTATGAAGTTTTGAAGAAGCTGTGCACACAAAAAAGAAGGACAAATGAGATAGCATGAGCTGAGCTCTCCGGTCAGCTGTGTCAGAGTACCTGCCTCAGGTTCATGTTCCACACAGTCTTTTACTTACCACCTCAGACTTGAGCAACTTCTCACTTAGCTGCTGAGTCCATATCATTAAGTACTCCCAAGGGACAAAGTCTTCATATGAGACAGAGGACAAGACAAGATGGCCAGACTTTGAAAGGATTTGACTCTGGTTACTAACTTTATTCTCAGGAAACGTACTGGTTTCTGTCTACTGGTAAATGCAATGAAAGTGTCCTAGGTGTGCCCAACCATATTAGTTTTTCCTCCTTGGAGGATAAATGGAGCAAGGAAGGGGATGGAAAGAAAAGAAAGACATCTTTAGTTTAACAAGAAAGAAGGCAGGATTTTCTTCTCAGTAGACACTAAGACTTGTGTTTTTTTTCAAGAGATTAATCCTATTTTTAGACATAAAGAAGTTTAACACAATAGTGTTTGCATCACTACTGATATACGGGGTGGGATGAAAGTAGGTTTATGGTTGTTTGTATGGAAAATAATACAATAATTAATAAATAATAATACCAGGATAAACACTGTGTTTCACATAATCACAATTGTAAACCTACTTTCACCCTGTATAATGGTCAAAGAAGTGTATGCACTTTAAAAAAATTGCAAAGAATTGGACTCTCTTTTTCATTTCAAAATTCTTAAAATTAGTCTTACTCATTTGTACATTTATTTTCTTTGCTCTTAATCTGTATAGCCCTGAAATACTTTGTGGACAGAAAATACCTCAATAATCTTGTTATTTATAAATAACTATATTTTTGAACACATCTTCTATGTTCTAAAATAGGGATTTTTATGTATCTTTTAAAAACTCTAATAAAAAAAACTTTCTTAATTTTTTGGTCATAGTCTTTTGGTTTATTTGTTTGTTTTAAAAATCTATTTAAGATAGAAGAATAGATTTTTGTTTTAAAAATCTATTTATTTTAAGGGAAGCTGGACTCATTTAATTGTGTCCCCCATCCTTTAATTTTTACCTATGGAAGCTTTGGTGTAGTTGATAATTAGAGGGGAATTTAATATTAACTAAATAGAAGTAGTTCTAATTTCATGGTTCTAGACATACATTTTAATCTAATAATGTAATAACTGTAGCTATATTTAATTCTTAAGTAGGGAAATTTGTGATGTCTTGGGCTTTTTTGGTGAAATAATGGAGGGGTAGTAATTACTTTGATGGTAATAGCAAAAAAAAGCTCAAAGTGCAGATGAAGGACAAAGGAAACTAACATTTATTGTGTCAGTTGCTAAGGGCTGAATTGATCAATTATACATGTTGCCTTATTTAACTGTCACTAACCCTGTATTATTGTTATACATTATATGAAAGGAAAACTGATTTACATAGACGATAAATAGCATGTTCAAGATGATTCAGAGAATAAGTAGTGACTTAAGCATTGGAGCTTCTCCTTTGCTGATAGGAATCCTTCTACTACCATGTAAAGAAACTTGGGCTGGTACACTAGAAGATAAGGCCATGGAAGAGAAAGGCACCCAGCTGTTCTAACCAAGCCATCACGACCATTCCAGGGGAGGCCCCAAACATGTCGATGAGACAACCCTAAGATACTGAGGCTAGACCATAAGACCAGCCTGACAAATCCACAAAGTCTGGGAAACACAGAGAAATAATTATTCATCATTGTCTTAAGTAACTGAGTTTTAGGATAATTTGTTATACACCAGAAGCTGACTAATACATATAAAGTAGTTTTTGAAATGAAAAGTGTGAAATATGTTACAAAGAATGTTTTACAGTTGCTAATTGGAAAGAACTGGAATAATCTGAAAGAGGAATGTTAACTTCAAATTCAAGGACAACAACCTAAAGAGTACATATTATGTGTCCTGTACTATGCTAATTTTTTTACATACATCATCATTTTTAGTTCTCACTGCTAGCTCATGAAGTAGATGTTATCTTTATTTTACAGATGACTAAACCAAGATTCAGAATAGTTAAGCAACTTATCCAAGGTCACAACACTTAATAACTGGCATTGTCAGAATTTGAAACCTTATGTGGCTAATTTGAAGGTCTTCTATTTTGCTTTCAGGTAGCTTTTAGAAGTCATAGGAGAGTGGAAGAAGTGCTATGAAGAGACAACGTTCACAAGCAGATTCGCTTGCTAAAGCTATCTGCTCAAATTATTAGAACCTGTCACTTTCTGATAGGGCAGCCTTACCTCTGTTAAAAAATGATGAATAGGTGGGAAATGTTCTGTGGTAAAATTCCAGAAGATTATAGTATTTAGATTAGAAAGGAGAGAAAAGTCAAATTGAGAAGAAATGCAAATGAGAGAATACTGGGGAAAAAATCCACATGGCAATTTTGGCTGGGTACAGTAACCAGCCTAAGAAGTGGAGAGGCATTACAAATGTCATTGTGATTGCCTGAACCCAGGACTTAAGAGAGGAGAGACCTGTGCTGGCAGATAACAAACAAATAACAAACAATTTGGGTGAAATTCTTACAGCATTCTCTTCATCAGCCTGGATACCTTCTCTTGGGTCATTTGTATTCTCCTTGTGCCTGATAGATTTAAAGTAATTTTGAATAGCTTATCATGAGCAGGTGTTCATGTCATGTATTAGCTATGATAAATTCACTTTTTCTCTTCTTTCACTTCTTTTTTTAGATGAATTGAAAACAGTATTGACAATGTTTAACTTAAGTTTACAGCATACAAACTGCTGCACTTTTGCACATAGTAATATTTGAATTATGCAGTTAAGAAACATCACTGGTATAAGCATCTCAAATGGAACCTTGCTCACAGAGGGAATAAAACCATCAGGAACAACATCTTTGAATCATGAGTTTGTTAATGTGTGTATAATGGTAGAGATCTTCTCCACTGAGCACTGCATGCGTAGATCTTCTCTTATCCAATGAGTAATATGGCATAAACAAATTAAAAGTGGTGTCATATGACTTCACAGTCAAGTAACCAGAATATAATCAGTGTGATTTAATCTGGAGAGCTAATTCATTACTGCCAAGACAGTTATTCAGTGCTCTGTGCTAAATGAGCTAGATGTGGATGTTTAACAGTCAATTTGCACCATGTGTTTCTATAAAAAAGAAAAAAAAAATCAAACTACGGTTGTTAGGAAACTCCTTAGTATTTCAGATTTGACTGCAAATCTTGGTAAAAAAGCAAATAAAAAAGGTATTCTGTAGTCATAGTAAGAGTAAGCTGAATACTTACTCCATGGAAAGTAACCTTGTCTCTGAAGTGGATTTATGTCTGTCATCACTGGTTCACAATCTGTCTTGCTACATTTAAGATACTAATGATTTAGGTGCTATGTGGAATGACTTAATGAACTATACATTTAGTGCAAACACTTTCATTACCAGTCTTAATCTATCTCAGAATCTCTTGAAAAACTCTCCACTATAAAACCTTTTGTAAAAATATATTGAAAAATTCCTTAAAACTTCAGACATGTATATTGCCTTCATAGAACATAATAACAATTTCTTAAATTTGTACAAATCTTTTTATTTTTATTATACTTCCATTTATACTGGTTCACTTGATCTTTATATTGGCATAGCCTAGGTGGGACAGACAAAATGACATCCATTTTACATATGAGGCAATTGAGATTCAGAGATATAAAGTGCCCTCTTTCTGGTCACTATGCAAAAAATGAATGAAGAAGAGGAATATAGAAGACAAACTTTCTGGTTTCAAGAGAAAAATTCTTTATAAAGTCTTGCACTTGTTGTTCTCTATAGAATATGCTTTTTTATTCACCCAATGAATGTGACTTAAAGTCTTTATGAAGAGACATTTCAAAATCTGAGACTGACCATCACTAATGAGAGTTTAAAGCATGGAGTTTAAATGTTTCCTGAATGTAGATGAACCTTCAGTATTAATTCCAAACATATACTCTAGCATCATTCCAAACTCCAATTCTTAATGTAAGCCTGATTCCATTTTTAAAAGTTAGAGGTTTCTGAGGGGTTTGGGGTTTGTATACTCAGGGCAAAGCCAAGTGTATGTAGATCTACAAACGAGGACTGCAAATCTTCTGAGAACCATCTGTTCTAGGAAATTTGTGTTAGACCATCACATTCCCATCAGTTAGATAATTTTAGAGGAGATAATCAAAAAGCAATCTATCACTAACAACAACTTTGAACTGGGCAAGAAGTCACATTTCATAGCAAGTAATTCGTATAATTCAAATTTGAAAACACAATAAAATAAAAACAATCAAATACTGGGGCACTTTGACTAATATTTTCAGATTTTCCCAAATCATCATAGGTGTGGTTCCCACTGACTTTACTAGAAGTTGTGTGTTCAGGTAAGAGATATAAAAATTTGATAGTAAACTATGATAACATTATAGTTCTTCTGTCAATTAAATAGAATACACTTGATTGTGTTCAACTTAGAGCTCAAGAAAACACATTCTGAAGACAAGACTAACTACAATTTTTGAATGGTATTGTTTCTTTGGTCACTAACAGTTGATATGTAATATATTTTGAATAAAAGATCTAGGAGACAATCAGATATAGAAATAAATATGTATTTTTGAGAATTCCCAAACATTTATAAACACTTATATATCTAGGGATAACCATAAAGCATTAGCACTTGTTTTCCTTTTTATTATACATCCTTTGTGTTCTATAATAGATGATATAGAATTTAATTTATATCCAGGGAAAATGTTCAAAACACAAATTAGTAGGTCAAAACCCAGGCATGCTGAATTAGAATTTCCAGGGCCAATGCTGGAAAATTTTTATTAAAAGGAATAAAAAATGGTTTCTAGGGAATTCTGATAATTAGCTTGGTTTGGGGTTTCAATGAAGCTAATTTACTGAAAATTTTCTATTCTTAATATTGGTTTCCCATTTTTCTCCCTAGACTTTTTAATTCTACCCAGAACTCTCCCTTTAAACACCTCATTTTCGCCAGTCCCATCCTATGAGCCTCTTAGTTCCTCTGCATTTTTTCACTATGGCTTCCCCCAGGCTCTTAAGGTTGTTATTATTTTTCTGTTTTCTGGATTTTTAAATTTCATCCTGTTTGACCATTCTCACTCTCATTCTGTCTCTTCTCATTTCAATTTCATCACTAACTTTGAGTTTTCCAGGCATCCTGATAAGAACCACTCAAGTTTTTTTAATTCCTATGTGGACTTTGTAACCAGAGTGTACTTCATGCAACTAGAGGAAAAAACAGCAAGGCCCAGCTAAGACCATATTTGGGGAAACTAAGCAAATAAAAGTATGCACGGTGACTTATTTACTCATTCATGCATTCAACAAATTTTATGATCTCATGTGGATACATCTTGGTGTTGTGCCACATTTCAGGGATTCCTGGATGAACAAGAGACACGATTCCTGCTCTTATAGGAACTCTCTACTAATAGAAGGACAGAAATAACTCATTAAGCAAACATATACTTTCAGGTAGTGCGAAGTACTTGAATAAATATGTAGCAAACTAAAGTGTTTATCTCAGTACAATTAAAATGGTTAACAATTGAGAAAACTTTGACTAAATTTATGGTAAATCAACCCGAGGGAATTTCATTCAGCTAGTTAAAGTTACAATTTTCAAACTTTGCCAATAAACATGAAAAATACTGAGGATACAATATTTAGTAAAAAAATAGGGTGAAATATATCATTGTGTCTTCAAAGCATGTAGAGAAGAAAGGAACATTAAAAGAAAATACATTTTTTGAGATTTTTTTTGTATGGTTTCAAGGCTATTTTGAATTAGTTTACTAAAGGGCATTAAACTAGTTTATTAAAGGACACGAACTGTGGGAAAATATTTGATTTCCTATTAAGCAAAGAGTTCTACTATACCTGGCTCACATCTCTATTACAGTACTCGCTTTTTCATAATGGTGAACATGAGGCTTTAAAGTACATTTCGAGCGATCAAAGAAAAGATAATGCTTTACTTCCGCCTAATTTCTGTGCTAAGTATATTTTATTGTGGTTTAATTTTTCATAATCAGTGATATATGCATGGAATTAAATAGGATAATAATCTATTAACCAGAATATTTGATTAACTAGAACACATCATTTCCCGATACCCTAGATAAAAGCATTATTTATAGGCAAAAATAAATAAATTAAACCTCAACTCCAAACTGCTTTTTGTTACCCTTCAATTTCTTAGAGGATGTTGGTTGCAAAAGTAGAATCCTGCAAAGGTACTTTGAGAGCACGGAAACTTATCTCTTTATTTCACTTCCAAGTTATAGACAGTTATTGAGTACCTGCTTTTTTCCTGTCACTGGATAATGGGGATAGGGAATTGTTAAATATATTTTATGTATTTTTTTGGCTTAATGTATATCAGTTCATTCAAAACATACGGTTTTTGCGCAAGACTATAACAACAATGATTGTAAGATGCATTGGTGAATTAAATATAGCTATTGTCAAGAAAAAGTAATAATAATAAATATGTATATTGGCATTTTTAGTCACATCACAATTTAAAAAAATTAAAATGTTAAATGTGCCTTAGAATCAAAGTTATATGCTGTATATATTCTGGAGGAGGTTAAAAAATTTACTTGCAGGCGATTCAACTACAGCAAAACTCTAATGCAGATTCTGGGCTGATACTGGCTGGCAGCTATAGCAGGGGGCAGGGTTGCTAAATGTGGCTTTATTTCATTCTGATGCAGATTTTTTGTCATTGTGTGGTGAAATTAAAAGGAAACTGAACCGTCATCAACAGTACAGTACATTTTTTTTTTTAACTTAAGGAGAAAAATATCCTTTCTTTTGTGAACTGATGACTATTGTTGGGCTGTCTTTTTGATTTTGTTTTAATGCTCTCATAAAATAAAACATTAGTAATCCTATGGTAGCCTTCTAAATATTTTTGAAAGTTTTTTTAATTCATGGAATTCAATGAGTGTAAGTGGTCAGGTGGGAATAAAGGTGAACCTACTGTTGAAAAAAACTGGGGCTGCTTTAGCAACTAATAGCTCTGTGTTCTTGAACATGTGTGAGTCTGCATCTCTTGGTTTGTAGAACAGGTACAGTGCCAACAGCAATACTGCATTAACCACATAACATTTGTCTTTCTCACGTACGTTCCTGCTCTGTGACTGCCACTGTGTACTTTAGGTGATTGTGTTTTGTTTAATTCCAGTTTTCTCTAAGCCATTTGATTGAGTGTTAATCAGCCACTCTGGGCTAACTTCCCTTTACACCTTGCTGTTCCATTTGTATCTTGATGAAATCCTCAGGGCACTTTCATGATATTTTTGCAATAATGCTGTATCACATGATACTATCTTATCATTTTCTTATGCCACCTGAACCTCTCTTATCAGTCCTTATTCCAGAAATAAGAATTTTCCTGAGCACATTGTCTTTGAACTTTTTCTCTCCTTTAAGGCTGTACACTGGGAGCCATTAGGGTTATCAGCCACCATAAATATTTGAGAAGATATGCTTTGGCCTGTGTGTAGGGTTTATGCTGTCCAGTTCAGACTGAATTTCTGTGGTATCTTGTGTTGTTCATTGTTGTAATGTCTTACTTTGTTTGGAAATTGATGCTGTTTGTCATTCAGCTCTTTTAAGTGACACATCAATTTAGCAATCTTAAAGGGCCAACCAACATGGGCTACACAGTGAACACACAGTACAGAAACCATAAGTCCACAAGCCTGGAAGTCATGATTAGTTCAATAAGAATCCAGGACCGTAAAGGAAACATGAAAAGAAAAACCCTTTAAAATGGAAGAAGTAGCAATATTTATCTCTGTATATTTTGAATCAAAAGGCTCTTTTTCTAGGAAACACTAGATTAAAACATGAAAATTGGTGAGTTCAATATAATTTTTATTGAAATGAATTTTCAGGTGGTATGTCAATTTATTTTTGAGTATGCAATCTTGCCAAATCTAAAACCCTCATATATAGTACTTTTAAATTTGATCTGGCTTGTCAAGAATTCTCATATTACTCTTCTAAAATAAGATATCTACCTAATAATGGAAGCATTTATCTCTAATTCTGTACTTGAATTACTACTTTGAATGACTGCTGAAATTAATCTAATCTCAAATTTATATACTTTTATAATTTTTTTTATTTTGACAACATGGTTTCATAAGCTATGATTAGTTCCGTGATTTTGTGGGTGTAATGTATAAGATAAGCATGTTGAAGTTTTTTGACTTATCAAAGCCACATTTTGAAAAGTAATAAAATGCAACTTGCTTGACTGGCATCTCCATAATTATTTGTAAAATTTACTGAGTTGTTTGACAATGTCCCATTTGTCTTTGCGATGAAAGGCCTATAGGGAGAAAAGCCTCAGACCTTCAAGGTATTTTAAAAATCTTTCGCAAGCAAACAGTATTTAAGCAAGAGGAAAAAAGTTGATATCTTTTAGATTTTTTTGGTCATATCTTAATGCTACTACTTCCAATCCACTGAAATTTTGGCTCTAAGGGACATTTTAACATCATTCTTACTCTCTCTGAATTAAGATTTAAATATTTATGCATCTTCCATCTAGGAGAGGAACTGTAAGACTTCCCTGAATGAGAGGTTAAGCAAAGGTTATGATGTTACAAATTAGAACTAAATAGGACACTGATACTGAGAAACTGGAATCCTGTTAGTTAGACTCATAATGAATCAAGTCAATGAGACAAAGGGTCCCTCAAGGTGAGGTTTGCTGAAGTCTGAATATAAATGGCCATATTACTATTAATGCATCCATTCATGAAAATACTGTAATACTAGTTTATGTCACCGGAAAGACAAAGTAGGAGTCTGTGAAGATGTGGATGAATAAAAGAGAATTATTTCCTACCTCTCTATTTAAAGAAAGTTCAATGAAGGAGTAAATAAATTTGCTTGGTTTGTAATATGTTCCCCATATTTCTTCTATATTGAATAAAAGATTTTTTTATATTCAATGGGGTGGTCTTATTTGTTTATTTTAAAATAAAGCATTAAAAAAGTTTAAGAATTTCCAGGATCCATTTAGAGCATTAAATTGTGACATATATTTCCTTTATAAAGAATTCTCATTGTCCTGGTACATTTCTGCCTGTATCTGGTGAGGAATTGAAATAAAGATTTTAACAATATTTTTATCCCTCTACCCAAATTTTTTATCCTTGTTCTTAAGTAAAAATGGACTGTTTTGTTAGTCTGTAATTTTGAAGAAATTTCAGAGATGTACAGAATGAAATTGGAACATTTTAAAATTAAAATCTGTCTTTATTATTTTGTTTCATATTTACATTTAGAAGATTCACTGTGCAATTAATTGATCTTTGTAGAAATGACATCCTCTGATTGATGGCATTGAAAGTTAAAGGTCTTCTAATAAGTTTGGAGCTGCAGGAAAATGTTGGCAGTTGAAATGACCAACTTCACCTTAAGTGTATTGAGTAAAATAATTTTATATGAAGCTTAAAATAAAAACAAAGCTGCTCTGCCCAGAAATTTGGTTATCTTTCTCTAGTGCTATCAGAAGTCATACTGTGCTGAGAATGATGTTGTTGCAGTAACATTTAATGTTGTTTATCGAAAGTTGAAGTTTAAAAATTGAATTAGATTCACATTGTTCTGCTTTAACAAACTTTATCTGGAATGTGATGCCAATAAAATTTCCACAAATACTCATTTATATTTTCTGATGTTTTAGTAGATAAGCCTGGATACACATTTACTTTAATGTACTACATATCAGTTGTTGGTCTCACTCTTTCCAAAACAAAAGAATTTAGATATATTTAGGCCTATGAGAAAGTGCATATGAATGAACATTTTAGTTGAGCTAAGCACTGTAATACTAACCGTACATTTATTTTGTACACATTTTGAATCTGGTTCTTTGTCAAGTTATAAAAGTATAATGATGTACTAAGCAGATGAAGTTGCTGCCTTCATGGAGCATACTGTCCAGTATTGTTATTGGAAACTTTATTAACAATAGATAATTTGTTCTGATGTCACTTAAAAACGTTGCAAACTCTTTCAACATCAAGGATCTTTTTAAATTCTGTCTTTTCAATGCCCTGCTCAAAAGTCCTTATATTTTGAAAGATTTGCTGATAAACCAGACTCTACATGTTAAGAAATAAAATTTCTCATTTAAATATTAGCAAAATGTATATATAGCTGACAATTAAATTTCCAGTTCCAGGTACATAATCATCTCACATATTGAATTAAAACAATGAAGCATTTTCTTGAGCAAATATGTTTTAAGCTTTTTGGGATTGTTTATAAATTCTGGGGGATTCTCCAGATTGGACATTGTGCTAAGTTTTGCTTGTATATTTTTAGGTTCTTTGTTGGATTGGCCCTGGGCAAATTTAGTCTATGCATTGAGAAATCTCAGAAATTTATTTTAGAAATGTGGCTTCTCTTTCCTCAAATCCCCTCACTCCTCAGTCGTACCATGCTGGTGTCTGACTCAAACACTCTACACACAGTCCAATCTGAAGTAATGTTTTCAGTCTGAGTCCTTTTTAACCCAGCTCCAGGGGTAGGTACAATTGATTACCCTAATTTCTTGAAAATCCCTTTTTATTTGAATCTTACAGAATCATTTGCTCCCAGTTTTCCCCTTCTTCCTTCTGTTCTTTAATGAAATCCTATTCCTATTCCTTGTACATCATTAATAAGTTTTGTTCCCAGAAAGGCCCACCTTTGATCTACTTCTGTTCACAATTTGCATGTTCTCCTTAGTAACTCTTCTTTGCACTGATGATGTCAAACACAATTTACAGTCCAGAGGAATCCCATATGTACATTCACCTTCTTCCTGATTCCAGACCCACATTCTTCAAAGCTTGGCGGCCATATTCATATGGATATTGTCCAAACATGCACGTAGATAATCAAAACTTTGTTTTCTTCTGTGTTCTTAATCTTTCTTATAGGAATTAGTATTACTAAATTGTACTTGATTAAAGTACATTGATTAAACATTCTCCCTGATGCCAACACCCAGTTGGTCACAAAGTCAAGTCAGAACTACATTTTGTCTCTACCATCTTCTCTACTTCCTCTGATTTAGTTCATCTTAGTACTTTATTTATTTCACAAACTCACCTTGAGCTCTGTATCTGTTTGCTAGCTCTGCCAGAACAGTATCACCAACTGATTGGCTAAAACAAGAGAAACTTATTGTCTCACTGTTCTGGACACTACAAGTATGAGATGAAGGTGTTAGCAGAGTTGGTTCCTTTTGAGACAGTGATGGCTGCCTTCTCTCTGTGTCTCTTCATATCATCTTCTCTCAATGTGCATCTGACTCTGTGAGCAGATTTTCTCTTTTTATAAAGATAATAGTCATATTGGATTTAACAATTGGATTGTCATTAAGCTCACCTTAATACCTCATTTTAATTTGATTACCTCTGTAATGATCCTTTCTCCAAATAAGGTCATGTCTGAAACATTGGGGGTTAGAGCTCCAAAGGTATATTTTTGCAGGTGGACCCAATCCAGCATATAACAAGCTCCTACTATGTGTCAGGCACTGTTTTAAACACTAAAGACACCATGAAGAGGAAAAGATCCCTATCTTGTGGCCATTAAAATGAAGGGGTGGGAAAGATTACAAATTATCTTTTAAAACATGAACAAAATAATTAAAGCTGTTGTTAAGTGCTATGGTTAAAATAAAATGGGGTAGTATTGTTTCTTTTTAAAGAATTGTGTAACTTCCCACTTCTCTTTGCCACCATCATCTCTATTCACTCTGTGACATTGCCATTATAGTCCAGTAATAGCACTTAGAATGTTGCACTATAAATTAGCTGTATACACATCTGTCCCTAAAGCCAATGAGCTCTGCAGGGGTGCATGTCTGTATTCCTAGAACATAGCAGAAAGCCTTGAACATAGTAAGGTTTTGTTAAGTGAACTTGTTGAATGAATCCATTTCCTAGTCATTACTCTGCCACATCCAGTAAACTCAAATAATAATAATAATGAAAATAATACTCTTTAAAGGGTGATGCTTATTGGCTTGCCTAACATAAATAAAAGAATGGCTAATAAGGAGTTTATCTGGTTTACATATATAACTACAAATACAAGTTAAAGGATTAATTCCGTTGGGGCTTTACGATAAGAGAAGCATTAAATAGCATGGTTGAACCCTCACTTCAGAATAAAAATAATAGAGTAATGCTAGTTACTGTAGAGTTGCTTGTTTATAAAATTAGTATATGCTCAAGTTATGATAGTATTTTCTATGCTCTCCCCATTAAGGGCTGGTAGAAAACCTGTAACCATGTGGGCCTTAGTCAAGCATTGTCTGTCCAATAATAGCTCAGCCCTTATTTTATTTCTTGGGTAGTTCTGGTAGTGATAACCACCTCTAGTATGTTGAACAATTTGGCTCTGCTGTATTAATTATAAAATATTCTCATAATTTCCTTACGTATTTGCTTAAATACCACTCTTGGTGCATGATTTACACCAATGATATTTCTGAGCAGTTTATGTTTCTTTCCAGTAAGAACAGTTACATTTTTGATTGGGATTGGCTTTGGTACATCTTTGCTCTGTTTTTACATGACCTTTTCTTGGTGATGGTTGGGATATAATTAGCCTTGCAGAAAAAGTAACAAAAGTGACTTCCACATAAGAGTTAAGCTGAAAGGGACACTTCCATTGGGCGAAAGTATGAATTCCATGGTAATGTTTGAGTCTGTTTAAATGTCATAGGACTTTTCTGTGAACGTGCTGCCTAGATCCTCACAGTGTGACAAGGTTTGCTTTCCTCCTCACAGTATTTCTGAATGATAGACGAGAAAGTACTTGGAAAAGTGAAAAGTGTGACATAAGTGGAAATAGTAATAGAAGTCTGATGACTTACTTACGGCCAAATGGCTGATGTATAATGAACAAGTCTAAAGACAGAGCTTGATTTGAATTTGTGCCCTGAGACACTGTGCCTCTTTGCACTGAGTCTGTGCATTTCAGTATATGCTTATATGTGTGTGTGCTGAATATATTTTGTTTCTAAATATATTTTGATATACAAGCAATGGTCTGGATAGCTCAAAACCAGGACAGAAATGTGGGTTGGAAGTTGGGGGTACTAAGCTGGGCAAGTAGATATAATAGAAAACAGGAAAAGGGGGGAACTATGAGAGAGCAAAATAAAAAGTATATAAAAAAAACCCCATCACCACCCTAGAGATTTGTGGGGTGATTTGTTCTGAAGTCGCTGTGGTTTACATAAGGAATGAGTCTTGGAGAAAGATATTTAACAAAGTGTGTTTGTAAGCTAAAAATTGGATCCCTTTAATGTTCCTTTAAAACTTGAAATAATTATTTGACAGCTGGATTTTGCTTCCTTGAATTCTACTCCTTGCATTGACTGGATAATGTGGGGGTCATAGTTATAAACATAAAGGTAAGTAAAGAATAAGCTTTTTTTCTAAGAATCTGAATATAGAGAGTCTGACATTTAAATATTTCAATTTCAAACTTAATGATATTACTAGCTCTAAGACTTGGTCAAAGTTCTGAATAATAAGTGAAGTAAAAAAGGAAATACTGATATTATGATTCTAAGAGTAACTGGTATTTCCATCATTTCTATTTAATAAGAGGTACTGAGTGAGAAATACCTAGATGTAAATTTGGGCCTCTGGGAGAACTGTTCCTGCTTCTAGGCTGCTGGAGCGCCTTTTAGTAAGTTTTTCCATCAGCCCTCTGGCTGGTATTGCCAAATTTCTATGAATTAGGATTAGAGTCAGAAAAGGAGTCCATTCTATTTTAATTGTTAACCACAATGGTGTGTCTGGTGAGCTCTTGTAGTGAGTGGGTTTGTCAGTGCTGAACGCCTCCCATGAAAATCAGCCTTCTTTTACTAGCTGTGTTGGCAGAGCCAATTTTTAGTGCATAGAAGTTCACCAATCTCACATTCAATCTAAAGATACACCACTGACTGTCACTGTTAATGACATAGTGCTTTTCCTGAGCCAGAAATATGGATGTGTCCATGAAGAACGGTATGAATTGCATATGGGTCTGCATGGTGTAAACTAAATAGGTCTGAAGAGACTTTCATCCCCAAAGCACTCTCCTTTTAAATTTCTGGATGATTGCAAATTCCTACCATCAGTCCCTTTTTAGTGGCAACAGTTTTGCCACTGATAAATGTAATTAAGTGTTTAATTTAATTAACATTGGAACAGTGACACCTTTTGGCATTTTCATTAGGTTTGCCTCAATCTGAATTAGTGTACCAAATTAGCCGATATAAATAGAGGGCCCTCCATAAATAAAGAGGGAGCAAAGTCTGAGGAAAATGATTGGGGTGGGCATGAGCAAAAGGGTGAGAGAAACAGGAGGAACAGAGAAAGAAAATTGTGAAAAGAATGGTGCGGGCAGTTAGTGAGGGGGCCGGAGGGACAAAAAAGCTTCAGAATTTGATCTAGGATCAGCCTTGTCCTGACCAAGTGTCTAGAAAAAAGTCCTCTTATTTTTTTTCTTTTAAATGAATTACATGAGGATTCTCTTTATTACATTATTGGAATAAATTTTAACCCAAACTTTTTTGTTGATGATAGACTATTTCACAAAAACAAGAAAACAGATACAACAATTGTTTTCTGACTTCATACACAGTAGTGCAATCAGGGGTGAATTTTATAAAGACTTTAGTTCAGCAACTCTTCATGTTTGTAAAATATGTCTAAAAGTATTCCTTACGTTTTCGTGGATGAGTGGTAAAACAAAACATTTATCTGTTTTATTCACACAGTTAATTTTAGTCACATAGAAAGTCAGTGTGATGTTAAGCTCTTGTATTCCTGTTGAAAATAGAATCTTGCATGGAAAGAAGACCCTAAGCATTTTACTTAATTTGATCTGAAATCCATATGCTGTCATTTAGAGAGATGAAGTATAAGAACCCGATGGGTATAAAACGTGCTCCACATGGTCCTATTTAGAAAGATGCCTCAAATGTGAGTTTTCACAAGTTTCACAAAACACATTTTCACACCGAATTTGATACAGATATGTATTACAAAATTTCCCTATTGCCATTTGAATACAGAATGGAAAAGTTTCCCTTGAGTTTGCAAGAGTGTTTTCAAGTATAAGTGGAGAAAGAACAAGCTGTATTAGCATCTGCTACTTGAAACTGCATTGTGGCATTTAAACTTTCAGAGATTATAGTAAAGAACATGTTTTTCCTTAATGGAGATCCAAGGTAGCTTTACGTATACAAAGGAGAGTCTCTAATGGGTTTTCTCATTAATTGTCAATTTAAAAAGGATTTCCAGCCCTGGCTGGTGTAACTTGGTTGGAGTGTCATCCTGCAACCGGCTTGTGGGTTTAATTCCTGGTCAGGCCACATACTTAGGTTGCGGGTTGTTCCCCTGTCCAGGCGCAGGTGCATGTGGTCCCTGGTTTGTCCTTGGGTGAGGATAAAAAGAGTGATTTCCAACACATGTACAGTGCTATTATCCCTGACAAATGGGTTTGGGGTTGGGGAGTGTTGGGGAAGGACTGGAAAGGTCTTGTATCAATGCATGCATTTGTTCAAGTTGTATAGTTGTCAAGGGAGCCTTATCTATGAGGCTGGGGAATCACATGCCTGCATAATTTAGCTTATAGGAGAGTGTGGGCACCTGTGTAGAGTACAGTATCTGGTGATTCTGGGCTTCTTGGTTCGGTGTCGGAGTAGTAAAGGAGAGCTCAGCCTGGCACATATGTTTACATGTGCACTCAAGAGAACACACAAAACGTGTTACATGGACATAGAGATCTTGGCCTGAGTGTTCCTTGTACAAACCACACTCTGGCATCACTTAAACATGTATGCTGTTAAAGTTGTATGAGAAAACACTAATTTTAATGTGTGCTTTTTATCTTGACAAAGGAATACCTATTTTAAATTCATGCAAAGGCACTTTAAACAGGACAGTGATGGTCCTGGGTAAATAAGGGGACATTCTACTCTTTTCTTTATATATTTCTGTACTGTTTGTTTTATTTTTAAAAAGCATTTTAATTTCCTATTTTTATATTTAAAAGGCAAGAAATTTATGTAATTAAAAAGCAAAGTTGATTGTCTAGGAGGCATGCCGTAATGCCAAAATGCTGGCACCCACGCAGAGTATCTTTCTCAAAATCTGGACATGAGGTTGCTTATTGTGCTGCAATGGGAAGTCTGCTCTGCGGAGAAATGACCGTTTGAACACTGCACGTGAATTCTGGATTAATGCAGCTTGTGTATGTAAGCAATACTCTCATATGAGGTTCTAAAAGATGTGGATATAACTTTACAGTGTCTCATTGATACCAGACTGTCTTAAGCCATTCAGAGTGAGTGTATACAGGGATGCAAGGCATGCAATCTTGTCTTGCATGGGCAGGTGCCTGTGAAATCACAGATCTCTCTAAGGCATACTGGAAAAGAGGTACATCTGTTGCAGTGTCTAAGGTTTCTCCAATTACATCTTGGTTAAATAGTCAGTCATTCAGCAAGTATTAATTTAGCATTCACCAGATATGAGGAGAAGAAGAACTTGCTGGCCTAGATCCAGATTTTTTTTGCCTGGGCTTGCACTTGGTGTGTTTCGCAGCATTGCCAGTAACAGCATTCTCCTGAAGATGGCCAGATGAGCATGCTGTCTAGCCAGCCAGCTACTCCCATCCACATGGCAAGTCTTCTCTAGTTCACTGCTAGATCCAAGCCACAGGAATCTGCATTCTATGTGGCCTTCAATAGATTCTTTAGATATTTTTATGCTGCAACAATTAGGCATTTCAATCTATCGTGAACCTGTTTGTTTGTTCTGGGAGCTCAAGTTTCCAAATTTTTTTTTTTTGTAGTTTAAGCTAGTCCTATGTAAAGTTTTGTGGTCTTAACTACATCATATAAGTATTTATGGGTATTATTATAAAATAACATGTAACAGAAAAGATAAAAAATAGCCAGTTCTAAGAGATAAGAGCAGTTAATAATTCAAGGGGTAGCCTTCCAGATTTTCTCCCATGCAAGTCTTTATGAATCATATTTTCTAAAAATGAGATTATGAAATACATGCTGATCTGTAACCTGTTTTTATACTTAACAAAATATGATGAATGTCATACCGATAAATATAATATCTACATCATCTTCTCATCTGTATAATATTACATTTATATTTGTCTTTTGAATATCTTTAATGCTTACATTCCTCTAACACTGAAGTTTACTCTTTAGATTAACAGGAATCAATTGTATTTACATTTTGCTAGCTATTGGGAATCCATAATCCTGAGTCACATATTAATACAAAGTGCTCAGTTTGTATTAATTGTCACCTTGTTCCTGAGGCTAAACTCTTCTGTAATCTCTGAGATAAAATTCTCTATAATTCTACTTTATATTCTGGCAGACCTCATATAATTTTATATTAAAATGCTTTATCTATAATTTTTTTTTTAAGTACTGAAGCTCTGAGCTGTCTTTTCTTTCTGGATTTCACAAGTTTGGTTTTGTAAGGAATAGGGGCTGCGTCTACTCTCCAGGTGGGCACAGTCTAGTCCCGCAGTCCCCAGCTTGGCGACCTCCCCTCTCTCGTTCTGATCAGCAACAGCCCCTGGAGCCCAGTGGCTCTCTCAGGGTAGCTTGCTTCTGCTGAGACTTGGAGTGCAGCAGGTTCACTTTGCCATGGGCTAACAATTTCTTTTTAATTAGGAGCTGGCATAACACTAAATAGCCATTCTTTTGCTTTTTAATAAGGCACATTTATGTTAAATGGGAATGCAATTTAACTTTGCAGAAGCTGTAACACCAGTCTATCCCCAAGGCACTGTGTGCCGAAGATTGACTAGAAAGAACACTCTTTCTGTGATCCTGTAGAGCTGTTCATATTGAAAGTGTAGATATTCACATTATGGAATTTACCTTGGCTTGTACGAGGATTGGCAAAAACCTTAGGTAAATAAGCAGGTTTCTTGAACCCAACTGCTGAATTTTCAGATAAATGACTACTGCATATCTCACTGCTGTTAAAAAGGCAATCAGTCATTCCAGTTGATATTATATAAAATATGTAGTATACATTCATTTTCTATGTTGAGTGTTAACTATATAATTAAGATTATATAGCTTTAATATGTTAGACATTATAGTAGATACTTTGCACATATAATCTACATTAACCCCACAATCTGCAATGGATTTGCATACTTAAAAAAATCCAACTCCATGACAGAGTCCTACATGATTTGGATTATCTCACAGGCCTAAATTCTTCCCACTCTCCCTTTTGTTCATTCCAATACCACCCATTTATTCTATGTGCTTGCTACACTTTTGGTGATATTTTAAACATTTCGAGCCTTCACAATAACTTACGAAGTGCTGTTATCAGTCCAATGTTAAAAATGAAGACTTTGAAGCACAGAGAGTTCCCACAGCCAGTAAGTTTTGAGACTGGAATTCCAACCTAGGCATGTGGGTTCCAAAGAATGTATTCTTAGCACCATGTAACACTGTATTACTGCTTACTAGCGTTACTAAAAAAAAAAAAGGGCAAAAACAGGGTAACCGAATTGGCCTCCTGGTTTGAAGTGATAAATGCATGTGGAGCCCTAAATAACACCTTGGGTTGCTCGCAGACACAGAAGTGACTGTCCTTCCAGTGCTAAGTGAATGCTGACTTTGGCAAAGGAAAAGAGGACCTGGCTTTAATTGTTTTTTGTTTTTTTTTCTTTCTGGGTGACCATGTCCTTATTCACAGTTCCTTTCACGCTTAAACATTTAGATGAATGACAGCCTGAACAGCATGCGAAGAGACTGGGAGATTTCTCCTTCTACCATGCTCAAAATACCTAGTCATCAATAATTATGACTATATTGTGTTGGCCAAAAAGTTTTTTAATTTTTTTTCTGTAAGATGGCTCTGGTAGCACTTAGTTGTCTTTTACTTCATTCTAAACAATTTTGTTAGATTGTATTATGACAGCTGTCATATCAGTGTGCATTTTAAAAAAATCAAAATTGGTGAATTTTTGTGATACCATTTTGTTAGTGAAAGTGGAAGAAAATATACAACATTTTTGGCATATTATGCTTTATTACTCCACAAAAGGTAAAAATGCAACTGAAATGCAAATAAAAAGATTTGTGCACTGTATAGAGAAGGTACTGTGACTGATGAATGTGTCAAAAGTGTTTTGCAAAGTTTGATGCTAGAGATTTCTCACTGGACGAAGCTCCACAGTCAGGTAGACGAGTTTAAGTTGATAGCGATCAAACTGAGACACTAATTTAGAACAATCGACATTATACCATGCAGGAGATAGCTGACATACTCAAAATATCTAAATCAACGAAGTTATTGCTGAAAATGAAAAATGTGTCTTTTATTTTATGGGGAAAAAAACCACAGGAACTTTTTGACCAACCTAATATGTTCATTACTAACTTACTATTCAGGCTGCTTGGTGCTGGATTTATGCAGTGGGTAGGCTAAGCAAACATTTAGCATATTAAGCAAGTCTTGTATATACAAGAAATAAAAATTTAAAAATTTATTTGAAATAAACCCAACTTCACATGGATCATTAAAGGAGTCAACATTATGAAGAATTTTAAAACTTTTAAAATATGCATAGAGTTATTTATGGTGTGTGTGCATATACGTGTGGATACATATGAGATATTGATACTGTGACTTTTTAAGTGGTTATGGACTCCAAAACCTTAATCCCTCTCTCCCCCACAGGACAGCACCTCAATGAGAGAGATTCAGGGAAGGGAAAAGGTGGCATGGAATCTAGTAAAAAAGTGGCATCTAGAAGTGGTGGTCATGTCCCTCATGAAATAGGATTTTGTCAATAAATTTATCTGTTCTAAGACACCACAAGGAAAGACAGTGTTTGATGTTATGTGAAATCCACCAAAAAGAGAAACTATTAAGGTGATACATATGACTTATATCTCGTTTCATCACATTTCTCAAATGTTCTACTTATGTTAACATTCAACTTAGATTAAATAATATAACAGGAGTGTCGAAATTTAAGTGAATTTAAAGTAGTGGTTAGAACAAACGTATTAAGTTAAAGACATCTTTAAGGTTTTTTCATGAGAGAAAAGCATTTATTAAATTTCCCCAGAAAATATATATTTAATACAGAGTATAATGTGACAATAGAATTCATCTACCATTATTAGTAATGAATTAGATTCAGAGCTGTTGCAGAAGATTTGAGGTAATATAGTTTGGGAAGTGGAAGAAGCTAATATCCTTCTTTTAGTGGTCTGCTTTAAAATCTCTTTGCTAAGTTCCCATTGACAAGGGCTTTCTGGAGAACTTGTATGTTGAAATTTTGCTATTTTGGGGCAAATATTGATACAAGCTGATTTTTTAAAAACTTACACAATAGAGGAAAACCATTTAGGGTTTCAAAAGAAAAACCCTTCAACCAGATAAATCCTGTGTTGCTAAATTTGTAATACATTATTATTTTGTTTTACAAAATTGGGATCATGGTATTTGTATCATTCGGTTATTTATTTATTTATTTATTTACTTACTTATTTATATCATCTTTCCACACCATTAAATATTCTTCTCTGTATCATTTTAGTGACTGCAAAACATGCTGTTGTGTATGCTTCGTATTTAAGGTAGCGCATAATGTTGGACGTTGAATAGTTTTCCAAAGCTTTACTATTATAGCATGCCTAAGTAAAGATTCCTACAGAAAACTTTTATAGACCTCCATGCTTATTCCCTTACAAGGAATTTGCTCTACCCAAAGTTATGTACATTTTTAAAGATTTTTTAAAAATATTTTATTTCTTTATTTTTAGAGAGGGAGAAGGGTGGGAGAAAAAGAGGGAGAGAAACATCAATGTGTGGTTGCCTCTCACAAGGCCCCCACTGGGGACCTGGCCCGCAACCCAGGCATGTGCCCTGACTGGGAATTGAACTGTGACCCTTTGGTTCACAGCCCACGCTCAATCCACTGAGCCACACCAACCAGGGCCATTTTTAAAGATTTTGATACCAACTCCTAAATTGTCATTGTACTTTGGCACATTCTCAGACCACCAGGTACAAATAATTTTTTTATTTTTTATTTTTTGCCAGCAGAGAACAGACTGTTGAGGGCAAAGGTATAAAACTTAGGCTAGAGTGAAAGTTAAAGAGAATGTAAAGAAATCAGTCTTATTAGTGGCATTGAGCTGCTTAGTACAAGCTGTAATACTAAAAACTCTTATCATTTCTCAAGTATTCACTATATAGAAAGTACTATGCTAAGTACTTCATTATCTCATGTAACTCTCATCTCAATGCTTTGGCACATAATTATTCATTTTGTACAGCTGAGAAATTGAGGCACACATAGATTAATTGACTTACTGCATGCCATACAACATTGCTTAGGCAAGTTATCTTTGGCTGGAAAGTGCATGCTCTTAACTAATACACACTTGGTTATTGTAGAAGACCTGGGCAGTGTAGACAGCTTATAGTATTGGAGGCCAGTTAGACTTGTGAGTGTGCAAGGGAGCAAATGGGACACTGGAATATGGGGGCTACCAACAACATCGATTCTCCCAAGACAGTGTAAATTAGAGCCAATCTACAAAAACTGAATTCATTATCCATCAGTTGGATTGCTTGCTATTGACCCCTGTGCCTATGCAGAATGGGTAGGCTTTAAAATCAATAAGCAAATAACAGATGATGCACTGATGCTGAGTGTACATCTCAGTGTAAATGGAATATAATGCAAATGGAGGCCAAGAAGAGACACTTAAGCTTGTATCTACACTTTGCAAGTCTTTTGAGAGGTGATGATTAGAACATGCCATTTAATAAAAGGAGTGTTGGCTCTAGCTGGTATGTTAGTCGGGATTACTGGCAACGGAGAAGAATTCTTATCATAGTCAGTCTCATTATTAAGGTTGCTGATAAATGACATTTCATGTAACTTGCTAATAAGTATATGAGGCTGGGAATCCTGCCATGGTTTTCCTAGCTTGGAGTTAAATAAATGTGCTTCTTCTCTCCATCTTTTCATAGCGTTCCATCCCCACTCACACCTCTGTCCCTGAATTGTATGTTAAATTCTTTAAAGAATGGCTTATGCTGCCTAACTGTGATGTCAAAATCTTGAGTTTGAACACAGTAAAATAACTATCCAGCTGTAAGCATATACTGTTATGAAGTCATTTAGGTTGAGTGGAACCTTGGCATGTAACAAATAATTTAACCGAAGCACACGTCATGTCTCCTTATCTGCTGCTACTTGATATGCTTTAAAAATATAAACCAGACATAGAGAATGAAAAATTGCATGTCTTAAACTGTTTTTTGAGACACAACCCTCAGAAGATAATTTGTGCTTATTTAGTCTTAAACTTGTTAAATTGTAACTTGATGTGTACGATTAGTTTTCAGGATCTGCCAATCATTAAGTGCTTTAGCGGCTGAAGTTCCACAAGATTTTGAAACCTGCCTTTGAATTCATTAATCATTCAATATCATTTGATGGCAGCAGCCTTACAAAGAAAATATTTGTAAAAATGAAAAAGTTTATTATGCACAGTTTATCTCATTGACTAAAGTTGTGTGTGGACAAAACATGCTCTAAAGCAGATTGGTCTCTCCATGTGTTCTTCGTCCTGTGGCGTTTTCATAAATGAAAAATATGCTGGTTTTAGTTGATTATTTAAAAATGACTATATATGTATTGCATGCAGTTAAAAGATGGCTTGTCATGTGACTACCTTAACACCCTCCTGCCCCAGCTTTTTCCCTCTTGCAATAATTGTGGGTCTATTTTCTCCTACACAAATGATCTCCTTCTGCAGGATTTGTAGAATTTATTTACCTAAGTGGAGAAAACTCATAATATGCTTGGGGGCTCCAGAGTTCTACATGGCAATAGAAGGCAAGCATGTTAGCTCAAGTTCAGCAGTTACCCAGCCCAGGTGGCCATAAACGTTTAGGTGCTTTTCTGGGATTGGCCTTATGGACTGGCTCTCAGGACAGTACAATTTATAAGAATATGATCTTTGTCTCTCTTGTTCTCTTCTTAATCTTTGTTCTTAGTACTGTGTTTGCCACTAATATGTATTTGTGGAAGAATGAATGGTAATTTATAGAAACCTATATAATTACAATGTTATCTTTTTCATTTTCCAATTAATTATACATACCCTAGTAACAGGAAGTTCAATTATCTTTATTTTAATGTCTTCCCTTGAACTTCTGATTTGCTCAAGAACTTCAGAAACATATTTAATTAGGAGTCTGTGGGTAAAACATTGCTTTTAATAACAAGTGTGGTAAGAACAAGAACAACCATAGTGATTGCTTTCTGCAGGCACATAGGAGTAGAAAACGGTCCTGTGGAGTTCTAGGAACAATAGCTTTCCCTCTGCTGCTGCTCAGGCACAGCGATGCCTCACTCTGGCAACAGGGTTATAGCTCCTTTTATTTTATATTTTTAATTCAGCTATTTGTCCCTTAAGCAAAATCATTATACCAGGATGTCTAGGCCTACGAGAATTCCACCACCAGTCATACAAAACAGCCAGCACATTGCCTGAGGAGCCCAGCTCTCCAGACACAACTCCCAGTTTCCTCTGAGTGGGTTTCGCTTTTTGTATCTTTTGGGACTTTTTCTGCCAGAGAACTCCTATCAGGTCACTCTGGTCCATACACTGCTGTCTTTCAGCAAATTGATTGACTGCCATATCTGTGTCTACTTGTTTACTGTCTCCTCCCTCATAAAGGAAAGTCTAATATGCTCCAAGGAAACTCTCTTGCCACAGTGAAAAAGTCTGATAATTTTAAAGTGCCCATTTAATAAGAAGTCCATTTGCTCTCTTCTTTTACAGCTGCCCTGTTATAGAATGAATAGTATATTTAAGATACTTAAGCAGAATCTGTGGGAAGGTGTATTTCTTTGTAAAACTGTACTAACAGATGTTATAGACACATATTTGGGAAACTCTCACCCTTTCTTTAAGATCTGCATCCAGTCACACCTCCTCTGTGACTCTCCTTCCTTATTGGGATAATTCTCCTTAGTTACCATTTTCTCCTTGACCTTCAAATTCTGTATGCCCCTTCAGTTGACCCCAAACATGAGCAATCTCATATTACAGCTGTCTTCTTTTTTGCATTCCCTATGTCTATAAATGGATCTTTTAAAATCAAGGTCAAGGGCCTCTTCATGTTCCTCTTTTGTTTTGTTCTCGTCACTATTTCCTGCAGTCAGAGATTATTGAATATGTGTTTATTGATAGTGAACTTGGTGGCACAGTTTGTGCATTTAAGCTAGAAGGAGGCTTCAAGAGCTTCAGTGTGCTGAAAAGCCTGCAGGAAGATTTGTGGAGAGATTCTCCAGGATTGTTAGGGGCTTAGGGAAACTTTTGTGCTAAGCTGGAAACCATCTCTTCATTTCAAGGATGCAGAAGAGAACATTTAGGCTTGTTTATTCTGTAGTCTGAATTGTGCTCATACACAGCTGAGTCTTAGTAAGTGGGTGACAGATAATGGCCTTCTCCAGGTTTGGTCTGTTGATCAAGAGCATTAGCATCACCTGAGAGCTTGTTAGAACAGGAAACCCTTGGGCCTGTCCTGGGCCTATTAAATCAAGGGTGTCAAACTCATTTTCAACAGGGGCCACATCAGCCTCCCAATTGCCTTCAAAGGGCTGAAATAATTTTAGGACTGTATAAATGTAACTATTCCTTCACTGTTAAGGAGTTGAAATTACATTCAGCTCTTTGAAGGCAACCATGAGGCTGATGTAGCCCTTAGCGAAAATGAGTTTGACACCCCTGTTTTAAACCAACCTCTGAATTTTAGAAAGATAGCTGTAGGTTCTCATGCACTCTGAAGTTGGAGAAGCAGTGATCTAAAATCTTTCACACAACTTTTTTATTACTTTGGCCACTTATACATAGTTATTGGTCCTCCTTTATGTCTGATATTTGGAGACTGATTTGAAAGCTATCTTCATAGAAGTGCTTTCTTCGTCTTTTATAAACAGCATGGTCATTTTACTAAGGATTTATGAGGATAAAAGGTGAAACATTAAATGCAATATAGCTCAAATAATATGAAAGAAAATTAACACTGCTTGTAACGTTTCATTGTAGAATTCAATATGTTACTCAAAAGGCCAAAGAATATATCTAATAATATATTACCTAACATTCTGAGGAATAATAATAAAACTGTCCAGAAACCAATCTGAATATTATCTGCTGCCATTTAATTAAATAAACTTAGATAAGGTAAGACTTTGTGTAATGGGCAGGCAAAACATTTTATATTAAAAATTCATTATCTTCTCAAATTAACCAATGTCTTCATTCGTGATTTTTAGTACTAATTTAACTTTTTAATTCTATAATAATTTCCCCCAGAAAGGTGAAGTTGGGGCTTCTCATTCACTTAAGGAAACTAACTCTGAAGTTGCTATCCAAAGAATCTTCCACATGGTACAACTCATAAAGAAATAACATTATTCAATCACATTCAGAAAAACGTTTCCTAAAATATGGTGATGTATTATAGATTAATATTTCTAAACAGAGTTTGAACTTATAATTAGTATGATAAAATTAATCATGAAATATTGTCATCTTCCCAAATAATATTTAAACTTCTTAATATAATACAAATTTAGGGTGCCTATTCTTCGGAAAATTGTACTTGAACACAACATTTTTGTGAATATATAAACTGAAGGACTATGACACTTAAAATACTGCTTATTTTTCCCACCCCAGGGGGGAAGATTTACAATGGATTGATTTTCTACAATTGGAACATGTAGATCGAAAAGGATGCTTCATCAGTAGAAGAGTGGATAAAACAACTATGGGACATTTACACAATAGAATTCTACTTGGCAATAAAAAAGAAGAAAATTTTACCTTTTGTGACAGCATGGATAAAATTGGACCTGGAGAACATTATGCTAAGTGAAATAAACCAGTCAGAGAAAGAAAAAATAGCATACGATTTTACTTATATGTGGAATCTAATGAACAAACTGAACTAACAAGCGAAATAGAGACAAACTCATAGATAGAGAGCAGAATGACAGCTAAGGGAGGGGGCTTGTGGGTGGAGGGACTGAGCAAAAAGGAAAAAGGACTCATGGACATTGACAAGAGTGCGGTGATTGCAGAAAAGGAGGGGGTATAATGGGACTAAATGGTAATGAAAAAATACAATTAAATTTTTTAAAACAAAATGATGCTTTAAAAGTAGATGCCATTCCTAAAAGATCCAACTTAACTTTCAATAAATAAAGCTGAAGTTAATTTCTAAAACAACAATTTAGTTGTGATATAGATATGTTATCATAAAATTTGGATAAATTCTCACTCTCGGTGCTCTCAGTGGCCAGATAATTTCACAGCTATTGATCTATCATTTTCTATTTTTATCTTATCTATTATTTTATTTTATTTTATTTTTTTGCTTTTTAAAAATTGATGTTCAAATATGGTTATCTCCATTTCCCTGCCACCATTTTCCCCACCCTACCCACGCCCACCTCCCACCCTCAATCCTGTCCCTACTCAGCTCCATCCATGGGTCCCTCATTCATGTTCATTTACGTGTTCATTTCAAATCGAGGGGCGTCTTTTTTTCACCCTGTTGCCTGACCTCCATGGCCTGTGTGAATACCAGCTGTCTTGGCCTGTGTTTGGAAGGTCCTCCTGGGTGGAATTAAAGTTGCATTGCATTTAAAAAAATCTACACTTGCTTAATATTATATGTGAAGGCTTCAGTCTCTGATCAAGTGTGTAAAGGAGGTAAGGAGAAATCATTTTTTTACCACTTTAAAAAACAGTGTCAATGCCATTGATGGACATTGCAATTTTAAAGTTAATTTAGATCCTGGGTTTCTGAGAAAATGGGGCAGCTCTAAAATGTCCTGTACTTTTCTTAATGCAAGCACACATTAACCAAATAATTTAAAAATAATATTCACTATGCAAGTGATATGTTTTGTAAAGGAGAGATATAGAATATTATGACAATATTGAATAGTGGCATTAATTCTGAGCTTTAATTTCAATGATTGCTTAGCTTATTGGCCTTTGACCTCTAAATTATACAATATGCCTTTATAAACATCTAGGAAGTATAGACATCCTTATTTAGTGTAATTATCATATGGACTTTGATATATGGAAGTTTTGCTGGAATTGAAATTTAAATATGTTTCATTCCAGTTAATTATCCCCTGTTTTTATCATGTATGCAAAGTATTATTTTCCCAAAATATCTTCAAATAATTTGTTTTAATGAAACCAATAGTAAAAAAAATAAAGCAATGAGCACCTACTAAAAGGTATGTTGAAAGGAAAATGTAGAGCCTTAAGAACTATTGACATGACACAACGCACATGGATTAATAACTTCAATAATATAGGAAAAATGTACATGGAAATATCAGTTGGTATTTAAAGTAGCTAGAACTGCAATAGCATTTTATTATCAGGTTCACCTTGATCACATATAATCCTCATATTTTTTCTATTCCACTCTTATTTATATATTATTAGTGTTTTAAGTATCAAATACTTATGATTAGTGGCTTTTCCCATTTTATACTTTTAAGCACTGGTATTGTCTATTTATGTCCTATCTGCTGTATACATGACCAATTTTAAGTCTGTGTGGTGGTCATCATTTTGAGAGACATATTACCCTATTAATTAAACATGAGTATTAACTATTATCACACTTTTCATGCTACCATAAGGATATTGTTTATACTAGTCCCTAGTGCTATGCTTCAACAAAAATAGTAGGAGCTCAGTGAATATTATGAATATGTGAGCAAACATTTTTTCATGTCTTCCTCTTCCAATTTAAAGAATATACCAATAAGTATAAGCTAAAGTAAATGCTACAGATATTTAATGTTTTGACTGTAGGAGAAAAATTGATGCCACACTTTAAAAGTGTTATTCGCTAAATTGATTCAAATTTAGAGTAGATGTGAAGTAGTCATATGGATTTAAAACAAGCTCCAAGATGATAAATAAAGGATACAAATAAAGGGGCAATGAAGCAAAACTGTAGGAGGTGTGTAGGGGGTGCAACAGAGGGTGGTGTTAGTGTTGATCATTTTTAACATTTATCATTTGTTAATGATTCAAAAAAGGTCTGTGAAGAGCACACTGGGGAACTTTACTGTCTGTGGTAAACTGGGAGGTGCTGCAAGCAACAGAAACTAAGAAATATAATTAACCAAAACATCATAAATAGAAGGAATTATATTATTATCAGTACAAAGATGTATATGTTGAAAATAATAAAAATACAGCATCTACATAAACACAATGATTAATGAACTGTTGGGAGACAAAAGGGGTTTAATATTTCTAAAATGAGGGCTCAGTGCTTTTGATGGTGACTTGTCCCTGTGCCTGTTTTTCTTTTTTACCACCAAGATTGAGATTGATGCTCATCTCAAGTTGGTCCCTTATCATCTATCTGAATGCATTTTTAAAAATAAAGCAATCACATCACAAAAAGAACAAGATTAACATGTTAATAATATTTGTCTTTAGGTGTCTACAGCATAGTGGTTAAGGGTATGAACTCTGGAGTCTGATCGTGTCCTTATGGCTCCATTGTTAGCTATGGAATCTGGGCTAGGTTACTTACTCTTTTCTGTGACTCAGTTTCCTCATACGTATAATGAGATACTCATAATGCCTATTGTTGTGAAAATGTGTGAAGTGCCTGACACACAAAAATACTACCTGTATTAGCTAGTAACACTGTTACTGTTATTTTCATCATTACTTTGCATATGCCTTATAGATATTAAGTAAACAAAATTTGCTAAGAGTTCATATTGAAAGAGAAATGATGTGATAGGTACTGACTTTTCAAGCTTTGCACTCTTCTTAGTGAGATGGACTCCATATCAAGCCTTTTCAGTGATGTTTTAAATTATATGCATGTATGTACCCTTTGGTTGAATTAAAGTTGTTTTTTTTGAATTGTGATATTTTAAACATTTAGTTCTCTTTCTCGATTAGATAAAAACTACCATCTAATTGGGTTTTGAGTCATGCTACAAGGATAAGTGTCAGAGAGTTTTTATTAAACCTGGAACAGGTAGAGCATAATTTCATATGCTATCAGGCAGGCAGGCACACAGTGCCCTAATACCATGCGTGTTGGATGGGGAAAGAGGCATTACTGTTTCCTGATGAGCATTAGAAGGGATAAAAAAAGAACGACTTTTTCTATCAACTCATTACTGACTATAATCTTGATCACAGGTTCCTCTGGCCGAATCTAGCCCTCCACCTTGTTTTATCCGGCCCAGCACCTTCTTTCTACCCAGCAGCTCTTGCTTAACTGTTAAGGAGTAGTTACATTTACACAGTCCTAAATTATATTCGGCCTTTGAAGACAACCTCGAGGCTGATGTGGCCCCCAGTGAAAATGAATTTGACACCCCTGATGTAGATAAGTGAAACAGTGGAGTAAAATCAAAGCTATATAATATATAATGTTTATATACCTTTATCTGATACAGATGCAATCTTTCAGAGGACAGCAAGAAAAAAATGATACAGATGAATCAAATCTAATATCACTTATTTAGATACCTATGCCCATTTTGTTATCTTCAAAACAATAGACCTGAAAGCTTCCATAAAGTGACTAATACAATGTCAATGGAAGGAAAGGTCATATTTCTTTTCCTTGTGATTCTAGTGAGAAAAGCTCCCTCATTTTGGCCACCCAGGATCCAAAAGATACAAATTAGTCTAGGGATGTGAAACTAAAACTGATTAAAGAAAAAGATGATGAATTTATACAGAAAACTTTGTAAAACCTAGGAATGAGAATCATGAAAACAGGCTAGGCTGTCTACTCAACATGGATGTTGTAGCAGAATTATTTAGCTGAAGGTTGGAGGTAGTAACAGAAATAAAATAAACATATGGCCTGATTATTGAGAACAGCTTCCTGACTGTGAGAATGATTTGGTGGTGGGAATCTTATTAAGGAAATTGGGACGACTCATGGATATGAGCCAATTAAAAGTAGGAGAATCTTCACTTTCCACCCAAACAGAGTGCAAATAAAGCAATAACTGCAAGTGAGGCCCTGATATCTATCTATCTATCTATCTATCTATCTATCTATCTATCTATCCATCCATCACCATCTATCATCCATCCACTTGTCTCTCCCTCTCTTTCCCCTCCCTCAGTAGTGGAAGTGGGGAATAAAAGAATGGTGACAGACATTTACCATGAGACTGGAAAAATGGGTGGCTTTCTACCTTTTGGGTTTATATTAATGTAATTTAGCAAGAAAGAAGTAAAAAGATACAATAAGAGATTAAGACCCTGGCCCAATCTGGTGTGCCAGAAACTTTGATTTTAGTCATTGGTTATTTTCTTCTGCAGATGATACCTCATCCCTGAGAAAATTTGAGAGAAGTTGATCTTATGTAAGTTCTATAAAATCACAGAAATAAAGATAAAAAAAGAAAAGTGGTCACTGTTTTATTCTAGCCTGATTTTCCTTAAAAATGGTTTCAGAATGGTATTCTCCTATGCAAACGAATTGTTATTTTCTTCTTTTATTTTAATAACTCTTCAGTTTTAATTTGGCTATCTAGAGGAAGACTAGACTTTCCAGCCTCCTTAGATGTTAGGTACAGCCTTATAGTTACCTTTTGAACTTCTCTTTATCCTCTTTTAGCTAATTAGGGTGAACTCAAGATGTTAAAGGCAGGAGTAACCACATTGCACCATGAACTGGAAACAATATTTTGAAGATTATGGAGCAACAAGACAGAGGAAAGTTGGTCCCTGGGCAAATTTGTGGAAGAGAACTTCTATACTATTTTGTGTCAGAGAGAAAAATAAACATTTATCTTTTTAGCTTGTCATCTCATTTAAATTAGCTCAAATGACATCATAAGAAACATACTCTTCCAAAATTCAAAAAAGTCAATTCTCTTCACTGTAAAATAGGGATAATAATATTACTTATCTAGAACTGTTGCCAAGGTTAAATGAGATCTCTTTAAAATACTCGGTATCACTTCTAACATATTATTCACTAAAAAATGCTGCTATATCTTTGATTTTTTTCAAATGATGGAAGACTTTGTGCCAGATCTTCAATATCTCACTTTTTTGACCTTCCATGCAGTTACTCTACTAACTGAAGTTTGAATCTGTCAAACCATATGCATTCATGACATCTACAATGTGGAAGAAATCATATAGTGATGGAGCCTGGGCAACCAGATCTCCATAGTCCCCACCTAACCTCAGCTGAGTTTTCTAGGTAGTTGCATTACTTGTCAATATCTTTACAATGTGTCCTTGGCTCTCCTTCCCATTTCACTCAGGAGTACTTCAAGGTATGAGCACCTTGCTCTAACCTCTTATATCAAGGCTCCATTCCCCCAACACTGAGTATAGGATATATCTTTATCAACCCCTCAATTTCCAATCCTTTTCCCGAAATCTAGATCTGAATTTACAGTTCTAGCTTCATAGGAAAAAGTGACCCTTTTCTGAACACTGGAGAACTTCCTGCTTCCTTCAAGAACTGACTGCATTGATCTTCTAGGACTTTTATGGTATTATGACATATACCCTTTGCAACTGCATGGATGGAACTTGAGAGCATCATGTTAAGCGAAGTAAGCCAGGCAGTGAAAGACAAATACCATATGATCTCACCTTTAACAGGAAGCTAATCAACAAAACAAACAAACAAGCATAATATAACCAAAGACACAGAAATTGAGAAAAGGCTGAAAGTCACCAGAGGGGAGAGGGGAGGGAATTTCAGGGGAAAAGGGGAAGGAACAAGTATAAAGGACACATGGACAAAAACTATGGGGGGTGGAAATGGGAGGGAGGAGGGGAGGGCTAGGGTGGTGGGTTCAGGTGAGAATAAAAGACAGAAAACTGTACAAGATCAACAATTAAAATAAAAATTAAAAAAAATCTTTTATCCATATTGAGTTTATTTTTGTATATTGTATAAGTTGTCCGTCAAGTTCCATTTTTTTTGCACATAGCTGTCCAGATCTCCCATCACCATTTGTTGAAGAGGCTATTTTTACTTCATTTTATGCTTCTGTCCCCTTTTTTAAATATTAATTGACCATAGAGACTTGGGTGTATTTCTAGGCTCTCTATTCTGTTCCATTTATCTATGCCTGTTCTCATTCCAGTACCAGACTGTATTGATTACTGTGGCCTTTTAATATAGTTTGAGGTTAATTATTGTGATCCCTCCTACATTTTCTTCTTCCTCAAAATTGCTGTGGCTTTACAATAGCCAAGTGTTTGAAGCAACATAAGTGCCCATCAGTAAATGAGTGGATCAAAAAACTATGGTACATTTACACAATGGAATACTATGCAGCAGAAAGAAAGGAGCTCCTACCCTTCGAGACAGCATGGATGGATCTGGAGAGCATTATGCTAACTGAGATAAGCCAGGCTATGAAAGACAAATACCATAAGATCTCACCTATAAGTGGAACCTAGTCAACAAACAAACAAGCAAGCAAAATATAACCAGAGACATCGAAATAAAGAACAAATTAACAATTACCAGAGGGGAGGTGGGAGGGAATAACAGAGGGACAAGGGGGAAAGGTCTTCAAGGAACACGTATAAAGGACGCATGGACAAAGCCAAAGGGGGTAGGATCGAGGGTGGGAGGTGGGGATGGCTGGGGTGGGTGGTAGTGGTGGGAGGAAATGGAGACAATTGTACTTGAACAATAAAAAAATAGAAAAAAAAAAGAGTCAATGGCATTGATTTTATCATTAGCCTATATTTCATTTTTTCTCTAATATGTGTCTTTCACATGTGCAGAAAAGCATGTCTTTCTCAAGTCTCCAGAGCCCTTGTCTCTTATTTCCTCTCCTATGACTATTACCCTTATCTCTCTCTTCTCTAGACTCAAACTGTCTCTGAATCATTGTGTCCAATTCAGTCTTTAATCCCCTGCTATTTGGTTTCTGCTCTCGTTTGCCTAATGACACTCTTCTAGAAAAAGTAACAATTAACATGCTAATTCACAAATATAATGATTCTCTTAAGACCTCTATGCAGCATACAACTCGAAAATTCCTTTTTTAAAAGTGCCTCTTCTTTTGATACCCAAACACCATTTGCTTCTGTTTTATTCCTCCAACTTCTTTACATTCATCCGAATCTTTTACCTCCTTCCTCCCTGTATATGTTTTAAATACTTGGTTGCTGTATTTGGCTATATTTCTCTTCACTCCTCACTTGATTTTCTTCTAATGTCATATGTTGTATTTTTTGATATCAATGACAATTTCTTTAAACCTCATTTTTATCTTCATACTTATTTTGGAAAATGTGGCAGATCGACTCACTGAACATATTTCAATCTCCCATTTAAGAGGCTGTATTTAGAAGCTAGAAAGCTAAAACCTGTATTTCCCACATACCCTGCACCCTTGGCATTTGCTCTAGCTTTTGTTAAACCAATGCACCATGTGAGAGTTGCAAGGTAGAAGTGAGGCATAGTTTTCATAAATCTTCTGTCAAGTAAGGTCGCTGTACCTTTGATTTTCCTTGCAGAAGTCCTGATATCTGAACCCTAACTTCATGCATGTCCAGGGGCAAGGTAAGGGGCATTTATTTTTAAAAGGATGAGTTTAATGTTTTTGCTGTGGCTCTGAATCTGTCAGATGTGCTAGCAGCTTTCTGATTTCAATGCTTCTTGATCTCAGTAGATGTAGCAACTCCACTGGTAGGCCAGGTTTTTGGTGTAATTGAGAGTGTAGTGTCTGGAAGATTAGGTTATAGACCCTTCATGTCTACATTAATTTTGAATGTGCTCCATAACACTTAATGGATCTCTTTCTAACATTCTAGCAAACACAGGTTTTGTGGTCTGCAACTCAGAAGTTTGACTAGTTTAACTTCCAAAGTCATCTCTATAATCCAATATTTTATTATTTTATTATTTATTTTATTTCACTTTTTTATTGTTATTCTATTACAGCTCAAGGAATAAATAAAAAAGTACCTGAAAACAAATGAAAATAAACACATGACAACCCGGAACCTATGGGACATAGCAAAGGTGGTCTACAGAGGGAAATTCATAACAATACAAGCCTACCTAAAGAAGATAGAAAAATCTCAAACAATTTCATTCTACATCTATAAGAACTAGAGGAACAACAGGTAAAAATCCCCAGAGCAAGGAGAAGGAGGGAAATAATCAAGATAAGAGCAGAATTAAATGACAGAGAGACTAAAAAGATAATTCAAAGGATACATGAATCCAGGAGCTGGTTCTTTGTAAAGATAAACAAAGCTGACAAACTTTTAACCAGACTTATCAAGGAAAAAAAAAGAGAACCCAAATAAATAAAATCAGAAATGAAAGAGGGGAAGTAAAAACTGATTCCACAGAAATACAAAGGATTGTAAGAAATTACTATAAACAACTATATGCCAAGAAATTGGACAACTTGAGCAAAATGGACAAATTTCTGGAAACATACAATCTTCCAAAACTGAATCGAGAAGAAGCAATCAAGCCTTAATAGACCGATAACAACTAGCAAAATTGAAGCAGTAATCAAAAAACTCCCAGCAAACAAAAACCCTGGACCAGATGGCTTCATAGGTGAATTTTACCAAACATCCAAAGAAGAACTAACTCCTATTTTCAAACTAATGCAACAAATTCAAGAAGAGGGAAGACTCCCAAACTCTTTTTATCAGGTGAGTATTGTCCTAATTCAAAAACCAGGAAAAGATACAACAAAGACAGAAAATTACAGGCCAATATCTCCGATGAACATAGGTGCTAAATCCTCATCAAAATATTGGCAATCTGGACCCAGCAATATATTGCAAGGATCACACACCATGATCAAGTGGGATTCATCCCAGTGGTGCAAGGATAGTGCAATATTCACAAGTCAATAAATGTCACATAGCCAAATCTTCTCTCACCACTATACACCTTAAGCATTGCTGACTACTAGGTAACTCACCTTGGTAGACCTACAAGGTGATAAATTCAACAGGCTGAAAACTAACACATTGTCTTTTCTCCACAAACCTATGCCTGTTTCTGAACTCTCAAACTTTGTTAATGACACCATAGTCTACATAATAACCCAAGGTACAAATCTAGGGGCCATCTCTTTCTCTCACTTTCTACCTCCAACTTATTTCTATCTAGCAGAGCCTATCGTATTAGTAGTTTCCATATCCAGCTCTCCCCTTTATCTTCATTATTTCTCTAAATCAAGCTTTTATCTATTTTTGTCCTGCATTACTGCCATAACTTTCCATGTTCCTTTTCCTCTACTCTTGATCAAAACCAATCCAGCTGCCTCAATTTGGACAGTTGGTAAGACATATTTGGACATGTTACTGTATTGCTTAAAAGCTTTGTCATTGTCTACAAAGTAGAGTACAAATCCCTAGCATGATACACAATTAATGACATCCTTGAGCTGGTCTATGACAGTCTCTCCAGTTTAATTCCTGGCAGCATATTTCAAACCTGGTTGATTCTGAACTGCCCACAGCGCCCCAAACAGACCAGGATTGTTGAGGCCTCCATACCTTTTCTTCCTTTGGGTTTTCTCTCTCCATTACCCAGCCTGAGGTAGCAAGTGAAACTTTAAGTGTTTTGTCATGTATCACCAAGTCAACCTCCTTCAAAGACAGGCATGGAGTTGACATCATTTTAATGTTTGAATGAAAAAAGTTACTTTTGCCACAAGTGGACTCAAGAACTGTACAGTTTATTTTAGAGATTTGGGAAGTTTACATTGCTTTCTCAAGGTTGCCTAGCTTGGAATAGCAGGCCCGGGTTTTAAATTCATGTCTTCATATATAAACCCAGTGATCCTCTCTTCACATAACTGGAATGCCAGTGTTCTGAGGACAAGGGCATGGGGGAGGGAACTGGAAAATAAATGAGAAGAAGGTAGAAGACTTGGACCCCACTGGCATAAATATTCTCAAATCTGTCATATAGTAGCTTCCCTAATAATAAGTGATGATGAATAATTTCTAGCATTTGATTTTGTAGGAGGGTATTATAGAGTCCTGAAGAATCTTAATGGTTACTTTTAATGAATTATTATTTTTTTAAATATATATTTTTTAAATTTATTTATCTTTTAGAGGGGAAGGGTAGGAGAGAAGGAGAGGGAGAGAAATATCAATGTACGGTTGCCTCTCGTGTGTCCCCTGCCGGGAACTGGCCTGCAACCCAGGCATGTGCCCTGACTGGGAATCGAACCGTGATCCTCTGGTTCGCAGGCCCGCGCTCAATCCACTGAGCTACACCAGCCAGGACACTTTTAATGAATTATTTTAAAATAATTCAGATGGGCTCTTCCTATTGACTACAAATTAGAAAATTGTAGCTATTTCCCAATTGAAATAAAAGAATTACTACCTAAAGTGTTCTTTATCTTTAAATTTTTCTTACCAGATGACATTTTAATTCAAGGACAGATAGATGTCTAGTGTCATATTTTCTTTTGCAGTGATGGAGAAATTGAGGGAGAAGTAAAATAATTTGGTCAAGGTTATAAAGGTATGGTGGATAGAAAAATTACTCTTCTTTTTTGAACACTTGCTATTTGCCTTGATTTTTTAAAATGAAATCAACAGCTTCACATCAGCTACTGATCAGGTAGCAGATGGCAAAAACTTTCAGTCGCTACCACCTAGGGCTATATTCAAACCAATGAAAGGCTTGTATCTCATTATCAGTCCCCTGAGCTCTCTTTTCTCCCATGTGGTACTGTCTTTTTACAAGTGGAAAAGTGACATTATTTTAAAAACTGCCCTTGTTTCAGATAACCAAACATTTCTGATAATTTAAACAGGTTTGTCCTTTACTTTTTTGATTTTGCATGACAATATTAAACTTGTATTGAATTCCACTGAACAGAAATTTATAAAATCAAATTAAATAAAAATAAACTATATAATAACACCACAAAATCACTTCATGTCAAGAATTACAGGTGATTAAAAAGAAACTTGCCAGGTTTAGCAAATAAAATCACAGAATACCCAGTTAAATTTGAATTCCAAATAATTTTTTCAGTATACACATGACCCAATTATTAAGTAAAACTTACTTATACTAAAATGTTATTCATTATTTACCTGAAATTCACTAAAGTACTATTCTGTATTTATCTAGAAACCCTATGAATAAAGAATGGACAGTTCAAATTATTTTGTATATCTGAAAACACAAGGTCATGCAAGTTGTGCATAAAAGTATGTTGTGATGTTCATTAAAACCAGTTTACGCTCTGTGGGAAATAATCATGCCTTAAAATTATTATTAAGATACTGAAAGTCTATAAAGAATAAGAGGAGAGAGTCTACTGTTTTGGCTTGAAAATAAAATTCTATTTTGCTAGCGTGAAAAAGAATGCAGCAAAATAAAAGGTATTGTGGATTTTTTTAGTCCCTTTTACAGAAATTGTTCAGAAATTGTTTTCCATTTTTTTTTAAATGAGAAAAACATGCTGCTCCTAGTTGAAAAACTACCGGGGAAGTTTTAGGTTCAGCAACATTGTTCCCTGAATAACAAACTATGAATTGCTGCATGTGTTGCTCCATTATTTTCTCTGTCAGCTAGGACTGTGAAGGTAGAATTGCATCTCTTGCCATGTGTATGATTCAATGGTGTCGTTAATTAAAAGGCAGCACATAGATAAAAAGAAAATAGGAAAACACTTGCCTGAGTACAGATTTCATATTTCTTTTTTTTTTTCTTATTTCATGAGCAATGAAAGAAACATGACATCCAGTATTTTACTTTTCTAATTTGTATGCATATGAACTCAAATCACACAGACATGGTAACAAAGACTTAAATAGTAAATACAAAGAATACATTAAGAGTCCCTTTTGGGTGCATGTTCTTATCTTGATCCATAGAGATTTATATACATATATCTCTACACCTTTTAACATTGATGAATATAAATCTCAGGCACTGAGTAAAGAACATAAATTCTTGTAACTCAAGATGTAAGTATCCCTACATTTAGAGTTTGTCTTATGAAAACCGACAAAAGCAATGAAATGCAAAGTACAGGGAGCTGACATTGTGCTTTTAACCCAAGATAATGTAATATAGATAGAAAGAGTTTTTGAATTGTAAGCTATACATTCCTATATTAATTGTAATGTAAATACTGACCTTGTGTATTATGCTACAACTACAGTTGCTACTTTAACATAGCTGTTACTTGAAAAGTGAAGCTACTTTATTGTATTTTCTGCTATTTTAATGTTAAGGAAAATAAATTTATCTTGAGTATGCTGTCAGCCATTTTGTCTTCTGAAAATTTGAGACATTTGAATACCTTCAGTGAATACTACTTTTTTCTCACCCAGATAACATAAATACATGGTGACATGAAATGTCTTCATAAAACAAAGATACTATAGAGAGAAAAAAGATATTTTTCAATGCATTACATGACAAAGTTTTACTCTATGGACATCTTTGTTTCTTAACCGATCTCTAAATTCATGCTTTAAGCAAGTCAGCAGTGGGTCTTACAGTGATTTTAAAAAATTAGATTTTTGTCTGTAAATTCAGGCTAATCTTAAATATTCATATTAAAAAAGAGGTTATTTTGGTCCCAGAAAGTGATATTCCTTTAGGTGGTGAGGATGGTGAGGTGCCCAGGAGCCCTTGCTTTGTGTCAGAGAGCTGAGGATGAACCTGAGCTGACCCGCAGTGATGTGTGAATGCGGCAGAGAGGGCCTTTGACGGTGGGAGTCCACGCACACTTCGACATCATAAAAATCAGTTATTGGGAAAATGCCATGTACTTACAGCTCACTCTACATGTTGTTTCTGGTCTGATTTGTACAAGTACAGGAAAACATCTACTAACAACAAAGATCGTTGCTTTCCCTTTTGTTACAATTTAGTATCGATTGATGTATGGGAAGGTTGACATGAATCACAGAATGGGTTTAATTATAACTATACATTAAAAAAGTAATTGGCAAAATAAGCAAGAGGTTAATTATCAGGTTTCTTTTTTACAGAATCACAATATTCAACTTGAGCAGCAGTGGTATCAACAAAATTAAAAAATAAGAAAAAATACATATATTAGAGTCTGCAGTCCAATTTAAAATTTATCTACCTCTTTCTTTTAACCAGTCCCCACAAAAGCATTTCAATGCCTTCTCTAATATCATGGTACACAAGTCACCGATGACTCAATAAATGCCAAACTGGCAAATTAGAATAGGCTGACACATGGGCAAAAGAGAGTGAAGTCTCCCTCCCAAATCTTATCCAAGTGTGATGTGATACAAAACCTATCATAATTCTAGATGTTAACATTTTTGCACTTTTGGAAGCCTTCAAATAGGCCTGAAAATTTAGCTTAGTAATATCTTCTCTACTGATGGGTTCTTATAAAGTAAAGGGAATAAATCTCAGATACAAGAATCTGAAAAATCATTTCACAATATGTTTCTTCCCTCTTCAGCTGATTATGCTCACAGTATCTCACTTTGTTCTGGGGACACAAATTGGTTTCTGAGGTCATGTTGGTAGTAATATGATTTTTTAAAAATAATTGAATTTAATATAGAGGTTGGTTGAGACAACAGGCAAAATGAAAATGATAATTCTTGGTGTGAAAACCTCAGAAAGTGAAATAAACACAATGGCGTTTTTTCTTATTTCAAAATGTCTAAGATATGTTGCACTTTTTGTGGTGCAGTATTTACAGAAGTAGGGCTTGCCAGGGCACTGCTGTTCATGCCGTGTGAGGTGTGAGTGGTTCGTTAGAAACTCTGCCAGGTAACCATGCAATACTTCACTGGGATTTATTTTGTTTTGGTCTCTCTTAAGCTCAGTGTTTTCTTCCCATTATAGAATTATTTTCTCTGATAAATCAATACAATATTTATTTGCTATAAAGTTAATAGGAAGCTTCTACTTTTGATTATTAAGTTTTCTTTCTCCTGCCATCTTATTTTTTTAAAAAAGATTTTATTTATTTATTTTTTTAGAGAGAAAGGAAAAGAAGGAGAAAGAGAGGGGGAGAGACCTCAATGTGTGGTTGCCTCTCACACGCCTCCTACTGGGGAACTGGCCTGCAACTCAGGCATGTGCTCCGATTGGGAATCAAAGCAGCCACCTTTTGGTTTGCAGGCCTGTGCTCAATTCACTGAGCTACACCAGCCAGGGCATTATTTCTTGTTTTATGTGAAAGTTCTTTTTCTACAAGTTTAACTAGTTTAAAATAACCTAATTTGGGGTAAATAAAAGTGATTATAATCTCTAGTTTGTAAAACTAATTTATGTAATCCTATAAAGATGAAGATTGGACTCTTAATTAACCATTAACTACCAGCCCTAATTATTATGCTGGAAGCACAGTAGGTACTTAGCAAACACTTGTGATTGCCAACTGATAAAAATGCCACAGAAGTGTTTTGAAATTTTACTTTCACTGACATAATTATATCAGAAAGAGTAAATAATAAAAATGTGCAGACATATCTGTTTTTATATATATTTTTATATGTTTTTATATTCTTTTGAAAAATCTCCTGTAAATAATGTGAAGAAATATAAGTAATGATATATTTTGTAAAATAATTTCTATTTAAATTCCCAAACTCGCCATTTTCATTTATACATGTGAACATGATTAACAGTTTGATTTAAAACTCTGTAACAGCAGAGGGATTGCATTTTAACATGAACTGACATAAAATGAACTGAATTACATCAACTTGTGCAACTCAAATCAGTGAGATGGGAGTCTTTTTGTTTGAGTAGTAAATCCCATCATGCAACACAATTAAAGCACAGAGTCACTGATTAAAGATAGAAAGGATTTTTAACAAAAAGTTACTCCTAAAGAAGACTGGTATTCACATGACAGAAGAAAATGTAAAAGAATCACACTTTTTTACATTTTAGAACAAGTAAAATGACAGAGTAGCCATTTTACTACATATCTGCATCAGACTTGCCGTGATCATGGAGCACATGCTTTGCTTGAAAAATATATTATATAGTGTAATACCACTTTTATATGTGATAATTGAATACAATTTTCTAAAAATTAAAACCTGCGACCATGAAAATGTACAAAATATTCTTAGCTGGCATTGTAAGAGTTAAAAAAAGTTTTAAAAGTGTAGTTCAAAAGAATTTGGGTTATACAAAATGGCAACAACTTCCTGAATTGATTGGAACAATGACATTTTGAAACATAACTAAAAAACAAATGATTTAATCTGATTCTCAGCACTGGTGTATTTACAACTCAACGGGGCTTGCATTGATCAAAGACAACCTGCAACATTAGCTATCAGAATACTTTTTATAGCTATCTCAGGCAATTATTCAATACTTTGAAGCTGAAAGAATGAAGTAATCCTTGTGGCTTCTTCATAAAACACATAGAAAAGTCATGATTATTTCATATAAACTCAATGATACAGAAATGCGACTTATATAAATCTTACATAAAATGCCTGCATTAATAATAACAATAACAAAAAGTCATAAAATGCAGACATACAAATCTGAGAAAACAAAACAAACAGCCAAAATAACCTTAAGTCATTTTAAAAAGTATTCCCTCTTAGGACATTTGAAAAGAATTATTTTGTAAGATGTTCGTGAAAATAGAAAATTTAGACAGTATTGTAAGCCTAATGAGTTAGGGTTTGTAACTGTGAACAACCTAAAATATTTTAAAGACAGGCAAGGTGTTTTTAGAAATTGGGACTGTTGCATTGGAATCTTACATTTAAGAGGATATTTTTGTAATTGTTAAGTACGTGTTTCTATTCTCTCAGATGTATGAAGACTGAAAATTTAAAAATATTTTTTCCTGAATGTCTATAAGCATTATATTAGAGGGAAAGGTCCCTATGATTCATAGAAATATCATCAAGTTTTTGAGAAATAAATTTTATAGCTCTAAAAATTATGTTTGACTATAAATACATACATGTTATATGATTAGAATAATAGTGGTCTTTATATAAAAATTCTCAATGTAAGTTTCAGAAATCTATTTGTACATTTTGATTGGACTTTTCATTTTAGTTAGAGTTTTATCTTTAACAAATAGTGATTTTTGAAAAGTTTAGATAAACAATGACATCAATCTTTCTGGAATGGCTATGAATGTCTATGTAAGATCTCTAATTTTGCATCCTAGGAAACTGAGGCCAAGACACATTGACAATCAAGTCTAAATGATTTATTGGCAAAGCAACAGTAAAATCTTGATTTTTCCAATTTCCAACCTTTGGCCACACTACCCAGATCACATAACCCTTGTGGTAGTAGAATTTGTACGTATCAAACTGTGTTTTAAATGTAGTAAATAAATTTGCTGCTTAAAGGTACCCCACAGAGAACCTTTCAAAAGCAAAGAACTTATGGGTAATATAAATAACAATTTCCCAAAATGGTAGAAAACACTCTGAAGGAGCCATCATAAGACATGGTTTCCAGTTCCTGTTTTGGCAATAATTGGGAACAGACTTAGGATATGACCTGTAGCTCCTCTCTCTCTCTCTCTCTCTCTCTCTCTCTCTCTCTCTCTCTCTCTCTCAATCTCTCTCTCTCTCTCTCTCCTTCTGCACAAAGAAGTTGGGTTATAACTTTTGAGATACTTTTTAGTTATAACGGTTCAGTTAAGGTCATACTAGAAAATGTAATAAACTCTAACAATTGTTTGAGCCCTGAATTTGTGGGCTTATTTCAACCTACAAGTACCTCGTCCATTTTATTTTGAAGAAAGAGTATTTACAGTATTGGAATCCTTAATAGGGACCATCATCACAGCTCTGTCCTGAGCCATTGTTGTTTGGAAGGCTCATGTTTCAAAAGGTTTCTGATGTACTTTCTCAAATTCCTGATAATAGAGTCACATCTTAGCCCTGCAGTAGAATATGATACAATTTATTGCAGTAGTTAAATGTGGTATATATTTACAGATGGGGAAGTGAATACAACATGCACACAGAAACATAGACATGCCCATACATGTACATAACATTTTTTAGTTTCAGGAGTAGGTGAAATGGTTACTCCTTTTAGTATGCGCATGAATCTCTCACCATGTTATAGGTCATATGAATAATGTGTTGAGTTCTTAATGCAGTTAGAGAGGTCATGAGCTCAGTTCTCACCTTCCTTATCAGTCTTAGTAAAGAGAAGGCCCTTTATGGGAAGGAAAATGAATGCGCTGTCTCGGATTTGCCTCATGCAGTGAAGTCCAATAATCTGTTTCCTCTTGGTATGTATACTTGTTTTAGGAGGCTACTTAAAATTTGGAGAATGCTTACTCTTACTTTTCCTTGGATATATTTCTACATTGTCCTTTCATTTTTATAGTTAGGAATGTACTTTTAAAAGAGTACTGTAAAGGTTGTCCTGTTATGTTCCCTTGACAAGCCTCAAACTTGGGAGGCTACAATAGTTCATTAAAACTAATAGGAAATATTGGGAAAATAAATTATGTAAAGGTAAGGTTGCTGTATGTGATATAATAACTGTCACTAATTGGAATCATTGAAGAGAACCATATCAACTGAACTGTTATTTTTCACTTTGTTTTCATTTTAGACAATCTGATTTTTCTGTGTAATTTATAGCAGTTTCACTTTGCTGCATCTCTCATGTGATGAAGGGACAGATTACTCCATCCAGCCAACAAAGTTTTTTAGTACATGAAGCATAAGTTTGTGTTTGTCAGGGGACAATAAAAATATTAACTACCTATCTGAAGACAATATTTCCACTAGTAAAATGTGTTTACTTGGCACAATGTGTCATCTAGAGTGAAGAAAACCCAAGCTACATAGATCTTCCATTGAGTGCTTTAAGGACATTCTAGTGCTGGAATAAATAAAGACTTATTGAGGCAGGCCAAAAAAGGGGGAGCTTTCTGATGGGTTTTGTAGATAACTTGAAACTTTTGAATGAAGCAATTATTATATAACTTTTAGTAAAGATGAAAAACTAACTTTTAAAAATTTATTAAATTGTTTAAAATGTATAAAAATAGTAAATGCACAGTTGAAAAGTGATATTTTTTAATTTTTTTGATTTGACAAAAAAGAAAATGTAGATAGTTTTAAAAACTTTTGATGGCTGAAAGGGCAGATATAAAACTATTATAACTTTTCTTGTTTTTAAAATACATTCTCTTAAGTCCATTACTTGTATAGGATTATCGAGTATATGAAATGAATGTGCCTTAAATGAATGGAAGGCTTTTTGTCCAAGAATAACTTCATAGTCGAACTAACTCAATACACAAAGTGGAAAACATCATATTTTGAAACATGATAGAAAAATAATTGCATTGTGATAGTAGTAATTTAGTGAAAATTTTTTGCCTTTAAAAGGCTTTTCATCTATTTCGTTATTCAGAAAGGAAATGGTGCCCATTTGTGCTGACTAGATAGAGAAAATTATTGGTGAATGCATCTGGAATTATTGATTATGCTTAGGCACAGTGAGAGTTGTTAAAAGGAGATTGAATCAGGGGAATTGAGCTGAATCCTTCCTCCTGATGGTTCTGCACTTTTCTTTCCAAACCATCTCCCTTCCCTCCCTTGCAGACTCTTCAAGATCACAGGTATGCCCTGAATTCAAGAATGTTGTTGAAAAGACATTTATAATAATTTGTGATAATGAGGCAAGGAAAGCATAACATAAGGCATATTTATCAATCTAGTACTGTGCATTTGCATTGATGTGGGAGAGAGAACTGGAACTTGAGGTTGGTGCCCAGGCTGTATAAGTGCATGTTAAAAAGTTTGGCTTAATTCTTTAGCTATCATTGGGAGTAACGACAGAATTCTCAAACTTCTTGTTCTACACTTCTGCTTCCATTTTAGGGAATTGTTTTCATCCCTATCTTCAATAGACTGTGTGATTATTTTAATGCTTTAATTCTCTTTTCTCTTTGTTCCTTTTCTTTGTTTTTCATGTGTTTCAAACCCAGTTCACATCTGTCAATTACTGGACATAGCTCTTAGAATGCCTGATTTAGTAAATTTAGCAAATTTGTTCCAATTCTCTTTATGGCATTTACTAACTCAATAAAATTTGCAATTCTGACAGTATACATAAAATGCAAGCCCATAGAGCAGGAACTTTTCCCTTTCAGTGATCAAATGTTATGAGACAGTTAGCTCATGCATCTGAAAAAAAAAAAAGTTTAGGAAGCCTTAGGAGTGAGAAGACATTCTAATTATTACTGGGGGAAAGCAAGGCTATTTCATTTTTAAAGGAGCTTAAGTAGAAAGATTTGTGGAGATAATATATGGCAAGGTAATAAACCATGCATTAAACATGTCAAGTATTATATAAACTCTAAACACACTTTCTAATGCTAAGAGATGCAGATGCTATTAAATGTTTGTCAAAGAGCCATTGCAACTTTTCAAGAAGACCAACTTGGGATTCTCATCATATAAAAGTCTGTAGGGATTTAGTCAAATACTTAAGGAAACAAGTATTTTATCTTGAACTTGAATTTGCCTGTTGGCTAATTCAGGCTCAATGGACTTTTTTTTTCATGTTTGATTTCAGTGTGTGTGAAACTCTGAAAAGTAGCTGGATAACATTCCACATTGTCTGGCAGGTAACGAGTCTGGGCTGGATCAAATCTTGTCAGGTTCAGATTAGAGTTGACCCTATCTTTACGGTCACATTTTCCAATCCTCACATCACTTTACAAGCTTCAGTGTGCATGAAATTATAAAACATGGAGCATGTGAGAATATCTCCCAGGTTGTTTTTGTGGAAAGAAAGCCTAGAGAAATAAAGTAATTTTCAGCCTTTTGAGTTTTATTACTTTCAGAAGAAAGAAAATTTGGTTAGGGTCAGTTTTCAAGTTTAACAGTTCATCAGCCCATAATTGCACTCATTATTACTATAGCCAGCTTTATATTGGAGTTTGATTAATAACGATATGCACTTCAGTAACGCTTTCCATTAAGTGGCACTAATTACTCTGTAACTGCTGTTCAACAACCAAGCAAGTGTAACTACAATGTCATTTTTATGGAGCCAGATTTGCTCATAAGGCTACTTTGATATTGCTAATGTAGGAATAAAGTAACTCAACATGTGGTGCCAAACTTACTATTACTCTAAATCCTATAGACATTAAACCATGGCATTCTGAGATTCTTATTGGTAAGAGAAGCTTTTGATATGGACTTAGTGAAAGTCTCTGAAATGGAATAAATAAACATTTTCTGCATGGAACTACTCTGGGGACTAAGAACCCCAGTTATTGTATATTAGAGCACAGGATTTAAGTGGGAGACTGGATTTAAATGTTCAGTCTACCTATTTATTATTCTGATCCTGGGCAAAGTACTCAACCTCTCTGAAATTATGACATATGTATAATGATGCCTGCTTGTGCATTTGTGATGCTAGGATTAAATGAGTAACTTTCTGTGAAAATGCCTAAACTTTCTGTGAAAATTTAGTGCTTGGTCCATAGTAAAGTCTCTCCTCATTCTTTCCATCATTAAGTAGTAGAGAATGGACCCTGGTCCTCTTAGTAAGCTTTCTACCTGAATCAAGATTAATTAAATAAAAATACTTTAAATATATATACACAAGGAAGGAGGAAAAGTGTTAAACTCTAACAGGAAGAATACAAATTAATCACCATTGTATTAAGAAGTTGGAGAAACTATAGGAAGGAGGGGAAGGGTCAAATTTAATTCCCAAGGTGGAATTATCATGTAGAAAAAGGGTTCTGGGTGGGGGGACTTCAGTCATGTTTCAGGGAGGAATAAATACTAGAGATAATGAAGTAAATTGAAGTGGAAAAATTGCACAGGAAAGTGAACATCTATTATTTAAGAGTTGTATTTTTCTGTCCTACCTCTGGTTCTTTTGCTAACCATTGGATTTTTGGGGGTATGTGCCCCAAAAATGTTGCTGAAGAAAAGGAATTAGAATCTGTGTAGAATAAATTATTGCAATTCCCACAGTGGGAGATGGGATTTTTTTTTTGGAAGAGCAACCACAGGGAATGGGCAGTGTTCCAGTGTCTGGAGCAATATGATTTGCAGATAATGAATTTAATATTGAGCCCTGAACAGGCTGACTGAATTAGAATTCTTGCAAGGAATCACAAAATTTCTTGGAGGGAAGGTCAAAGTAAGATAAAAATATGTGTGATGTGTTTTCCCCATTATTTCCTCCACTTGAACACCTCTCCTTTTTGATGTCCCATATACTCAAAAATCACTTTATACAAATTAGTTGAAACCTCCTGGGACTTACCATGAAATACATTGTGTAAGAAACATGAAGAAAAATCATTTAGACATAATTGTGTCTCTGCGGTTCTGCGTTATTGGAATATTACGCAAATGAAAAATAAGGATGGAAAAGAGAATGGAAAACTCGAATGATATTTCTTTTTTAAATTATTGGTTCTTCCATCCCAGTTTCTAGTGCCATGTGTTACTGTTGGTGCCCAACCGTATCGTGCAGTAATTTAGCAACAAAGCTTTATGACACATTCAGTTAAAACAAGTAGCATCTATTGAGTTAATGCCAAGAGACAAGCAGATTTGGGTGTAATAAAAAATCTTAAAGGTTGGCGAGCTTACTTTCAGGGATGGGCCCTTTCTAAATGCCGGCATCAATGATTAGTAGCTGGTGAGCAGCAGTAATTAAACATTTGGCTCTGATTTCCTGGGTTGTAATAAATTCTTAGCTTTTGCTTTAACTTGTTGAAGAGGTTTTCACATTTCCCTTCAAAGAATTTTGTAGACTTTCATTTATCTAAAAATATAGAACTGTGACAAAATTATAGGTTCCCACAACATTGGTATTCTATGGGAACGAGTTGCTCCAACAATGGGACGGATCACCACAGGAACAAAGAGGCAATACCGCCCCACACCTGGGAGAGAGACTACCTAGCATCATCTGCAGCCGGACATGGTCTTGGATGGCTGTTCTGCTATGTGGATCATTTAATTAGTGCTGTATTTTTTAGTTGTCTGCAAATATATGAAAATATAATACTGTACAGAATTGCGACTGTTTAAAAATAAAGGTTTTTTTTTTTTTATGGGGGCTAAAGATACTATAAAGGTTACCTTTTCAGATTTTGATGCTTCTTTAAAAATAATTCATTAACAATAATTGTAAAGGAAACAAAAATAATAAACTTCTTCCCACATGTTAACTAATTAAAAATATGTTTATGTAAGCCTATTTAAATATTTAATGCATCATAAAAATATGAAATGTATTTAGAAAAACTGATGCCTGAAGAGTTTCTGTTGGGAGTGAGTTGGCAGGAAACTTCATATGAAATATTGAATGGAATAGAACTTAAAGCATTGAAGGCGTATCAATACAGAATATAGCATAAATTAATTATATGATAGTTACTTTGTCCACCAGATATAATCAGCCTCATAAAGGTTTCATAAAATTTTAAAAGAAGAATAAATATTTAATTACAATTAGTAAGGATTCTACCAAAAAATCTACTTTTTTATATAGAAAAACTATATAAGGTCATTTAAAATTAAAATAACCATATATTTTTGTGTTGAGATTTGTTGTTGATAGATGCATACAGATTTTATTAAACACAGTGTATGATTTACCTGTTACAGAGTTTGGTACACCTAACAGCATGTCACAATAAAATATTATATTGGGTACCTGTAAACACAAGTTACTAAAAATTTCCAAAAGTAAAGAGTTCTTCATTGTTCTCTAACTCCCTGGAAAACACAAGAGCATAGAACATTGTTTTGTGCCGCATTTAACAACGTGAAGATAAACGGTAAGTTTCTCCCATAGTTACAGTATGACCTGGCGGCTGCAACAAGGAGCAAGTAGAAAGAGGGTTGGTTTTGTGTCACCTTGAGAATATCAATGTTTATGTGACTTTTCCCCAAGTCATGAATATGTTTTATTTCAGAATGAACTTGAAATTATTTGCATTTTCAGGTTAAATTATCTCTGTTGACTAATGCCATTTATAATCTGATCTCATTTTACTTGCTTGACATTTTCCTATAACTAGACATTAGGAATCCCTAAACATAATCATTTGAAATTTTATGGTACATCTCATATGCATCCTAAATGTATTGAATGTAGTAGTAATTGACCTTTGCTAATTCCCCAGACTGAAGTTAGGACAACAACAAAATTCTGTTCATCTTGACACTTTCTCATTTTTCACTTCATCATCATTGTGTTTTCTTTATTGCTCTTGGGGCAGAATTCTATTTTATTAGTAGTTTGTAACAAAGCTTTTCTTTAATTCTCAATATGTCCTCAGTGGTCTGGTATGTTTGATTTCAAATGTCTAAAAGACAATCTACTTAGATTTTAAACATTTAAAAAAATATTACCTAAAAAATTGAAAATGGCTCTCAGATCTTTATCTGGTTTGCAACTGGTAGTCTACTTTTTCAGCTGTTTTTCCTACACATATATTACCTATTCATTTCCTGACATATTTGTTTAGTTGTAAAAATGTAAATTTCTATTTTATTGTCCAATATAATACAAATCTGACACACACACATACAATATACTTCCTAACATTTGTTATACCTTGGAAATTATTCTACAAGTATGCACAGTATTTATGCCACTAATTTTATTTATGCAAGGATAAATAATTATCTTTATTTATAGATATTATGGCAATTGTTATAGATGGAGTGGGCTGGCTTTCATTAACAGCATTGGAATCTGTGACAGAAGAAAATAGTAGACTAAAGAAAACTCAATGTCTACCCAAGGCCAAGGACCTCTACTGCAGCTTTTTAAAAACTGCCCTGTCACCAGAATGCATACTACATTAAGTATATAGCCAACACAGGTCTCCTATGTCAAAATCATGTTACTAATAGGAAGAGACAGAGAATTTATGACTTATCTTGAGGCCATTTGATTAGGCCGAACTGAGGTTTTTGAATCCCTTGATTTCCCACAAATCCTCTGGGCTGGCAGAAGCAAGGGCTTTTCCTTTTGCTTGTTTCCAGAAACAGATTCTTTTACCCTAGAAACCATGTAACAGTCTCACCTGGCAGGTCCCTTGCAAGACGATGTTTGTTCTCCTCAATTTGCCCCTGCTATATTTCATTGTTTCAGGCCAATAACTAGGGTCAGATCTCTCAGCACAGCCACAATGAGAAGTATAGCCATTGTTGTACTAAGTGGATTTACTTAAGGAAGTTTAGCATGTGGCTAATATGTACCAGCCGGGACTGGGAGAACACTCAGAAGAATGGAAATGAGAGTGTTTACTAAGAGAATATAGAATATAAAGCTGGACAGTGAAGAATTTACTGACACTAGAGTAAGATAGGCAAAAGTAGAGTTGTTTACAGTTGTTTATATGGAAAATAATACAATAATTGATACAAAAATTAGCTCAGTGTTTCATGTAATCATAACTGTAAACCTACTTTTGCCTCATCCTGAAGTATCTTTAGCTTTCAAAATCCAAAGCAGTCCATCAAATCATTCTGTATCTTTCTTAGTAGTAAAAAGTACAAAGTGAAACATTTGTTTTTTGCCTTAGACAGGATATCCCAGCATGCCACCAGCCACTGGACCCTACAATCTTCTTTCATGTGTCAGGCCCTGGGACCTTTTGGGGGTCTGTATTGTTTTCACTAACACAGAAATGTTTGTTAGAATGTATAAAGTATTTTCTACTTCCTTCTTGCCAGATCCAATTTGTTTGATATCATAAATATGATGAACTAACATTCTGAATAATGTCAAGATGATCTTATTCCTATGACAATATTTCTATAAAAAACAGGAGAAATAAAATAGCTCTAAGGCAATACATTGATTCTGAACTCCTATGACTTCTTTGTGAATGCAAATTGGTTTTTGTCTTCTCACTTGTTTGGCATAAAGAAGAAACCATTTGCCAACAGGTCAACAGCCACATATCAAAAGACAGGTTGTACATCTGTTCTAGTGAGAACATATTTAGAATGGAAGCTGTCTTTGGGAGTACTATCTGGTGAAGTTTACATTAGACTACTGTTATTTGCCATATATTAGTTATTTTTTAAGAGTCAGTGAGTTGAATTAAATGGGATGATGGGAAGTATCACTTTTGAATCTAATAAGGGTTTGCTAGTAGTACTAATGGTCTGCATCACTGTTCCTCCTGAAATGCTTTATTGTTTCCAATTCACTATTTTAGCCAAGGCAAACTGAATATGATAAGACATTTCAGAAGCTCTCACTTGGCCTTTCCTCCATAATGATACTTTATCAGAGAGGTAACGTGGAAGTTCTGCCCAGGTACACTATATATTTATCTTAATTGTATACTCAAGGGACCAGGTAAATAGTCACAGGGTGGAACCACTATAAATAAATAATCAAAGATTGAAACTACTGTAAATATCCACAGAGTGGGACTACTATAAATAGACTGGAACCAAACTATATTTATGGCCTGATGTCCATAAACCTCCTATCTAATTCAAAGAACTTGATGGAATTTTAGATTTCCTAGTATCGGTGTCACATATCAGACCCTATATCTCGTTGTCAAAGTTGTGGCTATTCTCACCTCCCCTGTGGATGTAGCTACTGTGTAAATAACCAGGGAGGGCAATTGGTAAAATTTTGACTGTTTACATACAGAAAGAGCTGTCCTTGAGTAGTAACTGAGGTGGTACCCAGTGCATTTGTGGAATGTGTGCCCTTAGGAAAAAGTATCTGCTGCCCTGGCAGGGTGGCACTGAAATGTTGTGGGTTTGATCCCGTCAGGCCATATACCTAGGTTGTAGGTTCAATCCCTGGTTGGGGTATGTATGAGAGGCAAGTGATATCTCTCTCTCTCTCTCTAAAACTCAATAGAAAGTATCTTTGGGTGAAAGAAAGAAAGAAAGAAAGAAAGAAAGAAAGAAAGAAAGAAAGAAAGAGAGGAAGGAAGAGAGGAAGGAAGGAAGGAAGGAAGGAAAAGAAAGGAGAGAGAGAAAGAGAAAGAAAGGAAGGGAAGAGAGAGAGAAGAGAGAAAGATACATCTGCATGGAACACACAGTAACAAGATGAAAGACATGAGACGTGCACACAGAGCAGTTGTGCTCATTAATGTGTCAACTTGACTTGGCCGCATGGTGCCCAGACTTTGGCTAAAATTATTCTGGATGTGTCTGTGGTAGTTTTTCTGGGTGGAATTAATATTTGAATTAGTAAACTGAATAAAGCTTGATTGCTCTCCTTAATGTGGGCGGGCCCTATCCAATCAGTCGAAGGCCTAAGTAGAACAAAAAGGCTGAGCCTTTCTGGAGTAAGAGGGAATTTTATCCTGCCTGACTGCTTTGATCTGGGACATTGTAGTTTTTATTTTTTATTTTCCTGCCTTTGAACTCAAACTGAAGTATTGAATCATCATCATCATCCTCTCAGTTGGTTACACCAAATATTGAGTATTGTTAGGCTTGGTTTCTCTTTTATCCTTGCTCCCATATCTAGTTCATTAGGAAGCCTGGTTGACTATTTTTCAACATAGATTCTGAATCCATCTACTTCTATTTTCATGTCTTTTAAGTTCAAGTGACCTTCATTGTTGACTTGAATTTCCACAGTAGTCTGCTACCTAGTTGTCCCTACTTTTACTCTTATACACAAAAAAATTCATTCTCCACTCAGCTGCCAAATATTCTTATAAATTAAGAATATAAAATATAAATTACTTCATGTCTTTCTTCTTTGTAAAATTCACATGTGAAGTGCATTCCAACTGCCTTATACTTACCTTCCAAGCTCTTTGTGGCTGGTAAGCTCATGCCCTGTCTCAATTCCCCTCCACTATGACATTTGCTCAATACTCTTCAGCCACACTGGTTTTCTGTCTGTCCCTTGACCATGCCCAAATTATTCTTGCTTGAGGACCCTCTACTTGCTTACTCCTTACTCGTCTATGACTTCTAATTAGGCAGGTATCAGCTTCAATGTCTCCACGTTTGCAGGCTTTTTGACCACTAAAAATAAAATAGCTATCCAGGCACTTGTTATCAGTCTTTACTGAATCTTTACAGAGAAAGTATCAAAATGCTAATTAAGGTCTGAGTGGAGAAGGATGTGGTCAGAGGTATGACAGATAAATGCTAGGGCATGACTGTTCGATGGAAAACAGATTTTAAAAAGCAGCTGACAGCAATTAGTTTATTGAAAAAAAAAAATGTTGGTTGTCTCTAGAGACCTCTGGACAACAACCAGGTTACAAAATGGGAAGATGCAGCAAATAAATGTGAGCCTCAGGGAAAGGGGAGTTATTACATGTGGACTTTGTGAGTAGTGCTAACAGAATAAACATTTTGACATAAACTACAATCAGTGTTCACAGACAATCTTTGGGATCAAGAAGGACTTGTAGTTTTGTACTTGTTCATTATTTAAACACTACATTGGCTAGAAAGAGAAACTGGTTTTTGAAAGGACACTATGGACATTTTCAATAAAGGATCTTGAAGCCAATTTTAAGTTTTTCTTAAATATCAGTTGAACTATTTGATACTACTTAAACTAATATTAGCCACATGGTCTAACTTCATTGCAATGCAGTGTAACTGCAACAGTAGTCAATTATTTATGAATCAGTGGAAACATCTGGAAACTTGACCTCTTTTTGATATTAAAAAGACTTGGAGCATTTGCTATATTTCATTATTAGTGCCACTTCAGTTATTACATGTTCTGCCAATGTTTTATGTAACTGGACTGATTTTCTTCTGATGTATAAGGTCAGATGGCTGTGAAAGGATTGGGTTTTTCTGGGCATTGACACCTATGTTTACCTCCTTTTTCAGTGCCTCACTACCTAATGCTCACACAGTGGAAAACGTTATTCTAGCATTATATAGTACATTGTGTAAGCATGAAATCTAATCAACTAATTTATTTTCCTGGACCAATCTTACGTTCATGTTTCTTAGTATTTCTAATCTTTTCCTTTTTTGATATATACACTTATATGCACTCACATGCACACATTAAATATTCCTCCTTTGTATCTAAAAAATGCAATGACCTTAACTAAAGGATCAATTTATTTCAGTCAGTTAAAAAAGAATGCTTCAGTTTTATAGCAAATATATTTCTGATGTACTTTTCATGGAAGGTAGAGTTGGAGAAAGTGTATGTTTAGTGACTGATGACATATGTACCAAAATATATTCAACATACACATCTGCACAGGTGAACTTGCAAGTCTGTGGCTGGCCAGATAATAATAAATAACTAAGTGGATGTATTCTACTTAGTTTCATAAACTGCCAGCAATCAAATTATTTGCATTTAGCATTGCTATTTTCCTGCCAACAGACTTCCATCCTAATTTATTTTACTTAGGCTTATTTTCATGTATGGAATATTTATTGTGAATGTTCCCTGAATAAGACACGATACTAGACACTGGAGATAAAAATGAAGAGTAAGAGATTGTCTTTAGTTTTAATGAGTTTCAGTCTTTTCACATAGTCTAACTCCAGAGCAGCCCAGCATCAGGGTGAAATAATCAGGGAACTGAACTGAGAGATAAGAATAACTGTTCTGAGATTAAAAACAAACATGAACAAGTAAAACAACCAGAGCAAACTGACAGTTTAATACTTAATTTGATTATTTTCTAAAGCTCCTATATATTCTTATCAGGCTGTTCAATACCAATATTGAAAGAACTGAGCTGTGAAAAGCAGCACAAGAGATTCGAGTGTCCAGAAGGGGCCCAAAAAGGTCCACATTTGAAAAATGACTCTTCCTAATTTCTATAAAAAACAAATGCTCTGGACTGTGAACCTTAGGACAGAGCATATATTGTCCCCCCAAATCATAGAAAATAACGCATATCCAGTGCCTGTCTCACCCTTACCCACTTCTGGCAGCTTTTTTTCTGTGTTTGCTGTTCTTTGTGCTACATTATATTACTACTCTGGCAACTGATGATTAGATCAGCAATTTGACTCTAAAACCATTTTAGGCAGAAGTTGTGAGATGCCTGGGCCCTAGAGCAAGTCCTTCCTAAACTGAGTGTAATTGACTGACCCAACACACCATTTTCTTTGAAAGGTTTGAATGGACGATATAAAAATAGAGGCAGCATCTGGCAATAATAGAGTGATAAGTACGTGGTGAGTCAGGGTGAAAGAAGGCAGTATGCAGGAGCTATCAACCAGAGGAATCCCAGTGATTAGGAGACAGAAGGCAGTAACAGGTGGTAGAGAAATAAGCAAGCAAGAGGAATGAAATAGAGAAAAGAAGGTAAGATTGTTATTACGCAGAGGTAGGAGCAGTAGCAGCAGAAAGAGACTAGCTGAGTCATCTTAACAGTAGGACTCTGGAGTCATGAGTAATGAGCTCGCCTTCTGAAGGCTAAACCTCAGGCAACCATTGGCGAAGCAGGTGATACCAACTTTAATAAAGAAGTAAGCATGAGCTGTGATGACCGTACTCGGAGTGTTTCTACGGAAATGGAGACTTGAAACAGTATCTCTTACACTAGGCCCAAATACTTAGAAGAAACCAGTCTCTGAGTAAAAATTGTAACACATGGGAAAATGAATGTCCTTAACAAGTTAAACTTTTCTCTATAATTAATTCCTTCTGCAAAACTTTTATTTGTAAAAATAAGCTTTGGCTAGAACTTTGACAAATTATCAGGATTTCTTAAGCATCCCTTTCTTTAAAATTAAAAACAAAATTGGGTGAACAAAGGACTCATGTGGTCTTGTGGTAATAATAATTTTGAATGGAATCATTTCCCTCAATTCCTTTATCCTACAGAGCAAAGAAAGCCCCAAAGGTTCCTAGGTATTTTGCTTGGTGAATACAGAGATAGCGAAAATGGCTATAAAGCACATCCAGTCTCTTTCACGATAAAATCATTATATTGTTAAAAAAAAAAAAAAAACAATGACTCTGGAACAATGTTTCTCAAAGACCACATCAGGCATGAAGGTATACTGTCTTGCCTGGTGGTACACCCTAAGAGAAGAAGCAAGGTGCTGGAAGGTAGAGGCACTGCTCCTTCGTGGGATCCGCTGTACCTCATCCAATTGTTTTTCTCCTTTTCATCTTATATGGTTTCTAAGAGAGTTGAGTTATGCCAGATATCTCACAATCTATCTTTAAATAAATGAATTGTGGTTCCACATGGAGGCCCAACCCTCATATTCAATGCGAGAAAGTGAGGGTCTGCATACTCAGGATTGGGGGTTCAAGCAAGGAATTGAACACTACAGTTCCTGTATTATCCTTAATAGTATCTGTCTTTCTTTATGGGCCCTTGCTACAAGATTGCTAGAGTGGTTTCTTCTTTTTTTAAATTTTTTTTTGATATGCCTTGGTTTCTCTCATTAGGCACCAATTAACTGTTAACTGGCAGGTGTAGGTTTCCTGCAATCTGTAAGACTCTTAAGAAAAAGAGTGAAAACAAATATTCAAAACATTTTAGGGTATAGAAGAAGGAAACTAATGACAATTTGCTTTCATTCTGTAAGTAATGTAGGAGGCAAAGTTAACTACACACAGAAAAGGTTGGACAGAAATGGGTAATAAAGTATGGAATTGCTACTTTGAAAATATGGCAGGGAATCAACTACAGATGAATAAGAAAATTGCAATAACGGTCCAAGAGCTGATGGATAGCATGCCTTATTACAGTGATTTGCACACGTTTTTTTCCTCAAGTCATGACCAAACGTCCTTTGGCAGAAATCCACGTTTAAAGATGGGAATATTTACATCTTTATTTTCGGTAACCTTGAACTGAAATTTACATTTTATTCAATTGCAAATATAGGCCACAAACCACATAAGTATTAATAGTTCTTGTGATATTTTACCCCATTGAAATATTAGCTTCTTTCATATCATGTTACAGTTATAATATCTCAAGATATCATTTATTATATTCCAATGGCATTGCTTTTTATTTAATGTGTTAGTAAAGAATATATACTATAATTTCATTTTCTGACAATTGTATTTCAATAGAATTGGTTTCCTTTGTATTCTATAAACATTATTCTAATTTAAAATATTTTTGGAAGAGTTCTATGGTGTTGATCATCTTAATCAAGTTACCAAAGGCATTCATGGTTTTAAAGGTTTAAGAATGCCTATTTTGTCAATATTTGTCACACATTATGTATAACAATTAAGATTGAGGGGGATATGATACAATGAAATGAAATATTGTTATCGAAGTGGGCAGAAAATATAGAAATTACCAAGGTTCATCAGCTACAATGATATACTTTTTTTTAATGTCAAAATGTTAACATTATGACTTAAGTGGTATTTTTCTTTTACAAATACCCAGGACTTTTTGTTACAGTCAATTAAACCTACCTCATTAATCCTCCCTAATCTTCAGTCAGAATGCCCACATAATGTGACATCCATATTTTAACATTATATATGCAACAGCATGATTTAAGGGTGATGAAGACTTTTTTATATAGAAACTTTACTTGCTGAATATCTATGCCTACCATTTACAAGTCCTGTGATGGCTTGCATCAGGGATTTTTGCAGGTAAATATTGATTGCGTACCTTTGATTTTTTTACTGATTGATAAATTAGTGCCCAAATGAGGTGACCAAAGAAGGCTGACATATTAGCATCAAAGCAAGGATTACAATACTATAATGGATAGCTGTTCCTTTTTGCCTTTGCCATGCCCATTCCCCTCTCCCATTATTTTCTTCAAAAGCAATCAATCTTTTATTATATCAAAAAATTTCCTCCTACTCTTCATTGCTAATTTTGTTGGGCATGACCCTTTCCCTAGCTTCAGGGGTGAGCATGTATCTTAAATCCATAAGATTACTCTGTTCTTTTCTCCGTAGTTATTGTCCTAGAGAGAGGCATAAATGATTGAAGCAAATAAGATTCATTTTGAGGGACATTCCTTGAACTACTGGGGAAAAGTTGGGGCTGTTGAGATCTGTACTAAGCCTAGAGCTGCTGGCAGCATCATTCCATCATGACAGCAAAGCCTGCCAGAGAATAAAAGCTGTAGAAAGAAGCATTCCTCAGACACGGCAGGAGGCATAGTCATTTTGGTGACCTAATTAGACCTTGGAGGTCACCTGAAGTCAGCATATGAGTTTTCAGATTTGCGTAGCTATGTGAATATATGTGTATTGGATCACTTTGAGTTCAGTTACTTGGAATAAAAAGAGCCTGGAATAACATAGATACTTTTGCTAAACTCCAAATTCTAATTAGTCTGGAAAGTTGTTATTAACTATGAAACACTGATTAGTGATGCATGAATTAATCAAAATAAGAATAGTAACAAAGGAAAATTATTTCATACTTCACAAAAATTTCATTTTGATTTAAGCCATGAGTAAATAGGGAAGGAGGAAAAAAAAGGTGGCTATTTCAGATGATCAATACATTGTATGAGTTAATTATTTGAGGGGATTCTGCATTTGTCCTCCAGGATGCCATAATTTCTGAACTGGCATGCTTTGATTGCTTGCACACTCTGAAGTCAGAGAATCTAATCAATCTTCCTCCTGGATTTGTATTCCTGTGGAAATGATGCTCTATTCTAGGGCAGTCAGAGTTCCCTGGCCTATTGTACTGAAGAATAAATGAGTAAGAGTCTTGATTACCTTACAAATAAATTTGGTTAACAGTTATATTAATTAAAATGCCTGGTTCTGCGGCTATTCCGAAGTATTTATACGTGATTTAATTCATATCAGCAACTAATTTGTATTTAATGCAAACTAATGGGTTTTATGTAAATGGAGCATGTGGCAGTCTATTTAAAAAACAAATTATCTCTAGTTTCATTTCAGTTATTTTAATTAAATTTGGAGTGTATGTGTGGTGGGGGGATGAAGGGAAAAGGGATATGTTATACATGAAGTGATGATTAAATCCAATTTAAGTCTACAGAATAAGAAACAAGTAATTCTCTCAACAGATACATTGGTTCTTTCGTAAAGTTTAGAGAAGTCTATAGGTTTAGTACACAGAAAACCCTTTAAGATTCTAGATGGAATGACTTTAAGACCACACTTTACATTATAAACCACAAGCGCTTGCAAGTGCTGTGTAAATATATTTCTTTAGTGAATTTTTAATTTAGCTGAAAATTATTTTATGACTTAAATATCCATTATATATACATATATACATACATACATATATACATACATACATACATACATATATATACATACATATATATATACATACATATATATATATGTATGTATATGGGGTCTGGCAGAAGTAAGACCTGCTTGAGTGTGGTTGGTAGGGTAATAATATGGGTGTAATAACTTACACTTTTAATTTGAACATTTCACCTAAAATGTCATATAATGTGCTTGAGTGAGATGTTGTTATGTTACAGAATTACACGCTTATGATTTTGTAATAAAAGATTTTGTAATAAAAAATGGGCAATTTGTGCCAGACCCTGTATTTCTTTTTTCTGCCTTTGATTTGGAAATTTTGAAGCTATTCTATACATTGGTTAACTAATGATGACTTGACTTTCAGCTCAAACCTATGGAATCATATTTTACCTATAATAAAGTTTTCCCCAATCTATAATTTATATTGGTCTTTTATTTTTTGAAAGAGCAATTTTCCCTCTCATTTGTCTAATTTTGATATGTGTTCTAGAGCTAACGTGGAATTTGACACATTCTTCATTGTTTCTGCTATTTGGTTCCAGTCTAGAACCGTTTCTCACCTTGAATAACTTAGTTAACTTCAAAGTTGATGAACTTCCCATTCTTTTTCTTGCATTGAGGTTACTTTTTACTATATTTCTTTTTTTAAATTATTTTATTGTTGTTCAATTACAGTTGTCTGTATTTATTCTCCACCACTCCCCACCTACCCCAGTCAAACCCTCCTCCCTCCCTTGTTTCCATCCCCCCTTAATTTTGTCCAGGTGTCCTTTATACTTGTTCCTGAAAACCCTTCCCCCCTTTACCCCATTATCCCCTCCCACCTCCCCTCTGGTTACTGTTAGTTTGTTATTAATTTCAACGTCTCTGGTGATATTTCGCTTGCTTTTTTCTTTTGTTGATTATATTCCAGTTAAAGGTGAGATCATATGATATTTGTTCCTCACCACCTGGCTTATTTCACTTAGCATAATGCTCTCCAGTCCCATCCATGCTGTTGCAAGGGGTAGGAACTCCTTTTTTCTTTCTTTCTGCTGTGTAGTATTCCATTGTGCAAATGTACCGTAGTTTTTTGATCCACTCATTTACTGATGGGCATTTAGGTTGCTTCCAGCACTTGGCTATTGTAAATTGTGCTGCTATGAACATTGGGGTGCATAAGTTCTTTTGGATTGGTGTTTCAGCATTCTTAGGATATAATCCCAGCAGTGAAATGGCTGCATCCAAAGGCAGTTCCATTTTTCAGCTTTCTGAAAAATTCCATACTGTTTTCCACAGTGGCAGCACCAGTCTGCATTCCCACCAACAGTGCACTAGGGTTCCCTTTTCTCTACGTCCTCTCCAACACTTGTTTGTTGATTTGTTTATGATGGCCATTCTGACCGATGTGAAGTGGTATCTCATTGCGGTTTTCATTTGCATCTCTCTGATGGCTAGTGATGCTGAATATCTTTTCATATGTCTCTGGGCCCTCTGTATGTCCTCCTTAGGGAAGATTTTGTTCAAGTCCTTTGCCCAGTTTTTAATTTTTTTTTTGTCTTCCTGGAGTAGAGTTGTGTGAGTTCTTTATATATTTTGGAGATCAAATCCTTGCCCAAGGTATCATTGGCAAATATGTGTTCTCATATAGTTGGTTATCTTTTAAATTTAATGCTGTTTTCTTTAGCCATGCATAAGCTTTTTAATTTGATGAGGTCCTATTTGTTTATTCTTTCCTTTATGTCTCTTGCTTTAGAAGACATTAGTGAAGATAGTGCTGCATGTAATGTCTGCGATTTCCCTGCTGATGTTTTCCTCTAGGACTTTTATGGTATCATGATTTATATTTAAGTCTTTTATCCACCTTGAATTTATTTTTGTGTTGGTGATCAAGTTTCACTTTTTTGCATGTAGCTGTCCATTTCTCCCAATACCATTTGTTTAAGAGGCTATTTTTACTCCATTTTATGCTGCTGCCCTCTTTGTCAAATATTAGTTGATAATAGGGACTTGGGTTTATTTCTGGGCTATCCGTTCTTTTCCATTGGTCTATGTGTCTGTTCTTATGTCAATACTAGGCTGTTTTGTTTATAGGGGGCCTTATAATACAGTTTGATATCAGGTATTGTGATTCCTCCTAGTTTGCTCTTCTTTCTCAAAATTGCTGCAGCTATTCAAGGCCATTTATAATTCCATATAAACTTTTGAAATGTTTGTTCTATATCTGTGAAATATGTCATTGGCAGTTTAATAGGGATTGCACTGAATCTATAAATTGCTTTGGGTAGTATGGACATTTTGATGTTGTTAATTCTTCCAATCCATGAGTGTGTTATGTTCTTCCATTTGTTTGTGACTTCCTTATTTTCTTTCTTCACTGTTGTGTATTTTCTGAGTACAGGTCTTTTACCTCCTTGGTTAGGTTTATTCCTAGGTACTGTATTTTTGTTGTTGTTATAGCAATGGGGTATTTTTCCCTGATTTCTGTTTCTGATTTTTCACTGCTGATATACCAAAATGCCTTTGATTTCTGTGTATTGACTTTGTATCCTGCTGTTTTGCTAAATTCATTTATTAGGTTGAGTAGTTTTTTGGTGGAGTCGATAGAATTTTCTATGTACACTATCATGTCATCTACAAACAATGACAGTTTTGCTTCCTCCTTTCCAATTTGGATGCCTTTTATTTCTTTTTCTTGTCTGATTGCTGTGGCTAGGACTTCCAGTTCTGTGTCGAGTAGGAGTGGTGAAAGCAGACATCTTTATCTTGTTGCTGATCTTAGTAGGAAAGCTCTAAGTTTTTGCCCATTGAGTATGATGTTGGCTGTGGGTCTCTCATATATAGCCTTTATTACATTGAGGAATGCTCCCTCTATTCTCACTTCGCTAAGTATTTTTATCATAAATGGGTGCTGTACCTTATTGAATGCTTTTTCCATATGTATTGCTATGATCATGTGATTTTTGTCTTTCGTTTTATTTATGTGATGTATTACTTGCAAATATTGTACCATCCTTGCATCCCTGGGATGAATCCCACTTGATCATAGTGTATGATCTTTTTACTATATTGCTGGATGCAGTTTGCCAATATTTTGTTGAGGATTTTAGTGTCTGTTCATAAGTGATATTGGCCTGAAGTTTTCCTTCTTTGTTATATCTTTATCTGGTTTTGGGATTAGGATGATGCTGGCATGAAAAGATTTTGGGAGTCTTCCATCTTATTGGATTTTTTGGAATAATCTGTGAAGGATAGGGGTTAGTTCACCCTTAAATGCTTTGTAAAATTCTCCTGTGAAACTGTCTGGTCCAGGGCTTTTGTGTGTCAGGAGTTTTTTGATTACTGATTCAATTTCATCAGGTGTTATTGGTCTGTTCAGGCTTTCTGCTTCTTCTTCATTGAGTTTTGGAAGATCATAGTTTTCTAGAAATTTGTCTATTTCACCTAGGTTTTCAAATTTCTTGGCATATAGTTCTCTGTAGTAATTTCTTACAATCCTTTGTATTTCTTTGGTATCAGTTGTAATCTCTCCTCTTTCATTTCTGATTGTGTTTATTTGGGTCCTCTCTCTTTTTTTCTTGATGAGTCTGGTTAAAGGCTTGTTGATTTTGTTTATCTTTTCAAAGAAGCAGCTCCTGGATTTATTGATCCTTAGAATTGTGCCTTTACTGTCTGTGTTATTCAATTCTGCTCTGATCTTGGTTATTTCCTTTCTTCTACTTTTTCTGAGCTGTCTTTGTTTTTGTTCCTTGAGTTCTTGTAGGTGTAGGATTAGGTTGTTTATTTGAAGTATTTCTATCTTTTTTTTTTTTTTTTTTTTTTTTTTTGTTAGGTAGGCCTGTATTGCTATGAAATTCCCTCTCAGAACTGAGGGAAATTCCCTCTCAGGACTGGGGGCTATGAGAGAGAAATTCCCTCTCATAGCCTTTGCTGTGTTCCATAAGGTTTGGATTGTTGTGAGTTCATTTTTATTTGTTTCCAGGATAAAAACTAAACTCAACACCCTAATCAACATGGTTTTCCATACCAAGTTACCAATATATCCCCCAAATTCACAAACCATTACCCCTTAGAAGTTGTACTAATATCATGGTAGCATAATAAAGGATCATCTATTGGCCTCCGGGAGTAGGGAAGTCCTTCAAGAAAAGATAATACTTGATATCAGGCTTCAAAGAGTTTTCTAGGTAACATGGGGAAGAATGTGTTTCTGTGATGCAGAACAGCACACGTATTCCTCACATTATAGGGCATAGCATAGTCTATGTATGGACATGACCTCTTTCCTTAAGAAAATATATTAAATCATCTTCTATCTTAAAACATTTTTTAAAATTTTGGATTTGTAAAATTGCAACCTTTCTTTAAATACTCTGAATTTCCCCACTTGAATATTTTAGTATTGCCCAAAATTATGTCAAACATTAAAATAAGTTTTAGAAATGGCATCATTGATATATATCTACAGTTATAGAATATTGTATCAAGCTCATACAGGAAAAGACAATCAATATTTATTTTTATATTTATTTTTTAGCTTAAAAAACAAATTTCTTTCTCACAATGTTGGAGCCTGAAAGTCCAGAATCAGGGTGCCAGCATGTCAGGTTCTGGTGAAGGCCCTCTTCCTAGCTTGTAGAAGGCTGCTTTCTTGTTATAGCCTCATATGGTACAGAGAAAGATTTTATCTTTCCTGTCTCTTCTTATAAGACATCAGTTTTTAAACTTCATGTTTCCTTGTCACCAAAGACTGAAACAGCAAATCCACACAATTGTGTGTGGGTGTTAATCCTGGTCATATTGATTGGCTGACAGCCTCTTCAGCTTCACTGGTTACCTAGGGAAGCGTTGACTTTCCTTCACAGTAGCTACAATGACTTCTCATTTAATTCAACTGCTGACGATTTGGAGTTGTGCACAACAACTCAACTTCTCCAGAGAAACTTTAACAAATATAATTAGCCATATTTAAAATGAAAGAACATTCACTCAGTCAAAATGATTGGAAATCCACTTTTTTAAAAAACAGTGGAGTTAGATTCTAACGAATTATTTAATTGATTTTATCATAATTCATTTTGGGAATATCATAACTACTCAGATGGTATAATAAATGCTTTGTTACTCTGAGGTAACAGATTCACCAAAATAGAGTGGTGAATCATTCATTCTTCAAAGCAGGAAGAGAGTGGAAACCTGGTGTGCTGTATAGGAGCTACTTCATTTCATGTAACCCCATTACCTATGCAAATTATAACTTATACAAAACATACCTCAAGGGGTGTAAATAGTTCAAGGAAGAGGTAGAAGGAAGAGAAAATGTATTTCAGAGAGCTCACTGCTATATCCTTTTTCTAAAGCAAAAAGTAAGTTAGTAAGATAGCATTATTTGTGCAGTTGCCAAATCCCTCTTCTCCTACCACCCTCTCAGGCCCTCCTCTCCTCTCAACTTAGCTGCATTAGCCGTCTACATCGATTCTATTGGCAGGTGATTTATCAGACCAGCATTTCATCTTCCCTACAAAGGCAAAACGTGCCCTGTTCCTGGGTGCTACAAGGGGGAACAGATGAATATTCCTTTGATGCTACAAGGACACCAGACTGATAAAATTTGCTCCTGCATTGAACTTGACATGGAGGTGGAGTGCTTTAACTTTTAAAAGTCTGTTCTGTAACTCAGAATAACTGATGACCCTCATTTATATTCACATTTCCAATGCAGATAAATCTTCTCTGTTTTTTTTTTTTCCTTCTTTGATTGTAGGTCCAACATTTTCACCTTCTACATACACACACCATGTTATCTTAAACTGACAAAAATCTTTCTACCTACTGAGTCACTTGGTCCATTTAGCAATTTATTCATCTATCTATATGCAGTGGGAAAGAAAATTATTGCTATCTAAACCAAAGTCACCTGTGCTTGCTTTCATGAACAAGAGAGTGGAATCATTTAGAACTGAGTGAAGACCCTTAATTTAGAAAAGTACCACAGTCTCTTTTCCTCTTACTTGACTGAGGAAAATAAGAGAAAAATGAGAAGTACCTGGGGATTTCAAAGGCAGTTCAGAAATTGAGTAAGGGGACAGCAGCAAGGCCACTTCACAGGTGAGCAACTTGCGCAGTGGCACAGGGTACTGCATTCAGAAGGGCTTCATTTTTGATTTAATGTTCACCTGTCATTAGAAATACTAAAAAATTTCTGAACAAGAGACATGCATTTTTATATCACACTGGACTTGCAAATTATGTAGCCAGTTTTGGATTGCAACACTCCATTTTCTTTAATTTAGTGCAAATCTTAAGTGTAGCAAAGTATTGCCTATCAAATGTCTTAGGCCTATTCCCAGGTGTGAACCAATGTACCAAATGGTGCGTTAAGCCACTTAATAACTTTAATAATTCTTATATTCTATACTTTGGTGTTTTCAGACACTTGGAATGCTTTATTCCATAGGCTTAAGGTTAATTTACAGAATTAGCATTTATTTAATTAGACTTAGTTTTCTGTTTTTTTTTTTTTTTCTCTTTTATAAGTGTGTCCTCTGCTTTCTCAAGGAAACCGATTTTTGTACTGAAGGTTAGGGCATGGGCTAACTTAGTACTAACTACCTTAAACTTCAGTTTTATTTTGCAATTTATTTTTTATAGAGGAATATACCCTTGAGTGAATATTCAGGAAGCTTGGTAATCAAGGTTTTAGTAACTTTGTGTAAGATAGCTATTCCTACTTACCACTCTGCCTTTTAGGCTGAGAAAGTGAATCTTTACGTCTAAGGTCCCAAATGCCAGATTCTCCCTTTATCAGTTTTCCTTAAAGCTAGGAAATAACATTTGTCAAATCCTGGCTAATGGAAGCTGAGATGAAAGGCCTGTTGGAAGCTTTGAGGAAAGGTTTTCTTTGATGAGAAAGAAAGAAAAAATTCATTCCCATGCTTGCCTGTGGATATGATGTTATGAATATACCATGCACAGAGCTACAGCAGACATCTTGGGACAATGAGGGAAAAGCCATGAAAATGGAAGAGAGGAAAGATGAAAAGCACATGAGACATGGATGAAGCCATTTTGGTGCTGACTTAACCAATGTTGAAAACACCTACCTCCAGAATCCTTGTAAATTTTAACCAGTGGTTCTCAAAGTGTAGTCCCCATGGCAGCCACATCAGTATTATCAAGAAATTTGGTAGAAAAGGGAATTCTTTGGTCTTGCCTCAGATTAGTGCCTAAGAAACCCTGAGGGTAAGATCAAGAATCCTACGCTTTAACAAGCCCTCTTGGTAATTCTGATGCATACTAAAATTTAAGAACTACTTCAAGTTACATTTTGTCAGCTATTCTGTTCATTGTAATTCAAAGGATCTCAATTTAATTATAAGAGATATAGACACTTTAAAATTATGATCTTTAAAAGATTGCACTCTATGTTAGTGTTATATTTTGACAACACAGATTTCTGCAATTAGCAATAACTGAACTTAGTAGTTAATTGACTACTATCTAGTAGTTAAAAATAGTTTAAGAACTTTGCCTCATGTTCATTGCAGCATTACCTACAATAAGATATGGAAGCAACCTAAATGTCCATCAATAAATGCACATTTCATGTACATAATAAAATTCTACTCAGCTATAGGAAAGAATAGAACCTTTGTGACAACATGGATGGACCCTGAGAGCATTAAGCTAAGTCAGACAAACAAAAGAAATACTATATCTCACCTATACGTGGAATCTAAAAAACACATAAACAAGCAAATAAACAAATAAACAATAAAGCAAAACAAACTCCCAAGATCACAGATATGGAGACCAGATTGGTGATTGTGAAGGAATGGGGCATTGAAGGGAGCAAAATGAGTGAAGGGGTCAAAAGGTACAAACTTCCAGTTGTAAAATAAGGAAGTCATAGAGATGTAATGCACAACATGGTGATCATAACTAATACTATGTATGGCGTATTTGAAAGTGGGTAAGAGAATAAATCTTTTAAGTCCCAATCACTAAATTATTTTTCTACAATTTTGTGTGGGGACTGATGGTATCTAGATTTTGGTGGTGATTATTTTGCATTGTACACAAATATCAAATTATTATGTCCTACAGCTGAAACTAATATATGGCAGTTAAATTATACCTTAATAAAAAAGAACTTGTCACCTTGCTCAGAATACTCATCTGTGAGAATCACTGTCATCAAACATGTAGTTGATTTAATATTATTGGTCTAATTTTCTAAATTGTTAGGTACATCTTTGCTGCTACCTGAGGATGATTTTTTTTTATCTTAATGGGAAGAACTGGGATAAATAGAAATACTAGTTATAACATTGTATGAACTTTGATATGAACAATCTCTTTGTATATTAATACAACTATTATTGAATTTGGATATAACATTCCTTAATTAGACTCTAACAATAGTCTGTCACTTTCCAGTATCACTCCCATGTTCCTGTTCAGGATATTTGCATACTCTGCTGTCAGCTGAATCTGCTTCAACAATATCTAGACCTGTGTCTTCTCTGTAAGACTCCTCATTGTTTTCTCTTTGTCTATAGAAGTCTTCTTCAAAGTGGAAACATGTTCATTCCAGAGAGTTTCAAGATGATAAATTGAAGTGTAAGAAGAAATATTAAAACTACTTATATTTTATGTACTAATAGGATATAAATCTTTACTAATAATGTAGCATATGGATTAACAATCATGTACAAATGTGGTTCACTTTCTGGTACATCATATATCATGTACAATGTGAACGTTATCTTGAAGAAAGAATGGAACTGAAAGAGAGGGGAGAATAGAGCCTTTTTTTCTTCTCTTTTCTGTTTTCTTTTTCTATTTTCTCTCCTCTTTTTTTTGCTATTGGCATATTATTATTCATGCAGTCAGATTGTGTCAGATTTACTTATCAATTATATTACCTAGTTTTTACTACATGAGCTTTCACAAATTAAGGGTGTCTAGATATTCCTAAAAAGAAATTGTAGTCTGAAGGAATCATAAATAATGTAAATATGGATGAAAATAGTGGTATCGGTGCTTTCAATTTTATTCATGGGCATTTTGACAGCCTTGTTAACAGATAAAACCAAGTGTGTTCTAATATAGCACAATAAGTTTTCAACTACTTTTTAAAACAATTAAAAATATTGTCTAGAATATAAATTTGTATCTATTATTTTTAATGATGATCTTCACTCTAAGTGGACATTTACCTATAGGTATTAGCTAATGATAGTTTTCCTATATCTGTGACTATTATTATATATTCTACCCATGGTACTATTTTATTTGTCACTGTTTTCTGAAGTTTATTGAGCTACTGATTTTATTCTAATTTGCCTATTTTTTAGCTGATAGAGGGTATGTAGTCAAAAAAAAGTATGTAGGCTTTTGACTTATAGAATGAGGTAAAAATTCCTTGCTTTTCATACTAGGATTTCTGGCATCTAAGCCCAATCTACTTTTCAATCATAATTTTCCTTTACTCCCCCTTCATGCTCTGTGTGTCACTGCTGTACTGGAGGATCTGCTCATATTTCTCCACGCCCAGCTCTACACACCTCCTCAAATTAATCTCAGCCAACAGTCATTTTACCTTCTCTCAACCCTCATGATGAGAGGAAGGTAAAGTAAGGCTATACTTTATAGACTTTTAGGTTCTTTGAGCACAGAATTCATTATCCCATTTACTTTACATTCCCTAGAATATATAGGATATGCACTCCAAGAAAATGTTAGAGAAAAAAAGAAAGGAAAGAAGAAATATCATCTGTGTGAGAAGAAAAAGAGAAACTAGTTTTTCACCTTTCCTGTCTGGAAGTTCAGGCTGATGGGGAGTCACCACGCTATTCAAATTAATTCCTTTAATCATCTCATTTTGAAAGTCTACTTCTTTTTACACTGTATTTCATGACTAGAGTAAACTTAAAATATCACCAGACTGCAGTCTTTCTGTCATGTGGTGACACGTGAAATATTACTTTATTCATAAGTCTATCCCCAGATGACAGAAACTACTGAACTACAGCAAACAAAGAAACCTGAGAAGCAGGGTTGTATGGGGCATGGACATTTCATGCCATTAGACCTAAGTGACAGTCCCAGATGTCTTGGTTACTCAGAGTACACATACAACTCTTCTCCAAATTCTTTCTTTTCCAATGTTTCCTCTTAAAATGGCTATGTAAATTCAAATAAATTATATATTTAAGGAAGTTAGCACAGGACCAGGGCATAATAAATGTCGTATTAGTTGCTAATGGGAAATTTGTTTTCCTCTTCTCATAGCACTTCTGACACCAAATGGTGTGGACTTTTTTTCCCCCTCATCAACTGATTCTCCATCTCTTTTGCCACCAACTCGTGTCCAATAATTCAATTATGACACCAACTACCCAGACTTAACACAGAATACACAGTTTAAGTTTTCGTTCCTACATGACTGCCTCTGAATTCAGGTGCTGGTTGCAAATCCAAGGTTGTTACCTGTCCTTAAGGTCTCATTATGATAACATATATATGAGATCTATCTGGAAAAACCCAGCCATTGTTGAAATAACAAGAACGGTTTGCATGACATTGATGTAACCTATCAGACAAGGGGAGTGGACCAGAATGCTTGTGTATGAATGATGACTACTTCACTGTACTAGTCTGTGGGGATGGTAGAGGCCATAGAGTGAGCATGTGAACCATGTGGCTGTAACATTCAAAGTGACTGAGCAAGTAGAACAATGAATCTGCATCAAATTTTGCATTAAGCTTGAACATTCCTCCGCAGAAACTATTTGGATGATTCAGAAGGCTTTCAGGGATGATGCAATGAGTGCAGCGCAAATAAAAATATGTCACAAACCCTTCAAAGATGGTTCATTCAAGAATCTGTTGAAAGTAATCCATATTCTAGAAGGCCTGCAACAAGCAGAATACCTGAGAATGTTGAATGTGTATGGGCTGCAATAAATAAAGATTGGTGACTCACAGTGGAAGAACTAGAAGCTGACCTGGGGATTCCAAAAATCGCTGTGTCTGAGATTTTGATGCAGGATCTTGGCATGAAACATGTTCTGGCAAAATTTGTCCTGTGGTTTCTGCTACCAGAATAGAAGGAACACTGTTCTGAAGTTGCTAATGACTTGATTCAAACTGTTACCAATGAACCAGATTTCCGCAAGAAGGTCATAACTGGAGATGAATGGTGGGTGGGTCTACAGCTATGATCTCAGAACAAATGCCCTGTTTTCCTAATGGAGGTTGCTTTGTTCTCCACGCCCAAAGAAGGTGCAGAAAAGTGGCACTAAGATCAAGACCATGTTAACTGTGTTTTTTGATTGGGAAGGCATTGTCCATCATGAGTATGCGCCTTTAGGCCAAAAAATTAATAAGGAGTATGACCTCTATGTTCTTCATCAGTTGAGAGATGCAATACAATGAAAACCACTGCAGCTATGGATAACTGGTGACTGACAGCTTCATCATGACAACATGCCCACTCATGCATCATGTCTCATGCAGAGTTTTTTGGTGAAATATCAAATCACCCAGGTCACTCAGCCCCTTTACAGCCCAGATTTGGTACCCTGAGACTTCTGGCATTTCCCCAAACTAAAATCACCTTTGAAGGGTAAGAGATTTCAGACTGTTGATGAGGTTCAGGAAAATATGATGAGGCAGCTGACACTGATTCTAACAAAAGATTTTGCAGAGTATTTTGAACAGTGGAACAGATGGTGGGAGAACTGTGTAAGGTCCCAAGATGTCTACTTTGAAAGGGACTAAGGTGTCATTGTACAATGTTTCTTATATCTTGTATTTTCTTTAAAAAAGTCTCTATTTTTCAGATTACATGGATGGATACTTTCTGGACAGACCTTGTATGTAATAGATTTATTTTCATTTATGTGACTCAGGTTCTAAATTCCAAAGATAATTAATTAGTGTTGATACTTATCAACTGGCTATAAATTGAAAGTTCCCAAACCTCCTTATCAGGTTTGATAATTTCCTACAATGGCTCAAAGAACTCAAAAAAGTTATTCGTGTTTCCTGGCTTATTTTAAAAGATATAATAAAGGACACAGATGAATAATCAGATGAAGAGGTAGTTAAGGTGAGGATCTGAAGGGTCCTGAGTTCAGGAGCCTCTGTCAGTGCCGGTTTGGGGAACCCGCCTTCCCAGCATATGTGGTGCTCAGTATTCTCATTCTTCTTTTTCTTTTCCCTTTTTCTTTTCTTCTCTCTTCTCCTTTCCCCTTTCCCCTTTCCCCTTTCTCCTTTCCTTTCCTTTCCTTTCCTTTCCATGGAGGCTTCATCACATAGGCATGGTCAATCTTCAGTCCCTCTTCCTTCTTCTGAGGACTGGGAGCGGGGCTGAGAGTTCCAAGTTTCTAATCCAGCTTGGTCTTTCTGGTTACTGGACCCTGTTCAGGAGCCCACATTCATCCCATTTGAAAAAAAGATGCTCCTGTCACTCAGACATTCTAAGGGATTTAGGAGCTCTGTATAAGATGCCGTCACCTCGGTGGCATAGGAAATTACCAAGGTTTGAGGAGAATTGTTTCAGGACGGGGGCAGAGTTAAAAATACATTTCTTATTGTGTCACAACTGCTTGTTGTTATTAGTCATTCTTAACATTGCATGTGTCCTTTGGGCCTAATTATGATAACATGTACACATGAGATATTTATTTTTATTTATGTTGTTCAGTTCTAAATTCTAAAGTTAATTAATTAGCATTGGTACAATTATCTTATGTTTCTTAAATAGCTTAGTAATTTTATGCTTTGATTATATTCTCATACTTTCTAAAATAAACCATTTCCTATGATCAAAGTTATAAATTCTGCAGCTGAAGTCTCATCTAACATTCATCAAATTGACCATTTAATATTCTGGGAAATGGAAAACAAATTTATAAAGAAAGATTACTTGTAAATAAATAGGGATTATGGTAAAGGGAATAATAAAAATAAAGGAATGAGGAGATAACTGTACTTGAACAACCAGAAAAGTATTTAAAAATATTATTTGCCAAAAAATTATATCTTATTCTCAATTCATATAATAAATTTATATACTAATAAAGAATAAAGGAATGGTATAAAATGAATAACACAAGAAATTCCTCAGATCTGAAACACACCATTCATCAGATCAAGTTTCCACTGTAGGTCCATTAAAACACCCCCCCCCCCAAAAAAAAAAACCCAGCAAACTCACACCAAAGCATATCATTCTGTAATTTTTACACACTAAGACTAAAGGGGCATTTCTAAAAGATTCATAAGGTTGTATGAGGGGGAAACTAGTACGTTACAAACAATAGGAAATAAATCAAAATGTCCTTTATCTGTCAACGCCCCATATCCTAAATCCTTGAAACAATGCTTCTAAATTCTAAGAAAAAATGGTTGTAATACTATAGTCAGGCTAACTGTCAATCAATAGTGAGAGGGAAATAAGTATAATCTCAAAAATGTAAAAACTCAATAATTTAGCTCATAGGTAATATGCTTTAGGAAGGTTCTAGAGATTTCACCTGTGCATTGTGTGTTAAACCCACACGTGCACAAAAACACACACACACAAACATACTGTCTAGATAAAAGAACACCCAATCAATACAGGAGAGTAAGGGACTGAAATTCCACTGTGACAGCCATGTTTTTGGTCCAGACAGAAGTAATTTTTCATATAAGGAGCAGGCAATTAGAGGGCTGTGCGGAGGAACTCAAGTTTTATGAGGAACTTGGGTACTTCGGAAAATTACTAAGCATTTGACATCCTTGATGTAACATTTGGACAAATATCAATAACATATACATAGAACACAAAGTAAAACTTAAAAAGCAGAAGTGTATTCTATGGAAAAGAGTTGTATTGAGAAGGAAACATAAACTGCTACACATAGCAGTAAATAAACAATCTTTATAATTATATAAAAAATGACTAATGGTTTAACCAAACATTGTATTACAATATTAAAATGCTATGGGAGAGGAATTCAGGGGTGGTAAGGGTAGAATAAAGGAATTTAAGCCTTATCAACTAAAATAGGAAGTCAATGATTTCTGCCAAAAATAGTCCTACAAATTTTAAGTGTTTTACTTAAAAAAATGGTGATAAATACCAAAAGAAAGAGCTAATAGAGTTGAGAGCCATTATGGGAGAGAATTCTGGAGAATTCAGAGAATTCTTGATTCTCTGGAGCTAGCTTCCTTCTTACCTCCCACTTTTCTCACTACTGTCCAGTTACAAGTACTTGCCTTCCTAAGACATTCCTGAGGCACCTCCATATGCATGAAAACTCTGGCTTCGTTGAGGTTTTCCAGTGTCCTAGTACTGGATTCTCCATTTTTTAAAACTTTTTAAGAAATTTATTTTATTTTATTTTTTTTAGCAAAACAGTGACACGGACAGTGGGGTTGGAGATCATGGGAAATATTTGCTTGAGGATGAGGCTCTGAAAGCAGCAGATCATAGGAAATGATTTGCTCAAGCCAACTGTAGACCCTAGGGACAATTGGATGTTGAGCCATGTCAATGTACAGATAGCACAGATTCCTGGGAACTGGGAGACAGTTGAGTCAGGGGACTGAGCCTTCCCTACCCAAGAAGCTATGAGAGTGTGGGGAGACTGGAGAACATAGTTTCCTATAGACGCCTGTAGCTTTGCAATGAGGAGGGTTCATGAATGACATTTTACCTTTCAACACATAGGAATCACAACACAAATAGGATATACCTACAATGGGATCTACAGCCACTGAGCTGATATGGAAAAGTAGCCACCCATCTGAGAGGCCAAGCAGAGAGAGGACAATCAGGGAGAAACACCTAGATAGAATTCCAGTGAAAGAGTGCCTGAGGAGATAGCTGAATACCTGAATTAACAGTCATTTGGAAAAAAACAAAACAACAACAAATGCACCATAAGCAATATTTTCTTGAAATTACAAACATGATTTGTGATTTTTAAAAATTAGTATGCGTCAAATCAGAATATATAATCATTGCTGAGACTCAATCTGGAGTCTCTGGGTGTCTCACAGCAGAAACAAGTGACACAAACCACTTCTGTTTACAGCTCAGTGACTATACCGGTGTTATGATCCTGCTGAACTGCAGGGAGAGGAAATTTTAAAGCCTTCCATGTGCCAGGATAGAATGCAGAAGGTCCCATGGTGAACAATTAAGGTTGCCATAACCATCTGAGGTCAGGGAAAAAATTCTAACTAAAATGCAAATGAACAGAAATCCCTCAAAAGAAACATTATTGAACAGTGGATAGTGACATAAAGATACAGATATCAATACAATGATAGGAATACAATGATTAAGAACAGACTGCCTGTGAATATGTAATACAATTCATATTAAAATTAAATCACTTTTAATCACTTAAAACAGAAATGACTCTTTGTGAGAGACAGTCTAACTACAAACTACCCTCATATCCCTTACCAGTGGGAGGTTAGGAAATAAGGCAATACAAGCTTATCTCCAAGATATTGTGTGAACCTCAATTAAGCAAATATCACTGTAAAGCAAGTCATACAAGTTTTTTGTTTTTTCAGGCCTTATAAAACTTATGGTTACACTATACTGTAGTCTATTAAGTGTGCAGTGGCATTATGTCTAAAAATGTATATTTACCTTAAGTTAAAAATATTTTATTGCTAAGAATGATAACCATCATCTGAACCTTCAGCAAGTTGTAATCTTTTTGCTGGTGGAGGCTCTCTCCTCAGTGTTGATGGCTGCTGACTTATCAGCAGGGTGAATCCTGAAGGTTGGGGTGGCTGTGGCAATTTCTTAAAATAAGACAACAGTGAAGTTTGTCACATTGACCAACTCTACCTTTTACAAATGACTTCTCTGTAGCATGCCAGGCTGTTTGACAGCACTCTACCAAGAGTAGAACTTTTTTCAAAATTGGAGTCAGTCCTCTCGAATCCTGTCACTTCGTTATCAACTAAGTTTAGGTACTGTTCTCAATCCTTTGTTATTTCAGCTCCTCACCAGGAGTGAGTTCCATCTCAAGAAAGCAGTTTCTTGGCTCATTCTTAAGAAGCAACTCCTTGTTTGTTAAAGTTTTATCATAAGATTGTAGTAATTCAGTCTCATTGTCAGGCTTCATTTCTAATTCTAGTTCTCTTGCTATTCCCACCACATCTGCAGCTCTTTCCTCAACGAAATTCTTGAACCTTTCAAAATCATCCATGAGGGCTGGAATCAACTTTTTCCACACTCCTGTTAAGGTTGAAATTTTGACCTCTTCCCATGAATCATAAATGTTCTTAATGGCATCTAGAATGGGGAGTCCTTTTCTGAAGGTTTTCAATTTATTTTGCCCAGATCCATCAGAGGAATCACTACGGGCTGCTATAGCCTTAAGAAATGTGTTTCTCCAGTAAGATTTAAAAGTCAAAATTACTCCTTGATCCGTGAGCTTTAAAATGGATGTTGTGTTATCTGGCATGAAAACAACATTAATCTCATTGTACAGCTCCATCAGCTCTCTTGGGTGACTAGGTGCATTGTCAATGACCAGTAATTTTTTGAAAGAAGTCTTTTTTATCCCTCAGCAGTAGTTCTCAACAGTAAGCTTAAAATATTCAGTAAACCATGTAAATAAATGTGCTGTCATCCAGGCTTTGTTGTTCCATTTATAGAGCATAGGCAGAATAGATTTAGCATAACTCTTAAGGGCCCTAGGATTTTTAGAATGGTAAATGTGTATTAGCTTCAACATAAAGTCAGTAGCTGCATTAGCCCCTAACAAGGGAGTCAGCCTGTTTTGAAGCTTTGAAGTTAGGCATTGAACATGTAGCTATGAAAGAAAGTCCTAGATGGCTTCAACGTAGGCAAAATAGCCCTCTATTTTGGAACCTTCTTCCAATAGAGGGCTATTTTGCCTATGTTGAAATTCTGTTGTTTAGGGTAGCAACTTTTATCAATTATCTTAGCTACATTATCTGGATAACCTGCTGCAGATTCTACATCAGTACTTATGTTTTCATGTTATGGAGGTGGCTTCCTTCCTTAAACCACATGAATGTGGTTCCTTCCTTCTAACCTTAACCTTTTTTTTTTTCTGTAGCTTAGAGCCTTACTGGGTATTAGGCTTTGGCCAAAGGGAATGTTGTGGCTGGTTTGATCTTCTATCCAGACCACTAAAACCTTTCATTTTCTTATTATTCCTATGTTCACTGGAGTAGTACTTTTAATTTTCTTCAATAATTTTTTTCTTTTCATTCACAACTTGTCTGTTTGGCATAAGAAGACTAGCTTTTAGTCTATCTCAGTTTTTAACACGCCTTCCTCACGACGCTTAATCATTTCTAGCCTTTTATTTAAAGCAAGAAGTGTGTGCTTCATTCTTCCATGTGAACAGTGAGAGGCCATTGCAGGATTATGAATTAGCCTAACTTCAATGTCAATGTGTCTCAGAAAAGAGGGAGTCACACCCGTGTGAGAGAGACAGGTACTGGCTGGTGAGTGGAGTACTCAGAATACAGACATTTAATTCACTATCTTATGTGGGGGCAGTTTTTGGTACCCCAAACAATTACAATAGTAACACCAAAGAACACTGACAACAGTGTGGTGGTTCCTAAAGAAAAGGGAGGTGAAGGAGTGGTTGTGAAGTGGAAAGGGGATCAAATAGGTGGTAAACGGAAGAGATTTAACTCTGGGTGGTAAACACACAAAGAAATATACAGATGATGTATTACAGGATGGTATAGTTGTACACTTGAAACCTATATAATTTGATTAACCACTGTCACCCCAATAAATTTAATAAAATTTTTAAAAAGATCACCGGTCATAGATCATCATGACATAAAATATTAATAAAAAGTTTGAAACGTTGCATGAATTTCTAAAATGTGACAGAGACAAAATGAACAAATATTCTTGGAAAAATGACACTGATAGATTTGCTAGGTGCGGGGTTGCCACAAACTTTTAATTTGTAAAAATAGCAATATATGCAAAGCTCAATAAAGCCACATGCAATAAAACTAGGTATGCCTGTAAAAACCTATTGTGAATCTCACTCATCACGGGATGAAAAAAAACAGAAAAAAGAAAAAAACTTAAAAAAATGTTTTATTCTGTGGGAGGAAGGACCAAAACAAAAGAAAATGGAATTAGAATCATGGTGAGAGAGGCAATGGGTTTTAGTGAGCAAATAGTAGGTAACAATAGTAAAATCAATGATAATAGATTCATACCTCTGTGTTTAATAACGTAATTAAGAGGGATCATAGATACAGAAAGAGAAGTACAAAATCTTCAAAGCAATTGGAAGAAACTTAGATGAAAATCAATAAAATAGTTGGCAAAAATAAGCTAAGCAGAAAAAAAAGTAAAATAAAAAGTGTTTTAAAAACAGGTTATGGTAGAATAAATAAAATTAAAATACATTAATTACACTAAATGCCAATAGACTGAAACTATATTAAAAACAGATACAGATTAGAATAGGAAACAAACTCAGATATATGCTGTTCTCAAGAAATATACTTAAAATAATAATAACAATAATAATAAGAAGAAGGAGGAGGAGGAAAAGACAAAGAAATTGAAGAAGAAGGGGAAGACAGGGATAGACAAAGAAATGCAGGTATTTAAAATGGAAAGAAAATAAAAATATTAAAATTATTTTCTAACAAGGTGGGGTTTACAATTCAAAGTTCTAAAGTGGGTTAAGAGGGACAATATACACATTACAAATACAAATGAGAAAGAAAATATAATAGATGTAAATATATATGAAGCAAACAATGTAACAGCTAAAGATAAAACAAAAAGTATTAGACTGTAAGAGTTAGAAATATATAATACAATTGATGACTGTTCCTCCTATTGCCTTCAGGCCTGGCACTAGGATTTTAGGTCATCATAAATTAAAATTTGGTTTTCTTCACTCAGAAAATACTAGGATAATGGGATTATCTGTTTATTTTCTGAAATTTGCGGAATCAAACACTTAGTAAAAAAAAAAAAAAAAAAAAGAAAAGAAAAAAAGAAAAATAGAAATATATAATACAAAAAACTGAAAACATTTGTATATTTTATTCATCATATCCTACTAGCATTACACAGAAATAACAGAGAAAATAGAAAATGGCTTTTCTCTAAGAACTGGGGTTTTCGAGAGGACAGCAGGGACCCTCAGGTACGTTGATACAAGTCATTAAGAACTATTCTACTTTTTCGGGAGGTGGTGAGGGCTGGGGGTGGGTTGGGATGGGAGTAAAAGACAGAAATCTGTACAAGAACAACAATTAAAAAAAAAAACCCAACCATTCTACTTTTTCAAATTGCAATAACATATTTGACAAACCTAAATACTAATTTGCATCTATGTCTGTGAAATAACCATTTCTTAGAAGAAAGGGAGGATTGTTGGAGGCCGTTGGAGAGTGAGCACTAAGACTCATGTCATCCTCCTTTTCCCTGAGGGGATTAACTTTTTAACTTTTTTACATTCATGCGTAATTATAAATAAATGTAAGAGACTTTATAAAGAAAATAACTAAAATTACTAACATCTCATTAAAGTTTATATTTAGTTTATTTCAAATGAGATATAATGGTTAAAATCATATTAATGACAAACCATTAAAGAGCTCTATTTTCAAGAGAAAAAAGTATTTCCTTGCTTTGGTAAGAAAGATATACAAATTCTTTCATTTTAAAACTGTGTTTTATATTTGCTTTAAGTTTTCATTTGTGTGGGCAGGTTCTTAAAATCTGTGTAGGCATTAATAAAATTCTGTGCCAGAGTGTCCTCATTGCATGCTACTTTAGCAGTGCTTCTTTTTAAGAAACAATATTTTCCAGAAGTAAACTAAGTTGCTAGTTTACTAGATGGAAAATATAGATGGACTGACAGAAGACCTAGACATCATTGATCTTTTTGCCAGGCATATTTTAATTAAAAACTTTAAAACATTCTTTTAATAAGATATGTAGGTGAATTCATGGGATTTTAATTTGATTCTTATTTCCCTTTATGACTTTCTTTTCCAAAATTCTTCTGTTTTACATAATCATTTTTAAAAATGTAATTGTATTAAATTCAAAACTGATTTAATGAGGAGGTTACTTGGAATTATGTTAAATTGGAGAAAATTACCATATTTTGAACAATCTTTATTACTATCAAGAACTTTCTGTATTTCATATAAGTCAAATCTGATTTCATATCACTTAACAAATTTGATAATGTTCTCTGTACATTATTTACATATTTTTGTTTATTTAATTTCTACTTCTAAGTTACCTTTTAAATGTATTTTGTAAATTGTTATTGCTACATTTTTAGATGTATTTGGGATTTTTAAATTTAGTTTTTGTGACCATTACCTTAATGAACTTGTTTTTTAAATCTAATTGTATTTTAGTATATTTTCTTAGATTTTTAAGATAGAGCATTCATCTTAAACATAATAATTCTATTATTTTGTTAACAAAATTTGTGTCTATTATTTATGTTTCTTGTCTTACTGCTTTGGATGGAATGAGGTTAAATAGTAATTAGTATAGATGACATTCCTATGAGACTTAAAAGAATATTATTGAGAAAGCCTCTAATGCTTGTCCACTAATGTGTAGCCATATGCTCATTTAAGGCAGACATTCTACAGCACTGTCATTTTACTAAGAGTCTTTCTTAGGATGGTGGTCAAGTTTTGCCAAATATCTTTGTGCATTTTTTGAGATGGTAATGTAATTTTTTCATCTAGAGTCTATTTGTTCTATGATTTATGCAAAAATATATTTGCATTTTTGGGAAAACCTCTATTTGGCTGCTGCGGATTAATTTTTAATACATCATTGAATTCAATTTGTGGTATTTAATTGTTATTACATGTAACATGTTTTATTCTACATATTTTTTCTTTTGGCTACCTTCATCTATTTTTTAACATTGGAGGAATATATACCATTCAATTCAACTATATATTCTGAAAGAGACTATAAATCTTGGATTTAGTCAATATTTAATACTGTATGAATTCACCAATAGAGTTGCATGGACAAGATACTATTTTAGTGATAGTTTTTTCTTGTTTTCTAGTTTTTCTATTGGCATTGGTCTGATTTGATTTTCTGATTTTTGAAATAATGACGGGAATTTTAATTTTGTCAGAAGATTAATTATATTAAGATATAAAATATAATAACAAGTTCATGGACACTAATATTTTATTACTTTAATAATCTCCAGTTGTTTTCATTTTTTAATATTTATTAATTAACTTTTTAGATAGAGGGGGAAGGTGGGAGAGAGAGGGAGAGAAACATAGATGTGAGAGAGAAACGTCGATATGTTGCCTCTTATGGGTACCCCAACTGGGACCAAACATACAACCTGGGCATGTGCCCTGATCCAGCATCAAACCAATGACTTTTCACTTTGCTGGATGATGCCCAACTGACTGAGCCACGTCAGTCAGAGCTCTTTTCTCATTTGTTTAACTTTTAATATGGTCTTTACAAAGATGTTAAAATAGATTTTAGAAATAGTATATAAATATATTACCTTTATTACATTACTATTAATTTGCTTAAATAATTTTACAGCCTTATCTTACTATTCACTTATATTTGCATTATTAACTTCTGAACTTACTGCATCATGGTATAATAATATGGTCATATGTTTTCTATTCTTTTGATTCAGTGAGTTTTTTCCTTTGTGATCAATGAGTCATAAATTTTAATAACTTTAATATAACTGAGAAGTTGTGAATTCTCTGTTAAAAGATGTATATGTACACTTATTATCAATTAAACTTTGTTGTCTATATTATTTTATTTATTTTAGTATATTTTTCTATACAGAATATATTGTATATTGTATTGTGTTGTGTATACAATATACAATATTTTATATATTGTATATCATATATTATATTATGTATTTTGTCTTCTTTATTTGATGATTACATGGTTTTTAAAACTGCTATAACTTTTCTTATATGATAAGTATTCCTTAACTATTATTCAGCCTACCTCCTTATAAGAGAACATAGTTATTTTAATAATGCCTACTAGGAATATAGTATAAAGCCAAACTCAGACAATAAAGGTTGGAAAAGGTAGAAAGGCCAAAATAAGTTGCACTAATACTTCTGCATTAAAATATGAATGGTATAAATTAAATTAGTATAAATATCCAGAAAAAGCAGCTTTTTAAAGAAAATATACATTTAAAATGGAAAATTGCAAAATTAGTATTTTACTCAGCCCTAAAATTAATTTCTTAGTGGGAATAACTAAAATGGTATGTATATTTTAGAATTTATTAAAATAAAAATTCAAATTCAAATGCATAAAAAATATTTAACTTGCTTTCTGCTTGTATTCCGCAATTTGAATTACTTTTCTACTCAAAAGTTATGTTAAATATTTTATGAGGATTTGTTTTTCTGATAAAAATTTATTACCAATTTTCAATGATTTTAGAACATATTTAAGAGGAATAACATTTTAAAATGAGAGAATAATGTTGAAAATAGAAGTATGCTTAAACTTTAGTACTGTAGAGTAAAGAGATGATGTTAAGAAAACTGAATAGTGACATATAAAAGACTGGAACTGGATGACTACCTTACAGCCACACACAAAAATTGACTCAAAGAGGGTTAGATTCGAACATAAGATCTGAAACCATGAGACTCCTCAAACAAAATGTAGGTGAAAACCATAAGCTCCTGGAAATAGGTATTGGTGATTTTTTAAATCTCACACCAAAAGTAACAGCACCAAAAGCAAAAATAATCAAGTAGGACTACAACAAACTATAAAGCTTCTGTGCAGCAAAGGAAACCACAAAATAAAAAGGTAAACTATTAAATTGAAGAAAATTTTTGCAAATCATATACCTAATAAGGGCTTAACATCTAAAATACATAAAGAACTCACTGAACTCAATAGTCAAAAAACAATTGAATTTAAAAGTAGGCATAAGATCTGAATTTTTCTGAAGACAATACACAGATGGCCCACAGGTACATAGAAATATGCTCAATATCATTAATAAACAGCAAAATGCAAATCAAAACTATAAAGAAATATCACCTCACACACATTATAATGGCTATTATTGAAAAGGCAAGAAATAACAAGTATTGGAGAAAATGTGGAGAAAAGGGAACCTGCGTATACTGTTGGTAGAAATGTAAATTGGTGTAATGGCTATGAAAAACAATATGGAAATTCCACAAAAAATTATAACTACAACTAGCATATGATCCACAAAAAATTATAATTACAACTAGCATATGTTCCAGCAATTCCACTTCTGGTTATTTATCTGAAGAGAATAAAAATACAAACTCAAAAAGATATATGCATAGTCAAGTTCACGGCAACACTATTTACAATAGCGGAGATAAGGAAACAGCCTAAGTGTCCATCAATGGATGAATAGATAAAGAAGTTCTGATATGTATAATTAAATATTATTCATCTATAAGAAAGAATGAAATTTTGCCATTTTTGAAAACAAGAATGGACTTTATGGCTCTCTGCTCCTCCTGTTTGACAGACAGCTGAGTCTTCCTGCACAGTGCCAGCCTCAACCCTGAGGCACAATGGTGAAGGTCGGATTGAACAGATTTGGCCATACTGGGCACCTGGTCACCAGGGCTGCTTTTTACTCTGGCGAAGTGGTTGTTGTCACCATCAGTGATCCTTTCATTGACCTCACCTACATGGTCTACATGTTCCAGTATGATTCTACTCATGGCAAGTTCAAAGGCACAGACAAGGCTGAGAATGGGAAGCTTGTTATCAATGGAAAGTCCATCTTCATCTTCCAGGAGTGAGGTCCCGCAAACATCAAATGGGGTCATGTTGGTGCTAAATATGTTGTAGAGTCCACTTGTGTCTTCAGCACCATGGAGAAGGCTGGGGCTCACTTGAAGGGTGGAGTCAGGAGGGTCATCATCTCTGTTCCTTCTAAGGATGCTCCCACGTTTGTGATGGGTGTGAACCATGACAAGAATGACAACTCCATGGAGATTGTCAGCAATGCCTCCTGTACCACCAGCTGCTTGGCTCCCCTGCCAAGGACATCCATGACAACTTTGACATCATGGAGGGACTCATGACCATAGTCCACTCCATCACTGTCACCCAGAAGACCATGGACAGGCCCTCTGGCAAGCTGTGGCGTGATGGCCAGGGTGCTACCCACAACACCATCACTGCTTCCACTGGTACTGCTAAGTCTGCGGGCAAGGTCATCCTTGAGCTGAATGGGAAGCTCACTGGCATGACCTTCTGTGTCCCCACCCCCAGTGTTTTGGTTGTGGACCTGACCTGCCGCCTAGAGAAAGCTGCCAAATATGATGACATCAAGAAGGTAGTGAAGCAGGCATCAGAGAAACCCCTTAAGGACATCCTGGGCTATACTGGAGACAAAGTTGTCTCCTTAGACTTTAACAGTGACAACCAGTCCTCCATCTTTGATGCTGGGACTGCATTGCCCTCAATGACCACTTTGTGAAGCTCATTCCCTAGTATGACAGTGAATTTGGCTACAGCAACAGGGTGGTGGACCTTAAGGTCCATGTGGCCTCCAAGGCATAAGAGCCCCCTGGACCACCAGCCCCAGCTATAGGAAGAAAGACTCTCAGCTGCTGGGGAGTCCTTGCCCTAAATCAATCCCCTAACACACTGAGAATCTCCTGATTGGCAGTTTTCATCCGAGACCCCCTGAAGAGGGGAGGGGCTTAAGGAGTCCTGCCTTCTCATGCACCATCAATAAAGTTCTCTGTACCCAGCACCCCCCCTTCCCCCCCCCCCAAAAAAAAGAATGGAATTTGTGGGCATTTAGCTAAGTGAAATAAGTCAGACAGAGAAAGGCAAATACCATATGACTTCTTGTATGCGGAATCTAAAAAACAAGCAAACGATAAATAAAATGAAACAAACTAAGCTCATAAATACAGACAACAAATTAGTGGCTGCCGCAAGGAGGGAGTAATAGATGAGAAAAATAAGTGCAGGAGTCAAAAGGTGATAAAATAAAAACTTTTTAAAAAAACCCAGGAATTTCTCTTTATACAATTGCCAAACCCTTATTGTATGCTTTGAGACTTTCCCTAAAGTATTAAAATGGGAGAATAACCCAGTTTTCATGGCTTAGTTAATATTATTTTTAGAGGAAAGAAGTTTACTAACTTAGTGGAACAATTATCCCATAGGCTAAGAATATAATTCAAAATTACTGTTATTATAGAAATTTCTTATAATTGCCATTTCTTTCTTTTTCCTTCCTTCCTTCCTTCCTTCCTTCCTTCCTTCCTTCCTTCCTTCCTTCCTTCCTTTCTTTCTTTCTTTCTTTCTTTCTTTCTTTCTTTCTTTCTTTCTTTCTTTCTTTCTTTCTTTCTTTCTTTCTTTCTTTCTTTCTTTCTTTCTTTGTAAAGTGGTTTATTTACAGATGCCAGCCATCTGGAAAATGGGGGACTCAGGTCTCTCAAAGCCCACCTCCATGTCTCAGTGAAGGCAGAGGTTTTTCATAAGGAGGGAGAGGGGAACAGAACAAAGAGATCAAGGGAGAAGGTTGAAAAGTTCTCTACGTGCAGATTAGCACAGTCCATCTGATAAGGCAAGTGATAGTCCTGTGTGCATCATCCTGGCTCCATGGTTGAAGGTCAGGAAATCTCCCAGAGCTGGGATGCATGAAGACTGGAGTCTATCCTTTGAAACTAGATCCTAAGATTCTTACACAAACATGATGTTCATCTACAAGCTACATTATCAGTCAGAGTCAGCACTTACAGAAACAATGTCAAAAGAATGGTGGGGTGGGTTACAATTTCCCACTGTTACAATTTTCCATAGTGACAGTAAGGGGAGTGACACCCTCTATAATCCTTCTGGGTGGGTGAGGCATAGGTGAAGCTCAAAACAAGACAAACAAATGCCCTCATGATACATACTCAACTTCAAAGCTATACGCACTTATTCAGCTTACTAACACTTGAGGGCAGAGTTTTAGCCCATATATACTTTCTATAAGGTATATACTTTCTATATACTTTGGAACTTATACTCCAAATTCGACCTCTGAAGCCATGAATTTTTGTTATGTTACCCTTGAATTAGCTACACTATGGCAGTTGTGGAGAGTGTCAATATTTAGTCTTGGTTAATTTTCACATTAATAAACTGGAATGTGATATACCATTTAGAAAAGATAGGGGTAGGATACCAACACCTTGGCCCATAAATCCTTTTGCCCTGCCCGATACGTTTCACCACAAGGCAAGGGACAGGAGGGGGTACGAAGGTACAGGAAACAGGTGGGTCTTCTGAATATTTTTTCATGGAAGCACATATTTTATAGATGAGTTACAACAGTCAGCAAACAACACATTTTGTTTTACCTGTACTGATTTGTTTATTATTGTCTTTTCCAGAATGGCTGGTCCAGTTTGGAGCAGAGGTGGACTCTCTGCCAGAGATGGTCATTTATTTTCTTAAAGGAATATTTTAGTTAATGCCTTATTAGATCATTGCTATATAGTTCTGGATATATATGTATATGTATATATGTATATGTATATGTATATGTATATGTATATGTATGTGTGTGTGTGTAGGATATAGTTTGATTCACTTTAGAGGAAGAAAAAGATTGATAGGGTGACTACATAATGAAAATTCATTTTCACTGTGAACACCTTAACCACTGGAGAGTACTAGGCCTCTGAACAGCTCTGTGCCTCTTGCTTTTACTTTCAATTTCACTATGCTGCATAGGTTCTGTGCAGTCTTTGACAAGCTTTGCACAGGTTAACTGGACTCTACCTTGCATTATTTGCATCCCCTGAACCTTTTACCTCCTGACCTAAAGATGCTCAGCTGGAAAGCCTGAATGAATTGCTTGATCCTTATGCACTAGGAAATGTGGGAGAGTTAACAACCCATAGGGCAATACTTTATCAATGAAAGACAAGAGCCAGTAGATAGATAAATGCTTCCTTTATTTGTCCCCTCAGCTGAAGCCAATGTTATATAACCATCTTTACATTGTTTTTTGCTCCTTTCCTCACTCTAGCTCCAAGACATTCCAAAATAAACCACTTTCTGATTATTGACAGAGAGAAGGATGTTGAAAATAGAGACATGCCTAATCTTTAGTATCTTAGAGTAATGTGATGACAATTTGAGTTCTATCTCTGAAATAAAAGATCATTTTCTTGATCATCTTTCCATATTGTACTAATTTCCTCTTGGTTTCAGTGGGTGATGTTAAAAATTTTTGTTGGAAGATAGATTTAGTTGTGCCACAAAGTAAAAGCCTGCTTATTTGGTTACAATTTGATGCTGACCAAATGTTCTTTTGAAAAGTAATTCTCACATCTGCCAACTAAATTCTATCATACGTCAAATTAGATGTTATGACTATTTCTTACTGTCTGTATTCTGAAAACTCTTGAATGATAATTAACTATGATTATACAGAATATATACTTTTAGATGGAGAGTCTATTTTTCTTAATCTATGATAGATTTGTAATATGTTATTATACTAAATATGAAGAGTTTTAGAGTTTTTAAAACATTAACCGTTGTTGTCACTTCTCCCTGGGCACACAAAATTACACTTTGCAATACCTTGCAGTCAGGTAGGACTAAGTAATTAGTTCTGGCCAATAAAAGGTATGTTAACATGATGTGTGCCACTACTAGAGTAATTAAATTAAAAGCCTGTGAGTGATTAGCTAGCGTCTTCCGTTCTTTGCCTGTGGTGGTTGTAGACATTATAAACCGAGATGTAGAATCTCAGGATTAAATTAGCTGAGTCACAGCATAGTGGACAGATGCCCTGTGAAGTGGCCTGAACCCAGGTAAACTTTACATATACAAAGAATAAATGTTTGCTGTCTTAAACTACTGAGATTTTGGGGTTATTTTTTACTGCGGTACATTTCCTTTTGACAAACACATCAAGAAGTCTGCCAACTTGGGGTTTTTACTTACCAGTAGGGAGTCTGTGAATGTATGCTTATATTCACACCTAATTTCATCAATCCTGCTTTTTTAGAAAGTACTTCTCAATACATATATTAAAACAATGATTTTTCATATATATTACATTTATTTAAATACAGTTTACATGAACATTTCTATTCAATTCACTGTTATCAAATATTTTAAGTGCATGGCAATTATATTTGACCCAGAAATGGTGAACTCATCCATTTCTTTTGTAGCACTTGTCTTAGTACATGATTGATTATGTGAAATGTGCTCCGCCCATTGAATTTTGTTGTTATATTTTGTACTTGTCACATAGAATGCTCAACATGAAATATTTATGTCTCCCGAGGAGCCTTAAATATGCACCTTGGAATTTGAAGTAGACAATGGTGGTAGTAAATATTTATTAATTGTAAAGCACGACAACAAAATTTATGAGATGGACGACATGCATATGGAATTTCCATACTGAGTGCCAATGTGCACATTGATGTGTCATGGATAATAAGGCTGACAAGTCTGAAAATGACTGTGAGCTCTTTTGAGGAAAGAACACTGTAAATATATTGAAAGTCATTACTTAGCATTTGTTTCTGTTTTTTTATTTTTTATCAAAATTTAGGAGCATGAAGAAATAAAGGTCTCTCCATTGTACTCTCTCCTTTTGTGTCTATGAAATTATTCTCCCACATTGAACTATTATTTATTTAGCAGTTACTCTGTGCCCAGTACTCTTCCAAGTGATCAGGCAGGGCATGTTAAAACACACAATTTTCTTGCTCTCGTGGATCTTACACTCTAATAGCAATAATCAGCAGGATAAACATATGTGATGATTTCAGAGAGGAATGATCAAAGAAGATCTCTTAGAGAAGGTGTTTTTTTCCGTCCTCTATTTTCCTTTTTTATTGAGACATAATGGACATACATCCGTGTATAAGTTTAAAGTGTACAAAGAGGTGATTTGAACTGAAACGTGAATGAAGAGATCCAGCCCCTGTAAAAATCACATTTTTAAAAATCTACTTTGGAGTATGTGGAAATCTAAATAAAACTATGAGTATCAGCTGACACTTTTTGGTTTAAATTATCTATGTGGAGGCAGCACCTTATACTATTATCTTTTTCTTTGAGATCAGGAGACTGAAAATGTGCTCCAGCGGCTATTCTTGTAATAATTTCCAATTTTAGATGCAGGAATCATCAAGTGTATGGATCAGACCATTTTTATTCCGTGCAGTCCCTTCCATCTTCCAATAATACATTAGTGTGTTGAGCTTGACATCTATATATTATTCAGTTTTTTTTCTGGTATAGTTGTCATTTTTCTTACTAACTATTTTTCTTAATCATCTGGAGTATGGCAAAGCCTTCCAAATGCCCACCCACATCCAATGGCTCCACTTCAATTCATTTTCCACACAGCAACTAAATTAAATCTTTTTAAAAATGTCTCTTGTCACCACCTCAATACCCCTTACACGCATATCTGATATTCTCTATTAGCTTCTTTTTGCTCTTCGAATGAAACCGCTAGATCTTAATGGTCCCAGAGACTCTATGCACCAGTCCCTACATATCCCCAACTCTCTTGGTTCCTCTACTTTAGAGCATAGGAATTTGACAACTTTCTTGTGTGTATCATGTTCCATTCTTCCTCAGATCTTTATGCAATACTCCATCTGAAATGTTCTTTTTTAATAAAATGATTTATTTATTTATTTTTAGAGGTGGGGGGAGGAGGGAGAGAGGGAGAGAAACATCAATGCACAAGAGATACATTGATTGATCTTTAGCCTCTTACACATCCCCAAATGGGGACCCGGCCTGCACACCTGACCTGTTCTGACTAGTAATAAACCAGCATCCTTTCAGTTTTCAGGTTGGCGCTCAATCCACTGAGCCACACTAGCCAGGTCTGAAATGTTCTTAACTCACTTCATATCTTAATTTTTTAAAAAATAGTTTTCAAATTCTGAATTATTTTGAACATTAGAAAAAACACAGAGTATTATTGTCTTGGCATTGTTTAATAAGTTAAATATTTTGTGAACTTTATTTCAGAATTATTTTACACATTGAGTGTATTACAGAAATATTGTAAGTAACATGTGTAGCTGTTCTTTCATTGTCTCCTTCATAGTCCCAAATCAACCACTATATTGAATCTGGTACATTTCCATTAATAATTTTATACTGAAACTTTCCCTCTCTATATAATTGCAACCTTTATCTGAATTTGGGTAATATAAGTCTGGGTAGAGGGTTAGGGAGAAAAAGAATATCAAATTATCTGACTCCACTTGGTTCTAGAGTTTGAAGTGGGAAATAGTGACAATTGAGACACAGAGAGATTTATACAAAAATTTACATGAATCCATCAGTGTCTATGTTTGAACAGAAAGAGTTTGGATAGTGAGGAGACTGTGCGTATGTGGGTGTCCATAGGCATATGTGTGTGTATATTTTTTAAAATTCATATAAATGGATTCATATGGCTTACATAATTTCTCTTACTTTAGCAACATTATGTTTTTTTGTAGACTTGTCCATGTTGACCTAGTTTATTTACTTTAATGCCTATATATATTTGTGTGATTATGCCTTAATTTAATTATGCATCCTCCCATTATCTCCTTTTTCATATTATAAGTAAGAGTTGAATGAACATTTTCCAAAAAAGTCTCTCTGAATAGATTTACCAACTCATCCATATCCATAGTGTATGGAATTTCCCAAGGTTTTACTTGCTTTCCAAAATTCACTCACACTGACATTTGCTATGTTTTCATTTCCATTCCCCTGATAACTACTGAGGTTGAGTAATTTTCACATTTTTGTTGGCTTTTTCTTTTTTTTTATTTTCATTCTCTCTTTTTTTGTTGTTTTTTCTTTGTTCTTTTTCTCTCTTTTACTTTGACTAATTTTCTTTTTCTTCTTTTCTTTCTTTTCTTTTGTGTATGGGTGAATTGTCTATTCACCATTTTTATCCAAAGTTGTATTGAGTCATTTTTTTCTTATTAATTTATATAAACGTTTTATAACTAGATTTTAAAATATTGTCATTACATGTGTTTCAAATAGCTTCTTTCTGTATGTCACCTGTCTTTTAACTTAGTTTATGATATATTTATTAACCAGAAAGTTTTAATTTTAATATCATTTAATTTAGCAGTTTCTTTATAGATTGCATTTTCTGCTTCTTGTCCAGATTATAAGAATACTCATATATTCTTCTAAAAAATTTTATAGTTTTCCATATTTATTGTGCTTTCATGTTGTATTTATACACAAAATGTATGTTTGCTATTATATAGAGACATATTTTTATATTTATAATCTTTAATCAAATATCTAAGCATCATCTATTAAGTTGTCTGTACTTCCCCCCACTGATTTAAAATATCAAACCTGTCATATACCATGAATACTATGCTAGATTGTATTTGTTTTTATTCCTATATCAATATCATAACTTATTAAATAAGTTTTGATATCTTGTAGACTAAGTTTTCTTCTCATTCAATAATATTTTCACTATTCTTGGCCCTTTATTCTTTCATATGGATTTTGCGTTAGGTTATTAAATTCAATGAAAACCTCATTTTGAATATTAATGAAAATTGCATTTGATTTAGAGAATAATTTGTGGAAAATTGATGTCATTTTGACACTGAGTTTTTGGTGTATGTAAAATGTTAAAGTTTTGTTATGTTTTTAAATCTACTAATAAATTCTTCCATATATTTCTTGCTATTTTTTAAAAGAAATATTCCTAGGTATCCTTGATTTTGACTACCTTTGGAGAGATAGTCTTTTAAAATATATTTTTAAAATGTTTGTTACGGATGTAAATGAATGTAATTGTTCTTTGTATGCTATATTTTCAGCTCTTCACTCACATTTGTTACTTTTGAACCCATTTGACTTCTTCCACATTTCCCAACTCTGGTTACCTCTCCTTCATATATTTGTCACAGGTGCCATTTGCCTTTGTTCTTATGATTACTTTTTAAAATGCCATCTTTTCCACTAGACTTTATGTTCTAGGTTACAGATAATGTCTGTTTTCCCCAACCTTTGTATCTCTGATGCCTAAGGACAGCTTTGCACATAGCAGATATCCAACAAGTACTTTTTGAGTAACTGACTATATGAATAAATGGATGTGTTAGTATTATCATTTTTAAAAGCAATTTATTAACTATGCTTAGATCCTCAGAATATAAAAGAGATTAAAGGAAGCTTCTCTTCAGACATAACAGTTTGGTTCACACTGGAGACAAATCAATTAAAGCTAGCAACCATTAAAAGGCTGAAAATAATGATCATTCAAGACTTAAAATTATGTTTTCACTAGCTCCTGTCTGCTGATCATAACAACCCCCTTCAAATGAAACATGAAATAAGGAATTACATAGAAGAGGAGAGAAGTAAATGTTGCCCTTCATTTTAAGTGTCCTTCAATAGCAAAAGGCTGTGGAGTATTTATGCAAATTGGCATGAATAACAAATGAAATTGTTCTGATCTAGGCTACTAAAAGGAAAGCTCAATGAATTAATTGTAAACAAAGTATAGCTCTATATAATGCAACGATTCTTAACTGAGATGCAGTTTAATGAACTGAAAAAAAAAACAGTTCTAATTTAAGTGTATACTGGTATGATAACTCAAGTTTTAACAACACTTCTTCCAGTTTGGATTACAAAGGGGAGCACACAAACTGTTGTGAAGAGAATAGTTTACTTTTTCATCTGTAGTTTTCCAAGCAGGAGGAGACTTTGAGATTAGAAGTGGTCTTTTTTTATTAACCAAAGCTATTAATAGCACATGGAAGGGCACAGCCCCGTTCCCCTAAAATGTCTCTTTGGCATATCAATTACTTTTAGGCTGATTATTTTAAAGAAACAGCAGGTACAGGAAAAGTTCTGAAAGCCTAGTAGAAGTTACTGTTTTAGAAACAAACACATTTACAAGGGCAATCTCCATTTGTAAGGGTGTCTAAGTATTTGGAAGAGCAGGAAGTCTAGGTAAATACCTAGGATCCTTATCAGTGAAGAAGGGTTGGGTTTAAAACTGCATAACAATCATACTGCTGTTTACTGTGCTTTTCCTGGTAACCTCCCATGACTGGCCTTCCTACCCAGTATCTTTTTTCCTTTTAAGCAGAAGATGACATTGAAGGTGGTGGCCTGGGCCATTTCCTGGAGTTACTCAGTTTCCCTGGGTCTGTCTGTATACAGGAGGTATATATGTAATTAAACTTAATTTTTCTCCTGTTAATCTGTCTGTCATTATGGGAGAGTCTCAGGCAAGAATCTAGTAAGGTAAAGGGAAAATTATTTTCCTCTCTGACATACATTAAGGTAATATTTGGCATAGATTATATTGATAAGCACAGCTATGTTTTCTGGGTTGTGAGAGTTTTGTTTGTTTGTTTTTTGTCTAGCTTTATATATTTCCTAGATGATTTGGAAAGATCAAGAAATACAGTTAAGGAAGAATTAACTCTCACTTTCCATGTGTCCCACATTCATATCCACATGGATACGACTATTTGTGAATGGTCAATGGCACCTTAATGAAAAGTTTCATGAGAAACTCATAACCAGGGCTGGAGCCAGGACCAGCTACATAATCTGTGGGACCCAACACACAACAAACATGCAGGCCCCAATTTTCAGAAATATTTAGAGTTTTGAGAGGTTGACAATAAAGCATTCAACAAAGTATGGGGCACTTTTCAGACCTGTATTTCACTCACTCATGAAATTGGGTCTTTTATATCTGCTCTTGTAATTCTGATACTGGCCCAGTGGGGTTAACTTGTGCTTCCTCCTTAGTGAATGGATACTGATCAAGTGTGAAGGTGAAGAATGGATTAGCTTTTCCAGGTGACTTCTAAAACAAGGATTTTGACCATCAACAACATACTTAGTGATCTTTAGGAACATTCCAGACCTTTTGAATAGAGGCAATGGTGACTGCTATTGGTATAATTTCTGTGACATGAACCATAATTATAAAAGTAATTATGAATGTATTTTAATTACAGAGTTATGTCAGTGATAAAATTCCCATTTCCTTTTGGAAAAATTTTAGTGTGGAATAACTAAAATCATGATAGTGTCCAGATTAAAAGGACTTTAATTTAAAAAAGTATAATACAAGCTTCTCTATGCACTGGTGTCTTGGTGCTTCAAACTATTTTGCCTTCATTCTGGACCAGATCACATGTCACCTACCACTTCAATAAGAACTGTCTTTTTTTATTCTTTAATTGCTCCTCCCTCCAAAAATAAATAAACCTTTTAAAACTGGGGTCTAACATGCTAAAGTATTTTGTAAAGTGCAGAGGCAAAATCAGATGCTCAAAAATGGTTGCTTCTGCTGCAGAGGAGTTAGTCCCTTTGAAAAGCAGAAGAGATAACTATGACCCTTTTGGCCTGACTTGGGTTATAGTTAAATATGGAAATTTAATATAGCAAAGTAGAGTTGGGCAGGCAGTTTCTAAGGAAAGGGGAGTAACTTTGCTACTGGCAATGTTGGCTTTTGGTTCTTGAGTTTGGCAAAGAAAGAATTCAGAGTCAAGAACTCTAATGCAAGAGGAAGTTTATTTATCATGCAAAGTGAAACTACACTTAAAGAGAAGACTCAAGGAGGGTGCTCAGAGAGCTTCCTTGGCCTATTAGAAAGAAAGTCACAGAGACAGAAGAAGTGAGTCAGCTGGGCTGCATGGACTCAGGAAATCAGTTACAGAGGCAAAAGAAGGGCCCATGGAGACAGGTTCAGGGGGTTAGTTTGGGATGAGCTGCTACTGCCTGGTACTCCTTTGGTTGCAAGTCTTGTGGGGTTCATTAGAGTTTAGGAGAAAGAAAACAAAAATATACCCCTGGAGAAAGAAGGTGAGGGCATGCTTGAGAGAGAGAGAGAGAGAGAGAGAGCTTACTATTTATCTGTTTTCTAAAGACAGGAATTTCAGGGGAAGTCTCATGGAAGGATTGCAATAGAATATTCATCAGCTTTCCAAGTGTGTCCTTTAATAAGATGATTCATCAAAGTGAGCATCTAGGGTCAGAGTCACGGTCCCTACTGATTGGTTGGTGCTAGGGTAGGGGGTCATTGGTTATTGCATCTGGTCCTGATGCCAGCCATGGCGTTGCTGGTTTTCTTGGTCTGGGGGTGCAAGGTAACTGAGGCCTAGATGTTATCTCTATGTTGATCAAAACTCTGTCTCTGTGGTCAACAGACACATGGTGGCCTTGTTCCTAAGAATATTTGATGCTGATCAGAACCTCATTGTCCTGAGGTCTTAATGCTAATGGGAGTGGCCATGTAAGACAGAAGGAGGCAGGTGGGTCAGCTTGCTGGATAAGACCAGTTTGAGTCAACTATCTGTCTCAGTTTTCATATGCACTTGCCAAGGAATTTTCCTAGCTCCTTGATGTCCTGTCTCAAGCTGACATCAGAAAGAAGGCTACATAATGAATCACAAGTAGTCAGTTTGTTTCTGACGAGAACCCTCCCCTTAGCAGGGTACATGTGAAACAGAGCTCACCTCTGAAAAAAGGAAATGACAAAAACAGGATAGGGCCAGTCCATGTCTAGGGGACTTGACCTGTAGCTTGGCTGCTATCTTGAAAGGCAAACTGAAACAGAAGACCCTTCAGAATGATCGGTGTGTGAGGAGGCAATGGGATGACAGAAAGGGACAATAAAGGATGACTCAGAGGGGAAAGCATGGGAGTTTTGGGCATTAAGAATGGTAACCCTCGCAGCCAGGAATATTCCACCAACACTGACAGAGCGGTGGCAGGCACTACCAAGGCATGTGAGATATACAAAGATAATGTCACACATATTGTTGCCCTAGGGTAATCTGGATCTAGTAGTCAAAAAAAAAAAAAGTCCCACGAATAGTTTCATTATAATAAGATAATAAACTTAGAAGTATACAGTGAGTAGGAGTAGCTAACAGAAGGGTACAACACGGCCTGGGATTTCAGGGAAGAGGTTTATAACTGAATCTTGAAAAATGAGTAGAAATAAGTCAAGTGAAGAGTGAATGGGTAAGTAGAGTAGCACGAGCGATGTCAGAGAGGTGTGCATCAGCATTTACTAGACATGAGCTCAGTATTCACTAGGTGTGCTTAGCAATCAAAGAAAGGTAGGGAATGGAAGGGTTAACAGCCCAAGTCATGGAAGAGTTGTATGTCCCACCAGTGGGCTGAGACTCCTGATATCTGAAGTATTTTTAAAAGGAGACCCATAAGGCAAAGTTGCATTTTATATCATTTAATCAAAAGTAAAGAGATCTGAGTGGAGTAATCTGGAAGTCGTGACACCAGTTAGGGGTGCTATCAAAATAACCTGGTGAGCATGGCTGCAGGCCTGGTTGAGGGGTATAATGGTATGACTGGAGAGGATGGGGTATGCATGGGAGAGATTTAGGAGGTAAAGATAGCAATTACTAACCAAACTGGTTTGTGGTTTAATGATGAGATGGAGTGGAAGGAAATAAATAACTGTGTCTGAGTGGATTGAGAAAGGAAGGGCTAAATATAGCCCTCAGGATGTGTGAATTTATTCTAGGGGCACACAGCATATTACTCAGAGTAAGCTGTTATGCTGCAGTCAAAACAACCAAAACTTTCTGTGGCCTAACAGCAAGTTTATTTCTTGCTCATGGTACATATCCTGGGATTGTGAGGTATCTCTTCTCCACATAAGCACTCAGGTGCAACCCTTTTTTATTTCCATCAACCAAGTCCTGTCCCAGCAACAGAGGGAGGCTAGCCTGCAATAATGTATACAGACATCCCTCACCTCAACCAAGAAGTGACACACTTTTCTTCTGCTAACATTTCATTGGTCAGAACCAGTGATCCATCCCTGTTCTACTTATAATCTTCACAGAAGATTGATAAATGTAAACTTCAGTATGCCCCGAGAGAAAGGATAGCAAAATTGATGACAACTAGTAAAAAAAAAATTATAATAAAACCTCAGGTAATGCCAACCTGTTCTGGTGCGAAGTTATGTAGCATAAGACAAGCTAAGCTTGGTCAGAGGAAAATGTTCTGAGAACTCACTTGGTAATAACTTGCCCTGTTCCAAGCTCCATGCTCAACCTGCATATATTAAAATAATTCAGTATCTTAATCCTTATAGCCATTCAAGAATACGATGAACTTTTAATGACTTTTTGAATTTTAAACTTGGAAAAGAACTTTCAAATGATCATTCTAGAACAAACCCTATGCTTTGTAGATGAAGAAATGATATCGAGAAGAGTAAAATGAAAAGGTACAAACTTCGAGTTATAAAATAAATAAGTCATGAGGATGCGATGCACAGCATGATGACTGTAGTTAGTGCTGCTGCATATTTGAAAGTTGCTAAAAGTTCCCATCACGAAGAAAAAATGTTGTAACTATGCATAGGGACAGATGTTAAGTCTACTTACTGTAGTGAAAAATTTACAGTGTATACAAATATAAAAGAATTATGTTGTACAACTGAAACTAATATAAAGTTACATCTCAATTATATCTTAAAAAAACACAAAAACAAAGATGCTGACAGGCCGGCCAACAGACAGAAAAATGCCCCACTACGAACAGGAGACCCAGGCATTTTTATCATAGAGACTCATACAAAAAAAAAAAAAAAAAAAAAAAAAGGACAAAATAAATAACAAGAAAAAAAATGAGTGAAATGATGAGTCTCAGGCAACATAAAAATGAGCTTCAGAGACAGAATCAAACTCAGAATGGACTCTAAACCCAGAGTGCTTTTCTTCCTTCACACTGTTCCTCATGTTCCACCATGTCGCTCCCTGAGATCACACAACAGCTCTGTGGCATTTCAGACAGCTGGACAGAAGTACTGGTATACACCTCTCAGTAAAGAGTGAGGAAAAGGCATGATTAGATTACTGCGTTTTATTCAATATTGATAGAATCTCTGTGGCTTTCTCAAGATGACATGGGTGGTCAAGCAGGATTTTTTGTACTCCAAATGCCAATGCATTATTTGTATTGGAAACCTTAAGGTTTGATGGGGTAAGGGAAGGGTGCAGTGTTTTCCTTACTAGCCCCATAAATGCTTATTGATGAAGTCTTTATCTTTATGATTTGCATTTACATTTGACACTGTTTATCACCCCAAATTCTGTCTAGTGTGCATGACAGGAGGGGACTCCTCTGCCATATTCTCACAGCCTGCTGTGTTCATTTAACCTAAGACTTGCCACACTGAGGCACTAACTTCCTGATTTAAAATTCAAAACATAAATTAATTTTAATTACTAAATATTAAAAGAGATTAACTATTATGTAAACTGGCACTGAGGTCAAGATGCATAATCATTAATACATGTGGAGTTAATACAAAAGCTAGTTTACCCTCTGGTTGCAGAATTTAACAAATACTATATTAAAGTCCACAGGCAAGAATGAGATTTAATTCACCAAGATGTATAAAATAGATAAGTAACACCAAAAAGAGACATAAGTTATAAAATTACACAACAAAGAACTTCTGTGAAAGACAACTGTTTTTAGAAAAACAAGAGTGAACATTAGACTGTGTACTTCACAAACTTTGGTTCTCTGAGGGGTGTGCAGAGGCTAGTGAACTACAAAATAAACACATTATGTTCTTAGAAACTCTATTTTAATAAAAAAATTAATGATTTGACTAGTATTTTTATAGTATTATAAACATGGATATACTGTGGGATAGAACCACGGCTTGCATTACTTTCTGTGATACAGCAGGAACTACTGTGTAGTGGCAGTAGGCCATTCAGTCTGCCCTGGGGTATGTGTCAGTTCCCTCTGCTATTAATGGTAGGCTAGCAATGAACTCTGAGACACAGAGGGAGCGAATCTGCAAATGGGAGCAATCCAAGTTTGTGGTTTTTTCATAGCTTTGGACTTCAGAGTAAAGGACACAAATTATCCTTCAGCAGGTAAAGTAAGAAAAGGCCAAGAATTATCTTCCTTTGAACATGAACTGGACAATAATGTGGATAAATGATGACAGGTTACATTCAGTTACAAAG